>CM049932.1:13855000-15247500 GCA_027405835.1 Asclepias syriaca
GGGACCTTTCCCACCTTCGTTTGGGAATTCATACATTTTAATGGCAGTGGATTATGTGTCCAAGTGGGTGGAAGCTGCAGCATTCCCCACTAATGATTCCAAAGTGGTGATCAATTTCCTTCGAAAGAATATTTTCTCACGTTTTGGAACACCTAGAGCAATCATCAGTGATGAAGGTTCTCATTTTGTCAACAAATGGCTAGGAGCCTTGCTAGCCAAGTACCATGTTCATCACCGAGTTGCCTTGCCATACCATCCTCAAACAAATGGGCAAGTTGAATTGTCCAACCGAATCATCAAAGGTATCCTTGAGAAGGTGGTTAACCCAAACCGAAAAGATTGGTCAAGACGGTTAGATGACGCTCTATGGGCTTACCGGACAGCTTTCAAGACTCCAATAGGTATGTCTCCTTATAGACTCTTTTGGGAAAGCTTGCCACTTACCAGTTGAGTTAGAGCACAAAGCATACTGGGGCGCTGCAGCATCTCAATCTGGATATGGATGCTGCGGGAAACAAGCGAATGCTGCAGCTTTCGGAACTGGATGAGCTGAGGTTATTCTCTTATGAAAATGCCAAGTTATACAAAGAGAAGACCAAAAGATGGCATGACAATCACATCCAAAAGAAAAATTTTGAAGTTGGGCAGCAGGTATTAGTTTTTAATTCAAGGTTAAAGCTATTTCCGGGGAAATTAAGGTCAAGATGGACAGGGCCATTCACCATAAAATAGGTATTTCCATATGGGGCAGTCCTCGTCCAAGGACAGAATGGTGTCCAATTCAAGGTAAATGGGCATCGATTGAAGCATTATAGAGATGGTGATTTTCAACATCAAGGTGAACTTCTAACACTGATTAAAGCAGAAGATATCCGGGACTCAACAGCTGAGAAAAGTTCCAGGTGACACTTGAAGTTTAAATTCTGTTTTTCTTACTGCTTTCTGTTTTTTTTTCTTTTCTTTCCTTCAGTTTTTAAATTCTGTTCCTGCGTTTTTTTTATTTCACTACTGTCTCCCTTCTTTTCTGTCATCTCTAATCTTTTCTCTCATATTTTGTCATTTTCATATTTTTCTGGAAGCACATTTATCTGGCAGCAAGGTAATAAAAGCACATCCCACAAAATCTGAAAATGGGATTGGAAACACCAATGGTCAGAAATTCAAACAGCTTGAAACAGTCTCACTTATTCCACTCGGGTAGAAACTCAAATGCTGCAGAAACACTCCCAATGCAAACAGGTACCTTCTCTGTTTTCACTACTTTGAAACGCAACCGATAAGGAAAAAGGAGTTTATTTTGCTTCTTAATAACCTCCATTGAGCCAAGAAATCGAAAAAATACTTCTACCCATGACCGTTCTTCTTGAAAATACCCGCCAGTAGTGATTTAAACCCACCGATTTGAACTGTTCGGCGGCCACATTCTCTGCTCTCGGTCACGCCCGCTTGCAAATTTCTAAAGAAAAAAAGGATGCCTAGGACGAAACAGGTAGCCAGAAAATGCACCAAGGCTAGATTCGCATCTCTGGACGCTGAGACCAGATTCCAGGAGATCTATCACGACAAGAAGATGCTAGCTGACTTGGGTTTTGTCTTGACTGGGACACACAATGAAATGACTCTCCCGGCAGAGTTCAGACCACAAATTGAAACCATGGGCTGGAGCAAATTCATTGCTCAAAGAGTCGCCCGGGAGTTTTATTCGAACTTATGGCCTAACAATGTCTACTCTGTTTTTGTCAGGGAACGTCCGGTTCATTTGAACCCTAAGTTCATTAATCAGTTATTTGATCTACAGGATTTCATCAATGATACGGACGACTATCATACGCTATCCTTAAACCTCACTGATGAGGTCCGGGATCATGCACTCCAGGACGTCACTGTGCCAGGGACCCAATGGACTTGTTCCCAGCACGAGAACAAGACATGCAGGAGAGAGTTTCTTACTGATGAGGCCAAGGTATGGTTTTACTTCGTCCGACATTCTATCATGCCCACTGTACACGCGTCCACTATCAATGTGGACCGGATATTGCTACTGTCCTGTATTATCACGGGTAAGACAATCAACGTTGGCAAGATCATATGCGAGCAGATCCGAGCGTGTGCCAACAGGAAGACTGGGGAGATGTACTTCCCAACCCTTATATGCCTGCTATGTAGAGCTTCTGGTGTGATGGTGCCCATCGAGGACGGGGACTTCTATCCCCAGGGCACGATCTCCGCCCGTGACTTGAGCTGGATTGTGCCCGTGACTCCAGCACGATCGTCCAGGCCAACCATTCGGACACAGTTAGCACGTACACCAGCTGCTCCTCAGTCTCCCACAGCCTCTGATGCTCCAGCCATTGATCTGCAGCAGCTGCACTCTCAGCTTCGAGTCTACTGGCGGTATGCACGTGATCGAGATGCAGCCATCTTCCGTGCCCTGCAAGCACAACAGCCACAAACTGGAGGACCTTGGCCCACTTTCCCCGACACATTGCTGCCAGATGAGCGCACTTTGGGCAGCGACGATGACATATAGAGCGACCCTCCCTGCACTTCGGGAGTGGTTCTATTTCGCTTCCCTTCACTCTCTTTACATTCTTGAGTTTTGTACTTCTCTTATGAATGCTGACTGCTGCACTTTTCTTTTGTCTAATGCAATGAGGACATTGCTCCCCTTTATGTTTGGGGGAGGGTGCCCTCTTGCTAGAAGAGGAATGATAAATGATATGTATTTATGCTGAATGCTGAGTATATTTTTTGATGAGGAATGATGAATGCTGAGTATATATTTTTTATGATGAATGAATGTGTTGTCCTTGATGAATTATGAATGAATGATGATGAGTGTTGAATGAAAGTTTTTTTTATGAGCTGAATGAAGAGTGAATCATTTCAGCAGGATTATGTGAATTTGGGAACATTATTTGTGATGATAATTCATGTTGATATGATTTCATAACTCTTTTATGGTAGTGAGCCTTTAGTACTTAGAATATGTTGATATTAACTAGATTTAAGTGAAAATTTCTGCTCCCACCAAAATATTTGTACATAGTCTTACTTGGAGATTTCATGTTTATAACAAGAGTTAGCTTTGGTATGAAGGTTCATAATCTTTAGATTCGTTTGTTATATCTCTTGAGGCGAAATCCTAGTAGATTTGGTAATATAGAAATGATTAAGGCATGTTCTTGAATCGTTTGAGCCTTTCTAGCTTACCCTAATGCATGTTATTTCCTTAGTTAAACCAAGTTGAGCCTAAGCCTAATTTCTTGACACCCTTATTTAATAGCCAGTTATCCTAAATGTTTTGCATATATCCATTCTTTGTTTTCCCTAAACTTGACCTTAGTCTGCTATGAACACTGCTGAATATAAGTTTGGGGGTATGCGGAGAATGTTGCATTACAGAGAATAGAAAATGTTGGAGAATTGCTGCAGCATTGGTGTTGCTGCAGCAGTATCATCTTTTACTGGATCGGTGGTAGTTATTTGTTTTATGAAATCATGTTATGAATGCTCTAAGTATTGAGGATATGTGTTTTTGAAGAAAAAAAAAAATTATGTGTGAAAAATGAAAGAATCCTCTTTGCAAAAAAAAAGGGTGTGAAGGAATGCTGCAGCATTCCTGTTGCCGCAGCATTGGTAATGCTGCAGCATTTCCGTTGCTGCAGCATTTTGCCTCAAAAAAAAAGAGAGAGAAATAAAAAGAGCAAAAAGGAAATACATATTATGCTTCTTTGTGGTCAAATGCTATATACTAATTGTGGTTAAATGCTGCACTTATTACTGAAGCAGGGTGTAAATATTTATGCTCCTTGTGTTGTGAAAAAAATTTTTTTTTGAGAAAGATGATGGCATTGGGTTGAAGTTCATGGCAGACTAGGACTAAGTTTTGAGCCTACTTTTATCTATATTTTTCCCACCTTAGCCTTAGCCTACATTACAACCAAATTAAGACCTTTTTGATCTTTATTTCTGAATTTGCTACATTAGTGGAGAGTGGTGTAATAGATTGAGTCTGAAGATGCAAAATGAATCTTAGGATTACCATATGTTGACTTATGAATGAGAGATTGAAAAGGAAAGACTATTCACACACACACGGGAGGAGATCTTTGAGCTTGATTTAGTTAATGTTCTGATATTTGAGGAACTTGGGTCATGAACATATTAGAGTTTTGTTTCACATCTTTGATCTGAAAATATGAACCCAAATTTGCCTATGATTGCTGGAATGATTCTGGACATGAATTGTTGCATTATTTGATTGAGCTTTATTGATCTATCTTATCTGTTGCAGCATTGCTCGGGACGAGCAATGAGCTAAGTTTGGGGGTGTGATAACTCTAAAATAATAGAGTTATTCACATATGTTTTGCCCTTAATTTGAAACCAATTCCATGACTTGTGCAAAGGTTTTTGAGTTAAAATGCACCAAATGGCATAATTCCTTTCTCCATTTCAATTTTGTGGATTAATTGTAAAAATGGCCATTTTAATTATTTAAATTCCTAAATTTTATCATAATTAAATTCAATTACTAACATTTAAATTTGTGCAGGGTTTTACATGAAAGGTTGATGGAATTTTTTGGATCCAATTGCAAAAGGGTAAAAAGAGAATTTTTGATTGAAATATGTCAAAATGAATTGGATGAAATATTGACCACTTTTAGATGGAATTGGGAATGGATGGATGTTTGATTTCTATGCTGACCGTCACTTTTATATATATACATATATATATATATATATATATATATATAATATATATGTATGTATGTGTATATATATATATATATAGGCACATGCAAGTTGAGAAGTTGGCACAAAAATACAAAAGAAAAAGGACAAAGAAGGGGCAGTAGGTGCTGTCTTCAGGCAGAATTTCAGGAGGGCTGCAATTGATATATATATATATATATGTATGTATATATATATATATATTTATGTATACTCAAATTCCAAACTAATTCCAGCTGGAGATAAAACAGAAAAATACATATTGTAGCTGAGATTTCGGGTGGAGCCTTGCAACAATTTTTGGATTTTATTTCAGCTAGTACATGACTCATCATGTTGAAGGACAGCTGTGGTTTTTTTTTGGAGAGAACCATTTTCTTTTACAAAAAGGGCAGAAGAAGAACAGCAGGGGGGTTCGGAGAGTAGAGGAAGAAAGAAGAGAAGAGGAGGAGTAGAATAATACCATAGTTTTTATTTGTTTTGTGTTGAGTTCTCGGGCAGCTTAGGACTTAGGCAGTAGGTAGATTGTTTTGAGTTGTTTTTTTTAGCTTTAGTTAGAAAGGAAAATTACCTAAGAAGGCTGGGTGACATTGCTGGAATTTCCGGGCTGTTCATGATCGAGGGCAGCAGCACCACGCGGAGGAGACGAAGAACAGCAGCAGCTTGATTAAATTCGATTTGGGGCAGTAGGGTGATCGCTGACCAGAGTAACCCTCTCTCCATTTCTTCAATTTGCTTCTTGTTTTGTAATCAAATATTCTTCAAATTGTCACTGTTTTGTAACTGAATATTTTTGATGATATGAGAATGTTTACATGTTTTCAAGGATTTATTAAAAGTATTTTGGGATTGATATGTTTTTCGTCTTGGGATTGACTTGTGTCACTATGGACCTAGGGACTGTTTTTCCTATTACTTTAGTCCTCGTTTTCATGATTCGTTTCAGCAAAATTTATATTCATAACCTGAAGGTATTGTAGCCTAGCAAATTATAAACATGTGGAAAAATGTAATGTGGCATAAGATGAATAGAATGCATAAGTTTTGTGTATCGTTGTCTTTATTGATACTTGTATGGGGCATACTTAGTTTATTCATGCAATTACTTAAATGGAATAGGAATAACTTGCGGTTACGACTGTCCAAGTTATGTATCGAACTAGTATCTGGCTTTCTAACCGGAAGGGGTCTAGTTGACACGTTAATTGCATAGCACTTGCTTGAGACGCATGACCGTGCGGTCAATATTGCAGGGGACACGACCAATTTCACTGCCTTGTGTTGTTCTAGGTTCACGGTACTTCGTACTCCATGAGACAATGTTATCGGGGGTTTAGACTAGTAGGCTAAGTAGTTTGGATAGAACCAAACCGCTGTAGTGTTAATTTGGAAACCGAAAAGCATGCTTAGCATTCTTGGATTCATTACTGGTTTATGTTTGCATTTTTGGCTTGATTTTTACAGTATTGTATTACCTATTGTGTTCTGTTGGTAAAATTCCAGTAGGCTGCCCTGTATTTTAGTTAGGTAGAATTGCTGCAGCATTTCGGTCGCTGCAGCATTTCGGTTGCTGCAGCATTTCTGTTGCTGCAGCAGTAGCTTAGCAGTAGACTACTCTCCAAATCTCCACCCATTTATTCATCATTCTTTATTCTTTTAACCAAATGTAAATCATGTTTGCATGTATAATTGGCATACAAAATCTCTGTGGGATCGATAATCTTGTACTTAGGTACATATATTACTTGTTGACCGGTGTATACTTGCACTTGTTAAGATTGCGTTGATTTATTCTATTTTATTATCTTCTCAATTTGTGACACACGCACACAACGCAACAGTTGGGTTCTTCTAAATATCTATTTGGATACTAAATTATGATTGCTATATTATACATGTTTTGCAAGTTGAGGTTCTGCTAATTTTTCCGGAAAGGTCACCTGCTAAATTAACATTATGCATGATTATCTGTTTGCTCTTTTAAACTAAATGAACGATTATAGATAATTCCTAACCATGGTCTACATCATAACCTGTTTAGTTTAACAAGCCTTATGGTCTGCCAAAATAGGTAAAATAAAATACAAATCACCATGTTTGTTAGAGTAACCTAATGAGGCTGAGTTTGTGCTCTATGCCAGTGTTAGGGTGAGTGGTATGATTTCTTGAGTGACATAGGCTTTCATGGATAATTTAACCCGAAATGTGAGAAGGGTCATCATTAAGGTGGGCCGAATACACTAGGTAACTCAGATATGGTACACAAATAGATACAATTCATTATTGCATTCCAAACCAAGATATATCTAAAATATTCGAAGATAGGTCAACTAAATTGTGGAAACAAGAATATACATCAGAATACATGTCTATGTGATATCTCTTACATGCTTGATAAAGTGCTTGTTATGTGTTGTTGTGATATAAAACCAGTCTTGAAGATATTGATAATCGATTGACTGATTTGTTAATAAGATGATAGTTAGAATTAAGTGATAGTTGCTACTAAGTCGTTATCAGTTCCCTGGGAGTACGATATTATTAAATTAAAATCGTAGATACTTTCCAATAACTAGCTATACGATAGGTACTCTGCCTTAGGTTCTGATTGATTAAGTGACAACCAATAAATGCTAAAGTGGCACTTAGTAATACTAAGTCCTTAATTATTCATAATCAATATAGGTTAATAAACCCTATCTTTTAGTATACCAATCGGAATGCATCACTTGTCGTAAAGGTGCGTTGGTGTAAACGACAATTGGGTGTGACTCAAAGTATGCTCTGAGTTTTCGAGTGGAAATCACCACTGAGTATGTAATGCGTTCCAATTGGTATGCTAAAAGATAGGATTTATTACCATATATTGATTATGAATAATTAAGGACTTAGTCTTACTAACTATCACTTTAGCATTTGTTGGTTGTCACTTAATCAATCAGAACCTAAGGCAGAGTACCTATCGTGTAGCTAGTTCTTGGAAAGTATCTATGACCAGGAAACTAGTAACGACTTAGTAGCAACTATAACTTAATCCTAACAATCATCTTATTCACAAATCAATCAATCGATTATCAATATCTTTGAGATTAATGTGAGATCCAAACAACACATAACAAGCACTTATCAAGAATGCAAGAGTTGTCCTCTTAGACATGTATTTTGATGTATATTACTGTTTCTAGAAGTTGGATGACCTATCTTCGAGTATTTTAGATATATCTTGGGTTGGAATGCAATTATGAACTGTATCTGCCTGTGTACCAAATCTGAGTTACCTTATGTATTCACCCTACCTTAATGATGACCCTTCTCATGTTTCGGGTTAAAGTATCCATGAAAGCTTGTGTTACTCAAGAAATCATACCACTTACCCTAATGCTGGCATAGCACCCAAACTCAGCCTCATTAGGCTACTTTAAAAAACATGGTGATTTGTAAGTTATTTTACATAATATGACAGACCTTAATATTTTCTACCATAACTTAAGGTATGTTAAACTAAACAAGTTATGATGTAGACCATGGTTAGGAATTATCTATAACCATTCATTTAGTTTAAAAGAGCAAACAGATTATCATGCATAATGTTAATTTAGGAGGTGACCTTTTCAAAAAAAATGAGCATAAGCTCAACTTGCAAAACATGTATAACATAGCAATCAAAATTAAATATTCAAATGGATGTTTAGACGAACACAACACAAAGATATACAAAGAGGATCTAGGGAGCAACCACCATAAAGTATTCACCACTTTATTAGGTTCGCCGGCGTTGCCAAACTTTTATCCGTTGGGTTGCTCGACCTGACTCTGATCGGCAGAACCTTCGGAGAAAGCTTCCTTGGTGTAGTAGCTATTTCTTTACTTTACCTCCTAGGCTTAAGCAATGCCCTGTTGATTAACTATTCGCTCACCTAATGCTCTCTTAGGATCTCCTAACAAAATCCTGGGTATTCTATGAATACAGAAGATGAATACTATCTAATCAAATTCCCCGAATCTGAGATAAACACTAAAAAAATAGAGAAAATGAGACACTCTTTGTTGCTAGATGACTTGTGTTGAGTGTTGAGGGATATTCCTAATTATGTGCATAAATCATATCACTTTTTTAGCATGTTTTTAGGCACAAATTAAGACAAAATAGGAACTAAATTAAGCCTAATTGAATGATATTAACACATTTTCGCATAATTTGTGATTTTGGAAGTTTCAGGTGAAACGTGCAAGAAAACATTAAATATTGGGGTAAAAATGCAATTTTCAAAACTCCTAAGTTCAGGACGGGCATCCCGACCTGGTCAAAACACCGAGACGGGCGTCCTGACCTGGTCAACAGACTCGGGACTGGCGTCCCTAGCACCAATGCAAAATCCCACATCGATTTTCATAGAGAAAAATCCTCAATTTCTATGCTATAAACACCTCATGCCTTCCTCAGTTGAAATCATCCCTCACCACTCAATACAAGTCAATTAGTGGATCATTTGATCCCTCTTCACTCGATCTGAATCATCTAGTGACTTCAAGTGTACATTTCTACACTCAATACAAGTCATTCAGTTATCTCAGGTGCATCACACGAGTAGTTTAGCAACACGAGAGTGTCTCGTTTTCTTTGCTTTCTTAGTGTTTATCTCAGAAGCATAGAATTCGAATAGATATGGTTTGTTTTTGGTATTCATAGAATACCTAAGATTTTGTTAGGAGATCCTAAGAGGTTATTAGGTGAGCGAAGAGCTAGTTAACAAGGCTTTGCTTAAGCCCAGGATGTAAGGTAAAGCAATTGCTACTAGGCTAAGGAAGCGTTCTCCAAAGGTTATGTCAAACAGAGTCAGGTCAAGCAATCCAGGATACACAAGTAGTCGCTCAATCGGCGAACCTGATAAAGGGTGAATAAATTATGGTGGTGGTTCCCTAGATCCTCTATGTATATTCTGTATTGCGTTTATCTAAATAACAATTTGAGTATTAAATTATGATGCTAAGTTATATATGTTTTGCAAGTTGAAGTTGCATTCATTTTTCCGGAAAGGTCACCTACTTAATTAAACATTATGACTGAATATCTGCTTGCTCTTTTAAACTAGATGAATGATTATAGATAATTCCTAACCATGGTCTAATCATAACCTGTTTAGTTTAATAGACCTTAATTTAGGATGAAAAAGTATTAAGGTCTGCCATATTAGGTGAAATAACTTATAGATCACCATGTTTGTTAGAGTAGTCTAATGAGGCTGAGTTTGGGTGTTTATGTCGGTGTTAGGGTGAGTGGCATGATTTCCTGAGTGACACAGGCTTTCATGGATACCTTTAACTCGAACCGTGAGTAGGGCCGTCAATGGCGATGGGCAGTTTATCAGGTAACTCAGATGTGGTACACAAGTAAGATACAGTCTATAATTGCATTCTAGACCAAGATTTATCTAAAATACTCGAAGATAGGTCAATCAACATGTAGGAACAATAGAACATACATCAGAATACTTGTCTATAAAATACTCATGCATGCTTAATGAACTCATGTCTTGTGTAGTAAGGATCACCAACTCATCAAAGATTTTGATGAATGATTGCATAACTAGACAATAAAATGAAAGTTACGGTAAATGATAGTTGCTACTAAGTCGTTACCACTTCCCTGGGAGTACGATATTTTCTAAATTAAAATCGTAGGTACTTTCCAATAGACTAGCTACACGATAGGTACTCTGCCTTAGGTTCTGATTGATTAAGTGACAAACATAGATGCTAAAAGTGACAATTTGTAAGTCTCCGTCCTTAATTATTCATAATCGATATAGGTAAATAAAAGCCTATCTTTTAGCATACCAATCGGAACACACCAGAATTTTGGGGACGTTGTCGGGGAAAATATCATAAAATTTTAGGATTCCTGATCAAAATTCTAGAGGATTATGATAGGTAGCCATGGTAATCTATACCTTAGACAAACATTCATTTTATTCTAGTTAGACAATTAGTTTCCTGGAATATAGGGTTATCATAACTAATTAATTTTAGAAATTATCTAAAATTAAGACATTTAGGATAATCAAATTTTAGAAAATAATTCTAAAACCATACTAAGGAAATCAAATTAAAAAAAAGTATATAAAAATGGCAAAAGTCAAAAATAAAATAATTTCTTTTCTTTTATTCTATTTTCTGAAAAATATTATTTTCCAGAAAATACAAAAAAGTTTATTTTCTGTTTACAGTTTTCCTGTTTGTTTGTTATTGTTTTTATTTAATTTTAAAAAAAAGTATGGGAATGAGGAGAAAATATTTTCTCCGGAGTTGTCAAACGTTGGCTTAGGTTTTAATTTGGAAGAAATGTCATTCTAGAATTTTCTTAGATCATGCTGGCTTTTATTAGACGAGCTATGAAATAGTTTTTCTTTAATAGCCAGGCCTCTAAATATTCTATTGAGAAAGGATGTTCCTTTTGTTTTTGCTGATAAATGCATGATATCTTTTTAAACAAACTAAAGGAACTATTTATTACTACACCCATTCTGACATCACTTGATTGGAGATTGCTTTTTGAATTGATATGTGATGTTAGTAATTATGCAGTAAGAATTGTTTAGGACAAAGGCATGATTAAACATTTAATGTTATATACTATGCAAGTAAAACCTTTATTGATGCCCAGTAGAACTATACCACTACTGAAAAAGGAATTACTAGCTGTCGTATATGCCTGCGGTACATTCATATCATACCTAGTCTAAACAATAGTATGTACTGATTACTCTACTTTGAGAACTTCTGTTCAATAAAACTAATGTTGAACCAAGATTGATTGGTTGAGTTTTATTGTTACAAGAGTTGGATATAGAAAGAAGGGATAAGAAAAAGGGTTGAAAATCTAGAAAGCAAACCATTTGTCTAGATTAGAAAACCCCGAGTTAGAGGCTATTGTTGAGGCAGTAATCTTGATAAATTTTTGGATGAGAACTTATTTGCATTGTTTGCTATGTATAATAATTCTCATCTGTGGTTTATCATTGTTGCAAATTATCTAATCGCTGAATTATTCCCAAGTGATATGACTTATCAGCAAAAGAGGAAATTCTTTGATGATTTTAATATTACTACTGGGCAAATCCCTCTTCTATTTCAAATTTGTGCAGATCAGTTGATCAGAAGATGTGTCTCGAAAGACAAAGGCCACAAAATTTTTGAGCAATGTCATCAAAGATCTACGAGAGGCTATTTGACTGCTAGCAACACTGTCCGGAAAGTGTTGGAAGTAGGATATTACTGGCCAAATATTCAAAGATTCTATATCATTGATACAGTCCTGTGATACTTGACAAATAACAGGTAACACATCTTCCCGAGATCATCTACCCCAGCAAGGTATACAGAGTATTAAAATCTTTAATATCTGGGGTATTGATTGAATCATTTTCCTTTCTTCCTTTGAAAACAATTGCATCATAGTAGTCATGGAACACTTTTTAAAATAGCCTGAAGCACAGGCATTACCTACTAATGATGTTAAAGTCATGTGCAGAATCCTTGAAAAATAGTTTTCCAGATTCAGATGTGCCAATGTCTTGATAAGTGATAAAGGGTGTCAGCTAGTTAGCACAGCTAATGCTTCTTCTGATGAGCAATTGGAGGCATTAATAGCTAATGATAACAATCAAATTAATGCCTTTCAACAAAGAAGAAGCGTTCAGCCTGTGTATCAAATCTGTAAAGTCTGCCAAGTACCACACTTTAGCATAGATTGCTTTGGGAATGGAATACTGACCATTCCAAAAGAGGTAGGAGCAGGTTGCTGCAGTCAATGTTGCTACAATGGGAAACACATACAATCCCTACTGAAAAAATCATTCGGGATTTAGTTTGAGGAATAATTCTGGAGCTAAAAACTTCCAGAAGATACAACCACAGCAAAGTCCCTATCCACATAATCAACAGATGAGATACTGTTATTGGTCAGACCTATTTACTGTTATAGAAGTGTCGCCATATGGAGCATGGGTTATAATGGATGAAGACAACACTACTCAAAAGGTAAACGATCAACAATTAAAGCCATACTAGTGTAATCAAGTGACCTATCGACCAAGTGGTATCGACCGGCCGATGGATATAGAAGAGTTTGGCATTGTATCAAGAGTATAGCAGCTGAGGAGCCTGTGTCCCCTGCATACTAGTCAATTGTGCAAAACTCCCCCGAGGAAGTCTCAACTACTTGGGCCTAGATTTGCACTACTGGAGGCCCCTACCATCATGACTTCGCCAAAGATTCAAGGAATGTCACACTCCTGGACACATTCCTCTTGGAAACGTTGCTATGATTGCGAGAAACTTTGCACATGATTCAAGGAAGCAGTCCTTGGGACTCGAGCCAAGAGTCGAGGACATTTCAACAACAACACATGGCTGAGGTGAACAACCAATTAACATATCAGAGCAGACCCTTCTACTCGATACATGAAGGGAGTTTTTCTAATCCTCATCTATCGCTACTTTTAGTAAATTTTGTTTTATTTTTATTTTATTATCTTCATTTCGTGTTTTGTTTGTTTTTTCCTATTTTTGTTTTTAAACTCTTATTTCTCAATTAAGTGTGGGGTAAGAGTTTTGTTTGTTTTTCCTACTTTTGTTTTTGAATTTATTTAAATAAGTGTGGGGTGATAGGATATGCATGCACACTGAGGACAGTGTAAACCTTAAGTGTGGGGTAGTAGTGCACAGTGCACTCATTTTTCAAATATTTCCATATTTTTCCTAGCATTTTCACTAAAAATTGCACCATCCAAATTTTTTCAAAATGTTTTCACTCTTTCATACTTCTAAATTCAGTATTGATTGATTGAGACCGGCTTATGTCTGTGATATATGTTCAGTAGAGTGTTATGACTATTAGGAAATAATTTGATTACTTTGCTGAATTCATCAATTAGAAGTAGGGAATTCCTGACTATCTTGAGCACAACTAAGTTTGGATTAGAAAACTCAACCCAATATCTTTTCAAAGCTGAAATTAAATAGTACTAGACCAGTCAAGAATATGTTAGCAACTTGAATGACTAGACGGTATTCTGAGCTGAGAATGTCATAGCTTAAAAGTAAAATAGGGGTAGTTTGCAAGCGGCCTTTGGTACTCGAGCACTCCTTCTTTGGGAAATTTAATGCCTGGTGCCCTAAGGTCATGTAGATCTAGGAGTCATCGGAGTGGGGCTCGATACCTAGGTAGTTAAAGTTGACATGTGAAAGCAAACACAAAAATATCCCAGAAAATAATTTAAACATACACTTAGTGTATACTTTTTATGGAAAATCATAACCAGAAAGTGTTGACACCAAAGCTCAGAACCCGAAAGGTCGTTTGTTTTGCTATTACGTTCAAAAATTGGTCAAATTACTATTTAATAACAGTGTAGGAAACTTATTTTGAGTTGACAATCTAACCTAGACCAGTTCACACACTACACCTCAGGAAATCCTTATGACTAAGTGAAGAGCACAGTAGGGCCATCAAACAGTTTTATATAAATAGTTATGACATTCTTGCCGGATATTTGAGACATTTACATAGCAACTCAATCAATGCATGTCTATTTTCTGAATCATCTGACTCAGTGAAGAATTTTGCTAAAACCATTGCTAAAACCCTTTTTGTGATTGCACCTATGGTTATCACTCATTAAATGTCATATAGACTTTGCCTGAGGACAAGCAAAAAGCTAAGTGTGGGGTTATATGATGTGCATAAATCATATCACGTTTTAAGCATGTTTTAAGGCACAAATTAGGACAAAATGGGAACTAAATTGAGCCTAATTGAATGACATTAACACATTTTCGCATAATTTGTGATTTTGGAAGTTTCAGGTGAAATGTGCAAGAAAACAGCAAATATTGGGGTAAAAACGCAATTTTTAGAACTTTTAAGTTCTGGAAGGGCGTCCCAAGCTTAGGACGAGCATCCCAACCCAGTCAAACGACCAGGACGGGCTTCCCGACCTGGTCAAAGCACCGGGATGGGCATCCCGAGCACCAATGCAGAATCCCATATCAATTTTCATAGAGAAAAATCCTCAATTTCTCTACTATAAATACCCAGGCCTTCCTCAGTTGAAATCATCCCTCACCACTCAATACGAGACAATTAGTGGATCATCTGAATCATCTAGTGACTTCAAGTGTACATTTCTACACTCAATAAAAGTCATTCAGTGATCTCAAGTGCATCACACGAGTAGTTTAGCAATATCAAAGTGTCTCATTTTCTTTGCTTTCTGAGTGTTTATCTCAGAATCATATAATTCAAATAGATAGGGTTCGTTTTTGCTATTCATAGAATACCCAGGATTTCATTAGGAGATCCTAAGAGGACATTATACGAGCGAAGAGCTAGTCAACATGGCTTTGCTTAAGCCCATGATCTAAGGTAAAGCAATTGCTACTAGGCTAAGGACGTGTTCTTTGACGGTTTTGTCAAACAGAGTCAGGTCGAGCAATCCAGGATATACAAGTAGTCGCTCCATCGGTGGACTTGATAAAGGGTGAATACTTTATGGTGGTGGTTCCCTAGATCCTTTTTGTATATTCTGTTTTGTGTTTTTCTAAATAATAATTTGAGTATTAAATTATGATGCTAAGTTATATATGTTTTGCATGTTGAAGTTATATTCATTTTTCTGGAAAGGCCACTTGCGTAATAATATATTATGACTGAATATATGCTTTCTCTTTTAAACTAAAAGAATGGTTATAGACAATTCCTCACCACGGTCTAATCATAACTTGTTTAGTTTAACAGGCCTTAATTTAGGATGAAAAAGTATTAAGGTCTGCCATATTAGGTGAAATAACTTATAGATCACCATATTTGTTAGAGTAGTCTAATGAGGATGAGTTTGGGTGTTTATGTCGGCGTTAGGGTGAGTGGCATGATTTCCTGAGTGACACAGGCTTTCATGGATACCTTTAACTCGAACCGTGAGTAGGGCCGTCAATGGCGATGGGGTGGTTTATCAAGTAACTCAGATGTGGTACACAAGTAAGATACAATCTATAATTGCATTCTAGACCAAGATATATCTAAAATACTCGAAGATAGGTCAATCAACATGTAGGAACAATAGAACATACATCAGAATACTTGTCTATAAAATAATCTTGCATGCTTAATGAACTCATGTCTTGTGTAGTAAGGATCACCAACTCATCAAAGATTTTGATGAACGATTGCATAATTAGACAATAAAATGAAAGTTAGGGTAAAGGATAGTTGCTACTAAGCTGTTACCACTTCCTTGGGAGTACGATATTTTCTAAATTAAAGTCCTAGGTACTTTCCAATAGACTAGCTACACGATAGGTACTCTGCCTTAGGTTCTGATTGATTAAATGACAAACATAGATGCTAAAAGTGACAATTAATAAGTCTCCGCCCTTAATTATTCATAATCGATATAGGTAAATAATAGCCTATCTTTTAGCATACCAATTTATATGCATAAATCATATCACTTTTTTAGCATGTTTTTAGGCACAATTTAGGGTGAAATTGGAGTTAAATCATTCTTAATTGACTGTTATTAACACAATTTCGCAGTTTTTGTTATTTTGGAAGTTTCAGGTGAAATATGCAAGAAAATGGCAAATTTCGGGGCAAAAACGTGATTTTCAAAAGTTTGGGAATCAAGACGGGCATCCCGACCCTATCAAAGCACCGGGACGGACGTACTGACTAGGTCAACAGATCGGGACGGGCATCCCGAACCCATGAACAGTATCCCACATCATTTTATGAAGAGAAATCACTGAACTTCCCTGCTATAAATACCCTAGGCCTTCTACAGTTGAAATCATCCCTCTCCACTTGATCTGAATCATTTAGTGGCTTCCAGTACATAGTTTTCTACTGTATACGAGTCATTCAGTGATCTCAAGTGTTTTCATTCAAGTAGATTTTAGTATACGAGAGTTTCTGGTGTTCTTTGTTTTCTGAGAGTTTGTCTCAAGATCTTAGAATACGACTAGATAGGGTTTGTTTTTAATATTCATAGAATACCCGGGATTTCGTTAGGAGATCCTGAGAGAGCACTAGGTGATCGAAGAGTTAGTCAACAGGGCTTTGCGGATTGGATGAGACAGTATATCTGATAAATTATTTTTGGATGAGAATTTATTTGCATTGTTTGCTATGTATGATAAATCTCCTCCATGGTTTACCGATATTACAAACTACATAGTCGCTGAACTGTTTGATACGCGAAAATCGTATCACCTTTTTAGCATGTTTTTATATATGATTTAGGGTGAAATTGAGAGTAAATTGATCTTAAATGTTTATTATTTACTTAATTTCACAGTTTTTATGATTTTGGAAGTATCAGGTGAAAAGTAGACGAAAACAGCAAATTTTGGGGCAAAAACGCAATTTTTGGAAATGTTGACTTGGTCAAAGGGTCAAGACGGGCGTCCCAACCCAGTCAAAGCACCGGGACGGGCGTCCAGGACTCGGGACGGGCGTCCCGACTTGGTCAACAGACCAGGACGGGCGTCCCGAACCCCCAGATCAAGTCCCACATCGAATTTTTGATGAAAAATCACCCCGGGAAGTTGCTATAAATACCCCAGGCCTCCAGCAGTTGAAATCATTCCTCTTCACTCGATCTGAGTCATTAAGTGGTTTCCAGTGTACACTTCTCTAGTGCACAACTCACTCAGAGACTCGGATCTCAGTTTTCTTTCTTGTTAGTGTTTTGTTTTATTTTTTGAGAAATAGTCTCAGATCTTAGGCTTACATAGATAGGTTCGTTTCTGGTATTCATAGAATACCCGGGATTTCGTTAGGAGATCATAAGAGGGCTCTAGGCATTCGAAGAGTCAGTCCATAGGGCTGGGCTTAAGCTGGGTATTAAGGTAAAGCCCAGTTACTAGGCTGAGGAAGCGTCCTCCGAAAGTTCTGGCGAGCAGAGTCGGGTCAAGCAATACTGCATATACAACAGTACGCTCCATCGGCGAGACTTCGTAAAGGGTGATTTCTTTATGGCATCGGTCCCCCTGTCCCTCTCTTATATGTTGTTATTGTGTTTGTCCAAATAACAGTTTGAATACCAGATTATGATTATTATGAATATTTGTGATATATGTTGAAGTTATTATGTTTTTCTAGAAATGGCCACCTGCTTAAATATCCATTATGTCTACATGTCTTTTGCCGTTCTTTTAAACTGAAATTAGGGTTATAGACAATTCCTAACCACGGTCTATTCATAACCTGTTTAGTTTAACAAGCATCAATTAGTATTGGTGTCTGCCATACTAGATAAAATAATCTGCGGAACACCATGTTGGTTGAAAGTAGTCTAGGTAAGCTGAGTAGAGTTTTATTCCGGCGGTTATGAGACGAGCGGTATGATCCCCAAAGTGACATAGGGCGTTCATTGCTGACTTTAGTCCGAGCCGTGAGTAGGGCCATTACCCTTAACGATGGGGCGGTAGCGTAGAAACTCAGATGTGGTAACCTTTAGACACAGAACATAGTTGCAATCCAGGCCAAGATATGTCTAAAATACTCGAATATAGGTCAATCAACGTATAGTAACAGTATAACATAAAATCAGGATCTCGTCTATAAAACACTTTCAGGTTTGGTTAGACTTAAACCTAGTGGAGAATGAATCACCCTCTCATCAAAGTTATTGATGAAGATTGCATAACTGGATTATAAGATAAGAGTTAGGAATAAAGGCTAGTTACTACTAAGCCGTTACCACTTCCCTGGGAGTACGATATTTATTTAATAAAATCGTAGATACTTTCCAACAGACTAGCTACACGATAGGTACTCTGCCTTAGGTTCTGGCTGATTAAGTGACACCATAGAGACTAAATGTGACAATTAGTCAATCACAGTCCTTAATTATTCATAATCAACATAGGGTAAAATAACACCTATTTAGCACATCGGTCGGAAACGCATCACTGTTCCCAAGTGATATGACTTATCAGCATAAGAAGAAATTCTTTGCCAATTTAAAATATTACTATTGGGAAGATTCCTTTTCTATTTCGAATTATTGCAGATTAATTGATCAGAAGGTGTGTCTCAGAAGACGAAGGCCACAAGATTATGGAGCATTGCCATAATGAATCTATGGGAGACCAATTGACTGTTATCAACACTATCCGGAAAGTGTTGGAAGCAGGATATTGTTGGCCCACAATATTCAAGGATCCTGTATCCTTAATATAGTCCCGCAATGCTTGCTAATTAAAGGTAATACGTATTCCCGAGATCATCTACCCCAGCAACGTATACAGAATACTGAAATCTCTTATATCTGGGGTATTGATTAAATCCTTTTTCTTTCTTCCTTTTGGCAACAAGTACATCATAGTAGTTGTAGAATACTTTCAAAATGGCCTAAACCACAGGCATTACCTACTAATAATGTTAAAGTCATGTGCAGATTCTATGAGAAACTATTTTCCAGATTCAGATGTGCCAATGTCTTGATAATTGATAAAGGGTTGTCCACCAGTTAACGCAGCTAACACTTCCTCTGATGAGCAGTTACAGGCATTAATAGCGAATGATAATAGTCAAATTCTTGCCTTTTGATATGCATAAATCATATCACATTTTTAGCATGTTTTTAGGCATGATTTAGGGTGAAATTGGGGGAAAAAGAGTCTTAATTGTTTATTATTAACTCAATTTCACAGTTTTCATGATTTTGGAAGTGTCAGGTGAAAAGTAGAAGAAAATGGCAAATTTCGGGGCAAAAATGCAATTTTTTAGAAGTTCGGACTTCGGGGAGGGCGTCCCGGTTCAGGACGGGCGTCCAGGACTCGGGACGGCCATCCTGACCTGGTCAACAGACCGGGACGGACGTCCCAAACCAGAAATTCAAGTCCCACTGATATGCATAAATCATATCATGTTTTAGCATGTTTTAGGCATAATTTAGGGTGAAATTGAGGGCAAATCAGTCTTAATTGTTTATTATTAACTCAATTTCACAGTTTTCATAATTTTGGAAGTGTCAGGTGAAAAGTAGAAGAAAATGGCAAATTTCGGGGCAAAAACATAATTTTTCAGAAGTTTGGACTTCGGGGAGGGCGTCCCGGTTCAGGACGGGCGTCCAAGACTCGGGACGGCCGTCCTGACTTGGTCAACAGACCGGGACGGGCATCCCGAACCAGAAATTCAAGTCCCACATCGAATATTTGAGAGAAAATCACTCCAGAAAGCTGCTATAAATACCACAGGCCTTCCTCAGTTGAAATCATGCCTCTCCACTCGATCTGAGTCATTAAGTGACTTCCAGTGTACAATTCTCTAGTACACAAATCACTCAGAGACTCAGATTTCAGTAAAAGTTTTCTTTCTTTCCTTTTTGTGTTTTGTTTTTCTTAGTTTCTGAGAAATAGTCTCAAACCCTAGGGTTCGATAGATAGGTTCGTTTCTGGTATTCATAGAATACCTGGGATTTCGTTAGGAGATCCTAAGAGGGCTCTAGGCGTTCGAAGAGTCTGTCCACAGGGCTGGGCTTAAGCTGGGTATTAAGGTAAAGCCCAGTTACTAGGCTGAGGAAGCATCCTCCGAAGGTTCTGGCGAGCAGAGTCGGGTCGAGCAGTACGACATATACAAGTAGTTGCTCCAACGGCACGACTACGTAAAGGGTGATTTCTTTATGGCATCAGTCCCCTTTGTCCCTCTCTTTATATGCTTGTACTGAGTTTGTTCCAAAAATTAATTATGAATATGAGATTATGATTTTCATGAATATTTGTTATATTTGTTGAAGTTGTTATGTTTTTCCGGAAATAGCCACCTGCTTAATATTCACTATGTCTGCATGTCTACTGTGTTCTTTTAAACTAAAATTAGGGTTACAGACAATTCCTAACCACGTCTATTCATAACCTATTTAGTTTAATAGGCATCAATTAGTATTGGTGTCTACCATACTAGATAAAATAACCTGCGGAACACCTTGTTTGTTAGAGTAGTCTAGGTAGGGGCTGAGTTGAGCGTTTATGCCGGTGGCTAGGGCGAGCGGCATGATCCCCGTGAGTAGGGCCGTCATTAAGGTAGGGCGGTTTATCAGAGATCTCGGATGTGGTACACCTTTAGACTCAGAACATAGTTGCAATCTAGGCTAAGATATATCTAAAACACTCGAATATAGGTCAATCAACATATAGGAACAATATAACATAGAATCAGGACCTTATCTATAAAACACTTTTAGGCTTAATTAGACTTAAACCTAGTGGAGAATGAATCACCCTCTCATCAAAGTTATTGATGAAGATTGCATAACTGGATTATAAGATAAGAGTTAGGAATAAAGGCTAGTTACTACTAAGTCGTTACCACTTCCCTGGGAGTACGATATTTATTTAATAAAATCGTAGATACTTTCCAACAGACTAGCTACACGATAGGTACTCTGCCTTAGGTTTTGGCTGATTAAGTGACACCATAGAGACTAAATTTGACAATTAGTCAATCCCAATCCTTAATTACTCATAATCAACATAGGGTAAAAATAACACCTATTTAGCATATCAGTCGGAAACGCATCAGAATTTTAGCGCCGTTGCCAGGGACATATCATAATGAACTTAGGATTCCTGATCAAAATTCTAGAGACTTATGATAGGTAACGGTAGTAACCTAGACCTTAAACCCAACACTTATCGTATGCTAGTTAGACAATCACTTTCCGAAATATAGGATTATCATAACTAATTAATTTTAGATGTTATCTGGAATTAAGACACTTAGGATAATCAAATTTTAGAAAATTATTCTAAAACCATATTGAGGGAATTTAATTGCTTTCAAAATAAAAGAAATGTTAAAATTTAAAAATCCGAAAAAAAATTGTACTTTTTCTTGTTCAATGGTAAGTTGTTCTCTTTTCCCCATCTTTTGTGTTATTTCCTTTTCATAATTGAATAGTTTTTTTCTTTCTTCTTCCGAATTCTTAATTTTTTCACTTTCCCTGTAACCCCACTAACCAGTTTGCTCAGGCTAAAACGTATTCTTCTCTGTAGTTGCATGACTCGAACTTCAGAAGCTAACCTTGAAACACCAGTTGAGAATCCTGAAAGAATCATACGTACAGCTAATAGGCGAAGAACAGAGATGGCTGCTGAAAGACCTACCCTCGAATCCTACATCCAGCCACAGACTGTTCCGGTATCATCCGCCATCCAAATCCCTGGGAACCCTCGTTATGATCTTAAACCGAATATGATCTAGCTGATTATAAATCGGGTTCAGTTTGGAGGAACTGCATCTGAGAATCCGCTGGAACACTTATCTGACTTCTCTTCTCTCTGCGAAGGCCTCAAGGGAGATCATACTGCAAAAGTAACTAAACTCAACCTCTTTCCCTACTCACTGAGGGACAGAGCTAAGAGATGGTTGGCCCAGCTACCTACTAACTCCATCACCTCTTGGGAGGAGTTAAGCAAAGCCTTCCTAGAAGAGTACTACTCTGCAGCAAGAGTCCTAGAATATCGAAGGGCTCTGTCTAGTTTTACTCAAGCTGCTGATGAGACAGTGATCGAAGCTTGGGACAGATCCAAGGAGCTACTCAGGCTCTGCCCCCAACATGGACTTACCGAAGCATTACCGAACAGGTGGATGCAGTGAATTCTGCTTCTATAGGCAATACCTACAATCCCACTTGGAAGAACCATCCATGATTTAGCTGGAGAAACAATTCCGGGACTACGAACTTCCAGAAAAGGGTGCCTCAGCAACTGCCATATCCGTAGAACCAGCAAGTTGCTCTGCCTGCACCGAGGAACTACATCGTTCCAACTGACCCCATGCAAGAATTCAAAGACATGCTGAAAAGCATTGCCGACTCTAACAAGGAAATAATAGAGTCTAACAGAAAGGTCCAGGAAGCTCACGCAGAAAGAATCCAGCAGAACGAGAATAGACAGAAGTAGACCGAGCAAACAGTCAGAAATACACAAGCTGCTATACAAACCTTGGAGAGACAAATGGGTCAGCTATCCACCCATCTCTCTCACAGGTCCCACGGAACGCTACCAAGCAACAATGAGACCAACCCTCAAACTGAATGCAAGACTATCACTCTAAGATCTGGTAAAATTCTATCTCCATCTCCACCCAAACCATCTGACCCTCCTATTCTTGTGCAGGAACCAGAAGAAGGCTCCAAGGATCCAACGCCGACGGATGTTGAAATCGAAGTAGCAAGGAAAGGGAAGACGGAGTTTATTCCTGAGTACCGGCCAAAAGTACCTTACCTTGCCAGACTTTTGCACAATAAAGATAAGGAGTAATTTGAAAATTTTCTTAGAAACTTTAGTCAGATTCATGTTAATTTGCCTTTACTTGATGTTATTTCTGAAATGCCAAAGTATGCTAAGTTTTTAAAAGAAGTTGTTAGTAATAAAAGAAAATTTGACATGGACAAGGTGGTTCTTAATGAAGAATGTTCGGCGGTCCTGTTGAATAAACTATCGTCTAAACAGAAAGATCCTGGTTGTTTTACCTTGCCATGTACAATTGGAAATATTACTAACATGCATGCATTAGCAGATTTAGGAGCTAGTATTAATCTTATGTCATCTAGTTTATTTGATAAATTAGGACTGCATGATTTGAAAACGACTAGGATATGCATACAACTTGCAGATATGACAGTCAAAATCCCCAAAGGAATAATTGAAGTTCTCTTAGTAAAGGTCGGAAAATTTGTGTTTCCTGTGGACTTTGTTGTCATGGATATGAATGGGGAAGGAGGAGTGCCCCTGATCCTAGGTCGACCATTTCTAGCTACCTCAAAAGCATTAATAGAAGTCAGTAATGGTCAAATCAAGTTAAGGGTAGGAAATGATGACATCACTTTTGATCTAAATGAGACCCTTAGGTATCCCATGCATTTAGATGATACTTGTTTTTGTGTGGATGCCATGGAACACTTGATTACAATTAACGTGACCGACCTATGCTCAAACTATCAAGTCCTGAGTGAGGACTCCCTAGAATTAGAGGAGCCTGAACTTAGCTCTTCTGAAAATGAAATTACTTCTGATAGTTTCACTGAGATAGGTGATGATGAGATGAAGAAAGAACGAACCTCGTTTGAAGATCCACCAGACTTGGAACTGAAGGAATTACCCACTCATCTGTGCTACGAATTCCTAGATGACAACAAGAAACTTCCCATTATTCTTGCAGCTGATCTGACTGCAGAACAAAGGAAGCTGACTGTGGACATGTGCAGAAAGTATGGAAGAGCCTTTGCCTACAAATTTGCAGACATTCCAAGTATTAATCCAAGCTTTTGTTCGCATAAGATTCTTCTAGAAAATGAGTATAAGCCATGTGTGCAACCTCAAAGGAGGTTGAATCATAATGTGTGTGATGTTGTTAAGAAAGAAGTCATTAAACTGTTAGATGCAGGACTTATCTACCCTATCTCAGATAGTGAGTAGGTAAGCCCGGTGCAGGTAGTACCTAAGAAAGGCAGTATAACAGTTGTTAGGAATGAGCATAATGAACTAATCCCTACGAGAACTGTAACTGGTCATCGTGTATGCATAGACTATAGAAAACTAAATACGGCCACACAAAAAGATCACTCCCCCCTTCCTTTTATTGACCAAATGTTAGAAAGATTATCTGGACACATGTTTTATTGCTTTCTTGATGGGTTTTCTGGTTATTTTCAAATTCCTATTTCCCCTGAGGACCAGCATAAAACTACTTTCACATGCCCTTTTGGAACATTTGCATATAGAAGGATGCCTTTTGGTTTGTGTAATGCACCTACTACATTTCAACGTTGTATGACTGCTATCTTTGAGGACATGTTAGGAAAATCTATGGAAGTATTTATGGATGACTTTTCTGTTTTCGGTAATTCATTTGAGGTTTGTCTAAAGAACTTGGAGTTAATGGTGAAACGTTGTATAAAATCTAACCTGGTTTTAAATTGGGAAAAATGCCACTTCATGGTAAAAGAGGGAATCGTTTTAGGACATAAGATCTCACACCTAGGTATGGAAGTAGACAAGGCAAAAATTGAAGTTATTTCGAAAC
Organism: Asclepias syriaca; assembly: GCA_027405835.1. Classification (NCBI taxonomy): domain Eukaryota; kingdom Viridiplantae; phylum Streptophyta; class Magnoliopsida; order Gentianales; family Apocynaceae; genus Asclepias; species Asclepias syriaca. The sequence goes on from CM049932.1 coordinate 13,879,835, forward strand.
TACCTCCTCCCAAAAATGTGAGAGCCGTTAGAAGTTTTTTGGGACACGCTGGCTTTTATCGTAGGTTTATAAAAGATTTTTCATTAATAGCCAGGCCTTTGACCAATTTACTCGGAAAAGATGTTCCATTTGTCTTTGATGAAAAATGTCTGAAAGCTTTTAATAGACTTAAAGAACTTTTAACTACTGCACCTATCATGACGTCACCGGACTAGAGTCTACCTTTTGAGCTTATGTGTGATGCTAGTGACTATGCAGTAGGAGTAGTTTTAGGACAAAGGCATGATAAGAAATTTCGGGTAATATATTATGCTAGTAAAACCTTAACTGATGCTCAGGAAAATTACACTACGACCGAAAAGGAATTATTAGCAGTAGTATATGCATTTGATAAGTTTCGATCTTATCTAGTCCTGTCTAAAACTATTGTTTATACTGATCATTCTGCATTAAAATACCTGTTCAATAAAACGACGCAAAACTAAGATTAATTAGATGGGTTTTATTGCTTCAAGAATTCGACATAGAAATTCGGGATAAGAAAGGGGCAGAAAACTTTGCCGCAGACCACCTGTCCAGGCTAGAGAATCCGACCCTAGAAGCCATTGATGAAACAATCATATATGATAAATTTCCGAATGAGAATCTATGTGCATTGTTTGCTATTTTCTCACCCCCTTGGTTTGCAGATATAGCAAATTACTTGGCAGCCCGGACTCTCCCTAGTGATATCACTACTCAACAAAGAAAAAAATTCTTTGCTGACCTGAAATGTTACTATTGGGAAGATCCTTTTCTATTTCGAATATGTGCAGATCAGATGATCAGGAGATGTGTCTCTCAAGAAGAAGGCTTCCAAATTCTGGAACATTGTCACTGCGGACCAATAGGCGGTCATTTAGCTGCAGCTAATACCGCCCGAAAAGTGTTAGAATCGGGCTTCTACTGGCCTACCATATTCAAAGATGCCGCAACATTCACAAGATCGTGCGATGCCTGTCAGAAAGCTGGAACCATATCTTCTCGAGACAGTCTACCCCAACAAGCAATTCAAAGTGTAGAAATATTTGACATATGGGGTATAGACTTCATGGGTTCTTTTCCTTCCTCTTTTGGTATGAAGTACATCATAGTAGCCGTAGAATATCTTTCAAAATGGCCTGAGGCACATGCCTTACCTACTAATGATGCTAGAGCCGTAGCAGATTCCTTATGCAGATTTTTGCCAGGTTTGGATGTCCGAAAGCCCTAATTAGTGATCGAGGTACGCACATCTGCAACTCTCAATTGCAGAAGGTACTTCAGCAGTACGGAGTTCAGCATCGCATTTCCACAGCCTACCATCCTCAAACCAACGGGCAGGCTGAGGTAACCAATAGGGGAATAAAGAGAATCATAGAAAAGACTGTAGGTGTTAACCGTAAGGATTGGGCCAATAAACTAGAGGATGCATTATGGGCCTTCCGTACAGCATACAAGACCACTACGGGGTTCTCACCCTATCGGCTAGTCTATGGAAAAGCATGTCACCTTCCAGTTGAACTTGAACACAGAGCTTACTGGGCAGTGCAAAAATGCAATCTCGACGATAATTTAACTAAGGAACACCGGATTCTACAACTCAACGAATTGGATGAGTGGATGCTCAAAGCTTATGAGAACTCACATCAGTTCAAGATGACAAGTAAACTCCGGCATGAAAGACGACTCAGAGCCTAGAAAAATTTTGAACCAAGAGATAAGGTATTGTTGTACAACTTACGTTTCAAATTTTTCCCAGGAAAACTACGTAGCTGTTGGTCAGGGCCGTTCACAATCACGGAAGTATCACCTTTCGGAGCATGTGACATCATGGACTCTGACGGCATTATTCAAAAAGTGAACGGACAACGCTTAAAGATTTACAAAGAGCCTTTTGACTTGTCCGAGCAGACAGTTGACTTCACAGAATAAGGGAGTATCTCTTTTATTTTATTTCCTGTTATTTGTTATTTCTTTCATTACTCTATTTTCCTTCTTACCTGTAGTTACTGGAATAAGTGTGGGGTAAGAGCCTTTTCTGTTTTATTTTTGTTTCTTGTTTTCAAATAAGTGTGGGGTACTTAGAAATGCATGAACACTGAGGACAGTGTCAGACTTAAGTGTGGGTAGCAGTGCACATTGCACTGTAGTAGTGAGAAACGTTTTGCATGATTTTGCTTGTTTTCCCCATATTCTCACACCCTTCCAAATTTTTTTCAAAATTCTCATTCTTTCAGACTTCTAAATGCAGTATGATTGGTTAAACATTGCTTATGTCTATGATATGTAGGTAGAATGTTATGGTTAGTAGGAGGCAATGTGATAGCTATCTTGAACTAATTGATTAGAAATAGGGAATTCCTGATAACTAAGCACAACTTAGTCTGGATTAGAGACCTCAGCAAAGTACCTTTTCAAGACTTAACTAGATAAAATTAGACCAGTTGTGGATGTATTGACAATTAGAATGACTAGATGAGACTCTGAGCTAAAAGTGAAAAGAAACAAAAGAAAGTTAATCAAATAAGGGTAGTCTGCCAGCAGCCTTCGCTACTCGAGCACCACTCCTTCGGGGAACTTAAAGCCTGATGCCCTAAGGTCGTGTAGGTTTGGGAGTCATCGAAGTGGGACTCGCTACATGGGTAGTTGAAGTTGACGTGTTCTAAGCAGACTCAAAATACTCAGAACTCAGAAAGTTGTCTATTGTTAGTATGTCTAGCGACAGGTCGAAGTATTATCTAGTAATAGTTAAGACAAGAGTTTATTGTGCTGACTATCTAGTCTGGACTAGTACACACACTACACATCAGGAAGACCTTGTGACTAAGAGAAGAGTTCAACCTAGTTGTTAAGTTGTTTTCTGCTCAATCATAACAGTCTACTAGAGACATTTGAGACCTTGTCATAGCAACCTGACCAGTCAGACCTGTGTTAAGAATTGTCTGAATAAGTTTTGGAATAAAAACATGACTAAGAATTTAATATCACTAACTTCAGGTAGACTTTGCTTGAGGACAAGCAAAAAGCTAAGTGTGGGGTTATCTGATATGCATAAATCATATCATGTTTTTAGGCATAATTTAGGGTAAAATTGAGGGCAAATCGGCCTTAATTGTTTATTATTAACTCAATTTCACAGTTTTCATGATTTTGGAAGTGTCAGGTGAAAAGTAGAATAAAATGGCAAATTTCGGGGCAAAAACACAATTTTTTAGAAGTTTGGACTTCGGGGAGGGCGTCCGGACCTGGTCAACAGGTCGGGACGAGCGTCCAGGACTCGGGACAGCCGTCCTAACTTGGTCAACAGACCGGGACGGGCGTCCCGAACCAGAAATTCAAGTCCCACATCGAATTTTTGAGAGAAAATCACTCCAGAAAGCTGCTAGAGTTTATTTCTACGGGTTCGGAAGGAAGGTTTCCCTGTGGTATTTCTGGTTCAGGCCTAGATGGTCCTTCTGGCTTTGTCTTCTTTGGTCCTGGAGTGTCAGTGTTTTCTGTTTTCTTTGCTTAATTAGTAGCTGCTCTTGTTCTCTTCATCTATGAGTGCAAAGTCTGGTTAGGAATAACAAATAACAAAAATAGAAAAAGAAAGCAACATAGAAAAAGCAAGAAAGCTATTTTTCGGGTTTTTAAATTTTTAACATTTTTTTTATATTTTATTTAGAAAGCAGATAAATTTCCTCAATATGGTTTTAGAATAATTTTCTAAAATTTGATTATCCTAATTGTCTTAATTTCAGATAATATTTAAAATTAGTTAGTTATGATAATCTTATATTTCCGAAAGTGATTGTCTAACTAGCATAAGATAAGTGTAGGTCTAAAGTCTAGGTTACTACCGCTACCTATCATAAGTTTCTAGAATTGTGGCCAATAATCCTAAATTCATTATGATATTTCCCCGGCAACGGCGCCAAAAATCTGATGGCTTCCCGACTGATATGCTAAAATAGGTGTTGATTTACCCTATGTTGGTTATGAGTAATTAAGGACTGGGATTGACTAATTGTCACGTTTAGTCTTTATAGTGTCACTTAATCAGTCAGAACCTAAGGCAGAGTACCTATCGTGTAGCTAGTATGTTGGAAAGTATCTACGATTTTATTAGGTTAAAGATCGTACTCCCAGGGAAGTGGTAACGGCTTAGTAGTAACTAGCCTTTTATCCTAACTCTTATCTTATGATCCAGTTATGCAATCTTCATCAATAACTTTGATGAGAGGGTGATCCATTCTCCACTAAGTTTAAGTCTAATTAAGCTTAAAAGTGTTTTATAGATAATGTCCTGATTCTATGTTATACTGTTCCTACATGTTGATTGACCTATCTTCGAGTATTTTAGATGCATCTTAGCCTGGATTGCAACTATGTTCTGAGTCTAAAGGTGTACCACATCCGAGATCTCTGATAAACCGCCCCATCGTTAAGGTTAACGGCCCTACTCACGGTTCGAGCTAAAGACATCCATGAAAGCCCTATGTCACTTCGGGGATCATAACGCTCGCCCCTAACCGCAGGCATAAACGCTCAACTCAGCCTCTACTTAGACTACTGTAACAAACAGGGTGTTCTGCAGGTCATTTTATCTAATATGGCAGTCACCAATACTAATTGATGTATGTTAAACTAAATAGGTTATGAATAGACCGTGGTTAGGAATTGTCTATAACCCTAATTTTAGTTTAAAAGAACACATTAGACATGCAGACATAGTGAATATTAAGCAGGTGGCTATTTTTGGAAAATCATAAAAACTTCAACACATATAATAGATATTCATAAAAATCATAATCTGATAGACATAATTGTTATTTGGACGATCACAATACAAACATATAAAGAGAGGGACAGGGGGACTGATGCCATAAAGAAATCACCCTTTACTTAGTCTCGCCGATGGAGCAACTGCTTGTATATGTCGTACTGCTCAACCCGACTCTGCTCGCCAGAACCTTCAGAGGACGCTTCCTCAGCCTAGTAGCTGGACTTTACCTTAATACCCAGCTTAAGCCCAGCCCTGTGGACTGACTCTTCGAATGCCTAGAGCCCTCTTAGGATCTCCTAACGAAATCCCGGGTATTCTATGAATACCAAAAACGAACCTATCTATCGAACCCTAGGATCTGAGACTAATTCTCAAAAACTAAGAAAAACCAAATACTATCTAAGAAAATAGAAGAAAACTAAACCCGAGTCTCTAAGTGACTTATGTACTCGAGCAAAATGTACAACTTAAGTCACTAAATGACTCAGATTGAGTGGAGAGGGATGATTTCAACCGAGGAAGGCCTGGGGTATTTATAGCAGCTTTCTAGAGTGATTTTTCTTCAAAACTTCGATGTGGGACTTGGAATTACAACTCGGGACGCCCGTCCTGGATTGGGACGCCCGTCCTGGCCTGTTGACTAGGTCAGGACGCCCGTCCTAATCCGGGATGCCCTCCCCGAAGTCCAAACTGCTGAAAAATTGCGTTTTTGCCCCGAAATTTTCCATTTTCTTCTACTTTTCACCTGACACTTCCAAAATCATAAAAACTGTGAAATTGAGTTAATAATAAACAATTAAGACCAATTTGCCCTCAATTTCGCCCAAAATCATGCCTAAAAACATGCTAAAAATGTGATATGATTTATGCATATCAATCTTTCTATTTAGACGGCAGTTTATTCAACAAAACCGCCGAACACTCTTCATTAAGAACCACCTTGTCCATGTCAAATTTTCTTTTATTACTAACGACTTCTTTTAAAAACTTAGCATACTTTGGCATTTCAGAAATAACATCAAGTAAAGGCAAATTAACATGAATCTGACTAAAATAATTAAGAAACTTTTCAAATTGCTCCTTATCTTTATTGTGCATAAGTCTGGCAGGGTATGGTACTTTTGCCCGGTACTCAAGAATAAATCCCGTCTTCCCTTTCCTTGCTACTTCGATTTCGACATCCGTCGGCGTTGGATCCTTGGAGCCTTCTTCTGGTTCTTGCACAAGAATAGGAGGGTCAGATGGTTTGAGTGGAGATGGAGATAGAATTTTACCAGATCTTAGAGTGATGGTCTTGCATTCGGTTTGGGGGTTGGTCTCAGTGTTGCTTGGTAGCGTTCCCTGGGACCTGTGAGAAAGATGGGTAGATAGCTGACCCATTTGTCTCTCTAAGGGTTGTATAGCATCTTGTGTATTTCTGACTGTTTGCTCGGTCTGCTTCTGTCTATTCTCGTTCTGCTGGATTCTTTCTACGTGAGCTTCCTGGACCTTCCTGTTAGACTCTATCATTTCCTTGTTAGAGTCAACAATGCTTTTCAGCATGTCCCTAAATTCTTGCATGGGGTCAGTTGGAACGATATAGTTCCTAGGTGCAGGCAGAGCGACTTACTGGTTCTGCGGATATGGCAGTTGCTGAGGTACCCTTTTCTGGAAGTTAGCAGTCCTGGAATTGTTTCTCCAGCTGAATCCCGTATGGTTCTTCCAAGTGGGATTGTAGGTATTTCCTATAGGAGCAGAGTTAACTGCATCCACTTGTTCCATATCCTCTGGAATAGTTAATATTCCATTACCATAACAATCTCCACTAAAATGCGGTCCTTGGCAAAATTCGCAGACTTGATACACCGACTGAACGTTTTTCCCTTGTTGGAAAGCATTTAGTTGACTAGTAATGCTGGCCTTCAGTGCCTCAAATTGATCATCAGTGGAGGCGATGGCCGCATTTACTGGTTGCTTCTTAGCTCGGCCACTCGTGCGCCAATTCTTGCTATTTCTATAGAGCCTCTCCAGAGCATTTCTAGCATCTACATCACTCATTCCATTGAAACCACTCTGAGGGTTGAGTCCATTAAGAACTTGTTTACCCATGTCTGTCATACCCCCGTAAAATTGCTGGATCAGCAATGCTTCGGTAAGTCCATGTTGGGGGCAGAGCCTGAGTAGCTCCTTGAATCTGTCCCAAGCTTCGATCACTGTCTCATCAGCAACTTGAGTAAAACTGGACAGAGCTCTTCGGTATTCTAGGACCCTTGCTGCAGAGTAGTACTCTTCTAGGAAGGCCTTGCTTAACTCGTCCCAAGAGGTGATGGAGTTATTGGGTAGCTGGGCCAACCATCTCTTAGCTCTGTCCCTCAGTGAGTAGGGAAAGAGGTTTAGTTTAGTTACTTCTGCAGTATGATCTCCCTTGAGGCCTTCGCAAAGAGAAGAGAAATCAGATAAGTGTTCCAGCGGATTCTCGGCTGCAGTTCCTCCAAACTGAACCCGATTAATAACCAACTGGATCACATTCGGTTTAAGATCATAGCGAGGGTTCCCAGGGATATGGATAGCGGACGATACTGGAACAGTCTGTGGCTGGATGTAGGATTCGAGGGGAGGTCTTTCAGCAGCCATTTCTGTTCTTCGCCTGTTAGCTGTACGAATGAGACGTTCAGGATTCTCAACTGGTGTTTCAAGGTTAGCTTCTAAAGTTCGAGTCATGCAACTACAGAGAAGAATATGTTTAAGCCTGAGCAAACTAGTTAGTGGAGTTACATGGAAAGTGAAAAATTAAGAATTCAGAAGAAAACAACTATTTAACTATGAAAGGGAAAAAGAAAATCATACAAGAGATAGGAGAAAGAACAACTTACCATTTGAACAAGAAAAGTACAAATTTTTTTTCAGATTTTAAATTTTAACATTTTTTTTCTTATATTTCGAAAGCAATTAAATTCCCTCAATATGGTTTTAGAATCATTTTCTAAAATTTGATTATCCTAAGTGTCTTAATTCCAGATAATATCTAAAATTAATTAGTTATGATAACCCTATATTTCGGAAATTGATTGTCTAACTAGCATAAGATAAGTGTTGGGTTTAAGGTCTAGGTTACTACCATTACCTATCATAATTCTCTAGAATTTTGATCAGGAATCCTAAGTTCATTATGATAATTTCCCCGGCAACGGCGCAAAAAATCTGATGCGTTTCCGACTGATATGCTAAATAGGTGTTGATTTACCCTATGTTGATTATGAGTAATTAAGGACAGGGATTGAATAATTGTCACATTTAGTCTTTATAGGTGATAATTGTCACTTAATCATTCAGAACCTAAGGCAGAGTACCTATCGTGTAGCTAGTCTGTTGGAAAGTATCTACGATTTTATTAAGTTAAATATCGTACTCCCAGGGAAGTGGTAACGACTTCGTAGTAACTAGCCTTTAATCCTAACTCTTATCTTATGATTCAGTTATGCAATCGTCATCAATAATTTTGATGAGAGGGTGATTCATTCTCCACTAGGTTTAAGTCTATTTAAGCCTAAAACTGTTTTATAGATAATGTCCTGAATCTATGTTATATTGTTCCTATATGTTGATTGACCTATCTTCGAATATTTTAGACATGCCTTGGCCTGGATTGCAACTATGTTCTGAGTCTAAAGGTGTACCACATCTGAGTCTCTAATAAACGGCCCTACGCCAAGGTAAACGGCCCTACTCACGGTTCGAGCTAAAGACATCCATGAAAGCCCTATGTCACTTCGGGGATCATGCCGCTCGCCCCTAACCACCGGCATAAACGCTCTACTCAGCCTACTTAGACTACTCTAACAAACAGGGTGTTCCACATGTTATTTTATCTAATATGGCAGACACCAATACTAATTGATGCCTGTTAAACTAAACAGGTTATGAATAGACCGTGGTTAGGAATTGTCTATAACCCTAATTTTAGTTTAAAATGGGTAAATTATCCCAGTAGCACTTGAACATTTCAAAAATCCAGCTTTTGCACCTGTATTTATTTTTGCTTTGAATTGACACTCGAACTACCAAATATCACCTCTTTTGCACTTCCAAATGTCAATTCAAAGCAAAAATAAATACAAGTGCAAAAGCTGGATTTTTGAAAAGTTCAAGTGCTACTGGGATAATTTACCCAAAGAAACTACATTAGACATGCAGACATAATGAATATTTAAGCAGGTGGCCATTTCCGGAAAATCATAAAAGCTTCAACATATAAAACAAATATTCATAGGAATCATAATCTCATATTCATAACAAATCTTTGGACAAACACAATACAGACATATAAAGAGAGGGACATGGGGACTGATGCCATAAAGAAATCACCCTTTACTTAGTCTCGCCGATGGAGCAACTGCTTGTATATGTCGTACTGCTCGACCCGACTCTGCTCAACAGAACCTTCGGAGGACGCTTCCTCAACCTAGTAGCTGGGCTTTACCTTAATACCCAGCTTAAGCCCAGCCCTGTGGACTGACTCTTCGAATGCCTAGAGCCCTCTTAGGATCTCCTAACGAAATCTTGGGTATTCTATGAATACCAGAAACGAACCTATCTATCGAAGCCTATGTTCTGAGACTAATTCTCAGAAACTAAGAAACGAAAACACTAACTAAAAATAGAAGAAAACTTATGCTGAACCCGAGTCTCTAAGTGACTTATGTACTCGAGAAAAATGTACAACTTAAGTCACTAAATGACTCAGATTGAGTGGAGAGGAATGATTTCAACTGAAGAAGGTCTGCGGTATTTATAGCAGCTTTCTAGAGTGATTTTTCATCAAAACTTCGATGTGGGACTTGGAATTGCAGCTCGGGACGCCCGTCCTGGACTATTGACCAGGTCAGGACGGCCGTCCCAAGTCCTGGACGCCTGTCCTGGCCTGTTGACCAGGTCAGGACGCCCTCCCCGAAGTCCAAACTTCTGAAAATTGCGTTTTTGCCCCAAAATTTGCCATTTTCTTCTACTTTTCACCTGACACTTCCAAAATCATAAAAAATGTGAAATTGAGTTAATAATAAACAATTAAGACCGATTTACCCTCAATTTCACCCTAAATTATGCCTAAAACATGCTAAAAATGTGATATGATTTTTGCATATCAATGATAATAGTCAAATTAATGCCTTTCAACAAAGAAGAAATGTTCAACCTATGTATCAAATCTGTGAAGTCTGCCAAGTATCACACTTTAGCAGGATTGCTATGGTAATGGAATACTGACATTCCAAAAGAGGTAGGAGCAGGTTACTGCAGAATGCTACTCCAGTGGGAAACACATACAATCCCTACAGAAGAAATCAGCCAGGATTTAGTAAGAATAACTCTGGAGCTAAAAACTTCCAGAAAATACCACCACAACAAAGTCCCTAACCGCAGAATCAACAGAGGAGATGTTGTTAATGGTCAGACCCATTTACTGTTACAGAAGTGTTGTCATGGGAAGTTTGTGTTATAATGGATCAAGACAACACTACTAAAAAGGTGAACGGGCAATAATTAAAACTGTACAAGTGCAAGTAAGTGACCTACAGACCAAGCAGTATCATTCGATCGATAGATATAGAAGAGTTTGGCGTTGTATCAGGAGTATAGCTGTGGAGGAGCTTGCGTCCCCTGCATACTAGTCAGCTGTCTCAACTATTTGGGCCCAAATCTGCACCATTGGAGCCCCCTACCACCATGGCTTTGCCAAATCTTCAGGTATCTTTTCTGCCCTTCGATACTTGCATATAATACCGTCACAGGTAGACACGCCCTACATACGAAGGACACTGCAGAGTTAGCAGCTCCAACATTCAGAGCTTATAGAGTTGAGGACATTTTAGCAATAGCACATGGCTGAGGTGAAAAGCCAATTGACAAATCAGAAAAGATCCTTCTGCTCGAGACATGAAGGGAGTTTTTCTAATCCTCATCTTCCTCTACTTTTATTTTGTTTTCCTTTAATTTTTATCTTCACTTTGTGTTCTGTTTTGTTATTTCTATTACCCTTATTGTTTTGTCTTGTTTCTTTTCTTTCTCTTCCCCTTAGTTAGTCAAATAAGTGTGGGGTAGAGTTTTATGTTTTTTTAAATTTTTGTTTTCAAATAAATGTGGGGTAGTTAGATATGCATGAACACTGAGGATAGTGTCAGACTTAAGTGTGGGGTAGCATGCACAGTGCACTATAGCAGTACACAGTGCACTGTAGCAGTAAACGTTTTGCATGTTTTTCCCATATATTCACTAGAATTACACCCTTCCAAAAAAAAATTTAAACTTTTTTCACTCTTTCAGACTTAAAAATGCAGTTATGATTGGTAAAGAATTGCTGATGTCTATGATATGTATGTAGAATATTATGATCAGTAGGAGACAATGTGATAACTTTCTTGAATTTATCGAATAGAAATAAGGAATTCCTGATACTTGAGCACAACTTAGTTTGGATTAGAGACCTCAACCAAATACCTTTTCAAGACTTAGCTAAATAATATTAGACCAGTTGAGGATATATTAGCAGTCTAACTGACTAGATGATGCTATGAGCTAAAAGTGAAAAAAGTTAAATAAATAGGGTAGTTTGCAAGCGGCCTTTGCTACTCGAGCACCACTCCTTAAGGGAACTTAAAGCCTGATGCCCTAAGGTCGTGTAGGTCTGGGAGTCATCGGAGTGGGACTCGCTACATGGGTAGTTAAAGTTGACGTGTGAAAGCAAACACAAAATACCCTGAAAAATCAATCTAAAAATACATAGCCCAGTGTATTCTTATATTGAAATGCTTAATTGAAAATATTGTCACCAAAGCTCAGAACTCAGAAGGTTGTTTGTTGCTGGTATGTCTAGCGACCGGTTGAAGTATTATCAGGTAAGAGTCAAGATAAGAGTATATTGTGTCGATAATCTAGTTTGGACTAGTACACATACTACACATCAGGAAGACCTTGTGACTGAGAGAAGAGTTCAATCTAGTCATTAAGTTGTTAACCCCTGCTTGATCATGATAATCTACTAGAGGCATTTGAGATCTTGTCATGGCAACTGAACCATTCGGACCTGTGTTGTGAATTATATGATTCAGTGATAAATTTTGGAATAAAAACATGGCTGAAATCTTAAGTGACTGCACCTATGATTTAAAATCAATAACTTCAGGCAGACTTTTCTTGAGGACAAGCAAAAAGCTAAGTGTGGGGTTATATGATATGCATAAATCATGTCACTTTTTAGCATATTTTTAGGCATAATTTAGGGCGAAATCGGAGATAAATCATTATCAATTGACTGTTATTAACTCGATTTCGTAGTTTTTTTGATTTTGGAAGTGTCAGGTGAAAAGTGCAATAGAATGGCAAATTTCGGGGTAAAATGTGATTTTCAGAAGTTCAGAAGTCGGGATGGGCGTCCAGAACCTAGGACGGGCGTCCTGACCTGGTCAACAGACCAGGACGGGCGTCCAGGACTTGGACGGCCGTCCTGACCTGGTCAACAGGCCGGGGACGGGCGTCCCCGATCCAGGACGGGCGTCCTGAATGCCTGGTCAAAGTCCCACATCGAATGTTTGAGGGAAATTCACCCAGTTCCCCTACATAAACCCAGGCCTTCCTCAGTTGAAATCATTCCTCTCCACTCGATCTAAGTCATTTAGTGACTTAAAGTATACAATTTTCTATAGTATACAAGTCACTTAGTGATTTCAGGTTTTAGTATAGGTATATCAGGTTTTAGTATAGATATATTTATAGTTTTAGAGAGTGTCTCGTGTTCTTCGTTTTTGAGAGTCTGTCTCAGATCCTAGAATATGACTAGATAGGTTCATTTTTGGTATTCATAGAATGTCCGGAATTTCGTTAGGAGATCCTAAGAGGGCACTAAGCGTTCGAAGAGTCAGTCAACAGGGTTGTGCTTAAGCTGGGTATTAAGGTAAAGCCTACTAGGCTGAGGAAGCATCCTCTGAAGGTTCTACCCAGCAAAGTCGGGTCGAGCAGTCCAACATATACAAGTAGTTGCTCCATCAGTGGACTACGTAAAGGGTGAATATTTTATGGCATCGGTCCCCTTGTCCCTCTCTTTATATGTCTGTACTATGTTCGTCCAAATAACTATTATGAATATTAACTATGATTGTATGAATATATGTTTTGCATGTTGAAGTCATTTATATTTTTCCGGAAATGGTCACCAGCTTAACTATCATTATGACTGCATGTCTACTGTAGTTTCTTTTAAACTAGATGAATGGTTATAGACAATTCCTAACCACGGTATAATCATAACCAGTTTAGTTTAACAGGCATTAATTTAGGACTTCCCGTTGAAAGCATTAATGTCTGCCATATTAGATGAAATAACCTATAGATCACCATGTTTGTTAAAGTAGTCTAAGTAGGCTAAGTTTGTGCGTTTATGCCGACGTTAGGGCGAGCAGCATGATCTCCTGAGTGACACAGGACTTTCATGGATGCCTTTAGCTCGAACCGTGAGTAGGGCCGTTATTAAGGTAGGGCAGTTTATCAGGTAACTTGATACGCGAAAATCGTATCACCTTTTTAACATGTTTTTATATATGATTTAGGGTGAAATTGAGAGTAAATTGATCTTAATTGTTTATTATTTACTTAATTTCATAGTTTTTATGATTTTGGAAGTGTGAGGTGAAAAGTAGACGAAAATAGCAAATTTTGGGGCAAAAACGCAATTTTTGGAAATGCTGACTTAGTCAAAGGCTTAGGACGGGCGTCCTGAACCCGGGACGGGCGTCCAGGACTCGGGACGGGCGTCTAGGACTCGCGACGGGCGTCCCGACTTGGTCAACAGACCAGGACTGGCGTCCCAATCTGGGACGGGCGTCCCGAACCCCCAGTTCAAGTCCCACATCAAATATTTGATGAAAAATCACACCCCGGGAAGCTGCTATAAATACCCCAGGACTCCAGCAGTTGAAATCATCCCTCTCCACTCGATCTGAGTCATTAAGTGGTTTCCAGTGTACACTTCTCTAGTACACAACTCACTCAGATACTCGGATCTCAGTTTTCTTTCTTGTTAGTGTTTTGTTTTAGTTTCTGAGAAATAGTCTCAGATCTTAGGCTTCTATAGATAGATTCGTTTCTGGTATTCATAGAATACCCAGGATTTCGTTAGGAGATCCTAAGAGGGCTCTAGGCGTTCGAAGAGTCAGTCCACAGGGCTGGGCTTAAGTTGGGTATTAAGGTAAAGCCCAGTTACTAGGCTAAGGAAGCGTCCTCCGAAGGTTCTGGCGAGCAGAGTCGGGGCGAGCAATACGACATATACAGCAGTACGCTCCATCGGCGAGACTACGTAAAGGGTGATTTCTTTATGGCATCAGTCCCCCTGTCCCTCTCTTATATGTTGTTATTGTGTTGTTCTAAAAATTGATTATGAATACGAGATTACGATTTTTATGAATATTTTTTTTATATGTTGACGTTGTTATGTTTTTTCAGAAATAGCCACCTGCTTAATATTCACTATGTCTGCATGTCTAATGTGCTCGTTTAAACTAAAGTTAGGGTTATAGACAATTCCTAACCACGGTCTAATCATAACCTGTTTAGTTTAACATGCATCAATTAGTATTGGTGTCTGCCATGCTAGATAAAATAACCTGCTAAAGACATCCATGAAAGCCCTATGTCACTTCGGGGATCATGCCGCTCGCCCCTAACCACCGGCATAAACGCTCTACTCAGCCTACTTAGACTACTCTAACAAACAGGGTGTTCCACATGTTATTTTATCTAATATGGCAGACACCAATACTAATTGATGCCTGTTAAACTAAACAGGTTATGAATAGACCGTGGTTAGGAATTGTCTATAACCCTAATTTTAGTTTAAAATGGGTAAATTATCCCAGTAGCACTTGAACATTTCAAAAATCCAGCTTTTGCACCTGTATTTATTTTTGCTTTGAATTGACACTCGAACTACCAAATATCACCTCTTTTGCACTTCCAAATGTCAATTCAAAGCAAAAATAAATACAAGTGCAAAAGCTGGATTTTTGAAAAGTTCAAGTGCTACTGGGATAATTTACCCAAAGAAACTACATTAGACATGCAGACATAATGAATATTTAAGCAGGTGGCCATTTCCGGAAAATCATAAAAGCTTCAACATATAAAACAAATATTCATAGGAATCATAATCTCATATTCATAACAAATCTTTGGACAAACACAATACAGACATATAAAGAGAGGGACATGGGGACTGATGCCATAAAGAAATCACCCTTTACTTAGTCTCGCCGATGGAGCAACTGCTTGTATATGTCGTACTGCTCGACCCGACTCTGCTCAACAGAACCTTCGGAGGACGCTTCCTCAACCTAGTAGCTGGGCTTTACCTTAATACCCAGCTTAAGCCCAGCCCTGTGGACTGACTCTTCGAATGCCTAGAGCCCTCTTAGGATCTCCTAACGAAATCTTGGGTATTCTATGAATACCAGAAACGAACCTATCTATCGAAGCCTATGTTCTGAGACTAATTCTCAGAAACTAAGAAAACGAAAACACTAACTAAAAATAGAAGAAAACTTATGCTGAACCCGAGTCTCTAAGTGACTTATGTACTCGAGAAAAATGTACAACTTAAGTCACTAAATGACTCAGATTGAGTGGAGAGGAATGATTTCAACTGAAGAAGGTCTGCGGTATTTATAGCAGCTTTCTAGAGTGATTTTTCATCAAAACTTCGATGTGGGACTTGGAATTGCAGCTCGGGACGCCCGTCCTGGACTATTGACCAGGTCAGGACGGCCGTCCCAAGTCCTGGACGCCTGTCCTGGCCTGTTGACCAGGTCAGGACGCCCTCCCCGAAGTCCAAACTTCTGAAAATTGCGTTTTTGCCCCAAAATTTGCCATTTTCTTCTACTTTTCACCTGACACTTCCAAAATCATAAAAAATGTGAAATTGAGTTAATAATAAACAATTAAGACCGATTTACCCTCAATTTCACCCTAAATTATGCCTAAAACATGCTAAAAATGTGATATGATTTTTGCATATCAAATGATAATAGTCAAATTAATGCCTTTCAACAAAGAAGAAATGTTCAACCTATGTATCAAATCTGTGAAGTCTGCCAAGTATCACACTTTAGCAGGGATTGCTATGGTAATGGAATACTGACATTCCAAAAGAGGTAGGAGCAGGTTACTGCAGAATGCTACTCCAGTGGGAAACACATACAATCCCTACAGAAGAAATCAGCCAGGATTTAGTAGAAGAATAACTCTGGAGCTAAAAACTTCCAGAAAATACCACCACAACAAAGTCCCTAACCGCAGAATCAACAGAGGAGATGTTGTTAATGGTCAGACCCATTTACTGTTACAGAAGTGTTGTCATGGGAAGTTTGTGTTATAATGGATCAAGACAACACTACTAAAAAGGTGAACGGGCAATAATTAAAACTGTACAAGTGCAAGTAAGTGACCTACAGACCAAGCAGTATCATTCGATCGATAGATATAGAAGAGTTTGGCGTTGTATCAGGAGTATAGCTGTGGAGGAGCTTGCGTCCCCTGCATACTAGTCAGCTGTCTCAACTATTTGGGCCCAAATCTGCACCATTGGAGCCCCCTACCACCATGGCTTTGCCAAATCTTCAGGTATCTTTTCTGCCCTTCGATACTTGCATATAATACCGTCACAGGTAGACACGCCCTACATACGAAGGACACTGCAGAGTTAGCAGCTCCAACATTCAGAGCTTATAGAGTTGAGGACATTTTAGCAATAGCACATGGCTGAGGTGAAAAGCCAATTGACAAATCAGAAAAGATCCTTCTGCTCGAGACATGAAGGGAGTTTTTCTAATCCTCATCTTCCTCTACTTTTATTTTGTTTTCCTTTAATTTTTTATCTTCACTTTGTGTTCTGTTTTGTTATTTCTATTACCCTTATTGTTTTGTCTTGTTTCTTTTCTTTCTCTTCCCCTTAGTTAGTCAAATAAGTGTGGGGTAAGAGTTTTATATGTTATGTTTTAAATTTTTGTTTTTCAAATAAATGTGGGGTAGTTAGATATGCATGAACACTGAGGATAGTGTCAGACTTAAGTGTGGGGTAGCAGTGCACAGTGCACTATAGCAGTACACAGTGCACTGTAGCAGTAAAACGTTTTGCATGTTTTTCCCATATATTCACTAGAATTACACCCTTCCAAAAAAAAATTTAAACTTTTTTCACTCTTTCAGACTTAAAAATGCAGTTATGATTGGTAAAGAATTGCTGATGTCTATGATATGTATGTAGAATATTATGATCAGTAGGAGACAATGTGATAACTTTCTTGAATTTATCGAATAGAAATAAGGAATTCCTGATACTTGAGCACAACTTAGTTTGGATTAGAGACCTCAACCAAATACCTTTTCAAGACTTAGCTAAATAATATTAGACCAGTTGAGGATATATTAGCAGTCTAACTGACTAGATGATGCTATGAGCTAAAAGTGAAAAAAGTTAAATAAATAGGGTAGTTTGCAAGCGGCCTTTGCTACTCGAGCACCACTCCTTAAGGGAACTTAAAGCCTGATGCCCTAAGGTCGTGTAGGTCTGGGAGTCATCGGAGTGGGACTCGCTACATGGGTAGTTAAAGTTGACGTGTGAAAGCAAACACAAAATACCCTGAAAAATCAATCTAAAAATACATAGCCCAGTGTATTCTTATATTGAAATGCTTAATTGAAAATATTGTCACCAAAGCTCAGAACTCAGAAGGTTGTTTGTTGCTGGTATGTCTAGCGACCGGTTGAAGTATTATCAGGTAAGAGTCAAGATAAGAGTATATTGTGTCGATAATCTAGTTTGGACTAGTACACATACTACACATCAGGAAGACCTTGTGACTGAGAGAAGAGTTCAATCTAGTCATTAAGTTGTTAACCCTGCTTGATCATGATAATCTACTAGAGGCATTTGAGATCTTGTCATGGCAACTGAACCATTCGGACCTGTGTTGTGAATTATATGATTCAGTGATAAATTTTGGAATAAAAACATGGCTAGAAATCTTAAGTGACTGCACCTATGATTTAAAATCAATAACTTCAGGCAGACTTTTCTTGAGGACAAGCAAAAAGCTAAGTGTGGGGTTATATGATATGCATAAATCATGTCACTTTTTAGCATATTTTTAGGCATAATTTAGGGCGAAATCGGAGATAAATCATTATCAATTGACTGTTATTAACTCGATTTCGTAGTTTTTGTGATTTTGGAAGTGTCAGGTGAAAAGTGCAATAGAATGGCAAATTTCGGGGTAAAAATGTGATTTTCAGAAGTTCAGAAGTCGGGATGGGCGTCCAGAACCTAGGACGGGCGTCCTGACCTGGTCAACAGACCAGGACGGGCGTCCAGGACTTGGGACGGCCGTCCTGACCTGGTCAACAGGCCGGGACGGGCGTCCCAGATCCAGGACGGGCGTCCTGAATGCCTGGTCAAAGTCCCACATCGAATGTTTGAGGGAAATTCACCCAGTTCCCCTACTATAAATACCCAGGCCTTCCTCAGTTGAAATCATTCCTCTCCACTCGATCTAAGTCATTTAGTGACTTAAAGTATACAATTTTCTATAGTATACAAGTCACTTAGTGATTTCAGGTTTTAGTATAGGTATATCAGGTTTTAGTATAGATATATTTATAGTTTTAGAGAGTGTCTCGTGTTCTTCGTTTTTGAGAGTCTGTCTCAGATCCTAGAATATGACTAGATAGGTTCATTTTTGGTATTCATAGAATGTCCGGAATTTCGTTAGGAGATCCTAAGAGGGCACTAAGCGTTCGAAGAGTCAGTCAACAGGGTTGTGCTTAAGCTGGGTATTAAGGTAAAGCCTACTAGGCTGAGGAAGCATCCTCTGAAGGTTCTACCCAGCAAAGTCGGGTCGAGCAGTCCAACATATACAAGTAGTTGCTCCATCAGTGGACTACGTAAAGGGTGAATATTTTATGGCATCGGTCCCCTTGTCCCTCTCTTTATATGTCTGTACTATGTTCGTCCAAATAACTATTATGAATATTAACTATGATTGTATGAATATATGTTTTGCATGTTGAAGTCATTTATATTTTTCCGGAAATGGTCACCAGCTTAACTATCATTATGACTGCATGTCTACTGTAGTTTCTTTTAAACTAGATGAATGGTTATAGACAATTCCTAACCACGGTATAATCATAACCAGTTTAGTTTAACAGGCATTAATTTAGGACTTCCCGTTGAAAGCATTAATGTCTGCCATATTAGATGAAATAACCTATAGATCACCATGTTTGTTAAAGTAGTCTAAGTAGGCTAAGTTTGTGCGTTTATGCCGACGTTAGGGCGAGCAGCATGATCTCCTGAGTGACACAGGACTTTCATGGATGCCTTTAGCTCGAACCGTGAGTAGGGCCGTTATTAAGGTAGGGCAGTTTATCAGGTAACTTGATACGCGAAAATCGTATCACCTTTTTAACATGTTTTTATATATGATTTAGGGTGAAATTGAGAGTAAATTGATCTTAATTGTTTATTATTTACTTAATTTCATAGTTTTTATGATTTTGGAAGTGTGAGGTGAAAAGTAGACGAAAATAGCAAATTTTGGGGCAAAAACGCAATTTTTGGAAATGCTGACTTAGTCAAAGGCTTAGGACGGGCGTCCTGAACCCGGGACGGGCGTCCAGGACTCGGGACGGGCGTCTAGGACTCGCGACGGGCGTCCCGACTTGGTCAACAGACCAGGACTGGCGTCCCAATCTGGGACGGGCGTCCCGAACCCCCAGTTCAAGTCCCACATCAAATATTTGATGAAAAATCACCCCGGGAAGCTGCTATAAATACCCCAGGACTCCAGCAGTTGAAATCATCCCTCTCCACTCGATCTGAGTCATTAAGTGGTTTCCAGTGTACACTTCTCTAGTACACAACTCACTCAGATACTCGGATCTCAGTTTTCTTTCTTGTTAGTGTTTTGTTTTAGTTTCTGAGAAATAGTCTCAGATCTTAGGCTTCTATAGATAGATTCGTTTCTGGTATTCATAGAATACCCAGGATTTCGTTAGGAGATCCTAAGAGGGCTCTAGGCGTTCGAAGAGTCAGTCCACAGGGCTGGGCTTAAGTTGGGTATTAAGGTAAAGCCCAGTTACTAGGCTAAGGAAGCGTCCTCCGAAGGTTCTGGCGAGCAGAGTCGGGGCGAGCAATACGACATATACAGCAGTACGCTCCATCGGCGAGACTACGTAAAGGGTGATTTCTTTATGGCATCAGTCCCCCTGTCCCTCTCTTATATGTTGTTATTGTGTTGTTCTAAAAATTGATTATGAATACGAGATTACGATTTTTATGAATATTTTTTTTATATGTTGACGTTGTTATGTTTTTTCAGAAATAGCCACCTGCTTAATATTCACTATGTCTGCATGTCTAATGTGCTCGTTTAAACTAAAGTTAGGGTTATAGACAATTCCTAACCACGGTCTAATCATAACCTGTTTAGTTTAACATGCATCAATTAGTATTGGTGTCTGCCATGCTAGATAAAATAACCTGCTAAACACCCTGCTTGTTAAGAGTAGTCTAGGTAAGCTAAGCCGAGTCCGATTATGCCGGCGGCTAGGGCAAGCGGCATGATCCCCGAAGTGACATAGGGCTTTCATGGATGCCTTTGTCCCGAACCGTGAGTAGGGCCGTCAATAAGGTAGGGCGGTTTATTAGAAACCTCGGATGTGGTACGCCTTTAGACACAGAACATAGTTGCAATCCAGGCTAAGATATATCTAAAATACTCGAATATAGGTCAATCAACATATAGGAACAGTATAACATAAAATCAGGACCTCATCTATAAACACTTTTGGGATTAATTAGACTTAAACCTAGTGGAGAATGGATCACCCTCTCATCAAAATCATTGATGAAGATTGCATAACTGGATCATAAGATAGGAGTTAGGATAAAGGCTAGTTACTACTAAGCCGTTACCACTTCCCTGGGAGTACGATATCTAACTTAATAAAATCGTAGGTACTTTCCAACAGACTAGCTACACGATAGGTACTCTGCCTTAGGTTCTGATTGATTAAGTGACAATAATTGAATGCTAAGTGACAGTTAGTAAGACTCAGTCCTTAATTACTCATAATCGACATAGGTAAATAAAACCTATCTTTTAGCATACCAATAGGAATGCATCATAACTCAGATGTGGTACACCGGTAGAATCACTACATAATTACAATCTAGACCAAGATATATCTAAAATACTCGAAGATAGGTCAATCAACATGTAGGAACAGTATAACATTCAATCAGAACATTATCTGTAAAACACTCTTTTAGGCTTAAATAGACTTGAACCTAGTGGAGAATGAGTCACCCTCTCATCAAAGAATTTGATAAACGATTGCATAACTGGATCATAAGATAAGAGTTAGGGTAAGAGGATAGTTACTACTAAGTCGTTACCACTTCCCTGGGAGTACGATAATTGATTAAATTAAAATCGTAGATACTTTCCAATAGACTAGCTACACGATAGGTACTCTGCATTAGGTTTTGATTGATTAAGTGACAACATAGAGACTAAATGTGACAATTAGTTCTTTTAAGTCCTTAGTTATTCATAATCAACATAGGGTAAAATAACGCCTATTTTAGCATATTAGTCGAAACGCATCAAAATCATATGGGACTTAGCTGAGGAATAATTCTGAAGCTGAAAACTTTTAGAAGATACCACCACGGCAAAGTCCCTACTCATAGAATCAATAGATGAGATACTATTATTGGTCAAAACCGTTTAATGTTATAGAAGTGTTGCCATACGGAGCATGTGTTACATTGGATTAAAGTCATGCCAGTGCAAGCAAGTGACCTACCAAGTGGTATCGAACGGTCCATGGATATAGAGGAATTTGGCATCGTATCAGGAGCATAGCAATGGAGGAGCTTGCATCCCCTGCATACCAATCAGCTGTGAGAAACTTCCCCGAGGAAGTCTCAAATACTTGGGCCCAAATCTACACCACTGGAGCCTCCTACCACCACGGCTTTGCCAAAGCTTTAGGTATCTTTTCTACCATTCGAAACTTGCATGAAATACCTTCACAGACATTGGCAGGTAGGCTCACCAATCCAAGGAATGTCACGCTCCTGGAGACGGTGTTATGATTGCAAGAAACTTGCAAATGATTCGAGGAAGCAGTTCTTAGGACTCGAGCCAACAGTCGAGGACATTTTAGCAACAACACATGGCTGATGTGAACAGTAAATTGACAGATCAGAGAAGACCCTTCTACTTGAGACATGAAGGGAGTTTTTCTAATCCTCATCTTCCACTACTTTTATTTTGTTTTCTTTTAATTTTTATCTTCATTTTGTGTCTGTTTTATTATTTCTATTACCCTTATTGTTTTGTTGGTTCCTTTCTTTCTCTTCCTCTTAGTTAGTCAAATAAGTGTGGGGTAAGAGATTTTTGTGTTTTTCCAGCTTATATTTTGCAAATAAGAGTGGGGTAATAGGATATGCATGAACACTGAGGACAGTGTAAACTTTAAGTGTGGGGTAGCAGTGCATTGTGCACTGTAGTAGTAAAATTTTGCATGTTTTCCCATATTTCTCATTAGAATTGCACCCTTCCAAAAAAAATTTCAAAAATTTTCACTCTTTCAGACTTCAAAATGCAGTAGTGATTGGTATAAATGCTTATGTCTATGATATATGCGAGTAGTGCATTATGATCACTAGGAAACAAGTTGATAACTTTACTGAATTCCTCGATTAGAAATAGGGAATTCCTGATAATTGAGCACAACCTAGTTTGGATTAGAGACATCAACCAAATACCTTTTCAAGACTTAACTAAATAATATTAGACCGGTTGAGGATGTATTAGCAATTTGAATGACTAGATGATGCTCTGAGCTGTAAGTGAAAAACGTTAAATAAATAGGGTAGTTTGCAAGCGTCCTTTGCTACTCGAGCACCACTTCTTAAGGGAACTTAATGCCTGATGCCCTAAGGTCGGGTAGACCTGGGAGTCATCAGAGTGGGACTCGCTATATGGGTAGTTAAAGTTGATGTGTGAAAGCGAACACAAAAATACCCTAAACAATCAATCTAAAAATACATTGCCCAGTGTGTTCTTTTATTGGAAATTTTAATTGAAAAGCCTTGACACCAAAGCTCAGAACTCAAAAGGTTATTTGTTGCTGTTATGTCCAGAGATTGGTCGAAGTATTATCTAGTAAGAGTTAAGAGAAGACTATGTTGCGTTGACAATCTAGTTTGGACTAATACACCCACTACACATCATGAAGACCTTGTGACTAAGAGTAGAGTTCAGTCTAGTTATTGAATTGTTAAACCTGCATGACCATGATAATCTACTATGACATTTGAGACCTTGTCATAGCAACTTGACCAGTCAGGCCTGTTTTTTTTAATCATCTGACTCAGTGATTAATTGTTAGCTAAAAACATTGCTAGGAATTTTAAGTGACTGCACCTATGATTTAAATTATCAATAGTTTCATATAGACTTTGCTTGAGGACAAGAAAAAAAGCTAAGTGTGGGGTTATAAGATATGCATAAATCATATCACTTTTTAGCATGTTTTAGGCACAATTTAGGGAAAAATTGGAGATAAATCATTCTTAATTGACTATTATTAATACAAATTTGCAGTTTTTGTGATTTTGGAAGTTTCAGGTGAAATATGCAAGAAAACGGTAAATTTTGGGGCAAAAATGTAATTTTCGAAAGTTCGTGGATCAGGACGAGCATCCAGACCCTGTCAAAGTACTGGGACGGCCATCCTGACTCGGTCAACAGATCGGGATGGGCATCTCGAACCCATGAATAGTATCCCACATCGATTTCTGCATCAAAAATCACTCAGCTTACTTGCTATAAATACCCTAGGCCTTCCTCATTTGAAATCATCCCTCTCCACTTGATATGAATTATTCAGTGGCTTCAAGTATACATTTTTCTGCTATATACGAGTCATTTAGTGATCTGAGGTGTTTTCTTTCAAGTAGTTTAGTATACGAGAGTTTCTCGTGTTCTTTGCTTTCTGAGAATCTGTCTCAAAATCTTAGAATACGACTAGATAGGGTTCGTTTTTGGTATTCATAGAATACCTGGGATTTCGTTAGGAGATCCTAAGAGGGTATTAGGTGAGCGAAGAGTTAGTCAACAGGGCTTTGCTTAAGCCCGGGACGTAAGGTAAAGCAATAGCTGCTAGGCTGAGGAACTCCGAAGGTTCTATCGAGCAGAGTCGGGTCAAGCAGTCCAGGATATACAAGTAGTTGCTCCATCAGCGGACCTAATAAAGGGTGAATACTTTATGGTGGTGGTCCCCTTGTCCCTCTCTTTATATTTTGTATTGTGTTTGTCCAAAAATACATTTGAATATTAAACTATGATGTTATGAATATGTGTTTTGCATGTTGAAGATATTTATATTTTACCAGAAAGGTCACCAGCTTAATTATAATTATGACTGCATGTCTACTTGCTCTTTTAAATTAGATGAATGGTTAAAGATAATTCCTAACCACGGTCTAATCATAATCTGTCTAGTTTAACAGCCTTAATTTAGGGCTTTGTGTGAGGACGGAAGTATTAAAGTCTGCCATATTAGATAAAATAACCTATAGATCACCATGTTTGTTAGAGTAGTCTAATGAGGTTGAGTTCGTGTGTTTATGTCGACGTTAGGGCTAGCGGCATGATCTCTTGAGTGACACAGGACTTTCATGGATGCCTTTAGCTCGAACCATGAGTAGGGTCGTCAATGGCGATGGGGCAGTTTATAAGATAACTCAGATGTGGTACACAAGTAGAATCAGTATATAATTGCAATCTAGACCAAGATATATCTAAAATACTCAAAGATAGGTCAGTCAACATGTAGAAATAATATAACATACATCAGAACAGTGTTTGTAAAGTACTCTGGCATGCTTAATGAACTTGAATCTTGTGTAGAATGGATCACTCTCTCATCAAAGAATTGATGAACGATTGCATAACTAGGTAATAAAATGAGAGTTAGGGTAACAGGATAGTTGCTACTAAGCCGTTACCACTTCCCTGGGAGTACGATAAATTCTTAAATTAAAATCGTAGGTACTTTCCAACAGACTAGCTACACGATAGGTACTCTGCCATAGGTTCTGATTGATTAAGTGACAACATAGATGCTAAATGTGACAATTAGTAAATCTCAGTCCTTAATTACTCATAATCGATATAAGTAAATAAAACCTATTTTTAGCATATCAATCGGAAACCCATCAAATAGCAAAACAAACGACTTTTCGGGTTTTGAGCTTTGGTGCCAATGCTTTCTAGTTACAATCCCAAATAAAAAGAATACACTAGGTGTAATTTTTTTAAATTGATTTCCAGGCTATTTTTCTGTTTGCTTTCACACATGAACTTTGACTACCCAAGTATCGAGCCCCACTCCGATGACTCCCTGATCTACATGACCTTAGGGCATCAGACATTAAATTCCCTTCAGAAGGGGTGCTCAAGTAGCAAAGGATGCTTACAAACTACCCCTTTTTTACTTTTAAGCTATTACACATTCAGCTCAGAATATCATCTAGTCATTCAGGTTGCTAACACATTCTTGACCGGTCTAATATTATTTAGCCTTAGCTTGAAAAGATATTGGGTTGATTTTTCTAATCCAAACTAAATTGTGCTCAATAAAATCAAGAATTCCCTACTTCTAAGTGATGAATTCAATAAAGTCATTAAATTGTTTCCTAATGGTCCTAACACTTTACTGAACATATATCACAAACATAAGCAGTTCTTAATCAATCAATACTGATTTTTGAAGTCTGAAAGAGTGAAAATTTTTGAAATTTTTTTGGAAGGGTGCAATTTTAGTGAAAAGTATGGAAAAACATTCAAATTTTTACTGTGCACTGTGCACTACTACCCCACACTTAAGATTAACAATGTCCTCAGTGTTCATGCATATCCTATCACCCAACACTTATTTTAAAAATAATAGAAAAATAGTAAATAAAACAAAAAGAAATAAAAATAACAATGATGTTGTATCATATACATCAAAGTTTGTCATACAGAGAGATATATGTCACACTGCCAAGACTATCATATAATCATATAAACAACTAGGGAAGAAAAGAAAAGAAACTAATAACCCGAATCATCATCTAGCGCAAAGAAGTAAACTTCATTATCGTCCTGGTTGCTGGCATAATGCTGATACATCTCCTCTAGCCGGCTGCTGTTTCTGCTGACCTTGTGTCATGTGCCACTCAAAGACGGTGCGTGGTACATAAGTCTGGGACAGAGGTGTCTGCTGCGTGGCTGGTCCTGACGCTAATGACTCCCCTGGCTGCTCAGTATGGATGGAGTATCTTCCCTTTGTATCTCGTACTACCATCCCCATGTTCCGTAGAACAGTCAAATCGGTGGGGATGATAGTCGGAGCTATCTGGGTCAACTCGAAACCCTCGATATCTAGCTCCAGGTAGTGAGCTATCTGGGTGATGAAATGACCGAGCCCCAGACACTGCTTCCTTGTGTCTGTCGTAAAACCCCGCATGATGACGGTAATGAGTCTGGCCATCTCCACAGTGATACCTCTGTGCATGTGGGCTAGAAGGAACGTCTCCATCTGGGTGACATTCCCTGGAGCAGTTCACAGCCCTACTAGTGTATGGGCTACGATGGTATGTAAATAGTGAAGGGCTGGAAGAATACCTGTGGCCTGCGTGAAGTTGTGCTGATAGGGGACTCGAATTGTACAGATCTGGGCCCAAGCAGTGGAGACATCAGCGGAAGTGAAGTCTCGCACGACCATCATGTAAGTGGAGGTCTCCAGCTCCTCCAGCTGCCAGACACCGAGTGCTATGCCTAACTCAGCCATGCTCATCGACCGGTCTAGTCCACCAAGTCGGAATGTAACCTGCTCATGCTGGAATGTAAAAGAGGCGTAGAACTCACATACCAGCTCTAAGTAAGTAGGCTCAGTGACGATGAAGACTCGGCTGTAGGGTAGGACGTCGAGCATGCACCGAATCTCCTACTCTACTCCAAGTGTCCCAACTACAGTCCAGTCCAACATCCTACTTGCCAGAATACTACGTCCGATCAACTCCAAGCTCCTCTCTTGGTAGGCTAGGATAGTAGGAAAGAGCGTGAAAGGGTGTGTCATAGTTGTGACAATCATAGATGGAGTGCCATGTGCACATTTTGGAGCCATATGAGAAATTTGAACTTTTTATGAAAAATTCAAATTTGGCGGGAAAATTCAAGAATTGGCAGGAAAAAAGTTTTAAATTTGAATTTCGAAAGCTAATTCGAATTCAGAGGGGAAGATTTGCTTTAGGTGGAGATTTTGACTTTTGGCGTGAAAATTTGAATTTTGGAGGGAAATTCGAATTTAATAAAGAAATTAAAATATACAAATTTTTGGAGGGAAAATTGTAGAGAGAGGGAAGATAATTTTTGGTGTGAAAATTATGAGGGGAGTGTTATATTTATACAAAGTTTTGCTCCCCTCGGGACGCGTGCCACTCCCGTTTTCGATTTCCATTGATTTTTCGATCTTCTTTTTATTTTGCAATTCCTGCAAACTCTTTTATACAAAAAAATTATATTCCAAGATCAAACAAATTACAGTGGCTCAATTTAACACATAATTTGTTTGAAAGATTCTCGAAAAAATTCTTGTTTCTCTCTTTTTTTTCAAAAATTTCTTTTGCCATAATCATTCTGCACCTTCGATACAACAAATATTCTTGTACTTGAAAAATAAATTTGAAAAACAAATCAAGAATGAAAATCTTTCATATAAATTTTTCATAAAGAACAAAAAGTATTTGAATAGATTTTGGAAATAAAATTAATAAAAACCCAATTATTGATTTTGAAATAAGAATTAGGAAAATGGGTAAATTATTAATTCATATCATACTTCTAAGCAGATACTTTATTTGCTAAAGAAGAAAAACCTTCCCTTTTAGTTGCCCTAATTCCTTATTTCTCGCATTTCGACTCTTATTGCTCTCATCTCTTCTCGCTGCCTCCTTTGCTTATCTCGAATTTCGTGTAACTCCCGTAGTATAAGTGCATCTTGATATTCGTGGAGATTCACCATGGCTCTGAGTTAATCTACACTAGCGGTGACATTCAGTACAACTTGATCTGATGATAGAATTTGCCTGCTATCGTCTGATCCATCGAATAGATCCTGTTAATCAAATTATCTATCTACACAGTTAAAACTGATTGAAAACCATTAGTGCTTCCCCTGGATGAAGGTGTTTGATCGTTAGACATTGGGGTAATCTCAGGAGATGTGGGTGAATTCGGGGGTGTGATCGAAAGTTGGTAGATTTTTAGGAACTCTTTGGATTGGAGTATGAATTGGAGATTTGGGTGGTTCATCTTGGAGGAAAAGTATCTTCAGAAGGATCTTCCTCTTGCACAGAGCTGGGTACACATGCATTTAATAATTTATTCACTAGAGCACTAGTGTCCTGTCTTGAGTTTATTTCTACTGCTTGTGGAGGGTTAATTCTCAAAGGTGCCTCGTTTACGGGATTTGATGGTCCTTTGGGTTTCGTTTTCTTCCGAACAAGAGTTTCAGGATTTTCTACTTGGTCTACTACTTTATTAGTAGCTGCTCTTGTTCTCTTCATCTATAAGTGCAAAGTCTGGGTTAGATCAATTTCTAAAAATAATATTTTCAGAAAAATGACAAACAAATAAGAAAACTCTAAACAGGAAAAAATTTATTTTTAACTTTTTATTTTTTTTATATATTATTTTTAGTTTGATTTCCTTATTATGGTTTAGAATGATTTTCTATAATTTGATTAACATAAATTTCTTAATTTTATATAATTTCTAAAATTAAATAATTATGATAACCCTATACTTCAGGAAATTGATTGACTAATTAGAATAGGAATGAATGTTAATTAAAGTATAGATTACTACCATTACCTATCATAATCCTCTAGAATTTTAATCAAGAACCTTAAAATTTTATGATATGTTCCCCGACAACGGCGCAAAAAATCTGATGCGTTCCGATTAGTATGATAAAAGATAGGATTTATTTACCTATGTTGATTATGAATAATTAAGGATCGAGTCTTACTAATTGTCACTTTTAGCAATAATTGTTGTCACTTAATCAATCAAAACCTAAGCTAGAGTACCTATCGTGTAGCTAGTTCTTTGGAAAGTATCTACGATTTTAATTTATTAATGTCGTACTCCCAGGGAACTGGTAACGGCTTAGTAGTAACTATCCCTTAACCCTAACATTCATTTTATTATGCAATTAATCAATCATTCATCAATAATCTTGATGAGTTGGTGATCCTAACCACACATAGCACATAAATAATTAGCATGCTGATACGCGAAAATCGTATCACATTTTTAGCATGTTTTTATATATGTTTTAATGTGAAATTGAGAGTAAATTGACATTAATTGTTTACTATTTACTTGATTTCACGGTTTTTATGATTTTGGAAGTGTCAGGTGAAAAGTAGACGAAAACAGCAAATTCTGGGGCAAAAACGCAATTTTTGGAAATGTTGACCCGGTCAAAGGTCCGGGACGGGCGTCCCGACCCAGTCAAACCGCCAGGACGGGCGTCCTGAACCGGGACGGGCGTCCCAAACCTGGTCAACGAATCAGGACGGGCGTCCCGAACCGCCAGAAGCTGTCCCACATCGAATTTTTCAGAATTTTTCACTCCAGGAAGCAGCTATAAATACCCCAGGCCTCCAGCAGTTGAAATCATCCCTCTCCACTCGATCTGAGTCATTAAGTGGTTTCCAGTGTACAATTTTCCAGTACACAACTCACTTAGAGACTCGGATCTCAATTTTCTTTCTTATTAGTGTTTGTTTTAGTTTCTGAGAAATAGTCTCAGATCTTAGGTTTCTATAGATAGGTTCGTTTCTGGTATTCATAGAATACCCGGGATTTCGTTAGGAGATCCTAAGAGAGCTCTAGGCGTTCGAAGAGTCAGTCCACAGGGCTAGGCTTAAGCCCAGGACGTAAGGTAAAGTCTAGCTACTAGGCTGAGGAAGCGTCCTCCGAAGGTTCTGGTGAGTAGAGTCAGGGCGAGCAATACGACATATACAGCAGTACGCTCCGTAGGCGAGACTTCGTAAAGGGTGATTTCTTTATGGCATCGGTCCCCATGTCCCTCTCTTATATGTTTTATTGCTTTGTTCTAAATATGAATTATGAATATCAGATTACGATTTTATGAATAGTTGTGTTATATGTTGAAGTTTTTATGTTTTTCCGGAAATAGCCACCTGCTAAATATTCATTATGTCTGCATGTCTAATGTAAGTCTCTTTTAAACTAAAACTAGGGTTATAGACAATTCCTAACCACGGTCTATTCATAACCTGTTTAGTTTAACAGGCATCAATTAGTATTGGTGTCTGCCATACTAGATAAAATAACCAACGGAACACCTTGTTTGTTAGAGTAGTCTAGGTAGGCTGAGTAGAGAGTTATGCCGGCGGTTTTGCGACGAGCAGCATGACCCCGAAGTGACATAGGGTACCGTTCATTGCTGACTTTAGTCCGGGCCGTGAGTAGGGCCGTTTACCTTAACGATGGGGCGGTAGTGTAGAGACCTCAGATGTGGTACACCTTTAGACACAGAACATAGTTGCATTCCAGGCTAAGATATATCTAAAACACTCGAATATAGGTCAATCAACATATAGGAACAGTATAACATAGAATCAGAACTCATCTTTAAAACACTTTTAGGATTAATTAGACTTAAACTAGTGGAGAATGGATCACCCTCTCATCAAAGTATTTGATGAAGATTGCATAATTGGATTATAAGATAGGAGTTAGGATAAAAGGCTAGTTACTACTAAGCCGTTGCCACTTCCCTAGGAGTACGATAATTAAATTAATAAAATCGTAGATACTTTCCAATAGACTAGCTACACGATAGGTACTCTGCCTTAGGTTCTGGCTGATTAAGTGACACCATAGAGACTAAATGTGACAATTAGTCAATCACAGTCCTTAATTATTCATAATCAACATAGGGTAAAATAACACCTATTTAGCACGTCAACCGGAATCGCATCAGATTTTTGGCACCGTTGCCGGGGAAATATCATAATGAATTTAGGATTCCTGATCAAAATTCTAGAGGCTTATGATAGGTAACGGTAGTATCCTAGACTTTAGACCCAACACTTGTCTTATACCAGTTAGACAATCAATTTCCGAAATATAGGGTTATCATAACTAATTAATTTTAGATATTATCTGGAATTAAGACACATAGGATAATCAAAGTTTAGAAAATTATTCTAAAACCATATTGAGGGAATTTAACTGCTTTCAACATAAAAAGAAAAAAAATGTTAAAAATTTAAAATCCCAAAAAGAATGTATCTTTCTTGCTCAACGGTGAGTTGTTCCTTTTCCCTATCTCTTGTTTGTTTTAGTTGTTTTCTTAGTTGCTCTTTTTCGTGTTTTTCTTCCTTTATTTAATTTCGAAGAAATAAAAATGGAAATGAGGATAAAATATATTTTCTTCTGAGTTGTAAAATGTTGGCTTAGATTTTTATCGGGAAGAAACTCTATTTTAGAATTTTCTTAGTATCATGCCGGCCTTATTAGGATGAGTTATGAAATAGTTTTTCCTTAATAGCCAGACCTTTGAATGTTCTATTGGAAAAAGGATGTTCCTTTTGTTTTGCTGATGATTGCATGAGAATGTTTTAAACCAAAAGGAATTACTGCACCCATTATGACATCACCTGATTAAAATCTGCTTTTGGAATGAATATGTGATGTAATGATGTAGTACGAATTGTTTTAGGACAAAAACATGATAAGAAAGTTCATGCATGATAAATTCCAATCTTATCTAGTCTTGTCTAGAAACAATAGGTGACACTGATCACTCCAAGATATCTGTGTTCAATAAAACTAATGTTGAACCATCCTTGATTAAGTTAAGTTTTATTGTTACTTGAACTTGATATAGAATAAAGGGATAAGAAAAAAGGTTGAAAATCTAGAAAGCAAACCATTGGTCTAGATTAGAAAACCCCGAGTTAGAGGCTAGTGTAATACTGATAAATTTCTGGATGAAAACTTGTTTGCATTGTTTGCTATGTATAATAATTCTCATCTGTGGTTTATTGCAAATTATCTAGTCACTGAATAAGTTCCAAGTGATATGACTTATCAGCAAATGAAGAAATTCTTTGCTGATTTGAAATATTACTACTGGGCAGTTTCTCTTCTATTTCAAATTTTTGCAGATCAGTTGATCAGAAGATGTGTCTTAGAAGACGAAGGCCACAAGAGTTTGGAGCATTGCCCTAAAGAATCTACGGGAAACCAATTGACTACTATCAACACTGTCCGGAAAGTGTTGAAAGCAGGATCTTGTTGACCCACCATAGTCAAGGACTTTTGTATCTCTGATACAGTCCTGCGAAGCTTGCCAAATAACAGGTAACACATCTTCCAGAGAGCATCTACCCCAGCGACGTACACAGAATGTTGCAACCGTTGATATCAGGGGTATTTCGAATCCTTTTCTCTTTCTTCCTTTGAACATAATTACATCATAGTAGTCGTGGAACACTTTTCGAAAATAGCCTGAACCACAGTCATTACCTACTAATGATGTTAAAGTCATGTGCAGATTCTATGAGAAGTTGTTTTCCAGATGCAGAGTGCCAATGTCTTAGGAAGAAACGTTCAGTCTGTGTATCAAATTTGTGAAGTCTGCCAAGTACCACACTTTAGCAGGGATTTCTATGGGAATGAAATACGAACCATTCCAAAAAGAGGTAGGAGTAGGTTACTACAGAATGCTGCTCCAATGGGAAATGCATACAATCCCAACTAGAGGAATCGTACGGGATTTAGCTAAGGAATAATTCGGAAG
This sequence comes from Asclepias syriaca, assembly GCA_027405835.1. Classification (NCBI taxonomy): domain Eukaryota; kingdom Viridiplantae; phylum Streptophyta; class Magnoliopsida; order Gentianales; family Apocynaceae; genus Asclepias; species Asclepias syriaca. The sequence continues at coordinate 13,912,608 of CM049932.1, forward strand.
CTGGAAACTTTCAGAAGATACCACCACAGCAAAACCCCTACCCGCAGAATCAACAGATGAGATATTGACAACAATTAAAGCCAGACCAGTGCAAGCAGGTGATCTACCAAGTGATATCGAAGGGTCAAGGGATATAGAAGAATTTGGCGTTGTATCAGGAGCATAGCAATGGAGGAGCTTGCATTCCCTGCATACCAATCAGCTGTGAGAAACTTCCCCAAGGAAGTCTCAAATACTTGGGCCCAGATCTACACAACTGGAGCCCCCTACCACCACAGCTTCGCCAAAACTTCAGGTATCTTTTCTTCCATTCGAGACTTGCATGCAATACCCTTACTAACATTGGCAAGATGGCACACAAATCCCAAGAAGTCTCATTCCTAGACACGTTCCCCCTGGACACGTTACTATGATTATGAGAAATCTTACAAATGATTCGAGGAAACAGTCCTTGGGGATTGAGCCATTCCTCAAATGGATATGCCACTACCTGGAGCTCGACAATGAAGGATCGGAGCTAATGTCATCCGTTCCAATATCTAGAGCTTGCAGAGTCAAGAACACCTCAGCAATAGCACATGGCTAAGGTGAAGAGCCAATTGACAGATCAGAGAAGACCCTTCTGCTCGCGACATGAAGGGAGTTTTTCTAATCCTCATGATCCTTTACTTTTGTTTTCTTTGTTTGGTGTCCTGTTTTGTTATTTCTTTGGTTGTTTTATTTTCTCTCTTACCCTTAGTTAGTCAAATAATTGTGGGGTAAGAGTTTTCTATTTTGTTTTTGTTTCTTGTTTTCAAATAAGTGTGGGGTAGTCTAGATATGCATGAACACTGAGGACAGTGTCAGAAATAAGTGTGGGGTAGCAGTGCACGGTGCACTGTAGTAGTTTTTGAAAAACTTTTTGCATGATTTTGCTTGTTTTCCCTGTATTTTCACACCCTTCCAAAAGTTTTTCAAAATTTTTCATTATTTCAGACTTCTAAATGCAGTATGATTGGTTAAACAATTGCTTATGTCTATGATATGTAGGTAGTATGTTGTGGTTAGTAGGAGATAATTGATAACTATTGCTGAACCCATTGATTAGAAGTAGGGAATTCCTGATAATTGAGCACAACTTAGTCTGGATTAGAGACCTCAACCAATTACCTTTTCAAAACTTAACTAAGATAAAATTAGACCAGTTGCAGGATGCATTGACAATTGGAATGACTAGATGAGACTCTGAGCCAAAAGTGAAAAAGAAAAAAAAATGAGCTAATTAAAATAGGGTAGTTTGCCAGCGGCCTTCGCTACTCGAGCACCACTCCTTCGGGGAACTTAAAGCCTGATGCCCTAAGGTTGTGTAGATCTGGGAGTCATCGGAGTGGGACTCGCTACATGGGTAGTTGAAGTTGACGTGTTCTAAGCAGACTCGAAATACCCTGAATCTATAAAGAAAATAACTAAGTGCTAAAACATTAAAAATCTTATCACCAAAGCTCAGAACTCAGAAAGTTATCTGTTGTCAGTGTGTCTAGCGATAGGTCGAAGTATTATCTGGTAGTAGTTAAGATAAGAGTTCATTGTGTTGACTATCTGGTCTAGACTAGTACACACACTACACATCAGGAAAACCCTGTGACTAAGAAAATGTCCAACCTAGTTGTTGATTTGTTTTCTGCCTGATCATAACAAGCTACTAGAAACATTTGAGACCTTGTCATAGCAACCTAACCAATCAGACCTGTGTTAAGAATTGTCTGAAGAATTTTTGGAATAAAAACATGATAGGAATTTAAGTGACTGCACTACGGTTTAAAATCACTAACTCCATGTAGACTTTGCTTGAGGACAAGCAAAAAGCTAAGTGTGGGGTTATCTGATACGCGAAAATCGTATCACATTTTTAGCATGTTTTTATATATGTTTTAATGTGAAATTGAGAGTAAATTGACATTAATTGTTTACTATTTACTTGATTTCACGGTTTTTATGATTTTGGAAGTGTCAGGTGAAAAGTAGACCAAAACAGCAAATTCTGGGGCAAAAACGCAATTTTTGGAAATGTTGACCCGGTCAAAGGTCCGGGACGGGCGTCCCGACCCAGTCAAACCCCCAGGACGGGCGTCCCGAACCTGGTCAACGAATCAGGACGGGCGTCCCGAACCGCCAGAAGCTGTCCCATATCGAATTTTTCAGAATTTTTCACTCCGGGAAGCTGCTATAAATACCCCAGGCCTCCAGCAGTTGAAATCATCCCTCTCCACTCGATCTGAGTCATTAACTGGTTTCCAGTGTACAATTTTCCAGTACACAACTCACTCAGAGACTCGGATCTCAGTTTTCTTTCTTATTAGTGTTTGTTTTAGTTTCTGAGAAATAGTCTCAGATCTTAGGTTTCTATAGATAGGTTCGTTTCTGGTATTCATAGAATACCCGGGATTTCGTTAGGAGATCCTAAGAGAGCTCTAGGCGTTCGAAGAGTCAGTCCACAGGGCTAGGCTTAAGCCCAGGACGTAAGGTAAAGTCTAGCTACTAGGCTGAGGAAGCGTCCTCCGAAGGTTCTGGTGAGCAGAGTCAGGGCGAGCAATACGACATATACAGCAGTACGCTCCGTAGGCGAGACTTCGTAAAGGGTGATTTCTTTATGGCATCGGTCCCCATGTCCCTCTCTTATATGTTTTATTGCTTTGTTCTAAATATGAATTATGAATATCAGATTACGATTTTATGAATAGTTGTGTTATATGTTGAAGTTTTTATGTTTTTCCGGAAATAGCCACCTGCTAAATATTCATTATGTCTGCATGTCTAATGTAAGTCTCTTTTAAACTAAAACTAGGGTTATAGACAATTCCTAACCACGGTCTATTCATAACCTGTTTAGTTTAACAGGCATCAATTAGTATTGGTGTCTGCCATACTAGATAAAATAAACCAACGGAACACCTTGTTTGTTAGAGTAGTCTAGGTAGGCTGAGTAGAGAGTTATGCCGGCGGTTTTGCGACGAGCAGCATGACCCCGAAGTGACATAGGGTACCGTTCATTGCTGACTTTAGTCCGGGCCGTGAGTAGGGCCGTTTACCTTAACGATGGGGCGGTAGTGTAGAGACCTCAGATGTGGTACACCTTTAGACACAGAACATAGTTGCATTCCAGGCTAAGATATATCTAAAACACTCGAATATAGGTCAATCAACATATAGGAACAGTATAACATAGAATCAGAACTCATCTTTAAAACACTTTTAGGATTAATTAGACTTAAACCTAGTGGAGAATGGATCACCCTCTCATCAAAGTATTTGATGAAGATTGCATAACTGGATTATAAGATAGGAGTTAGGATAAAAGGCTAGTTACTACTAAGCCGTTGCCACTTCCCTGGGAGTACGATAATTAAATTAATAAAATCGTAGATACTTTCCAATAGACTAGCTACACGATAGGTACTCTGCCTTAGGTTCTGGCTGATTAAGTGACACCATAGAGACTAAATGTGACAATTAGTCAATCACAGTCCTTAATTATTCATAATCAACATAGGGTAAAATAACGCCAATTTAGCACGTCAACCGGAATCGCATCACATGCAAGAGTATCAAATAGACACATGTTCTGATGTATGTTTTATTGTTTCTACATGTTAATTGATCTATCTTTGAATATTTTAGATATATCTTGGTCTAGAATGCAATTATGTACTGTATCTTGCCTGTGTACCATATCTGAGTTACCTGATAAATTACCCTACCTTAATGATGACCCTACTCACCCTAACGCCAACATAGAGACCAAACTCAGCCTCATTAGGTTACTTTAACAAACATGGTAATTTGTAGGTTATTTTGCCTAACATGGCAGACCTTAATACAATTTATGCAAACTTAACGCCGGTTAAACAAAACAGGTTATGATTAGACCATGGTTAGGAATTTTCTATAACCGTTCATTTAGTTTAAAAGAGCAAGCAGATATTCAGTCATAATGTTGATTTAGTAGGTGACCTTTCTGGAAAAATGAGTATTACTTCAACATGCAAAACATATATAACAGAGCAATCATAGTTTAGTATTCAAATTCATATTTAGACAAACACAACCGCAAAATATATAGAGAGGATCTAGGGGACCACCACCATAAAGTATTCACCCTTTATCAGGTACGCCAGCGGAGCGACTACTTGTATATCCTGGGTTGCTCGACCTGACATTGTTCAGTAGAACTGTCGGAGAATGCTTCCTTAGACTAGTAGCGATTGTTTTACCTTACATACTGGGATTAAGCAATACCTTGTTGACTAGCTCTTCGCTCACCTAATGCCCTCTTAGGATCTCTTAACAAAATCTCGGGTATTCTATGAATACCAAAAATGAACACTATCTAGTTAATTCTCAAAACCTGAGATAAACACTCAAGAAGCAAAGAAAACGAGACAATCTTTTATTGCTAACTACTCGTGTGAGTGTAGAAAGATGCACTTGAAATCACTAAATGACTTGTATCGAGTGTAAAAAGATACACTTGAAGTCACTAAATGACTCAAATTGAGTGATGAGGGATGATTTCAACTGAGGAAGGCCTACGGTATTTATAGTAGGTGAAAGGAGTGAGTTTCTCTTGGAAATTCGATGTGGGACAACAACATACTGCTCGGGACTCCCGTCCTGAGCTTGGGACTCTCGTCCAGTGTGTTCGATCGGGTTAAGACACTCGCCCCGAGCTTGGGACGCACGTCCCGGCCCTTTGACTTGGTCGAGACGCCCATCCAGAACTCAGAAGTTCCAAAAATTGCATTTTTGCCCTAATATTTGTTGTTTTCTTGCACATTTCACCTGAAACTTCCAAAATCACAAATTATGCAAAAATATGTTAATATCAATCAATTAAGATCGATTTGGTTCCCATTGTGCCTTAATTTGTGCCTAAAAACATGCTAAAAAGTTATATGATTTGTGCATATCAGTATTATTTTTAGAAATTAGAAGAATAAAACAAACAAACAGGAAAATTGTAAACAAAAACAAATTTATTTCTTTTATTTTCTAGAAAATCATATTTTTCATAAAATAGAATTTATAGAAGAAAAGAAAAGTGTAAACAAGAAAATAAATTGTTTTTAACTTTTTCTATTTTTATTTTTTCAGTTTGATTTCCTTAGTATGGTTTTAGAATGATTTTCTAAAATTTGACTAACCTAAATTTCTTAATTTTAGATAATTTGTAAAATTAATTATTTATGATAATCCTATAGTTTAGGAAATTGATTGACTAATTTCAAATAAGATTGACTGTTTATTAAAGTGTAGATTACTACCGTTACCTATCATAAGTTTCTAGAATTTTGATCAGGAATCCTAAACTTTTATGAATGTTCCCCGGCAACGATGCAAAAAAGCTGATGTGTTCCGATTGGTATGCTAAAAGATAGGATTTATTTACCTATGTTTATTATGAGTAATTAAGGACTTAGTCTTACTAACTGTCACTTTAGCATTAATTGTTGTCACTTAATCAATCAGAACCTAAGACAGAGTACCTATCATGTGGCTAGTTCTTGGAAAGTATCTATGATTTTAAACATATAAATATCGTACTCTCAAGGAACTGGTAAAGGCTTAGTAACAACTATCCCTTAATCCAAACATTCATCTTATTTATTTAATTAATCAATCGATAATCAATACTTTGGATTGATTGGTGATCCCAACCACACATAACACATATTCATTAAGCATGCAAGAGTTATCTTATAGACATACGTTCTGATGTATGTTTACTATTTTTACATGTTGATTAACCTATCTTCGAATATTTTAGATGTATCTTGGTCTGGAATGCAATTATGTACTATATCTGCCTATGTACCACATCTGAGTTACCTGATGTATTCACCCTGCCTTAATGATGACCCTACTCACGGTTCGAGTTAAAGGTATCCATGAAAGCATGTGTCACTCAGGAAATCATGCCACTCATCCTAACTCCGGCATAGCGCCCAAACTCAGCCTCATTAGGTTACTTTAACAAACATGGTGATTTGTAGGTTATTTTACCTCATATGGCAGACCTTAATATATTCTACCCTAACTTAAGGCCTGTTAAACTAAACAGGTTATGATTAGACCATGGTTAGGAATTGTCTATAACCATTCATTTAGTTTAAAAAAACAAACAGATAATCAAACATAATGTTCATTTAGCAGGTGACCTTTCCAAAAAAATGAGCAGAACTTCAACATGCAAAACATATATAACATAGCAATCATAGTTTACTATTCAAATCATTCTTTAGAAGAACACAACACAGAGATATACAGAGAGGATCTAGGGGACCACTACCATAAAGTCCTCACCCTTTATTAGGTCCGCAGGCTGAGCGACTACTTGTATACTCTGGGTTGCTCGAGATGACTCTAATCAGCAGAACCTTCAGAAAATGCTTCCTTAGACTAGTAGCGATTGATTTACCTTACATCCTGGGCTTAAGCAATGCCCTGTTGACTAGCTATTCGCTCACCTAATGCTCTTTTAGGATCTCCTAACGAAATCTCAGGTATTCTATGAATACTAAAACCAAACTCTATCTAATCGAATTCTCACAATCTGAGATAAACACTCAGAAAATAGAGAAAACAAGACACTCGAAGTTGCTAAATGACTTGTATTGAGTGTTGAGGGATGAAATGATCCACTCGAAGCTACAAAAATATATATAATATTATATATGTGTAATATAGTATATCTATTACTATTAAAATAACAAGAAAATTATTTTTTGAAAAAAACAACTAGAAAATTTATTACCTTTATATATATAATCACATATTATCTATATTATTGTTTTTATAAAAAACAAAATATTTATTTAATTAGAATAAAAAATATAATTAATTATTTAAATTTTAAATCAAAATTAATCTATTATATATATATATATATATAATATATATATATACTACTTCAAATTTACAATTATATTAATTTTTATATATATCATTATAATATATAATATATACTATATAATGATAATATAATATATATTATATATAATTAATTTTTTACAACAAATTTATAATTACACAATTTTTAGATTATATATTATTATAAAATATAATATTGATTATCTATATTATTATTTTTTAAAAAAATAAAATATTTATTTAATTAGAATAAAAAATATAATTAATTATTTAAATTTTAAATCAAAATTAATCTATTAATATATATATATATATATTAATTAATTATTTATTTATTTTTTACTTCAAATTTACAATTATATTAATTTATATATATATATCATTATAATATGTAATATATACTATATAATAATATATAATATATATATATATAATTAATTATTTACAATTTATAATTCCAATAATTTTTTAGATTATATATTATTATAAAATTAATATTATAATATAATAAAAGTGTATATAAGACATATATCTTTTAAGGTATAATATAAGATATATATATATATATATATATCTATATGTTAGGTACACATTTCAAATTAAAAAATTTTCTAATTAACTCAAATTTTTCAAATTAACTTACCAAATGAGAGAGATATTATTGAGATATTAGTAACGATTAGATATTATTGAGATATTACTAACCATTAGATATTATTGAGATATTACTAACGGTTAGATATTATTGAGATATTAGTAACGGTGGATTTGTAACTATATATATATATATATATATATATATATATATATACTGTAGGTGATGTTTAAGATGACACGTAGATAAAATTCATACGTATACATTGTAAAGAAACAAAATCCTTTTAAATTGAAATCAGAAAATATTCTTTCATGGTATCAAAGCCATTAATGAATCTGATATTCTTTTTTCTTTAAAGATATGACAGACGATGCAACCTCAGCTTACACAGCTCCATCTACAACCATAGATGGAGTCAAGATCCAACTTATCTATCCCCAAAGTCAACTGGTTTCTCTAAACCTAGTTGAAGGAAATTTCTTGGTGTGGAAAATGCAGATCCTTACTGCTATTAAAGGCTATGGCCTTGAAGATTACCTGACCTCTGAAACACCACCTCCAAACAAATATATTCCAGGTAACTCTCAAATTCAGACCATTAATTCATCTTTTATTTTGTGGAATCGTCAAGATCAGATCTTGGCTTCTTGGATTCTTTCATCACTGTCAGAAAATGTTTTGCCTTTGATTATTGGCTTGAATACCTCTTATGAGATTTGGAGTGCCCTTGAGAAAAATTTCGCAAGCCAATCCAAGGCAAAGACCTTACAATACAAGTTGCAGCTACAAACTACAAGAAAGGGTAACTTAAGTATGACTGAGTATTTGGCAAAAATCAAGATATGTAGTGATTTACTTGCAACTACTGGAAATCTTATAAATCAAAATGATCATATAATTCACATTTTAGCTGGTTTAGGTCCTGAATATGATCCAGTGGTGGTCACAGTTACTGCTAGCATTAATTCTTTTACCTTGAGTGATATTCAAGCACTGTTGTTAAGCTTTGAAACTAGGTTGGAATCTTCTAACATTATGAGTGGTATTGGAACAATAAATACTGATGGTTCTCAGCCTACTGTGAACTTTGTGGCTCATGACAACAATCAAAGGTGAAATATCAATGGTCAAGGATATGGTTCAAGAGTCAGAGGAAGAAGAGGTGCCTTTAGAGGAAGAGGTGGCAGGTCACAAGGCTCAAAGGTTGTGTGCCAAGTTTGTCATGTTCCAGGACACAGTGCTGACAGATGTTGGCATAGATATGATCAAAGTTATGGCACATCAAACAATAGTCAGAATAGTGCAGATGGTGTTGTGGAGAACTATCAGAACAATAATCATTCACTAAACATGGTGCATATCCCTAATAGCAACCTTTCAAATAATGAAGGATGGTGGTATCCAGACTCTGGAACTTCCACACATGTCACTAGTGAGCTCAATAATATGACTTCTACATCAGAATATAATGGATCCAACAAGCTGCAGTTAGGAAATGGGCAAAGTTAGAATATCAGTCACATAGGTAACACCACCCTTCATTCTAGTTAAACTGATAAACTATTTCAACTTAAGGACTTGTTACATGTGCCTAGTATAACTAAGAATCTCATAAGTGTTTCAAAATTTTCCCTTGACAATGATGTGTTCTTTGAGTTTCATCCTTTGATCTGTCTTGTAAAGGATCAAGCTACTCATCAGGTCCTTCTCAGAGGAATGCTTAAGGATGGTCTCTACAGATTTCACATGGTTCATTATGGAGATTCTGGAAATAAGGAAGCAATCCTTCAAGATCAACCTTATGGTTTTAATGTTTCTATTTGTAATAACTTGGATGTCAGTTTATGGTACAAGAGATTTGGTCATTGTAGTTATGAAATTGTTAAGAGGGCTTTGAGAGATTGTAAGATTCCATTTGATAATAGAGATCATGATTCAAAAATTTGTCATCCTTGTATTCTCGCTAAAAGTCATAAGTTGCCTTTTGGAAATTCTGAAACTCAAACTAATGCAGCTTTTGATTTAGTGCACACTGATCTATGGGGTCCAGCTCCTTTACAATCTGTAAATGGATGCAAGTATTATGTGACTTACATAGATGATTACACTAAACACACTTGGATATATCTGTTGAAGTTGAAGTCAGAAGTAGCTGGTACCTTTATTCACTTTCATAGTCTGGTGCAAACACAGTTTCAAACAAAGATAAAGATGGTGCAAAGTGATGGAGGTACTGAGTATAAGCCCTTAAATAATTTTTTCAAGGAAAATGGAATCATACAGAGGATCTCATGTCCTTATACCCAAAAATGGTGTGCTGAGAGAAAGCACAGACATGTTGTGGAGATTGGTTTGGCTTTACTGGCTCAATCTTGTATGCCTTTGAAATATTGGGATGATGCTTTCACCACAGCTGTGTATTTGATCAATAGACTGCCAACAAGATCCATTCAATATGTATCTCCTTATGAGAAACTTACAAAGCAAAAGCCAGCCTATTCTGCCCTAAAGGTTTTTGGTTGTCTAGCATATCCTCATGTTAGACCTTATAATGATCATAAACTGGAATTTAGGGCTTTAGGGCTGCTGCAGGAGTGTTTATTGGATATAGCTCTCAGTATAAGGGATATAAGATTCTTCTGTCAACAGGAAAAGTAATTGTCTCAAGGCATGTAGTTTTTGAAGAAAGTGTTTTCCCTTCTCCAAGAAAGATTGTTCTGAGATGCAAAGAAAAGAACATGCTGGTTCTGTATTCACATCATTGGAGCCTACTGTGTTGAGTTTTCCAAAATTTTCATCAACATTTGTGGAGAATGAAGATACAAAAGGAGATAATCAGTTTGAAACACCTCATTCCAGTAAGAGTTTATTCTCTTCATCAGAAAGTTATGACACTATTCCCCTGAGAATAGATTTACCCATTATGAGTCCAGAACACATCTTACCATATCAGTCACCTCAGTATGCTCAAGAAGAAAGACCTGTTACAGTGAACCAACATCCCATGGTTACCAAGGGTAAAGCAGGAATATACATGCCTAAGGTGATGTCAACCATTTTGGTTGAAAATGAAGAGCCTAAAAATGTAGAGGATGCTTTAATGAATACTGTTTGGAGAAAAGCAATGAAAGAAGAATATGATGCTCTTATTAAGAACAAAACCTGGACACTTGTTCCACTTCCTAAGGGTGCACATGTAGTTGGCAACAAATGGGTTTTTAAAGTGAAAACAAAGGCAGATGGCAGTGTTGAGAGGCATAAAGCTAGGTTGGTGGCACAAGGATTTACTCAAACAATAGGTTTTGACTTCCATGAGACCTTTTCTCCAGTAGTTAAACCAACCACAATAAGAATCATATTTTCAATTGCTCTTAACTACTGTTTGAATGTAAAGCAGTTGGATGTTTCAAATGCTTTCTTGAATGGAGAACTTTCAGTAGGAGATTTACATGTGTCAACCAGGAGGTTTTGAGAAGAAGGAAGGTTATGTATGCAGGTTGCATAAAGCTATCTATGGTTTAAAGCAAGTTGCTGGAGCATGGTTAACAAAGGTAAGAGAAACTCTATCATCACTGGAGTTCATAAGCTCAAAGGCTGATAATTCTCTCTTCATGTTCAATAAGAATGGAATAAAGATCTTTGTTTTGATATATGTGGATGATATATTGGTTACTGGGAATAATGATCAGGCAGTACAGAAATTTATTGAAAGGTTGAAGAAATATTTTACATTGAAGGATTTGGGAAATGTTCACCACTTTCTAGGAATTGAAGTAAATAAAACCCCGGAAGGGTATCATCTTTGCCAAAAGCATTATATAAAGAAGTTGCTGGATAGAGCAAATATGCTACAAGCAAACTCAAGTTCTACACCTATGATCACAAGTCCACATCTGTCTAGATATAACGGAGATCCAATTCAGAATCCACAAATGTATAGGAGCATTGTTGGGGGACTTCATTATGCTACTATCACAAGACCTGATATTAGTTTTGCTGTCAACAAAGTGAGTCAGTACATGGAAAATCCATTAGAACCTCATCTCAAAGCTGTTAAAAGGATACTGAGATATCTGGTTGGAACATTAGATTATCGTCTGAATTTTAGCAGGTCCAAGGATTTAAATGTGACAGCCTTTTCAGATAGTGATTGGGCTACTGATTTGGATGATAGAAAGTCTGTTACTGGCTACTGTGTTTACATAGGAAGGAATTTAGTTTCTTGGTCCAGCAAGAAGCAACAAAGTGTATCAAGATCAAGCACAGATGCTGAGTATAGAAGTCTTGGGCTAGCCACTACTGAAATCACTTGGATCAGGTATCTTCTTAGTGAATTGAACATAGAGCAGACTAGAGTTCCTCAAGTATGGATAGACAATCAAAGTGCTATCTACTTATCTGCAAATCCAATTCTACATGCAAGAACTAAGCACATTGAGCTTGATTTTCATTTCATTATAGAAAAGGTGGCCAGAGGAGAGATGCAGGTTAATTATGTTCCTTCAATTGGCCAACATGCAGATATTCTTACCAAGGCTTTAGGTTTGCAATTCTTCACACGGCCGAGTTCGAACTGAGGGGGCGTGAAAGAGATATTATTGAGATATTACTAACGGTTAGATATTATTGAGATATTACTAACGATTAGATATTATTGAGATATTACTAACGGTTAGATATTATTGAGATATTAGTAACGATGGATTTGTAACTATATATATATATATATATATATATATATATATAGTGTAGGTGATTTTTGAGATGACACGTAGATAAAATTCATACGTATACATTGTAAACAAACAAAATCCTTTTAAACTGAAATCAGAAAATATTCTTTCACCAAACCTTTTGATTGGAGTTAAAGTTTAATATATATATATATATATATATATATATATTATATTATGTACAAATCGAAAGAGAAAATGAAAAAGAATTACAAATTTTTAATTAAAAATTTTTTCCAATTAATTTTTAAGTTAAAAAACTTTTCAATTCTAATAAAACAATTTTCAATTCAAATTAAAAAATTTTCTAATTATATATAAGTATAATATATAGAATATAATATATACACAAAGGATTGAGGAGAGAAAATTACTTTAAAAACTCCCTTTACCAAAAGGAAAAAAAAAGAAAAAGAAATACAAAATTCTTTTCTCTCTCAAACTAAACCCATCGTCCTCTTCTTTCCCTTTCAAACCAAACCCATCTTCCTCTCCCCCCAAAAAAATCCTTTTCCTCTCAAACTTAAACTTCAAGTAGTAGAGAAATCAACCTCTAAGTGTTCAATTTCAAGTTCAAAAGGTAATTTATTTTTGGCTATTGCTTGATATTGTCTATGAAGTGTTTGAGATTATGCCAATATGAAAAGGGTTTTCTTCGCTTTTTTGATATAGGTATACGTTTTTTTGGAACGACCATTTAAGATAAAAATGATTACTTATTGTTTTAGTAATAGATCTTGTTGAGAAATGTTTAGTTGGAGACAGATTCCAAATAATGGAATCTGGTTGAGTATTGGTAGGTATTTGAAGAATACATAAAGGTAGACTTATTAAATTCCAATTTGTCCCTATAATATAATTGCTAACACTCAGGGAGCGGTCCTTCAATCAAAGATCTTAGAGGATTCTTGTAATACCAATTATCTAACCAAATGGAAATACTTTTTTGACATAAACTCCAACCTAAACATAGACTCTTAGAGATTTAGGAGCAATATTTTGAATTCCTATGATTATATTTTTATCAGAAGTTTTGTACTTCCAAGCTAGGCTCATAAGAAGTGATTTGTTTTTTAACTCAGCTGCTTGTTCATAGGCCTACAAATTTCTTTCCACTTAATCATGTGTAGTTTACGTTTAGAGGGTGAGGATCCCCATAGCAAATTTCTATGTATTTTATCAATTTGATATAGAACTTGTTCTGGAAGGTATTCAAGTAAATCAAAGGTAATAATGATTGGGGTAATTTTGGGAGTCCACCTTTTTTTAATTCTAGTGTCAAGATTGGAATTATTGGACTGACCATTGAAGTTTTAATTGGAGGAGAAACTTTTTCCTTTGGACTACCATACAAGGCCTAGGGCTCTGATCAGGAAGCAAGCCCAAACTTGTTGGCCCATTTTTTCCATTATGAGCTAAAGACATCTATTGTTGAAACTAAGTCCTTCTTTAAATTTTTTTATTCTATTTATTTTTATTCTTAAATTAATACTCTTTTCGAAAAAAAAGTTGTTGAAATTAAGTCTTTCTTTAGTTTTTTTTATTCTATTTATTCTTATTCTTGAATTAACTCTTTTCGAAAAAAAAGAAAGCTAAAGAGGGGAGAGATATATGAAAATCACATTTAGAAAAAAAACATTTGTGTACTCTAAATACTAGAAATAGTTAAATCGAGAAATCGGAAGATATGTTATTTTTTTTATTCCATAGAATCCCTGTAAAATTTGACTCTCTCTCTCTCTTCTTTATGAAGAGTTGATACACGGAGTAGTATTTCTATCTAGAAATCAGAGTGATTGAGAATCGCTAATGATTCAGTTTTTGAATAATGTTTAAGAAAAATGTATTTGATATATGCATTTCAGGTCTTTTGACTTGCTTTTCATGATAAAGATAGACTGAGCATTTTAGAAATATGGGGAGGGGTTATTATTTTCAATTATACTGGGGTAGACTCCTATGTTGATTTAAATAGGGATTATGATAGGGAATTTCTAGTAAAATGTTAATTATATATCCATTTTAGATTTTCGGAAGCTTGAAATTAAATTATGTTATTTTCGGATCAAGTGTTTGTGGAGGTACTGGAAATTACTTGGGGTAATTTTGGTGCAGTTTGTGAAGGTTAAAAGTAATAGAGTATCGTATAGGTGAATTCCGGAAGCCTCTCAAGTACTAAATGCAATTCTGGTTCAACTTTAACTTGAGTTTTTAAGTATGTATGTATTTTTCCAAATTAATGTTTTCAATTTTGATATTAGAACATGTTTTAGTTTTAATTGCATCTACGATCGTTGAATTTAAGACATACTTCTTGTGTTCGCAATATTGGGAATTACATGTTTTTCAATATTTTGGTGATGACCTATTTCATTATATCAATTTAATGGATTATAAGGGTTTGATAAATAAGCTTTATTTGATTAAAAATAGGGAAACGCTTGTCCTCGTCACTGTTCTCTCTAATATGTTTCTGGTTAGTGCATATACTTCTGCAGAGATGTCTTTATATAAATAGCATACATGGCATTTAACTTTCTTTCCGATTAGCCTTAGGGAATAGCTTGATTGAATAAATTTTATTGACCAAATTCTTATCAAACAGTATGGTATATCTCATGTCAAAGTTGTTATGGAGTTTGTTTTCATAACCTGTTCTCTTCCCTTCTTCATGAAATTAGGTATAGAATAAAATTCTGATCTTATATTCTTTGCTAAATCCTGTGATCCCTAAAAATGCACACCAATATTTGAAGTAATGGTGGCCTCATATTGCATGGATTATTTATTGTTAAATTTCCTCATGTCCCACTTATCTTTATAATACAAATTCTTTTTTATTGATTAATTATTTTCTTGAATTCACATAGTCAAATATAGAATTTTCTTTTCTATTTGTTGTGATATTTTTAAATATATATTATTATAAATGAAGGATTGTAATTGGATGTATAGAAGACATGTTACTGGAATAAGGGATATTAATAAATGAAATACAGAAATTGTAGGAATATCTATTTATATAGTTAGGATATATAATAAATAATTATATACTATTCGGTGCAAACGATATAGCCAGAACCATTCAGTGTAATTTTTATATATTAATTTATTATATTGAAAAATCACCAACAATTTCCGCTATTTTCAAAATAAGAAAATAGCTATGAAATATCACAACTCTCAAGACAAGTCATATCCATAAGTATAGATATCTTGCGATTGTATCAATACATAGTGAAAGTTCATTACAACATTTATGAATAATCTGGTAGACAAGCTCACAACATTTATGAATAATCTGGTAGGCAAGCTCTGAATCAACTATAAGGTTTTTTCTCACGTTTATTAAGTGTTTCAAGAACACAACCTCAATATGTAAATCTTGCAGGTAACAAACACTAATTAACTTCGGGATGTAAATTCAACTAAATGTAGTGCTTCAATCACTCTAACAATATACTTTATCTCAATGAACTCCAGACGTAATGTTATACCATGCGAATGAGTTGAGGTTCCATCATTGGTACTTAATTTATGGACTTGATTCTCATCCTGTTGGAGGTTTTGATAATAAGATCTCCATTCAATCCTTTAGTAAAAGGATCTACTTAAATTTGACTTGATCTTACAAAGTCAACTATAATTACACCATTTAGAATTAAGTTTCTCACATAACTATGTCTAAGACCAATGTGTCTAGACTTTCCATTATATGCCCTAGCCAATGTAGCTGCACTATCACAATGTATAGATATAGGTGCTATAGGCTTTGGCCACCAAGGAATTTCATGTAACAAATCCCTTAACCACTCAGCTTCTTTACTTGTTGAAGCTAAAGCTGCAAATTGAGCAGCCATGGTGGAGTCTGTAATGCATGTTTGTTTCTTAGAACTCCATGAAATAGCTCCTCCTCCAAAAATGAAGATCCATCTAGAAGTTGATGCATGATAAGTAGTCCAACTTGCATTATAAAATCCTTCTAACACTGAAGAAAGCCTTCATAATTTAAGCTATAATGTTTAGTTTTATGTAGATACTTTAAGATTCGTCTTACACCATGCCAATGCATGTTACTTGGATTACTTGTGTATCTACTCATTCTTCCAACAACATAAGCTATGCCTGGTCTAGTGCACGTCATTGCATACATCAAACACCGTAACAAAATTCATGTTAGGATCAAAAGGTGTTGAAGTAGGTTTACAATATGAATGATTAAACTTATTGAGAATTTTCTCAATGTAATGTGATTGAGAAAGACTTATGCTTCTTTGTTCTCTCACAATTCTTATACCAAGAATGACATCAGCCTCTCTTATGTCTTTCATGTCAAAATATTTAGATAAAAAGGCTTTGGTAATTTCAACTTTTTCAATGTCAGTAACAAATATTAACATATCATCCACATATAAACAGATAATGACACCTTTTCCTTCATCAAACGTTGCTATAAACACATTTGTTATATTCATTAATCTTATAACCATGAACAAGTATTACTTGGTCAAACTTTTGGTGTCATTGCTTTGGTGCATGCTTCAATCCATATAATGACTTAATAAGCTTGCACATTTTATGTTCCTGACAATGTAAAATAAACCATTCAGGTTGTTCCATGTATTAGCCTTAGTATTAAAGCAATAAGGGATTTCATTATGAATTGAATCTCTTGTTCCTTCAACTAAGTACATGAAGAAGTCTGGATATATTTTTTGTTTCTTAATCCTTTTACTTCTTCCAAGTTCAATAACTTCATCATTATCATTATCTTCTAATGATACTTTTTCCTTTTCTAAAATTTGTTCTTGTTGAGCTTTATTAATTACCTGAGGAATTGATTTAAATCTACTTTCCTCAAAAATTACATCTCTTGACTCAATAATAATATTAATTGCAATTGAATTATTAAGTTCAATAACCATAAATCTATATGCCTTACTATTTTGAGCATAACCAAGAAAAATACATTCAATACCCTTTTCACCCAACTTCTTACTGAAAGAATATGATTCGTAAGAATTTCTATAGAATAAGATAAATAAATATACTTTACAAAGACATAATTTTAACTATCCATTAAATAACTAACTATAACTACCATAATTTACTCTTCCACAAACATTGAATAGTTACCACAAACATAGAGCATTATTCCAACATAATTCAACTTGAGTTGGATAAGTTCAAGTATTTTTGAATTTCTATCAACTTTAGAAAATGATTTTTAGTAATGTTATTTAAAATGCATGTAGTACATTTTTTTTCAACATTTTCAAAATAAGGAAGTAATTCTAATTTTACCATATCATACAACCTTTTTAAATGAACATATCCTAATCTTTGATACCAAAGAAAAGAAGGCTCAAGCATGTAAATAGAAAAATCAGTATTATTATTATACTCTACATTGAGTTTGAACATACCATCAGAAAGATAACAATTTCCCAAAAACATACCCCCTTTAGACAGTACAAACTTGTCAGCCTCAAAAACAAGTTTAAAACCAAACTTGTTTAATAAACTCTCAGACACAAAAAGTTTCCTAACTTCTGGAGCATAATATACATTTGACAATTTTAACATTTTTCCGGAAGTAAAATTCAGCTCCACATCTCAAATCCGAAGAACAGGAACCTAGGATGAATTTCCCATGTACAAAATATGCCCGAATATTTCTACGAGATTAGACTCCCACCACTTAATATGATATTGTTCGTTTTGGGCCTAAGCCCTTAAGAATTTGTTCTTGGGTAACTACCCAAAAATGTCTCATGCTAATGGAGTTAGTGAAATTCTTATATGTTAGTCAACTCTAACATTATTTTTCAGATGTGGGACTTGGGTTGAAACCCCAACAATTTAATGAATTTTGCTTCTCTTTCTTCTTTTTAAGAAGTTTACATTCGAACTTGAAATGTCCTTCTTTTTGACAAAAGAAGCATTTGCCTTTCTTTTTCTTTCTGTTATTTTGTGGGTGATCTCTGTCTTGAAATTTTCTTTATTTGACTGTCCTTCCTCCCCCATATGCACTTTAGAGAGATTAGTCTCTTTATTGTCATCCTGGATACGAAATTCTTCTTCTATACAAAGATTTTTAGCAGAAGCATCAAGAGTAATTTCCTCTTTCCTATGCTTCAAACTTCTTTTAAAGTCTTTCTAGGAAAGGGGTAATTAGTTAAATATGGAACTTACTACAATAGGCTCATCCATATGCATATTATGTTGTGTAAAATGATTCATCAAGAGTAACGTTTATTTCATTATATTCTTGCCCATCAGAACGATAAGTTGCTTTGGAAGTCTCAGCCTTTTTACCACCATTCATCAAGTAATTGTTGGTAGAAATTTCACAAATAAAATAAATATAATTATTTATAAAAGTAAAATAAAAATATAATATACATATATTAAAAAATAATCCCTTACTTAAATTCTTATGTTCTCCTACATCGGTACTTTTTTTAATTCTAAAGGGTAAATCAATTCCTAATTTAAGAATAATAGCCTATTGCTCTAATACCACATAATGTCACGCCCCGAATTCGGGTTTAGTTCGTGAATTAAATTCTCAAATTTTAGAAATGACACTGTTACATTCCCTAGATTTATCCAAAAAATGTCAAGCCACTTACTTTGAATTAACAAAAATAATTAGTAAAACTATAAACTTGAAACAATCTATAAAATATCATCCAAAATTTTAAACTTTATTCAATAATAAATCGTCGACTCAAAAGTTCAAATTTCCAATAACAACATGAAGTTTATTCTAAAAAAAACAAACTAAAAGAAATATTATAAATTCTTATTCAAAGTTATCCATCTAGTAATCATCCTCTAATTCAGTATCTTCAGTGTCATCTGTAAAGTGAAAAACATAGGAGGTGAGTATAAAATACTCAATAGGTAGAATATTCCCTTCTTTTAAAAACAATTTTATAATTTAAAAGGAAAAATAATATGAATATCTTTAAGAAAAGTAATAATAAGAAAACCTTACAGTACCTTTATCTTTATATGAGAAAAAGATAAAATAGAGATTAAATATTCAGTAAAAATTCATTTAAAATCTACATTGAGCAAATTAACATAAAATAGTCATTCAATTGATATATTTTTCTTTTCATTGATTATTGGGGAAATAATTTGAATGTTTTACGAATGAGTTTTAACTGATATTAGTTTCTAACTTTATACCTGTTTGGAGGGGGCCTTACTTATACTTGGGTGGCTTTTTGTCCATGCGAATAGATGATCTTATATATGGTGGAACATTTTGCTCCCATTGCTATCCATCAAGTTAATCCCCAATAAAATTATAGATTACAAAAAAAATATTCTACATATAACTTACTTTTATAAATCTTTAGTGTAAAACATTTAACAATACCGAAAATAAGAAAAATATTCTTTATTTTGGCATAATAAACAAACTCACATTATTAGGCTTCTTTAACATACACGGTGACTGTAATGTTATTCTTCCTAATCTGGTAGTATCTACACTTACCTACCGGTCGAGCATAACCACTGTTTGTTAAGGTACCTTCCAGCCAAGGCTAAGGCAGTCTGTTAAGTTAACTTCGTTATGACTTGATTATGATTTGTCTATAACCTTAGGTTTAGCATAAAAGCACAAACAGCTTAACCAACACATAATGATAAATTAAGCTTCATAATCTTCCCTAGAAAAGACTATAACCTCAAATTGTAAAATATGTATTATAAAACATCTTAAGTTTAGCATTCAAATAGATATCTAGATAAAACAACTCAAAAGTATAATAGAAAGAGTCTAGGGAACAATTGACGTAAGGTTGGCACCACTTTACGATGTTCTCCGACACTAATAATCTCTTATCCTCATGGATGCTCGATCCTACTCTAGATGTCAGAACCTTCGAAGAACGTTTCTTCGACCTAGTAGTAATTGTTTAGCCTTTTGGGGAAGGACAGGAGTACATTGCTCTATCTGACTAAAAATATCTCTAACCTATAGCTCTCAAAGATTTCTCATCGAAATTCTAGTATTCTATAAATACAAACTCAAATACCTAATCTAATCAAATTCTTTAACACTGAGATAAATACTCAGAAATAAGAGAAAACGAGTCACTTGATGTTGTTAGATGACTTGTATTGAATGTTCAGGGATGAGTTGAACTACTGGAAGTCTAGGCTATTTATAGTAGTGAACGGGTGTGGGACATCAGAACGGGCATCCTTATGGGAGGAACGGTTGTCCTTGAGCTTGAATAGGTCAGAACGGCCTTTCTCCCCTAGGGACGATTGTTTTGCCCACCAATTTTTCTATAAATTGTGATTTTGCCCCGATATTTGTTGTTTTATACAATTTAATCCCTAAAACTTCTATTATCACAAATTATACAATTATGTGTTAATTCAATCCAATTAAGATCAAATACTTCCCAAATTACCCTATTTTTAGTCTAAATACGTGCTAAAAATGTGATATAATTTAGCGATATCACATAACCCCACACTTAGTTTTTGCTTGTCCTCAAGCAAATCACTAGATGAGATTTTGATAAGGCTAAATCATAGCTGCAATCCCAAAAGCTTTTCAACAAGTATTCAGTTAATTTTATCACTCATGCAAACAGTTCAGAAAACACGTGTTAGACAAATCAAGCTACTATGTAAAGGTCTCAAGAATTCAGTATTTTTGTGCCATGACCGTATAGAATAGAAAACAGTTCAACGTATCTACTGAGTTCAAATTCTTATTTAGTCACAAGATTATCCTGATGTGTAGTATGTGAATTAATCTTGATTAGGATATTAACTCACAGACTAACTCTTAAACAAATAAGAGAATAATATTTTGACCAATCGGAATAATTTGTGCTAGCCAAATTAACAACTTTAAGTTCTCAAGTTTTCAATGCCAACTTTATTTAATAACAATTTCAAAGAAAAATACACCAAGTGTATGTTTTATTTGATTGCTAAGTATTTTCGGTTGCTTTCACGTGTCAACTTTAATTACACATGTAACGAATTCCACTCTGATGACTCCTAGATCTATACGACCTTAGGGCACCAGGCATTAAATTCCCTTCAGAAGGGGTACTCGAGTAACAAAGGATACTTGCAAACTACCCTTATTTATGCATTTAAAATCAAATTGTGGCACCTAACTTGGATTTCTTTCAAGTTATTCAAAAAGGCTTTCACATTCTCCAATGGCCTAATATTATTCATTTACAGTTCTCATGTATAAGGAATTTCCTATTTCTAAATGATTCAACCAGTAGACTAGAAGAAATGTAATCCTAATGGTCATGACACTCAACTGAATATCATATCATGGACAAAGCAACATAGATCATTTAACATGGTTTTTAGGCTGAAAAAGTGAATTTTTTTAAAATTTTGGAAAGAGTGCAATTTCAGTGTAAATATGCATTGAAACATGGAAAATAAGTGCATCGTGCACTATTACCCCACACTTAAGATGAAGATTTTCTCTAATATTCTGCATACCATCAACCCAACATTTATTTGAAAAACAGAAATTGAAAAACAAAAAGCGGGAAAAGCGAATAAAGTGAAAATTGAGCTGATATTGCATATATCATCAAAGTTAAATACAATAATTCATATTTAAATACAGCCCCGACATTCACATAAAAAATAAAGAACACGGATAACAACTAAAAAGATAAACAAAAAGGTAAAAGAGGAAAAATACTAAGAACTTGGAGCATCGTCTTCGTGGAATAATGTGTCTATCTCCTCGATCGTCCACTCCCTCTAAGTGCTGTATACTGATATTGCTCGTGCACCTCTCTCCGAATCTGCTCGTTTGAAGCCTTCAGTATTGCTAGCCAAGCATCCACCCCTGCTGCATGCACCCTATGAAATAGTTGTAGCTCGCTCATTTGCTGAACCATATAACGCTCGAAAGCGGTCCGTGGAACAAATGGTGGAGGTGGTGTTCCGGTAGGTGGATCTGATGGTCCGACAGCTAGCTCTATGCGGATTTTATAGCGACCCTCTGCATCTCTTTCCACCATCCCCATGGTTCGAAGAACAGCAAGGTCTGTCGGGATGGTGGATAGGGCTACCATGCTCAGGTCTGTCGTTTCATCTCTCTTCTTTTTTGTTTATTCTCATTTGTAATTTGTGTTGATGATTCTGCCACATCATCTATTTTTCTTTTATTATTATTTAAAACTTTTGTTGATGATTTTAATTCATCATTCACTTTTACTTTATTTCTACCTAGAATTTTTAGTGATAATTCTAAATTGATATCCATTTTTTCTTTATTACTCAAACCTTTGTTGATAATTGTGTCTCTTAACTTATTTTTCCTTTAATTTCTTTTTCAAACTTTAGTTTTTCTTTAGTTTCTATTTCACGTAACTCATATATTATATATATATATATATTGATTCTGCACGAATCTGTCAAAGGGTAAAAAAGTAATTTAGGGTGCCGGGAACTCGAAGAGTTTTGTAACTGGGTTTGCTAGGAAGGTCTTTCTGAGAAGGCGAAGTGTGGTGTGATACTTCGCTGAACGTATGTGATACCTCGGGGTAGCACACTTAGTCTCTGATCAACCTACAAAACAAATAAGTTCAATGGGGAGTTTGTTCCCCGTGAACTCTCTGATGCTTAAGTCAGTAGAGTGTATTTTGGATATCTGGAAATTAGGAATTGCCCCTTACCTTGTATTTGGATCTCCCTTTTATGGGGGCTTGATTATTGATTGGTCTATTATGGTACTAGACCGTTATAGACCGTTATGAGTAATGATTTACCGTTTAAACCGTTTAGATGTAACAGTAGTATAAATGAGAATAAATGTGTAATGTCTCCTTTATGAGGCCCATAAATGGGTATTTATGTCCTGTACGGATCAGTTATGTTCCTTGGAGATTTGTGTTGGCTCAATGGCCCCTCGTCGAAGTATTGTGAACCGGAGTGTAGGATGCTTTGGCGTTTTTGTCAACACTTAGCATTTTTTGGCGTGGGAGTGGCTAGGGCTTCTGACGGAGACTAGCCGTCTTTTCGCTTCCTGTCATAATGGTAGGATGTCAGCCGGCAGAAAACCTTTTTGTCTTCCCAATGTATTGAAGCTGGTGAGTAATCATTTCGAAGGCTTTTTCCAAGGTTTTTAGTCTCTTCCTTCTTCTATATTTCTCCATTCACTTTTATTTTCAAAACTTTTCAGCCATTAACGCTCTGAAGATTCTTCTGCTTCTCTGAGATCTTCATCTCTTTCTCTCGGCTTTCTTCTCAGACTCAGACATTAAAAAAAGGTAAGCTTTGTCTGTTTATGGTTTTAATATTGTACGGATTTGAACTGTTTGTTTCTGTTTTTTGGGATTGGCTCTGTATTTTTGTAAGACTGGAGGGATTTTAGGCTGTTTAGTTTCGGGTGGCTTTGTACTTGCATGGGGTTCTAAGTATTGAACTTCAATTCGCAGGTAGGATACGGCTGCTTGAAAGGGAAATAATAGGGAGCTTGAGGACTTGATGGAAGAAGGTTTCGGGAGCCCTCGACCTGTTCGACCAAAAGTCACAGTAGCCAGGAGGGCGACCCGGGGTGAAGTTCCAGAAGGGTTCCTTTTCAACCTCCCTTGCCTGGTCCTCCTTCTTCTGATTTTCCTTTAAGTAGAAATAGGATTACCAGGGAACAAGCCGAATCTTTCGCCCGTAAGCATAGCATCGACCCTAGGGTTTACAAAGTTTTTGTTCAGCCCTTAGCCGGAAAAATGTCCCTTCATCACATTCCTATTCCCTTAGCTCATTTTGAAGTGGGGTTCCATCTTCCTATGGACCCTACTTTTGCAGACTTTCTTATTTTTGCTCGTGTCCAACCTGGGCAGGTTCATCCGAACACTGTGCGAACAATGTTTTGCCTAATTTTCCTTTGCCGTCGTCTAGGTTTCGAATTGATTGACAACATCCTTAGTAGGTTCTTTTCTTCACTTCGGATGACAGATAACATTCATTCTATTCGTCCTCGTAAGAATAGAGTTTTGCTTTTTGACTCTCCTAATAATAAAGTAGAATTTAAGGAGAGATGGATGATGGTAGAATCTCGCATTGGCTTTCCCTTCTGTCCATATGTAAATGAGAACTTCCAATGGCCTCAAATCCAATATCCCTCTACACTTAGTCACTCTGAGAAGTCTTTTTTAGAAATCATTACCCGAGATTTAGGAGATAACAGACAGAAACAAACTCGGGTGTATTCTTCTGCCGATTTGCTTAGTGAGTCGAGTCTAGGATGGTGTGGGATAGGACCCGGTCTGTCGGAGAGAAAAAAGGAGTTAGGCTTCACGAAGGAGGAGCCAATCGAAGATTACACCCCGGGGATGTTTTTTCGTATCAGTGTGATGCATGTTCCCTTGCTCGGGGTTGTCAGACTGGCAAGGGTATAACTTGTGCATTTTCCTTTTCTTATTTTTCTTGACTTTGGTATTGACTTCTAATCGTATTCGCAGGACCCACGATGTTCAAGACCGTCTGGGGAGAGCGGGAGGAGGAGAGGGATGTTCGCCAAACCTATTTGAACTCCCTACCTCAGTTTCCTCCTAAGCTTATCGACCGGGGTGCCTCTAGAGATACTCCGCTGACTTATGCTTCGTCTGCTGAGATTCCCAAACGGAGTAGGGGGGTGCGCAGGACCAGGGAGGAGTCAAGAGAAAAGACACCTTGTTCGTCCCCTGAACCTCGCAGGGAGGCTACTCTGGAGGAGAGGGAGGACGAAGAACAGCTTCGTCCCCGCCAGAAATGGAGAGTTTCACCTCGGCGCTCTGCTGAAGATTCATCTCGGCGCCCTGTTGAGGACTTGCCCACTTCTTCCCCAATTTCACCTTCTGCCGAGGATGTGCTGGATGCGGTTCCTGTGTCAGCTCGCATGGCTTCCGGGTCTACTCCGGCTGAGCCCTCTCCGGCTGATGACTTGGGGGACGTTCCTGCGGCCGAACCCGAGGTAAGTTCTAAGTCTTCTAGCCCTTCTTGGCTTCAACCGGGATTTGAATTGCCCACCGAAGAGGAGGGTTTCAAGTCCTTAGCCTTGGAGATCGTTGAGAAGACTCTGCCGCTCACCAACCTTCGATTCAACAATTCTTATGTCGCCGCCTTGGTTGGTGGAGCTATTCTGGAGCGTGCTCATGACCCGAATAGCCTGGCCGGGATGAGCGAAATGACGGTGGAAGAGGCTACCAATCGTCTTGGAGCTTTATTTGCTCGGGTATGCTTTTTATTCTTTCTTTGTTTCTTTTCCTTGGGAACGATTTTATGACTTTTTTTTGTAGGCTTCTTCCTTAGCACTTCATATATCCAGGTCCTGATGCGATTCCGGTTGACGTACTAAATAGGTGTTATTTTACCCTATGTCAGATTATGATTAATTAAGGACTGTGATTGACTAATTGTCACGTTTAGTCTTATGGTGTCACTTAATCAGCCAGAATCTAAGGCAGAGTACCTATCGTGTATCTAGTCTATTGGAAAGTATCTACGATTTTACTAAGTTAATTATCGTACTCCCAGGGAAGTGGCAACGGCTTAGTAGTAACTAGCCTCTTATCCTAACTCTTATCTTATGATCCAGTTATGCAATCTTCATCAAATACTTTGATGAGAGGGTGATCCATTCTCCACTAGGTTCAAGTCTAATTAACCCTAGAAGTGTTTTAAAGATAAGTTCTGATTCTATGTTATACTGTTCCTATATGTTGATTGACCTATATTCGAGTGTTTTAGATATATCTTAGCCTGGAATGCAACTATGTTCTGTGTCTAAAGGTGTACCACATCTGAGTCTCTATGCTACCGCCCCCTATCATTAAGGTAAACGGCCCTACTCACGGTACGAACAAAGACAGTTATGAAAGCCCTATGTCACTTTCGGGGATCACTCTGAAGGCTCGTAATCGCTGGCATAACGCTCTACTCAGCCTACCTAGACTACTCTAACAAGCCAGGTGTTCAGCATGTTATTTTATCTAGTATGGCAGACACCAATACTAATTGATGCCTGTTAAACTAAACAGGTTATGAATAGACCGTGGTTAGGAATTGTCTATAACCCTATTTTAGTTTA
Source organism: Asclepias syriaca (assembly GCA_027405835.1). Taxonomy (NCBI): domain Eukaryota; kingdom Viridiplantae; phylum Streptophyta; class Magnoliopsida; order Gentianales; family Apocynaceae; genus Asclepias; species Asclepias syriaca. The sequence goes on from CM049932.1 coordinate 13,938,937, forward strand.
AAAGAAACTACATTAGACATACAGATATAATGATTATTTAGCAGGTGGCTATTTCCGGAAAAACATAATAACTTCAACATACAAAACAACTATTCATAAAATCATAATCTGATATTCATAATTGATGTTTAGGACAAAGTAATAAAACATATAAGAGAGGGGTATGGGGACTGATGCCATAAAGAAATCACCCTTTACTTAGTCTCGCCTACAGAGCGTACTGCTGTATACGTCGTATTGCCCGCCCTGACTCTGCTCGCCAGAACCTTCGGAGGACGCTTCCTCAGCCTAGTAGCTAGACTTTACCTTACGTCCTGGGCTTAAGCCTAGCCCTGTGGACTGACTCTTCGAATGCCTAGAGCTCTCTTAGGGTCTCCTAACGAAACCCCGGGTATTCTATGAATACCGGAAACGAACCTATCTATAGAAACCTAAGATCTGAGACTATTTCTCAGAAACTAAAACAAAACACTAATAAGAAAGAAAACTGAGATCCGAGTCTCTGAGTGAGTTGTGTACTGGAAAACTGTACACTGGAAACCACTTAATGACTTAGATCGAGTGGAGAGGGATGAATTCAACTGCTGGAGGCCTGGGGTATTTATAGCAGCTTCCCGGAGTGAAAAATTCTGAAAAATTCGATGTGGGACAGCTTCTGGCGGCTCGGGACGCCCGTCCTGATTCGTTGACCAGGTTCGGGACGCCCGTCCCGGTTCAGGACGCCCGTCCTGGCGGTTTGACCGGGTCGGGACGCCCGTCCCGGACCTTTGACCGGGTCAACATTTCCAAAAATTGCGTTTTTGCCCCAGAATTTGCTGTTTTCGTCTACTTTTCACCTGACACTTACAAAATCATAAAAACCGTGAAATCAAGTAAATAGTAAACAATTAATGTCAATTTACTCTCAATTTCACATTAAAACATATATAAAAACATGCTAAAAATGTGATACAATTTTCGCGTATCAGATAACCCCACACTTAGCTTTTTGCTTGTCCTCAAGCAAAGTCTACATGGAGTTAGTGATTTTAAACCGTAGTGCAGTCACTTAAATTCCTAATCATGTTTTTATTCCAAAAATTCTTCAGATAATTCTTAACACAGGTCTGATTGGTTAGGTTGCTATGACAAGGTCTCAAATGTCTCTAGTAGTTTGTTATGATCAGGCAGAAAACAAATCAACAACTAGGTTGGACTTTTTTCTTAGTCACAGGGTCTTCCTGATGTGTAGTGTGTGTACTAGTCTAGACCAGATAGTCAACACAATGAACTCTTATCTTAACTGCTACCAGATAATACTTCGACCTATCGCTAGACATACTGACAACAGATAACTTTCTGAGTTCTGAGCTTTGGTGTTATGTTTTAGCACTTAGTTATTTTCTTTATAGATTCAGGGTATTTCGGGTCTGCTTAGAACACGTCAACTTCAACTACCCATGTAGCGAGTCCCACTCCGATGACTCCCAGATCTACACGACCTTAGGGCATCAGGCTTTAAATTCCCCGAAGGAGTGGTGCTCGAGTAGCGAAGGCCGCTGGCAAACTACCCTATTGTAATTAACTTCCTTAAGTTCTTTTCACTTTTAGCTCAGAGTCTCATCTAGTCATTCTAACTGCCAATATATCCACAACTGGTCTAATTTTATCTAGTTAAGTCTCGAATAGGCAATTGGTTGAGGTCTCTAATCCAAACAAGGTTGTGCTTAGTTATCAGGAATTCCCTATTCCTAATCAATTAGTCCAAGATAGCTATCAACTATCTCCTACTAACCATAACATACTACCTACATATCATAGACATAAGCAATTGTTTAACCAAGCATACTGCATTTAGAAGTCTGAAAGACGGAAAAATTTTGAAATTTTTTTGGAAGGGTGTGAAAATACAGGGAAAACAAGCAAAAGCATGCGAAAATTTTTTCAAACTTCTTCAAACTGCTACAGTGCACCGTGCACTGCTACCCCACACTTAAGTTTGGCACTGTCCTCAGTGTTCATGCATAGCTAATTACCCCACACTTATTTGAAAACAAGAAATAAAAACAAAACAAAGAACTCTTACCCCACACTTATTTGACTAACTAAGGGTAAGAGAGAAAATAAAACAACCAAAGAAATAACAAAACAGGACACAAAAATGAAGAAAATAAAAGTAAAGGAACATGAGGATTAGAAAAACTCCCTTCATGTCGCGAGCAGAAGGGTCTTCTCTGATCTGTCAATTGGCTCTTCACCTTAGCCATGTGCTATTGCTGAGGTGTTCTTGACTCTGCAAGCTCTAGATATTGGAACGGATGACGTCAGCTCCGATCCTTCATTGTCGAGCTCTAGGTAGTGGCATATCCATTTGATGAATGACTCAAGCCCCAAGGACTGTTTCCTCGAATCATTTGCAAGATTTCTCATAATCATAGCAACGTGTCCAGTAGGAACGTGTCTAGGAATGAGACTTCTTTGGATTGGTGTGCCTACCTGCCAATGTTAGTAAAGGTATTGCATGCAAGTCTCGAATGGAAGAAAAGATACCTGAAGTTTTGGCGAAGCTGTGGTGGTAGGGGCTCCAGTTGTATAGATCTGGGCCCAAGTATTTGAGACTTCCTCAGGGAAGTTTCTCACAACTGATTGGTATGCAGGGAATGCAAGCTCCTCCATTGCTATGCTCCTGATACAATGCTAAATTCCTCTATATCCTTCGACCGTTCGATACCACTTGGTATATCACTTGCTTGCACTGGTCTGGCTTTAATTGTTGCCAGTATCTCATCTATTGATTCTGCGAGTGTGGGTTTTGCTGTGGTGGTGTCTTCTGAAAGTTTCCAGCTTCCGAATTACTCCTCAGCTAATTCCCGTACGATTCCTCTAGTTGGGATTGTATGCGTTTCCCATTGGAGCAGCATTCTGCAGTAACCTACTCCTACCTCTTTTGGAATGGTTAGTCATTCCCATAGCAATCCCTGCTAAAGTGTGGTACTTAGCAGACTTCACAGATTTGATACACAGGCTGAACATTTCTTCCTAAAACATTGGCACTCTGAATCTGGAAAACAATCAGAATCTGCACATGACTTTAACATCATTAGTAGGTAATGCCTGTGGTTCAGGTTATTTTCGAAAAGTGTTCCACGACTACTATGATGTAATTATTTTCAAAGGAAAGAAAAAGAAAGGATTTAATGAATACCCCCAGATATCAAAAAGATTGTAAAACTTTGTGTACCTTGTTGGGGTAGATGATCTCTGAAGGATGTGTTACCTGTTATTTGGCAAGCATCGCAAGACTGTATCGGAGATACAAAATCCTTGAATATAGTGGGTCAACAAGATCCTGCTTTCAATACTTTCCGGACAATGTTGATAGCCATCAATTGGTCTCCCGTAGATTCTTTAGGGCAATGCTCCAAAATATTGTGTCCTTCATCTTCTGAGACACATCTTCTGATCAACTGATCTGCAAAAATTTGAAATAGAAGAGAAACTGCCCAGTACTAATATTTCAAATCAGCAAAGAATTTCTTCTTTTGCTGATAAGTCATATCACTTGGAACTTATTCAGTTACTAGATAATTTGAAATAAACCACAGATGAGAATTATTATACATAGCAAACAATGCAAATAGGTTTTCATCCAAAAATTTATCAGTATTACACTAGCCTCTACCTCGGGGTTTTCTAATCTAGACCAATGGTTTGCTTTCTAGATTTTCAACCCTTTTTCTTATCCCTTCATTCTATATCAAGTTCAAGTAACAATAAAACCTAACTTAATCAAGTATGGGTCAGCATTAGTTTTATTGAACACATATATCTTGGAGTGATCAGTGTCACCTATTGTTTTTAGACAATACTAGATAAGATTAGGATTTATCATACATGAACTTTCTTATCATGTTTCTGTCTAAAACAATTCTTACTACATCACATATTCATTCAGAAAGCAGATTTCAATCAGGTGATGTCATAATGGGTGCAATAATTCCTTTTGGTTTTAAAAATTCTCATGCAATCATCAGCAAAACAAAAGGAACATCCTTTTTCCAATAGAACATTCAAAGGTCTGGCTATTAAGGAAAAACTATTTCATAACTCATCCTAATAAGGCCGGCATGACTCTAAGAAAATTCTAAAATAGAGTTTCTTCCTGATAAAAATCTAAGCCAACATTTTACAACTCAGAAGAAAATATATTTTATCCTCATTTCCATTTTTATTTCTTCGAAATTAAATAAAGGAAGAAAAACACGAAAAAGAGCAACTAAGAAAACAACTAAAACAAACAAGAGATAGGGAAAAGGAACAACTCACCGTTGAGCAAGAAAGATACATTCTTTTTGGGATTTTAAATTTTTAACATTTTTTTTCTTTTTATGTTGAAAGCAGGTAAATTTCCTTAATATGGTTTTAGAATAATTTTCTAAAATTTGATTATCCTAAGTCTCTTAATTTCAGATGACATCTAAAATTAATTAGTTATGATAATCCTATATTCAGGAAAGTGATTGCCTAACTAGTGTAAGATAAGTGTAGGTCTAAGGTCTAGGTTACTACCGTTACCTATCATAAGTCTCAAGAATTGTGGCCAATAATCCTAAATTCATTATGATATTTCCCCAGCAACGACGCCAAAAATCTGATGCGATTCCGGTTGACGTACTAAATAGGTGTTATTTTACCCTATGTCGATTATGATTAATTAAGGACTGTGATTGACTAATTGTCACGTTTAGTCTTATGGTGTCACTTAATCAGCCAGAATCTAAGGCAGAGTACCTATCGTGTAGCTAGTCTATTGGAAAGTATCTACGATTTTACTAAGTTAATTATCGTACTCCCAGGGAAGTGGCAACGGTTTAGTAGTAACTAGCCTCTTATCCTAACTCTTATCTTATGATCCAGTTATGCAATCTTCATCAAATACTTTGATGAGAGGGTGATCCATTCTCCACTAGGTTCAAGTCTAATTAACCCTAGAAGTGTTTTAAAGATAAGTTCTGATTCTATGTTATACTGTTCCTATATGTTGATTGACCGATATTCGAGTGTTTTAGATATATCTTAGCCTGGAATGCAACTATGTTCTGTGTCTAAAGGTGTACCACATCTGAGTCTCTATGCTACCGCCCCCTATCATTAAGGTAAACGGCCCTACTCACGGTACGAACAAAGACAGTTATGAAAGCCCTATGTCACTTTCGGGGATCACTCTGAAGGCTCGTAATCGCTGGCATAACGCTCTACTCAGCCTACCTAGACTACTCTAACAAGCCAGGTGTTCAGCATGTTATTTTATCTAGTATGGCAGACACCAATACTAATTGATGCCTGTTAAACTAAACAGGTTATGAATAGACCGTGGTTAGGAATTGTCTATAACCCTATTTTAGTTTAAAAGAAACTACATTAGACATACAGATATAATGATTATTTAGCAGGTGGCTATTTCCGGAAAAACATAATAACTTCAACATACAAAACAACTATTCATAAAATCATAATCTGATATTCATAATTGATGTTTAGGACAAAGCAATAAAACATATAAGAGAGGGGTATGGGGACTGATGCCATAAAGAAATCACCCTTTACTTAGTCTCGCCTTGATACGCTAAAATCGTATCACATTTTTAGCATGTTTTTATGTATGTTTTAATGTGAAATTGAGAGTAAATGGACATTAATTGTTTACTATTTACTTGATTTCACGGTTTTTATGATTTTGGAAGTGTCAGGTGAAAAGTAGACAAAAACAGCAAATTCTGGGGCAAAAATGCAATTTTTGGAAATGTTGACCCGGTCAAAGGTCCGGGACGGGCGTCCCGAACCCGGGACGGGCGTCCCGACCCGGTCAAACCGCCAGGACGGGCGTCCTGAACCGGGACGGGCGTCCCGAACCTGGTCAACGAATCAGGACGGGCGTCCCGAACCGGGACGGGCGTCCCGAGCCGCCAGAAGCTGTCCCACATCGAATTTTTCAGAATTTTTCACTCCGGGAAGCTGCTATAAATACCCCAGGCCTCCAGCAGTTGAATTCATCCCTCTCCACTCGATCTGAGTCATTAAGTGGTTTCCAGTGTACAGTTTTCCAGTACACAACTCACTCAGAGACTCGGATCTCAGTTTTCTTTCTTATTAGTGTTTGTTTTAGTTTCTGAGAAATAGTCTCAGATCTTAGGCTTCTATAGATAGGTTCGTTTCTGGTATTCCTAGAATACCCGGGATTTCGTTAGGAGATCCTAAGAGGGCTCGAGGCGTTCGAAGAGTCAGTCCACAGGGCTGGGCTTAAGCCGGGTTGTTAAGTAAAGCCCAGCTACTAGGCTGAGGAAGCGTCCTCCGAAGGTTCTGACGAGCAAGTCGGGTCAAGCAATAAGGCATATACAGCAGTACGCTCCATCGGCGAGACTTCGTAAAGGGTGAATTCTTTATGGCATCGGTCCCCCTGTCCCTCTCTTATATGTTGTTATTGTGTTGCCCAAATACTGATTGAATACCAGATTATGTTTTTATGAATATTTGTGATACGTTGAGTTATTATGTTTTTCTAGAAATGGCCACCTGCTTAAATATCCATTATGTCTGCATGTCTATTGCCGTGCTTTTAAACTGAAATTAGGGTTATAGACAATTCCTAACCACGGTCTATTCATAACCTGTTTAGTTTAACAGACATCAATTAGTATTGGTGTCTGCCATACTAGATAAAATAATCTGCGGAACACCCTGTTGGTTGAAAGTAGTCTAGGTAGGCTGAGTTGAGTATTATGCCGGCGGTTATGAGACGAGCAGTATGATCCCCAAAGTGACATAGGGCGGTCATTGCTGACTTTAGTCCGAGCCGTGAGTAGGGCCGTTACCCTTAACGATGGGGCGGTAGCGTAGAAACTCAGATGTGGTAACCTTTAGACACAGAACATAGTTGCAATCCAGGCCAAGACATGTCTAAAATACTCGAATATAGGTCAATCAATGTATAGTAACAGTATAACATAGAATCAGAACTCATCTTTAAAACACTTTTAGGATTAATTGGACTTGAACCTAGTGGAGAATGGATCACCCTCTCATCAAAGTATTTGATGAAGATTGCATAACTGGATCATAAGATAGGAGTTAGGATAAAAGGCTAGTTACTACTAAGCCGTTGCCACTTCCCTGGGAGTACGATAATTATTTAATAAAATCGTAGATACTTTCCAATAGACTAGCTACACGATAGGTACTCTGCCTTAGGTTCTGGCTGATTAAGTGACACCATAGACTAAATGTGACAATTAGTTAATTCACAGTCCTTAATTATTCATAATCAACATAGGGTAAAATAACACCTATTTAGCACGTCGGTCGGAAACCCCATCAGATTTTTGGCGCCGTTGCCGGGGAAATATCATAATGAATTTAGGATTCCTGATCAAAATTCTAGAGGCTTATGATAGGTAACGGTAGTAACCTAGACCTTAGACTAACACTTATGTTATACCAGTTAGACAATCAGTTTCCGAAATATAGGATTATCATAACTAATTAATTTTAGATGTTATCTGGAATTAAGACATTTAGGATAATCAAATTTTAGAAAATTATTCTAGAACCATATTGAGGGAATTTACGTGCTTTCAAAATATTTAAAAGAAAAAATTTTAAAATCTAAAAATCCGAAAAAAATTGTATTTTTTTTTTCTCTTGTTTAAACGGTAAGTTATTCTCTTTTCCCTATCTTTTGTGTTTTCTCCTTGTGAATAGTTGTTTTGTTTTGTTTTCTCTTTCTTCCAAGTTTTTCTTTAGTTTTCACTCTCCCTGTAACCTCACTAACCAGTTTGCTCAGGCTAAAACGTGTTCTTCTCTGTAGTTGCATGACTCGATCTTCAGAAGCTAACCTTGAAACACCAGTTGAAAATCCTGAACGAATCATCCGCACAGCTAATAGGCGAAGAACAGAAATGGCTGCTGAAAGACCTACCCTTGAATCCTACATCCAGCCACAGACTATCCCAGTCTCATCTGCCATCCGAATCCCTGGGAACCCTCGCTATGATCTGAAACCGAATGTGATCCAGCTAATTATAAATCGAGTTCAGTTTGGAGGAACTGCAGCCGAGAATCCGCTGGAACACCTATCTGATTTCTCTTCTCTCTGCGAAGGCCTCAAGGGAGATCATACTGCAGAAATAACTAAACTCAACCTGTTTCCCTACTCACTTAGGGACAGAGCTAAGAGATGGTTGGCCCAGCTACCTACTAACTCCATCACCTCTTGGGACGAGTTAAGCAAAGCCTTCCTAGAAGAGTACTACTCTGCAGCAAGAGTCCTAGAATATCGAAGGGCTCTGTCTAGTTTCACTCAAGCTGCTGATGAGACAGTGATCGAAGCTTGGGACAGATTCAAGGAGCTACTCAGGCTCTGCCCCCAACATGGACTTACCGAGGCATTACTGATTCAGCAATTTTACGGGGGTATGTCAGACATGGGTAAGCAAATTCTCGATGGACTCAATCCCCAGAGCGGTTTCAATGGAATGAGTGATGTAGATGCTAGAAACGCTCTGGAGAGACTCTACAGGAACAGCAAGAATTGGCGCACAAGTGGCCGAGCTAAGAAGCAACCAGTAAATGCGGTCGTTGCCTCCACTGATGATCAATTTGAGGCACTGAAGGCCAGCATTGCTAATCAGCTGAATGCTTTCCAACAAGGGAAAAACATTCAGTCAGTATACCAAGTCTGCGAGTTTTGCCAAGGACCACACTTCAGTGGGGATTGTTATGGTAATGGGATATTAACTGTCCCAGAAGAGATGGAACAAGTGGACGCAGTGAATTCTGCTCCTATAGGAAATACCTACAATCCCACTTGGAAGAACCATCCGGGATTTAGCTGGAGAAACAATCCCGGGGCTACTAACTTCCAGAAAAGAGTACCTCAGCAGCTGCCATATCCGCAGAACCAGCAAGTTGCTCTGCCTGCACCAAGGAATTACATCGTTCCAGCTGATCCCATGCAAGAATTTAGAGACATGCTGAAGAGCATTTTCGACTCCAACAAGGAAATGATAGAGTCCAACAGAAAGATCCAAGAAGCTCACGCGGAAAGAATCCAGCAGAACGAGAATAGACAGAAGCAGACCGAGCAAACAATCAGAAACACACAAGCTGCTATACAAACTTTAGAGAGGCAGATGGGTCAACTATCCACCCATTTCTCTCACAGGTCCCAGGGAACACTACCAAGCAACACTGAGACCAACCCTCAAACTGAATGAACCAGAAGAAGGCTCCAAGGACCCAACGCCGACGGATGTCGAGATCGAAGTAGCAAGGAAAGGGAAGACGGAGTTTATTCCTGAGTACCGGCCAAAAGTACCTTACCCTGCCAGACTTATGCACAATAAAGATAAGGAGCAATTTGAAAAGTTTCTTAGGAATTTTAGTCAGATTCATGTTAATTTACCTTTACTTGATGTTATTTCTGAAATGCCAAAGTATGCTAAGTTTTTAAAAGAAGTTGTTAGTAATAAAAGAAAATTTGACATGGACAAGGTGGTTCTTAATGAAGAATGTTTGGCGGTTCTGTTGAATAAACTACCGTCTAAACAGAAAGATCCTGGTTGTTTTACCTTGCCATGTACAATTGGAAATATTACTAACATGCATGCATTAGCAGACTTAGGAGCTAGTATTAATCTTATGCCATCTAGTTTATTTGATAAATTAGGATTGCATGATTTGAAAACGACTAGGATGTGCATACAACTTGCAGATAGGACAGTCAAAATCCCCAAGGGAATAATCGAAGATCTCTTAGTAAAGGTCGGAAAATTTGTATTTCCTGTGGATTTCGTTGTCATGGACATGAATGGGGAAGGAGGAGTGCCCCTAATCCTAGGTCGACCATTTCTAGCTACCTCAAAAGCATTAATAGACGTCAGTAACGGTCAAATCAAGTTAAGAGTAGGAAATGATGACATCACTTTCGATTTAAATGAAACCCTTAGGTATCCCATGCATTTAGATGATACTTGCTTTTGTGTGGATGCCATGGAACACTTGATTGCAATCAACGTGACAAACCTATGCTCAAACTATCAAGTTCTAAGTGAGGACTCCCTAGAATTAGAGGAGTCTGAACTTAGCTCTTCTGAAAATGAAATTACTTCTGATAGTTTCACTGAGATAGGTGATGATGAGATGAAGAAAGAACGAACCTCGTTTGAAGATCCACCAGACTTGGAACTGAAGGAACTACCCACTCATTTGTGCTACGAATTCCTAGATGACAACAAGAAACTTCCCATTATTCTTGCAGCTGATCTGACTGCAGAACAAAGGAAGCTGACTGTGGACATGTGCAGAAAGCATAGAAGAGCCTTTGCCTACAAAATTGCGGATATCCCAGGTATTAATCCAAGCTTTTGTTCGCATAAGATTCTTCTAGAAAATGAGTATAAGCCATGTGTGCAACCTCAAAGGAGGTTGAATCCTAATGTGTGTGATGTTGTTAAGAAAGAAGTCATTAAACTGTTAGATGCAGGACTTATCTACCCTATCTCAGATAGTGAGTGGGTAAGCCCGGTGCAGGTAGTACCTAAGAAAGGCGGTATAACAGTTGTTAGGAATGAGCATAATGAACTAATCCCTACAAGAACTATAACTGGTCATCGTGTATGCATAGACTATAGAAAATTAAATACGGCCACACGAAAAGATCACTTTCCCCTTCCTTTTATTGACCAAATGTTAGAAAGATTATCTGGACACATGTTTTATTGCTTTCTTGATGGGTTTTCTGGTTATTTTCAAATTCCTATTTCCCCTGAGGACCAGCATAAAACTACATTCACATGCCCTTTTGGAACATTTGCATATAGAAGGATGCCTTTTGGTTTGTGTAATGCACCTGCTACATTTCAACGTTGTATGACTGCCATCTTTGAGGACATGTTAGGAAAATCTATGGAAGTATTCATGGATGACTTTTCTGTTTTTGGTAATTCATTTGAGGTTTGTCTAAAGAACTTGGAGTTAATGTTGAAACGTTGTATAAAATCTAACCTGGTTTTAAATTGGGAAAAATGCCACTTCATGGTAAAAGAGGGAATCGTCTTAGGACATAAGATCTCACACCTAGGTATGGAAGTAGACAAGGCAAAAATTGAAGTTATTTCAAAACTACCTCCTCCCAAAAATGTGAGAGCCGTTAGAAGTTTTTTGGGACACGCTGGCTTTTATCGTAGGTTCATAAAAGATTTTTCATTAATAGCCAGGCCGTTGACCAATTTACTCGGAAAAGATGTTCCATTTGTCTTTGATGAGAAATGTCTAAAAGCTTTTAATAGACTTAAGGAACTCTTAACTACTGCACCTATCATGACGTCACCTGACTGGAGTTTACCTTTTGAGCTTATGTGTGATGCTAGTGACTATGCAGTAGGAGTAGTTTTAGGACAAAGACATGATAAGAAGTTTCATGTAATATATTATGCTAGTAAAACCTTAACTGATGCTCAGGAAAATTACACTACGACAGAAAAGGAATTATTAGCAGTAGTATATGCTTTTGATAAGTTTCGATCTTATCTAGTCCTATCTAAAACTATTGTTTATACTGATCATTCTGCACTAAAATACTTGTTCAATAAAACCGACGCAAAACCAAGATTGATTAGATGGGTTTTATTGCTTCAAGAATTTGACATAGAAATTCGGGATAAGAAAGGGGCAGAAAACTTAGCCGCAGACCACTTGTCTAGGCTGGAAAATCCGACCCTAGAAGCCATTGATGAAACAATCATATCTGACAAATTCCCGGATGAGAATTTATGTACATTGTTTGCTGTCTTCTCACCCCCTTGGTTTGCAGATATAGCAAATTACTTGGCAGCCCGGACTCTCCCTAGTGATATCACTGCTCAACAAAGAAAAAAATTCTTTGCTGACCTGAAATATCTATTGGGAAGATCCTTTTCTATTTAAAATATGTGCAGATCAGATGATCAGAAGGTGTGTATCTCAAGAAGAAGGTTTCCAAATTCTGGAACATTGTCACTGCGGACCAACAGGCGGTCACTTAGCTGCAGCTAATACCGCCCGAAAAGTATTAGAAGCAGGCTTTTACTGGCCTACCATATTCAAAGATGCCGCAGCATTTACAGGATCGTGCGATGCCTGTCAGAAAGCGGGAACCATATCTTCTCGAGACAGTCTACCCCAACAGGTAATCCAAAGTGTAGAAATATTTGACATATGGGGTATAGACTTCATGGGTCCGTTTCCTCCCTCTTTTGGTATGAAGTACATCATAGTAGCTGTAGAATATTTTTCAAAATGGCCTGAGGCACAGGCCCTACCTACTAATGATTCTAGAGCTGTATGCAGATTCCTTAAGCAGATTTTCGCCAGGTTTGGATGTCCAAAAGCCCTAATCAGTGATCGAGGTACGCACTTCTGCAACTCTCAATTGCAGAAGGTACTTCATCATTACGGAGTTCAGCATCGCGTTTCCACAGCCTACCACCCTCAAACCAATGGGCAGGCTGAGGTAACCAATAGGGGAATAAAGAGAATCTTAGAAAAGACTGTGGGTGTTAACCGTAAGGATTGGGCCAATAAACTGGAGGATGCATTATGGGCCTTCCGTACAGCATACAAGACCACTACAGGATTCTCACCCTATCGATTAGTCTATGGAAAAGCATGTCACCTTCCAGTTGAACTTGAACACAGAGCTTATTGGGCGGTACAAAAATGCAACCTCGACGATAATTTAACTAAGGAACGCCGGATTCTACAACTCAATGAATTGGATGAGTGGAGGCTCAAAGCCTATGAAAACTCACACCAATTCAAGATGACAAGTAAACTCCGGCATGACAGGCGACTCAGAACCCAGAAGAATTTTGAACCAGGAGATAAGGTATTGCTATACAACTCACGGTTAAGATTGTTCCCAGGAAAGCTGCGTAGCTGCTGGTCAGGACCATTCACAATCACGAATGTATCACCTTTCGGAGCATGTGACATCATGGATTCCGACGGCATTATTCAAAAAGTAAACGGACAACGCCTAAAGATTTACAGAGAGCCGTTTGACTCGTCCGAACAAACTGTGGACTTCACAGACTAAGGGAGTATCTCTTTCATTTTATTTCTTGTTTTTGTTATTTCTATGTTCCTTCTTACCCGTAGTTAGTTGAATAAGTGTGGGGTAAGGATCTTTTAATTGTGTTTTATTTCTTGTTTTCAAATAAGTGTGGGGTAATTAGATATGCATGAACACTGAGGACAGTGCCAAACTTAAGTGTGGGGTAGCAGTGCACGGTGCACTGTAGCAGTTTGAAGTAGTTTGAAAAAGTTTTCGCATGCTTTTGCTTGTTTTCCCCTTCCAAAATTTTTTCAAAATTTTTCCGTCTTTCAGACTTCTAAATGCAGTATGCTTGGTTAAACAAATTGCTTATGTCTATGATATGTAGGTAGTATGTTATGGTTAGTAGGAGATAGTCGATAGCTATCTTGGACTAATTGATTAGGAATAGGGAATTCCTGATAACTGAGCACAACCTTGTCTGGATTAGAGACCTCAACCAATTGCCTATTCGAGACTTAACTAGATAAAATTAGACCAGTTGTGGATATATTGGCAGTTAGAATGACTAGATGAGACTCTGAGCTAAAAGTGAAAAGAACTTAAGGAAGTTAATTACAATAGGGTAGTTTGCCAGCGGCCTTCGCTACTCGAGCACCACTCCTTCGGGGAATTTAAAGCCTGATGCCCTAAGGTCGTGTAGATCTGGGAGTCATCGGAGTGGGACTCGCTACATGGGTAGTTGAAGTTGACGTGTTCTAAGCAAACTCGAAATACCCTGAATCTATAAAGAAAATAACTAAGTGCTAAAACATTAAAAATCTGATCACCAAAGCTCAGAACTCAGAAAGTTATCTGTTGTCAGTATGTCTAGCGATAGGTCGAAGTATTATCTGGTAGCAGTTAAGATAAGAGTTCATTGTGTTGACTATCTGGTCTAGACTAGTACACACACTACACATCAGGAAGACCCTGTGACTAAGAAAAAAGTCCAACCTAGTTGTTGATTTGTTTTCTGCCTGATCATAACAAGCTACTAGAAACATTTGAGACCTTGTCATAGCAACCTAACCAGTCAGACCTGTGTTAAGAATTGTCTGAAGAATTTTTGGAATAAAAACATGATTAGGAATTTAAGTGACTGCACTACGGTTTAAAATCACTAACTCCATGTAGACTTTGCTTGAGGACAAGCAAAAAGCTAAGTGTGGGGTTATCTGATACGCGAAAATCGTATCACATTTTTAGCATGTTTTTATGTATGTTTTTAATGTGAAATCGAGAGTAAAATTGACATTAATTGTTTACTATTTACTTGATTTCACGGTTTTTATGATTTTGGAAGTGTCAGGTGAAAAGTAGACGAAAACAGCAAATTCTGGGGCAAAAACGCAATTTTTGGAAATGTTGACCCGGTCAAAGGTCCGGGACGGGCGTCCCGACCCGGTCAAACCGCCAGGACGGGCGTCCTGAACCGGGACGGGCGTCCTGAACCGGGACGGGCGTCCCGAACCTGGTCAACGAATCAGGACGGGCGTCCCGAGCCGCCAGAAGCTGTCCCACATCGAATTTTTCAGAATTTTTCACTCCGGGAAGCTGCTATAAATACCCCAGGCCTCCAGCAGTTGAATTCATCCCTCTCCACTCGATCTGAGTCATTAAGTGGTTTCCAGTGTACAATTCTCTAGTACACAACTCACTCAGAGACTCGGATCTCAGTTTTCTTTCTTATTAGTGTTTGTTTTAGTTTCTGAGAAATAGTCTCAGATCTTAGGCTTCTATAGATAGGTTCGTTTCTGGTATTCCTAGAATACCCGGGATTTCGTTAGGAGATCCTAAGAGGGCTCGAGGCGTTCGAAGAGTCAGTCCACAGGGCTGGGCTTAAGCCGGGTTGTTAAGTAAAGCCCAGCTACTAGGCTGAGGAAGCGTCCTCCGAAGGTTCTGACGAGCAGAGTCGGGTCAAGCAATACGGCATATACAGCAGTACGCTCCATCGGCGAGACTTCGTAAAGGGTGAATTCTTTATGGCATCGGTCCCCCTGTCCCTCTCTTATATGTTGTTATTGTGTTTGTCCAAATACTGATTGAATACCAGATTATGTTTTTGAATATTTGTGATATACGTTGAAGTTATTATGTTTTTCTAGAAATGGCCACCTGCTTAAATATCCATTATGTCTGCATGTCTATTGCCGTTCTTTTAAACTGAAATTAGGGTTATAGACAATTCCTAACCACGGTCTATTCATAACCTGTTTAGTTTAACAGACATCAATTAGTATTGGTGTCTGCCATACTAGATAAAATAATCTGCGGAACACCCTGTTGGTTGAAAGTAGTCTAGGTAGGCTGAGTTGAGTATTATGCCGGCGGTTATGAGACGAGCAGTATGATCCCCAAAGTGACATAGGGCGGTCATTGCTGACTTTAGTCCGAGCCGTGAGTAGGGCCGTTACCCTTAACGATGGGGCGGTAGCGTAGAAACTCAGATGTGGTAACCTTTAGACACAGAACATAGTTGCAATCCAGGCCAAGACATGTCTAAAATACTCGAATATAGGTCAATCAATGTATAGTAACAGTATAACATAGAATCAGAACTCATCTTTAAAACACTTTTAGGATTAATTGGACTTGAACCTAGTGGAGAATGGATCACCCTCTCATCAAAGTATTTGATGAAGATTGCATAACTGGATCATAAGATAGGAGTTAGGATAAAAGGCTAGTTACTACTAAGCCGTTGCCACTTCCCTGGGAGTACGATAATTATTTAATAAAATCGTAGATACTTTCCAATAGACTAGCTACACGATAGGTACTCTGCCTTAGGTTCTGGCTGATTAAGTGACACCATAGACTAAATGTGACAATTAGTTAATTCACAGTCCTTAATTATTCATAATCAACATAGGGTAAAATAACACCTATTTAGCACGTCGGTCGGAAACCCCATCACGCCTACAGAGCGTACTGCTGTATACGTCGTATTGCCCGCCCTGACTCTGCTCGCCAGAACCTTCGGAGGACGCTTCCTCAGCCTAGTAGCTAGACTTTACCTTACGTCCTGGGCTTAAGCCTAGCCCTGTGGACTGACTCTTCGAACGCCTAGAGCTCTCTTAGGGTCTCCTAATGAAACCCCGGGTATTCTATGAATACCGGAAACGAACCTATCTATAGAAACCTAAGATCTGAGACTATTTCTCAGAAACTAAAACAAAACACTAATAAGAAAGAAAAATGAGATCCGAGTCTCTGAGTGAGTGTGTACTGGAAAACTGTACATGGAAACCACTTAATGAATCAGATCGAGTGGAGAGGGATGAATTCAACTGTTGGAGGCTGGGGTATTTATAGCAGCTTCCCGGAGTGAAAAATTCTGAAAAATTCGATGTGGGACAGCTTCTGGCGGCTCGGGACGCCCGTCCTGATTCGTTGACCAGGTTCGGGACGCCCGTCCCGGTTCAGGACGCCCGTCCTGGCGGTTTGACCGGGTCGGGACGCCCGTCCCGGACCTTTGACCGGGTCAACATTTCCAAAAATTGCGTTTTTGCCCCAGAATTTGCTGTTTTCGTCTACTTTTCACCTGACACTTCCAAAATCATAAAAACCGTGAAATCAAGTAAATAGTAAACAATTAATGTCAATTTACTCTCAATTTCACATTAAAACATATATAAAAACATGCTAAAAATGTGATACGATTTTCGCGTAACAGGTCCCGAGCAACAAAACAAACAAAGCAAGCAGCGGCAGATGCGGAGTGGAGAAGTATCAATGAACCCCGTCTGCTTTTGTTGGAGCAAGAGGTTAATAAGCAAGCTGCAGTTATAGAATCATTAACTGCTGAGAAGTAATATTATGCCAACGAAGCAGAGGAGGTAAGAAGATTGTTGGCTGGTTTGAAGATGCAAGTCTCTAATTTGAGGGTCGACAACCGAAGGTTGGAGGCTGAGAAAGCTAAACTTAGCTCGGCTAGGGATGAAACTGTTGCTAGCCGGTTTTCCTTGCAGGAGGAACTTGATCACTGCCGCTCAGAGGATTTTAAGAGGAAGATCATTGACGACTTCAAGAAATCCTCTGAGTATCAATCGGAGGTTAGCCGCGAAGCCAGCTCTTTCCTGGACAAGGGGTGCGTCCATGTCATTAGGCAGTTGCATCCATACTTTGAAGATAAATCTATTCTTCTTCAAGCCTTCAAGTCCAACTTCGATAATAATTTCTGCCGCCAGGCAGCAGACTTTGTCCCCTACACTCCTGAAGAGTTAGAAGCGCTTCGGAAAAGAGATGAAAGGAGAGGTAAACCTGTTTGGACCCCACCGCAGCCTTCTACTCCGACTTTTTGGGATTTGTTGGGTGAAGGGCCTAGTTCTGCTGCTCCTTGAACTTGTAATTATTTTGTAACTGAGACTGGTTTTTATTTCAATATCATGAATTTTTCTAAGTGTTGTTTATTTTGACTCCTTGATTTTGATAGTTTCATAATAATAAAATCTACCAAGTAATAAGTCTGAACTCAATACTTCGAACCGTGTCATAAGAATTTACCAAGTGAAATCTAAAACTCGATACTTCGTAAGAGACCTCGTACTAGTAAATTTATTTCGAGTACTTACTGTGATTTTCGGTGGTCGCGTACTTCAGTACTCCGAGTATGCTTTTTAACTTAGCGTTTATGTGCGACTCTCCAAGCCTTGACTTGGCATTTCATAACCACGACATTTCGTGTGGATTTCTGATACGCTAAAATCGTATCACATTTTTAGCATGTTTTTATGTATGTTTTAATGTGAAATTGAGAGTAAATTGACATTGATTGTTTACTATTTACTTGATTTCACGGTTTTTATGATTTTGGAAGTGTCAGGTGAAAAGTAGACGAAAACAGCAAATTCTGGGGCAAAAACGCAATTTTTGGAAATGTTGACCCGGTCAAAGGTCCGGGACGGGCGTCCCGAACCCGGTCAAACCGCCAGGATGGGCGTCCTGAACCGGGACGGGCATCCCGAACCTGGTCAACGAATCAGGACGGGCGTCCCGAGCCGCCAGAAGCTGTCCCACATCGAATTTTCAGAATTTTTCACTCCGGGAAGCTGCTATAAATACCCCAGGCCTCCAGCAGTTGAATTCATCCCTATCCACTCGATCTGAGTCATTAAGTGGTTTCCAGTGTACGTTTTCCAGTACACAAACTCACTCAGAGACTCAGATCTCAGTTTTCTTTCTTATTAGTGTTTTGTTTAGTTTCTGAGAATAGTCTCAGATCTTAGGTTTCTATAGATAGGTTCGTTTCCGGTATTCATAGAATACCCGGGGTTTCGTTAGGAGACCCTAAGAGAGCTCTAGGCGTTCGAAGAGTCAGTCCACAGGGCTAGGCTTAAGCCCAGGACGTAAGGTAAAGTCTAGCTACTAGGCTGAGGAAGCGTCCTCCGAAGGTTCTGGCGAGCAGAGTCAGGGCGGGCAATACGACGTATACAGCAGTACGCTCTGTAGGCGAGACTAAGTAAAGGGTGATTTCTTTATGGCATCAGTCCCCATACCCCTCTCTTATATGTTTTATTGCTTTGTCCTAACATCAATTATGAATATCAGATTATGATTTTATGAATAGTTGTTTTGTATGTTGAAGTTATTATGTTTTTCCGGAAATAGCCACCTGCTAATAATCATTATGTCTGCATGTCTAATGTAGTTTCTTTTAAACTAAAATAGGGTTATAGACAATTCCTAACCACGGTCTATTCATAACCTGTTTAGTTTAACAGGCATCAATTAGTATTGGTGTCTGC
This sequence comes from Asclepias syriaca, assembly GCA_027405835.1. NCBI lineage: Eukaryota > Viridiplantae > Streptophyta > Magnoliopsida > Gentianales > Apocynaceae > Asclepias > Asclepias syriaca. The sequence continues at coordinate 13,957,795 of CM049932.1, forward strand.
CATACTAGATAAAATAACATGCTGAACACCTGGCTTGTTAGAGTAGTCTAGGTAGGCTGGGTAGAGCGTTATGCCAGCGATTACGAGCCTTCAGAGTGATCCCCGAAAGTGACATAGGGCCTTCATAACTGTCTTTGTTCGTACCGTGAGTAGGGCCGTTTACCTTAATGATAGGGGACGGTAGCATAGAGACTCAGATGTGGTACACCTTTAGACACAAACATAGTTGCATTCCAGGCTAAGATATCTAAACACTCGAATATAGGTCAATCAACATATAGGAACAGTATAACATAGAATCAGAACTTATCTTTAAAACACTTCTAGGGTTAATTAGACTTGAACCTAGTGGAGAATGGATCACCCTCTCATCAAAGTATTTGATGAAGATTGCACAACTGGATCATAAGATAAGAGTTAGGATAAGAGGCTAGTTACTACTAAGCCGTTGCCACTTCCCTGGGAGTACGATAATTAACTTAGTAAAATCGTAGATACTTTCCAATAGACTAGCTACACGATATGTACTCTGCCTTAGATTCTGGCTGATTAAGTGACACCATAAGACTAAACGTGACAATTAGTCAATCACAGTCCTTAATTAATCATAATCGACATACGGTAAAATAACACCTATTTAGTACGTCAACCGGAATCGCATCAGATTTTTGGCGCCGTTGCCGGGGAAATATCATAATGAATTTAGGATTCCTGATCAAAATTCTAGATACTTATGATAGGTAACGGTAGTAACCTACACCTTAACCCAACACTTCTCTTATACTAGTTAGACAATCAGTTTCCGAAATATAGGATTATCATAACTAATTAATTTTAGATGTTATCTAGAATTAAGACACTTAGGATATCAAATTTTAGAAAATTATTCTAAAACCGTATTGAGGAAATTTAATTGCTTTCGAAATATAAAAAGAAAAAAAATGTTAAAAATTTAAAATCCAAAAAGAATGTATTTTTCTTGCTCAATGGTAAGTTGTTCTTTTCCCTATCTCTTGTTCTTTCTTAGTTGCTTTCTTAGTTGTACATTTGTTGCTCTTTTTCGAAAAAATAAAAATGGAAATGAGGATAGAATATTTTGCTGAGTTGTCAATTTTTGGCTAAGGTTTTAATCTGGAAGAAATCTCATTGTGGAGTTTTCTTAGGTCATGCTTAGTCTATTAGACAGAATCATGAAATAAAATTTTCTTTAATAGACAGACCTCTGAGTATTCTAATGAGAAAGGATGTTCCTTTTGTTTGATGATAAATGCATGAGATTGTTTAAACCGAAAGGAATTACTGCACCCATTATGGCATCACCTGATTGAAATATGCTTTTTGAATGAATATGTGATGTAATTATGTAGTAAGAATTGTTTTAGGACAGAAACATGATAAGAAAGTTCATATGTGATAAAATTCCGATCTTATCTGGTCTTGTCTAAAAACATAGGTTTTCTTATGAAAGTAATTACATCATAGTAGTTGTGGAACACTTTTCAAAATGGCCTGAACCACAGGCATTACCTACTAATGATGTTAAAGTCATGTGCAGATTCTAGTTGTTTTCCAGATTCAGAGTGCCAATGTTTTAGGAAGAAATGTTCAGCCTGTGTATCAAATCTGTGAAGTTTGCTAAGTACCACACTTTAGCAGGGATTGCTATGGGAATGACTGACCATTCCAAAAGAGGTAGGAGTAGGTTACTGCAGAATGCTGCTCCAATGGGAAACGCATACAATCCCAACTAGAGGAATCGTACGGGATTTAGCTGAGGAGTAATTCGGAAGCTGGAAACTTTCAAAAGACACCACCACAGCAAAACCCACACTCGCAGAATCAATAGATGAGATATTGGCAACAATTAGAACCAGATCAGTGCAAGCAAGTGATCTACCAAGAGGTAACAAACGGTCGGCAGATATAGAGGAATTTGGCATTGTGTCGGGAGCATAGCAATGGAGGAGCTTGCATTCCCTGCATACCAATCAGCTGTGAGAAACTTCCTCGAGGAATTCTCAAATACTTGGGCCCAGATCTACACACTGGAGCCCCCTACCACCACAGCTTCGCCAAACTTCAGGTATCTTTTTTCCATTCGAGACTTGCATGCAATACCTTTACTAACATTGGCAGGTAGGCACACCAATCCAAAGAAGTCTCATTCCTAGACACGTTCCTTCTGGACACGTTGCTACGATTACGAAACTTTGTAGATGATTCGAGGAAAGTCCTTGGGGCTTGAGTCATTCATCAAATGGATATGCCACTACCTAGAGCTCGACAATGAAGGATCGGAGCTGGCGTCATCCGTTCCAATATCTAGAGCTTGCAGAGTCAAGAACACCTCAGCAATAGCACATGGCTAAGGTGAAGAGCCAATTGACAGATCAGAGAAGACCCTTCTGTTCGCAACATGAAGGGAGTTTTTCTAATCCTCATATTCCTTTTATTTTATTTGTTTTGTGTTTTGTTTTGCTATCCTTCCTGTTTTGTTGCCTGATTTTCTCTCTTACCCTTAGTTAGTCGAATAAGTGTGGGGTAAGAATCTTTTCTGGGTAAGCCTAGCCCTGTGGACTGACTCTTCGAACGCCTAGAGCTCTCTTAGGGTCTCCTAACGAAACCCCGGGTATTCTATGAATACCGGAAACGAACCTATCTATAGAAACCTAAGATCTGAGACTATTTCTCAGAAACTAAAACAAAACACTAATAAGAAAGAAAACTGAGATCCGAGTCTCTGAGTGAGTTGTGTACTGGAAAACTGTACACTGGAAACCACTTAATGACTCAGATCGAGTGGAGAGGGATGAATTCAACTGCTGGAGGCCTGAGGTATTTATAGCAGCTTCCCGGAGTGAAAAATTCTGAAAAATTCGATGTGGGACAGCTTCTGGCGGCTCGGGACGCCCGTCCTGATTCGTTGACCAGGTTCGGGACGCTCGTCCCGGTTCAGGACGCCCGTCCTGGCGGTTTGACCGGGTCGGGACGCCCGTCCCGGACCTTTGACCGGGTCAACATTTCAAAAAATTGCGTTTTTGCCCCAGAATTTGCTGTTTTCGTCTACTTTTCACCTGACACTTCCAAAATCATAAAAACCGTGAAATCAAGTAAATAGTGAACAATTAATGTCAATTTACTCTCAATTTCACATTAAAACATACATAAAAACATGCTAAAAATGTGATACGATTTTAGCGTATCAGATAACCCCACACTTAGCTTTTTGCTTGTCCTCAAGCAAAGTCTACATGGAGTTCGTGATTTTAAACCGTAGTGCAGTCACTTAAATTCCTAATCATGTTTTTATTCCAAAAATTCTTCAGACAATTCTTAACACAGGTCTGATTGGTTAGGTTGCTATGACAAGGTCTCACATGTCTCTAGTAGTTTGTTATGATCAGGCAGAAAAAATCAACAACTAGGTTGGACTTTTTTCTTAGTCACAGGGTCTTCCTGATGTGTAGTGTGTGTACTAGTCTAGACCAGATAGTCAACACAATGAACTCTTATCTTAACTGCTACCAGATAATACTTCGACCTATCGCTAGACATACTGACAACAGATAACTTTCTGAGTTCTGAGCTTTGGTGATCAGATTTTTAATGTTTTAGCACTTAGTTATTTTCTTTATAGATTCAGGGTATTTCGAGTTTGCTTAGAACACGTCAACTTCAACTACCCATGTAGCGAGTCCCACTCCGATGACTCCCAGATCTACACGACCTTAGGGCATCAGGCTTTAAGTTCCCCGAAGGAGTGGTGCTCGAGTAGCGAAGGCCGCTGGCAAACTACCCTATTGTAATTAACTTCCTTAAGTTCTTTTCACTTTTAGCTCAGAGTCTCATCTAGTCATTCTAACTGCCAATATATCCACAACTGGTCTAATTTTATCTAGTTAAGTCTCGAATAGGCAATTGGTTGAGGTCTCTAATCCAGACAAGGTTGTGCTCAGTTATCAGGAATTCCCTATTCCTAATCAATTAGTCCAAGATAGCTATCAACTATCTCCTACTAACCATAACATACTACCTACATATCATAGACATAAGCAATTTGTTTAACCAAGCATACTGCATTTAGAAGTCTGAAAGACGGAAAAATTTTGAAAAAAATTTTGGAAGGGTGTGAAAATACAGGGAAAACAAGCAAAAGCATGCGAAAATTTTTTTTCAAACTGCTACAGTGCACCGTGCACTGCTACCCCACACTTAAGTTTGGCACTGTCCTCAGTGTTCATGCATAGCTAATTACCCCACACTTATTTGAAAACAAGAAATAAAACATAATAAAACAAGAAAGAAAAAAAAACAAAATAATGCAACAATTCTGTATGTCATATAAATCAATTTTGTACAAAGATTCATAGTCATACAGCCCAGACATACACAAAGAACAAGATAAACAAAAGACGAAAGAAAAAGAAAGAAAAGAAGGGGAGAGAGAGACTAAGAACCCGGCGGGTCGCCATCCAGTGGACCGAGGTCTGTTAAGTCAAACTCGAAGTTCTCCGCTACTCGGGCAGTCTGCTGATGTAACTCCTCAATCCTACTGGTGATCATGGCGATCCTGTCATCCATCACCGCCAGTCGTCTGTCAATCCTGTCATCCATCATTGCCAGCCGTCTGTCGATCCGGTCCATGTCTCGACTGTATCGTGCCGATAGTTCTGCCAATCCGTGCGACATGTGTCGTTCGAAGTAGTACGTCGGATGGATGGATATGCGGTGGAGCTGCTTCTGATGCCGAAGCCTGTCCTGGCTGCTGTGTGGATGGTGTAGCGGCCGCTCGCATCCCGGACAACCATTCCCATGTTCCGTAGGATGGTAACGTCTGTGGGAATAGTGGTTGGGGCGACCAGAGTAAGCTCCGAGCCCTCTATGTCCAACTCCAGGTAGCGGGCTATCCTGGTGATGAATGGCCCGAGCCCCAGACACTGTTTCCGAGTGTTAGCAAAACCCCGCATGATGACTGTGATAAGTCGAGCCATCTCTACTGTAGATCCCATATGCATGTTGGCCAAGAGGAATGTCTCCATCTGGGTGACATTCCCGGGGGCCGTCCGTCGTCCTGACAAAGTGTGTGCAATAATGGCATGTAAGTAGCGAAGAGCAGGATAGATACCTGTGGCTTTCGCAAAGCCATGCTGGTAGGGAACACCCGTCATACAGATCTGAGCCCAAGCAGTGGAGACATCTGCAGAAGTGAAGTCCCGAACTGCTGTGGTGTAGGCGGGCGTATCCAGCTCCTCTCTCTGCCAGATACCCAAAGCGATGCCGAACTCGGCCATGCTCATCGACCGATCTATTCCGCCTAAGCGGAATGTGATCTGCTCCTGGTGGCATGCAAAGGATGCATAGAACTCACATACCAGCTCCAGGTACGTGGGCTCTGTGACGATGAATACTCGACTGTAGGGTAGTACATCGAGTATGCGTCTGACCTCAGCCTCTACTCCCAGTGTCTGTACTGCTGCCCAATCCAGCGTTCTGCCCGTCAGAATCGTGCGTCCGATGTACCCAGTGCATCTCTCCTGATATGCTGTGCTGGAGGGAAACAGCATAAAAGGATGTGTCACTGAGGTAACTGTCATAGTGGATGGGGTACGAGCACGTTTGGCAGCCATTTGGTTTGAAAGTGTTTGAGAGACTTTTGGGGAGTTTAGGTAGGAAGGAAGGTTCGAATTCGAATTCTGGAGGTGAATTTGAATTCAAAAGGGTGAAATTAGGCTAGGGAAAGATTTCGAAATTTTTGGCGGGAAATTCGAATTTTGGAGGGAAATTCGAATTTGGAAGGAAATTTAAAATTTAAATTTTGGAGGGAAATTTGAAATTTTAAATTTGAAAAGTTTGCCAAAGGAAAGAGAGAGAGTTATTTGAGAGAGGTGGATTTTTGGAAGTGAATTTTGAGGGAAAAAATGAAAAAATTGAGATTTTATAGAAGGGGAGGCCTTCGGGACGCCCGTCCCGGAGCAGGACGCCCGTCCCGGGTTGCCTCGGGACGCGTGCCAATTCCGAAAATTTATTTTTTTTTTTTCTAATTCCTGCAAATCTCAGTATACCAAAAATAATCATAATTTTTAACAAGGCTTCCTGTTTATCCAATGAAATTCAGAAGTTGTTAAAAAAACTCTATGCAAAAATTCCTCAGTCTCACTTTTTCGAAAATCATACTACCCTAATTTTATTCCTATTTAAATTCAGCAAGAAAAACAAAAATTTGAATTTATACAATTTAGTTAATGAAAAATAAACTGTAATTGCAAAATTTTCGTTTTTCATAGAAATAAAATGTCTGAAGAAAATTGTTGAAAATAAAGGACCCTTTAAAAATGTTTGAAAAATAGAAAAATATGGGTCAATTATTCAAGTTTCAGTTCAAACGAATTTATTGCTGAAAATAAAAGTAAAAGAATCTTCCCTTTTTAACGAATCCTGTCTCTGATCTCCTGTAGTTCTGTCCGAATGCTTCGCATTTCTATGCGTATTGTTCGCATCTCATCCCTCTGCCTGTTTTGCTCACTGCGTAGATCAGCCATCTCTCGGAGTAGTTGTGCACCTTGGTTCTCCTGGAGATTGACCGTGGCTCTGAGTCGGTCTACGTTAGTTGTGATGTTCAGACTGAGTTGGTCTAAATGACACAGTCTGCTGGCAATCCCTTGGTCCATCTCATAGACCCTTTGAGTTAGTGTGTCTATCTGCACGGACAACAGTGAATAATAACCGTTAGTACTCCCCGCAGATGAAGGGGTGCGCTCGTGAGGTGTTGGGGTGTATGCAGGAGAGGTCGGTGAATTCTGGGTTTGATCAGTAGGGGGTGGATTTAGAGGAACTCTCTGGGTAGGAGGGTGAATTGGAGATCTCTGGGGTACTTCTCTAGGAGGGAAGGTATCCTCAGAAGGATCTTCTTCCGTGGGACTATGCTCACGGGTGTTCAGGAATCGTCTCACTAGTTCACTGGCATCAGGGCTCGAGTTTACTTCTACTGGTTGTGAAGGAAGAGTCCCTCGTGGTACTTCTGGTGCGGGTCTAGAGGGGCCTTCTGGTTTCGTCTTCTTTGGTCCTGGAGTGTCAGGGTTTTCTGTTTTCTTTGCCTGGTTAGTAGCTGCTCTTGTTCTCTTCATCTCTGAGTGCAAAGTCTGGTTAGAAATAACAAATAACAAACATAGGAAAGTGAAGAAAAACGAGAAAAATATTTTTATGGATTTTAAAATTTATTTAGAAAGCAGGTAAATTTCCTCAATATGGTTCTAGAATAATTTTCTAAAATTTGATTATCCTAAGTCTCTTAATTCCAGATATTATCTAAAATTAATTAGTTATGATAATCCTATATTCAGGAAAGTGATTGTCTAGCTGGTATAACATAAGTGTTAATCAAAAGTCTAGGTTACTACCGTTACTTATCATAAGTCTCTAGAATTGTGGCCAATAATCCTAAATTCATTATGATATTTCCCCGGCAACGGCGCCAAAAATCTGATGCGATTCCGGTTGACGTACTAAATAGGTGTTATTTTACCCTATGTCGATTATGATTAATTAAGGACTGTGATTGACTAATTGTCACGTTTAGTCTTATGGTGTCACTTAATCAGCCAGAATCTAAGGCAGAGTACCTATCGTGTAGCTAGTATATTGGAAAGTATCTACGATTTTACTAAGTTAATTATCGTACTCCCAGGGAAGTGGCAACGGCTTACTAGTAACTAGCCTCTTATCCTAACTCTTATCTTATGATCCAGTTATGCAATCTTCATCAAATACTTTGATGAGAGGGTGATCCATTCTCCACTAGGTTCAAGTCTAATTAACCCTAGAAGTGTTTTAAAGATAAGTTCTGATTCTATGTTATACTGTTCCTATATGTTGATTGACCTATATTCGAGTGTTTTAGATATATCTTAGCCTGGAATGCAACTATGTTCTGTGTCTAAAGGTGTACCACATCTGAGTCTCTATGTTACCGCCCCCTATCATTAAGGTAAACGGCCCTACTCACGATTCGAACAAAGACAGTTATGAAAGCCCTATGTCACTTTCGGGGATCACTCTGAAGGCTCGTAATCGCTGGCATAACGCTCTGATACGCGAAAATCGTATCACATTTTTAGCATGTTTTTATATATGTTTTAATGTGAAATTGAGAGTAAATTGACATTAATTGTTTACTATTTACTTGATTTCACGGTTTTTATGATTTTGGAAGTGTCAGGTGAAAAGTAGACGAAAACAGCAAATTCTGGGGCAAAAACGCAATTTTTGGAAATGTTGACCCGGTCAAAGGTCCGGGACGGGCGTCCCGAACCCGGTCAAACCGCCAGGACGGGCGTCCTGAACCGGGACGGGCGTCCCGAACCTGGTCAACGAATCAGGACGGGCGTCCCGAACCGGGACGGGCGTCCCAAGCCGCCAGAAGCTGTCCCACATCGAATTTTTCAGAATTTTTCACTCCGGGAAGCTGCTATAAATACCCCAGGCCTCCAGCAGTTGAATTCATCCCTCTCCACTCGATCTGAGTCATTAAGTGGTTTACAGTGTACAGTTTTCCAGTACACAACTCACTCAGAGACTCGGATCTCAGTTTTCTTTCTTATTAGTGTTTGTTTTAGTTTCTGAGAAATAGTCTCAGATCTTAGGCTTCTATAGATAGGTTCGTTTCTGGTATTCCTAGAATACCCGGGATTTCGTTAGGAGATCCTAAGAGGGCTCGAGGCGTTCGAAGAGTCAGTCCACAGGGCTGGGCTTAAGCCGGGTTGTTAAGTAAAGCCCAGCTACTAGGCTGAGGAAGCGTCCTCCGAAGGTTCTGACGAGCAGAGTCGGGTCAAGCAATAAGGCATATACAGCAGTACGCTCCATCGGCGAGACTTCGTAAAGGGTGAATTCTTTATGGCATCGGTCCCCTGTCCCTCTCTTATATGTTGTTATTGTGTTGCCCAAATACTGATTTGAATACCAGATTATGTTTTTATGATATTTGTGATATATGTTGAAGTTATTATGTTTTTCTAGAAATGGCCACCTGCTTAAATATCCATTATGTCTGCATGTCTATTGCCGTGCTTTTAAACTGAAATTAGGGTTATAGACAATTCCTAACCACGGTCTATTCATAACCTGTTTAGTTTAACAGACATCAATTAGTATTGGTGTCTGCCATACTAGATAAAATAATCTGCGGAACACCCTGTTGGTTGAAAGTAGTCTAGGTAGGCTGAGTTGAGTATTATGCCGGCGGTTATGAGACGAGCAGTATGATCCCCAAAGTGACATAGGGCGGTTATTGCTGACTTTAGTCCGAGCCGTGAGTAGGGCCGTTACCCTTAATGATGGGGCGGTAGCGTAGAAACTCAGATGTGGTAACCTTTAGATACAGAACATAGTTGCAATCCAGGCCAGACATGTCTAAAATACTCGAATATAGGTCAATCAATGTATAGTAACAGTATACCATAGAATCTCATCTTTAAAACACTTTTAGGATTAATTGGACTTGAACCTAGTGGAGAATGGATCACCCTCTCATCAAAGTATTTGATGAAGATTGCATAACTGGATCATAAGATAGGAGTTAGGATAAAAGGCTAGTTACTACTAAGCCGTTGCCACTTCCCTGGGAGTACGATAATTATTTAATAAAATCGTAGATACTTTCCAATAGACTAGCTACACGATAGGTACTCTGCCTTAGGTTCTGGCTGATTAAGTGACACCATAGACTAAATGTGACAATTAGTTAATTCACAGTCCTTAATTATTCATAATCAACATAGGGTAAAATAACACCTATTTAGCACGTCGGTCGGAAACCGCATCAGATTTTTGGCGCCGTTGCCGGGGAAATATCATAATGAATTTAGGATTAAAGGCGACAATTCTAGAGACTTATGATAGGTAACGGTAGTAACCTAGACCTTAAACCTAACACTTATTTTATGCTAGTTAGACAATCAATTTCCGAAATATAGGGTTATCATAACTAATTAATTTTAGATATTATCTGGAATTAAGATACTTAGGATAATCAATTTTAGAAAATCATTCTAAAACAGTATTGAGGGAATTTACTTGCTTTCGAAATATCAAAAGAAAAAAAATGTTAAATTTTAAATCCAAAAAGATTGTACTTTTCTTGTTCAATGGTAAGTTGCTCTTTTCCCTATCTCTTGTTCCTTCTTAGTTCTTTTCTTAGTTGCTCTTTTTCATGTTTTTCTTCTTTTATTTAATTTCGAAGAAATAAAAATGGAAATGAGGATAAAACATATTTTCTTCTGAGTTGTAAAATTCTGGCTTAGATTTTCATCGGGAAGAAATTCCATTTTAGAATTTTCTTAGAGTCATGCCGGCTTTATTAGGACAATTATGAAATAATTTTTCCTTAATAGCCACCTTTGAATATTCTATTGAAAAAAAAAGGATGTTCCTTTTGTTTTGCTGATAATTGCATGAGATCTTTTCAAACCAAAAGGAACTACTGCACCCATCATAACATCACCTAGTTAGAATCTTCTTGTTGAATTAATATGTGATGTAATGATGTAGTAAGAATTGTTTTAGGACAGAAACATGATAAGAAAGTTCACATATGATAAAATTCTGATCTTATCTGGTCTTGTCTAAAAACAAGGTTTCCTGTGAAAATAATTACATCATAGTAGTCGTGGAACATTTTTTCAAAATGGCCTGAGCCACAGCATTACCTACTAATGATGTTAAAAGTCATGTGCAGATTCTAGTTGTTTTCCAGATTCAGAGTGCCAATGTTTTAGGAAGAAATGTTCAGCCTGTGTATCAAATCTGTGAAGTTTGCTAAGTACCACACTTTAGCAGGGATTGCTATGGGAATGACTGACCATTCCAAAAGAGGTAGGAGTAGGTTACTGCAGAATGCTGCTCCAATGGGAAACGCATACAATCCGAACTAGAGGAATCATACGGGATTTAGCTGAGGAGTAATTCGGAAGCTGGAAACTTTCAGAAGACACCACCACAGCAAAACCCACACTCGCAGAATCAATAGATGAGATACAGGCAACAATTAAAGCCAGACCAGTGCAAGCAAGTGATCTACCAAGAGGTAACGAACGGACGACATATATAGAGGAATGTGGCATTGTGTCGGGAGCATAGCAATGGAGGAGCTTGCATTCCCTGCATACCAATCAGCTGTGAGAAACTTCCCCGAGGAAGTCTCAAATACTTGGGCCCAGATCTACACAACTGGAGCCCCCTACCACCACAGCTTCGCCAAAACTTCAGGTATCTTTTCTTCCATTCGAGACTTGCATGCAATACCTTTACTAACATTGGCAGGTAGGCACACCAATCCAAAGAAGTCTCATTCCTAGACACGTTCCTTCTGGACACGTTGCTACGATTACGAGAAACCTTGTAGATGATTCGAGGAAACAGTCCTTGGGGCTTGAGTCATTCATCAAATGGATATGCCACTACCTAGAGCTCGACAATGAAGGATCGGAGCTGGCGTCATCCGTTCCAATATCTAGAGCTTGCAGAGTCAAGAACACCTCAGCAATAGCACATGGCTAATGTGAAGAGCCAATTGACAGATCAGAGAAGACCCTTCTGTTCGCGACATGAAGGGAGTTTTTCTAATCCTCATATTCCTTTTATTTTATTTGTTTTGTGTTTTGTTTTGCTATCCTTCCTATTTTGTTGCCTGATTTTCTCTCTTACCCTTAGTTAGTCGAATAAGTGTGGGGTAAGAATCTTTTCTGTTTTATTTCTTGTTTTAAAATAAGTGTGGGGTAGCTAGATATGCATGAACACTGAGGACAGTGCCAAACTTAAGTGTGGGGTAGCAGTGCACGGTGCACTGTAGCAGTTTGAAGCACTGTAGCAGTTTGAAGCAGTTTAAAAAATTTTTTCACATGCTTTTGCTTGTTTTCCCTGTATTTTCACACCCTTCCAAAATTTTTTCAAAATTTTTCCATCTTTCAGACTTCTAAATGCAGTATGCTTGGTTAAACAAATTGCTTATGTCTATGATATGTAGGTAGTATGTTATGGTTAGTAGGAGATAGTCGATAGCTATCTTGGACTAATTGATTAGGAATAGAGAATTCCTGATAACTGAGCACAACCTTGTCTGGATTAGAGACCTCAACCAATTGCCTGTTCGAGACTTAACTGGATAAAATTAGACCAGTTGTGGATATATTGGCAGTTAGAATGACTAGATGAGACTCTGAGCCAAAAGTGAAAAGAACTTAAGGAAGTTAATTACAATAGGGTAGTTTGCCAGCGGCCTTCGCTACTCGAGCACCACTCCTTCGGGGAACTTAAAGCCTGATGCCCTAAGGTCGTATAGATCTGGGAGTCATCGGAGTGGGACTCGCTACATGGGTAGTTGAAGTTGACGTGTTCTAAGCAAACTCGAAATACCCTGAATCTATAAAGAAAATAACTAAGTGCTAAAACATTAAAAATCTGATCACCAAAGCTCAGAACTCAGAGAGTTATCTGTTGTCAGTATGTCTAGCGATAGGTCGAAGTATTATCTGGTAGCAGTTAAGATAAGAGTTCATTGTGTTGACTATCTGGTCTAGACTAGTACACACACTACACATCAGGAAGACCGTGTGACTAAGAAAAAAGTCCAACCTAGTTATTGATTTATTTTCTGCCTGATCATAACAAGCTACTAGAAACATTTGAGACCTTGTCATAGCAACCTAACCAGTCAGACCTGTGTTAAGAATTGTCTGAAGAATTTTTGGAATAAAAACATGATTAGGAATTTAAGTGACTGCACTACGGTTTAAAATCACTAACTCCATGTAGACTTTGCTTGAGGACAAGCAAAAGCTAAGTGTGGGGTTATCTGATACGCGAAAATCGTATCACATTTTTAGCATGTTTTTATATAGTTTTAATGTGAAATTGAGAGTAAATTGACATTAATTGTTTACTATTTACTTGATTTCACGGTTTTTATGATTTTGGAAGTGTCAGGTGAAAAGTAGACGAAAACAGCAAATTTTGGGGCAAAAACGCAATTTTGGAAATGTTGACCCGGTCAAAGGTCCGGGACGGGCGTCCCGACCCGGTCAAACCGCCAGGACGGGCGTCCTGAACCGGGACGGGCGTCCCGAACCTGGTCAACGAATCAGGACGGGCGTCCCGAGCCGCCAGAAGCTGTCCCACATCGAATTTTTCAGAATTTTTCACTCCGGGAAGCTGCTATAAATACCCCAGGCCTCCAGCAGTTGAATTCATCCCTCTCCACTCGATCTGAGTCATTAAGTGGTTTCCAGTGTACAGTTTTCCAGTACACAACTCACTCAGAGACTCGGATCTCAGTTTTCTTTCTTATTAGTGTTTGTTTTAGTTTCTGAGAAATAGTCTCAGATCTTAGGCTTCTATAGATAGGTTCGTTTATGGTATTCCTAGAATACCCGGGATTTCGTTAGGAGATCCTAAGAGGGCTCGAGGCGTTCGAAGAGTCAGTCCACAGGGCTGGGCTTAAGCCGGGTTGTTAAGTAAAGCCCAGCTACTAGGCTGAGGAAGCGTCCTCCGAAGGTTCTGACGAGCAGAGTCGGGTCAAGCAATAAGGCATATACAGCAGTACGCTCCATCGGCGAGACTTCGTAAAGGGTGAATTCTTTATGGCATCGGTCCCCCTGTCCCTCTCTTATATGTTGTTATTGTGTTGCCCAAATACTGATTTGAATACCAGATTATGTTTTTATGAATATTTGTGATATATGTTGAAGTTATTATGTTTTTCTAGAAATGGCCACCTGCTTAAATATCCATTATGTCTGCATGTCTATTACCGTGCTTTTAAACTGAAATTAGGGTTATAGACAATTCCTAACCACGGTCTATTCATAACCTGTTTAGTTTAACAGACATCAATTAGTATTGGTGTCTGCCATACTAGATAAAATAATCTGCGGAACACCCTGTTGGTTGAAAGTAGTCTAGGTAGGCTGAGTTGAGTATTATGCCGGCGGTTATGAGACGAGCAGTATGATCCCCAAAGTGACATAGGGCGGTTATTGCTGACTTTAGTCCGAGCCGTGAGTAGGGCCGTTACCCTTAACGATGGGGCGGTAGCGTAGAAACTCAGATGTGGTAACCTTTAGATACAGAACATAGTTGCAATCCAGGGCAAGACATGTCTAAAATACTCGAATATAGGTCAATCAATGTATAGTAACAGTATACCATAGAATCAGAACTCATCTTTAAAACACTTTTAGGATTAATTGGACTTGAACCTAGTGGAGAATGGATCACCCTCTCATCAAAGTATTTGATGAAGATTGCATAACTGGATCATAAGATAGGAGTTAGGATAAAAGGCTAGTTACTACTAAGCCGTTGCCACTTCCCTGGGAGTACGATAATTATTTAATAAAATCGTAGATACTTTCCAATAGACTAGCTACACGATAGGTACTCTGCCTTAGGTTCTGGCTGATTAAGTGACACCATAGACTAAATGTGACAATTAGTTAATTCACAGTCCTTAATTATTCATAATCAACATAGGGTAAAATAACACCTATTTAGCACGTCGGTCGGAAACCGCATCACGCTCTACTCAGCCTACCTAGACTACTCTAACAAGCCAGGTGTTCAGCATGTTATTTTATCTAGTATGGCAGACACCAATACTAATTGATGCCTGTTAAACTAAACAGGTTATGAATAGACCGTGGTTAGGAATTGTCTATAACCCTAGTTTTAGTTTAAAAGAAACTACATTAGACATGCAGACATAATGATTATTTAGCAGGTGGCTATTTCCGGAAAAACATAATAACTTCAACATACAAAACAATTATTCATAAAATCATAATCTGATATTCATAATTGATGTTTAGGACAAAGCAATAAAACATATAAGAGAGGGGTATGGGGACTGATGCCATAAAGAAATCACCCTTTACTTAGTCTCGCCTACAGAGCGTACTGCTGTATACGTCGTATTGCCCACCCTGACTCTGCTCGCCAGAACCTTCGGAGGACGCTTCCTCAGCCTAGTAGCTAGACTTTACCTTACGTCCTGGGCTTAAGCCTAGCCCTGTGGACTGACTCTTCGAACGCCTAGAGCTCTCTTAGGGTCTCCTAACGAAACCCCGGGTATTCTATGAATACCGGAAACGAACCTATCTATAGAAACCTAAGATCTGAGACTATTTCTCAGAAACTAAAACAAAACACTAATAAGAAAGAAAACTGAGATCCGAGTCTCTGAGTGAGTTGTGTACTGGAAAACTGTACACTGGAAACCACTTAATGACTCAGATCGAGTGGAGAGGGATGATTTCAACTGCTGGAGGCCTGGGGTATTTATAGCAGCTTCCCGGAGTGAAAAATTCTGAAAAATTCGATGTGGGACAGCTTCTGGCGGCTCGGGACGCCCGTCCCGGTTTGGGACGCCCGTCCTGATTCGTTGACCAGGTTCGGGACGCTCGTCCCGGTTCAGGACGCCCGTCCTGGCGGTTTGACCGGGTCGGGACGCCCGTCCCGGACCTTTGACCGGGTAAACATTTCCAAAAATTGCGTTTTTGCCCCAGAATTTGCTGTTTTCGTCTACTTTTCACCTGACACTTCCAAAATCATAAAAACCGTGAAATCAAGTAAATAGTGAACAATTAATGTCAATTTACTCTCAATTTCACATTAAAACATACATAAAAACATGCTAAAAATGTGATACGATTTTAGCATATCACACTTCAATTTTAGCTTTATCTACCTCCATACCTTTCTGCGAAATCTTATGTCCTAAAACAATTCCTTCTTTAACCATGAAATGGCATTTCTCCCAGTTTAGAACCAAATTAGATTTTATACAACGTTTAAGCATAGATTCCAGGTTATTCAAACAGATAACAAATGAGTCACCGAACACTGAGAAATCATCCATAAATACTTCCATAGACTCTCCTAACATGTCATCAAAAATAGAGGTCATGCAACGCTGAAATGTAGCAGGGGCATTACATAATCCAAAAGGCATCCTTCTATATGCAAATGTTCCAAAAGGGCAAGTAAACGTAGTTTTATGCTGATCTTCAGGACAGATAGGAATTTGAAAATAACCAGAAAATCCATCAAGAAAACAATAAAACATGTGTCCCGATAACCTTTCTAACATTTGGTCAATAAAAGGAAGGGGGAAGTGATCTTTTCGTGTGGCAGTGTTTAGTTTCCTATAATCAATGCATACACGATGACCAGTGACAGTTCTAGTAGGAATTAGTTCATCATTTTCATTCCTAATAACTGTTATTCCTCCCTTTTTGGGTACTACTTGCACTGGGCTAACCCATTCACTATCAGAAATAGGATAGATTAGTCCGGCATCTAGTAATTTAATTACCTCTTTCTTCACCACATCACACACATTAGGATTCAACCTCCTTTGAGGTTGCACACAAGGCTTATACTCATTTTCTAAAAGGATCTTATGCGAACAAAAACTAGGATTTATACCTGGTATATCCGCAATTTTGTATGCAAAGGCTCTTTTATTCCTTCTGAGTATGTCCAGTGTTGACTTCTTTTGTTCTGCAGTCAGGTCTGCTGCAAGAATAATGGGAAGCTTTTGTTCAGCGTCTAGGAAGTCGTAACACAGATGGCTTGGTAATTCCTTCAATTCCACTTCTGGGGGTTCTTCTAAAGAGATCTTTTCTAACCCCAACTCATTAGCACCTATCTCAACGAACTCGTTAGTACTGGTTTCATAATCAGAAGTGTCAAAGTCAGGTTTTTCCAGGGCCAAAGAGTCTATATTTAAGACTGGATAATCGGAGATTAAGTCCAACAGGTTAGTTCCAATCAAATGGTCAAATGCATCCACAGAATAACAATCATCATCTAAATGCATAGGATACTTAAGGGTTTCATTCAAGTTGAAAGTCATATCTTCATTCTCTACCCTTAGTTTTATTTGACCATTGTTGACGTCAATCAATGCCTTAGAGGTAGCTAGAAAAGGTCGACCTAGAATCAAGGGTACATCACTTTCACCATTCATATCCATGACAACAAAATCCACAGGAAAGACAAATTTTCCAACCTTTACTAAGAGATCTTCAATTATCCCCCTAGGAATTTTTACTGTCCTATCAGCAAGTTGTATGCACATTCTAGTCATTTTCAAATCATGCAGACCTAATTTATCAAATAAACTAGATGGCATTACATTTATGCTAGCTCCTAAGTCTGCTAACGCATGCATATTAGTAATATTACCTATTGTACATGGCAAAGTGAAACAACCTGGATCTTTCTTTTTGGAAGGCAATTTGTTCAAGAGAACTGCCGAACATCCTTCATTAAGAATTACCTTGTCCATGTCAATCTTTCTTTTGTTACTAATAATATCCTTCAGAAATTTAGCATATTTAGGCATTTCAGAAATAACATCAAGAAAAGGTAAATTAACCTGAATTTTACCAAAAGTTTTGAAAAACCTCTCGAGTTGCTCCTTATCTTTATTCTGCATTAGTCTTGTAGGGTAAGGTACTCTTGGCCGGTACTCAAGGATGGACTCTTTCTTCTCTTTCTCTGCTACTTTGTTTTCAACTACTGACGGTGTTAATTCCTCAGAGCTATCTTCTTTTTCCTGTACAAAAGTAGAAGTGTGAGAAGATTTTGGGAAAGAAGGATTTAGAGTTTTACCAGATCTCAGAGTTAAGGTCTTGCAATCATTTAATAGGTCGGTCCCAGTGTTGCTGAATAGCGTTCCTTGTGACTGATGGGTTGATAACTGTCCCATTTGTCTTTCTAATGTCTGCAAGGAGGCTTGTGTGTCCCTGACTATCTGCTCAATCTGCCTCTGCCTATTCTCATTTTGTTGAATTCTTTTTGCATGAGCTTCCTGGACCTTCCTGTTTGACTCTATCATCTCCTTGTTAGAGTCGGCAATGCCTTTCAGTATGTCCCTGAATTCTTGCATGGGGTCGATTGGAACGATGTAATTCCTTGGTGCGGGCAGAGCGACTTGATATACTGGCTGAACGCTTTTCCCTTGTTGGAAAGCATTCAATTGATTAGTAATGCTGACCTTCAGTGCCTCAAATTGATCATCAATGGAGGTGATGGCCGCATTTACTAGTTGCTTCTTAGCTCGATCACTTGTTCGCCAGTTCTTGCTATTCCTATATAGTCTCTCCAGAGCGTTTCTAGCATCTACATCACTCATTCCATTGAAACCGCTCTGGGGATTGAGTCTATCAAGAGCTTGCTTGCCCATGTCCGTCATACCCCCTTAGAATTGCTGGATCAGCAAGGCTTCGGTAAGTCCATGTTGGGGGCAGAGCCTGAGTAGCTCCTTGAATCTGTCCCAAGCTTCGATCACTGTCTCATCAGCAGCTTGAGTAAAACTGGACAGAGCCCTTCGGTATTCTAGGACTCTTGCTGCAGAGTAGTACTCTTCTAGGAAGGCTTTGCTTAACTCGTCCCAAGAGGTAATGGAGTTATTGGGTAGCTGGGCCAACCATCTCTTAGCTCTGTCCCTCAGTGAGTAGGGAAAAAGGTTGAGTTTGGTTACTTCTGCAGTATGATCTCCCTTGAGGCCTTCGCAGAGAGAAGAGAAATCAGATAGGTGTTCCAGTGGATTCTCGGTTGCAGTTCCTCCAAATTGAACTCGATTAATGATCAACTGGATCACATTCGGTTTAAGATCATAGTGAGGGTTCCCAGGGATTTGGATGGCCGATGATACTGGAACAGACCGTGGCTGGATGTAGGATTCGAGTGGAGGTCTTTCAGCAGCCATTTCTGTTCTTCGTCTATTAGCTGTACGAATGAGACGTTCAGGATTCTCAACTGGTGTTTCAAGGTTAGCTTCTGAAGTTCGAGTCATACAACTACAGAGAAGAATACGTTTGAGCCTGAGCAAACTGGTTAGTGGAGTTACACGGGAAGTGAGGGAAAAAAATCGGAAGAAAAACAACTATTTAACTATGAAAGGGAAAAAGAAAAAAAAATAATATAAAAGATAGGAAACTTACCATTGAACAAGAAAAATACAATCTTTTTGGATTTTAAATTTTTAACATTTTTTTTCTTTTTATGTTTAATTTCGAAAGCAATTAAATTCCCTCAATATGGTTTTAGAATAATGTTCTAAAATTTGATTATCCTAAATGTCTTGATTCCAGATAACATCTAAAATTAATTAGTTATGATAATCCTATATTTCGGAAACTGATTGTCTAACTGGTATAAGATAAGTGTAGATCTAAGGTCTAGGTTACTACCGTTACCTATCATAAGTCTCTAGAATTTTGATCAGGAATCCTAAATTCATTATGATATTTCCCCGGCAACGGCGCCAAAAATCTGATGCATTCCGATTGGTATGCTAAAAGATAGGCTTTATTTACCTATGTCGATTATGAGTAATTAAGGACTGAGTCTTACTAACTGTCACTTAGCATTCAATTATTGTCACTTAATCAACCAGAACCTAAGGCAGAGTACCTATCGTGTAGCTAGTCTGTTGGAAAGTATCTACGATTTTATTTTACTAATATCGTACTCCCAGGAAAGTGGCAACGGCTTAGTAGTAACTAGCCTTTTATCCTAACTCCTATCTTATGATCCAGTTATGCAATCTTCATCAAATACTTTGATGAGAGGGTGATTCATTCTCCACTAGGTTTAAGTCTAATTAATCTTAAAAGTGTTTTATAGATGAGTCCTGATTCTATGTTATACTGTTCCTATATGTTGATTGACCTATATTCGAATATTTTAGACATGTCTTGGCCTGGATTGCAACTATGTTCTGTGTCTAAAGGCTACCACATCTGAGTTTCTATGCTACCGCCCCATCGTTAAGGGTAACGGCCCTACTCACGGCTCAGACTAAAGTCAGCAATGAACGGTACCCTATGTCACTTCGGTATCATGCTGCTCGTCTCATAACCGCCGGCATAACACTCTACTCAGCCTACCTAGACTACTTTCAACCAACAGGGTGTTCCGCAGATTATTTTATCTAGTATGGCAGACACCAATACTAATTGATGTCTGTTAAACTAAACAGGTTATGAATAGACCGTGGTTAGGAATTGTCTATAACCTTAATTTTAGTTTAAAAGAACGACATTAGACATGCAGACATAATGAATATTTAAGCAGGTGGCCATTTCCGGAAAAACATAACAATTTCAACATATAAACAAATATTCATAAGAATCGTAATCTGATATTCAAATTAATATTTAGATAAAACAATTCGTAAACATACAGAACCTCGTCTAGGGGACCCACTGTCATAAAGTAATCACCACTCTATGCAGGTCCAGCCGGCGCTGCAGCTCCTGTATGCTCCTGACTGCTCGATCCTACTCTACTCGGCAGAGCCTTCGGAGAACGCTCCTTAGACCTAGTAGCAATTGCTTTACCTTACATCCCGGGCTTAAGCAAATTGCCCTAATCTGACTAAGAACACACACCCTATCTCTCTCTTAGGATCTCCTAACGAAATCCAGGTATTCTATGAATAACAAAAACGAACCTATCTATCGAAGCCTAAGATCTGAGACTATTTCTCAGAATCTAAGAAAACGAAACACTAAAGAAAGAAAGAAAACTGAAACTGAAACCCGAGTCTCTCAGTGACTTGTGTACTCGAGAACTGTACACTGGAAGTCTCCGAATGACTCAGATCGAGTGGAGAGGAATGAATTCAACTGCTGGAGGCCTGGGGTATTTATAGCAGCTTTCTGGAGTGAAAAATTCCAAAAAATTCGATGTGGGACAAATTCTGGTGCTTCGGGACGCCCGTCCAGGATTGGGACGCCCGTCCTGGTTGTTTGACTGGGTCGGGACGCCCGTCCCGGACCGTTGACCAAGTCAACATTTCCAAAAATTGCATTTTTGCCCCAAAATTTGCTCCTGAAACTTCCAAAATCGAAATTTAAGCAATTTTATGTCAATTTGATTCAATTAAGATCAAATACATTCAAATATTGCCCTAATTTATGTCTAAAAACATGCTAAAAAGGGTATATGATTTGTGCACATCAGGTCTTCAAATGATGTTTGCTCTTTCTTCATCTCATGAGTACCTATCTCAGCGAAATTGTCAGAGTTAATTTCGTAATTTGAAAATTTGAGATCGGTTTTTTCTAATTCCAGAGAGTCTTCTTTCAAGACTGGATAGTTTGAGCATAGATCTGTCATGTTAACTTCAATTAGTTGGTCAATAGCATCCACACAAAAGAAAATATCATCTAAATGCATGGGATACTTAAGGGTTTCATTTAGATCAAATGTGATATCTTCATTTTCTACCCTTAGTTTGATTTGATCATTACTGACATCTAACAATGCCTTCGAGGTAACTAGAAAGGGTCGACCTAGAATCAAAGGCACACCACCTTCTCCATTCATGTCCATGACAACAAAATCCATAGGGAAGACAAATTTTCTGACCTTTACTAAGAGGTCTTCAACTATTCCCCTGGGAATTTTAACTGTCCTGTCTGCAAGTTGTATGCACATTCTAGTCATTTTCAAATCATACAATCCTAATTTATCAAATAAACTAGATGGCATTAGATTGATGCTAGCTCCTAAATATGCTAATGCATGCATATTAGTAATATTTCCAATCGTACATGGAAAAGTAAAGCAGCCTGGATCTTTTTGTTTGGAAGGTAGTCTGTTCAGTAGAACTGTCGAGCACTCTTCATTAAGAACCACTTTGTCCATAAAAGCCTGTGTCACTCAGGAAATCATGCCACTCACCCTAACGCTGGTATAAATACCCAAACTCAGCCTCATTATGCTACTTTAATAAATATGGTGATCTATAAGTTATTTGACCTAATATGGCAGACCTTAATATATTCTACCCTAACTTAAGGTTTGTTAAACTAGACAGGTTATTATTTAGACCATGGTTAGGAATTGTCTATAATCATTAATCTAGTTTAAAAGAGCAAGCAGATATTCAGTCATAATATTTAATTAAGTAGGTAACCTTTCTGGAAAAATGAATGTAACTTCAACATGCAAAACATATATAACTTAGCATCATAATTTAATACTCAAATTGTTATTTAGACAAACAAAATACAAAATATACAGAGAGGATCTAGGGAACCACCACCATAAAGTATTCACCCTTTATCAGGTCCGCCGTCAGAGCGACTACTGTTTGACAGAACCTTCGGAGAACGCTTCCTTAGCCTAGTAGCAATTGCTTTACCTTACATCCTGGGCTTAAGCAAAGCCCTGTTGACTAGCTCTTCGCTCACCTAATGCCATCTTAGGATCTCCTAACGAAATCTCAAGTATTCTATGAATACCAAAAACGAACCCTATCTATTCGAATTCTATGATTTTGACTTAAATACTCAGAAAGCAAAGAAAACGAGACACTCTCTTATTGCTAAACTACTCGTGTGATGCACCAGACATCACTGAATGACTTGTATTGAGTGTAGAAATGTACACTTGAAGTCACTAAATGATTCAGATCGAGTGATGAGGGATGATTTTAATTGTTGGAGGCCTGAGGTATTTATAGCAGGTCTTTGAAGCGATTTCCTCTTCAAAAACCGATGTGGGATTCTGCACTGGTGCTCGGGACACCCGTCCCATTGCCTTGATCGGGTCGGGACGCCCGTCCTAAACATAGAAGTTCTGAAAATTGCATTTTTATCCCAATATTTGCTGTTTTCTTGCACATTTCACCTGAAACTTCTAAAATCACAAATTATGAGAAAATGTGTTAATATCATTGATGCAGTTCCGGTCGATATGCTAAATAGGTGTTATTTTACCCTATGTTGATTATGAATAATTAAGGACTGTTGATACGCGAAAATCGTATCACATTTTTAGCATGTTTTTATATATGTTTTAATGTGAAATTGAGAGTAAATTGACATTAATTGTTTACTATTTACTTGATTTCACGGTTTTTATGATTTTGGAAGTGTCAGGTGAAAAGTAGACGAAAACAGCAAATTCTGGGGCAAAAACGCAATTTTTGGAAATGTTGACCCGGTCAAAGGTCCGGGACGGGCGTCCCGACCCGGTCAAACCGCCAGAACGGGCGTCCTGAACCGGGACGGGCGTCCCGAACCTGGTCAACGAATCAGGACGGGCGTCCCGAGCCGCCAGAAGCTGTCCCACATCGAATTTTTCAGAATTTTTCACTCCGGGAAGCTGCTATAAATACCCCAGGCCTCCAGCAGTTGAATTCATCCCTCTCCACTCGATCTGAGTCATTAAGTGGTTTCCAGTGTACAATTCTCTAGTACACAACTCACTCAGAGACTCGGATCTCAGTTTTCTTTCTTATTAGTGTTTGTTTTAGTTTCTGAGAAATAGTCTCAGATCTTAGGCTTCTATAGATAGGTTCGTTTCTGGTATTCCTAGAATACCCGGGATTTCGTTAGGAGATCCTAAGAGGGCTCGAGGCGTTCGAAGAGTCAGTCCACAGGGCTGGGCTTAAGCCGGGTTGTTAAGTAAAGCCCAGCTACTAGGCTGAGGAAGCGTCCTCCGAAGGTTCTGACGAGCAGAGTCTGGTCAAGCAATACGGCATATACAGCAGTACGCTCCATCGGCGAGACTTCGTAAAGGGTGAATTCTTTTTGGCATCGGTCCCCCTGTCCCTCTCTTATATGTTGTTATTGTGTTTGTCCAAATACTGATTGGAATACCAGATTATGTTTTTATGAATATTTGTGATATACGTTGAAGCTATTATGTTTTTCTAGAAATGGCCACCTGCTTAAATATCCATTATGTCTGCATGTCTATTGCCGTTCTTTTAAACTGAAATTAGGGTTATAGACAATTCCTAACCACGGTCTATTCATAACCTGTTTAGTTTAACAGACATCAATTAGTATTGGTGTCTGCCATACTAGAAAATAATCTGCGGAACACCTGTTGGTTGAAAGTAGTCTAGGTAGGCTGAGTTGAGTATTATGCCGGCGGTTATGAGACGAGCAGTATGATCCCCAAAGTGACATAGGGCGGTCATTGCTGACTTTAGTCCGAGCCGTGAGTAGGGCCGTTACCCTTAACGATGGGGCGGTAGCGTAGAAACTCAGATGTGGTAACCTTTAGACACAGAACATAGTGCAATCCAGGCCAAGACATGTCTAAAATACTCGAATATAGGTCAATCAATGTATAGTAACAGTATAACATAGAATCAGAACTTATCTTTAAAACACTTTTAGGATTAATTGGACTTGAACCTAGTGGAGAATGGATCACCCTCTCATCAAAGTATTTGATGAAGATTGCATAACTGGATCATAAGATAGGAGTTAGGATAAAAGGCTAGTTACTACTAAGCCGTTGCCACTTCCCTGGGAGTACGATAATTATTTAATAAAATCGTAGATACTTTCCAATAGACTAGCTACACGATAGGTACTCTGCCTTAGGTTCTGGCTGATTAAGTGACACCATAGACTAAATGTGACAATTAGTTAATTCACAATCCTTAATTATTCATAATCAACATAGGGTAAAATAACACCTATTTAGCACGTCGGTCGGAAACCGCATCAGATTTTTGGCGCCGTTGCCGGGGAAATATCATAATGAATTTAGGATTATTGGCCACAATTCTAGAGACTTATGATAGGTAGCGGTAGTAACCTAGACTTTTGATTAACACTTAAGTTATACCAGTTAGACAATCACTTTCCTGAATATAGGATTATCATAACTAATTAATTTTAGATAATATTTGGAATTAAGAGACTTAGGATAATCAAATTTTAGAAAATTATTCTAGAACCATATTGAGGAAATTTACCTGCTTTCTAAATAAATTTTAAAATCCATAAAAATATTTTTCTTACTTTCTCGTTTCACTGTGCTACTTTTTGCTATTTGTTATTTCTAACCAGACTTTGCACTCAGAGATGAAGAGAACAAGAGCAGCTACTAACCAGGCAAAGAAAACAGAAAACCCTGACACTCCAGGACCAAAGAAGACGAAACCAGAAGGCCCCTCTAGACCCGCACCAGAAGTACCACGAGGGACTCTTCCTTCACAACCAGTAGAAGTAAACTCGAGCCCTGATGCCAGTGAACTAGTGAGACGATTCCTGAACACCCGTGAGCATAGTCCCACTGAAGAAGATCCTTCTGAGGATACCTTCCCTCCTAGAGAAGTACCCCAGAGATCTCCAATTCACCCTCCTACCCAGAGAGTTCCTCTAAATCCACCCCCTACTGATCAAACCCAGAATTCACCGACCTCTCCTGCATACACCCCAACACCTCACGAGCGCACCCCTTCATCTGCGGGGAGTACTAACGGTTATTATTCACTGTTGTCCGTGCAGATAGACACACTAACTCAAAGGGTCTATGAGATGGACCAAGGGATTGCCAGCAGACTGTGTCATTTAGACCAACTCAGTCTGAACATCACAACTAACGTAGACCGGCTCAGAGCCACGGTCAATCTCCAGGAGAACCAAGGTGCACAACTACTCCGAGAAATGGCTGATCTTCGTAGTGAGCAAAACAGGCAGAGGGATGAGATGCGAACAATACGCATAGAAATGCGAAGCATTCGGACAGAACTACAGGAGATCAGAGACATGATTCGTTAAAAAGGGAAGATTCTTTTACTTTTATTTTCAGCAAATAATTCGTTTGAACTGAAACTTGAATAATTGACCCATATTCTTCTATTTTTCAAACATTTTTAAAGGGTCCTTTATTTTCAACAATTTTCTTCAGACATTTTATTTCTATGAAAAACGAAAATTTTGCAATTACAGTTTATTTTTCATTAACTAAATTGTATAAATTCAAATTTTTGTTTTTTTTCTTGCTGAATTTAAATAGGAATAAAATTAGGGTAGTATGGTTTTCGAAAAAGTGAGACTAAAGAAATTTTTGAATAGAGTGTTTTTTTTTTTAACAACTTCTGAATTTCATTGGATAAACATGAAGCATTGTTAAAAATTATGATTATTTTTGGTATACTAAGATTTGCAAGAATTAAGAAAAAAAAAACAAATAAATTTTCGGAATTGGCACGCGTCCCGAGGCAACCCGGGACGGGTGTCCCGGTTCTGGACGGGCGTCCAGCGGGACGGGAGTCCTACCTCCGGGACGGGCGTCCCGAAGGCCTCCCCTTCTATAAAATCTCAATTTTTTTCATTTTTCCCTCAAAATTCACTTCCAAAAATCCACCTCTCTCAAATAACTCTCTCTCTTTACCTTTGGCAAACTTTTCAAATTTAAAATTTCAAATTTCCCTCCAAAATTTAAATTTTAAATTTCCTTCCAAATTCGAATTTCCCGCCAAAAATTTCGAAATCTTTCCCTAGCCTAATTTCACCCTTTGGAATTCAAATTCACCTCCAGAATTCGAATTCGAACCTTCCGTCCTACCTAAACTCCCCAAAAGTCTCTCAACAACTTTCCAAATGGCTTCCAAACGTGCTCGTACCACATCCACTATGGCAGTTACCTCATGACACATCCTTTTATGCTGTTTCCCTCCAGCACAGCATATCAGGAGAGATGCACTGGGTACATCGGACGCACGATTCTGACGGAGAACGCTGGATTGGGCAGCAGTACAGACACTGGGAGTAGAGGCTGAGGTCAGACGCATACTCGATGTACTACCCTACAGTCGAGTATTCATCGTCACAGAGCCCACGTACCTGGAGCTGGTATGTGAGTTCTATGCATCCTTTGCATGCCATCAGGAGCAGATCACATTCCGCTTAGGCGGAATAGATCGGTCGATGAGCATGGCCGAGTTCGGCATCGCTTTGGGTATCTGGCAGAGAGAGGAGCTGGATACGCCCGCCTACACCACAGCAGTTCGGGACTTCACTTCTGCAGATGTCTCCACTGCTTGGGCTCAGATCTGTATGACGGGTGTTCCCTACCAGCATGGCTTTGCGAAAGCCACAGGTATCTATCCTGCTCTTCGCTACTTACATGCCATTATTGCACACACTTTGTCAGGACGGACGGCCCCCGGGAATGTCACCCAGATGGAGACATTCCTCTTGGCCAACATGCATATGGGATCCACAGTAGAGATGGCTCGACTTATCACAGTCATCATGCGGGGTTTTGCTACGGACACTCGGAAACAGTGTCTGGGGCTCGGGCCATTCATCACCAGGATAGCCCGCTACCTGGAGTTGGACATAGAGGGCTCGGAGCTTACTCTGGTCGCCCCAACCACTATTCCCACAGACGTTACCATCCTACGGAACATGGGAATGGTTGTCCGGGATGCGAGCGGCCGCTACACCATCCACACAGAGCAGCCAGGACAGGCTTCGGCATCAGAAGCAGCTCCACCGCATATCCATCCATCCGAGACGTTCGTGCCACGTACTGCCTTCGAACGACACATGTCGCACGGATTGGCAGAACTATCGGCATGATACAGTCGAGACATGGACCGGATCGACAGACGGCTGGCAATGATGGATGACAGGATTGACAGACGACTGGCGGTGATGGATGACAGGATCGCCATGATCACCAGTAGGATTGAGGAGTTACATCAGCAGACTGCCCGAGTAGCGGAGAACTTCGAGTTTGACTTAACAGACCTCGGTCCACTGGATGGCGACCCGCCGGGTTCTTAGTCTCTCTCTCCCCTTCTTTTCTTTCTTTTTCTTTCGTCTTTTGTTTATCTTGTTCTTTGTGTATGTCTGGGCTGTATGACTATGAATCTTTGTACAAAATTGATTTATATGACATACAGAATTGTTGCATTATTCTGTCTTTTCTTGTTTTTTTATTATGTTTTATTTCTTGTCTTCAAATAAGTGTGGGGTAATTAGATATGCATGAACACTGAGGACAGTGCCAGCCTTAAAGTGTGGGGTAGCAGTGCACAGTGCACTGTAGCAGTTTGAAGCAGTTTGAAAAAATTTTCGCATGCTTTTGCTTGTTTCCTTGTATTTTCGCACACTTCCAAAAATTTTTTAAAATTTTTCCATCTTTCAGACTTCTAAATGCAGTATGCTTGGTTAAACAAATTGCTTATGTCTATGATATGTAGGTAGTATGTTATGGTTAGTAGGAGATAGTCGATAGCTATCTTGGACTAATTGATTAGGAATAGGGAATTCCTGATAACTGAGCACAACCTTGTCTGGATTAGAGACCTCAACCAATTGCCTATTCGAGACTTAACTAGATAAAATTAGACCAGTTGTGGATATATTGGCAGTTAGAATGACTAGATGAGACTCTGAGCTAAAAGTGAAAAGAACTTAAGGAAGTTAATTACAATAGGGTAGTTTGCCAGCGGCCTTCGCTACTCGAGCACCACTCCTTCGGGGAACTTAAAGCCTGATGCCCTAAGGTCGTGTAGATCTGGGAGTCATCGGAGTGGGACTCGCTACATGGGTAGTTGAAGTTGACGTGTTCTAAGCAAACTCGAAATACCCTGAATCTATAAAGAAAATAACTAAGTGCTAAAACATTAAAAATCTAATCACCAAAGCTCAGAACTCAGAAAGTTATCTGTTGTCAGTATGTCTAGCGATAGGTCGAAGTATTATCTGGTAGCAGTTAAGATAAGAGTTCATTGTGTTGACTATCTGGTCTAGACTAGTACACACACTACACATCAGGAAGACCCTGTGACTAGAAAAAAGTCCAACCTAGTTGTTGATTTTTTTCTGCCTGATCATAACAAACTACTAGAGACATTGAGACCTTATCATAGCAACCTAACCAGTCAGACCTGTGTTAAGAATTGTCTGAAGAATTTTTGGAATAAAAACATGATTAGGAATTTAAGTGACTGCACTACGGTTTAAAATCACTGACTCCATGTGGACTTTGCTTGAGGACAAGCAAAAAGCTAAGTTTGGGGTTATCTGATACGCGAAAATCGTATCACATTTTTAGCATGTTTTTATATATGTTTTAATGTGAAATTGAGAGTAAATTGACATTAATTGTTTACTATTTACTTGATTTCACGGTTTTTATGATTTTGGAAGTGTCAGGTGAAAAGTAGACGAAAACAGCAAATTCTGGGGCAAAAACGCAATTTTTGGAAATGTTGACCCGGTCAAAGGTCCGGGACGGGCGTCGCGAACCCGGGACGGGCGTCCCGACCCGGTCAAACCGCCAGGACGGGCGTCCTGAACCGGGACGGGCGTCCCGAACCTGGTCAACGAATCAGGACGGGCGTCCCGAGCCGCCAGAAGCTGTCCCACATCGAATTTTTCACTCCGGGAAGCTGCTATAAATACCCCAGGCCTCCAGCAGTTGAATTCATCCCTCTCCACTCGATCTGAGTCATTAAGTGGTTTCTAGTGTACAATTCTCTAGTACACAACTCACTCAGAGACTCGGATCTCAGTTTTCTTTCTTATTAGTGTTTGTTTTAGTTTCTGAGAAATAGTCTCAGATCTTAGGCTTCTATAGATAGGTTCGTTTCTGGTATTCCTAGAATACCCGAGATTTCGTTAGGAGATCCTAAGAGGGCTCGAGGCGTTCGAAGAGTCAGTCCACAGGGCTGGGCTTAAGCCGGGTTGTTAAGTAAAGCCCAGCTACTAGGCTGAGGAAGCGTCCTCCGAAGGTTCTGACGAGCAGAGTCGGGTCAAGCAATACGGCATATACAGCAGTACGCTCCATCGGCGAGACTTCGTAAAGGGTGAATTCTTTATGGCATCGGTCCCCCTGTCCCTCTCTTATATGTTGTTATTGTGTTTGTCCAAATACTGATTGGAATACCAGATTATGTTTTTATGAATATTTGTGATATACGTTGAAGCTATTATGTTTTTCTAGAAATGGCCACCTGCTTAAATATCCATTATGTCTGCATGTCTATTGCCGTTCTTTTAAACTGAAATTAGGGTTATAGATAATTCCTAACCACGGTCTATTCATAACCTGTTTAGTTTAACAGACATCAATTAGTATTGGTGTCTGCCATACTAGATAAAATAATCTGCGGAACACCCTGTTGGTTGAAAGTAGTCTAGGTAGGCTGAGTTGAGTATTATGCCGGCGGTTATGAGATGAGCAGTATGATCCCCAAAGTGACATAGGGCGGTCATTGCTGACTTTAGTCCGAGCCGTGAGTAGGGCCGTTACCCTTAACGATGGGGCGGTAGCGTAGAAACTCAGATGTGGTAACCTTTAGACACAGAACATAGTTGCAATCCAGGCCAAGACATGTCTAAAATACTCGAATATAGGTCAATCAATGTATAGTAACAGTATAACATAGAATCAGAACTCATCTTTAAAACACTTTTAGGATTAATTGGACTTGAACCTAGTGGAGAATGGATCACCCTCTCATCAAAGTATTTGATGAAGATTGCATAACTGGATCATAAGATAGGAGTTAGGATAAAAGGCTAGTTACTACTAAGCCGTTGCCACTTCCCTGGGAGTACGATAATTATTTAATAAAATCGTAGATACTTTCCAATAGACTAGCTACACGATAGGTACTCTGCCTTAGGTTCTGGCTGATTAAGTGACACCATAGACTAAATGTGACAATTAGTTAATTCACAGTCCTTAATTATTCATAATCAACATAGGGTAAAATAACACCTATTTAGCACGTCGGTCGGAAACCGCATCAACTGTGATTGACTAATTGTCACATTTAGTCTCTATGGTGTCACTTAATCAGCCAGAACCTAAGGCAGAGTACCTATCGTGTAGCTAGTCTATTGGAAAGTATCTGTGATTTTATTAAATAAATATCGTACTCCCAGGGAAGTGGTAACGGCTTAGTAGTAACTAGCCTTTATTCCTACTCTTATCTTATAATCCAGTTATGCAATCTTCATTAATAATTTTGATGAGAGGGTGATTCATTCTCCACTAGGTTTAAGTCTAACTAAACCTGAAAGTGTTTTATAGACGAGATCCTGATTTTATGTTATACTATTACTATACGTTGATTGACCTATATTCGAGTATTTTAGACATGTCTTGGCCTGGATTGCAACTATGTTCTGTGTCTAAAGGTTACCACATCTGAGTTTCTACGCTACCGCCCCATTGTTAAGGGTAACGGCCCTACTCACGGCTCGGACTAAAGTCAGCAATGAACGCCCTATGTCACTTTGGGGATCATACTGCTCGTCTCATAACCGCCGGCATAAAACTCTACTCAGCTTACCTAGACTACTTTCAACCAACAGGGTGTTCTGCAGATTATTTTATCTAGTATGGCAGACACCAATACTAATTGATGCCTGTTAAACTAAACATGTTATGAATAGACTGTGGTTAGGAATTGTCTATAACCCTAATTTCAGTTTAAAAGAACGGCGATAGACATGCAGACATAATGGATATTTAAGCAGGTGGCCATTTCTAGAAAAATATTATAACTTCAACATATATCACAAATATTCATAATAATCATAATATGGTATTCAAACTGTTATTTCGACAAATACAATAACAACATATAAGAGAGGGACAGGGGGACCGATGCCATAAAGAAATCACCCTTTACGAAGTCTCGCCGATGGAGCGTACTGTTGTATATGCCGTATTGCTTGACCCAACTCTGCTCGCCAGAACCTTCGGAGGACGCTTCCTCAGCCTAGTAACTGGGCTTTACCTTAATATCGAGCTTAAGCCCAGCCCTGTGGACTGACTCTTCGAACGCCTAGAGCCCTCTTAGGATCTCCTAACAAAATCCCGGGTATTCTATGAATACCAGAAACGAACCTATCTATGTAAGCCTAAGATCTGAGACTATTTCTCAGAAACTAAAACAAAACACTAACAAGAAAGAAAACTGAGATTCGAGTCTCTGAGTGAGTTGTGTACAGCAGTTGAAATCATTCCTCTCCACTCGATCTGAGTCATTTAGTGGTTTCCAGTGTACACTTCTCTAGTACACAACTCACTCAGAGACTCGGATCTAAGTTTTCTTCTTGTTACTGTTTTGTTTTAGTTTCTAAGAAATAGTCTCAGATCTTAGGCTTACATAGACAGGTTCGTCTTTGGTATTCATAGAATACCCGGGATTTCGTTAGGAGATCCTAAGAGGGCTCGAGGAGTTCGAAGAGTCAGTCCACATGGCTGGGCTTAAACCGGGTTGTTAAATAAAGCCCAGTTACTAGGCTAAGGAAGCGTCCTCCGAAGGTTCTGACGAGCAGAGTCGGGTCAAGCAGTACGGCATATATAGCAGTACGCTCCAACGGCGTGACTACGTAAAGGGTGATTTCTTTATGGCATCAGTCCCCCCTGTCCCTCTCTTTATATGTTGTTACTGTGTTTGTCCAAATACTGATTTGAATACCAGATTATGTTTTTTTGAATATTTGTGTTATATGCTGAAGTTATTATGTTTTTCTAGAAATGGCCACCTGCTTAAATATCCATTATGTCTGCATGTCTATTGCCGTTCTTTTAAACTGAAATTAAGGTTATAGACAATTCCTAACCACGGTCTATTCAGAACCTATTTAGTTTAACAGACTTCAATTAGTATTGGTGTCTGCCATACTAGATAAAATAATCTGCGGAACACCCTGTGGGTTGAAAGTAGTCTAGGTAGGCTGAGTAGAGTCTTATGTCGGCAGTTATGAGACGGGCGGTATGATCCCCAAAGTGACATAGGGCGTTCATTGTTGACCTTAGTCCGAGCCGTGAGTAGGGCCGTTTACCTTGGCGATGGGGCGGTAGCGTAGAAACTCAGATGTGGTAACCTTTAAACACAGAACATAGTTGCAATCCAGGCCAAGACATGTCTAAAATACTCGAATATAGGTCAATCAACGTATAGTAACAGTATAACATAAAATCAGGATCTCGTCTATAAAACACTGTCAGGTTTAGTTAGACTTAAACCTAGTGGAGAATGAATCACCCTCTCATCAAAATTATTGATGAAGATTGCATAACTGGATCATAAGATAGGAGTTAGGATAAAAGGCTAGTTACTACTAAGCCGTTACCACTTCCCTGGGAGTACGATAATTATTTAATAAAATCATAGGTACTTTCCAACAGACTAGCTACACGATAGGTACTCTGCCTTAGGTTCTGGCTGATTAAGTGACACCATAGAGACTAAATGTGACAATTAGTCAATCACAGTCCTTAATTACTCATAATCAACATAGGGTAAAATAACACCTATTTAGCACGTCAACAGGAATCCCATCACTCAGATCGAGTGGAGAGGAATGATTCCAACTGCTGGAGGCCTGGGGTATTTATAGCAGCTTCCCGGGGTGAGTTTTCATCAAAAATTCGATGTGGGACTGGATCTGGGGGTTCGGGATGCCCGTCCCAGATTGGGACACCCGTCCTGATCTATTAACCAGGTCGGGACGCCCGTCCTGATCTATTGACCAGGTCGGGACGCCCGTCCTGATCTATTGACCAGGTCGGGACGCCCGTCCTGAGTCCTGGACGCCCGTCCCGGTGCTTTGACTGGGTCGTGACGCCCGTCCCAGGTTCGGGACGCCCGTCCTGACCCTTTGACCAAGTTAACATTTCCAAAAATTGCGTTTTTGCCCCAAAATTTGCTGTTTTCGTCTACTTTTCACCTGACACTTCCAAAATCATAAAAACTGTGAAATTAAGTAAATAATGAACAATTAAGATCATTTTACCCTAAATTTCACCCTAAATCATATATAAAAACATGCTGAAAATGTGATACGATTTTCGCGTATCAGATAACCCCACACTTAGCTTTTTGCTTGTCCTCAAGCAAAGTCTACCTGAAGTTAGTGATTCTAAATCATATGTGCAGTCACTTAAATTTCTAGTCATGTTTTTATTCCAAAACTTATTCAGATAATTCTTAACACAGGTCTGACTGGTTAGGTTGCTATGACAAGGTCTCAAATGTCTCTAGTAGATTGTTAGGATTGAGCAGAAAATAATTTAACAACTAGGTTGAACTCTTCTCTTAGTCATAAGGTCTTCCTGATGTGTAGTGTGTGTACTAGTCCAGACCAGATAGTCAACACAATAAACTCTTGTCTTAACTATTACCAGATAACACTTCGACCTGTCACTAGACATACTGACAACAGATAACTTTCTGAGTTCTGAGCCTTGGTGATCAGATTTTAATTATTTAGCTCTTATTGATTTCTTTCGTTTATAGATTCAGGGTATTTTGAGTCTGCTTTGAACACGTCAACTTCAACTACCCATGTAGCGAGTCCCACTCCGATGACTCCCAAACCTACACGACCTTAGGGCATCAGGCTTTAAGTTCCCCGAAGGAGTGGTGCTCGAGTAGCGAAGGCCGCTGGCAAACTACCATATTTTTTTTTTCATCATCATTTTTTTCTTTTCTTTTCACTTTTAGCTCAGAGTCTCATCTAGTCATTCTAATTGTCAATGCATCCTACAACTGGTCTAATTTTATCAAGTTAAGTCTTGAACAGGTAATTGGCTGAGGTCTCTAACCCAGACTAAGTTGTGCTTAATTATCAGGAATTCCCTACTCCTAATCAATAAGTTCAAAAATAGTCATCAATTACCTCCTACTAACCATAACATTCTACCTACATATCATAGACATAAGCAATTGTTTAACCAAGCATACTGCATTTAGAAGTCTGAAAGATGGAAAATTTTGAATTTGTTTTGGAAGGGTGTGAAAATACGGGGAAAACAAGCAAAAGCATGCAAAATTTTTGTTTAAACTACTACAGTGCACCGTGCACTGCTACCCCACACTTATTTCTGACATTGTCCTCAGTGTTCATGCATATCTAGACTACCCCACACTTATTTGAAAACAAGGAGAAACAAAAACAAAACAGAAATTTCTTACCCCACACTTATTTGACTGACTAAGGGTAAGAAGGAAAATGAAGTAACGAAGTAAATAACAAATAACAAAACACGAAATGAAGAAAATAAAAGGAAGATGAGGGTTAGAAAAACTCCCTTCTTACCTCGAGCAAAAGGGTTTTCTCTAGGCTATCAATTGGCTCTTCACCTTAGCCATGTGCTATTGTTGAGGCGCTCTTGACTCTGTAATCTCTAGATATTGGAACGGATGACGTCACCTCCGATCCTTCATTGTCGAGCTCCAGGGAAGTTTCTCACAGCTGATTGGTATGCAGGGAATGCAAGCTCCTCCATTGCTATGCTCTTGATACAACGCCAAATTCCTCTATATCTGTCGACCGTTCGTTACCTCTTGGTAGATCACTTGCTTGCACTGGTCTGGCTTTAATTGTTGCAGTATCTCATCTATTGATTCTGCGAGTGTGGGTTTTGCTGTGGTGGTGTCTTCTGAAAGTTTCCAGCTTCCGAATTACTCCTCAGCTAAATCCCGTACGATTCCTCTAGTTGGGATTGTATGCGTCTCCCATTGGAGCAGCATTCTGCAGTAACCTACTCCTAGCTCTTTTGGAATGGTCAGTCATCCCCATAGCAATCCCTGCTAAAGTGTGGTACTTCCTAAGACATCGGCACTCTGAATCTGGAAAACAACTGTTATTTGGCAAGCATCGTAGGACTGTATCAGAGATAAAAAAGTCCTTGAATATGGTGGGTCAACAAGATCCTGCTTTTGATACGCGAAAATCGTATCACCTTTTTAGCATGTTTTTATGTATGATTTCGGGTGAAATTGAGGGTAAATTGATCTTAATTGTTTGTTATTTACTCAATTTCACAGTTTTTATGATTTTGGAAGTGTCAGGTGAAAAGTAGACGAAAATAGCAAATTTTGGGGCAAAAATGCAATTTTGGGAAATGTTGACTTGGTCAAAGGGTCAGGACGGGCGTCCTGACCCAGTCAAAGCACTGGGACGGGCGTCCCGACCTGGTCAACATACCAGGACGGGCGTCCCGAACCCCCAGATCCAGTCCCACATCGAATTTTTGATGAAAAATCACCCCGGGAAGCTGCTATAAATACCCCAGGCCTCCAGCAGTTGATTTCATTCCTCTCCACTCGATCTGAGTCATTAAGTGGTTTCCAGAGTACACTTCTCTAGTACACAACTCACTCAGAGACTCGGATCTCAATTTCTTTCTTATTAGTGTTTTGTTTTAGTTTCTGAGAAATAGTCTCAGACCTTAGGCTTCTATAGATAGGTTCATTTCTGGTATTCATAGAATACCCGGGATTTCGTTAGGAGATCCTAAGAGGGCTCTAGGCGTTCGAAGAGTCAGTCCACAGGGCTGGGCTTAAGCCGGGTTGTTAAGTAAAGCCCAGCTACTAGGCTGAGGAAGCGTCCTCCGAAGGTTCTGACGAGCAGAGTCGGGTCAAGCAGTATGGCATATATAGCAGTACGCTCCAACGGCGTGACTACGTAAAGGGTGATTTCTTTATGGCATCAGTCCCCCCTGTCCCTCTCTTTATATGTTGTTACTGTGTATGTCCAAATACTGATTTGAATACAAGATTATGATTACTATGAATATTTGTTATGTTTGTTGAAGTTATTATGTTTTTCCGGAAATAGCCACCTGCTTAAATATTCATTATGTCTGCATGTCTAATGTAGTTTCTTTTAAACTAAAATTTGGGTTATAGACAATTCCTAACCACGGTCTATTCATAACCTCTTTAGTTTAACAGGCATCAATTAGTATTGGTGTCTGCCATACTAGATAAAATAACCTGCGGAACACCTTGTTTGTTAGAGTAGTCTAGGTAGGCTGAGTAGAGCGTTATGCCGGCGGTTATGGGCAAGCGGCATGATTCCCGAAGTGACATAGGGCTTTCATAGCTGTCTTTAGTAGTAGCCGTGAGTAGGGCCGTTTACCTTGGCGATGGGGCGGTAGCATAGAGACTCAGATGTGGTACACCTTTAGACACAGAACATAGTTGCAATCCAGGCTAAGATATATCTAAAACACTCGAATATAGGTCAATCAACATATAGGAACAATATAACATAGAATCGGGACTCATCTATAAAACACTTCTAGGATTAATTAGACTTAAACCTAGTGGAGAACGAATCACCATCTCATCAAAGTTATTGATGAAGATTGCATAATTGGATTATAAGATAAGAGTTAGGAATAAAGGCTAGTTACTACTAAGCCGTTGCCACTTCCCTGAGAGTACGATAATTATTTAATAAAATCGTAGATACTTTCCAACAGACTAGCTACACGATAGGTACTCTGCCTTAGGTTCTGGCTGATTAAGTGACAAGATAGAGACTAAATGTGACAATTAGTCAATCACAGTCCTTAATTATTCATAATCAACATAGGGTAAAATAACACCTATTTAGCACTTCAACCGGAATCCCACCAGATTTTTGGCACCGTTGCCGGGGAAATATCATAATGAATTTAGGATTATTGGCCACAATTCTAGAGACTTATGATAGGTAACGGTAGTAATCTAGACTTTAGACCCAACACTTATGTTATACCAGTTAGATAATCACTTTCCTAAATATAGGATTATCATAACTAATTAATTTTAGATAATATCTGAAATTAAGACACTTAGGATAATCAAATTTTAGAAAATTATTCTAAAACCATATTGAGGAAATTTACCTGCTTTCTGAATAAAATTCAAAATCCATAAAAATATTTTTCTTGCTTTCTTATTTCACTTTCCTACTTTTGTTATTTCTTATTTCTAACCAGACTTTGCTCTCAGAGATGAAGGGAACAAGAGCCCAGGATATTCTGGACGAATTAGAAAATAACACTTTCCCAGAGATCCAAACAACTCCTGCTTCTCCCGAATATACTCCTGCATCTCCCGAATATACTCCTAAATCCCCCAAATACACCCCGAAATCTCCTGAGTATACTCCTGCATCCCCCGCACCTAACAATCAGCCACCTTCATCAGAGGATAGCACTGACAGTTCTCAATCAACTTTGGCTGCCCGGGTAGATGATATATCTCACAGGATAAGCACTATGACTCAGACAATACCGGGCGGACTAAGACGATCATATCAGGCTGTTCTAACCTTAAGTTATGAAGTAACCCAACTCAGAACCACAATAGAACGCCAAAATGTGCAAATACTTCGAGAGATGATGGAAATCTTAAAAGAACAGAGGAACCAGCAGGAGGAGATGCACAACATACGAGCAGAACTACAAGAGATGCAAAACATTCAGACGGAGCTACAGGAGATCAGAGATAATGGTCGTTGAAAAAGGGAAGATTCTTTTACTTTTATTCTTAGCAAATAATTCGTTTGAACTAAACCTGAATAATTGACCCATATTTTTCTATTTTTCAAACTTTTTAAAGGGTCCTTTATATTCAACAATTTTCTTCAGACATTTTAAAATTTCTATGAAAAACAAAAGTTTTGCAAATACAGTTTATTTTTCACTAATTAAATTGTACAAACTCAGTTTTTGTTTTTCTGAAATTCTTGCTGAATTTAAGTGGGGACAACATTAGGGTAGTCATGATTTTCGAAAAAAAAAAAAGAGACTGAGGAATTTTTGCATAGAGTTTTTAACAACTTCTGAATTTAATTGGATAAACATGAAGCCTTGTTAAAAATTATGATTATTTTTGGTATCTTGAGATTTTCAAGGAATTACGAAAAAAAAAATTCAGAATTGGCACGCGTCCCAAAGAAACCCGGGACGGGCGTTCCTATTCTGGACGGGCGTCCAGCGGGACGGGCGTCCCGAAGGCCGCCCTTCTATAAAAATTCATTTTTTTCATTTTCTCTCAAATCTACAACCAAAAATTCATCTCTCTAAAAATATTTCTCTCTACCTTCTCTCTACAAATTTTTGGCAAACTCTCCAAAGTTTAAAAATTCGAGTTTCCCTCCAAAATTTGAATTTTAAACTTCGCCCAAAAATTTGAATTTCCCTCCAAAATTCGATTTTCCCGCCAAAAATTCAAAATCTTTCCCTAACCTAATTTCATCCTTCTGAATTCAAATTCACCTCCAGAATTTGAGTTTAAAGATTCTTTCCCACCTAAACTCTCTCGTACGTTTTCAATGGCTCCCAAACGTGCTCGTACCACATCTACCATGACAGTTACCTCAGTGGCACATCCTTTTATGCTGTTTCCCTCCACCACAGCATACCAAGAAAGATGCACTGGGTACATCGGGCGTACGATACTGATGGGCAGAACGTTGGATTGGGTAGCAGTACAGACGCTAGGAGTAGAGCCGGAAGTCAGATGCATACTCGGCGTGCCACCTTACAGTCGAGTATTCATCGTCACAGAGCCCACATACCTGGAGCTGGTATGTGAGTTCTATGCATCTTTTACATACCACCAGGAGCAGATCACATTCCGCTTGGGCGGAATAGATCGGTCGATGAGCATGGCCAAGTTCGGCGTCGCCCTAGGTATCTGGCAGAGAGATGAGCTGGATACGCCCGCATACACCACAGCGGTTCGAGACTTCACGTCTACAGACGTCTCCACTGCTTGGGCTCAGATCTGCATGACGGGTGTCCCATACCAGCATGGCTTTGCAAAAGCCATAGGTATTCATCCTACTCTTCGTTACCTGCATGCTATCATTGCACATATAATATCAGGACGACGGACGGCTCCCGGAACTGTCACCCAGATGGAAACATTCCTTCTGGCCAACATGCACATGGGATCTACGATAGAGATGGCTAGACTCATCACGGTCGTCATGCGAGGGTTCGCTACAGACACCAGGAAACAGTGTCTGGGGCTCGGACCGTACATCACCAGGCTAGCCCGCTACCTGGAGTTGGACATAGAGGGCTCGGAGCTGACCGTGGTCTCCCCAACCACCGTTCCCATTGATCTCACTATTCTACGGAACATGGGAATGGTTGTCCGGGATGCGAATGGCCGCTACACCATCCACACAGATCAGCCAGGACAAGCATCGGCATCGGAACCATTTCCAGCGCATATCCCTCCGTCCGAGACGTTCGTGCCACGTACTGCCTTCGAACGACACATGTCGCATGGATTGGCAGAACTATCGGCCCGATACAGTCGAGACATGGACATGATTGACAGACGGCTGACGATGATGGAGGACAGGATTGACAGACGGCTGGCGATGATGGATGACAGGATCGCCATGAGTACCAGCAGGATTAAGGAGATACATCAGCAGACTTCCCGAGTGGCAGAAAACTTCGAGTTTGACTTTACAGCAGAAATCGGTCCACTGGATGAAGATCCGCCGGGTTCTTAGTCTCTCTCTCCTTCTTTCCTTTCTTTTCCTTTTGTTTTTCTTGTTCTATGTGTATAAACATGTCTGGGCTGTATGACGTATGAATCTATGTACAAAGTTGATTTATATGACATATAGAATTGTTTGCATTATTTTGTTTTTTTATGTCTTTCTTACCCATAGTATAGGTAAGCATCTTTTCTTTCTGTTTTATTTCTTGTTTTCAAATAAGTGTGGGGTATTTAGATATGCATGAACACTGAGGACATTGACAGACTTAAGTGTGGGGTAGCAGTGCACGGTGCACTGTAGCAGTTTGCAAAATTGTTTGCATGCTTTTGCTTGTTTTCCCCGTATTTTCACACCCTTTCAAAAAAATTCAAAATTTTTCCGTCTTTCAGACTTCTAATTGCAATATGCTTGGTTAAACAATTGCTTATGTCTATGATATGTAGGTAGTATGTTATGGTTAGTAGGAGATAATTGATGACTACTGCTGAACTAATTGATTAGGAATAGGGAATTCCTGATAACTGAGCACAACTTTGTCTGGATTAGAGACCTCAGCCA
This sequence comes from Asclepias syriaca, assembly GCA_027405835.1. Classification (NCBI taxonomy): domain Eukaryota; kingdom Viridiplantae; phylum Streptophyta; class Magnoliopsida; order Gentianales; family Apocynaceae; genus Asclepias; species Asclepias syriaca. The sequence continues at coordinate 13,998,456 of CM049932.1, forward strand.
ATTGCCTGTTCGAGACTTAACTAGATAAAATTAGACCAGTTGTGGATATATTGGCAGTTAGAATGACTACATGAGACTCTGAGCTAAAAGTGAAAAGAAACAAAAGAAAGTTAATCAAATGAGGGTAGTTTGCCAGCGGCCTTCGCTACTCGAGCACCACTCCTTCGGGGAACTTAAAGCCTGATGCCCTAAGGTCGTGTAGATTTGGGAGTCATCGGAGTGAGACTCGTTACATGGGTAGTTGAAGTTGACGTGTTCTAAGCAGACTCAAAATACCCTGAACCTATAAAGAAAATAACTAAATACTAAAACATTAAAAATCTGATCACCGAAGCTCAGAACTCAAAAAGTTGTAAGTTGTTAGTATGTCTAGCGATGGGTCGAAGTGTTATCTGGTAGTAGTTAAGACAAGAGTACATTGTGTTGACTATCTGGTCTAGACTAGTACACACACTACACATCAGGAAGACCCTGTGACTAAGGAAAAAGTCCAACCTAGTTGTTGATTTGTTTTCTGCCTGATCATAACAAGCTACTAAAAACATCTGAGACCTTGTCATAGCAACCTAACCAGTCAGACCTGTGTTAAGAACTGTCTGAAGAATTTTTGGAATAAAAACATGACTAGGAATTTAAGTGACTGCACTATGGTTTAGAATCACTAACTTCAGGTAGACTTTGCTTGAGGACAAGCAAAAAGCTAAGTGTGGGGTTATATGATACGCGAAAATCGTATCACCTTTTTAGCATGTTTTTATGTATGATTTCGGGTGAAATTGAGGGTAAATTGATCTTAATTGTTTGTTATTTACTCAATTTCACAGTTTTTATGATTTTGGAAGTGTCAGGTGAAACGTAGACGAAAACAGCAAATTTTGGGGCAAAAACGCAATTTTTGGAAATGTTGACTTGGTCAAAGGGTCAGGACGGGCGTCCCGAATCCGGGACGGGCGTCCCGACCCAGTCAAAGCACCGGGACGGGCGTCCAAGACTCGGGAAGGGCGTCCCGACCTGGTCAACAGACCAGGACGGGCGTTTCGAACCCCCAGATCCAGTCCCACATCGAATATTTGATGAAAAATCACCCCGGGAAGCTGCTATAAATACCCCAGGCCTCCAGCAGTTGATTTCATTCCTCTCCACTCGATCTGAGTCATTAAGTGGTTTCCCATGTACACTTCTCTAGTACACAACTCACTCAGAGACTCGGATCTCAATTTCTTTCTTATTAGTGTTTTATTTTAGTTTCTGAGAAATAGTCTCAAACCTTAGGCTTCTATAGGTAGGTTCGTTTCTGGTATTCATAGAATACCTGGGATTTCGTTAGGAGATCCTAAGAGGGCTCTAGGCGTTCGAAGAGTCAGTCCATAGGGCTGGGCTTAAGCCGGGTTGTTAAGTAAAGCCCAGCTACTAGGCTGAGGAAGCGTCATCCGAAGGTTCTGACGAGCAGAGTCGGGTCAAGCAGTACGCTCCAACGGCGTGACTACGTAAAGGGTGATTTCTTTATGGCATCAGTCCCCCCCGTCCCTCTCTTTATATGTTGTTACTGTGTATGTCCAAATACTGATTTGAATACAAGATTATGATTACTATGAATATTTGTTATGTTTGTTGAAGTTATTATGTTTTTCCGGAAATAGCCACCTGCTTAAATATTCATTATGTCTGCATGTCTAATGTAGTTTCTTTTAAACTAAAATTAGGGTTATAGACAATTCCTAACCACAGTCTATTCATAACCTGTTTAGTTTAACAGGCATCAATTAGTATTGGTGTCTGCCAAACTAGATAAAATAACCTGCAGAACACCCTGTTTGTTAGAGTAGTCTAGGTAGGCTGAGTAGAGCGTTATGCCGGCGATTATGGGCAAGCGGCATGATTCCCGAAGTGACATAGGGCTTTCATAGCTGTCTTTAGTAGTAGCCGTGAGTAGGGCCGTTTACCTTGGCGATGGGGCGGTAGCATAGAGACTCAGATGTGGTACACCTTTAGACACAGAACATAGTTGCAATCCAGGCTAAGATATATCTAAAACACTCGAATATAGGAACAATATAACATAGAATCAGGACTCATCTATAAAACACTTCTAGGATTAATTAGACTTAAACCTAGTGGAGAACGAATCACCATCTCATCAAAGTTATTGATGAAGATTGCATAACTGGATTATAAGATAAGAGTTAGGAATAAAGGCTAGTTACTACTAAGTCGTTGCCACTTCCCTGGGAGTACGATAATTATTTAATAAAATCGTAGATACTTTCCAACAGACTAGCTACATGATAGGTACTCTGCCTTAGGTTCTGGCTGATTAAGTGACACGATAGAGACTAAATGTGACAATTAGTCAATCACAGTCCTTAATTATTCATAATCAACATAGGGTAAAATAACACCTATTTAGCACATCAACCGGAATCCCATCAGCTTTCAACACTTTTCAGACAGTGTTGATAGTAGTCAATTGGTTTCCCGTAGATTCTTTAGGGCAATGCTCCAAAATCTTGTGTCCTTCGTCTTCTGAGATACGTCTGCTGATCACTTACCCTGCAATGATTCAAAATAGAAAAACGGATCTCCCTAGTAGTAACATTCCAAATCAACAAAGAATTTCTTCTTTTGTTGATAAGTCATATCACTTGGGAATAATTAGCAACTAGATAATTAGTAATACCAGTAAACTACGGAGGAGAATCATTATTCATAGCAAATAATTTCTCATTCAGAAGTTTATCAGATACTACTGTCTCGTCAATAGCTTCTAACTCGGGGTTTTCTAATCTAGACCAAAGGTTTGATTTCTAGATTTTTAGCCCTTTTTCTTATCCCGTCTTTCTATATCAAATTCAATAGAACTTAATTGATCCATCTTGGTTCATCATTAGTTTTATTGAACAGATATCTTAGAGTAAAGTAATCAGTGTATACTATTGTTTAGACTAGGCATGGCATGAATGTATCATAGGCATATGCAATAACTAGTAATCCCTTTTCAGTGGTGGTAAGGTTCTACTAGGCATCAGTAAAAGGTCTTACTTGCATAGTGTATAATATGAAGTTCTAATCATGCCTATTTCCTAAAACAATCATTACTACATGGTCACTAGCATCACATATTAATTCACAAAGCAAATTCCAATTAGGTGATGTCATAATGGGTGCAGTAATTCCTTTTGGTTTAAACAATCTCATGCATTTATCATCAAACAAAAGGAACATCCTTTCTCATTAGAATACTCAGAGGTTTGTCTATTAAAGAAAATTTTATTTCATGATTCTGTCTAATAGACTAAGCATGACCTAAGAAAATTCCATACTGATATTTCTTCCAGATTAAAACCTGAGCCAAAAATTGACAACTCATAAAAATATTCTATCCTCATTTCCATTTTTATTTTTTTCGAAATTAAGTAATAGGGAAAAAAACGAAAAAGAGAAACAAATGTACGAAAAAAAAACAACTAAGAAAGAACAAGAGATAGGGAAGAAGAACAACTTACCGTTGAGCAAGAAAAATATATTCTTTTTGGATTTTAAATTTTTAACATTTTTTTAATTTCGAAAGCCATTAAATTCCCTCAATATGGTTTTAGAATAATTTTCTAAAATTGGGTTATCCTAAGTGTCTTAATTCCAGATAATATCTAAAATTAATTAGTTATGATAACCCTATATTTCGGAAATTGATTGTCTAACTAGTATAAGATAAGTGTAGGTCTAAGGTCTAGGTTACTACCGTTACCTATCATAAGTCTCTAGAATTGTGACATTTTAATCCTAAATTCATTATGATAGTTCCCCGGCAACGGCGCCAAAAATCTGATGCAGTTCCGGTCGATATGCTAAATAGTTGTTATTTTACCCTATGTTGATTATGAATAATTAAGGACTGTGATTGACTAATTGTCACATTTAGTCTCTATGGTGTCACTTAATCAGCCAGAACCTAAGGCAGAGTACCTATCGTGTACCTAGTCTATTGGAAAGTATCTACGATTTTATTAAATAAATATCGTACTCCCAGGGAAGTGGTAACGGCTTAGTAGTAACTAGCCTTTATTCCTACTCTTATCTTATAATCCAGTTATGCAATCTTCATCAATAATTTGATGAGAGGGTGATTCATCTCCACTAGGTTTAAGTCTAACTAAACCTGAAAGTGTTTTATAGACGAGATCCTGATTTTATGTTTATACTATTACTATACGTTTGATTGACCTATATTCGAGTATTTTAGACATGTCTTGGCCTGGATTGCAACTATGTTCGTGTCTAAAGGTTCCCACATCTGAGTTTCTACGCTACCGCCCCATCGTTAGTGGTAACGGCCCTACTCACGGCTCAAACTAAAGTCAGCAATGAACCCTATGTCACTTTGGGGATCATACGCTCGTCTCATAACCGCCGGCATAAAACTCTACTCAGCCTACTAGACTACTTTCAACCAACATGGTGTTCTGCAGATTTTTTATCTAGTAGGGCACAACAATACAATTGATGCCTGTTAAACTAAACAGGTTATGATAACCGTGGTTAAGAATTGTCTATAACCCTAATTTCAGTTTAAAAGAACGGCGATAGACATGCAGACATAATGGATATTTAAGCAGGTGGCCATTTCTAGAAAAACATTATAACTTCAACATATATCACAAATATTCATAATAATCATAATCTGGTATTCAAACTGTTATTTCGACAAACACAATAACAACATATAAGAGAGGGACAGGGGGACCGATGCCATAAAGAAATCACCCTTTACGAAGTCTCGCCGATGGAGCGTACTGCTGTATATGCCGTATTGCTTGACCCGACTCTGCTCGCCAGAACCTTCGGAGGACGCTTCCTCAGCCTAGTAAATGGGCTTTACCTTAATACCCAGCTTAAGCCCAGCCTTGTGGACTGACTCTTCGAACGCCTAGAGCCCTCTTAGGATCTCCTAATGAAATCCCGGGTATTCTATGAATACCAGAAACGAACCTATCTATGTAAGCCTAAGATCTGAGACTATTTCTCAGAAACTAAAACAAAACACTAACAAGAAAGAAAACTGAGATCCGAGTCTCTGAGTGAGTTCTGTACCAGAGAAGTGTACACTGGAAACCACTAAATGACTCAGATCGAGTGGAGAGGAATGATTCCAACTGCTGGAGGCCTGGGGTATTTATAGCAGCTTCCCGGGGTGATTTTTCATCAAAAATTCGATGTGGGACTGGATCTGGGGGTTCGGGACGCCCGTCCCGGATTGGGACGCCCGTCCTGATCTGTTGACCAGGTCGGGATACCCATCGCGAGTCCTGGACGCCCGTCCCGGTGCTTTGACTGGGTCGGGATGCCCTTCCCGGGTTCGGGACGCCCGTCCTGACCCTTTGACAAAGTCAACATTTCCAAAAATTGCGTGTTTACCCCAAAATTTACTGTTTTCGTCTACTTTTCACCTGACACTTCCAAAATCATAAAAACTGTGAAATTAAGTAAATAATGAACAATTAAGATCATTTTACCCTCAATTTCACCCTAAATCATATATAAAAACATGCTGAAAATGTGATACGATTTTCGCGTATCAATCATTCAATTAAGCTCGATTTAGTTCCCATTTTACCCTAATTTTTGCCTAAAAATATGCTAAAAAAGTGATATGATTTATGCACATCATATTCAAATTCATGTTTAGACGAACACAACAAATAATATACAGAAAGGATCTAGGGGACCACTACAATAAGGTATTCACCCTTTATCAGGTCCGCCGGCGGAGCGACTACTTGTATACCTTGGGTTGCTCAATCTGACTCTGTCTAGCTGAACCTTCGGAGAATGCTTCCTTAGACTAGTACCGATTTCTTTACCTTACATCCCGGGCTTAAGCAATGCCCTGTTGACTAGCTATTCGCTCACCTAATGCCCTCTTAGGATCTACTAACGAAATCCCGGGTATTCTATGAATACAAAAAATGAACCCTATCTAATCAAATTCTAAGAACCTGAACAAAGAACACGAGACGCTCTTTTATTGCTAACTACTCGTGTGAGTGCAGAAAGATTCAATTGAATCACTGAATAACTTATATCGTGTGTAAAAAGATACACTTTAAGTCACTAGATGACTTACATCGAGTGATGAGGGATGATTTCAACTGAGAAATGTCTGGGGTATTTATAGTAGGTTAAATGAGTGAATTTCTCTTGGATTTCTGATGTGGGACAGCATTCTGCTGCTCGAGATGCCCGTCCCGAGTCTGGGACCCCCTTCCTGGTGCTTTGACCGGGTCGGGATGCCCGTCTCGATAGTTTGACTTGGTCGGGACGCTCGTCCGAAACTCAAAAGTTCCAAAAATTGCATTTTTACCCCAAGATTTGTTGTTTTTTGCACATTTCACTTGAAACTTCCAAAATCACAAATTCTGTAACAATGTATTCATATCAATTAATTAAGATTGATTTGGTTCTAATTTTACCTTAATTTACGCCTAAAAACATACTAAAAAAGTGATATAATTTGTGCATATCATTTATCCAAAAACCATTCCTTCAAAACTTTTAAGACTAAGATCAATTCAAACCCACTTTAGAATTATTTATGCTATTTGTTTATTTAATTCCGTCTAAATGATGAGCTTATAATTTTATTATTATTTTAAAATACATATATATACATATAAGTATATAAATAAAGAGGTGGTAATTGACAATAAAATTCCTCAGGAAGCGGACAACCTTCCTGAAATAGAAAACCCTGCATTATCTGGCATCGGAGAACGGGGAGAAAAATGCAAGAAAAACCTAACTGCCGAAAGAGAAGGATGCTTGGGTGAGCTGTGATGATTGCCACAAGTGGCGTCGTATTCCAGCTGCCCTCGCAGATGAAAATTGTAGCTGACTACGTACAGATGGGTTTGCAAGGATAACAAAGATAAATTTTTTTGCTAAATTCACCATTCCACAAGAGAAGTCCAATGCTGAAATTAATGCTGAGCTTGAAATCTCAGATGCATCTTGTGAAGAAGATTCGGGTGATATGCAGTTAAACTCCAATAAACCAATGACGAATAAGTCTAGGGGTAATGAGCAATCACCATGGAATCTTATGGAGTCAAATCTATTTCTTTGCCGCGGCCGCAAGACTCAATCAATTGATGAGATAAATCAAGCTGGAATTGACCAAATGTTGTTAAAATGCATGTTGTAGGTTCATTGATACTGCAATCAATTTTCAGACTTCCATATGAATTTATACAGACTTATGTCACTAGTATAATTTCTTTAGAAGACAATCATATTCTTCAAATTACAAAAGACCCCATTGCCTCGAGTAATTGAGGCTTTCCTAGTATCAGATGCTTCAGCAAAAAAGAAAAGGAGATTATTTCACAAGCTTCATGGACATTTTGGAGTCCTGAGGATATTGGAGTCTTCCAAGAATAACACCCCAGGTGACGCAGATGTGACTGAAGAGGCTTCTGTCCTTGGAAATTCATGTTCTGTTGTTCATAATACTGATAAAGCTTCTGTATGCACACACGGAGACTACAGAGGTGGATAAGCCTAATACCACTAGTGGAAAATCAAAGCACTCAAATTGGGAAGAAAAAATGCAAGAAGAAAGGCAGACTAATGGAGATGGTCAAGAAGTACCCGTATCAAGCAATGCTCCAGCAATGACATTAAATACATGATGCAGATTCTCATGAGCAACTGCATGGCATTAAGGACAATATCTCTTCACTGCTGAACAAGGAGCGGGATGACAATATCTCTACTCCATCATAATCACAGCCTAATGTTAAAACATGAAAGAAAAGTAGAAGGAGCTCGAGCGAACATTACAAACTAGGTAGGATGATCTTATAGCAGAAAGGGAAAGGATCCAGCATCTTCTACAACAATACAGAGCACAAGAAGAAGAAAAACTTTGCAGTAAAAAACTGGGCTCTTGAGTAGTCCAAGGAATAGAAAGCTGTTGCAGACGAATCCACCATGAATGTTGATTCATGTTCTTTATCCAATGAAAACATATTGTTGTCATTCACCCCTTAATCTGAAGAAATAATGCCAAGATTGGAGGAGGATTCTACTGCTGTTGCCGTTGCTCCTTCAGGTACAGGAAATGAAGAACCTGAAACAATGGATGAACAAGTTTGGAGGATCAATCATCACAACGAAATCTAAAGTTTGAGAACTCGAAAAAGAGGATGAATGAACTTGAGCAAGAGCTGTAAACTTCAGATGCTCGCAAATTTGAGGAGTTGCACAACGAAAGTGGTTCCTATGCTGAATCTGAGGCTAAAACGGACTTCTGAACTTCAAGGAATATTTATCAACTGTTGAGAAACTTCTTTCGTCAATAATAAACAAACTCCAAACAACCGAGTCAAACTTGGAGATTGTCAAGTTAAAGCTACAGGAATTGCAGTAGATACAACTAATAAGAAGAATCTGGAGCTCGAGGAAATAATACAAGCCTCTAGTGCTGCTGCAGATGAAGCAAGATCACAAATGATAAGATGCTATGAAACCTGAACTGCATGTTGCGAAAGATGGATGATTCCATACAAGAAGTACAACATCTAAGACCTGAGATTGCAACATTCTTCCCAACAAGTTCAGCAATAACAACTTGTTTACTATCAACAACAGCAATTCATGCAACAACTATATCAACAGGTAGAGAAGCTTACCTAAATGCATCTGTTAGAAATATAAAAAAGAGAGATGTTTAACAAGAAGATTGGTTAAAATGAAAGACAAGTGAGACCAATTTATAGACTTACAATCTAAAAAATAGATACCCACATAATCAGTAAATTTAATATTATCTCACTACTCATATTAACTACTCATATTAACTACCCACTAACTATCCATAACTACTCACTAAATAACTAACCATAACTACCCCTAACATAGAAGTTTCAGCTCTAAAACATTATTCTAACATCATCAACAGGGGTATGTGGTGGAGACAACACAGGCATATACATATAAGATGCTCTGACAGCCGTACGAATTACATCAACAAGGTTATGCTCAAATGTCGCACCGGGAGCAATATAATCAACAACTATATGTATACAACCAAATGATGCTACAACAGCAGCAACAATCTCACTCAGCTCCTGCAGCTGCAGCAAAATGACCAACATAAGCATCCTCGAGAAAGCAGAGTTCATGAGCCAAATTAGCTAAAAGGCCAGATTCAAAATTTACCGGGCATAGAGAATTTGAAGAAGGAAGGTTCAAACTCAAGTCGAGACATGACCCCAGAATGAGCTTATAGGCGGCCACAACACTGATAACCATTTGACACCAACTCTGAGTCTCATGCTGCCACCGAAGTAATATCTTCCGCAGATGGCATTGTATCCCATAATGAGCAAACTTCGAGCGTGCCATCTGCAAGTAGGGAGTTTCTAGAAACGCAAGAGAAAGCCAGAGAACTTGAACTCAACCACCAAAAATTGCATCAACAGATTGTGAAATCAGAAGAAAGATACAACGTGCAACTCAACGCCATGCAAGAGGCACTTCAAGCACAAAGAACAAATGCCTTGAATTCCATTCTAAACTTACTGTGCCGGCTATCAATTAATGGAATTGGAATTGGAACTATTGAGATAGCAAAGAAGAAGGTGGCGGTGTTATGACGTCGTTGAAGGTGGCGGAGTTATAATTGTTGCTATCGTCAAGAAGGTAGCATCAGTCCTTTCAACTCCATGCCTTGGTTTGACGTTATTCTTCACACTACAGGGAGAACGAAATGCGTTGATGAAGCATTTGAAATGCTTGTATTCACTGATGAATTATATGCATAAATCATATCACTTTTTAGCATGTTTTTAGGCACAATTTAGGGTGAAATTGATGTTAAATCGCTCTTAATTGATTGTTATTAACTAAATTTCACAGTTTTTGTGATTTTGGAAGTGTCAAGTGAAAAATACAAGAAAATGACAAATTTCGGGGCAAAAATGTGATTTTCAGAAGTTCAAAAGTCGGGATGGGCGGCCAGAACCCAGGACGGACGTCTTGACCTGGTCAATAGACCAGGACGGGCGTCCAGGACTTGGGACGGCCGTCCTGACCTGGTCAACAGGCCGGGACGGGCGTCCCGAGCCCCAGTTCAGACTCCCACATCGATTTTTGAAGAGAAATTCACCCAGTTCCCCTACTATAAATACCACAGGCCTTCCTCAGTTGAAATCATTCCTCTCCACTCGATCTGAGTCATTTAGTGACTTCAAGTATACAGTTTTCCATAGTATACAAGTCACTTAGTGTTCTCAAGTTTTTAGTATAGGTTTATTTACAGTTATAGAGAGTGTCTCGTGTTCTTCGTTTCTGAGAGTCTGTCTCAGATCTTAGAATATGACTAGATAGGTTCGTTTTCGGTATTCATAGAATACCCGGGATTTTGTTAGGAGATCCTAAGAGGGCACTAGGCGTTCGAAGAGTCAGTCAACAGGGCTGTGCTTAAGCTGGGTATTAAGGTAAAGTACAGCTACTAGGCTGAGGAAGCGTCCTCTGAAGGTTCTGTCGAGTAGAGTCAAGTCGAGCAGTCCAACATATACAAGCAGTTGCTCCATCAGCGGACTATGTAAAGGGTGAATACTTTATGGCATCGGTCCCCTTGTCCCTCTCTTTATATGTCTGTACTGTGTTCGTCCAAATATATATTATGAATGTTGAATTATGATTATATGAATGTGTTATGCATGTTGAAATACTTTATGTTTTTCTGGAAATGGTCGCCAGCTTAACTATCATTATGATTGCATGTCTGTTGTAGTTTCTTTTAAACTAAATGAATAGTTATATACAACTCCTAACCACGGTCTAATCATAACCTGTTTAGTTTAACAGGCATTAATTTAGGACTTTCCCGTCGAAAAGCATTAATGTCTGCCATATTAGATGAAATAACCTATAGATCACCATGTTTGTTAGAGTAGTCTAAGTAGGCTGAGTTTGTGTGTTTATGCCGGCGTTAGGGCGAGCGGCATGATCTCCTAAGTGACATAGGACTTTCATGGATGCCTTTACCTCTAACCGTGAGTAGGGCCATCAATAGCGATGGGGCGGTTTATCAAGTAGCTCAGATGTGGTACACCTTTAGACTCAGTACATAATTGCAATCTAGACCAAGATATATCTAAAATACTCGAAGATAGGTCAATCAACATGTAGGAATAGTATAACATAGAATCAGAACATTATCTGTAAAACACTCTTAGGCTTAGATCGACTTAAACCTAGTGGAGAATGAATCACCCTCTCATCAAAGATTTTGATGAATGATTGCATAACTGGATCATAAGATAAGAGTTAGGGTAAGAGGATAGTTACTACTAAGCCGTTACCACTTCCCTGGGAGTACGATAATTAATCTAATTAAAATCGTAGATACTTTCCAACAGACTAGCTACACGATAGGTACTCTGCCTTAGGTTCTGATTGATTAATTGACAGCATAGAGACTAAATGTGACAATTAGTCAGTCTAAGTCCTTAATTAATCATAATCAACATAGGGTAAAACAACACCTATTTTAGTATATCAGTCGGAACGCATCAATGAACTAGGTCAATCAGAAAATAAAGATGATAAGTTTCGTAATGAACTAAACTTTGCAAATATTTTATTACTTGTTGCGGTCACAAATCAGGGATCATTTGATTGGATTAAAGAAAATCCTAAAACCCTAGTTGAATGATAGGAAAGAAAGCGAAGATGTAGGTTCCGGCAGTGTCATACAGTGGAGAGAATTGTCCTAGTTTCGGGCTCTAATCACAAGGATTTGCAAGTCATAGCATCTAAGGTTTGAAAACATCTTATGTTCATCAGATGGAAAGTAGAGCGTTGGAGCGGTAGAATTTCGAATAGAATGAGATATACTTCCCCGTCCGGTGAGGTTTGTTACTCCTTGCGAGAAATGTTTTCTTTACTCATCGTTGCCAGTAATGATATAGATACGGACGATAGCCGATCTAGGTCTCCGGAGTCATCCAGTGATGCTGTTGAAAACAAAGAATTCGAAGAACTGGTTAGAAAGTCCATGTTTGCTGTGGAATGGAAATTTGTTGATAAGTTCAAAAAATCAAAGCTTAGGATGGAAAAGATACACATATCTCCCAATGCTGAATATTTTATTCACTCTGTTCTGCATGTGATTAATGGTGGAAAAATAGTGAATTGTTATGCAATAATAAGTGGGAAGAGCCACAACAAATTCATGGGGAGAAGAAAGATGAAAACAATGGAAGTCATGAGAAGAAGAGGAAAAGAAAAAAGATATCCCACAACAACAGCCAAAGAAACATGTTATCGAAATTGATTGATTCTGGCTCAGTTTTAGTCGGAGAAAAAATGCAGTACCATCACTGATTTAACAGAACATAACACTAGAGCCTCCCAACTTCAGTCTGCTGCTGAATCCCGAAATTCAGAAGCTGAAGCACAATTGCAAGAAGCAATCAAGAAATTTGCTTCTAGTGATTCAGAAGCTAAGGAATTAATGGAGAAGTTAACTGCTCTTGAAAAACAAATGGAAGCCTTCCAGATTGCTGGTTATCAAACAACTCAAGCCTCTGTAGCTTTGAGCAGTTTCCTATTGTTCTAGGAGTTCCACCTTCTAACAAATTCCCATTCAATGACAGCACCTCTAGCTTCGATAACAAACAAATCTCAGCAGGAATAATCCCTGACAAAGCATTGGAACATAGGTCCAAAGCCTCCAGACGCGACAAGTTCCCAATACCCTCTGGAATGTTTCCAGTGAAGATTCCATTTGAGAGCTAAAGGAGAGAACTTGACTCGGAAACGAGGAGCTGAATTCCATCAAGAGAAGAAAGCAGAAGCAAGGAGCTATGTAGCCATATGAACCAGCTACAACATGGGGAGCTCTTAAAGAATCTAGAGATTCTACAAGCTTTGCAAAGCCAAAATCAGCATGAAAGCTTCAAACTGAGGACCAACCAAAATATTGTTTGCCTTGATATCACGGTGAACAATTGGTGGAATACGGTCAAGGTGGAGATAATCCAGCCCATATGCAGCTCCAAAAACAGGAGTCTCATCTCGATTAAAAACTCCTGAGCTACCCTTTTCGACAATGTTGGATTTAGAAAGCCTCCTGACAACTTCATTCATAGAGAAGTTCAACTTTTGGAATTGGTTAAGACACTTGGTCCTATCAATACAGAGCCCTTGTTTTCAAACAAAATGAGCATTTGGCAGAGCTTGAAAGAATTTGGTTTCTGGAAGAAAACCCGAGAAATTGTTGTACGAAACAAATTCATCCCTTACACAAAAACTAGCTTCGTATGGATCTAAAGTGAATGATTTATAAACAAGATTGTCAGCGGTCCTTTCTGAGAAGGCTAAAGTAATTGTGGAGCTTCAATCTTCAAAGAAAACTATAGAAGCCTTGACGCAACAACTAACTTCTTAAAGCAAGAGACTTCAATCTCACATATCTTCTGTCATGGAACAAAATAACATGCGATGGGTAGTCTGAACCTTGCCTAGGGACCCTACGGACGAAACAACTTTAAACACTTCGAGTCAATCTTGGAGTTCCATTGGAGTTATACTTGGATAAATATGAGTAAATCTCATAATATTAAAACACTTCGAGTCAATCTCGGAGTTCCATTCGAGTTATATTTGGATAAATATGAATAAATCTCATAATATTAAAACACTTCGAGTCAATCTTGGAGTTCCATTCAAGTTATACTTGGATAAATATTAGTTAATCTCAACTTTAAACACTTCGCGTCAGTCTCGGAGTTCCATTCGAGTTATATTTGGTTAAATATGAGTAAATCTCATTATATTAAATTCGAGTCAATCTCGAAGTTCCATTTGAGTTATACTTTGATAAATATGAGTTAATCTCAGCTTTAAATACTTCGAGTCAATCTCGAAGTTCCATTCGAGTTAAACTTGGATAAGTATGAATAAATCTCATAATATTAAAACACTCCGAGTCAATCTTGGAGTTCCATTCGAGTTATACTTGGATGAATATGAGTTAATCTCAACTTTAAACACTTCGAGTCAGTCTCGGAGTTCCATTTGAGTTATACTTGGAGAAATATGAGTAAATCTCATAATATTAAAACACTTCGAGTCAATCAAAGACTTTCATTCGATTCATACTTAGATAAATATGAGTAAATCTCATAATATTAAAACACTTCGAGTCAATCTCGGAGTTCCATTCAAGTCATACTTGGATAAATATGAGTTAATCTCAATTTTAAACACTTTGAGTCAATCTCAGAATTCCCTTCAAATTATACTTGGATAAATTTGAGTCAATCTCAATTTTTGATACTTCGAGTAACACTTGGAAAAATTTGAAACACTCTGAATATCACTTGAAAAAACTTGGGTCAATCTCGGGATTAAACATCTTACCAGCTAACGGAGTGCCGAATGACTCCGCAAATATCATCGAATTGAAAGATAGATCATTCTTCCACTTCGATGAGGGGCCACTAGAGAGTAAAAATACTCCCAAGCTAATGTGGCTAATGCCCCCCCAAATAAGATTGCACATAAGCCGATGTTGAAAGTACGCACCTCGATTTGCATCTCTGTTATCCCTATTGACCAAGATAAGCGTATGATACGATAACTAACACCGTATCACTAGTAAATCGTGGATTCCTCATCCTCTCCACGACCTAATCTGTTCGCCACAACGATCGTAACGAAGACACGATCTTACGACCGTTACAATCACTCTTCCTGTAAAGGAGAAACTATAAAGAAATAGTAAAGGGAAGGTAAAAGACATTCAATTCCAGATATCCTAAAGTCTCTTATATTATATTCCCTCAAACTGACTTGATCGTTGGAGAGTTCACGGGGAATCCACGTCCCCATTGAACCTTCTCAGTTTTGCAGGTACTCGATATCTCAAGATTACCAAAAATCGATCATCAAAGACTTACCTTCCCAGTCCTCAAATTATCCTAACCAATTTTTGACTATTCAATATATATAAAAGAGTTGCAAGAAAATATTTGGGAAAATGTGCAAGAAAAAAGAGAGAATGACAATTAAGTTTTGAATGCTGCATTTCTTATGTTTTTCAATGTAATGGAGGGAAAGTGTAAATGGGAGATAGCCATTTGTTGTACAAGAAATCTGGTTTCAGATTTGAACACATAGGAATGGTTGTTCATCCATAATCAAACAAATTATGGCGATAATCTTTCTCAGCCTTTTTTCCGGTGCCGACAAATATTTTAAGAAGATAACTCCACACCGTTTGATATATCCTCATAAATGAATAACAAGTAAATTGTGTCAGAAAATTTATATCAATTATCAATTTTTCTTCAAATCTTCCTTCTATTGTATTCACTAGAAAAAGGTACTCGTATTTACCTTTGTATATCAATCCTTTTTTATCACAATATAATATATAATATATATATATATATATATATTATATATTAATTCGTCAAAAATCGGTCTGACACCACATGTCGATTATCCGACATCGTTTGATGGTCTCTCTGCCAAATACCACTATCTGTGTTGTTTATGTGTCGTGGGAGGATTGCTATCTTGAAACGCTAGGCCTGCAAAACAGTAAAGTTTACACAAAGGGTGGAAGGTCTCCGGTAAACCCTCCGATGGTAAAGTCAGTGATTTGACTGTAGGGCAGTTAATTTGACAAAGATTAGTAGAGCAATCTTGGCTTACCCCCATTACCTTTACGGGGGTGGTATTTATAGGGAATAAAACGCCATTGCGATTGGCAGGTCGGGTGATCTATTACGGAGAATCTAGTGGTTACCAAATTTTGTGGAAAAGAAATGAGATCCCCCCTTTTTAGTAAGATGTTGGGGGATCTTTGACTGTGATCCATTGTGGAGTCAAACGTTGACCATCGGAGATGGTTTTAGGAGAGTAATGGACTAGTGGGTCCACCCCGAGGTGACCGGTGTGTCCTAACTTTGCCCCAGAGGTGAGGCGGGGTAGCAGCGTGGTCCATCGTGGGGTTTGGCGTGTGGCGAAGTGGGCCCGTCATGCCATGCCAGGTAGATTGCCATGTAAGCCCGGTGGGTCCTACTCGCCTTGTGTAATTCGATATGTCAACATGGGGGTATTTTCATACCTCTCAGTGGCCCCTCGTCGAAGTATAAGAGAGGAAAAGATCTTTTAGTTCGACGCATTTTTGCGACTCCCATTGTGAAGGGGTTTGTTTGCGAACTCGGACCCTTTGGAGGGGTAGTCCAAGTCCTTGGCGACGGTTTGTTCTCCTGATGTGGGGTCAGGCACCTATGATGGTGGTTTGGTTATCGAGGAGGCAGTTGACGTTTGCTTGTTCAGAGGTGGTGTCGTTCGTACTTCCCCATGCGCGGGTAATGATAGCGCTGCACGTGGGGGGTCAGAGACGCAACCTTTGGTGTGACTGCGACCCGACTAGAGTCGGGTTCAGGTGAAGCTTGTTGGGGAAGCTTTACCAATTCTTTGAAAATTAACTCCTCTCCATTCCTCCTATAAATAGCCCGCTCACTCCCTTTTGAAGGGCTTTTTACCTTTCCTTCTTCAAATTTCTTTGTGAAACTTTTGCAGTTCCACTCCAAACTTCCTAAAAATCCTTCTTCTTTCCTTGATTTCTTCTCAGTGACGTGCTTCTTCTTTTGCTACTATTTCAAGGTTTCTTCATCTTCCACATCATCTCAGGTAAAGGGGCATTATTGTTGCATGTTTCTCAATCTTTCTGCTTTTCGTTATTTTTCTGTTTGGGTGTTCGAGGGTTTAGAACGCTTTGTGTTCTGTTTTTTGTGTTGGGGAAATGGTTTTTTCTGAGTGAGCGGTGGTTTTGATCGATTAGAGTGATTTTTAGGGGCAGTTTTTTTGTGAGAGGTTTTTTGGGGTGAGGAACTGGTTGAATGCGGAGTGTGGGAACTTTAGTTCTGATAGGATTTCTTGTTTGTGTTGTAGATATGTCAAATTCAGAGAGTAACGAGGTTCCTGTCCCTGATATGCATAAATCATATCACATTTTTAGCATGTTTTTAGGCATGATTTAGGGTGAATGGGTAAACCGGTCTTAATTATTTGTTATTAACTCAATTTCACAGTTTTTTTTTGATTTTAGAAGTGTCAGGTGAAAAGTAAAAGAAAATGGCAAATTTCGGGGCAAAACCCAATTTTTCAGAAGTTCGGACTTCGGGGAGGGCGTCCTGGACGGCCGTCCCGACCTGGTCAACAGACCGGGACGGGCGTCCCGAACCAGAAACCCAAGTCCCACATCGAAGTTTTGATGAAAAATCACTCCAGGAAGCTGCTATAAATACCCCAGGCCTTCATCAGTTGAAATCATCCCTCTCCACTTGATCTGAGTCATTCAGTGACTTCCAGTGTACAATTCTCGAGTACACAAATCACTCAGAGACTCAGATTTCAATATAAGTTTTCTTTCTTTCTTTTTAGTGTTTCGTTTTTCTTAGTTTCTGAGAATTAGTCTCAGATCTTAGGGTTCGATAGATAGGTTTGTTTATGGTATTCATAGAATACCCGGGATTTTGTTAGGAGATCCTAAGAGGGCTCGAGGTGTTCGAAGAGTTAGTCCACAAGGCTGGGCTTAAGCTGGGTATTAAGGTAAAGTCCAACTACTAGGCTGAGGAAGCGTCCTCCGAAGGTTCTGGCGAGCAGAGTCGGGTCAAGCAGTACGACATATACAGCAGTACGCTCCATCGGCGAGACTAAGTAAAGGGTGATTTCTTTATGGCATCAGTCCCCCTGTCCCTCTCTTATATGTTGTTATTGTGTTTGTCCAAAGAATGATTTTGAATATCGGATTATGATTTTCATGAATAGTTGTTATATATGTTGAAGTTGTTATGTTTCTCTGGAAATAGTCACCTGCTTAATACTCATTATGTCTGCATGTCTAATGTAGTTTCTTTTAAACTAAAATTAGGGTTATGGACAACTCCTAACCACGGTCTATTGATAACCTGTTTAGTTTAACAGACATCAATTAGTATTGGTGTCTGCCATACTAGATAAAATAACCTGTGGAACACCTTGTTTGTTAGAGTAGTCTAGGTAGGCTGAGTTGCGTTTTTATGCCGGCGTTAGGGCGAGCAGCATGATCCCCGAAGTGACATAGGCTTTCATGGACGCCTTTAGCTCGAACCGTGAGTAGGGCCGTCATTAAGGTAGAGCGGTTTATTAGTTGACTCGGATGTGGTACACCTTTAGACTCAGAACATAGTTGCATTCCAGGCTAAGATATATCTAAAACACTCGAAGATAGGTCAATCAACATGTAGGAACAGTATAACATGGAATCAGGACTTTGTCTATAAACACTTGACGTAGCTTTATAGCTTTTGGCAAGTATCACAGCGCTTCACGTAGCTTTTCGCATCCCTCCGCAGTGTCATCCAATAGTAGCTCTAGTTAATCACTTTTTTTGCCAAAGGTCTCTATCAGGGATGTCCACCGCAGACCCCCTCGTGTGATTCCTCTAGAATTTCCTGAGTGAGGTCGGGCGGTACACAGTGGAGAAGTGGTTTGGAGAAAGAGCGATGGTACAAGATATCGTTGAGTACAGTGTAATGGGTTGTGCATTTGCAGATTTATCTGGCCTTAGTCTTGTCTTCCGGCAGGATATCTGAGGATATGAAGTCCTTCAGCTCGTCGATCCATGTTGGGGAGTCAAGTGTCGAAGTTAGGATCGGCGAGATGTGTTCCGGAGCAGAGATTCGAACTACCTGGACTTCGAGGTCGTTGGGGGCTTCTCCGGATGCTATTTTGGCCAGCTTGTCTGCTACTTCATTGTTGCTACGGTCTACCAACTGGGACACCCTTTCCGCATAGGCCTTCAAATTGTCAGAGTTGATTGTGAACTCGTTGTTGACTTATCCCACAACAACTTGGGAGTCACTGAAGACTTTGAGCGACCTCACTCTTGAGTCTAATGCCCACTACATCCCGATTACCAGGGCCTCGTACTCCGCTTGATTGTTGGACATGGGGTAGTTGAGTCGGACGTTGCAGACCTCTTCGTGCTGCCTGAAGGGTGATTTTATGGTGGCCCCTACTCTGACACCCTTTGCGTTCACCTCCCCGTCGACCATCATTGTCCATGCCTCGTTCGCCGGGGGAGTGAGCGTTGTTTCTTTGACAGGGGTGACTTCAGAGAACGACAGTTTGGCTAAAAAATCTGTCAGAGCATGGGCCTTTATCGCAGTTTAGGGTGCGAAAGTTAGGTCCAGGCTGCAGAGTTCAATGGACCATCGAAGCATCCTCCCTGATTGGTCCAACTTTTGAAAAATCTGCTTCAGAGGATGGTTAGTATATACAACTATGGAGTGGGATTCGAAGTACGCCCGGAGCTTCCAGGTGCTGATGACCAGAGCGTAAGCTAATTTCTCAATGTACGAGTAGCGTACTTCGGCATCCCTCAGTACTATGCTCACGAAGTAGACAGAAAGCTGTTGGCCATCCGTCTCCAGGATTAAGGCAGATGCGATTGCTTGTTTTGAAGCTGATAGGTATAAATACAAGACTTCGCCTGATGTGGGAGCGCTCAACTGTGGTGGGTCCGCCAAGTAGCTTTTTAAGTCTTCCCAGGCCCTTGTGCATTCTTCGTCCCATCGGAAGGTTTTTCAGCAGTTTTCAAGGCTTTAAAGAATGGCATACACCTCTCGGCGGACTTGGACACAAACCTCCCAGGGCGGCAATGCAGCCGTTGAGTCGCTGTATGTCTTTAACGCATCGGGGTTCGGTTAGGTTCTGTATTGCTTCGATCTTTCAGGGGTTAGCTTCGATCCAGTGCTCTGACATCATAAAGCCAAGGAATTTTCCTGACTTCACTCCGAACATGCATTTCACTGGATTAAGCTTCAGTCCGTACTCCGAAAGGCTGGCGAATGTTTCCTCCAAATCATCTAAGTGAGAATGGCCTCGTCTAGTCTTGACGACCACGTCATCCACATACGTTTCCAGATTCCGGCTTATGTGTCTTTGCAGGATCTTGTTCATCATCCTTTGGTAAGTGGCACCTACGTTCTTCAGTCTGAACGGCATCATGTCGTAACAGTAAATAGCTCCTGCGACCCGGAAGGAAGTGTGAATTTGGTCTTGTGGTCTCAATCTGATTTGATGATAG
This sequence comes from Asclepias syriaca, assembly GCA_027405835.1. Classification (NCBI taxonomy): domain Eukaryota; kingdom Viridiplantae; phylum Streptophyta; class Magnoliopsida; order Gentianales; family Apocynaceae; genus Asclepias; species Asclepias syriaca. The sequence goes on from CM049932.1 coordinate 14,018,614, forward strand.
TCGGATGATATGCATAAATCATATCACTTTTTTAGCATGTTTTTAGGCACAATTTAGGGTGAAATTGGTGTTATATCGCTCTTAATTGATTGTTATTAACTCAATTTCACAGTTTTTGTGATTTTGGAAGTGTTAGGTGAAAAGTACAAGAAAATGGCAAATTTCGAGGGAAAAACGTGATTTTCAGAAGTTTAGAAGTCGGGATGGGCATCCAGGACTTGGGACGGCCGTCCTGACCTGGTCAACAGGCTGGGATGGGTGTCCCAGATCCAAGACGGGCGTCCCGGATGCCTGGTCAAAGTCCTACATCAAAATTTTGAGAGAAATTCACCCAGTTCCCCTACTATAAATACCCCAGGCATTCCTCAGTTGAAATCATTCCTCTCCACTCGATCTGAGTCATTTAGTGACTTCAAGTATACAATTTTCCATAGTATACAAGTCAGTTAGCTATTCATGTTTTTAGTATAGGTTTATTTACAGTTTTAGAGAGTGTCTCGTGTTCTTCGTTTCTAAGAGTCTATCTCAGATCTTAGAATATGACTAGATAGGTTTGCTTTCGGTATTCATAGAATACCCGGGATTTCGTTAGGAGATCCTAAGAGGGCACTAGGTATTCGAAGAGTCAGTCAACAAGGTTGTGCTTAAGCTGGGTATTAAGGTAAAGCACAACTACTAGGCTGAGGAAGCGTCCTCCGAAGGTTCGGTCGAGCAGAGTCGAGTCGAGAAGCCCAACATATACAAGCAGTTGCTCCATCAGTTGACTACGTAAAGGGTGAATACTTTATGGCATCGATCCCCTTGTCCCTCTCTTTATATGTCTGTACTGTGTTCGTCCAAATATGTATTATGAATATTAAACTATGATTATATGAATATGTGTTATGCATGTTGAAGTACTTTATGTTTTTTCGAAAATGGTCACCAGCTTAACTATCATTATGACTGCATGTCTGCTGTAGTTTCTTTTAAACTAAATGAAAGGTTATAGACAACTCCTAACCATGGTCTAATCATAACCTGTTTAGTTTAACAGGCATTAATTTAGGACTTTCCCGTCGGAAATTATTAATGTCTGCCATATTAGATGAAATAACCTATAGATCACCATGTTTGTTAAAGTAGTCTAAGTAGGCTGAGTTTGTGCGTTTATGCCGGCGTTAGGGCGAGCGGCATGATCTCCTAAGTGACATAGGACTTTCATGGATTCCTTTAGCTCGAACCATGAGTAGGGTCGTCATTAAGGTAGGGCGGTTTATCAGGTAACTCAGATGTGATACACCTTTAGACTCAGTACATAATTGTAATCTAGATCAAGATATATCTAAAATACTCGAAGATAGGTCAATCAACATGTAGGAACAGTATAACATAAAATCAGAACATTATCTTTAAAACACTTCTTAGGCTTAGATAGACTTGAACCTAGTGGAGAATGAATCACCCTCTCATCAAAGAACTTGATGAACGATTGCATAACTGGATCATAAGATAAGAGTTAGGGTAAGATGATAGTTACTACTAAGCCGTTACCACTTCCCTGGGATTACGATAATTAATTTAATTAAAATCGTAGATACTTTCCAACAGACTAGCTACACGATAGGTACTCTGCCTTAGGTTTTGATTGATTAAGTGACAACATAGATACTAAATGTGACAATTAGTCGTTCTAAGTCCTTAATTATTCATAATCAACATAGGGTAAAATAACACCTATTACCGGGGAAATATCATAATAAATTTAGGATTATTAGCCACAATTCTAGAGACTTATGATAGGTAACGGTAGTAATCTATACCTTAGACCTAACACTTATTTAATGCTAGTTTGATAATCAATTTTCGAGATATAGGGTTATCATAACTAATTAATTTTAGACATTATCTGAAATTAAGACATTTAGGATAATCAAATTTTAGAAAATTATTCTAAAACCATATTGAGGGAATTTAACTGCTTTAGAAATATAATATGAAAAAGGAAAAAAATTGTTAAAAATTTAAAACCCGAAAAATATCTTTCTTGCTTTTTATATTTTGTTTTTCTTTCTGTTTCTGTTATTTGTTATTTTATCCTAACTAGACTTTACACTCCTAGATGAAGAGAACAAGAGCAGCTACAAACCAAGCAAAGAAAACAGAAAACCCTGACACTCTAGGTCGAAAGAAGACGAAACCAGAAGGACCATCTAGGCCTGAACCAGAAATACCACGTGAGAACCTTCCTCCACAACCTATAGAAATAAACTCAAGCCTAGACACCAGTGATTTAGTGAGAAGATTACTGAACACCCGTGAGCCCAGTCCCACAGAAGAAGATCCTTCTGAAGAAACATTTCCTCCGAGAGAAGAACCTCAAAGATCTCCAGTTCACACTCCTGCCCAAAGAGTTCCTAGAAATCCACCACCCCTTGACCAAACCCAAAACTCACCAACATCTCCTGAGTATACTCCAATGCCTAACGAGCATACCCCTTCATCCGGGGGAAGTACTAACGGGTCTCAGTCAGTTTTGTCCATGCAGATAGATACTTTGACTCACTGGATCTACCAGATGGATCAAGGAATCGCAAGCAGACTGTGTCATTTAGAACAGAGCATTCTAAATATCACAGCCAATATGGACCAACTCAGGGCCACAGTGAGCCTCCAGGAAAGCCAAGGTGCACAGATACTATGGGAGTTAGCTGACATACGAAGTGAGCAGGGCAGACAAAGGGAGGAGATGAGAGCTATGCGCATAGAGATGCGAGAAATCAGAAATAAAGGCCATTGAAAAAGGGAAGATTCTTTTTACTTTTCAGCAAATAAATTGTTTGAACTAAAATTAAATAATTGACCCTTATTCTTTATTTCCAAACTTTTTAAAGGGTCTTTCTTTTATTTTATTTAGTAATTTTTCTTCAGATATTTTATTTTTCAAATTCTTTATGAAAAACAAATGTGTTACAAATACAGCTTATTTTTCATTAATTAAGTTGTATAAACTTAGTCTTTTGTTTTTCTATAATTCTTGTTGAATAGAGGTTAGGATATGATTAGAGTAGTTATGATTTTTGAAAAAGAGATTGAGAATTTTTGCAAAGAGTTTTTAACAACTTCTGAATTTGATAGGCTAAACATGAAGACTTGTTAAATATTATGATTGTTTTTGGTGTAATAAGATTTGCAGGGAATTATGAAAAAAAAAATCCGGAAGTGGCACGCATCCCGCAGCAGCCCAGGACGGGCGTCCAGCCGGGGCAGGCATCTGCCTCCGGGACGGGCATCCCGAAGGCCGACCCCTTCTACAAAAATGTCATTTTTTCCCATTTCCTCCCAAATCAACCACCAAAAATCATCTCTCTACAAAATTCCCTCCACCTTCTCTCTACAAATTTTTGGCAACCTCTTGAAATTTCAAAATTCGAATTTCCAGCAAAAAACTTAAAATCCTTCCCTTACCAAAATCCATCCTTCCGAATTCAAATTCACCTCCAGAATTCGAATTCGAATCTTCTTTCCCGCCTAAATTATCATATTCTCTCCAACGCTCTCACCCAAATTACTCCCAAACGCGCTCGTATTACTTCTTCCATGACCGTCACATCTGTGGCACACCCTTTTATGCTTTTTCCTTCCATTCCAGCATACCAGGAGAGATGTCATGGATATATCAGACGCAGCGTACTGGTTAGCAGCACGCTTGACTGGGCAGCAGTCCAGACACTGGGAGTTGAGCAGGAGGTCCGACGCATACTCGACGTACTACCCTACAGTCGAATCTTCATCGTCACTGAGCCGACCTACCTAGAGATGGTATGTGAGTTCTATGCTTCATTTACATTCCAGCAGGAGCACATCACATTCCGTCTGGGCGGAATGGATCGATCGATGACCATGGCCGAGTTTGGCATCGCCTTGGGTATCTTGCAGAGGGACGAATTGGATATGTCTGCCTACACCACAGCAGTTCGAGACTTCACTTCTGCAGACGTCTCCACCACTTGGGCTCAGATTTGTACGACGGGCACTCCCTACCAGCATGGTTTTGCGAAAGCCACAGGTATTCATCCTGCTCTTCGCTATTTACATGCCATTATAGCACACACTCTGTCAGGACATCGGGCGACCCCCGAGAATGTCACCCAGATGGAGACATTCCTCCTGGCCAACATGCATATGGGTTCCACAGTAGAGATGGCTCGACTCATTACTGTTATCATGCGGGGTTTCGCTACGAACACTCGGAAACAGTGTCTGGGGCTCGGTCCGTTCATCACCAGGATAGCCCACTACTTGGAGTTGGACATCAAGGGCTCGGAGCTGACCCAGGTTGCCCCAACCACCATTCCTACGGATCTTACCATTCTACGAAACATGGGGATGGTCATATGGGATGCAACTGGGTGCTACTCCATCCACATGGAGCAGCAAGGAAAAGCATCGGCACCGGGATCGGTCCCAGCACATATACCTCCGACCGAGACAATCGTCCCCCGCACCGCCTTTGAGCGACATATGTCGCATGGATTGGGGGAACTCACAGCCCGACTTAGCCTAGATATGGAAAACATCGAGAGGCGGATGTCGATGATGGAAGATAGAATCACCATGACCAACAGCAGGGTCGAGGAGATTTTTCAGCAGACTTCCCGATTGGTCGAAGACACAGAGGTCTACTTTTCAGCAGAATTCCGTCCACCCAATGACGATGAGCCGGGTTCTTAGCTTTTCTTTTCCTTTTCTTTTTCTTTCTTTTGTTGCTTTTGCTTTATGTGTGTGATCATGTCAGGGCTGTATAAATTTGAATCTCTGTATGACGTTGATTGATATGACATAACAGCATTTGTTTCTTTTATTATATTTTGTCATTTCTTTGATTGCTTTATTTTCTCTCTTACCCTTAGTTAGTCAAATAAGTGTGGGGTAAGAAGTTTTTGTTTTGTTTCTTCTTATTTTCAAATATGTGTGGGGTAATTTAGATGAACACTGAGGAAAGTGTCAGACTTAAGTGTGGGGTAGCAGTGCACAATGCACTGTAGTAGAAAAATTTTTGCATGATTTTTGCATGTTTTTCCTGTATTTTCACACCCTTCCAAAAATTTTTCAAAAATTTTGACTTCAAAATGCAGTATGATTGGTAAAGAATTGCTGATGTCTATGATATGTGTGTATAATATTATGATTAGTAGGAGACAACGTGATGACTTTCTTGAATTTATCGACTAGATATAGGGAATTCCTGATAATTGAGCACAACTTAGCTTGGATTAGAGACCTCAACCAAATACCTTTTCAAAACTTAACTAGATAAGATTAGACCAGTTGAGGATGTATTGGCAATCAAAATGACTAGATGATGCTTTGAGCTGAAAGTGAAAAAAAAAGAGAGTTAACTAAATAGGGTAGTTTGCAAGCGGCCTTTACTACTCGAGCACCACTCCTTAGGGGAACTTAAAGCTTGATGCCCTAAGGTCGTGTAGGTCTGGGAGTCATCAGAGTGGGACTCGCTACATGGGTAGTTAAAGTTGACATGTGACAACAGACACAAAATACCCTAAAAATCAATAAAAGAAAAATCAATAAATGCTTAATTAAAAATCTTGTCACCAAGGTTCAGAACTCATAAAGTTGTTTGTTGTTGGTATGTCTAGCGACGGGTCGAAGTATTATTTGGTAAGAGTCAAGATGAGAGTATATTGTGTTGATAATCTAGTCTGCACTAGTACACACACTACACATCAGAAAGACCTTGTGACTGAGAGAAGAGTTCAATCTAGTTATTAAGTTGTTAACCCTACTTGACCATGATAATCTACTAGAGCCATTTGAGACCATGTCATAGCAACTTAACCAGTCAGACCTGTGTTGTGAATTATCTGATTCATTGATGAATTTTGGAGTAAAAACATGACTAGAAATTTTAAGTGACTGCGCCTATGATTTAAAATCACTAACTTCAGGTAGACTTTGCTTGAGGACAAGCAAAAAGCTAAGTGTGGGGTTATATGATATGCATAAATCATATCACTTTTTAGCATATTTTTAGGCACAATTTAGGGTGAAATTGGTATTAAATCTCTCTTAATTGATTGTTATTAACTCAATTTCACAGTTTTTGTGATTTTGGAAGTGTCAGGTGGAAAGTACAAGAAAATGGCAAATTTCGGGGCAAAAACGTAATTTTCAGAAGTTTATAAGTCGGGGTGGGCATCCAGAACCCAGGACGGGCGTCCTGACCTGGTCAACAGGCCGGGACGGGCTTCCCAGATCCAGGACGGGCATCCTGGATACCTGGTCAAAGTCCCACATCGCAATTTTGAGAGAAATTCACCTAGTTCCCCTACTATAAATACCCCAGGTATTCCTCAATTGAAATCTGAGTCATATAGTGACTTCAAGTATACAATTTTCCATAGCGTACAAGTCACTTAGCGATTCAGGTTTTTAGTTTAGGCTTATTTACAGTTTTAGAGAGTGTCTCGTGTTCTTTGTTTCTGAGAGTCTGTCTCAGATCTTAGAATACGACTAGATAGGTTCATTTTTGGTATTCATAGAATACCCGGGATTTTGTTAGGAGATCCTAAGAGGGCACTAGGCGTTCGAAGAGTCAGTCAACAGGGTTGTGCATAAGCTGGGTATTAAGGTAAGCACAGCTACTAGGCTGAGGAAGCGTCCTCCGAAGGTTCTGTCGAGCAGAGTCGGGTCGAGCAGTCCAACATATACAAGTAGTTGCTCCATTAGCGGACTACATAAAGGGTGAATACTTTATGGCATCGGTCCCCTTGTCCCTCTCTTTATATGTCTGTACTGTGTTCGTCCAAATATGTATTATGAATATTGAACTATGATTATATGAATATGTGTTATCCATGTTGAAGTACTTTATGTTTTTCCAGAAATGGTCACCAGCTTAACTATCATTATGACTGCATGTCTGTTGTAGTTTCTTTTAAACTAAATGAAAGGTTATAGACAAGTCCTAACCACGGTCTAATCATAACCTGTTTAGTTTAACAGACATTAATTTAGGACTTTCCCGTTGGAAAGCATTAATGTCTGCCATATTAGATGAAATAACCTATAGATCACCATGTTTTTTAAAGTACTCTAAGTAGGCCGAGTTTGTGTGTTTATGCCGGCGTTAGGGCGAGCGGCATGATCTCCTAAGTGACATAGGACTTTCATGGATGCCTTTAGCTCGAACCTTAAGTAGGGCCGTCATTAAGGTAGGGCGGTTTATCAGGTAACTCAAATGTGGTACACCTTTAGACTCAGTACATATTTGTAATCTAGACCAAGATATATCTAAAATACTCGAAGATAGGTCAATCAACATGTAGGAAACATAAAATCAGAACATTATCTATAAAACACTTCTTAGGCTTAGATAGACTTGAACCTAGTGGAGAATGAATCACCCTCTCATCAAAGAACTTGATGAACGATTGCATAACTGGATCATAAGATAAGAGTTAGGGTAAGAGGATAGTTACTACTAAGCCATTACCACTTCCCTGGGAGTACGATAATTAATTTAAGTGAAATCGTAGATACTTTCCAACAGACTAGCTATACGATAGGTACTCTGCCTTAGGTTCTGATTCATTAAGTGACAACATAGAGACTAAATGTGACAATTAGTCATTCTAAGTCCTTAATTATTCATAATCAATATAGGGTAAAATAACACCTATTTTAGCATATTAGTCGGAAACCCATCACCGGAGAAGCCATCCATGAAGCTGAGGAACCCGAATCCCAAAGTGGAGTCCACGAGGGCATGAATGCGGGGTAGTGGGTAACAGTCCTTTGGGCAAGCTTTGTTCAAGTTTGTGTAATTTACACACATTCTCCACTTTCCACTTGCTTTTTTTACCATCACTACGTTGGCCAGCCATGAAGGGTACTCGACTTCGCGGATGAATTTTGATTCCAGTAGTTTCTGGACTTCGGCTTGCATTCCTTTGAGTTTGTCGTCCCCAAAGTGTCTAGGTATTTGCTTCACTGGTTTAAATGTGGGGTCGATGTTGAGCCTATGCTCCGCGATGTCGGGGGAGATTCCGGGCGTATCCTGTGTATGCCAAGCGAAGTTGTGGAGGTGGGTGGAGAGCAACCGGGTCATCTCCTCCTTCATTGACGGCGAAATCTCACTCCCTATCTAGACCTTTTGGTCGGGATAGCTAGGGTGTATCGCGACTTCGTCGAACTCTTTTATGTTGGGATTATCCATGACGGGTAAGAGTGTTGACCGGGTGAGGGTGGTGGCGTCCGCATGCTCCCTGGTCGCTAAAATTGATCCGACTATCGTTGGAGGGGGTTCAAATTCCGAGTGTTGTCGGGACTTCACCATGTGAGCGAGCAGGCTTCTGGGGTGGCTCTTGACGTAATCCACTCCGCCCCGGGTGGCAAATCGGACTTGTTGATGCGACGTGAAGATGATAAGCTCAAAAGCGGCATGCGCCGGGGTTCCTAGAATGGCGTTGTAGGGGGAGTCAATGTCTACCACGTAGAATTTGATCTCTTCTTCGCGTGTGCAGGCATCAGAGCCAAGAGTCACTTTAATCTTGACTGTCCCCTTCACATTGATCTTGTGAGCGGTGAAGCCCTCCAGGATCATATTGCTGGGCATTAGGTGACTGTTGTTCATCCCCATTTCCTTGAAACACTTGTGGTACAGGATATTTTTTGTGGTTCCAGTGTCGATCAGTACTCTTTTGACTCGGTATTTATCGATTCCTTGTCTGGTCATGCCCACTTCGAGGACAATGGGAGTGACGCGTGCTTCTTCGTTCAGCTCGAGGTCTTGATCAGAGAAGATAATTAGCTCGTGAGGGAATGTGCCGAAGTCAGACCCTAGAGAAGGCTTACTCAAATTATAGATTTTTCGCTTTATCTTCTTGATGGATTCGTACCGAGGGGTTATGACCTCGATTACTCGATCGGGCTTTCCTTTGGGCTATTTGTCCGGTTCTTGCTCCTTCTCCTGCTCACCTCGGGCTAGCCTTTCGATCATCCACTTGAGCTGATAGCAGTTCTCGATCGTGTGTCCATAGTCCCGGTGAAAGCCGCAGAACTTCGCGTTGTCTCAGACAGATTGACTGGAGGTCCGTGCGGACGCGAGCTCCCGCACTCCGAGCTTTTCCCTAACGGTGGCCACAAGGTTCTCCTTGGACTTCATCGGAGTGATCGCCTCAGTCCTTTACGTCTTGTTCTTGCCTGATCGGCCCTGGGGGGATGTTTCTCTGTACCTTTCTTTTTTCCGATAGTGTGATCCTGGAGAGCGAGCTCCCTTTGACAAGGGTAACCTTTCGGACCACACTGAACACTTCGCCGATGGTTTTAGGCTTGCGGAGTTGGAGTTCAGTGTCTAGCATTTTCGATCGGAAGCCGCACTCGAAGCAGGTGATAGCTCTGTCCTGGGTGATTCCGTCGATCTCATCGTGCACCTTCTTGAAACGCTCTAGGTATTCAAGTAAGGTTTCATCATCTTTTTGCTTGATGTTGGCGAGGTCGCCTCTCGTCTTGGGGATCATGCCCGCAGTTCTAAGCTTATCCAGAAAGGACTTCTCGAGCATCTGCCAGGTGTCAATCGAACCTGGTTTCAGAGAAGTGAACAGATGCGATTCCGGTTGACATGCTAAATAGGTGTTATTTTACCCTATGTTGATTATGAATAATTAAGGACTGTGATTGACTAATTGTCACATTTAGTCTCTATGGTGTCACTTAATCAGCCAGAACCTAAGGCAGAGTACCTATCGTGTAGCTAGTCTGTTGGAAAGTATCTACGATTTTATTAAGTTAAATATCGTACTCCCAGGGAAGTGGCAACGGCTTAGTAGTAACTAGCCTGTTATCCTAACTCCTATCTTATGATCCAGTTATGCAATCTTCATCAAATACTTTGATGAGAGGGTGATTCATTCTCCACTGGGTTTAAGTCTAATTAATCCTAGAAGTGTTTTATAGATGAGTTCTGATTCTATGTTATACTGTTCCTATATGTTGATTGACCTAAATTCGAGTATTTTAGACATGTCTTAGCCTGGATTGCAACTATGTTCTGTGTCTAAAGGCGTACCACATCAGAGGTTTCTAATAAACCGCCCTACCTTAATGACGGCCCTACTCACGGTTCGGGACGAAGGCATCCATGAAAGCCCTATGTCACTTCGGGGATCATACCGCTTGCCCTAGCCGCTGGCATAATCGGACTCGGCTCGGCATCCCCTAGACTACTCTAACATGCAAGGTGTTCAGCAGGTTATTTTATCGAGCAAGGCAGACACCAATACTAATTGATGTCTGTTAAACTAAACAGGTTATGATTAGACCGTGGTTAGGAGTTGTCTATGACCCTAACTTTAGTTTAAAAGAGCACATTAAACATGCAGACATAGTGAATATTTAGCAGGTGGCTATTTCCGGAAAAACATAATAACGTCAACATATAAAACAACTATTCATAAACATCATAATCTCGTATTCATAATATGTATTTAGAAGAAAACAATAACAACATATAAGAGATGGACATGGGGACTGATGCCATAAAGAAATCACCCTTTACGTAGTCTCGCCGACGGAGCGTACTGCTATATATGTCGTATTGCTCGCCTTGACTCTGCTCACCAGAACCTTCGGAGGACGCTTCCTCAGCCTAGTAACTAGGCTTTACCTTAATACCCAGCTTAAGCCCAGCCCTGTGGACTGACTCTTCGAACGCCTAGAGCCCTCTTAGGATCTCCTAACGAAATCCCGGGTATTCTATGAATACCAGAAACGAACCTATCTATAGAAACCTTAAGATCTGAGACTATTTCTCAGAAACTAAAACAAAACACTAATAAGAAAGAAAACTGAGATCCGAGTCTCTGAGTGAGTTGTGTACTAGAGAATTGTACACTGGACACCACTAAATGACTCAGATCGAGTGGAGAGGAATGAATTCAATTGCTGGAGGCCTGGGGTATTTATAGCAGCTTCCCGGAGTGAAAATCTCTGAAAAATTCGATGTGGGACAGCTTTTGGCGGCTCGGGACGCCCGTCCCGGATTGGGACACCCATCTGTTGACCAGGTCGGGATACCCGTCCCGGGTGCTGGACGCCCATCCAGGTGCATTGACTTGGTCGGGACGCCCGTCCCGACCCTTTGACCGAGTCAACATTTCCAAAAATTGCGTTTTTGCCCCAAAATTTGCTATTTTCGTCTACTTTTCACCTGACACTTCCAAAATCATAAAAACTGTGAAATTAAATGAATAATGAACAATCAAGATCAAATTACCCTCGATTTCACCCAAATTCATACATAAAAACATGCTAAAAAAGTGATACGATTTTCGCGTATCAGATAACCCCACACTTATCTTTTTGCTTGTCCTCAAGCAAAGTCTACCTGAAGTTACTTAAATTCCTAGTCATGTTTTTATTCCAAAAATTCTTCAGACCAGTCTTAATACAGGTCTATCTGGTTAGGTTGCTATGACAAGGTCTCAAGTGTCTCTAGTAGCTTGTTATGATCAGGTAGAAAACAAATCAACAACTAGTTTGGACCTTTTTCTTAGTCACAGGGTCTTCCTGATGTGTAGTGTGTGTACTAGTCCAGACCAGATAGTCAACACAATGTACTCTTGTCTTAACTACTACCAGATAACACTTCGACCTATCGCTAGACATATTAACAATAGACAACTTTTTGAGTTCTGAGCTTTGGTGATCAGATTCTTAATGTTTTAGCATTTAGTTATTTTCTTTATAGATTCAGGGTATTTTGAGTCTGCTTAGAACACGTCAACTTCAACTACCCATGTATCGAGTCCCACTCCGATGACTCCCAGATCTACATGACCTTAGGGCATCAGGCTTTAAATTCCCCGAAGGAGTGGTGCTCGAGTAGCGAAGGCCGCTGGCAAACTACCCTTATTTGATTAACTTCTTTTAATTTCTTTTCACTTCTAGCTCAGAGTCTCATCTAGTCATCCTAACTGCCAATATATCCACAACTGGTCTAATTTTATCTAGTTAAGTCTCGAACAGGTAATTGGTTGAGGTCTCTAATCCAGACAAAGTTGTGCTCAGTTATCAGGAATTCCCTTATTCCTAATCAATTAGTCCAAGATAGCTATCAATTATCTCCTACTAACCATAACATACTACCTACATATCATAGACATAAGCAATTATTTAACCAAGCATACTGCATTTAGACGTCTGAAAGATGGAAAAATTTTGAAATTTTTTTGAAAGGGTGTGAAAGTACGTGAAAACAAGCAAAATCATGCGAAAAATTTTGCACTCTGCTACAGTGCACCGTGCACTGCTACCCCACACTTAAGTCTGGCACTGTCCTCAGTGTTCATGCATATCTAATTACCCCACACTTATTTGAAAATAAGAAATAAAACAGAAAAGATTCTTACCCCACACTTATTTGAAAATAAGAAGTAAAACAGAAAAATAAAGGATTCTGTATGGGTAAGTAAGACATAAAATAAAATAATGCAAACAATTTTGTATGTCATATAAATCAAATTTGTACATAGATTCATACGTCATATAGCCCAGACATGTTTATACACATAGAACAAGAAAAACAAAAACAAAAGAAAAAGAAAGAAAATGAAAGAAGGAGAGAGAGACTAAGAACCCGGCGGATCGTTGTCCAGTGGACCTAAGTCTGCTAAGTCAAACTCAAAGTTTTCCGCTACTCGGGAAGTCTGCTGATGTATCTCCTCAATCCTGTTGGTGTTCATGGCGATCCTGTCATCTATCATCGCCAACCGTCTGTCAATCCTGTCCTCCATCATCGTCAGCCGTCTGTCAATCCTGTCTATATCTCGACTGTATCGGGCCGATAGTTCTGCCAATCCGTGCGACATGTGTCATTCGAAGGTAGTACGTGGCACGAACGTCTCGGATGGAGGGATATGCACTGGAAATGCTTCCGATGCCGATGCCTATCCTGTCTGCTCCGTGTGGATGGTGTCGCGGCCATTCGCATCCCGTACAACTATTCCCATGTTCCGTAGAATGGTAACGTCTGTGGGAATGGTGGTTGGGGCAACCAGAGTAAGCTCCGAGCCCTCTATGTCCAACTCCAGGTAGCGGGCTAGCCTGGTGATGTATGGTCTGAGTCCCAGACACTGTTTCCTAGTTCTGTAGCGAATCCTCGCATGACGACCGCTATGAGTCTAGCCATCTCTACTGTAGATCCCATGTGCATGTTGGCTAGAAGGAATGTCTCCATCCGGGTGACAGTTCCGGGCACTGTCAGTCGTCCTGACAATGTGTGTGCAATGATAACATGCAGGTAACGAAGAGTAGGATAAATACCCGTGGCTTTTATAAAGCCATGCTGGTATGGGACACCCGTCATGCAGATCTGAGCCCAAGCAGTGGAGACGTCTGCAGACGTGAAGTCTCGAACTACCGTGGTGTATGCGGGCGTATCCAGCTCATCTCTCTGCCAAATGCCTAGGGCGATGCCGAACTCGGCCATGCTCATCGATCGATCTATTCCGCCTAAACGGAATGTGATCTGCTCCTGGTGGCAGGTAAAAGATGCATAGAACTCACATACCAGCTCCAGGTATGTGGGCTTGGTGACGATGAATACTCGACTGTAGGGTGGCACGTCGAGTATGCGTCTGACTTCCGGCTCTACTCCCAGTATCTGTACTACTGCCCAATCCAGCGTTCTGCCCGTTAGTATCGTACGCCCGATGTACCCAGTGTATCTCTCTTGGTATGCTGTGCTGGAGGGAAACAGCATAAAAGGATGTGTCACTGAGGTAACTGTCATGGTAGATGTGGTACGAGCACATTTGGGAGCCATTTAAAACATATGAGAGAGTGTAGGTGGGAAAGAAAGCTTTAAACTCAAATTCTGGAGGTGAATTTGAATTCAAAAGGATGAAATTAGGTTAGGGACGGATTTTGAATTTTTGGCGGGAAAATCGAATTTTGGAGGGAAATTCGAATTTTTGGGTGAAGTTTAAAATTCAAATTTTGGAGGGAAATTCGAATTTTTAAACTTTGAGGAGTTTGCCAAAAATTTGTAGAGAGAGGCTAGAGAGAAATGTTTTTAGAGAGATGAATTTTTTGTTGTAGATTTGAGAGAAAATGAAAAAAAAAATTGAATTTTTATAGGAGGGGCGGCCTTCGGGATGCCCGTCCCGGAGGAAGGACTCCCATCCCGCTGGACGCCCGTCCCGGGTTGCATCGGGACGCGTGCCAATCCTGGGGAAATTTTTTTTTTCTTCGTAATTCCCTAAAAATCTGAAGATACCAAAAATAATCATAATTCTTAACAAGGCTTCATTTTATTCAATGAAATTCAGAAGTTGTTAAAAATCTATGCAAAAATTCCTCAGTCTCTTTTTGAAAATTGTGACTACCCTAATTTTATCCTAACTTAAATTCAGCAAGAATTTCAGAAAAACAAAACTGAGTTTGTGCAATGTAATTAGTGGAAAATAAACTGTATTTTCAAAACTCTTGTTTTTCATAGAAATTCGAAATAAAATGTCTGAAGAAAATTGTTGAATATAAAGGACCCTTTAAAAATGTTTGAAAAAATAGAAAAATAAGGGTCAATTATTCAAGTTTCAGTTCAAACGAATTATTTGTTGAAAGTAAAAGAATCTTCCCTTTTTAACGAATCCTATCTCTGATCTCCTGTAGTTCTGTTCGAATGCTTCGCATTTCTATGCGTATGGTTCTCATCTCATCCCTCTGCCTGTTCTGCTCACTGCGTAAATCAGCCATCTCTCGGAGTAGTTTTGCACCTTGGTTCTCCTGAAGATTAACCGTGGCCGTGAGTCGGTCTACGTTAGTTGTGATATTCAGACTGAGTTGGTCTAAATGACACAGTCTGTTGGCAATCCCTTGGTCCATCTCATAGACCCTTTGAGTTAGTGTGTCTATCTGCACGGACAACATTGAATAATAACCGTTAGTACTCCCCGCAGATGAAGGGGTGCGCTCGTTAGGTGTTGGGGTGTATGCAGGAGAGGTTGGTGAATTTTGGGTTTGGTCAGTAGGGGGTGGATTTAGAGGAACTCTCTGGGCAGGAGGGTGAATTGGAGATCTCTGGGGTACTTCTCTAGGAGGGAAGGTATCCTCAGAAGGATCTTCTTCCGTGGGACTATGCTCACGGGTGTTCAGGAATCGTCTCACTAGTTCACTGGCATCAGGGCTTGAGTTTACTTCCACTGGTTGTGAAGGAAGAGTCCCTCGTGGTACTTCTGGTGCAAGCCTAGAGGGGCCCTCTGGTTTTGTCTTCTTCAGTCCTGGAGTGTCAGGGTTTTCTGTCTTCTTTGCCTGATTAGTAGCTGCTCTTGTTCTCTTCATCTTTGAGTGCAAAGTCTGGTTAGAAATAACAAATAACAAAAGTAGGAAAGTGAAACAGGAAAGCAAGAAAAATATTTTTATGGATTTTGATTTTTATTTAGAAAGCAGGTAAATTTCCTTAATATGGTTTTAGAATAATTTTCTAAAATTTGATTATCCTAAGTGTCTTAATTCCAGATATTATCTAAAATTAATTAGTTATGATAATCCTATATTTAGGAAAGTGATTGTCTAACTAGTATAAGATAAGTGTAAGTCAAAAGTCTAGGTTACTACCGCTACCTATCATAAGTTTCTAGAATTGTGGCCAATAATCCTAAATTCATTATGATATTTCCCCGGCAATGGCGCCAAAAATCTGATGCGATTCCGGTTGACGTGCTAAATAGGTGTTATTTTACCCTATGTTGATTATGAATAATTAAGGACTGTGATTGACTAATTGTCACATTTAGTCTCTATGGTGTCACTTAATCAGCCAGAACCTAAGACAGAGTACCTATCGTGTAGCTAGTCTGTTGGAAAGTATCTACGATTTTATTAAGTTAAATATCGTACTCCCAGGGAAGTGGCAACGGCTTAGTAGTAACTAGCCTGTTATCCTAACTCCTATCTTATGATCCAGTTATGCAATCTTCATCAAATACTTTGATGAGAGGGTGATTCATTCTCCACTGGGTTTAAGTCTAATTAATCCTAGAAGTGTTTTATAGATGAGTTCTGATTCTATGTTATACTGTTCCTATATGTTGATTGACCTAAATTCGAGTATTTTATACATGTCTTAACCTGGATTGCAACTATGTTCTGTGTCTAAAGGCGTACCACATCCGAGGTTTCTAATAAACCGCCCTACCTTAATGACGGCCCTACTCACGGTTCGGGACGAAGGCATCCATGAAAGCCCTATGTCACTTCAGGGATCATACCGCTTGCCCTAGCCGCTGGCATAATCGGACTCGGCTCGGCTTCCCCTAGACTACTCTAACATGCAAGGTGTTCAGCAGGTTATTTTATCTAGCATGGCAAACACCAATACTAATTGATGTCTGTTAAACTAAACAGGTTATGATTAGACCGTGGTTAGGAGTTGTCTATAACCCTAACTTTAGTTTAAAAGAGCACATTAAACATGCAGACATAGTGAATATTTAGCAGGTGGCTATTTCCGGAAAAACATAATAACGTCAACATATAAAACACTATTCATAAACATCGTAATCTCGTATTCATAATATGTATTTAGAAGAAAACAATAACAACATATAAGAGAGGGACATGGTGACTGATGCCATAAAGAAATCACCCTTTACGTAGTCTCGCCGACGGAGCGTACTGTTGTATATATCGTATTGCTCGCCTTGACTCTGCTCACCAGAACCTTCGGAGGACGCTTCCTCAGCCTAGTAACTGGGCTTTACCTTAATACCCAGCTTAAGCCCAGCCCTGTGGACTGACTCTTCGAACGCCTAGAGCCCTCTTAGGATCTCCTAACGAAATCCCGGGTATTCTATGAATACCAGAAACGACCCTATCTATAGAAACCTAAGATCTGAGACTATTTCCCAGAAACTAAAACAAAACACTAATAAGAAAGAAAACTGAGATACGAGTCTCTGAGTGAGTTGTGTACTAGAGAATTGTACACTGGACACCACTAAATGACTCAGATCGAGTGGAGAGGAATGAATTCAATTGCTGGAGGCCTGGGGTATTTATAGCAGCTTCCCGGAGTGAAAATCTCTGAAAAATTCGATGTGGGACAGCTTTTGGCGGCTCGGGACACCCGTCCCGGATTGGGACACCCGTCCTGGTCTGTTGACCAGGTCGGGACGCCCGTCCCGGGTCCTGGACGCCCGTCCAGGTGCATTGACTTGGTCGGGACGCCCGTCCCGACCCTTTGACCGGGTCAACATTTCCAAAAATTACGTTTTTGCCCCAAAATTTGCTGTTTTCATCTACTTTTCACCTGACACTTCCAAAATCATAAAAACTGTGAAATTAAGTGAATAATGAACAATCAATATCAAATTACCCTCGATTTTACCCAAATTCATACATAAAAACATGCTAAAAAAGTGATTTTACCCAAAAACATGCTATCATGAACCAAGTTAGGGCTCTGTCAGTCAAGGTGCCGGGGAAGGCCTTGCATAGTATTACTTCGTCAGTCGTTACGAGGTCCATAGACGAACTGTATCTGCAAATATGTTCGTCAGGTCTGCTTTGACCGGTGTACAGGACGAATGATGGAATTTTCAATTGCGGGTCCGGCACGATGAGGTGGATCCACTCTACAAAGGGCCCGGCATGCGCTGGTACGTTCCTCTTCGTCTCATTCCTTCGAGTTTGTTCAGAGCTCTGCTCCTTCCTATTTCGCTTCAGTCGGTGCCCATTACGGCGGCTCCTTTCCCTGTTCGGCTGACTGGACGGTTGGCTCTCCCCTACTTCGCTGATTGAGCAAAGTGGTTTTTTGGCGGCTGCGTTCTGGCCCCTTGTCTGCTTACTTGCTCCATTCTTGGACCGTGGGGGTAAAGTCTCCACGGGATCCCGGTCGTCGTCGGAAAAGGGAGGGGGCGAAAGACCTTGGCGATGGTATGCAGAACGGAGCTGCTTCCATTGTTTTGACAGGTCGCGCTCTGCCCGGAGCCATTCAATTTCTTTCCGTAGGTCCTTGACCTCCTCGGCCCGTCCGTTCTCCGTGGGCCGCTTTCCGTTGAGATGGTCACGGAGGTCAGGCAATTTACGGGGTGAGCCGTGGGGGCCTAAGCGCTCAACGACTGACCGTGGTTGGAGTCGACCGAGAATGGAGGATTGGGCCGCGCGATGAGTCTCATGGTGTGACATGGGAACCGTGGTATTAGGGCGACTTCTACGATCACTCGGTCGTCATGACATTTTGAACTTTGAGTCGTTGAAAGGTGGAAAAGTAGGATACTTTCGTTTCCCGGTAACAGAACCAAACTGATTCGTCAAAAATCGGTCTGACGCCATGTGTTGATTATCCGGCGTCATTTGATGGTCTGTCTGCCAAATACCACTATGTGTGTTGTTTATGTGTCGTGGGAGGATTGTTATCTTGGAACGCTAGGCCTGCAAAACAGTAAAGTTTACACGGAGGGTGGAAGGTCTCTGATGGGTTCCCGACCGATATGCTAAAATAGGTATTATTTTACCCTATGTTAATTATGAATAATTAAGGACATAGAATGACTAATTGTCACATTTAGTCTTTATGCTGTCACTTAATCATTCAGAACCTAAGGCAGAGTACCTATCGTGTAGCTAGTCTGTTGGAAAGTATCTACAATTTTAATTAAATCAATTATCGTACTCCCAGGGAAGTGGTAACGGCTTAGTAGTAACTATCCTCTTACCCTAACTCTTATCTTATGATCCAGTTATGCAATCATTCATCAAATTCTTTGATGAGAGGGTGATTCATTCTCCACTAGGTTTAAGTCTATTTAAGCCTAAAACGTGTTTTACAGATAATGTTCTGATTTTATGTTATACTGTTCCTACATGTTGATTGACCTATCTTCGAGTATTTTAGATACATCTTGGTCTAGATTGCAATTATGTACTGAGTCTAAAGGTGTACTACATCTGAGTTACCTGATAAACCGCCCTACCTTAATGACGACTCTACTAACGGTTCGAGCTAAAGGCATCCATGAAAGTCCTATGTCACTTAGGAGATCATGCCGGTCGCCCTAACGCCGGCATAAACTCACAAACTCAGCCTACTTAGATTACTTTAACAAACATGGTGATCTATAGGTTATTTATCTAATATGGCAGACATTAATACTTCCGATGGGTGTCTTAAATTAATGCCTGTTAAACTAAACAGGTTATGATTAGATCGTGGTTAGGAGTTGTCTATAACCATTCATCTAGTTAAAAAGAAACTACAGCAGACATGCAGTCATAATGATAGTTAAGCTGGTGACCATTTCCGGAAAAATATAAATACTTCAACATGCATAACACATATTCATATAATCATAGTTCAATATTTATAATATTTATTTGGACGAACACAGTACAGACATTTAAAGAGAGGGACAAGGGGACCGATGCCATAAAGTATTCACCCTTTACGTAATGCGCTGATGGAGTAACTACTTGTATATGTTGGACTCCTCGACCCGACTCTGCTTGACAGAACCTTCGGAGGACGCTTCCTCAGCCTAGTAGCTGTGTTTTACCTTAATACCCAGCTTAAGTACAACCCTGTTGACTGACTCTTTGAATGCCTAGTGCCCTCTTAGGATCTCCTAACAAAATCCCGGGTATTCTATGAATACCAAAAATGAACCTATCTAGTCGTATTCTAAGATCTGAGACAGACTCTCAAAAACGAAGAACACGAGACACTCTCTAAAACTATAAATAAACCTATACTAAAACCTGAAATCACTAAGTGACTTGTATACTATGGAAAATTGTATACTTGAAGTCACTAAATGACTCAGATCGAGTGGAGAAGAATGATTTCAACTGAAGAAGGCCTGGGGTATTTATAGTTGGGGAACTAGGTGAATTTCTCTCAAAAATTTGATGTGGGACTTTGACCAGGCATTCAGGACGCCCGTCCCGGCCTGTTGACCAGGTCAGGACGCCCATCCCAAGTCCTAGACGCCCGTCCTGGATTTTGGATGCCCATCCCGACTTCCGAACATCTGAAAATCACGTTTTTGCCCCGAAATTTACCATTTTCTTGCACTTTTCACTTGACACTTCCAAAATCACAAAAGCTGTGAAATTGAGTTAATAACAGTCAATTGATAACGATTTAACACCGATTTCCCCCTAAATTTTTGCCTAAAAACATGCTAAAAAAGTTATATGATTTATGCATATCAGTCTCCGGTAAGCCTTCAGATGGTAAAGTCAGTGATTTGACTGTAGGGCAGTTAATTTGACAGAGATTAGTAGAGCAATCTGGCATTACCCCCATTACCTTTACGGATGTGGTATTTATAGGGGATAAACCGCTCTTGTAATTGGCAGGTCGGGTGATCTGTTACGGAGAATCTGGTGGTTACCAGATTTTGTGGAAAAGATATGAGATCCCCCATTTTTAGTAAGACATTGGGGATCTTTGACTGTGATCTATTGTGGAGTCAAACGTTGACCATCGGAGACGGTTTTAGGAGAGTAATTAATTCGTTATCATTGGATATATTTTTTAATTCCTCTTCATAAGATGCGATTATTCTTGTAGTATTAACTTCAAATTCATTCATATCATTAATAATTTCCTGAAGAAAGAAAAAGAAAAAAGACACATATATTAATTAATTAAATACGCACAAGAATATTAATTTAATCCACGTGTGTATATATATAAACACTTACATACATTTATTATCAAAAGTTCTTTTTGTCTTACTGTGCAGTCGGAAGGGACATCCATGAATTGTAACTTTTTAGGTAAATTGATAATTTTAAGTCGTGGAAGTATACTGGAGATAATGTGGGAGAAAGCCATTTACGGATTAAGAATTCTCTTATGGGATCAGCTGCCCCAAACGAGATCAAATCTATAATTGTTCGTAATTAGCTTTTCTTTGGTTTTAACGAATAAGTCGGGGAGATATTCTAAGAATTGCTGTGCCGCTGGCCAAATTTTAAAATGTTGCCGAAATTGTAAGTCAACGATAAGGTTTTGCTCATTTTCCCCTGGATTCACTATCTCAACGAAGCTGTGTGTAGCTATGTATGGCATCCCTTTTGAATCACCAAAAGTTTAATTTAAATACCCAGCCATGCATGCATACACAATATCACACACACACACACACACACATATATATATACATATTAATATGGAATTATAAAACAAATAATATATATATATATATATATATATAATTCAAAAAGAAAAGTTATGTTAAATGAGACCTGTTGTATCATGAGTGTCATGCCATTCAGTATTGAAAATATGGGCATTGTATTGTTCCTTTCACAATCTTCCCACTACGAAATTATAATTTGATGCTTTTAAATTAATCTTGTAAGACAAGATTTTTCTCAAAATTTCATTCCCATAATTACTCAATAACCCACAAAAAATTGAAACAAAAAGTATCTGCAAGAAAAGAAAAAGAAAAACCCACAAGAATGTTTAGTTTTCACATACACATATTATATATATATATATATATATATATATAATGTACATAGATAGATATATACGTACGTCCGTACCTTCGTAGACGTAGAATCTATTCTTAGTACTTCGTTTATCAACTTTCATGGTTTCTTATTTTTTGTTTATTCTCATTTGTAACTTGTGTTAATAATTCTGTCACATTATCTATTTTTCTTTTATTATTATCTAACACTTTTGTTGATAATTCAAATTCATCATTCATTTTTACTTTATTTCTACTAAAATATTTAGTGATAATTCTAAATCGATATCCATTTTTTTATTTATTACTATCTAAAACTTTTGTTGATGATTGTATCTGTTGACTCATGTTTCCTTTAATTTCTATTTCAAACTTTCTAATTTTCTTTATTTTCTATTTTACACAACTCATATATATATACAATTTAATGCACAGTTCTTTCTTGTCCTAAAAAGTTTACACAAAATAATTACGGCAACAATCCAGATATTTTATGTATGTTATTATATAAAATGAATAAATAATGTTAACATCACAATCAAGATATTTTATATTACTATAAAAAATAAATTAATTTTGTAAGATATTTCACTATTGTAAAATTATTTGAGATATTTCTAATAAGATTTCTCCCTCTATAATTCAAGAAGGATGATATTGTTTTCAATATATATATCTAAAAGAGATATTAAGATTTAATTATAAATATTTTAAATCATTCTTATATACCATATATATTCATATAACTTATCGATGCAGAATAAATATCATAATATCTAAAACATATTAATAAATATTAAGTGTGGTAAAAAAAAAAAAGAATTAGAGCCATGCATTAATTAAAATATTTACTATATATAATGCACAATATGTATATATACTTCTTTCTTTATATTTCAATATAAATTATTATATTGAAATATAACAATTATTATTGAAATATAAAATCTCGGAGTTACTTACTTGGGCTTTGTGAAGAGTTTTCTTCCAAAGATTTTAGCGAGAGCTACTATTAGAGAACAACTTTTTTAGAGAGAAAATTTTTATAATCCGAAAAACTTGTTTCTTTCATTTATTTTCATCATATATATGGGGGATTACAACGACTCTCTTGATCAACAAGAGTAAGATACAATAATTTGGCCAAGTAGTGGCCGACATAGAAAAATAGAAATGTTTAAAATAATTGGCCGACAAATACAGGTGGCCATTACTTTTCTAAAAAGAAACAAAATATTTTTTGACTAATTCGGCCGACGCTAAACAACAAACCAGTGGCCGACAAACTTATTAAACAACAAACTAGTGGCCGACAAACTTTAAGCTAAAATTCAAACTGGTGGCCGACAACTTTGGCCTACACATGTGGCCTGACAAGGACTATTAATTTTGGCATTTTGGCCAATATGTATCGTTATCTTATCTAGGTCATTGACCTATATCTTTGGGGATGAACAGTTTTATACCTTCTCTTTTCCCTTCTTGTTCCTTTCTGCCAGTATCTAGGCAGTCTTGATCATAGCATCCCAATAGTCTGTCATGTTGCATTCGTTAGGATCTTGAGCATCATGTAGATCTTCTGATACCAAAGACATATTGTCTTGGGTTCTGGTATCTCCGAATACATCCTCCATCTGTTCTTTGATCTGTTCTAAGCATTTCATCATTAGTTCATCTGGAGTTAAATGTGGGAATTGTTTTTGCAATTGTGCTCTAATGTTTTTCAAGTCATACTTATTTGTATCTGAACTTTTTTGTGAAATATTTTCACCGTACTTTCTTGTAGTCTGGATGGTTTCTTCCAAAGTCTTGTGAACAGGCCATTGAGCCCACCATCTAAAAAACATTGTTCTTTTTAACATGTGAAATCCCTGAGTATTTTTCTCGATTTTCAATCCCCACTTCCAAATCCATGGGATACTGAATTCAGCAAAATAGTATAAGGTACATTGGCCTTCAATGTATTCCTTCAGTTGTTTTAAAACTGGATGATGATCACACCAGTTTTCATAGACTTGCCCTAAAATTATTTCAGGTAGAAATGATAATTGTGGTCCAAATAATGACCACCATTGGTACCACCAAATCGGTATTACCTTACTTTCAATAAGAAAGGTTTTATCAATCTGGAAGAACCAAGAATGTTTTCTACGAGGATTTTCATAATAAAATGCATTTTTCCATGCATCAATATAATCCCAATAATTATAGGTAAATTGTATTCCTTTGGGATTTTTTAAGGTTCTAGCCTTGGATGCATCCATTCCCCAATCTATTAGATTGAGCACTTTTAGAATGGCACATTTGCTATAAGCAATTGCATCTGAACTGTTGTTCTGTGGAAATGATTTTATTTCAACAGAACCATTTTGTTCCAATATGGTCACATAATACATGCGACACTTATATTCTCTAGCTAGATATCCCTTTGTATCCAGATATTGTTTCATAATATACCATGGATCATTGATCCATGTCAAATCTTCCTGCTCAATTGGCAGAATATCCTCTATGACTGGACTTTGATAATAATCCTGGATATGGAAAACATCGAGAGGCGGATGTCGATGATGGAAGATAGAATCACCATGACCAACAGCAGGGTCGAGGAGATTTTTCAGCAGACTTCCCGATTGGTCGAAGACCTAGAGGTCTACTTTTCAGCAGAATTCCGTCCACCCAATGACGATGAGCCGGGTTATTAGCTTTTCTTTTCCTTTTCTTTTTCTTTCTTTTGTTGCTTTTGCTTTATGTGTGTGATCATGTCAGGGCTGTATAAATTTGAATCTCTGTATGACGTTGATTGATATGACATAACAACATTTGTTTCTTTTATTATATTTTGTCATTTCTTTGATTGCTTTATTTTCTCTCTTACCCTTAGTTAGTCAAATAAGTGTGGGGTAAGAAGTTTTTGTTTTGTTTCTTCTTATTTTCAAATATGTGTGGGGTAATTTAGATATGCATGAACACTGAGGAAAGTGTCAGACTTAAGTGTGGGGTAGCAGTGCACAGTGCACTGTAGTAGAAAAATTTTTGCATGATTTTTGCATGTTTTTCCTGTATTTTCACACCCTTCCAAATTTTTTTCAAAATTTTTGACTTCAAAATGCAGTATGATTGGTAAAGAATTGCTGATGTCTATGATATGTGTGTATAATATTATGATTAGTAGGAGACAACGTGATGACTTTCTTGAATTTATCGACTAGAAATAGGGAATTCCTGATAATTGAGCACAACTTAGCTTGGATTAGAGACCTCAACCAAATACATTTTCAAAACTTAACTAGATAAGATTAGACCAGTTGAGGATGTATTGGCAATCAAAATGACTAGATGATGCTCTGAGCTGAAAGTGAAAAAAAAATGAGAGTTAACTAAATAGGGTAGTTTGCAAGCGGCCTTTGCTACTCGAGCACCACTCCTTAGGGGAACTTAAAGCCTGATGCCCTAAGGTCGTGTAGGTCTGGGAGTCATCAGAGTGGGACTCACTACATGGGTAGTTAAAGTTGACATGTGACAACAGACACAAAATACCCTAAAAATCAATAAAAGAAAAATCAATAAATGCTTAATTAAAAATCTTGTCACCAAGGCTCAGAACTCATAAAGTTGTTTGTTGTTGGTATGTCTAGCGACGGGTCGAAGTATTATTTGGTAAGAGTCAAGATGAGAGTATATTGTGTTGATAATCTAGTCTGGACTAGTACACACACTACACATCAGAAAGACCTTGTGACTGAGAGAAGAGTTCAATCTAGTTATTAAGTTGTTAACCCTGCTTGACCATGATAATCTACTAGAGCCATTTGAGACCATGTCATAGCAACTTAACCAGTCAGACCTGTGTTGTGAATTATCTGATTCATTGATGAATTTTGGAGTAAAAACATGACTAGAAATTTTAAGTGACTGCACCTATGATTTAAAATTACTAACTTCAGGTAGACTTTGCTTGAGGACAAGCAAAAAGCTAAGTGTGGGGTTATATGATATGCATAAATCATATCACTTTTTAGCATGTTTTTAGGCACAATT
This sequence comes from Asclepias syriaca, assembly GCA_027405835.1. Lineage (NCBI taxonomy): Eukaryota > Viridiplantae > Streptophyta > Magnoliopsida > Gentianales > Apocynaceae > Asclepias > Asclepias syriaca. The sequence goes on from CM049932.1 coordinate 14,044,143, forward strand.
TAGGGTGAAATTGGTGTTAAATCGCTCTTAATTGATTGTTATTAACTCAATTTCACAGTTTTTGTGATTTTGGAAGTGTCAGGTGGAAAGTACAAGAAAATGGCAAATTTCGGGGCAAAATCGTGATTTTCAGAAGTTTATAAGTCGGGGTGGGCATCCAGAACCCAGGACGGGCATCCTGACCGGGTCAACAGGCCGGGACGGGCTTCCCAGATCCAGGACGGGCGTCCTAGATACCTGGTCAAAGTCCCACATCGCAATTTTGAGAGAAATTCACCTAGTTCCCCTACTATAAATACCCCAGGTATTCCTCAGTTGAAATCTGAGTCATATAGTGACTTCAAGTATACAATTTTCCATAGTATACAAGTCACTTAGCGATTTAGGTTTTTAGATTAGGCTTATTTACAGTTTTAGAGAGTGTCTCGTGTTCTTTGTTTCTGAGAGTCTGTCTCAGATCTTAGAATACGACTAGATAGGTTCATTTTTGGTATTCATAGAATACCCGGGATTTTGTTAGGAGATCCTAAGAGGGCACTAGGCGTTCGAAGAGTCAGTCAACAGGGTTGTGCTTAAGCTGGGTATTAAGGTAAAGCACAACTACTAGGCTGAGGAAGCGTCCTCCGAAGGTTCTGTCGAGCAGAGTCGGGTCGAGCAGTCCAACATATACAAGTAGTTGCTCCATTAGCGGACTACGTAAAGGGTGAATATTTTATGGCATCGGTCCCCTTGTCCCTCTCTTTATATGTTTGTACTGTGTTCGTCCAAATATGTATTATGAATATTGAACTATGATTATATGAATATGTGTTATGCATGTTGAAGTACTTTATGTTTTTCCGGAAATGGTCACCAGCTTAACTATCATTATGACTGCATGTCTGTTGTAGTTTCTTTTAAACTAAATGAAAGGTTATAGACAACTCCTAACCACGGTCTAATCATAACCTGTTTAGTTTAACAAACATTAATTTAGGACTTTCCCGTTGGAAAGCATTAATGTCTGCCATATTAGATGAAATAACCTATAGATCACCATGTTTGTTAAAGTACTCTAAGTAGGCTGAGTTTGTGCGTTTATGCCGGCGTTAAGGCGAGCGGCATGATCTCCTAAGTGACATAGGACTTTCATGGATGCCTTTAGCTCGAACCTTAAGTAGGGCCGTCATTAAGGTAGGGCGGTTTATCAGGTAACTCAAATGTGGTACACCTTTAGACTCAGTACATAATTGTAATCTAGACCAAGATATATCTAAACTACTCGAAGATAGGTCAATCAACATGCAGGAAACATAAAATCAGAACATTATCTATAAAACACTTCTTAGGCTTAGATAGACTTGAACCTAGTGGAGAATGAATCACCCTCTCATCAAAGAACTTAATGAACGATTGCATAACTGGATCATAAGATAAGAGTTAGGGTAAGAGGATAGTTACTACTAAGCTGTTACCACTTCCCTGGGAGTACTATAATTAATTTAATTGAAATCGTAGATACTTTCCAACAGACTAGCTATACGATAGGTACTCTGCCTTAGGTTCTGATTCATTAAGTGACAACATAGAGACTAAATGTGACAATTAGTCATTCTAAGTCCTTAATTATTCATAATCAATATAGGGTAAAATAACACCTATTTTAGCATATTAGTCGGAAACCCATCACCGGAGAAGGCATCCATGAAGCTGAGGAACCCGAATCCCGAAGTGGAGTCCACGAGGGCATGAATGCGGGGTAGTGGGTAACAGTCCTTTGGGCAAGCTTTGTTCAAGTTTGTGTAATTTACACACATTCTCCACTTTCCACTTGCTTTTTTTACCATCACTACGTTGGCCAGCCATGAAGGGTACTCGACTTCGCGGATGAATTTTGATTCCAGTAGTTTCTGGACTTCGGCTTGCATTCCTTTGAGTTTGTCGTCCCCAAAGTATCTGGGTATTTGCTTCACTGGTTTAAATGTGGGGTCGATCTTGAGCCTATGCTCCGCGATGTCGGGGGAGATTCCGGGCGTATCTTGTGTATGCCAAGCGAAGTTGTGGAGGTGGGTGGAGAGGAACCGGGTCATCTCCTCCTTCATTGACGGCGACATCTCGCTCCCTATCTGGACCTTTTGGTCGGGATAGCTAGGGTGTATCGCGACTTCGTCGAACTCTTTTATGTTGGGATTATCCATGACGGGTAAGAGTGTTGACCGGGCGAGGGTGGTGGCGTCCGCATGCTCCCTGGTCGCTAAAATTGATCCGACTATCGTTGGAGGGGGTTCAAATTCCGAGTGTTGTCGGGACTTCACCTTGTGAGCGAGCAGGCTTTTGGGGCTGCTCTTGACGTAATCCACTCCGCCCCGGGTGGCAAATGGGACTTGTTGATGCGACGTGAAGATGACAAGCTCAAAAGCGGCATGCGCCGGGGTTCCTAGAATGGCGTTGTAGGGGGAGTCAATATCTACCACGTAGAATTTGATCTCTTCTTCGCGTGTGCAGGCATCAGAGCCAAGAGTCACTTTAATCTTGACTGTCCCCTTCACATTGATCTTGTGAGCGGTGAAGCCCTCCAGGATCATATTGCTGGGCATTAGGTGACTGTTGTTCATCCCCATTTCCTTGAAACACTTGTGGTACAGGATATTTTTTGTGGTTCCAGTGTCGATCAGTACTCTTTTGACTCTGTATTTATCGATTCCTTGTCTGGTCATGCCCACTTCGAGGGCAATGGGAGTGACGCGGGCTTCTTCGTTTAGCTCGAGGTCTTGATCAGAGAAGATAATTAGCTCGTGAGGGAACGTGCCGAAGTGAGACCCTAGAGAAGACTTACTCAAATTATAGATTTTTTGCTTTATCTTCTTGATGGATTCGTACCGAGGGGTTATGACCTCGATTACTCGATCGGGCTTTCCTTTGGGCTATTTGTCCGGTTCGTGCTCCTTCTCCTGCTCACCTCGGGCTAGCCTTTTGATCATCCACTTGAGCTGATAGCAGTTCTCGATCATGTGTCCATAGTCCCGGTGAAAGCTGCAGAACTTCGCGTTGTCTCAGACAGATTGACTGGAGGTCCGTGCGGACGCGAGCTCCCGCACTCCGAGCTTTTCCCTAACGGTGGCCACAAGGTTCTCCTTGGACTTCATCGGAGTGATCGCCTCGGTCCTTTATGTCTTGTTCTTGCCTGGTCGGCCCTGGGGGGATGTTTCTCTGTACCTTTCTTTTTTCCGATAGTGTGATCCTGGAGAGCTCCCTTCGACAAGGGTAACCTTTCGGGCCACATTGAACACTTCGCCGATGGTTTTAGGCTTGCGGAGTTGGAGTTCAGTGTATAGCATTTTCGATCAGAAGCCGCCCTCGAAGCAGGTGATGGCTCTGTCCTGGGTGATTCCGTCGATCTCATCGTGCACCTTCTTGAAACGCTCTAGGTATTCAAGTAAGGTTTCATCATCTTTTTGCTTGATGTTGGCGAGGTCGCCTCTCGTCTTGGGAATCATGCCCTCAGTTCTAAGCTTATCCAGAAAGGACTTCTCGAGCATCTGCCAGGTGTCAATCGAACCTGGTTTCAGAGAAGTGAACCAAGTTAGGGCTCTGTCAGTCAAGGTGCCAGGGAAGGCCTTGCATAGTATTACTTCTTCAGTCGTTACGAGGTTCATAGACGAACTGTATCTGCAAATATGTTCGTCAGGTCTGCTTTGACCGGTGTACAGGACGAACGATGGAATTTTCAATTGCGGGTCCGGCACGATGAGGTGGATCCACTCTACAAAGAGCCCGGCATGCGCTGGTACGTTCCTCTTCGTCTCATTCCTTCGAGTTTGTTCAGAACTCTGCTCCTTCCTATTCCGCTTCGGTCGGTGCCCATTACGGCGGCTCCTTTCCCTGTTCGGCTGACTGGACGGTTGGCTCTCCCCCACTTCGTTGATTGAGCAAAGTTGTTTTTTGGCGGCTGCGTTCTGGCCCCTTGTCTGCTTACTTACTCCATTCTTGGACCGTGGGGTTAAAGTCTCCACGGGATCCCGGTCGTCGTCGGAAAAGGGAGGGGACGAAAGACCTTGGCGATGGTATGCAGAACGGAGCTGCTTCCATTGTTTTGACAGGTCGCGCTCTGCCCGGAGCCATTCAATTTCTTTCCGTATGTCCTCGACCTCCTCGGCCCGTCCATTCTCCGTGGGCCGCTTTCCGTTGAGATGGTCACGGAGGTCAGGCGATTTGCGGGGTGAGCCGTGGGGGTCTAACCGCTCAACGACTGACCGTGGTTGGAGTCGACCGAGAATGGAGGATTGGGCCGCGCGATGAGTCTCATGGTGGGACATGGGAACCGTGGTATTAGGGCGACTTCTACTATCACTCGGTCGTCATGACATTTTGAACTTTGAGTCGTTCAAAGGTGGAAAAGTAGGACACTTTCCTTTCCCAGTAACTGAACCAAACTGATTCGTCAAAAATCGGTCTGACGCCATGTGTTGATTATCCGGCGTCGTTTGATGGTCTGTCTGCCAAATACCACTATCTGTGTTGTTTATGTGTCGTGGGAGGATTGTTATCTTGGAACGCTAGGCCTGCAAAACAGTAAAGTTTACACGAAGGGTGGAAGGTCTCTGATGGGTTCTCGACCGATATGCTAAAATAGGTATTATTTTACCCTATGTTAATTATGAATAATTAAGGACATAGAATGACTAATTGTCACATTTAGTCTTTATGCTGTCACTTAATCATTCAGAACCTAAGGCAGAGTACCTATCGTGTAGCTAGTCTGTTGGAAAGTATCTATGATTTTAATTAAATCAATTATCGTACTCCCAGGGAAGTGGTAACGGCTTAGTAGTAACTATCCTCTTACCCTAACTCTTATCTTATGATCCAGTTATGCAATCATTCATCAAATTCTTTGATGAGAGGGTGATTCATTCTCCACTAGGTTTAAGTCTATTTAAGCCTAAAAAGTGTTTTACAGATAATGTTCTGATTTTATGTTATACTGTTCCTACATGTTGATTGACCTATCTTCGAGTATTTTAGATACATCTTGGTCTAGATTGCAATTATGTACTGAGTCTAAAGGTGTACTACATCTGAGTTACCTGATAAACCGCCCTACTTAATGACGACCCTACTAACGGTTCGAGCTAAAGGCATCCATGAAAGTCCTATGTCACTTAGGAGATCATGCCGGTCGCCCTAACGCGGCATTAACTCACAAACTCAGCCTACTTAGATTACTTTAACAAACATGGTAATCTATAGGTTATTTATCTAATATGGCAGACATTAATAATTCCGATGGGTGTCTTAAATTAATGCATGTTAAACTAAACAGGTTATGGTTAGACCGTGGTTAGGAGTTGTCTATAACCATTCATCTAGTTAAAAAGAAACTACAGCAGACATGCAGTCATAATGATAGTTAAGCTGGTGACCATTTCCGGAAAAATATAAATACTTCAACATGCATAACACATATTCATATAATCATAGTTCAATATTTATAATATTTATTTGGACGAACACAGTACAGACATTTAAAGAGAGGGACAAGGGGACCGATGCCATAAAGTATTCACCCTTTACGTAACCGCTGATGGAGCAACTACTTGTATATGTTGGACTGCTCGACCCGACTCTGCTTGACAAAACCTTCGGAGGACGCTTCCTCAGCCTAGTACCTGTGTTTTACCTTAATACCCAGCTTAAGCACAACCCTGTTAACTGACTCTTTGAACGCCTAGTGCCCTCTTAGGATCTCCTAACAAAATCCCGGGTATTCTATGAATACAAAAAACGAACCTATCTAGTCGTATTCTAAGATCTGAGACAGACTCTCAAAAACGAAGAACACGAGACACTCTCTAAAACTATAAATAAACCTATACTAAAACCTGAAATCACTAAGTGACTTGTATACTATGGAAAATTGTATAATTGAAGTCACTAAATGACTCAGATCGAGTGGAGAGGAATGATTTCAACTGAAGAAGGCCTGGGGTATTTATAGTTGGGGAACTAGGTGAATTTCTCTCAAAAATTTGATGTGGGACTTTGACCAGGCATTCGGGACGCCCGTCCGGGCCTGTTGACCAGGTCAGGACGCCCGTCCCAAGTCCTAGACGCCCGTCCTGGTCTGTTGACCAGGTCAGGAAGCCCGTCCTGGATTTTGGACGCCCATCCCGACTTCCGAACATCTGAAAATCACGTTTTTGCCCCGAAATTTACCATTTTCTTGCACTTTTCACTTGACACTTCCAAAATCACAAAAGCTGTGAAATCGAGTTAATAACAGTCAATTGATAACGATTTAACACCGATTTTGCCCTAAATTTTGCCTAAAAACATGCTTAAAAAGTGATATGATTTATGCATATCAGTCTCCGGTAAGCCCTCAGATGGTAAAGTCAGTGATTTGACTGTAGGGCAGTTAATTTGACAGAGATTAGTAGAGCAATCTGGCATTACCCCCATTACCTTTACGGGGTGGTATTTATAGGGGATAAACCGCTCTTGTAATTGGCAGGTCGGGTGATCTGTTACGGAGAATCTGGTAGTTACCAGATTTTGTGGAAAAGATATGAGATCCCCCATTTTTAGTAAGACATTGGGGAATCTTTGACTGTGATCTATTGTGGAGTCAAACGTTGACCATCGGAGACGGTTTTAGGAGAGTAATGGACCAGTGGGTCCACTCCGAGGTGACCGGTGTGTCCTGACTTCGCCCCCGAGGTGAGGCGGGGTAGCAGCATGGTCCATCTTGGGGGTTGGCATGTGGCGAAGTGGGCCCGTCATGCCATGCGAGGTGGATTGCCATGTTACGAGGTTCATAGACAAACTGTATCTGCAAATATGTTCGTCAGGTCTGCTTTGACAGGTGTACAGGACGAATGATGGAATTTTCAATTGCGGGTCCGGCACGATGAGGTGGATCCACTCTACAAAGAGCCCGGCATGCGCTGGTACGTTCCTCTTCGTCTCATTCCTTCGAGTTTGTTCAGAACTCTGCTCCTTCCTATTCCGCTTCGGTCGGTGCCCATTACGGCGGCTCCTTTCCCTGTTCGGCTGACTGGACGGTTGGCTCTCCCCCACTTCGTTGATTGAGCAAAGTTGTTTTTTGGCGGCTGCGTTCTGGCCTCTTGTCTGCTTATTTGCTCCATTCTTGGACCGTGGGGGTAAAGTCTCCACGGGATCCCGGTCGTCGTCGGAAAAGGGAGGGGACGAAAGACCTTGGCGATGGTATGCAGAACGGAGCTGCTTCCATTGTTTTGACAGGTCGCGCTCTGCCCGGAGCCATTCAATTTCTTTCCGTAGGTCCTCGACCTCCTCGGCCCGTCCGTTCTCCGTGGGCCGCTTTCCATTGAGATGGTCACGGAGGTCAGGCGATTTGCGGGGTGAGCCGTGGGGGTCTAAGCGCTCAACGACTGACCGTGGTTGGAGTCGACCGAGAATGGAGGATTGGGCCGCGCGATGAGTCTCATGGTGGGACATGGGAACCGTGGAATTAGGGCGACTTCTACGATCACTCGGTCGTCATGACATTTTGAACTTTGAGTCGTTGAAAGGTGGAAAAGTAGGATACTTTCGTTTCCCAGCAACGGAACCAAACTGATTCGTCAAAAATCGGTCTGACGCCATGTGTTGATTATCCGGCGTCGTTTGATGGTCTGTCTGCCAAATACCACTATCTGTGTTGTTTATGTGTCGTGGGAGGATTGTTATCTTGGAACGCTAGGCCTGCAAAACAGTAAAGTTTACACGAAGGGTGGAAGGTCTCTGAAGGGTTCCCGACCGATATGCTAAAATAGGTATTATTTTACCCTATGTTAATTATGAATAATTAAGGACATAGAATGACTAATTGTCACATTTAGTCTTTATGCTGTCACTTAATCATTCAGAACCTAAGGCAGAGTACCTATCGTGTAGCTAGTCTGTTGGAAAGTATCTACGATTTTAATTAAATCAATTATCGTACTCCCATGGAAGTGGTAACGGCTTAGTAGTAACTATTCTTACCTAACTCTTATCTTATGATCCAGTTATGCAATCATTCATCAAATTCTTTGATGAGAGGGTGATCATTCTCACTAGGTTTAAGTCTATTTAAGCCTAAAAAGTGTTTACAGTAATGTTCTGATTTTATGTTATACTGTTCCTACATGTTGATTGACCTATCTTCGAGTATTTAGATACATCTTGGTCTAGATTACAATTATGTACTGAGTCTAAAGGTGTACTACATCTGAGTTACCTGATAAACCGCCTACCTTAATGACGACCCTACTAACGGTTCGAGCTAAAGGCATCCATGAAAGTCCTATGTCACTTAGGAGATCATGCCGGTCGCCCTAACGCCGGCATAAACTCACAAACTCAGCCTACTTAGATTACTTTAACAAACATGGTGATCTATAGGTTATTTATCTAATATGGCAGACATTAATACTTCCGATGGGTGTCTTAAAATTAATGCATGTTAAACTAAACAGGTTATGATTAGACCGTGGTTAGGAGTTGTCTATAACCATTCATTAGTTAAAAGAAACTACAGCAGACATGCTGTCATAATGATAGTTAAGCTGGTGACCATTTCCGGAAAAAAATATAAATTCAACATGCATACACATATTCATATAATCATAGTTCAATATTTAATATTTATTTGGACGAACACAGTACAGACATTTAAAGAGAGGGACAAGGGGACCGATGCCATAAAGTATTCACCCTTTACGTAATCGTGGGAGCAAACTACTTGTATATGTTGGACTGCTCGACCCGACTCTGCTTGACAGAACCTCGGAGGACGTTCCTCAGCCTAGTAGCTGTGTTTACCTTAATACCCAGCTTAAGCACAACCCTGTTAACTGACTCTTTGAACGCCTAGTGCCCTCTTAGGATCTCCTAACAAAATCCCGGGTATTCTATGAATACCAAAAACGAACCTATCTAGTCGTATTCTAAGATCTGAGACAGACTCTCAGAAACGAAGAACACGAGACACTCTCTAAAACTATAAATAAACCTATACTAAAACCTGAAATCACTAAGTGACTTGTATACTATGGAAAATTGTATAATTGAAGTCACTAAATGACTCAGATCGAGTGGAGAGGAATGATTTCAACTGAAGAAGGCCTGGGGTATTTATAGTTGGGGAACTATGTGAATTTCTCTAAAAAATGTGATGTGGGACTTTGACCAGGCATTCGGGACGCCCGTCCCGGCCTGTTGACCAGGTCAGGACGCCCGTCACAAGTCCTAGACGCCCGTCCTGCATTTTGGACGCCCATCCCGACTTCCGAACATCTGAAAATCACGTTTTTGCCCCGAAATTTACCATTTTCTTGCACTTTTCACTTGACACTTCCAAAATCACAAAAGCTGTGAAATCGAGTTAATAACAGTCAATTGATAACGATTTAACACAGATTTTGCCCTAAATTTTGCCTAAAAACATGCTTAAAAAGTGATATGATTTATGCATATCAGTCTCCGGTAAGCCCTCAGATGGTAAAGTCAGTGATTTGACTATAGCGCAGTTAATTTGACAGAGATTAGTAGAGCAATCTGGCATTACCCCCATTACCTTTACGGGGGTGGTATTTATAGGGGATAAACCGCTCTTGTAATTGGCAGGTTGGGTGATCTGTTACGGAGAATCTGGTGGTTACCAGATTTTGTGGAAATGATATGAGATCCCCCATTTTTAGTAAGACATTGGGGAATCTTTGACTGTGATCTATTGTGGAGTCAAACGTTGACCATCGGAGACGGTTTTAGGAGAGTAATGGACCAGTGGGTCCACTCCGAGGTGACCGGTGTGTCCTGACTTCGCTCCCGAGGTGAGGCGGGGTAGCGGCGGGGTAGCAGCGTGGTCCATCTTGGGGGTTGGCATGTGGCGAAGTGGCCCCGTCATGCCATGCGAGGTGGATTGCCATGTAAGCCCTGTGGGTCCTACTCGCCTTGTGTAATTCGATATGTCAGCATAGGGGTATTTTCATACTTCTCAATATATATATATATATATATATATATATACAATAAAATATATTTATGTATATATAAAATAACGAAAACAAATATATAGAAATAAGAACAAACCTTGAGCATCAACGCCAGCCCAATGAGTATAGTAAACCCCAGAAAGGTATCCATCGTCCTTCAATTTTCTCAATACCAACCCATTAGTCAATTCGTTATCATTGGATATATTTTTTAATTCCTCTTCATAAGATGCGATTATTCTTGTAGTATTAACTTCAAATTCATTCATATCATTAATAATTTCCTGAAGAAAGAAAAAGAAAAAAGACACATATATTAATTAATTAAATACGCACAAGAATATTAATTTAATCCACGTGTGTATATATATAAACACTTACATACATTTATTATCAAAAGTTCTTTTTGTCTTACTGTGCAATCGGAAGGGACATCCATGAATTGTAACTTTTTAGGTAAATTGATAATTTTAAGTCGTGGAAGTATACTGGAGATAATGTGGGAGAAAGCCATTTACGGATTAAGAATTCTCTTATGGGATCAGCTGCCCCAAACGAGATCAAATCTATAATTGTTCGTAATTAGCTTTTCTTTGGTTTTAACGAATAAGTCGGGGAGATATTCTAAGAATTGCTGTGCCGCTGGCCAAATTTTAAAATGTTGCCGAAATTGTAAGTCAACGATAAGGTTTTGCTCATTTTCCCCTGGATTCACTATCTCAACGAAGCTGTGTGTAGCTATGTATGGCATCCCTTTTGAATCACCAAAAGTTTAATTTAAATACCCAGCCATGCATGCATACACAATATCACACACACACACACACACACATATATATATACATATTAATATGGAATTATAAAACAAATAATATATATAATATATTATATATATATAATTCAAAAAAAGTTATGTTAATGAGACCTGTTGTATCATGAGTGTCATGCCATTCAGTATTGAAAATATGGGCATTGTATTGTTCCTTTCACAATCTTCCCACGACGAAATTATAATTTGATGCTTTTAAATTAATCTTGTAAGACAAGATTTTTCTCAAAATTTCATTCCCATAATTACTCAATAACCCACAAAAAATTGAAACAAAAAGTATCTGCAAGAAAAGAAAAGAAAAATCCACAAGAATGTTTAGTTTTCACATACACATATTATATATATATATATATATATATATATATATATATATATATATATATATATAATGTACATAGATAGATATATACGTACGTCCGTACCTTCGTAGACGTAGAATCTATTCTTAGTACTTCGTTTTATCAACTTTCATGGTTTCTTATTTTTTGTTTATTCTCATTTGTAACTTGTGTTAATAATTCTGTCACATTATCTATTTTTCTTTTATTATTATCTAACACTTTTGTTGATAATTCAAATTCATCATTCATTTTTACTTTATTTCTACTAAAATATTTAGTGATAATTCTAAATCGATATCCATTTTTTTATTTATTACTATCTAAAACTTTTGTTGATGATTGTATCTGTTGACTCATGTTTCCTTTAATTTCTATTTCAAACTTTCTAATTTTCTTTATTTTCTATTTTACACAACTCATATATATATACAATTTAATGCACAGTTCTTTCTTGTCCTAAAAAGTTTACACAAAATAATTACGGCAACAATCCAGATATTTTATGTATGTTATTATAAAATGAATAAATAATGTTAACATCACAATCAAGATATTTTTATTACTATAAAAAATAAATTAATTTTGTAAGATATTTCACTATTGTAAAATTATTTGAGATATTTCTAATAAGATTTCTCCCTCTATAATTCAAGAAGGATGATATTGTTTTCAATATATATATCTAAAGAGATATTAAGATTTAATTATAAATATTTTAAATCATTCTTATATACCATATATATTCATATAACTTATCGATGCAGAATAAATATCATAATATCTAAAACATATTAATAAATATTAAGTGTGGTAAAAAAAAAAAGAATTAGAGCCATGCATTAATTAAAATATTTACTATATATAATGCACAATATGTATATATACTTCTTTCTTTATATTTCAATATAAATTATTATATTGAAATATAACAATTATTATTGAAATATAAAATCTCGGAGTTACTTACTTGGGCTTTGTGAAGAGTTTTCTTCCAAAGATTTTAGCGAGAGCTACTATCAGAGAACAACTTTTTTAGAGAGAAAATTTTTATAATCCGAAAAACTTGTTTCTTTCATTTATTTTCATCATATATATGGGGGATTACAACGACTCTCTTGATCAACAAGAGTAAGATACAATAATTTGGCCAAGTAGTGGCCGACATAGAAAAAGAAATGTTTAAAATAATTGGCCGACAAATACAGGTGGCCATTACTTTTCTAAAAAGAAACAAAATATTTTTTGACTAATTCGGCCGACGCTAAAACAAAAACCAGTGGCCGACAAACTTATTAAACAACAAACTAGTGGCCGACAAACTTTAAGCTAAAATTCAAACTGGTGGCCGACAACTTTGGCCTACACATGTGGCCTGACAAGGACTATTAATTTTGGCATTTTGGCCAATATGTATCGTTATCTTATCTAGGTCATTGACCTATATCTTTGGGGATGAACAAATTTATACCTTCTCTTTTCCCTTCTTGTTCCTTTCTGCCAGTATCTAGGCAGTCTTGATCATAGCATCCCAATAGTCTGTCATGTTGCATTCGTTAGGATCTTGAGCATCATGTAGATCTTCTGATACCAAAGACATATTGTCTTGGGTTCTGGTATCTCCGAATACATCCTCCATCTGTTCTTTGATCTGTTCTAAGCATTTCATCATTAGTTCATCTGGAGTTAAATGTGGGAATTGTTTTTGCAATTGTGCTCTAATGTTTTTCAAGTCATACTTATTTGTATCTGAACTTTTTTGTGAAATATTTTCACCGTACTTTCTTGTAGTCTGGATGGTTTCTTCCAAAGTCTTGTGAACAGGCCATTGAGCCCACCATCTAAAAAACATTGTTCTTTTTAACATGTGAAATCCCTGAGTATTTTTCTCGATTTTCAATCCCCACTTCCAAATCCATGGGATACTGAATTCAGCAAAATAGTATAAGGTACATTGGCCTTCAATGTATTCCTTCAGTTGTTTTAAAACTGGATGATGATCACACCAGTTTTCATAGACTTGCCCTAAAATTATTTCAGGTAGAAATGATAATTGTGGTCCAAATAATGACCACCATTGGTACCACCAAATTGGTATTACCTTACTTTCAATAAGAAAGGTTTTATCAATCTGGAAGAACCAAGAATGTTTTCTACGAGGATTTTCATAATAAAATGCATTTTTCCATGCATCAATATAATCCCAATAATTATAGATAAATTGTATTCCTTTGGGATTTTTTAAGGTTCTAGCCTTGGATGCATCCATTCCCCAATCTATTAGATTGAGCACTTTTAGAATGACACATTTGCTATAAGCAATTGCATCTGAACTGTTGTTCTGTGGAAATGATTTTATTTCAACAGAACCATTTTGTTCCAATATGGTCACATAATACATGCGACACTTATATTCTCTAGCTAGATATCCCTTTGTATCCATATATTTTTTCATAATATACCATGGATCATTGATCCATGTCAAATCTTCTTGCTCAATTGGCAGAATATCCTCTATGACTGGACTTTGATAATAATCCTGTTCGCCCATGATGTCCTTGTAAGTTAGTGGATTATTTCCACTTCCTTGTGATTCAGAGGACTGTGATTGATCCATAGGATCATTAGTCTTCTTTGGGTCTTCTGGTGCCCTAATTAATTTTCCAAGGTCCATTAGGCCCCTTCCCTATCCTCTTCCTGTTGATGAGGACCCTTTTTCTTTTCTGGATTTTGGAAATATATCTCCATATCCTGTTTTTCTAGTTGAAGAAGATGATCTTCGTCTTCCTCGATGCATGTTATTTTTCATTATCTTTTTCCTCAGTCCATCGGTCCTGAGCCCTACAAGAATTCACGGGTTAAGAAGTCAGGCAATGAATTATATTTCCCTGCAATATGTTCAATATCAAAATCAAACATAGACAATTAGGCTTGCCAGCCTGCATAAATTTGTTTTGCTACTAAATATTTAACATCTTTTTCTATGATTTTCTTGGCTGCAGAGCAATCTATTCTTAACAGAAATTTTTGATTTAATAAATCATCTTGCATCTTCTTGATATAATTAATGACTCAATCGGAAATGAGTTTTCAGGTATAATTAATGACTACATCCATTAATCCTGAAATAGATGAAGTACTAGTTACTTCAATTCCATATCCGACTCTAACCAAATTTGGTTTCAAGCCAAATGAGAAAAAAGATTTCTCCACAGGAAGTCCTATAAGACAATTCCTATCAAGTGAATTTATTAAACCAGAAAATAAACCATGTAGAGATTGGTATTTTTCTAGGTTTGATCCAGAGTTCCATCAAATATGGAAAGTATATCGGGCCACGACTTAAACTTGTCTGAATTATGCACATTAATGAGGGTTTCCAGTCCAGACATCTGGCATCTCTTAAGATGGCTAAAACGGATGAGTTGAGTCCAGCCAGTGTTAATGGTTTTAGTGCAATTTGCACTAATCCTATATGAATATAGTTAAATCCTTTGGATCTATAATGGATTAGATCATTAGCTGTTAACAATTGAAGGTTCTGTTCTTGCCCTTCACGAGTTACTGTTTGTTCAACAGTTTTAATTAGGGCAACAATCCAGATATTTTATGTATGTTATTATATGAAATGAATAAATAATGTTAACATCACAATCAACATATCTTATATGACTATAAAAAATAAATTAATTTTGTAAGATATTTCACTATTGTAAAATTATTTGAGATATTTCTAATAAGATTTCTCCCTCTATAATTCAAGAAGGATGATATTGTTCTCAATATATATATCTAAAAGAGATATTAAAATTTAATTATAAATATTTCAAAACATTCTTATATACCATATACATTCATATAACTTATCGATGCAGAATAAATATCATAATATCTAAAAAATATTAATAAATATTAAGTGTCTTAAAAAAATAAAAGAATTAGAGCCATGCATTAATTAAACTATTTACTATATATAATGCACAATATGTATATATACTTCTTTCTTTCTGCACTTGTCACGTTTAAAAATAAAAATATTATACTATTAATGAGGGTTTCAAAATTCAAATGTTTTTGCTAGAATATTGTTTTAGATTATTATTATTATTATTACATATACTTTTATGTTTTATAGGGCAAATTCGTATAAATAGACCAAAAAAATATAAAGATTTAATGACATTGATTCTTAAATTTTTTTTTTATTTTTATTTTTTTGTAGAATTGGTCCCGGATTAAAAAAGAATTATGACATTGGTCCTTCCGTTAAAATTTCGTTAAATCATCGGTTAAGTAAAAGAAATTTCAACAGTATTTATATTATTGCACTATTTAAATATGAATAATAATAGGTAGATTGATATAAATAACCCCTAAACTATAGATGTTAGTGACACTTGTCTCCAAATTTTTTTTTCTTCTTGTGAAATTGATCCCTAAAATATAAAACAATTACGACATTAGTCATTTCGTTAAAAATTATTTATTAAGTAAAAAAACTCAGTACACTATTTTAGGTAAATTGGCAAATTTTATCCCTTAAATTATATAACTTTGTAATTTCATCCTTTTTAAAATTCTTATATAAATTCATATATATTTTTATCTTTTCCATTTAATTATTTTTAGAAAACAATTAAAGAAATATGAATTGACTATTTGTTTATTTACAAAAGGATAAAAGTGAATAAAATTATAAAGATAAATGGTGAAATTATATAAAATTTTTAAATAAGGATAAAATTTCAAAATATATATATAATTTAAGACATAAAATTTGCTAATTTGTCCACTACTTTTTTTTTGAAAATATATCTACGTGACTTTCTTTTTTAAAAAAAATATACTATGTGACTTTCGTATCTATCATGTCTCAAAATTATTATCTCTTTGTCATAAGTGAGGGTATTTATCATCCGAGCAACTCTTTCTTGACAATTTGTCCACTACTTTGAAAAAAAATTTTAAAAAATTATTTATCAAATTTTCTTATTGCTTGCACCAATCAATTTTCTCCTTAACTTTTTATTTGCTCGGAAATGAAAACATAAAAAGTGGAAGGAAAAAAGGAGGAAGAAGATTTAAAAATATATTTAAATAGTGTAATGACATAAATAACTTTTTTTAAAAAAAATGAAATGATCAATTTTGCAAAAAAAAAAACTTATAATTTGGGATCAATGTCACCAAACATCAGACTATTTATGTCAATCTTCATATTATTAAATATATTTAAATATTGTAATAATATAAATATATCGATTCAGTTTTTTTTAACTTAATATAATTTAATAGAATTTTTAACGCAAGAATAAATATTACAATTTCTTATAGTTTAAGAATCAATTCCATAAAAAAATTTATTTTAAGGATTAATGTCACCAAAATTTTATAATTTTAAAATTATTTATGTGAATTTATTTTTATTTTTTTTAGTACATACTTTGTCTACACGTACACACATTATACATACATATATATATAATATATATATATATATATATATATATTATATATATATATATTATATATATATAATGCACGTAAATTATACCTTTATATTTTTGGAGAGCTGCTGATGATGCCGTGTGGTCCAAATCTCCTTCGCCTGTTATTTTTGTGGACTTGAAATTATTAATTCGAACTTTGTGAACTGAGTCGAAAAGGTTTATATCATGTAAACAAAATGTAAGTGAATTTTTTTTTTTTTTTTTTTTTTTGTTTTTGATGATACACACACACACACACATATATATATATATAATATGGTAAAGTTTTGATTTTATTTTTATTTTTTAAAAAATTTTAGGATGATAAAAAATGTAACTTTTTTTTATCAAGTTGAAAGAAAGAATTGAAAGAATATAATTTGTAAACTAGAAATGCAATGCATGGCATAATGTAACAACATTAAAATTCTGTGAGTATATTTTACATTTTATATTTTACATTCTACAAATCTTTTAATGAATTTATATTTTTAAGGGAAAAATAAAAAGGAGAAAGTGTATATAGATATATATAAAGAGTTGCAAGAAAATATTTGAAAAAAATGTGCCCCGAAAAAAGAGAGAATGGCAATTTAATTTTGAATGTTGCATTTCTGTAATGTAAAATAGTAAGGGAAATTGATTAAAGTGTAAATGAGAGATAGTTATTTGTTGTACAAGATTTTTGGTTTCAAATTTAAAGGAATAGGTTCCTCTATAAAATAACAAATTATGGTAATAATCTTTATCAATCTTTTCTCGACGCCAACGAATATTTTTAGAAAGATAACAACATCGTTCGATATATTGTCGTAGGCAGATAAAAATTAAATTGTGTTCGAAAATTTATGTCAATTATCAAAAAAAATTTAACTCTTCCTTGTAGTATATTCAGTAGACAAAGGTACTTGTATTTATCTCTATATTTCAACCATTTTTTATCAGAAAAGAAATTATATATATATACCGTAAAATATATTTATGTATATATAAAATAACCAAAAAAAAATTTATATGTATATATATATATATATATATATAAAAATAAGAACAAACGTTAATTGTATATCAAAATAGAATTCCACCAAAAGTGGAATGACTTACTGAGCAGGGCCTTAGAAAAGCTCTTGAGCTATTATGTACGTTACACAGATAGTATGGTGATTTTTTTGGAGGCTACTAGCCATGTATATTTTAACATAGTACAAAAAAAAAAGAAGAACAAACCTTGATCATCAACGCCATCCCATTCAGTATAGCAAACACTGACGGAAGGGTATCCATTGTCCACGATTTTTCTCAATACCGCCAGATTAATCAATTCGAGATCATTGGATAGTTGTTTTTCGATTATTCTTATAATATCA
Source organism: Asclepias syriaca (assembly GCA_027405835.1). Lineage (NCBI taxonomy): Eukaryota > Viridiplantae > Streptophyta > Magnoliopsida > Gentianales > Apocynaceae > Asclepias > Asclepias syriaca. The sequence goes on from CM049932.1 coordinate 14,062,146, forward strand.
CCTTCAAATTCATTCATATTATTAATAAATTTTTAAAAGAATAAAAAATATATACACATGTATTAATGAATTAAATATGTACAAGAATATTAATTTAATTCACATACGTGTATATATATACACTTACGTACATTTATTTTCAAAAGTTCTTTTTGTCTCACTTCAGTTGGAAGGGACATCCATAAATTGTAACTTCTCAAGTAAATTGATAATTTTAATTCTTCTGGCCAAAATGTGCAACACGAAGAAAGGTATTTATGGATTAAGAATTCTTTTATGGGATCAACTGCTTCAATCAAGATGAAATCTATAATTTGCTGCTCTTTATAATGTTGAAATTGCTGCTGACCTTATATCACTTGAGTCATCGTATTGGGTAATGCAATCATTGCTGGGGCATAGTGAAAACAGAAGCTCGTGGAGCTAGAGGTGGAGGAGGTGAAGAATCTTTCCTACCATCACGATCATTGTTTGCAACTCTATCTTTCTGCCTACGTGTCCCTCTATTCAAATTAGTCAGAGGAACGTTCATTTCATCATTCTCTTGCCCATCAGAACGATAAGTTGCTCTGAAAGTCTCAGCCCTTCTATCACGATTCATCTATACAATAATTGATGGTAGACATTTCACAAAGAAAATAAATATAATTATTTATAAAAATAAAATAAAAATATAATATATATATTAGAAAAATAATCCCTTACTTAAATTCCTATGTATAATTAATAAAACTATTAACTTTAAACGATCTATAAAATGTCATCCAAAATTTTAAGCTTTATTCAATAATAAATTCTCAACTCAAAAGTTCAAGCTTTCAACAACAACAGGAAGTTTATTGTAAAAGAAAACAAACTAAAGAAAATACTCTAAACTCTTATTCAAAGTCATCCATCCAGTAATCATCCTCTAATTCATTATCTTCACATTCATATGTAAAGTGAAAAACATAGGGGGTGAGTAACATCCCTTACTCTAGACATCAAAACCTTCGGAGAATGCTTCTTCGACCTAGTAGCAATTGCTCAGATTTTTGGGATAGGACAGGAACACCTTGCCCTATCTGACTAGGAATATCGATAACCTACAGCTCTCGAGAATCTCTCACCGAAATCCCAGTATTCTATCAGTATTCTATGAATACTAACTTGAATACCTAATCTAATCGAATTCTTGAACACTGAGATAAACACTCTAAAATAAGAGAAAATGAGTCACTCGATGTTCCTAGACTACTTGTGTTGAGTGTTTAGGGATGAGTTGAACTACTGGAAGTTTGGGCTATTTATAGTAGTGAATGGAAGCCTTTTTCACTTCAATTTCCGATGTGGGACATCAGAACGGCCATTCTCCCCTAGGGACGGTAGTTCTAGCCACCAATCTTCCCAGAAATTACAATTTTGCTCTAATATTTGCTGTTTTATGTAATTTAATCCGTGAAGCTTTCAAAATAACAAATTAAGCAATTATGTGTTAATTCAATCTAGTTAAAATCAAATACTTCCCAAATTTCCCCAATTTGTGTCTAAATACGTGCTAAAAATGTGATATAATTTAGCGATATCAATAGTCCACCCACCTCGATTGATCGCTTGCGTAATTTATAATTAGCTTAAATATTCTGCTCCTAAAATCCCTTCAAACTCTACCAACAATCCATATAATAAAAATTAAGATTAAATCCATAACAATATCTTAATCTTTAAATTCTAATGTCTTATCATAATCAAAAGCACTAAAAATAACTTACCTTTTTTCACAAATTTCTCGATATTCAAAAAATCCTAATCCCTCTTCTCTTTAGAATAAGAAGCTTGAATATTTTCACCTTGTACTCGTGAAGATATTGATAAAAGCTAAGATAGTTTGAACTTAAAGTAATCGAGAAATTGTAGGAATAGATGGAATCACATAATTTTTGTTTATATAATATATAAAAACCATTATCTATTCATTCATTTATATAGTTGGGATATATAATAAATAATTATATACTGAAAAGATTTAGCCAGAACCATCCAGTATATCTTTTACAAACCAGTGCATCAATATAATTTTTATATATTATTTTTGTTAGAATAATACTTTAGGGTAGAAACTTCTATGTTAGTAGGTAATTACTCAATGTTAGTGGGTAGTTTACTCCATGTTAGTGGATGAGTAAGTTATGGTAATTATGGTTAGTTATTTAGTGGGTAGTTAATTTAAGTAAGGGATAGTGTTAAATGTAGTAGGTATGTGGGTATCTAGTTATTGATTTTGTTCATTTTTTAGATCAATTAAGTTAATCATCTGCTTATTAAGCATTTCTCTTATTCATATTTCCAACAATTGGTATCAAAGCATTATTCTTAACAGACATGTGTGTAAGATTATTAAGTTTTGGATGTTGAAACAAGTTATAGTTTCTCTTCTTCGATTTCATTTTCAATTTCTTCATCAGTGTTCGATGGAGATAACTACCAAGTTTTGGTAGTTCGTATGGAAGTGTATATGGAAGTTTTGGATATTTGGGAAGCCGTTAGAGAAGATTATGAAATTCCCGCTCTTCCAAATAATCCTACCCTGGCACAAATCAAATTGGAGAAGGAGAAGAAGACAAAGAAATTCAAGGCAAAAACATGTTTATTTACTGCTGTCTCATCTACTATGTTCACTCCAATTATGACTTTGAAGTCGGCATATGAGATATGGAATTATCTCAAGTCAGATTATGAAGGAAATGAAAGAATCAAAGGAATGCGTGTACTAAACTTGATTCGAGAAATTGAGTTGTAGAAGATGAAAGAAACATAATCAATTAAAGAGTATTCTCATAGGTTATTGAATATTGCAAAACAAATCAGATTACTTGGTTATGTGTTCATGGACTCAAGAATTGTTGAAAAATTCTTGTAATTGTGCCTGAAAAATGGGAGACATCTATTTAAGCCTTGGAAAATATCAAGGATTTAACTAAAATTACTCTTGCAGAAATTTTAAATGCTTTGCAAGCTTAGGAGCAAAGAAGACCAATGAGGCAAGAAGGTGTTGTTGAAGGCGCTTGCTAGCCAAACATCATGAGAATGCGAACAATAACAAGAAGAAGTTTTTCAAGAAAAGATTCTACCCTCCATATGAACATTGCAATAGAAATGGTCATACTCCTTTTAAATGTTGGAGAAGATGAGAAAAAGAGAAGCCAAATGCACTAAATGTAATCAAATAGAGTATGAAGCTGTAATTTGCAATAACAATAATCAATATCAAAGTGAAGAGGCTAAGATTGCAAATTAGGAGGAGGAGGATCAACTGTTTATGGCTATGTGCTTCATGGAGAGTAATCAAATAAAAGTTGGTTGATTGATAGTGGTTGCACCAACCATATGACCCATGACAAAGAGTTGTTTAGAGATTTGAAGCCAACAAACATCTCCAAAGTAAGAATTGGGAATGGTGAAGACATTTCAATTAAATCAAAGGTAACAATTGCTATAACAAGTTGTTAAGGTACAAAACTAATTTCTGATGTTCTCTTTGTCCCTGAAATCCAACAAAACTTGTTAAGTATTAGCCAATTGATTGAAAGAGGTTTTAAGGTTATTTTTTAAGACAAATCTTGTCTCATTAAAGATGTAGCAAATCAGGATATTTTCAAAGTGAAGATAAAGGGGAATTTTTTTACTCTAAATACATAGGAGGAAGAGCAAACTACTTTCTTAATTAAAAAAAATACTACAGAAGTGTGTCATAAAAGGCTAGGACACTACCATCACCAAGAGTTGACGCAAATGAAGTTCAAGATATTGGAAAATGACCTTCCAGAACTGGATTATCAAATTTCAAGTTCCAAAGCATGTCAATTTGTAAAAACAAAAAGGGAAACATTTCTCAAAGATGAAAGGCAAAGCAATGAGGAAGCTGAAATTGAATCACACGGATGATTCAGGTCCTCATAGGACACCTTCCCTTAAAGTAGCTCAAGAGATTGAAAATGGTTGTGAAATTCACATTGTAAGTTCAGATAATGGAAAGGAGTATACATCAGAAAAATTCAACAAGTTTTGTGAAAAGGCAAGCACTGAGCATCAACTAACAACCTCTTATACTGCTCAACAAAATGAGTCAGTGAAAGGAGAAATAGGTTCATCATGAAGAAGGTCAAGCGTGATAAACTTGACAAGATAGTTAGACCAAACATCTTTGTGGACTACAGTTCTTTCTCTACAACCTACAAAATTTACCATCCTCACAAAACTTGATGTTTGCAGTTCCTAAAGCAAGGAGTATTAGAATAATGTTTTAGGGTGAGCGGTATGATTTCCTGAGTGATACAGGCTCTCATGGATACTTTAACCAGAAACGTGAGAAGGGCCATTCATTAAGGTAGGGTGAATACACTAGGTAACTCAGATATGGTACACAAATAGATACAATTCATAATTGCATTCCAGACTAAGATATATCTAAAATATTCGAAGATAGGTCAACCAAGTTGTGGAAACAGTAATATACATCAGAATACATGTCTATGTGTTAACTCTTACATGCTTGATAAGTGTTTGTTATGTGTTGTTGGGATACAAAATCAACCTCCAAGATATTGATAATCGATTGACTGATTTATAAATAAGAGGATTGTTAGGATTAAGTGATAGTTTCTACTAAGCCGTTACCAGTTCCCTAAAAATACAATATTATTAATTTAAAATCGCAGATACTTTCTAAGAACTAGCTACACGATAGGTACTCTGTCTTAGGTTCTGATTGATCAAGTGACAACCAATAAATGCTAAAGTGACGGTTAGTAAGACTAAGTCCTTAATTATTCATAATCAATATTGGTTAATAAACCCTTTCTTTTAGCATACCAATCAGAATGTATCATCAAGTTGTCACTACATCACGTTATACTCCACTCCTGCAATCTCCTCGGCTCCTGGATACTCCCTACCCTGGATCGACATTACCTTCAAAACTCATCTCCTCGAGCCAGTGACAATGCTCTCACTTACGGTTCGAGGCTGAGGCAATACCCTATGAACAAGGAACATCAAGAACTTAGTATTCTCGAAGCTTTCCTAATGAAATTCCAGAATTCTAAGTAAACCAAACTCAAAATATCTCACTGTTGACTTCCCGAATATGAGATTGAGACATAGACTAAGAAAATCGAGTGATTTTGAGCTAACCGGCTTTTGCTGGTTGTGGTCTGCCTAACCAGCTTGACAGCCATGTTCAACAGGATGAACACAGTCATCAACTACCAGATTCCCGCATAGTTGTTGTAGAAATTGCATTTTGACCCCTCAACTTGCTCCTTTATGCCAATTTCACCCCAAAACTTTCTTACAAGCACTTAGACATGAATTAGGGCAATTTACCTTAAAAAGTGCTCAAATTAACCGAAAACGATATAAATTAAAAGACATAAAAGTCCCAAAATAGGAATACAAATTAAAACATGCGTTATACACTTATGTGAAAGTGAGATTTCAAAATATTCAATCTTAGTGTTATTCTATCTTCTCTTAGAGAATCATTGGGAACCTTGTAGTTTCTTGATTATCTTAGATGTCACATTGACTTTCATCACTAACTTAAATATGAGAGTGTCAACATTAGGAACACACCCAGTCTCTAACCTTATTTTGCAGGAAATTGGCGGTGTAGGTCCAACTCAACTCACGTAGAAGGCCAAAGGCGTTTTTCCATCGATCATATATATAACAAAAATTATAGTACATGTATATATATATCGACATAAAATTAAAACAAGATTGATCCATATTAAAATTGCCGCAAAAAAAATTAATATAAATACACTATGATGGCAGAATATCAGTAGACAAGGAGCTTTTTCGCCGTCCCCGATGCGTTGATCTTGGGAAATAATCATACCGTTGGTAGTATAGCTTCCTTATAACTGTTTTAAATCTTATTCTTTGGATTTTTCACTTTCAGTATCTTTCTCATTTTCCTCTCCAAACGTTTTCGCCATTACTGCCTCTACAACTTTCTGAAGATTCTTCTACCTTTGCTTTCTGTCGCAAGTTTGGTCCTGCTTCAACTTTTCAGACGTTTATTCCAACGATTTTCAAAAAAGGTGTGTTTTGTCTTCTTTTTGAATGATCAATTTTTATCTTCTTCCATTATTGACCTGTATATTAGCTTTAAATGCTTCCATGTTTATCCTTTTTTACTTCTGTATGGAAAATATAGCTTTGCTCTACTTCTTTCCGGGGACATTGCCATGGGAACGATATTTTGTATGTGTTCGTAATCTAGTGTAGGGTAGAACGGATTCTGTTTTTGCGTCTCCTTCATCGTTTTCTTGGGTTAGGCTTTTAGAAATAGTTTAGGTTTCTTTTCTGGGTGGCTTTTTGATTGGGGTTCTAAACATTGAACTACCGTTTGCAAGTAAAGATGGTTGCCAAGGAAGAACATGTTAGGGAAATTGAGGGTCTCATGGCTATAGGTTTTGGAGACCCTCAGCCTGACCAACTAGAGGCCGAAGTTTCAATGGCAATTAGGGATGGCCGGCTCTTAGCTCCTGCGGGTAATCCCTTCCAACCACCTATGCCTGAACCCCTTGCTTCAGACTTTTCCTTTTGGTAAAGTAGGGTTACTCGGAAACAGGTTGAGTCTTTTGCTCGTAGATATAGTATAGATCCTCATACGTATAGGATTTTTGTAGCCCCATGTCGCTTCACCATATCCCTCTTCCTTTGGCCCATTTCGAAGTAGGACTTAGGCTTCCCATGGACCCTGCGTTTGCGGACTTTCTAATCTTTGCCCGAGTTCAACCTGGGTAGATTCACCGAAACGTAGTTCGTACTCTTTTCTGTTTGATTTGTCTTTGCCGTAGGTTAGGCTTTGAACTCTCAATGAACATCCTTAGGATGTTTTTTTTCACTCGGTATGTCGGACAAAACTCTTTCCCTTCATCCTCATTGGAATAAAATTCAACTCTTCGACTCTCTGCCAAATAAAATAGATTTCAAAGGGAGGTGGTTTATGGTAGAGTCCAGAATAGGCTTTCCTTTTCATCCATGTGTTAATGAGAACTATCAGTGGTCTCAAATTCAGCAATCTTCTTCCCTTACCCATTCTGAGAAATCTTTCCTAGAGACCATTACTCGGGACATAGGGGATAGTCGCCAACGTTAGTCCCGAGTATATTCCTCTGCCGATTTGTTGAGCGATGCTAGTCTGGAGTGGTGTGGTATAGGGGATGGTTTGGATGCCCAAAAACGGGAGCTGGGTTTTGAGGAGGAAAGGCCTAATCGTGACTGGACTATACATCCCAGGGGTATTTTTTCAACATAATGTGAATTGTGTACTTCTACTGCCCGAGGTTGCCGTAATGACCAGGGTAAAAGTTTTTATTTTTTATTTTTTTAAAATTAACTCAGATGATCTGCTTTGTAAAGTTTGACTCAGGTAATTTGCTTTGTAGGTCCAACCATGTTCGGGATAGCTTGGGGAAATCGCGAAGAAGGCAAGAATGTTCGGTAATCCCATTTGGATTCTCTACCTTGATTTCCGCCAAGGTTGATAGATCGGGGTGCATCCAGAGATACGGTTCTTTCTTACCCTTCTGCGACAGGCCAGTCATCACACCGGGGTAGGAACCCTAGGCGGCCAAGAGAAGGGGGGCCGAGTTAGGACTCCTTGATCTGGCCCAGCGGAACCTCAAAGGGAAGAGGAGCGCAAGATCCCCAAGGTAACTCATTCTGACGGTGGGGATGAGGAGGAACAACTTCATCCTCGTCAAAGGCGAAGAACGTCACCCCGTCGTCCTTCTGCAACAGTTGTCATTGCCAATTCCCCCTTGTCATTTCCTGACGAAGTTCCAGGGGAGGCTTTACCACTGGAAGCTCTGGAGGAGGTGCTTCGTACTCCGATTGCCATGGCTGGTGAAGAAGTTCCCCAGGTAGGATCTGGTCTATCATGGTTGCAGCCGAGGTTTGTAATGCCGACAGATGAGGAGGCCTTACGGGAGTTGGCTTCAGAAATTTCAAGTAGAACTCCTCCTCTCCATAACCTTCGTTTTACTAATCGTCACGTGGCTTCTTTCCTCGGTGGTGCCATTCTGAACCGAGTTGCCGATGTTGAGTCCTTGGCCTCGATGGGCGAGATGAGGGTGGATGAGGCTACCAACCAAGTAAGCTCAGGTAAGCCTTTCATCAAATTTTTTAAATGATTTTTCTTTGTGTATATTTTAGACATATATCTTCCATTGGCAGGTTTCTTCCTTATTTCTTTACAATGCCAATTCTCAATCTTCGGAGCAAACTGAGCAAGCAGTAGCCAACGAAGAGTGATGGGCAGCCAATGAACCCTGTTCAGCTGATCTAGAGTCTGAGGTTGCTGATCAGGCCACTCGCTTGGAGCTAGCCAGTTCTGAAAAGATTCAAATGACTAGCGAGATGGTCGAATTTAAAGAGAGGTTGATCAAGGCAGAGGAAAAGATTGCGGAGTTGCAAGCTGCTAATGTTGATTTGAACTCAGCCAGGGATGAAGTTGTGGCTAGTCGGATCTCTATGCAAGAAGAACTTAAGTATTGCAAGTCGAAGGAGTTCAAGAAGAATGTTATTGACGACTTCAAAAGTTCCCCTGCATACCATGAGGAGATAGGTCGCGAGGCTGGCACCTTCTTGGATAAGGGATGTGTCCACATTATCCGGCAGCTTCATCCTCACTTTGAGGACAAGTCAGTTCTTCTGTGTGCCTTTCAATCCAACTTCAACAACGAAGTCTGCAGACAAGGTGTAGACTTTGTTCCTTTTAACCCAGAAGAACTAGAGGCACTCCGTGATCGGGACGAGAAAAGGAGGAAGCCGTTCTGGAATCCTCCTAAGCCTACTACTCCCACTTTTTGGGATATGTTGGACAATAATAACTCTGCTCCTTGATCTTATTTTTTTTGTACTTGGAACCTCTTGTACTATTTTTATGAATGCAACTCTACTCTGTTTTTGATATCCGCTTTTGTTCATATTTTGATACTTCGGGTTTTTAAACAAATGGATTTAGATCTTTCCTAAGTTTAACTTGGTACTCTGACTGAATATTTTCCCAAGTTTGATTCAGCACTTCGTAACCATTAACTTAATGGTAATGTTATAGTACTTTCCCAAGTTTTAACTCAGAACTTTTAACTTCGTAACCATTAACTTAATGGTAATGTTAGAATATTTTTCCAAGTTTAACTCGGTAATTTTAACTTCGTAACCAATAACTTAATGGTAATGTTAGAATATTTTTCCAAGTTTAACTCGGTACTTTTAACTTCGTAACCATTAAGTTAATGGTAATGTTAGAATATTTTCCCAAGTTTAACTCCGTACTTTTAACTTCGTAACCATTAACTTAATGGTATTTATTTATTCCTAAGTTTTAACTTGGTACTTCATAACTACAAGGTTTCACTTAATGGTATATATCTATTCCCGAGATTGAACTCGGTACTTCGTATCCACAAGGTTTCACTTAATGGTATTTATTTATTCCCGAGATTGAACTCGGTACTTCGTAACCACAAGATTTCACTTAATGGTGACAAACGTTTCCCAAGTCTTAGCTCTGTACTTTTATTTTGAGATTTGTAAAAATAAAACTGATACTTCCCGAAGCTATTTTGGTACTTGAAATTGAAATAAAATCTTCCCAAGGTTGACTTGGTACTTAGGAAAATGCTCTCTAGGTGCTATTTATACATAGTACCTTTTCAAGTAGTCTGTATGCCACGGGTTCGGTAGGAGAATACCATCTTTGTTCATGAGTCTGTAAGTGTCAGGTCTTACTTTGTGCTTGACGAGGTACGGTCCTTCCCAATTCGGAGTTAACTTGTTTGTTTTTATATGCCTTGTAGTGCCTTCTTTTTTTCGGAGTACCCAATCTCCAATCTTTATTGGTCGTTTGAACACCCTCTTATAATGGGCTTTTTTGGCTTTTTGCTCGAACGACTGTGATCCTAGGCGGTTTGCTATTCTCCGTTCTTCTAGCAAATCTAGTTCTATGCTTCTTCTTTCTTTGTTGATATCTTCATTGTACATTGATCTCTTGCTGTGGGTAGTGCGACTCTGGCTGGTGCTACTGCTTCGGAACTGTACACCAGTGCATATGCCATTTCTCCCGTGAGGCCCCTAGTCGAAGCCAGATTGCCCACAAAGCTGGATTTAACTCGTCAGCCCAGTTGTTGGACTTTCCTTCCAAGTTTTTCCTTAGGGCTAGTAATACCAATTTGTTAGTGGCCTCTGCATGACCATTTTCCTGAGGGTGTGCTACTGACGACTTCCAGTGTTTTATGTATAACCTTTGACACTCCGCGGTGAATTTGGATGAAAATTGAACTCCATGGTCGGTAATCACTGCTCTAGGTATTCCAAAACAACACAGGATGCTTTCCCGGAAGAACTTAGAGAAATTTTTCTCTGTGGGATGTGTCAAAGCTTTCGCTTCTATCCATTTTGAGAAATAATCCACTGCCACTACTAAGTACTCATAGTCGTTTCTTGTTTTTGGGAATTTTCCCATTAAATCTATTCCCCACATATCGAATGGCCAAGCCGCCACCACTGGGGTCTGTTCAACGGAAGGCAATTGTGGTATACTTCCAAAAATTTGCCAGGTGTCACATCTCTTGACATACCTTTTAGCATCTTCTCTTAGCATCGACCAATAGTATCCTTGGTTGATTAATCTTTCGGCCAATGCTCGGGCTTCGGGATGTCCTCCGCATACCCTTCGTGTATCTCAGCGAGCAACTCGTTTACTTGGAATGAAGGAATGCAACGAAGCAAAGGCTTTGAGAAAGAGCGTCTGTACAAAACATCATCATGGATTGTATACCTGGCAGACTATCGTCGTATTTGCTTAGCACGGATGACATCATTTGGGAGGTTTCCTTGCTGGATAAAATTCATTATCTCATCAACCCAATTCTCTGAAGTAGATTGTAAGTATTGAATTAGATGAGTTTCTTTTGAGATTGTTGTTGCCATCTCCACTGGGATGCCCTCTTCATTTTGGGTTTCTCCGGAGGTAATTTTTGCTAATCTGTCCGCTTGTTGGTTATCTCTTCTGCTGATAAAAGATAATGTGAAATGATTAAATTTTTCTCTCCATTGTCTGGCTTTACCCACATATGATTGCAGACCCTCTGATTGTACCGCATAGGTACCTTGGACCTGATTCACCACCAACTGTGAGTCACTATAGATCTTCAAAGCTGTTATATTTGCCCCATGGGCCCATTCCAATCCGATCAAGAACGCATCGTACTCTGCTTGATTATTTGAAAGATTGGGCTTCAATTGGATAGCCCGCATTTCAGTGTATTGTTTATTGGGTGAAGTTAAGGCGATGCCCATTCCGACTCCGCTGGAGTTGACTGCTCCATCTACCTTTAGTTCCCAAGGTTCCTTCGATGGCTCATTTATTTCCATGTTCGACTCTATGAAGGATCTCTCTGCGAGGAAATCTGCGAGAGCTTGTGCTTTGATAGTCGTTTGTGGCTTGAAGGTGATTTCTTGCCCACACAATTCGATAAACCATCGAAACATCCTTCCTGATTGATCTAATTTATGAAAAATTTGCTTTCATGGGGCATTAGTGTAGACACAATGGGATGTGACTCGAAGTATGGTCTGAGTTTCTGTGTTCAAATTACTAACATGTACGCTAGGTTTTAGATGTTTGAATATCGGGACTCAGCGTCTTTTAGGGCCTTGCTTATGAAGTACACTGGATACTGCTTTGCTCCTTTCTCCTTTATCAACACCGATGCTACGACCAAATCGGAGAACGATAAGTATAGAAAAAGTGTTTCTCCTGCATTCGGAGGTCGTAGCAGAGGGAGACTTAATAGATGACCTTTCAAACTCTTCCAAGAGTGACTGCATTCCTGAGTCCATATGAAGTCATTTTTTGAGTTTTTTAAAGCTTTGAAGAATGGAAGGCATTTTTCCGATGATTTTGAAATAAAGTGTCCCAATGCCTTCCATTTAACCTTTGGATATCTTTGATACATCGGGGCTCGGTAAGCCGAGCTATGGCCTCCAAATTTTCTGGGTTAGCTTCGATTCGTCGTTCGGACGTTATAAAACCTAGAAATATTCCAGATTTTACCCTAAACGTGCACTTCGTTGGATTCAACGTAAGGTTGAACTTCGCCAGGTTGGAGAAAGTTTCCTCCAGATCGTCTAGATGTGATGCTACGTGCTTGGTTTTAACAACCATATCATCGACATAAGCTTCTATATTTCTTCCGATTTGACTCCGGAGGATATGGTTCATCATTCATTGATATGTGGCCCCTACATTCTTTAGGCCAAACGGCATAACATTATAACAATATATGGCCCCTGCAGCTCGGAACGAAGTGTGTACCTGGTCACTTGGCCTCATTTTTATTTGATGATATCCCGAGAAAGCATCCATGAAGCTTAGAAATTCGTATCCCGCTGTTGAATCTACCAGTGCGTCAATTCGAGGTAGCAAGTAACAGTCCTTGGGGCAAGCCTTGTTGAGCTCAGTGTAATCGACACACATCCTCCATTTTCCATTGGACTTTTTGACCATTACAACGTTGGCTAGCCATGTGGGGTACTTAACTTCGCGTATGAATCCCGCTTTCAGCAGTTTCTCTACTTCTTCCTTCATGCCTTGTATTTTTTCTTCCTCAAACTGTCTAGACTTCTGTTTTACTGAGTGGCATGTCGGGCTTATATTCAATGCATGTTCGGCTATGGAGGTGTCGATACCTGGCATGTCTTCAGTACACCAGGCGAAACTACGTTGATGGTCCTTCAAGAACTTGATGATACCTTGTTTGAGTGTATCCGGCATTTCCCTTCCAATTTTGACACACTGCTGAGGATAATTTGGATTTATGACTACTTCGTCAAACTCGCTTCCCCTCGATACTTCGATGACTAAGTCACAGATTTACTTTTCTAGTATCCTCTGTATCCTTAAGTCGTTGTCAACTGTTATAGAATTGATGTACCCAACTTCGATGGAGGAATCCCTTTTCCTCTTATTTCTCATAATTTGTCCCAACAAATTCAGGGGGCTGCTTTTTATAAAACCGACACCTCGCAAAGTGTTGAACTTTACTTGTTGGTGAGATGTGGAAATCACAAGATCAAAGGCTGCGTGAAAAGGTGTCCCTACTATGACGTTATACGGGGATTCAAAATCCACAATGTAAAATTTTACCTCTTGTGTTCTTACTCTATCTCCCTCACCGAGGGTGACTTGCATCTTCATCGTTCCTTTAACTAGCACTTTGTGAGGCGTGAACCCTTCCAGTACCATTTACTTACCTTTAGATGCTCATCCTTCAAGCCCATCTCATTGAAACATCGAAAGTACATAATATTTTTCGTGGCTCCGGTGTCAACCAAAACCCTTTTTACCGTGCACTTGTCGATTCCATCTCGGGTCTTGCGAATTTCGAGGACAATAGGAGTGACTTTGGCCTCTTCATTGTTCTCTAATTCCTCATTTGTGAAGGTAATGACCTCCGACTGCTCAAATTCATACTTCGGAACGAGGTATGATTTGGTGAGGTTGTATATTCTCTTTTTGATATCTTTGACGGAGGTCAACTCTGGGCTTATCATGTTGATTACCCTTTCACCTTTATCCTCCTGTTGTTACATATCAGCAACATATTCTTTCAAACACCCTTCTCGGATGAGTTTCTCGATTGCTCTTTTCAATTGGATGCAATCGTCTGTGGTTTGTCCATAGTCTCTGTGGAACCCACAGAACTTTGTTTTATCCCGTGTAGGGAATGATTGCGGTCTCATTGGAGCAGGATTCCTTACTCCGTATTTATCCATTATCACTGCTATCAAACTTTCCTTTGGGACGTTCAGGGGCGTGAATGTCTCGAATTTCTTACTTCGATTTTTGTCTCTTCGTTCTGGGAAATTTGAGGAGACATCTTTCTGATGTTCGTGTTGTTTGTCCTTCCTTTTTGTGGTGGACTCTAGTGCACTACTTTCGGCTAGTGCTACTTTCCGAGCAACATTGAACATTTCACCAATGGTTTCTGGCTTTCTTAATTGAAGCTCGATGTACAGCATTCTGGATCAGAATCCTCCTTCGAAGCAAGTGATGACCGTATCTTAGCTGATCCCCTCGATGTCATCATAAGTTTTCTTATTGTTCCAAGAAGAATAGCAAAGTCTTGTCCTCCCGTTGTTTGATGTTTGCTAGATCTCCTCTTGTTTTTTGTATGGTTCTTGCCATACTGAATTTATCTAGGAACACCTTTTCCAGAGTGTACCAAGAATCAATAGTACCTGCCCTGAGATATGTAAATCATGTTAGAGCTTTATCGGATAGAGTGCTCGGGAATGCTTTGCACAAAATGGCCTCATCATTTGTGACTAGTCCCATGGGCGATTTGTAACAGCACACATGCTCGAGAGGCTGAGTTTGTCCGGAGTAGAGGACGAACTGCGGAATCTTGAGGCTTGGATTGGGGGAGACACTTTGGATCCACTTGGCGAAAGGACCTAATTTAATAGATCTTGTTCTTTGGACTTTAGTCGTGCTTTTCTTTTTTCTGGGCTATACTCGGAGTATCGCTTTCTAGTCCCACGCTTCGGAATGGGTGGGGACTCTCTCCTACTTCGCTGACTGTTTGTTTTCCGCTTGTTCGTGTACCTCTTTTTCATCTTTCTTAGTGGCTGTCTGCGTCCGTTGCGGAAGTTGTCCAGAGGGATCATCTAGGAATCTCGGGGGTGGTAGTTCCGCTCTTGCTTTCTGAAATTCAGCCCTTAATTTCAACCATTGTCGTGAAAGCTCTTGCTCTTGCTTTAATTGCTCATTTTCTTTTTGTAACCTTTGTAGCTCTTTTCCTGCGTCATCTATTCTTTTGGAGTTGATTTGTTCTCTCAAATTTCGAGAACGTCTGGAAGTCTCCTATTGCGGTCCTAGTCTTTTCACGGCTGGACGACGACTGGAAACAGGGGAGGCCGAAGACTGCCACAATCTTGTCGCTGTTTCACAAAGTGACACCTGTCGCACAGTGCGACCTTCTCCTGAATGCCGGGACATAATGATCGTTTCGAAGAAGTCTTCGTTCCCGGTAACAGAACCAAACTGATTCGGCAAAAATCGGTCAAGATAATTATTGGGAGAAAAGAGTAATTTCTAATGATTCGGGTCTAAAAGATATTGGAATGGGCTTCAGGAGATGTAGAATCAGTCAAGCCGGTTGGTAGGGATGACACTCTGTGTACTCCGAAGTGCCGAGTTCCTACAAAACCAAAGAGGTTCAATGGGGAGATGTATTTCCCGTGAACTCTCCGATGATTAAGTCAGTAGAGTATTATAATCAGTATTTTGGATATCTGGAACTTGTCCCTTACCTCTTGCTTTGATTCCCCTTTTATAGGTGTTTGCCTGAAGATTCTTCTCTCATTAATGAATTTCCCGTTGCTTTTGGACTGTTTCTTTCCGTTGCTAGAAACGGACTTTAAATTAGGGAGTTAAGGAGAGAGAGAGAGTTATGACCTAAGCGGTAACGTCTGTTCTTTATGATGTCCATAATGTTGGATTTAAGACGTTGGCGAAGTGTGGGGCAGTTACTTTTGTGGTTCAATTACTGTTTTGTCCCTAAGGTGTTTTATGGGCTGTTTAATATATATATAATCAGTCTGAATTCTTTGAAATTCAAACAAACTTATTAACCACATTGATTTTCAACCCAAAAATATATACATTTAATATAATATATATTCGTTATATACGTGTATTGACTTAAATTCAGTACTAAATGAAAAGAATTGTATATGTGCAGATTCAGGTTCAAATTAAAAATCAAAAGTTTTTTTTTTTCAAAATATACATACAGTCCTGAGGCCACATAATACAAAATATATAAAAAGTGAAACAAAATTGATTTTCATAAAATAAGATAAAAATGTATTATGATAGCACAAAACAGAATTACTCCATTATTCACCATAAAGACAAATTCGGGTTCAAAACATAAGTCTTGAAAAAATTACGAACCAAACTATCTATTTATAAATTGATTACATAAAAATTGAATAATAACAATAATCAATAATTATTTTAAGTAACTTGGTTAAAGAATATCACAAACACAAGATTAAATTATACAAATCAATTTAAAATTCAAAATTAATGTTGAAAGAGAATAGATTTAACACTAAATCTAATCTAAAAAGCAAGTAGATGAAAACTTAAGAAAATGTAGAAATCCAACAATTAAGTGCAAATAAATTTTAGGAGAACTTTCATTCGACAATCTCATCGCGTCGAAAAATCTTTGTGAATGATCCAAGAAGTTTCTTGTTTAGAGATGGATCAACTCACACTTAGTACCCTCACACCCAATCATAAATTTTGACCTATAATTTATAATAATTATATTAGATCTCTATATGATTCACGAGTTATTTATCAAAATATTATTATTTTAAAAATAATTTCAAAATTAATGCTATTTGTGTATCTATTTATCAATCTAGTGTAGGTCTACTTTGCTAGTATAGACTTTTATATTTTTTTAAATAAAATATTCAAGGTTTATTTTGACAATGTAGATCTTTGTTTTTTTAAATAAAATATTGAGAGTCTATTCTGCCAAAGTAAACCTCATTTTTTTAAAAAACATTACTTATAAATTTTAATTTTCTAATAATTATAATTTATAAATAATATTTTTGTTATAATTTGATTATATTTATTAATAATTATTAAAATTATTCTTTAAAATAATGCTAAAGCTAGAGAAATCAAAATAGTATAATGTTGTATATCTCTTATATTCTCACAAAATATATAAAGTATTCTATATTTATACAGATAAATATGTGTACCTACGTACACATATACATACACATATAAATGTATACTTATATTAGAAATTTAACTTTATGAATATTATATGGAAGTAATGGAAATTATAGTGGAAGTAATGAGTGGTTATAATAAATTATGGATATACAAAAGAATATGATTTATAAAAATTCAATATATATATATACATATAGTGTGATTATAAAATATATTATTTTTTAAAAAATAAATTTATAATTATAAATAAATACAATCTATATTATGTAAATTATAACAAAAATATTATTTATAAATTATAATTATTAGAAAAATAAAATTTATACATAATTTTTTTAAAAATAAATGAGGGTCTACTTTGTCAAAGTAGACCATGAATATTTTATTTCTAAAAAATAAGGGACTATTTTGTCAAAATACACCATGCCTATTTTATTTTAAAAAATAAGGGTCTACTTTGTTAAAGTAGACCGACACTAAATTGGGAAATAGGTAAAAAAATAACATTAGTTTGAAAATTATTTTTGAAATAACATTATTTTGTTAAAAGGCTCTATAATTCACATTCATAAGGAAAATTGGTTTAGAGATATGATGCAAATCATGTAGAGATAGTAATATGGATGAACTAAAATACTCAAGGATAATGAAAATAATAATTCCTTAAATTCATTAATGAAAGGTAAAAGTAGAGATTCCTTAGGAGAATTATTTACTAGATAATCAATGTATACGATAAAGTAGATAAAGGTAAGGAAATTGTACACCAATTAAAACTTTTTCTTCAATCTTTTATCCCTCGCACTTGATGGAATGAATGCTCTTAAAGTTGATAAAAAACTCCCTTCAATCTCTTAAATATACAATTTTTTATGGGTCAAGACAATTGTAGACCTATCAACTATTACAATTAAGTATACTCAAACAAAGTAATTTTTCATGGTCAAGACCATTACTAAGTTTAAGAGATACAAAACTAAAACAAAAAAAAATTGATATAAGGAAAATGTATAAATGAAATTTTGTATAATTTTCTTAAGCTTAAACAACTCTTATTTTTTTTCTGAATAACAAGTATTTATAGATGGATTATAAGGAAGTAAAATGAGATTTTATGGCATAAAAATTATCAAATCTGCATTCTGCTCTTCCCACGGTCGTGGCCAACTTGTTTGCCATGGAGGTGCTTAACCACGACCATGGTGAGCGGCATGACTACGGCTGTGATGCGGCGTGAAGATGCCCCGGGATTGCGGTTTGACGACGACCGTGGATGCGGCGGGAAGACGCCCGTGATGGCGGTTTGAAGACATCCATGAATGAGGCTTGAAGATACTCGTGATGGCGGTTTGGTGCTTGTCAAAATAATTTCATTTTGAGCTTCAACTTGCTCTTTTATACTGATTTCATCATAAAACTTCTTGTACGCAGTTAATAAGCAAATTAGAGCATTTAAATCATAGAAGTACATGGATTAATTTCAAATTATAAAAAGTAGCGAACATACAACTCCAAAATAGTTATATATTTTAGTATTATCAATAATCAAAGGTGTAAATCTCAAACCTATTCAGAATTTTGAATACGTAAAATGAAATATATATCAATTATAAATTTATTCCATAAAAAATCTCATAAACTAATATGTTAAATTATCAAGAAATTAATCAATTAACTATTGTGGAAGCGTATCTAATTCACCCTAACAAAATTAAAAGATGTCCTTTTATTGAAACTTATCAAAAAATATTTATTGGAGTCTGAGTTTCTTGTACATATAGGATATAGAAGATAAACTTCTCAATAGTCTCCGGAAATATAACCAATACAATATAATATTTCTCAATCTATTCATTTTTTCTTCTCATGTATGCTAATTACTCAATAGATTTGTTTTACTTTTGATAAATTATCCAAATAGCACTTGTATTTTATGGGATTTTGAGTTTTGCATTCGAATTTTTTTTTTAGTCTTTGCACTTAAACAAAAGAAAATTGCATGCTTACACCTACCTCTAAAACTTCCGTCCAATTTCATGTATGTTTTTTAAGGACATTTTTGTCTTTTTCATTTATTTTTTTAAAATTAATAATAATTTTGTCTTTTAAAAATTTATTTATTAGTATTTTAGTTTCAATTTTAAAGTTTCTTTAGGGATTTAAATTTAATTTAAAAATCATTTTTTTTTATTAGAGGAAAGTGTCCATCACTCCGAGACCACCCCGCTGAGCCAACTAAATGGTTTAGATTATATAATTGATAAAAATATATTCATAAATTTTGAATGTTTTTTTTTCCTTTTGTTTTCTTTAAAATTTCAAATGTATATTTTAAACTATTTTCTTAAATGATAAAATAATCAAGTTTTTGGTTCAGTCATTCAGGTTTGCTGAAAGAATCATGGGATTGAAGGATTGACACATATGACAATGAAATTTTATCATATTATTTTAAATATATAAATAAAATTTAAAATATACATAAAATTTTATTTATATATTTAAAAAAAATATATATTATATATATATATATATATATATATTATACATATCAAAATATTGATAAATTTAAGCGCTTAGATGAGTGAATATAACAACTTAAAAGTCATTGATTGTAATCCTTTCCAATTATATATAGACGTTAAATTTGCTCAAGAAAAGAATAGAAGCTGATATGCAGAAGCTCTGAAGCTAAGAAAAATCCATTTTGGCTCTTTCTCTCATTGAAGTCCAATCCGAGAAATTCAAAAGTCTCTAAAGAAAAATTAAGAAGCCCTCGAAAGAAGTCCATGGTTGTTTGGCGGATCGAGATCAAACCAACGATCCTCGGAAAATTTTCAATCTATTGGATTGAGTTCAAACCCAAAAAGACCCTCGAGTGTATGACGGATTGAATCAGCAAATCTATAGGAATAGAACTTATGAATAAAAGTATTTATGACTTATTACACGTAATCTATTTTCTTTGTAATTTTTTACTTTACAGGAAATACGAAAACATTTGTTCACAAATTTTGTTATACCTAGTGGGACAATTTCTACCACTCATCTCTTTCCGTCAAGATCATCAATGGAGTCAAAGAAGAATGTCAACAAAGTTGATACCAACGATGTTGCTGCACACGTAAGTGTTAGTGTTTTGACGTCTGAAACCTAAGTTGGTCCTACCATGTGAAGCAAAAGAAATGTGGTTGTTGATTTGCATAAAAGATCAACTAGCAGCTCAACCCTCAAGCATGATGACCATTGTTTTGGTGTTACATCGATGTAAAATCAACCTCAAGATCGAAAGAGTAGCAACGATAATCATGAAGAGTCTTCTACAAATGTTTCTATCATGCCTGTGATGAGAATAAATGATTCAATGATGAAAGAGAAGTTGACAAATGTTATAAAGTTGGAGGAAGGTCTTGTTATACAGCTGGCAAAGCAAGCTGCATCATCGTTCAATTGATGGACAATAATGGTAAGTCTACTCAAACAATGTAGAGGTGTGTTGAAACATCACAAGATGATGTTTCCTCAAAACAAAAAGAAGAATCCAATGATTTTGGAGCAGTCAAGGTTGCTGAGAAACTGACGCGTTTCCGACCGATATGCTAAATAGGTGTTATTTTACCCTATGTTGATTATGAGTAATTAAGGACTGTGATTGACTAATTGTCACATTTAGTCTCTAAGGTGTCACTTAATCAGCCAGAACTTAAGGCAGAGTACTTATCATGTAGCTAGTCTGTTGGAAAGTATCTACAATTTTATTAAATAATTATCGTACTCCCAGGGAAGTGGTAACGGCTTAGTAGTAACTAGCCTTTTATCCTAACTCTTATCTTATGATCCAGTTATGCAATCGTCATCAATAATCTTGATGACAGGGTGATCCATTCTCCACTAGGTTTAAGTCTAATCCAGCCTAAAAGTGTTTATAGACAAAGTTCTGATTTTATGTAATACAGTTCCTATATGTTGATTGACCTATATTCGAGTGTTTTAGATATATCTTAGCCTGGAATGCAACTATGTTCTGAGTCTAAAGGTGTACCACATCTGAGCAATCTGATATACCGCCCCATCGCCAAGGTAAACGGCCCTACTCACGGTTACTACTAAAGACAGCTATGAAAGCCTATGTCACTTCGGAGATCATGCTGCTTGCCCATAACCGCAGGCATAAACGCTCTACTCAGCCTACCTAGACTACTCTAACAAACAGGGTGTTCCGCAGGTTATTTTATCTAGTATGGCAGACACCAATACTAATTGATGCCTGTTAAACTAAACAGGTTATTAATAGACCGTGGTTAGGAATTGTCTATAACCCTAATTTTAGTTTAAAAGAAACTACATTAGACATGCAGACATAATGGATATTTAAGCAGGTGGCTATTTCAACAAATATAACAAATATTCATAATAATCATAATCTTGTATTCAAATCAGTATTTGGACAAACACAGTAACAACATATAAAGAGAGGGACAGGGGGGACTGATGCCATAAAGAAATCACCCTTTACATAGTCGCGCCGTTGGAGCGTACTGCTATATATGCTGTACTGCTTGACCCGACTCTGCTCGTCAGAACCTTCGGAGGATGCTTCCTGAGCCTAGTAACTGGGCTTTACCTTAATACCCAACTTAAGCCCAGCTCTATGAACTGACTCTTCGAACGCCTAGAGCCCTCTTAGGATCTCCTAACGAAATCTCGGGTATTCTATGAATACCAGAAACAAACCTATCTATCAAACCCTAGGATCTGAGTCTATTTCTCAGAAACTAGAAAAACGAGCACAAAAAGGAAAGAAAGAAAACTTCTACTGAAATCTGAGTCTCCGAGTGAGTTGTGTACTAGAGAATTGTACACTGGAAACCACTGAATGACTCAGATCGAGTGGAGAGGGATGAATTCAACTGAGGAAGGCCTGGGGTATTTATAGCAGCTTTCTGGAGTGATTTTCTCTCAAAAATTCGATGTGGGACTTGATTTTCTGGTTCGGGAATCCCGTCCCGACCTGTTGACCGGGTCAGGACGGCCGTCCCGAACCGGGACGCCCTCCCCGAAGTCCAAACTTCTGAAAAATTGCGTTTTTGCCCCGAAATTTGCCATTTTCTTCCACTTTTCACCTGACACTTCCAAAATCATAAAAACTGTGAAATTGAGTTAATAATGAACAATTAAGACCAATTTACCCTCAATTTCACCCTAAATCATGCCTAAAAACATGCTAAAAATGTGATATGATTTATGCATATCAGAAACAATTCCAAGCTGTTGATAGATCCAAAACAAATCAAGGAGACACGGTAATTCATGTTTCTGCTGGTGGATCATTCCGACAAATGAATTAGAGAATTTCATTAAAGGTATAATAAATGATAAATATGTAGGAAACTCAAAATCATCATTGGCATATTCAAAACCATATTCCAAGAGAATTTCTAGCTTGAAGATGCATACAAACTACTTTCCACCAAAGTTACAGCAATTCAATGGAAGGGGCAATCAAAAGCAACACGTTGCTCTCTTCATTGAAACATGTAACAATGCAAGAACAAAAGGTGATCTCTTGGTCAAACAGTTTGTTTAGTCTCTCAAAGAAAGTGCATTCGATAGGTATACTGACTTACTTCTTGCATCAATTGACGGTTGGAACCAACTTGAAATAGAATTCCTAAATGGCTTCTACGACACTCGATGAACAATAAGTATGGTTGAGTAGAGTCGTACAAAGCAATGGAAGGATGAACCAGTTGTCGATTACATCAATATATGGAGAAGTTTAAATCTGAATTACAAAGATTAATTATGTCAGAAATCTACAGTTGGGATGTGCATCCAAGGAATGCATTGAAATCTTCAATACATCTTGAAAGGCATTCAGCCAAATACATTTGAAGAATTGGCTACACACGAGTGATATGGAATTAAGTATCAATGTGCATCAAAGGCTTGAAATTCATGTTCAACAACAATAATATCAAAGTAGGGGGCAACATTCCCTTTGAAGATGAAGACTCAACTTCAACTGTTTGTAATGATTGAAATAAAATTATCAAGAATCCTGCTAGACACATGAGGCTAAACTACATTGTTACTCCTTGACACGAGTATAAACTATCTCCAAGGTATTGATACGACATCCTCCTAGAAGAACGAGTTAAACTGCATTGTTACTCTTTGAGATGAGTGTAAAACTGTTTACAATTGATCAAAGGTCCTTGGCACGAGTCTTAAATTATCTAAAATTGATGAAGGCTCCTTAGCACGAGTGTATATTGTCTCCAAGTTGAAAACAAATTCCTTGATAAGAGTATAAACTATCTCTATGGTATTGATACAAAATTCCTCCTAGACACACGAGATTAAACTACCACTACTAGAAAAATGAATTTTAGTGACGGATATTTGCGACGACCTCATAGCCGTTGCCAATAGCGATAGAATTTGTGACCGCCTACTAAGCCACCGCAAATTGCAACTGAATTTGCAACCGCCTACTAAGTCGTCGCAAATTGCAACCGAATTTACAACCGCCTACTAATCCGTCGCAAATTGTAACAAAATTTGCAATCGCCTACTAAGTCGTCGCAATTACAACAGAATTTGCAACCGCCTACTAAGTCGTCGCGAATTGCGACATAATTGGCGATAACTTTCTAAATCTTTGCCATTTTCGACAGATTTTGTGATGGATCTTTGAGTCGTTGTAATTTGCGACACCTATTTGCGACAACATTGTGAGTCGTTGCAATTAGAGACAAATATTTGTGACAAACGTTTGAGCTGTCACTATTTGCAACGTAATTTGTGACGGCCAATGAGTCGTTGCAATTAGCGACACACATTTGTGACGGCCATATGAGTCGTTGCAATTAGTGACAAATATTTGTGACACATTTCTAGGTCGTCGCAATTAGTGACAAATATTTGCGACAACCTTTTCTATTGTAGCCATTTGCAACCAAATTTGCAATGATCTTCTAAGTCGTCGCAATCTACGATGGATATTTGTGACGACTTTATGAGGTGACGCAATTAGTGATGCACTTTAGTGACGAACATCTAAGTCATCACAATTATCAACGCACATTTGCAACGACCTTCTAAGTCATCGCAATTTGCTATAAAAATTTGAGACCGTCTTCTTAATCGTCGCAATTAGCAACAAATATTTGAGACATCTTTCTGACCGTTGTTAATAGGGACAAACATATCCGACAACCTTCTGAATTGTTGCAGTTAGTGACGCCCTGTTGTAATTAGTGTTACTGGAATGCGAAAAGATGATGAATAACTAATATTTAATTAAAAATAAAAAAATTAAGAAAATTATTTAAGAATAATAATTAAACATTAAACTACACTCAACTATCATTAATAAAAAAAAAAAAAATATATATATAATATAGATATATATATATATTATATTAACATCTTCATTATTTGAGTTATACAATATATTGTCTATAATATATAGACATATAAAAAGAAAAAATAAAAATAATTATAATAAATTCTTAATTTTGAAGTATTATTATTATTATTTGCTATATAATTTGTGATATTTAATTCTATATATATATAGATATATATATATATATATATAGATTATTAAATATAATATTATATAAGATATGATATTATAATATATAATATAAGATATATTATATAAAAGATTTATTAACTTTAAAAAAAATTGTAAAAATTTCCAAAAATATATAATATTATAATGTGTAATATAACATATTATTACTATTAAACAAAAAGAAAATTCTCTTTTAAAAAACAACAAAAACATTATTATCTTTATATATATATACATAATACTTAAAATTTTAAAAAAAAACAAAAACATTTTATATCTTTATATATATAATATAATTAATTATTTAAATTTTAAATCAAAATTAATCTATTAATATATATATATATATATATATATATTAATTATTTTCTACTTCAAATTTACAATTATATTAATTTTTATATATATCATTATAATATATCATATATACTCTATAATGATGTTATAATATATATTATATATAATTAATTATTTACAACATATTTAAAATTACATAATTTAAAATTATACTGAAATTATATCGAAATTATTGATAGTGGATCCAATAAACGAGTTTATAACTTTAGTAAAGTAATTATAAAGCATTTTATAACTGCTGAGGATTGGGGTATTTGCACATTGAAGGAATGTGAATATACAGTTCTAGAAATTCGTACAACAATTAAATATAATTACTGGAATAATAAGAATGCTTTTTCCCGAACTTTCTTTTATGAAAATGATCATCATATAGTCATACTTGATTTTTCAAGATATGCTCTTCTGTGTATCAGACAGAATTACCTAATTGGTTATACCAATGGTGGGATCAGTATGGTCCTAAGATTGACATTTTACCTGAACCCTATCAAGGATTATATCAAGAATGGGTTAAAGTTTCTCCAGCATTAATACATGCTACTAATAATCAATTGATTGAAGGAATGCCTTCGTTACATTTCTTTACAGAATTAAGCATTCCATGGATATGGAAATGGTCTCCTGAAATTGGAACAACTGATCAAGAGATTCCATGTATTAGCAGGAAGACAGAGACAAAATTTTGGAAACGTATGTTTCGTCCAAATGAACAAGGTGTTAAGGCCAATCTACTATTGATCTTATACAACAGAAAATTGACAATTGATGTTTATACTCAACAACATTCTGCTCAGAAACAACAAGAGGTTCCAAGTCCTTTCAAACAAATTGCAAGGAAATTAAAAATCCAGCAAGGAACAGTCTCGAAAGCAAATTTATTAGCTGCTTATATACAAGCAGTTAAAACTAATTTATTAACTCATTATCATACAGTCGTCGAATCTGATACATCCATGGCTACTAGATCTATAACCAATAATTCTGATGGTAATACTAAAACAGACTATCTTGGTGAAGGACAGCCCGAAGAAGACGAAGTTTTAATCTTTGATGAAACAATACAGTTTCTCAACAATTTAGAAAAACAAGTGCCAACCAGCAATACCTCCACTCCACCGACATTGGGTCCCAAAGATAAAGGCAAATCATCGACTGCTTCATAGTCAAGAAGCAGCTTTCATTAGTCAAAATCATGGCCGACAGTCCTGATAGGAGAAATCTTATCTAGATTTCCAACCTTATCTTTTGTATCTCAAAAATCTTTCTATTATAGTTTAGAGACAGAATCATGTCCGGTCCTTAGGCCACTATATATAGATCCACTCTTTCCTCCTTACGGGGGCAGAGCAAGAGAGGGGAAGAAAGGGACGGAGAGCTACCATTAAGTTTAAAACTTTTTTGTCTCTTTGTAATTTCGATATATATCTATCTTTACAAGTTTAAATAAAACGTACGGATTCTAGCCAACTTCTACGGGTTTGAGAGTCCTTCTTCAATTCTTTTAAGTTTTATCTTTATTGTTCAATATGTTAGTTTATAACTAATTTATCATGTGATATATGGCATAACCTTGTAGACATGGTATAAAAAAAGTCTGAATTCTGAAATAAATTCTTAGGCAAGTAGAGTTATTAAACATTTCTGGCAGATGCTAATAAATTTATGTGGTTTCTTTTTCGTCGTTTCATGCCAAGGTAAGGCAATTAGAGGCATATGCATGACAGGATTAGCATATATGCATACTAGACGGAAATGTTTAATGTAAAGTGGCCATTACTGTCTATTTATTTATTTTGGTTTCAGACGCACTTATTTATTATTGTGTTTGTTATTAGTAAATGTTGAATGTTGTTTTTTGTGTTTGTGGTTGTTATTGTTATTGTTTGTGAATAGGTCCTGTAGACAATGGTATCAGAGCCATGGTATGAGGTTATGTCCGTATATCACACGCTTTATAATGAATCTTATTAGGCGACGTGATAAAGAAACTGTTAAAAATAGTATATGTGAAGAACATGAAATCCCTAGAAATGTGGAGGATTTAAATAAATAGACTATTCCAAGAATTGATCCTAAAAGTATTTATAAATTTGGTATGTATTTAACCTCAGTTGATCCAGATGTATCTATATCTGAAATGAATTTTTTTGTTTATGGATTTTAAGCCAAAAATAGATTTTCAACTAGGCTCTCCGGCTAGAGTAATGATTCAACAAGAATTTTATTTACCCAGATGGGTACCATTTAAAAAATGGTTTTTGGATAATTTCCTTCCTTCAGATAGACAATATTTTGCTGATCAATTTTATAAATATTTAACTGCAAAAAACCAAATTATTTCATTTGTACCATGGTTTTTAACTACTTATTTGAGTCATTATCTCTCTGTGTTGGAAAGGACATATCGTCTTCAAAATGGTTCGGTGGTTTGATCCATTTTTCCGCCTTTACATCCTTATCATATAGAATATAATAATGAGGTCCGACATCATAGTGCGTTCCAAAAATTATTTGATAGTGATATTCTACCTCTCACTACAAATCATTTGAATAATATAATACGACAACATAATCATATGAATTTATATGTTACAGCCATATGTTTGTAATTGATTACCACCACTTGCCTAAGCAATAAAGTGTTATATATATATATATATTATATATATATATATATATATTTATATATATATTCATGTCCTCTTTCAGGCATGCCTTTTTGGATTTTATTTCTGCTTCTTTCTTTCTTTCTTTGAAATTTTTACTGAAAATGGATAGTCATATCATACCTTCTTCTTCTTTTTCTCTCTTTTTATCTTTAATAATCTTTGAGGTGTTTTAGAATTTAAATTAAAATAATTAAATATCTAAAGGTTCTGTGACTGATGACCCGTAAACATGTTTTTCCAGATTAACGTTTTCAATTTTGGTATTAAAACATGTTTTAGTTTTAATTGCATCTATGATCGTTGAATTTAAGACATATTTTCTGTGTTCGCAATATTGGGAATTACATGCTTTTCAATATTTTGGTAATGATCTATTTCTTTATATCAATTTAATGGATTATAAGGGATTGGTAAATAAGTTATATTTGATTAAAATTAGGGAAACGCTTGTCCTATGATCTTATATTCTTTGCTAAATCCTGTGGTCCCTAAAAATGCACACCAATATTTGAAGTAATGGTGGCCTCATATTGCATGGATTATCTATTGTTAAATTTCCTCATGTCCCACTTATCTTTATAATACGAATTCATTTTTATTGATTAATTATTTACTTGAATTTGCATACTCAAATATATAATTTTCTTTTCTATTTGTTGTGATATTTTTAGATATATTTTATTATAAATGGAGGATCGTAGTTGGATGTATAGAAGATATGTTACTGGAATAAGGGGTATTACAATTGAATTCGAAAGAGGAGTTAAAGCTTTCATCTCTTTTGCTGTGTCTAATTCCACATATGTCCTTGTGCAAAGTGTAAGAACATGAAATTTGAATAACCGAATATAGTGGAGAGTCACTTGTACAAGAACAGGTTTGTTACTAATTACTATGAATGGACATGTCATGGTGAAGGATCCAGGTCATATGCACATACTTCTTTGACACCAATATCATTGAGGGAATCAAATTCAAGTGATATGATTCGAGAAATGGTATTTGAAGGAGTACAACATGATTTCAATATAGATGCTATGGAGGAGTCTCCTAATAGAGAAGCTAAAAAGTTCTATGATATGTTGGAGGCAGCTGATGTTCCTATATGGGATGGTTGTACAAAGCACTCTCAATTGTCCTTAGTTTCCCAACTTTTACACATAAAGTCAGAGAATAATATGTCTGAGTAATGTTTTAATCAAATAGTCCAATTATTGAAGGAGGTTGTTCCAACTGATAACAATATTCCTAATGATTTATATGAAATGAAGAAGATGGTATCAAATCTTGGGTTTCCAGTTCAAAAGATTGATGTTTGCCCAAATGGGTGCATGTTATATTCGAAGGATGATTTTGAAAGAAGAGAATGCAAATTTTGTGAGCATGCTAGGTATATCCAAAAAAAGAAGGGTAGAAAGAATAAAAAACAAAATGAGGTTACACAATCAAAGATGTTTTACTTTCCTATTACGCCTAGATTGCAAAGACTTAATGCATCTACAACAACACAACAACATATGAGATGGCATTTTGAAAGTAAACATGAAGAAGACTATATGAGTTATCCAAGGGATGGTCAAGCTTGGAAATATTTTGATCAAATTCATGGTGACTTTTCTAATGAGATGAGAAATGTAAGACTTGGTTTGTGTACAGATGGGTTTTCACCTTTTGGAATGTCAGGAAAGCAGTACTCATGTTGGCATGTTACTATTGTTCCGTATAACCTTCCACCTTGGATGTGCATGAAAGATGCATTCATGTTTCTAACTGTTATTGTACCAGGGCCAAAAAATCCAAAACAAAAAATAGATGTTTATTTGCAACCTTTGGTGGATGAACTGAAACATCTATGGGTTAAAGGTGTCCCAACGTATGATATTTCAAAGAAACAAAACTTCCATATGCGTGCAACATTGCTTTAGACTATTAATAATTTTCTTGCATACGGTATGTTGAGTAGTTGGAGCACGGCTGGAAAATTTGCGTGTCCATATTGCATGGAAAAGTCAAAATCTTTTCATTTAAAGAATGGTTGTAAGCACACTTGGTTTGATTGTCGTCGACAATTCCTTTCAAGTGACCATTCATATAGGAAAAACACAAGATCTTTTAGTAGAAATAGAGGAAAAGAAACATCAAAATTTCCTACCAATGCAACTGGTACACAAATGTGAAATAGAGTATGTCAGTTTCCAAAGATAACTGAATCAGGAGCTGAACTTGGGAAGATTGATGGAAGAGGGACATATCACAATTGGACAAAACGTAGCATCTTTTGGGATTTGCCTTATTGGCCAACAAATTTGATTTTTCATAATATAGATGTCATGCATAATGAAAAAAAGTCTTTGACAATATTTTTAACATTGTTATGGATATGAAAGATAATATAAAGTCTCGAAGAGATTTGGAAATATATTGTAATCGTCCTGAACTATATGTCCAAAGTGTTCGAGATGGGAAGGCATCAATTCCAAAAGAATGTTTTCATTAACAAATGACCAAAAGAAACTTTTGCTTGAGTGGATAAAAGAGTTAAGGTTTCATGATGGATATGTTTCTAATTTAGCAAGATGTGTTGACTTGAAAGAATTGAAGATGTCTGGTATGAACAGTCATTATTGTCATGTGTTCATAGAGCGGTTGCTTCCAATTGCATTGAAAGAATTTCTTACAAGTAATGTGTGGTCAATATTAACAGAGTTGAGTATATTCTACCGTAATTTATGTACACCTAAATTGTCAATTGAACACATGAATAAGTTGAATGAAGATATACCCATCTTACTTTGCAAGTTGGAAAAGATATTCCCTCCATCATTTTTTGATGTTATGGAACATTTGATGATTCATTTACCTTATGAGGTACTAGTTGGTGGTCCAATCCAAAATAGATGGATGTATCCATTTGAGAGGTAATGTTAGAGTTCACATATTATTATATATATAATATACTTTATTTAAATATTATTTCCTAACTTCAACAATATGTCATTTTAAATTTAGGTTTCTATATCGTTTGAAAATAAAAGTGAAGAATAAGGCACATATAGAAGGGTCAATTTCTAGTGCATATTTAGTTGAAGAAGCATCAACTTTCTTCTCTTAGTATTTTCAACCTCATGTTCAAACAAGACACTGGATGGCTTCCCGACTGATATGCTAAATAGGTGTTGATTTACCCTATGTTGATTATGAGTAATTAAAGACTGAGATTGACTAATTGTCACATTTAGTCTTTATAGTGTCACTTAATCAGTCAGAACCTAAGGCAGAGTACCTATCGTGTAGCTAGTATGTTGGAAAGTATCTACGATTTTACTAAGTTAAATATCGTACTCCCAGGGAAGTGGTAACGGCTTAGTAGTAACTAGCCTTTTATCCTAACTCTTATCTTATGATTCAGTTATGCAATCTTCATCAATAACTTTGATGAGAGGGTGATCCATTCTCCACTAGGTTTAAGTCTAATTAAGCCTGAAAGTGTTTTATAGATAATGTCCTGATTCTATGTTATACTGTTCCTATATGTTGATTGACCTATCTTCGAGTATTTTAGATGCATCTTAGCCTGGATTGCAACTATGTTCTGAGTCTAAAGGTGTACCACATCCGAGGTCTCTGATAAACCGCCCCATCGTTAAGGTTAACGGCCCTACTCACGGTTTGAGCTAAAGACATCCATGAAAGCCCTATGTCACATCGGGGATCATGCCGCTCGCCCCTAACCTCCGGCATAAACGCTCAACTCAGCCTACCTAGACTACTCTAACAAATAGGGTGTTCCGCAGGTTATTTTATCTAGTATGGCAGACACCAATACTAATTGATGCCTGTTAAACTAAATAGGTTATGAATAGACCGTGGTTAGGAATTGTCTATAACCCTAATTTTAGTTTAAAAGAACACATTAGACATGCAGACAGAGTGAATATTAAAGCAGGTGGCTATTTCTGAAAAATCATAAGAACTTCAACATATAAAACAAATACTCATAAAAATCATAATCTCGTAAACATAATTAGTATTTGGACAATCACAATACAAACATACAAAGAGAGGGACAGGGGGACTGATGCAATAAAGAAATCACCCTTTACTTAGTCTCGCCGATGGAGCAACTGCTTGTATATGTCCTACTGCTCGACCCGACTCTGCTCGCCAGAACCTTCGGAGGACGCTTCCTCAGCCTGGTAACTGGGCTTTACCTTAATACCCAGCTTAAGCCCAGCCATGTGGACTAACTCTTCGAACTCTTAGATCCCTCTTAGGATCTCCTAACGAAATCCCGGGTATTCTATGAATACCAGAAACGAACCTATCTATCGAAGCCTAAGTTCTGAGACTAATTCTCAAAAACTAAGAAAACGAAACACTAACTAGAAAGAAAGAAAACTTATACTGAGCCCGAGTCTCTCAGTGACTTATGTACTCGAGGAAAGTGTACAATCGAAGTCACTAAATGACTCAGATCGAGTGGAGAGGGATGATTCCAACTGAGGAAGGCCTGGGGTATTTATAATAGCTTTCCGGAGTGAATTTTCTTCAAAACTTCGATGTGTGACTTGGAATTTCAGCTCGGGACGCCCGTCCTGGACTGTTGAACAGGTCAGGACGCCCGTCCTGATTCTGGACGCCCTCCCCGACTTCCGAACTTCTGAAAAATTGCGTTTTTGCCCCGAAATTTGCCATTTTCTTCTACTTTTCACCTAACACTTCTAAAATCATAAAACCTGTGAAATTGAGTTAATAACAAACAATTAAAACCAATTTGCCCTCAATTTCACCCTAAATCGTGCCTAAAAACATGCTAAAAATGAGATATGATTTATGCATATCAAATAACCCCACACTTACCTTTTTCCTTGTCCTCAAGCAAAGTCTACCTGAAGTTAGTGATATGTGCAGTCACTTAAATTCCTAGTCATGTTTTTATTCCAAAAATTATTCAGACAATTCTTTAACACAGGTCTGATTGGTTAGGTTGCTATGACAATGTCTCAAATGTCTCTAGTAGATTGTTATAATCAAGCAGACAACAACTTAACAACTAGATTGAACTCTTTTCTCAGTCACATGGTCTTCCTGATGTGTAGTGTGTGTATTAGTCTAGACCAAATAGTCAACACAATATACTCTCGTCTTAACTACTACCATATAACACTTCGACCCGTCGCTAGACATACTAACAATAGACAACTTTTTGAGTTCTGAGCCTTGGTGATCAGATTTTTAATTGTTTAGCGTCTATTGATTTTCTTTCTTTTATAGATTTAGGGTATTTTGAGTCTGCTTTGAACACGTCAACTTAAACTACCCATGTAGCGAGTCCCACTATGATGACTCCCAGACCTACACGACCTCAGGGCATCAGGCTTTAAGTTCCCCGAAGGAGTGGTGCTCGAGTAGCAAAGGCCGCTGGCAAACTACCCTTATTTAATTAATTCTCTTTTGTTTCTTTTCACTTTTAGCTCAGAGTCTCATCTAGTCATTCTAATTGCCAATACATCCACAACTGGTCTAATTTTATCTAGTTAAGTCTTGAAAAGGTAATTGGCTGAGGTTTCTAATCCAGACTAGATTGTGCTCAGTTATCAAGAATTCCCTATTTCTAATCAATAAGTTCAAAATAGTCATCGTATTGTTTTCTCCTAATCATAACATTCTACCTACATATCATAGACATAAGCAAATGTTTAACCAATCATACTGCATTTAGAAGTCTGAAAGAATGAAAATTTTGAAAATTTTGGAAGGGTGTGAAAATACGGGGAAAACAAGCAAAATCATGCAAAATTTTCTCAAACTCTCAAACTACTACAGTGCATCGTGCACTGCTACCCCACAGTTAAGTCTGACACTGTCCTCAGTGTTCATGCATGTCTAAACTACCCCACACTTATTTGAAAACAAGAAGCAAACACAAAATAGTAAATTCTTACCCCACACTTATTCAACTAACTACGGGTAAGAAGGAAAATAGAGCAAGAAAAGACATAACAAATAACAAAACATGAAATAAAAATGAAAGAGATACTCCCTTATTCTGCGAAGTCAACAGTCTGCTCAGACAAGTCAAAAGGCTCTCTGTAAATCTTTAGGCGTTGTCCGTTCACTTTTTGAATAATGCTGTCAGAATCCATGATGTCACATGCTCCGAAAGGTGATACTTCCGTGATTGTGAACGGGCCTGACCAATAGCTACGCAGCTTTCCTGGGAAAAATTTGAAACGTGAGTTGTACAACAATACCTTATCTCCTGGTTCGAAATTCTTCTGGGCTCTGATTCGCCTGTCATGCCCGAGTTTACTTGTCATCTTAAACTGATGTGAGTTTTCATAGGCTTTGAGCCTCCACTCATCCAGTTCGTTGAGTTGTAGAATCCGGCATTCCTTAGTCAAATTATTGTCGAGGTTGCATTTTTGCACTGCCCAATAAGCTCTATGTTCTAGTTCAACCGGAAGGTGGCATGCTTTTCCATAGACTAGTCGATAAGGTGAGAACCCCGTAGTGGTCTTGTATGCTGTACGGAAGGCCCATAATGCATCGTCCAGCTTATTGGCCCAATTCTTACGGTTAACACCCACAGTCTTTTCTAGGATTCTATTTATTCCCCTATTAGTTTCCTCAGCATGCCCATTGGTTTGAGGATGGTAGGCTGTGGAAACGCGATGCTGAACTCCGTATTGCTGAAGTACCTTCTGCAATTGAGAGTTGCAGAAGTGCGTACCTCGGTCACTGATTAGGGCTTTCGGACATCCAAATCTGGTGAAAATCTGCTTAAGGAATCTGCATACGGCTCTAGCATCATTAGTAGGTAGGGCCTGTGCCTCAGGCCATTTTGAAAAATATTCTACGGCTACTATGATGTACTTCATACCAAAAGAGGGAGGAAACGGACCCATGATGTCTATACCCCATATGTCAAATATTTCCACGATTTGAATTACCTGTTGGGGTAGACTGTTTCGAGAAGATATGGTTCCAGCTTTCTGACAGGCATCGCACGATCCTGTGAATGCTGCGGCATCTTTGAATATGGTAGGCCAGTAGAAGCCTGCTTCTAATACTTTTCGGGCGGTATTAGCTGCAGCAAAGTGACCGCCTGCTGGTCCGTAGTGACAGTGTTCCAGAATTTGGAAACCTTCTTCTTGAGATACACATCTCCTGATCATCTGATCTGCACATATTCGAAATAGAAAAGGATCTTCCCAATAGTAATATTTCAGGTCACAAAGAATTTTCTTCTTTGTTGAGTAGTGATATCACTAGGGAGAGTCCGAGCTGCCAAGTAATTGGCTATATCTGCAAACCATGGGGTTGAGAAAATAGCAAACATTGCACACCGATTCTCATCCAGAAATTTGTCAGATATAATTGATTCATCAATAGCTTCTAAGGTCGGATTTTCTAGCCTAGACAAGTGGTCTGCGGCTAGGTTTTCTGCCCCTTTCTTATCCCGAATTTCTATGTAGAATTCTTGAAGCAATAAAACCCATCTGATTAATCTTGGCTTTGCGTCGGTTTTATTGAACAAGTATTTTAATGCAGAATGATCAGTATAAACAATAGGTTTAGACAGGACTAGATAAGATCGAAACTTGTCAAATGCATATACTACTGCTAATAATTCCTTCTCTATCGTAGTGTAATTTTCCTGAGCATCAGTTAAGGTTTTACTAGCATAATATATTACCTGAAATTTCTTATCATGTCTTTGTCATAAAACCACTCCTACTGCATAGTCACTAGCATCACACATAAGTTCAAAAGGTAGACTCCAGTCAGGTGACGTCATGACAGGTGCAGTAGTTAAAAGTTCCTTAAGTCTATTAAAAGCTTTTAGACATTTTTCATCAAAGACAAATGGAACATCTTTTCCGAGTAATTTGTTCAACGGCCTGGCTATTAATGAGAAATCTTTTATAAACCTACGATAAAAGCCAGCGTGTCCCAAAAAACTTCTAACGGCTCTCACATTTTTGGGTGGAGGTAGTTTCGAAATAACTTCAATTTTTTCCTTGTCTACTTCCATACCTAGGTGTGAGATCTTATGACCTAGAACGATTCCCTCTTTTACCATGAAGTGGCATTTTTCCCAATTTAAAACCAAGTTAGATTTTATACAACGTTTCAACATTAACTCCAAGTTCTTTAGACAAACCTCGAATGAATTACCAAAAACGGAAAAGTCATCCATAAATACTTCCATGGATTTTCCTAACATGTCCTCAAAGATAGCAGTCATACAACGTTGAAATGTAGCAGGTGCATTACACAAACCAAAAGGCATCCTTCTATATGCAAATGTTCCAAAAGGGCATGTGAAAGTACTTTTATGCTGGTCCTCAGGGGAAATAGGAATTTGAAAATAACCAGAAAACCCATCAAGAAAGCAGTAAAACATATGTCCAGATAATCTTTCTAACATTTGGTCAATAAAAGGAAGGGGGAAGTGGTCTTTTCGTGTGGCCGTATTTAGTTTTCTATAGTCTATGCATACACGATGGCCAGTTACAATTCTCGTAGGGATTAGTTCATTATGTTCATTCCTGACAACTGTTATACCGCCTTTCTTAGGTACTACCTGCACCGGGCTTACCCACTCACTATCTGAGATAGGGTAGATAAGTCTTGCATTTAACAGTTTGATTACTTCTTTCTTAACAACATCACACACATTAGGAGTCAACCTCCTTTGAGGTTGCACACATGGCTTATACTCAGTTTCTAGAAGAATCTTATGCGAACGAAAGCTTGGATTAATACCTGGAATGCCTGCAATTTTGTAGGCGAATGCTCTTCTATACTTCCTGCATATGTCCACGGTCAGCTTCCTTTGTTCTGCAGTCAGATCAGCTGCAAGAATAATGGGAAGTTTCTTGTTGTCATCTAGGAATTCGTAGCACAGATGAGTGGGCAGTTCCTTCAGTTCCAAGTCTGGTGGATCGAAGTCTGTTCTTTCTTCATCTCATCGTCACTTATCTCAGTGAAACTATCAGAAGTATTTTCATTTTCAGAAGAGCTAAGTTCAGTCTCCTCTAATTCTAGGGAGTCCTTACTCAGGACTTGGTAGTTTGAGCATAGGTCTGTCACGTTAACTGCAATCAAGTGTTCAATAGCATCCACACAAAAGCAAGTATCATCTAAATGCATGGGATACCTAAGGGTTTCATTCAGATCAAAAGTGATGTCATCATTTCCTACCCTTAACTTGATTTGACCATGATTGACGTCTATTAATGCTTTTGAGGTAGCTAGAAATGGTCGACCTAGGATCAGGGGCACTCCTCCTTCCCCATTCATATCCATGACAACAAAGTCCACAGGGAATACAAATTTTCCGACCTTTACTAAGAGATCTGCAATTATTCCTTTGGGGATTTTGATTGTCCTATCTGTAAGTTGTATGCACATCCTAGTCATTTTCAAATCATGCAATCCTAATTTATCAAATAGACTAGATGGCATGAGATTAATACTAGCTCCTAAGTCTGCTAATGCATGCATGTTAGTAATATTTCCAATTGTACATGGCAAGGTAAAACAACCAGGATCTTTCTGTTTAGACGGTAGTTTATTCAACAAAACCGCCGAACACTCTTCATTAAGAACCACCTTGTCCATGTCAAATTTTCTTTTATTACTAACTACTTTTTTTAAAAACTTAGCATACTTTGGCATTTCAGAAATAACATCAAGTAAAGGAAAATTAACATGAATCTGACTAAATTTCTTAAGAAATATTTCAAATTGCTCCTTATCTTTATTGTGCATAAGTCTGGCAGGGTAATGTACTTTTGGCCGGTACTCAGGAATAAACTTCGTCTTCCCTTTCCTTGCTACTTCGATTTCGACATCCGTCGGCGTTGGATCCTTGGGGCCTTCTTCTGGTTCCTGCACAAGAATAGGAGGGTCAGATGGTTTGGGTGGAGATGGAGATAGAATTTTACCAGATCTTAGAGTGATGGTCTTGCATTCAGTTTGGGGGTTGGTCTCAGTGTTGCTTGGTAGCGTTCCTTGGGACCTGTGAGAGAGATGGGTGGATAGCTGACCCATTTGTCTCTCTAAGGTTTGTATAGCAGCTTGTGTATTTCTGACTGTTTGCTAGGTCTGCTTCTGTCTATTCTCGTTCTGCTGGATTCTTTCTACGTGAGCTTCCTGGACCTTCCTTTTAGACTCTATCATTTCTTTGTTAGAGTCGGCAATGCTTTTTAGCATGTCCCTGAATTCTTGCATGGGGTCAATTGGAACGATGTAGTTCCTAGGTGCAGGCAGAGCGACTTGCTGGTTCTGTGGATATGGCAGTTGCTGAGGCATCCTTTTCTGGAAGTTAGCAGTCCCGGAATTATTTCTCCAGCTGAATCCCGGATGGTTCTTCCAAGTGGGATTGTAGGTGTTTCCTATAGGAGCAGAATTCACTGCATCCACTTGTTCCATATCCTCTGGAATAGTTAATATTCCATCACCGTAACAATCTCCACTGAAATGCGGTCCTTGGCAAAATTCGCAGACTTTATACACTGACTGAACACTTTTCCCTTGTTGGAAAGCATTCAGTTGATTAGTAATGCTGGCCTTCAGTGCCTCAAATTGATCATTAGTAGAGGCGATGACCGCATTTACTGGTTGCTTCTTAGCTCGGCCACTCGTGCGCCAGTTCTTGCTATTTCTATATAGCCTCTCCAGAGCGTTTCTAGCATCTACACCACTCATTCCATTGAAACCGCTCTGAGGGTTGAGTCCATCAAGAACTTGTTTACCCATGTCTGTCATACCCCCGTAAAATTGCTGGATCATCAATGCTTCGGTAAGTCCATGTTGGGGGCAGAGCCTAAGTAGCTCCTTGAATCTGTCCCAAGCTTCGATCACTATCTCATCAGCAGCTTGAGTAAAACTGGACAGAGCCCTTCGATATTCTAGGACCCTTGTTGCAGAGTAGTACTCTTCCAGGAAGGCTTTGCTTAACTCATCCCAAGAGGTGATGGAGTTATTGGGTAGCTGGGCCAACCATCTCTTAGCTCTGTCCCTCAGTGAGTAGGGAAAGAGGTTGAGTTTAGTTACTTCTGCAGTATGATCTCCCTTGAGGCCTTCGCAGAGAGAAGAGAAATCAGATAAGTGTTCTAGCGGATTCTCGGCTGCAGTTCCTCCAAACTGAACCCGATTAATAATCAACTGGATCACATTCGGTTTAAGATCATAGCGAGGGTTCCCAGGGATTTGGATGGCGGATGATACTGGAATAGTATGTGGTTGGATGTATGATTCGAGGGGAGGTCTTTCAGCAGCCATCTCTGTCCTTCGCCTGTTAGCTGTACGAATGAGATGTTCAGGATTCTCAACTGGTGTTTCAAGGTTAGCTTCTGAAGTTCGAGTCATGCAACTACAGAGAAGAATATGTTTAAGCCTGAGCAAACTGGTTAGTGGAGTTACACGGAAAGTGAAAAATTAAAAATTAAAAATTTGGAAAACAACTATTCAATTATGAAAAGGAAAAAAAATCATAAGAGATAGGAGAAAGAACAACTTACCATTTGAACAAGATAAGTACAATTTTTTTCGGATTTTAATTTTAACAATTTTTTTCTTTTTATATGTCGAAAGCAATTAAATTCCCTCAATATGGTTTTAGAATAATTTTCTAAAATTTGATTATCCTAAGTGTCTTAATTCCATATAATATCTAAAACCAATTAGTCATGATAATCCTATATTTCGAAAAGTGATTGTTTAACTAGCATAAGATAAGTGTTGGGTTTAAAGTCTAGGTTACTACGGTTACCTATCATAAGTTTCTAGAATTGTGATCAGGAATCCAAAATTCATTATGATATTTCCTAAGGCAGAACCTAAGGCAGAGTACCTATCGTGTAGCTAGTATGTTGGAAAGTATCTACGATTTTACTAAGTTAAATATCGTACTCCCAGGGAAGTGGTAACGGCTTAGTAGTAACTAGCCTTTTATCCTAACTCTTATCTTATGATTCAGTTATGCAATCTTCATCAATAACTTTGATGAGAGGGTGATCCATTCTCCACTAGGTTTAAGTCTAATTAAGCCTGAAAGTGTTTTATAGAAAACGTCCTGATTCTATGTTATACTGTTCCTATATGTTGATTGACCTATCTTCGAGTATTTTAGATGCATCTTAGCCTGGATTGCAACTATGTTCTAAGTCTAAAGGTGTACCACATCCGAGGTCTCTGATAAACCGCCCCATCGTTAAGGTTAACGGCCCTACTCACGGTTCGAGCTAAAGACATCCATGAAAGCCCTATGTCACATCGGGGATCATGCCGCTCGCCCCTAACCTCCGGCATAAACGCTCAACTCAGCCTACCTAGACTACTCTAACAAATAGGGTGTTCCGCAGGTTATTTTATCTAGTATGGTAGATACCAATACTAATTGATGCCTGTTAAACTAAACAAGTTATGAATAGACCGTGGTTTGGAATTGTCTATAACCCTAATTTTAGTTTAAAAGACACATTAGACATGCAGACAGAGTGAATATTAAACCAGGTGGCTATTTCCAAAAAATCATAAGAACTTCAACATATAAAACAAATACTCATAAAAATCATAATCTCGTAAACATAATTAGTATTTGGACAATCACAATACAAACATATAAAGAGAGGGACAGGGGGACTGATGCAATAAAGAAATCACCCTTTACTTAGTCTCGCCGATGGAGCAACTGCTTGTATATGTCGTACTGCTCGACCTGACTCTGCTCGCCAGAACCTTCGGAGGACGCTTCCTCAGCCTAGTAACTGGGCTTTACCATAATACCCAGCTTAAGCCCAGCCCTGTGGACTGACTCTTCGAACGCCTAGAGCCCTCTTAGGATCTCCTAACAAAATCCCGGGTATTCTATGAATACCAGAAACGAACCTATCTATCGAAGCCTAAGTTCTGAGACTAATTCTCAGAAACTAAGAAAATGAAACACTAACTAGAAAGAAAGAAAACTTATACTGAGCCCGAGTCTCTCAGTGACTTATGTACTCGAGGAAAGTGTACAATCGAAGTCACTAAATGACTCAGATCGAGTGGAGAGGGATGATTCCAACTGAGGAAGGCCTGGGGTATTTATAGCATCTTTCTGGAGTGAATTTTCTTCAAAAATTTGATGTGGACTTGGAATTTCAGCTCGGGACGCCCGTCCTGGACTGTTGACCAGGCCAGGACGCCCGTCCTGGCCTGTTGACCAGGTCAGGACGCCCGTCCTGATTCGGGACGCCCTCCCCGACTTCCGAACTTCTGAAAATTTGCATTTTTGCCCCGAAATTTGCCTTTTTCTTCTACTTTTCACCTGACACTTCTAAAATTATAAAAACTGTGAAATTGAGTTAATAACAAACAATTAAAACCAATTTTCCCTCAATTTCACCCTAAATCATGCCTAAAAACATGCTAAAAATGAGATATGATTTATGCATATCAACACTCTTCTACTATTCAAAATGAAGAAGGTTTGTTAGAAGCTAAAGATGTTGGAGGATTATCAATATGTAATATACCAAGTAGGAAAGTTGGCAAGATTCAATCAAGGTTCCTAATAGATGAGTAATATAAAGCAACCAATAATTAAATTCTACTAAATTGCAAAGAAGTGCAACCATATATCAAGTATGTAACTCTTAAACTATATACAGTTTACTACATTTACTATAAGGTAAAAAATATTGAATTCAATATATATGTTTCTCAAATGCAGGAAATTTACAACAAATTTACAAGTTCAATCTCCGTCTATAAGTCAAGAAGAGATCGATATAAGAATGGAAAATGATTTTGCGTGTTGGTTTCGTTCATATGTAAGTTCTATAGAAATTTAAGATAATAATCCTTTCTATGATATAATACTTTCATTCACTAACTTTATTAAACTTAATATCTTTATTTTAGGTAACTGATTCCCAAAATCAAGTAAATAATGTTTGTTTGCGAAACATATCTTGGGGACCATCAAGACAAGTAAAGTCATTTCATGGCATATTTGTCAATGGTTATAGGTTTCACACTTTTGA
Organism: Asclepias syriaca; assembly: GCA_027405835.1. Taxonomy (NCBI): domain Eukaryota; kingdom Viridiplantae; phylum Streptophyta; class Magnoliopsida; order Gentianales; family Apocynaceae; genus Asclepias; species Asclepias syriaca. Next base: position 14,103,633 of record CM049932.1, read on the forward strand.
ACATGCAGAAGGAAAGAAAACACTAAACAATGGAGTTTGTGTTAAAGGATGTAATGATGATGCTACTTCCACTTTTGATTATTATGGAATTTTGAGGGAAATTGTTGAACTTCAATTGATGGGTGATCTCAACCAAAATATCATCATTTTCAAATGTGATTGGTTTGATCCAACACCAAATTTAGGTGTTAGGATTCATCCTCAGTACAAGCTTATTGATATTAAACACAAGAGGAGGTATCAAAAATATGATCCATTTGTATTAGCTCAACAAGCTACTCAAGTTTACTATGCAAGTTATTGATGCGTTCCGGTTGATATGCTAAATAGGTGTTATTTTACCCTATGTTGATTATGAATAATTAAGGACTGTGATCAACTAATTGTCACATTCAGTCTCTATGGTGTCACTTAATCAGCCAGAACCTAAGGCAGAGTACCTATCGTGTAGCTAGTTTGTTGGAAAGTATCTACGATTTTATTAAATAAATATCGTACTCCCAGGGAAGTGGTAACGGCTTAGTAGTAACTAGCCTTTATTCCTAACTCTTATCTTATAATCCAGTTATGCAATCTTCATCAATAACTTTGATGAGAGGGTGATTCATTCTCCACTAGGTTTAAGTCTAACCAAACCTGAAGGTGTTTTATAGATGAGATCCTGATTTTATGTTATACTGTTACTATACGTTGATTGACCTATATTCGAGTATTTTAGACATGTCTTGGCCTGGATTGCAACTATGTTCTGTGTCTAAAGGTGTACCACATCTGAGTTTCTACGCTATCGCCCTATCGTTAAGGGTAACGGCCCTACTCACGGCTCGGACAAAAGTCAGCAATGAACGCCCTATTTCACTTTGGGGATCATACTGCTCGTCTCATAACCGCCGGCATAACACTCTACTCAGCCTACCTAGACTACTTTCAACCAACAGGGTGTTCCACAGATTATTTTATCTAGTATGGCAGACACCAATACTAATTAATGCCTGTTAAACTAAACATGTTATGAATAGACCGTGATTAGGAATTGTCTATAACCCTAATTTTAGTTTAAAAGAACGGCATTAGACATGCAGACATAATGAATATTTAAGCAGGTGGCCATTTCTAGAAAAACATAATAACTTCAACATATATCACAAATATTCATAATAATCATAATCTGGTATTCAAAACTGTTATTTGGACAAACACAATAACAACATATAAGAGAGGGACAGGGGGACCGATGCCATAAAGAAATCACCCTTTACGAAGTCTCGCCGATGGAGCGTACTGCTGTATATGCCGTATTGCTTGACCCGACTCTACTCGCCAGAACCTTCGGAGGACGCTTCCTCAGCCTAGTAACTGGGCTTTACCTTAATACCCAGCTTAAGCCCAGCCCTGTGGACTGATTCTTCGAACGCCTAGAGCCCTCTTAGGATCTCCTAACGAAATCCCGGGTATTCTATTAATACCAGAAACGAACCTATCTATAGAAGCCTAAGATCTGAGACTATTTCTCAGAAACTAAAACAAAACACTAACAAGAAAGAAAACTGAGATCCGAGTCTCTAAGTGAGTTGTGTACTAGAGAAGTGTACACTGGAAACCACTTAATGACTCAGATCGAGTGGAGAGGAATGATTTCAACTGTTGGAGGCCTGGGTATTTATAGCAGCTTCCTAGGGTGATTTTTCATCAAACATTCGATGTGGGACTTGATCTGGGGGTTCGGGACGCCCGTCCCAGATTGGGACGCCCGTCCTGGTCTGTTGACCAAGTCGGGACGCCCGTCCCGGTGCTTTGACTGGGTCGGGACGCCCGTCCTGAGCCTTTGACCAAGTCAGCATTTCCAAAAATTGCGTTTTTGCCCCAAAATTTGCTGTTTTTGTCTACTTTTCACCTGCCACTTCCAAAATCATAAAAACTGTGAAATTAAGTAAATAATAAACAATTAAGATCAATTTACCCTCAATTTCACCCTAAATCATATATAAAAACATGCTAAAAAGGTGATACGATTTTTGCGTATCAGATAACCCCACACTTAGCTTTTTGCTTGTCCTCAAGCAAAGTCTACCTGAAGTTAGTGATTCTAAATCATAGTGTAGTCACTTAAATTCCTAGTCATGTTTTTATTCCAAAAATGTATTCAGACAATTCTTAACACATGTCTGACTGGTCAGGTTGCTATGACAAGGTCTCAAATGTCTCTAGCAGATTGTTATAGTCAAGCAGAAAACAACTCAACAACTAGGTTGAACTCCTTTCTTAGTCACAAGGTCTTCCTGATGTGTAGTGTGTGTACTAGTCTAGACCAGATAGTCAACACAATAAACTCTTGTCTTAACTGTTACTAGATAATACTTCGACCCTGTTGCTAGACACACTGACAACAGATAACTTTCTGAGTTCTGAGCTTTGGTGATCAGATTCTATTTAGCATTTATTGATTTCTTTCGTTTATAGATTTTCTAGGGTATTTTGAGTCTGCTTAGAACACGTTAACTTCAACTACCCATGTAGCGAGTCCCACTCCGATGACTCCCAGATCTACACGACCTTAGGGCATCAGGCTTTAAGTTCCCCGAAGGAGTGGTGCACGAGTAGCGAAGGCCGCTGGCAAACTACCCTTATTTAATTAACTTTCTTTAATTTCTTTTCACTTTTAGCTCAGAGTCTCATCTAGTCATTCTAATTGTCAAAACATCCACAACTGGTCTAATTTTATCTAGTTCAGTCTTGAAAAGGTAATTGGATGAGGTCTCTAATCCAGACAAAGTTGTGCTCAGTTATCAGGAATTCCCAATTCATAATCAATTAGTTCAGCAATAGTCATCAATTATCTCCTACTAACCATAACATACTACCTACATATCATAGACATAAGCAATTGTTTAACCAGGCATACTGCATTCAGAAGTCTGAAAGACGGAAAATTTTGAAAAATTTTGGAAGGGTGTGAAAATATGGGGAAAACAAGCAAAAGCATGCAAAACATTTTGCAAACTGCTACAGTGCATCGTGCACTGCTACCCCACACTTAAGTCAGACACTGTCCTCAGTGGTCATGCATAACTAACTACCCCACACTTATTTGAAAACAAGAAATAAAATAAAATAACACAAAGAATTATTACCCCACACTTATTCAACTAACTAACATAGAGTACTGAAAGAAATAACAAAACATGAAATAAAATGAAAGAGATACTCCCTTATTCTGTGAAGTACACAGTCTTCGGACGAGTCAAACGGCTCTTTGTAAATCTTCAGGCATTGTCCGTTTACTTTTTGAATAATGTCATCCGAATCCATTATGTCACATGCTCCGAAAGGTGATACTTTCGTGATTGTGAATGGTCCTGACCAACAGCTACGCAGCTTTCCTGGGAAATATTTTAAACGTGAGTTGTACAATAATACCTTATCTCCTAGTTCAGAAATTTTCTGGGCTCTGAGTCGTCTGTCATGCCGGAGTTTACTTGTCATCTTGAACTGATGTGAATTTTCATAGGCTTTGAGCCTCCACTCATCCAATTCGTTCAGTTGTAGAATCCGGTGTTCCTTAGTTACGTTTTCATTGAGATTGCATTTTTGTACTGCCCAATAAGCTCTGTGTTCGAGTTCAACTGGAAGGTGGCATGCTTTTCCATAGACAAGTCGATAAGGTGAGAATCCCGTAGTGGTCTTGTATGTTGTACGGAAGGCCCATAATGCATCTTCCAGCTTATTGGCCTAATCCTTACGGTTAACACCCACAGTCTTTTCTAAGATTCTCTTTATTCCCCTATTGGATACCTCAGCCTGCCCATTGGTTTGGAGGTGGTAGGCTGTGGAAACGCGATGCTGAACTCCGTAATGATGAAGCACCTTCTGCAATTGAGAGTTGCAGAAGTGCGTACCTCGATCACTGATTAGGGCTTTCGGACATCCAAATCTCGCCAAAATCTGCTTAAGGAATCTGCATACGGCTCTTGAATCATTAGTAGGTAGGTCCTGTGCCTCAGGCCATTTTGAAAAATATTCTACAGCTACTATGATGTACTTCATACCAAAAGAAGGAGGAAACAGACCCATGAAGTCTATACCCCATATGTCGAATAGTTCTACACTTTAGATTACCTGTTGGGGTAGACTGTCTCGAGAAGATATGGTTCCCGCTTTCTGACAGGCATCGCACGATCCTGTAAATGCTGCGGCGTCTTTGAATATGGTAGGCCAGTAAAAGCCTACTTCTAATACTTTTCCAGCGGTATTAGCTGCAGCTAAGTGACAGCCTGTTGGTCCGCAGTGACAATGTTCCAGAATTTGGAAACCTTCTTCTTGAGATACACACCTTCTGATCATCTGATCTGCACATATTCGAAATAGAAAAGGATCTTCCCAATAGTAATATTTCAGGTCAGCAAAGAACTTTTTTCTTTGTTGAGCAGTGATATCAATAGGGAGAGTCCGGGCTGCCAAGTAATTTGCTATATCTGCAAACCAAGGGGGTGAGAAGATAGCAAACAACGCACATAAATTCTCATCCGGAAATTTATCAGATATGATTGTCTCATCAATGGCTTCTAGGGTCAGATTTTCTAGTTTAGACAAGTGGTCTGCGGCTAAGTTTTCTGCCCCTTTCTTATCCCGAATTTCTATGTCAAATTCTTGAAGCAATAAAACCCATCTAATCAATCTTGGTTTTGCGTCAGTTTTATTGAACAAGTATTTTAGTGCAGAATGATCAGTATAAACAATAGTTTTAGACATGACTAGATTAGATCGAAACTTATCAAATGCATATACTACTGCTAATAATTCCTTTTCTGTCATAGTGTAATTTTCCTAAGCATTAGTTAAGGTTTTACTAGCATAATATATTACTCGAAATTTCTTATCATGTCTTTGTCCTAAAACTACTCCTACTGCATAGTCACTAGCATCACACATAAGCTCAAAAGGTAAACTCCAGTCGGGTGATGTCATGATAGGTGCAGTGGTTAAAAGTTCCTTAAGTCTATTAAAGGCTTTCAGACATTTTTCATCAAAGACAAATAGAACATCTTTTCCGAGTAAATTGGTCAACGGCCTGGCTATTAATGAAAAATCTTTTATAAACCTACGATAAAAGCCAACGTGTCCCAAAAAACTTCTAATGGCTCTCACATTTTTGGGAGGAGGTAGTCTCGAAATAACTTCAATTTTTGCCTTGTCTACTTCCATAACTAGGTGTGAGATCTTATGTCCTAAGACGATTCCCTCTTTTACCATGAAGTGGCATTTTTCCCAATTTAAAACCAGGTTAGATTTTATACAGCGTTTCAACATTAACTCCAAGTTCTTTAGACAAACCTCAAATGAATTACCAAAAATAGAAAAGTCATCCATAAACACTTCCATAGACTTTCCTAACATGTCCTCAAAGATAGCAGTCATACAACGTTGAAATGTAGCAGGTGCATTACACAAACCAAAAGGTATCCTTCTATATGCAAATGTTCCAAAAGGGCATGTGAAAGTAGTTTTATGCTGGTCCTCAGGGGAAATAGGAATTTGAAAATACCCAGAAAACCCATCAAGAAAGCAATAAAACATATGTCCAGCTAATCTTTCTAACATTTGGTCAATAAAAGGAATGGGAAAGTGGTCTTTTCGTGTGGCTGTATTTAGTTTTCTATAGTCTATGCATACACGATGACCAGTTACAGTTCTCGTAGGGATTAGTTCATTATGCTCATTCCTAACAACTATTATACCGCCTTTCTTAGGTACTACCTGCACTGGGCTTACCCACTCACTATCTGAGATAGGGTAGATAAGTCCTGCATCTAATAGTTTAATGACTTCTTTCTTAACAACATCACACACATTAGGATTCAACCTCCTTTGAGGTTGCACACATGGCTTATACTCATTTTCTAGAAGAATCTTATGCGAACAAAAGCTTGGATTAATACCTGGAATGTCTTCAATTTTGTAGGCAAAGGCTCTTCTATACTTTCTGCACATGTCCACAGTTAGCTTCCTTTGTTCTGCAGTCAGATCAGCTGCAAGAATAATGGGAAGTTTCTTGTTGTCATCTAGGAATTCGTAGCACAAATGAGTGGGCAGTTCTTTTAGCTCCAAGTCTGGTGGATCTTCAAACGAGGTTCATTCTTTCTTCATCTCATCATCACCTATCTCAGTGAAACTATCAGAAGTATTTTCATTTTCAGAAGGGCTAAGTTCAGGCTCCTCTAATTCTAGGGAGTCCTCACTCAGGACTTGATAGTTTGAGCATAGGTCTGTCACGTTAATTGCAATCAAGTGTTCCATGGCATCCACACAAAAACAAGTATCATCTAAATGCATGAGATACCTAAGGGTCTCATTTAGATCAAAAGTGATGTCATCATTTCCTACCCTTAACTTGATTTGACCATTACTGACGTCTATTAATGCTTTTGAGGTCGCTAGAAATGGTCGACCTAGGATCAGGGGCACTCCTCCTTCCCTATTCATATCCATAACAACAAAGTCCACAGGAAACACAAATTTTCCGACCTTTACTAAGAGATCTTCATTATTCCCTTGGGGATTTTGACTGTCCTATCTGCAAGTTGTATGCACATCCTAGTCGTTTTCAAATCCTGCAATCCTAATTTATAAAATAAACTAGATGGCATAAGATTAATACTAGCTCCTAAGTCTGCTAATGCATGCATGTTAGTAATATTTCCAATTGTACATGGCAAGGTAAAACAACCAGGATCTTTCTGTTTAGACGGTAGTTTATTCAACAGAACCGTCGAACATTCTTCATTAAGAACCACCTTGTCCATGTCAAAATTTCTTTTATTACTAACAACTTCTTTTAAAAACTTAGCATACTTTGGCATTTCAGAAATAACATCAAGTAAAGGTAAATTAACATGAATCTGACTAAAATTCTTAAGGAATTTCTCAAATTGCTCCTTATCTTTATTGTGCATAAGTCTGGCAGGGTAAGCTACTTTTGGTCGGTACTAAGGAATAAACTTCGTCTTCCCTTTCCTTGCTACTTCGATTTCGATATCCGTCGGCGTTGGGTCCTTGGAGCCTTCTTCTGGTTCCTGCACAAGAATAGGAGGGTCAGATGGTTTGAGTGGAGATGGAGGTAGAATTTTACCAGATCTTAAAGTGATGGTCTTGCATTCAGTTTGAGGGTTGGTCTCAGTGTTGCTTGGTAGCGTTCCCTGGGACCTGTGAGAGAGATGGGTGGATAGCTGACCCATTTGTCTCTCTAAAGTTTGTATAGCAGCTTGTGTGTTTCTGATTGTTTGCTCGGTCTGCTTCTATCTGTTCTCGTTTTGCTGGATTCTTTCTGCGTGAGCTTCATGAATCTTTCTGTTGGACTCTATCATTTCCTTGTTAGAAATGGAAATGCTCTTCAGCATGTCTCTGAATTCTTGCATGGGGTCAGTTGCAACGATGTAGTTCCTCGGTGCAGGCAGAGCGACTTGCTGGTTCTGCGGATATGGCAGTTGCTGAGGTACTCTTTTCTGGAAGTTAGTAGTCCCGGAATTGTTTCTCCAGCTAAATCCCGGATGGTTCTTCCAAGTGGGATTGTAGGTATTTCCTATAGGAGCAGAGTTCACTGCGTCCACTTGTTCCATATCCTCTAGAATAGTTAATATCCCATTACCATAACAATCCCCACTGAAATGTGGTCCTTGGCAAAATTTGCAGACTTAGTATACTGACTGAATGCTTTCCCTTGTTGGAAAGCATTCAGCTGATTAGTAATGCTGGCCTTCAGTGCCTCAAATTGATCATCAGTGGAGGCAACGACCGCATTTACTGGTTGCTTCTTAGCTCGGCCACTTGTGCGCCAATTCTTGCTGTTCCTGTAGAGTCTCTCCAGAGCGTTTCTAGCATCTACATCACTCATTCAATTCTTACCCATGTCTGACATACCCCCGTAAAATTGCTGAATCAGCAATGCCTCGGTAAGTCCATGTTGGGGCAGAGCCTGAGTAGTTCCTTGAATCTATCCCAAGCTTCGATCACTGTCTCATCAACAGCTTGAGTGAAACTAGACAGAGCCCTTCGATATTCTAGGACTCTTGCTGCAGAGTAGTACTCTTCTAGGAAGGCTTTGCTTAACTCGTCCCAAGAGGTGATGGAGTTAGTAGGTAGCTGGGCCAACCATCTCTTAGCTCTGTCCCTCAGTGAGTAGGGAAAAAGGTTGAGTTTAGTTACTTCTACAGTATGATCTCCCTTGAGGCCTTCGCAGAGAGCAGAGAAATCAGATAGGTGTTCCAACGGATTCTCGGCTGCAGTTCCTCCAAACTGAACCCGATTTATAATCAGCTGGATCACATTCGGTTTAAGATCATAGCGAGGGTTCCCAAGGATTCGGATGGCGGATGAGACTGGGATAGTCTGTGGCTGGATGTAGGATTCGAGGGTAGGTCTTTCAGCAGCCATCTCTGTTCTTCGCCTATTAGCTGTGCGAATGATTCGTTCAGGATTCTCAACTGGTGTTTCGAGGTTAGCTTCTGAAGATCGAGTCATGCAACTACAGAGAAGAATATGTTTTAGCCTGAGCAAACTGGTTAGTGGGCTTACAGGGAAGTGACAGATTATGAATTCGGAAGATGAAAGAAAGAAAAGAAAACTATTCAACTAAGGAAGGGAAATAACACAAAAGATAGGGAAAAGAACAACTTACCATTGAACAAGAAAAAGTACAATTTTTTTCGGATTTTTAGATTTTAACATTTTTTTTCTTTTTAATATTTTGAAAGCAATTAAATTCCCTCAATATGGTTTTAGAATGATTTTCTAAAATTTGATTATCCTAAGTGTCTTAATTCCAAATAACATCTAAAATTAATTAGTTATGATAATCCTATATTTCGGAAACTGATTGTCTAACTAGTATAAGAGAAGTGTTGGGTTAAGGTCTAGGTTACTACCGTTACCTATCATAAGTCTCTAGAATTTTGATCAGGAATCCTAAATTCATTATGATATTTCCCCGGCAACGGTGCCAAATATCTGATGCGTTCCGGTTAATATGCTAAATAGGTGTTATTTTACCCTATGTTGATTATGAATAATTAAGGACTGTGATCGACTAATTGTCACATTTAGTCTCTATGGTGTCACTTAATCAGCCAGAACCTAAGGCAGAGTACCTATCGTGTAGCTAGTCTGTTGGAAAGTATCTACGATTTTATTAAATAAATATCGTACTCCCAGGGAAGTGGTAACGGCTTAGTAGTAACTAGCCTTTATTCCTAACTCTTATCTTATAATCCAGTTATGCAATCTTCATCAATAACTTTGATGAGAGGGTGATTCATTCTCTACTAGGTTTAAGTCTAACAAAACCTGGAAGTGTTTTATAGACGAGATCCTGATTTTATGTTATACTGTTACTATACGTTGATTGAACTATATTCGAGTATTTTAGACATGTCTTGGCCTGGATTGCAACTATGTTCTGTGTCTAAAGGTGTACCACATCTGAGTTTCTACGCTACCGCCCCATCGTTAAGGGTAACGACCCTACTCACGGCTCGGACAAAAGTCAGCAATGAACGCCCTATGTCACTTTGGGGATCATACTGCTCGTCTCATAACCGCCGGCATAACAGTCTACTCAGCCTACCTAGACTACTTTCAACCAATAGGGTGTTTCGTAGATTATTTTATCTAGTATGGCAGACACCAATACTAATTGATGCCTGTTAAACTAAACAGGTTATGAATAGACCGTGGTTAGGAATTGTCTATAACCCTAATTTTAGTTTAAAAGAACGACATTAGACATGCAGACATAATGAATATTTAAGCAGGTGGCCATTTCTAGAAAAACATAATAACTTCAACATATATCAAAAATATTCATAAAAATCATAATCTGGTATTCAAAACTGTTATTTGGACAAACACAATAACAACATAGAAGAGAGGGATAGGGGGACCGATGCAATAAAGAAATCACCCTTTACGAAGTCTCGCCGATGGAGCGTACTGCTGTATATGCCGTATTGCTTGACCCGACTCTACTCGCCAGAACCTTCGGAGGACGCTTCCTCAGCCTAGTAACTGGGCTTTACCTTAATACCCAACTTAAGCCCAGCCTTGTGGACTAATTCTTTGAACGCCTAGAGCCCTCTTAGGATCTCCTAACGAAATCCCGGGTATTCTATGAATACTAGAAACGAACCTATCTATAGAAGCCTAAGATCTGAGACTATTTCTCAGAAACTAAAACAAAACACTAACAAGAAAGAAAACTGAGATCCGAGTCTCTAAGTGAGTTTTGTACTAGAGAAGTGTACACTGGAAACCACTTAATGACTCAAATTGAGTGGAGAGGAATGATTTCAACTGCTGGAGGCCTGGGGTATTTATAGCAGCTTCCCGGGGTGATTTTTCATCAAAAATTCGATGTGGGACTTGATCTGGGGGTTCGGGACGCCCGTCCTGGATTGGGACGCCCGTCCTGGTCTGTTGACCAAGTTGGGACTCCCGTCCCGAGTCCTGGACGCCCGTCCCGGTGCTTTGACTGGGTCGGGACGCCCGTCCTGAGCCTTTGACCAAGTCAGCATTTCCAAAAATTGCATTTTTGCCTCAAAATTTGCTGTTTTTGTCTACTTTTCACCTGACACTTCCAAAATCATAAAAACTGTGAAATTAAGTAAATAATAAACAATTAAGATCAATTTACCCTCAATTTCACCCTAAATCATATATAAAAACATGCTAAAAAGGTGACACGATTTTCACGTATCAGTTATCCCGGGAGTAAAAGATCACATTGTGATTGGTTTTCAGTATGTAAGACTAAACCTCGACATGTGGTAGAAGTACTTGCTTATCAAGAGGATGTAGGTGATGAAGATGTCATGATGATAACAAATGAGGTCCACCCAATTGAAGATTTAACACATGAATCGAATGAAGTTCAAATGGTGGATATTGATGAAAATCAAATTGAGAATTTGTTAGTCGGTGTCGAAGATGAAATGGAAGATTGGACAACTGATTCTGAAACTAATGAAGTTGATGAAGATTCTTTATCAGATGAAGATTCTTTGCCATATGAAGATTCTTGATATGATGATTTAAGCTTTGTATTGAAATTTAAGCTTTACTGTTAGCTTAAAAAAAGAATCAGAGACAACATTGCATGTTTTTGACTGCTTTATATGTGAATTTTATATTTACATTTTGGATCATGTTTGGATCATGCATCCTTTTTTTAGTAAAAAAGACTTTTTTTGGGTTTAAACACTAAAAAGCTTCTTAATTATGACTTTATTTATCTTGATTTTATTAATGTTTAACTTTGTATTGTAGCAATGAGTGACAATATGCATACCCCTTCTAGTAGTCAGGCTCCTAGTGTGCAGGCTCCAACACACACTCATCAGTTGATTCAACTAATAAATTACCAGAAATTTCAGATCTTTGACCACTTATAAGGCCACGAGGTTTTGGGTATTTATAACTTTCTTAACTTATAGATATACTTTTGTATGGTTTATTAATTTTCATTGTGTTTATTGATTCATATATAAAATGTTGTGCATATATTTTATTAGTAAGTTCATTAATTAATTTTTTTTCCTTTCCTCTTCTGTTTCTACTTTCTTTGTCTATGAACTTAGGTTTGAAGGGTCCAAAAATTGTGTGGCTACAATTACACAATCTTTCAAGTCCAATTTTGTAGGACCATATCCCTCATTTTCTGATGTGCCCAACGATGTGAAAGATATTTGGTTTCAATCGTTTAGCGTAAGTTATGTAATTTTCTATAATTCATTTTTAACATAAGGAGCTTTACTATTATAAAATCATTCAATTTTTTAAATTACTTAATCGATTATCCTTCTTTATTTATTATTAGTATCATTTTTTAAGTCTAATAATTTTATATATTTTGTAGAAATCATTTCGATGGGATAAGAAAGATAGTGCATTGATTCAAATGTAATTGGGAGAAGATTTGTCGAAGAAGGCTATCTGATCATCTTTGTAGGATTAAAGCAAAGTATGCAAAATCTTGTCCTCCATGGATAGACTCACAACACTGGAATCAACTTCTTTCTCATTGGAATACTGTAGAATTCAAGAAAATCTCCTCAACTGCAAAAAAAAAATAATCTTTAGGTGGTCCTACCCAAACTGGTGGATCAATTTCCTTTACAGAGCATGAAGAAAGTGCGGTTAGTAAATAATTTACTACGACACATTAACTAGTTAATGGAATTCTTATTATATCTATATCCATATATATATATATGTGTGTGTGTGTGTGTGTGTGTGTGTGTGTGTGTGTGTATTTCTTGGTTTTCCTTTAATGAAGCTTTGTGTGTATTGGATACTCCAAGTATAGTTAGAATTATTTTTTATCACATTGTTGTGTTTTTGTTAGATTTGATACTCCAAGTAAAATTGGAATTGGGCTTTTGTTGCATTAGATACTCTATGTATAGCTGGAATTATGTTTTTGTTGAGTTCTATACTCCATGTATAGTTGGAATTGTTTTTATCACATTGTGTTTTTATTGGATTGGATACTCTATGTATAGTTGGAATTATTTTTTATCACATTGTGTTTTTATTGGATTGGATACTCCATGTATAGTTGGAATTATTTTTTATCACATTGTGTTTTTATTGGATTGGATACTCCATGTAAAGTTGGGGTTATTTTTTATCACATAGTGTTTTTGTTGGATTGGATACTCCATGTATAGTTGGGGTTATTTTTTATCACATTGTATTTTTGTTGGATTAGATATTCCATGTGTAGTTGGAGTTATTTTTTATCACATTGTGTTTTTGTTGGATTGGATACTCCATGCATAGTTGAAGTTATTTTTTATCATATTGTATTTTTGTTGGATTGAGATATTTCATGTATAGTTGAAATTATTTTTTATCAAATTATGTTTTAGTTGGATTGGATACTCCATATATAGTTGGAATTATTTTTTATCTATTTTTATTGGATTGGATACTCCATGTATAGTTTGAGTTATTTCTTAAACTAGTTCTTGATGAAATTTTCTTATCTCTTTTGAGTAATGCAGCGACATGAAAATGGAGAAAATTTTGAATATACCGACTTGTTTCACCGTTTGCATGTATTTCAATCCGGGCCGATGAAGGGTGAGTTTATCAATGAGCATTCCAAGAAGGCAATAGTAATATTCTCTTCTCTATTTAATATCATGATTAGTATTTACAATTATTTTATGCATATAGTTACTATTTTTTTTCCTAACATCGTCTTAATCTTTTGATAATACATTTCAGAATGACGTTAATCAACTTAAAGAGCATTATTCACAAGTTTCTTCATCATTGGGCTCCATCGAGAGTTCTGCCATTCCTGATGATAAACAATTGTTTATTGAGGCATGTGGTGATTTCAAGAAAGGTCGAGCTTTTGGTTTAGGATCGGAATCTATTCTATTAAGGTCTCAATTAAACGATTCTACAACTACTCCACCAATAGTAGTGGAGCTTGCAAACAAAGTAGTTGAATTGGAAGAGAAAGTCAAGAATCTAGAGAAGCAAGCACAACATGCTACAAATGTTAGTGATGAAGGTAATGATCATACTTTACTTGATAAATCCATCTCCTAGTGCTCAAGATGATTATGACCGAGCTCTTCTAAAGCAACACTATGTACTATTTGATATTATTGCGATGATACTTAAAATATTTTTAATATTAGGATACTACTATATATTTATTATTATTACAATGACATTTTAGAATGTTTTATTATTTAGACTTTATATATATATATTTAAAATTTTATGTATTTAATAAAAAATTATATATATATATATATATATAATTAAAAATAAATAATAATAAAAATAAATCTGTGGCAAATTAATTACAAAATAGCAATGCCCAAATATCGTCGCAAATTGTTGCAAAATAGTGACGGATTTGATCGTTGCAAATTCGTTGCTATTTACGACGAATTTTTGTGTCGTCGCAATTAGCGACGAAGTTATTGTGACGGTCAAATTTGTCGCAAATCTGTTGCAAAATAGCGACACCCAAATACCGTCGCACAATTGTCACAAATTCGTCGCTATTTGTGAGGGATTCTGTGTGCCGTCGCAATCAGCGACGAGCATATTGTGACAACCAAATTCGTCGTAAATTCGTTGCAAAATAGCTACGCCCAAATGCAGTCACACAATTGTCGCAAATTTGTTGCTATTTATGACGGATTCTGTGTGTCGTCGCAATCAGCGGCGAAGATATTGCGATGGCCAAATCCGTCGCTAATCTGTCGCAAAAGTTGAATTGCGACAGATTTGACCGTCGCAAAAATTGATTTTTCTACTAGTGTACATTTTTACTCGGTGACATGAGTGTAAAACTGTCTGCAATTAAGGAAGGCATCTTGATACGAGTACGAAACTGTCTACAATTGACGAAGGCTCCTTGACTCGAGTGTAAAACTATATGCAATTGATGAAGGATACTTGACACAAGTGCAAAACCGTCTGCAATTGATGAACGCTCTTTGACACATGTGTAAAACTGTCTACAATTAAAGTGAAGACTCCTTCACATGAGTGTAAACTGTCTGCATGATGAACAGATGAAGTGAAGACTCATTAGTATAAGTGTAAACTATCTGTATGATGAAATGATGAAGTGAAAACTCCTTGGCGTGTGTGTAAACTATCTAAATGATGAAATGATGAAGCGAGGACTCCTTAGAAAGAGATTAAACTGTTCATATGTTATTACAAGATGCTCCTTGACCCACAAGCTAAAACTACATTGTAACTCCTTGAAATACGAGTTAACATTGTATGTTACTCATTTGATAGATAAGTTTAAACTGAGTTTGAACTACGTTTAGCTTGATTCTTTTGCGGATACTTAGGTAGCATGCATAAATTTTATATTTAGTCATAGAAAAAAATGCAGTAAGGTTGCTGAAAAAAAAGCAGTAAGAAACTAAATCAAGAAAAATTAAACTGCGGGAAAAAGATTTGCAAAAAAAACTACATGAAAAAATTGTAGAGAAAATAATAGTGATAAAAATGCAAAAAATTTGCTAAAAAGAAAGCAGTAAAAATGATTAAAAAACTTTAACAAATATAAAATAATTGCAAAACAAAGTTGCGGAAAAAGAGAAATTTTATTATTTCTAAATAACTAAGAGGGCATGAGCTAGTCTATCAACAAAATTATTATCAAATCGCTGAAGAATAGAGAATGTGGTTGATGCTGATAAAGATTGATGTTGAAATAATTCAAGTCGATGTTGGCGATGATAAAGGGTAGCATTCTTGGCGACAATAAAGATCAACACTATTGGCAATGATAAATGGCATCATTGTTAGCAACAACAAATAACAGCATTGTTGGTAATAATAAATATTGCTTGTTTGCTACGATAAACAATAACATTGTTGGCGACGATAAAGAGCATCATTGTGGACAATGATAAAGAGCAACATTGTTCGCAACAATACAAAAAAAAGGAAGAAAATAGCTTGTTGGTGATGACAATTGTTTTGAACTTATTCCGATTGTAAACTCTTTAACATGATAAACAAGTCAAAAATAGGCAATTTTGTACATAATGAAATTTTATCTACATTAATTTGAATATATATTTAAAGTTTAAAATGTAATTAAATTTAATTATATATTTTAAATATATATATATATATATATATATATATATATATCAAGATATTGATAGATTGAAGTCGTTAGATGAATGAACATGGCAACTTAAAAGTCATTGATTGTCACCCTCTTCACCTATAAATAGAGAGAAAATTTCCTCAATAAAAGAATAGAATGTGAGATAAAAAAAGCTCTGACAAGGAAAAGAAGAAACTAATATGCAAAAGCTCTAAAGTGAGGGAAATTTGAAGAATATCAAAACTCTGTCAGTATATTAATATATATCTATATATATATATATATATATATATATGTTTAACTAAATGTATAATTTTATGATGTTTCAGAAATTGGCGGAGTTGGGAGTAGAAAGGTTGATTTTGCCAGCCTCTCGTGTAGTGGATACTTGGATAAATTCTTTTGGATTATCAATAATGGATGATTCTGAGAAATTAGGGCTGAAAAACGACGTACTTAATTTTTTAGACACTTAATGTGTCAAAAGCTCTTTTAAACGAGCAAAAGATGCAGAAAATGGGATCCGCAGAGAAATTAAGAGAAAACTTAAGCTTGGTCTTAACGTGATGCACGAATCTTTCCAACCTATCAGAGAAGGAGGCCAGGATATTGTGAAGTCTATTTTTTATAACAAATGATAAGAAACTTAATTAACATTCATTATTTATCTAGCTAGAGTTTCGATTTTTGAATGCAGATGATGTGTATATCCTGTGATGTATGATTTAAGTGTATTCAAAAACTAATCTAAGAATTGTGTATTTAATAATAGGTCGAATCTGAATCGTATGAATTTTCAAAACTTCTACACTGTTGTGTTGGAAAGAGATTGCGAAGTGATTACGGTAGCAACAATAAGGTAAGTTCATACTTTTCTAATGGTATTCTTTTATATATATATATATTTCAATTTGACTAAAGCCCTGAAAAATCTCTCCTTCTTTTGCTCAGAATTCATGGAAAAAAGGTTGCCGAATTACCTTTAATTGCTACAAATAATGAATACCGAGGACAAGAAATTGGCCGTACTTTTATGACAGAACTAAAAAAGGTAAATTTCCCTAAAATATATGAGTATATTAATATATATTGATTCTGCACAAATCTGTCAAAGGGTAAAAAGGTAATTTAGGATGCCGGGAACTCAGAGATATTTGTAATTTGGCTCGTTAAGAAGGCTTTTCGGGGGGGGGGGGGGGGGGGCGAAGTATAAGTGTCAGGATGTGATACTTCGCTGAGCGTGTGTGATACTTCGGGGTAGCACACTTAGCCTCTGATCAACCTGTAAAACAAATAAGTTCAATGGGGAGTTTGTACCCCGTGAACTCTCCGATGCTTAAGTCAGTAGAGTGTGTTTAGGACATCTGGAAAATAGGAATCATGCTTACCTTATCTTCATATTTCGCTTTTATAGGAATCTGATATTGATTGCGCTGTTATGATTTTGGACCGTTTTGACCGTTACAGATAATGAGTATCCGTTTTGACCGTTTAAGGATAACGGAGTATAAATGGGGGAATAAATGTGTAACGTCTCCACTTTATGAGGTCCATAAAGTGGTATTTATGTTACCATGATGGTCCACGGATCAGTTATATTCCTTGGAGGAATTTTTCGGTTCAGCGGCCCCTCGTCGAAGTATCAAGGAGCAACTTGGAAGATGCTTCGGCGTAATATTTACACTTAGCAATTTTCCGGATGTTGGATGAGTTAGGGTTTCTGACGTGGAGTAGCTGTCTTCTCGATTGGCTGCCTTTTCGTCTATCTTCCGTCATAAATGTCAGAATTTCAGGCGGCAGAAAGCTTTTTCTCTTCCCAATGTCTTGATTCTGGTAAGTAATCATTACAAAGACTTTACCGAAGCCTTTTGGTTTTCTTCCTTCCCTATATTTTTCATTTACACTTACTCGCATAACCTTTTCTGCCATTAACGCTCTGAAGATTCCTCTGTTTTCTGATATCTTCATCTTTTTCTTCGGTTTTCTTCTCAGATTCAGACACTTAAAAAGGTAAACTTTGTTTGTTTATGGCTTTTAATACTGTAGGGTTTATGACTTTGGGTTTAATACTGTACGGTTCTGCATTTTTGTAAGATTTTGAGGGTTTTTAGGATGTTAGTTTCGGGTGGCTTTGTACTTGCATGGGGTTCTAAGTATTGGGCTTCCATTCGCAGGTAGGATATGGCTGCTCGAAAGGGAAGTAATAGGGAGGTTGAGGACTTAATGGAGGAAGGTTTTGGGAGCCCTCGACCTGTTCGACCAAAAGTGACAGTAGCCAAGAGGGCGACCCGGGGTGAAGTTCCGGAAGGGGTTCCTTTTCAACCACCCATGTCTGGTCCTCCTTCATCTGATTTTCTTTAAATAGAAATAGAGTTACTAGGGAACAAGCCGAATCTTTTTCCCGTAAGTATAGTCTCGACCCTAGAGTTTATAGAGTTTTTGTTGAGGCCTTAGCCGGGAAAATGTCTCTTCATCATATTCCTCTTCCCCTAGCCCATTTCGAATTGGGGTCCCATCTTCCTATGGACCCTGCTTTTGCAAACTTTCTGATTTTTGCTCGAGTCCAACCTGGACAGGTTCATCCGAACACCGTCCAGACCATGTTTTGTTTAATTTGTCTTTGTCGTCGTCTAGGCTTCGAATTAACTGACAACATTCTTAGTATGTTTTTTTTTCACTTCGGATGTCAGACAACATTCTTTCTATTCGTCCTCGTAAGAATAGAGTTTTTCTTTTTGACTCTCCTCCTAATAAAGTAGAATTTAAGGAGAGATGGATGATGGTAGAGTCCCGCATTGGCTTCCCCTTCCGCCCATTTGTAAATGAGAACTTCCAATGGCCTCAAATCCAATATCCCTCTACTATTAGTCACTCTGAGAAGTCTTTTTTAGAGATCATTACCCGAGATTTAGGAGATGACCATCAGAATCAGACCCGGGTGTATTCTTCTGCCGACTTACTTAGTGAGTTGAGTCTAAGATAGTGTGGGATAGGGCCCGGTCTGTCCGAGAGGAAAAAGGAATTAGGTTTCGCGAAGGAGGAGCCAAATGAAGATTGGACTATACACCCTGGGGGTGTTTTCTCTTTTCAATGTGATGCATGTTCCCTTGCTCGGGGTTGTCGAACTGGCAAGGGTATACTTTGTGCATTTTTTCCTTTCTTGCTTTCTCTTTATTTTGGTATTGACTTCCATTTGTATTCGCAGGTCCAACGATGTTCAAGACTGTATGGGGAGAGCGGGAGGAGGAGAGAGACGTTTGCCAAACCCATTTGAACTCTCTTCCTCGGTTTCCTCCGAGACTTATAGACCAAGGTGCCTCTGGCGATACTCTGCTAACCTACGCTTCTTTTGCTGAAATTCCTAAATGGAGCAGGGGAGTGCGTAGGCCCCGGGAGGAGGTAAGGGACGAGACTCCACGTTCGGCCCCTGAACCTCGCCGGGATGCTACTCCGGAGGAGGAGGATGAACATCTTCGTCCTCGTCAAAAACGGAGGGTTTCACCTCGACGCCCTGCTGAAGACTTACCTCGGGACCTTGCTGAAGACTTGTCTGCTCCCGTTTCACCTACCTCGCCTGCTTCCGAGGATGTCTTGGACGCAGTTCCGCTGGCAGCTCGTCGGGCTTCTAGGTCTACTCCAGCTGAGTCCTCTCCCGCTGATGACTTGGGGGATGTTCCTGTGACTGAACCCGAGGTAAGTTCTAAGTCTCCTGGCCCTTCTTGGCTTCAACCGGGATTTGTGCTGCCCACCGAAGAGGAGGGTTTCAAATCCCTGGCTTTGGAGATTACTGAGAAGACTCCGCCCCTCACCAACCTTCGGTTCAACAATCCTTACGTCGCGGCTTTGGTTGGTGGGGCCATTTTGGAGCGGGCTCATGATCCGAGCAGCTAAGCCGGGTGGAAGAGGCTACCAATCGTCTTGGGGCTTTGTTTGCTCGGGTATGCTCTTTTATTTTTCTTTGTTCCTTGAGTTTTCCCTGGAAACGATTTCTGACTTGT
Source organism: Asclepias syriaca (assembly GCA_027405835.1). NCBI lineage: Eukaryota > Viridiplantae > Streptophyta > Magnoliopsida > Gentianales > Apocynaceae > Asclepias > Asclepias syriaca. Next base: position 14,123,289 of record CM049932.1, read on the forward strand.
TCCTTTTTATCGGCTTCTTCTTTAGCACTTCATATATCTAGGTCCCGAGCAACAAAATAGACTGAGCAGGCGGCGGCAGATGCGGAGTGGAGAAGTGTCAATGAACCCCGTCTGCTTTCGTTGGAGCAAGAGGTTAACACGTGATACGCGAAAATCATACACCTTTTTTAGCATGTTTTTATGTATGATTTAGGATGAAATTGATAGGAAATCGATCTTAATTGATTGTTATTTACTCAATTTCACAGTTTTTATGATTTTGGAAGTGTCAGGTGAAAAGTAGACGAAAACAGCAAATTTTGGGGTAAAAATGCAATTTTTGGAAATGCTGACTTGGTCAACGGTCCGGGACTGGCGTCCCGAACCAGTCAAACCACGGGACGGCGTCCCAATCTGGGACGGGCGTCCCGAACCCCCAGATCAAGTCCCACATCGAATGTTTGATGAAAAATCACCTCGGGAAGCTGCTATAAATACCCCAGGCCTCCTGCAGTTGAATGCATTCCTCTCCACTCGATCTGAGTCATTAAGTGGTTTCTAGTGTACACTTCTCTAGTACACAACTCACTCAGAGACTCGGATCTCAGTTTTCTTTCTTGTTCGTGTTTTGTTTTAGTTTCTGAGAAATAGTCTCAGATCTTAGGCTTCTATAGATAGGTTCGTTTCTGGTATTCATAGAATACCCGGGATTTCGTTAGGAGATCCTAAGAGGGCTCTAGGCGTTCGAAGAGTCAGTCCACAGGGCTGGGCTTAAGCTGGGTATTAAGGTAAAGCCCAATTACTAGGCTGAGGAAGCGTCCTCCGAAGGTTCTGGCGAGTAGAGTCGGGTCAAGCAGTAACGACATATACAGCAGTACGCTCCATCGGCGAGACTTCGTAAAGGGTGATTTCTTTATGGCATCGGTCCCCCTGTCCCTCTCTTATATGTTGTTATTGTGTTTATCCAAATAACAGTTTTGAATACCAGATTATGATTATTATGAATATTTGTGATATATGTTGAAGTTATTATGTTTTTCTAGAAATGGCCACCTGCTTAAATATTCATTATGTCTGCATGTCTAATGCCGTTCTTTTAAACTGAAATTAGGGTTATAGACAATTCCTAACCATGGTCTATTCATAACCTGTTTAGTTTAACAGGCATCAATTAGTATTGGTGTCTGCCATACTAGATAAAATAATCTGCGGAACACCCTGCTGGTTGAAAGTAGTCTAGGTAGGCTGAGTAGAGTGTTATGCCGGCGGTTATGAGACGAGCAGTATGATCCCCAAAGTGACATATAGGGCGTTCATTGCTGACTTTTGTCCGAGCCGTGAGTAGGGCTGTTACCCTTAACAATTGGGCGGTAGCATAGAGACTCAGATGTGGTACACCTTTAGACTCAGAACATAGTTGCAATCCAGGCCAAGACATGTCTAAAATACTCGAATATAGGTCAATCAACGTATAGTAACAGTATAACATAAAATCAGGATCTCATCTATAAAACACTTTCAGGTTTGGTTAGACATAAACCTAGCGGAGAACGAATCACCCTCTCATCAAAGTTATTGATGAAGATTGCATAACTGGATTATAAGATAAGAGTTAGGAATAAAGGCTAGTTACTACTAAGCCGTTACCACTTCCCTCGGAGTACGATATTTATTTAATAAAATCGTAGATACTTTCCAACAGACTAGCTACACGATAGGTACTCTGCCTTAGGTTCTGGCTGATTAAGTGACACCATAGAGATTAAATGTGACAATTAGTCAATCACAGTCCTTAATTATTCATAATCAACATAGGCTAAAATAACACCTATTTAGCATATCGACCGGAACGCATCAGATTTTTGGCGCCGTTGCCGGGGAAATATCATATTGAACTTAGGATTCCTGATCAAAATTATAGAGACTTATGATAGGTAGCGGTAGTAACCTAGACCTTAGACCTACACTTATCTTACGCTAGTTAGACAATCAATTTCCGAAATATAGGATTATCATAACTAATTAATTTTAGATATTATCTGGAATTAAGACACTTAGGATAATCAAATTTTAGAAAATTATTCTAAAACCATATTGAGGGAATTTAATTGCTTTCGAAATAATAAAAAAGAAAAAAAAATTTAAAAATTTAAAAACCGAAAAAAAATTGTATTTTTCTTGCTCAATGGTAAGTTGTTCTTTTCCCTATCTCTTGTTCTTTCTTAGTTGTTTTCTTAGTTGTTTTCTTAGTTGTACATTTTTTTTTGTTTTCTATTTTTCGGAGAAATAAAAATGGAAATGAGGATAAAATATATTTTCTTCTGAGTTGTAAAATTTTGGCTTAGATTTTTATTGGAAAGAAATTCCATTTTAGAATTTTCTTAGTGTTATACCGGCTTTATTAGGACGAGTTATTTTTCCTTAATAGCCAGACCTCTGAATGTTCTATTGAAAAAAGGATGTTCCTTTTGTTTTGCTGATAATTGCATGAGATCTTTTAAACCAAAAGGAATTACTACACCCATTATGGCATCACCTGATTGAAATCTGCTTTTTGAATGAATATGTGATGTAATGATGTAGTAAGAATTGTTTTAGGACAGAAACATGATAAGAAAGTTCATGTATGATAAACTCTGATCTTATCTAGTCTTGTCTAAAAACAATAGGTTACACTGATCACTATGAGATATCTGTGTTCAATAAAACTAATGCTGAACTATAATTGATTAAGTTAAGTTTTGTTGTTACTTGAATTTGATATAGAATGAAGGGATAAGAAGAAGGGTTGAAAATCTAGAAAGCAAACCATTTATCTAGATTAGAAAACCCCGAGTTAGAGGCTATTGTAATAGTGATAAATTTTTGATGAAAACTTATTTGCATTGTTTGCTATGTATAATAAGTCTCATCTGTGGTTTATTGTTGTTGCAAATTATCTAGTCACTGAATGAGTTCCAAGTGATATGACTTATCAGCAAAAGAAGAAATTCTTTGCTGATTTGAAATATTACTACTGGGCAGATTTCTCTTCTATTTCAAATTTTTGCAGAGATCAGAGGATGTATCTCGGAAAGCGAAGGCCACATGATTCTGAAGCATTGCAGGAATCTATGGGAGATCAATTAACTGCTATCAACACTGTCCGGAAAGTGTTGAAAGTAGAATCTTGTTGACCCACCATATTCAAGGATTTTGTATCTTTGATACAGCCCTGCGATGCTTGCCAAATAACAGGTAACACCCCTTCCCGAGATCGCCTACCCTAGCAAGGTATACAGAGTATTGCAACCTTTGATATCTGGGGTATCGAATCCTTTTCTTTTTCTTCCTTTGAAAATAATTACATCATAGTAGTCGTGGAACACTTTTCAAAAATGGCCTGAACCACAGGCATTACCTACTAATGATGTTAAAGTCATGTGCAGATTCTATGAGAAGTTGTTTTCTAGATTCAGAGTGCCAATGTCTTAGGAAGAACACGTTTAGTCTGTGTTTCAAATCTGTGAAGTCTGCCAAGTACCACACTTTAGCAGGGATTGCTATGGGAATGAAATACGAACTATTCCAAAAAGCGGTAGGAGTAGGTTACTGCAGAATGCTACTCCAATGGGAAATGCATACAATCCCAGCTGGAGGAATCATACGGGATTTAGCCGAGGAATAATTCGGAAGCTTGAAACTTTCAAAAGACACCACCACAGCAAAACCCCTACTCGCAGAATCAATAGATGAGATACTGACAACAATTAAAGTGATGCAACTAACCAAGGCAACTATGGAGATGGATACTTGAAGATGCCAACGTTTTAAAAGGAAGGGCCTTGTTTGGGAATATGTTTAAATTCTTTTTTAGTGGGTTTTAAATTATATTTTTAGGGGTTTTTAAATTTTATTTTAGTGGGCTTTTAAATTTTATTTTAGTGGGCTTTAAAAAGACTCAGCCCAACATATCTATTGTAGAATTAGGTCATCTTCTTCTAAATAGAATAAGATGGGCTGTTTTGAGGGAGGGGAGAAAAATTAAATTTGTGAGTTTTTTTAACAAATCAGATTCAGGTTTGTTTTACCTTAAGGATTGATTCAACTTATCAAGTAAGTAAACTTGTGGCGTTAATTCAATTCTCTTTCTCTTTGATTTCTCTTTGTTACCATTTCCTTGCTGATTTGGGGGTGAAGGGATTCGGGGAGTTTACCATCTTTGATTTCTCTTTGTTACCATTTCCTTGCTGATTTGGGGGTGAAGAGATTCGAGGAGTTTACCAAGGGTTGATTGAGTTTAGATCAGGGACAATTTTTGATGCAGAGGTGATTCTTGCTTAGTTCTTGAATTGTTGTTGTATCATTTTTGGTATCAGAGCTAAGTTCAAATTCAATCAATATATCCTTTAAATTTCTTTTTATTTTTCATTATTATTGTCAGTTTCTCATATATAAAAAAAAAGTTGTGTTCTTTATCTCTGAATTTCATATCTGAGATATATATATATATATATAAAAAGTTGTGTTCTTTATCTCGGAATTTCAGATCTGAGATATATATATATATATATATATATAAATTGTGTTCTTTATCTCGGAATTTCAGATCTGAGATATATATATATATATATATATAAAAGTTGTGTTCTTTATCTCGGAATTTCAGATCTGAGATATATATATATCTATATAAAAAAAGGGAACTTTCCAAAATTTATGTGCCCACAAATCAGATTTCATTCCAAATTCGTCATCTCTTGCCTCTTTACATCATATTACATCTAGTTTTTGTGACATCTTCTTTCTTTAAGATTTATTTGTTTTCTATTGAATTAAGGTTGCTAATTTGCTTATGTTATTGTTTGATTGGTCCGGACAAGTAAAAACTACTGCTTGAATCTAGAGTGGAAAAAGGCAGAAAATTGTGAGCACATTAAAGGGTAAAAGCCAATACTTTGAGTGAAACACGAGGGTTTCCAATCAATTTGATTGAAACACGTGAGGGAGTGTTTGTGAGGATTGCTAACAATTTTTTTGCAAGTTTTACATCATGACAAAATCAACGAAAGCAAGAAAGTGACGAGAAAGTTAATGTTACGAACATAACTAGCCTTCACTTTACAGGCTATGCAACAGCAATTTCGAAGGTTTGAAAACCTTTTTAGAGATGTTAGTGATAGATTTGAGAAGCAAGACCAGGTCATTAGAGAATTGCAAGAGGGGACAATGAATGGTGGTGCAACATGAAGGCAGAATTTAAGAGAGCCTAATACTCATCATTTTGGGTATGAAGGTGATGGCTTTGATGATGGAGATGATGAGGGAGAATGGCATGGGGTCAGGATGGGTGGAAGAGAAGGACAAAATTATAGAATAAGAGGTCGAGGTAATAGAGTCCAAAACTTTGCAAGGGAGGAAGAAAGGGCTGATTGTGTTGATAGGAATATTGGTAGTATAAAAATGAAAATTCCATCTTTCCAAGGTAAGAATGATGCTGAAGCTTACTTGGAATGGGAGAGGAAAGTGGAGCTGATTTTTTATTGTCATAACTATTCTGAAGAGAAGAAGGTAAAGCTTGCTGCAGTGGAATTTAAAGATTATGCACTTGTTGGGTGGGATCAACTAGTTTTAAATAGGAGAAGAAATGGAGAGGAACCTGTCAAAACTTGGCTGAAATGAAGAGAATTATGAAAAAGAGATTTGTACCTAGTTATTTTTATAGAGAGCTACATCAAAAACTTCAAACTTTGAGACAAGGATATATGAGTGTTGAAGAGTACCATAAGGAGATGGAGATAGTCATGATAAGGGCTAATGTTGAAGAAGATAGGGAGGGTACCATGGCACGTTTCTTGGCTGGTTTGAACAAGGATATTGCAAATGTTTTCGAATTACACCATTATGTGGAGTTGGAAGAAATGGTAAACATGGCAATGAAAGTGGAGAGAAACAACTCAAGTACAAAGGGTCCAGCAAGAATTCCTATTCTAGTTCTACTACAAATTGGAACTCCAAATGGTCTAAGAAGGAGAGAAGACCAAGGACAACCAAAAGAAGTGAAGAGCAATTCAGACCCAAAAGGTAACTTAAAACCTTCAAGTTCTTCTACTTCTAATTCTATAAGCATAGAAAATTAAGTGCTTTAAATGTCTTGGTATTGGCCATATTTTTCTCAATGTCCCAATAAGAAAAACAATGGTTTTGAGGGGTGCTGAAGTTATTTATGAAGATGAGGATCATGTTGAGAGTGATTCTGATTCCATGCATGAATTAGAGGATTGTTCTGATGTAGAAGCTGAAAATGCACCTAAGGGTGAATTACTTGTTACTAGGCGTGTACTAAATGCTCAAGTAAAAGAGGATGAAATTGAGCAAAGGGAAATATCTTTCATTCAAGATGCTTAGTGAATGGGAAGATTTGTAGCATTATAATTGATGGTGGGAGCTGCACAAATGTAGCTAGCACATTAATGGTGGAGAAGCTAGGGCTAGATTGTTTGAGGCACCCTAGGCCATATAAGCTACAATGGCTTAATGATATGGGAGAAATCAAGGTGAATAAACAAGTTATTGTATCTTTCTCCATTGGTAAGTATTCTGATCAAGTTCTTTGTGATGTTGTGCCTATGCATGCTAGTATATATTGCTTGAAGACCTTGGCAATATGATAGGAAGGTGTTGCATGATGGTTTTAAGAATAGGTACTCATTTTTATGGGAGATTAGAAAGTTATTCTTGCTCCTCTAGCTCCAAGCGAGGTGTATGAAGACCAAATGCAATTAAAAAGGAGTATTGAAGCTATGCATCAAAGAGGGATAGAAACACCTCAGAAAAACAAGTGGAATCAAATTTTGAAGGAAAGTGAGAGCCTTGCAAAAGGAGAGCTGAGATCAAAAATAGAGGGGAAGGCTGATAGCCTTGCAAAAGGAGAGTTTTGCTCAAAAATAACAAAAAAAAGAGTGAGTGAGGTTGAGAGTGTGAAAAGAAAATAGGGGAAAGAGGCCTTAAAAGAAAGTCAATTTAGAGCCCAAATGAGAGAGAGGGGCAAAAAAAAACAAACTTTTATGCAAAAATGAGAGATGCAAGGGTTTGCTTGTGATGAAGGGAGATTGCTTAGTTGTACTTTTTACAAAGAAGCTTATCTTAATGAATCTGACCTTAACCCTTGTTTGCCTAGTGGTGTTGTTCTCTTTTGCAGGAATATGGTGATGTCTTCCCTGAAAATTACCTAAGGAGTTGCCGGCCTATTAGAGGGATAGAGCATCAAATTGATTTCATTCCAGGAGCACAAATTCCAAATAGGCCAGCCTATGAGCAAATCCAGAAGACTAAGGAACTCCAAAAGCAAGTGGAAGAGTTACTACAAAAGGGACACATAGAGAAAGCTTGAGTCCGTGTGCCATGCCAGTCATTTTGGTCCCAAAGAAAGATGGGAGTTGGCGTATGTGTGTTGATTGTAGGGCTGTTAACAAACTTACGGTAAAGTATCGCCATCCTATTCCTAGACCGGATGATATGCTTGATGAATTGCATGGTGCATGTGTGTTTACCAAAATTGATCTTATGAGTGGTTACCATCAAATTAGAATGAAGGTTGGTGATGAATGGAAAACTACTTTTAAAACAAAACATGGTTTATATGAGTGGCTTGTGATGCCTTTTAGTTTATCTAATGCTCCTAGTACCTTTATGCGCTTGATGAATCATGTTCTGAGATCATTTATTGGTAAGTTTGTTGTGGTTTACTTTGATGACATTCTGATCTTTAGCAAAAGCATTGAAGAGCATGTTGAACATCTTAGACTTGTCTTAGATGCACTTAGGGCAGAAAAGTTGTATGCTAAACTGAAAAAGTGCACATTTTGCATGGATCGAGTCATATTTCTTGGTTATGTTGTTTCTTCTAATGGAATTGAGATGGATCAAGAAAAAGTCAAGGCAATAAAGGAATGGCCAAGACCTACAAGTTTTACTCAGGTTTTGATTCGAGGACGAATCCTTTTGAAGAGGGAGAGAATGATGCAACTAACCAAGGCAACTATGGAGATGGATACTTGAAGATGCCAACGTTTTAAAAGGAAGGGCCTTGTTTGGGAATATGTTTAAATTCTTTTTTAGTGGGTTTTAAATTATATTTTTAGGGGTTTTTAAATTTTATTTTAGTGGGCTTTTAAATTTTATTTTTAGTGGGCTTTACTAAAAGACTCAGCCCAACATATCTATTGTAGAATTAGGTCATCTTCTCTTCTATAAATAGAATAAGATGGGGCTGTTTTGAGGGAGGGGAGAAAAATTAAATTTGTGAGTTTTTTTTAACAAATCAGATTCAGGTTTGTTTTACCTTAAGGATTGATTCAACTTATCAAGTAAGTAAACTTGTGGCATTAATTCAATTATCTTTCTCTTTGATTTCTCTTTGTTACAATTTCCTTGTTGATTTAGGGGTGAAGGGATTCGGGGAGTTTACCATCTTTGATTTCTCTTTGTTACCATTTCCTTGCTGATTTGGGGGTGAAGAGATTCGAGGAGTTTACCAAGCGTTGATTGAGTTTAGATCAGGGACAATTTTTTATGCAGAGGTGATTCTTGCTCAGTTCTTGAATTGTTGCTGTATCATAAAGTCAGACCAATGCAAGCAAGTGATCTACCAAGTGGTATCGAAGGGTCAAGGGATATAGAAGAATTTGGCGTTGTATCAGGAGCATAGCAATGGAGGAGCTTGCATCCCCTGCATACCAATCAGCTGTGAGAAACTTCCCCGAGGAAGTCTCAAATACTTGGGCCCAGATCTACACAACTGGAGCCCCCTACCACCACAGCTTCGCCAAAACTTCAGGTATCTTTTCTTCCATTCGAGACTTGCATGCAATACCTTTACTAACATTGGCAGGAAGGCACACAAATCCCAAGAAATCTCATTCCTAGACACGTTCCTCCTGGGCACGTTGCTATGATTGTGAGAAATCTTACAAATGATTCGAGGAAGCAGTCTGTGGGGCTCGAGCCATTCATCAAATGGATATGCCACTACCTAGAGCTCGACAATGAAGGATCGGAGCTAGCGTCATCCGTTCCAATATCCAGAGCTTGTAGAGTCAAGAACACCTCAGCAATAGCACATGGCTAAGGTGAAGAGCCAATTGACAGATCAGAGAAGACCCTTCTGCTCGCAACATGAAGGGAGTTTTTCTAACCCTCATATTCCTTTACTTTTATTTCATTTGTTTTGTGTTATGTTTTTCTATCACTTCCCTATTTTGATTTCTTTCATTGCTTTATTTTCCTTCTTACCCATATTTTTCCGAATAAGTGTGGGGTAAGAGTCTTTTCTGTTTTGTTTGTGTTCCTTGTTTTCAAATAAGTGTGGGGTAATTTAGATATGCATGAACACTGAGGACAATGTCAGACTTAAGTGTGGGGTAGCAGTGCACGGTGCACTGTAGCAGTTGGCAAAAGTTTTGCATGATTTTGCTTATTTTCCCCTTATTTTCACAGCCTTCCAAATTTTTTTCAAAATTTTTCCGTCTTTCAGACTTCTAAATGCAGTATGCTTAGTTAAACAATTGCTTATGTCTATGATATGTAGGTAGAATGTTATGGTTAGTAGGAGATAATTGATGACTATTTTTGAACTTATTGACTAGGAGTAGGGAATTCCTGATAATTAAGCACAACTTAGTCTGGGTTAGAGACCTCAGCCAATTACCTTTTCAAGACTTAACTAGATAAAATTAGACCAGTTGTAGGATGCATTGACAATTAGAATGACTAGATGAGACTCTGAGCTAAAAGTAAAAAGAAAATAAAAAAAATGATGATGAAAAAAAATAGGGTAGTTTGCCAGCGGCCTTCGCTACTCGAGCACCACTCCTTCGGGGAACTTAAAGCCTGATGTCCTAAGGTCGTGTAGGTCTAGGAGTCATCGGAGTGGGACTCGCTACATGGGTAGTTGAAGTTGACGTGTTCAAAGCAGACTCAAAATACCCTGAATTTATAAACGAAAGAAATCAATAAGAGCTAAATAATTAAAATCTAATCACCAAGGCTCAGAACTCAGAAAGTTATCTGTTGTCAGTGTGTCTAGTGACAGGTCGAAGTGTTATCTGGTAATAGTTAAGACAAGAGTTTATTGTGCTGACTATCTGGTCTGGACTAGTACACACACTACACATCAGGAAGACCTTATGACTAAGAGAAGAGTTCAACCTAGTTGTTAAATTGTTTTCTGCTCAATCCTAACAATTTACTAGAGACATTTGAGACCTTGTGTTGCGTTGTGTGCGTGTGTCACAAATTGAGAAGATAAGAATATAGAATAAATCAACGCAATCTTAACAAGTGCAAGTATACACCGGTCAACAAGTAATATATGTACCTAAGTACAAGATTATCGATCCCACAGGGACTATGTATGCCAATTACAAATGCAAATATGATTGTACAAATGGTTAAAAGAATAAAGAATAATAAAAGAATAAAAGAATAAAGAATGATAAATCATGAAACTGAGTTTGGTCTAATGCTACGGCAATTCTACTCCTATCTAAACTAACAGTTAGTGGTTAGCCTACTGGAAATAATCACAAGAGTACTGCAGGCCATACAATGCTACGGCATTCACGCCAAAAATGTAAGTACAAGCCAAAGATGAATCTAAGTATACAAGCATACTTTCAGTTCTATATCAATGCTACAGCATGTCTGGTTTCACCCAAACCACTTGATCTACTAGTCTAGATCCCCGATAACATACCTTGGACCTAGCGCAACGCTAGGCAGTGAATGTACCGCTGTTCACGCAGTTATCAAGTCCACTGCTATATGATTACCGCTGTTCACGCAGTTCTCAAACATAGCGCCACATAATTTTTATGCAATTACATGAATAAACCAAGCTTTGCCTCATACAAGCATTAAACATAAAAACAGAGAGTAATGCTGCAGCATACTTATCATCATAGTCAAAACAGTATATTCAACATGCTCATACTTAACTATGCCACAACATTTTCAGGTTAAAGATATATATTAAGCTGAAACGAATCATGGAAAACAAGGAACAACGTAATGAGAAAAACAGCCCCTAGGTCCATAGTGAAACCAATAAACGGAATCAACCCTAAGACGGAAAGCATATCACTCCCAAAACATATTTAATCACTCCTTGAACCAAGAATCATGAAATACAAGGATTAAAGTAATAGAAGCATAGTCCCGAGATCCTAAGTGAAACCAATGAACGGAGTCAAGCCTAAGATGGAAAACATATTACTCCTAAAACATGTTTAATCAATCCTTGAACCACAAAGCATGAATTACAAAGATTAAAGTAATAGGAAAAGACAGTCCCTAGATCCATAGTGACATCAATCAACGAAGTCAAGCCTAAGACGGAAAAACATATCATTTCCCAAAACATGTTTAATCAATCTTTAAACTCATGAAAACATTCTCATGTTACAAGAACATTCAGTTACAAATATTGGTAGCAAAATGAGGAAATGAAAAGAGGATTACTTCTGGCCGGAAGATCACCCACTGCTCAAATCGGTTTAATCAAGCTGCTGCCCTTCGTTTCCTCTGCTGGATGCTGCTGCTCTCTACTGCTCAGCTGATGGATGCTGCAGCAAGTCACCCTGCTTACTCTTGTGTTCTTCCCTTTCTAATGGTCAGCCTAAAACTAAGAAGAAAAACTAAACTATCCTAAGAAAAACTAAGAAGAAAAACCTACTCTCTATCTCGGCCAAGAGCCTTCTAACAAGTAACTTATCTTCCAAACTCTTCACTCTCTCTCTCTGGCCTACCCCTCCTCTTGTGTTTCTGCATACATATATAACCTCTTGTTGCACCAAGAACCAATCACGAGCTACCATGTGTCCATAATTTCTGGAATTTTCTCCAAAAATTCCAACAAAAAGTCAAAATAAATCCCAGCTGACTTCTGGAGTTCTTGTCTTCTTCCTCTGCACATTTCAGCCAGTTCAGCCGGTCTTCAGCTGCATTCTGTGATCATCTGTCTTTTTCTTCTGACAGCCGCAGGCTTTGCAGCAGACATCAGTACTTTCTGCAGGTCCTTTGTCTTCTTCCTCTGGCGGCTGCAGGTTCAGCAGCTAAATTCCAGCCGCCTCTCTGAAATCCTTGGCCTTTTCCTCCAACTTCTTGTCCACCTTGTCTCCCTACATTCAAACAAATACATATATGTGCATATATATATATATATATGTATGTATATATATATATGTATGTATATATATATATAAGGAAATAACAAGTGGGACAAAAGGCATAAATGCTTAGTACCGCCACTTTACATCTAGCTGGATTTTTGGTGTGTGAGTGTATAATGTATACATATATATATATATATAGAGATATACATATATACGTATATAGCTGCCAATTTCACACTTGTTTCATGCTAGTCACGGTCAACTTGTATTCAACCAAATTTCAAACATCAAAATCCCCTTTCCATTCTAGTTCCGCCAATTCAATTCAAACTAACTCCCCAAATAACAATCAAATAATACAACTCATCTTCAATTTGAGAAATTAACTCAATTAAATTGACTTTTAGCACTAATTCCACATAAAAGGGCAAAAAGGTAGAAAGCATTTAAATCCACACATTTTTATTCACTTTTCCAAATAAAGCCAATGAATTCCCAAATAAAATGTGAAAATTAGATGTGAATAACTCTAAAATAATAGAGTTATCACCTTGTCATAGCAACCTAACCAGTCAGACCTGTGTTAAGAATTATCTGAATAATTTGTGGAATAAAAACATGACTAGAAATTTAAGTGACTGCACATATGATTTAGAATCACTAACTTCAGGTAGACTTTGCTTGAGGACAAGCAAAAAGCTAAGTGTGGGGTTATCTGATACGCGAAAATCATACACCTTTTTTAGCATGTTTTTATGTATGATTTAGGATGAAATTGATAGGAAATCGATCTTAATTGATTGTTATTTACTCAATTTCACAGTTTTTATGATTTTGGAAGTGTCAGGTGAAAAGTAGACGAAAACAGCAAATTTTGGGGTAAAAATGCAATTTTTGGAAATGCTGACTTGGTCAACGGTCCGGGACGGGCGTCCCGACCCAGTCAAACCACGGGACGGCGTCCCAACCTCTCATCACGTTGTGGATACTTTGATAAATTCTTTTAGATTCTCAGCAATGAATGATTCTAAGAAATTAGGGCTGAAAACCACATATTTCTTAATTTTCCAAACACTGTAATATGTCAAAAGCTCTTATAAATAATGTGTCAAAACTCTTATATAGATAATGTGTCAAAAGCTCTTATAGATTATCACTCTATTTCTAGGATAGAAAATTGAGGAAGCATAGAAAATTGAGGACTTCTTCCTCAACTCATGTAAACTTGTTTATATCTATATATATCTATATATTCTATATATAACCTCTGAGCCTCTCAAATCCATCTTAGTTTGGCTATCTCTGTCTCTCGTTTTCGGTCCGTTTGCTCCTCTCTCCCTCACCGCCGGCGACATCAGAGTTGGAATTGGCCCGCCCATTGAACCACAAATCAGTGAACAAATTGAGAAATTAGATGATAACAGTAGAAGGATCTGCAGAAAGTCATTCAAATCTAGCCGAAAATTGGATGATCCGATTCCAGTCTTGCAAAGATAACGGAATAGGCTAGAAGGAAAAAGAAAACAAAGAAAATTCATCAGTTTGCATAATCTTACGCCGCAACCGTCAAAACCAAAGTTTGCAATTGAATTTGTCTCCGAAATATCGAATACAGGCAGACGCTTAATTGAATGCTCAAATGATATCTTCACATACAGAGATATTTTAGGGAATTTAAGTATTTATTTGTTTCACTTCTCGAAAACACAGGAATTAGGTAATTTTCTAACAAAAATGGGTGGGAAAAAAAATACCCCTAACAATAACGGAGGAAGAGAATAGAAAAGGCACGACGAAGAGAATGATAGGGAGTTCTTGTAGTAATACTATGTCACGTATATATTTAAAATTGACATCTTATATTTGGGCCCAAACCCGATCATTAGATCCGCCATTTTTCGTGTCGTAAAAGTTGGCTTATTGGGTTGAAAGCCCAATTCATCAATGTAGTCTTTGTAAACCTTCTGTCACGTCCATTATAAAACTTTGTACCTTGTGCATCATAAGTTGTACATTTATTTAAAACTTACAAATCTAAATGTTTGAACTTTCTGGCAGGATTCTTTCTCTTTTTCTTTACGTCAAAATTTACACGTTAGCGGTATGTTTCTAGGCTCTTCATCTTTCTTCTTCTGCTTTTTCTAGTTCTTCGAGATTCAAGTAGTTTTTTCATCACTGCAATTGCTCCGGGATACTATTCCAGGTACACTCCGACACTGATCAGTGATCACATGTTTAAGAAAATGAAAAAAAAAAACCGCTCGCCGGCTGCATATAAACTTGCTTATTCTCGACAATTTCTAGCTATTAGCTTACTGTTTGATCATACTGTTCTTCATATTGTGAAATGGCATGTAGTTGTTTATGATTTTCGCAATTATGGTGAATTTCGTGATTTATCCTGTAATTTTTTTTTCTCCCTCCCTTTTAGAGTGATTTAATTACCAGGAATTGTGCGGTTTATGTAAATAGGATTTATCTGTGTCAGGTTTTTGATCGCTGCTGCTGCTTTACTTTTATTGAGCTTCTTGTCGGTTCTGGAAATTTAAATGGCTTCTTCTAACAAGGTATTTGAACTTTATTAATTTCAGCTTGTTTTTTTTCTTTCGTGTCATATGTTTAGCTTGTTTTTCCAGTAAACCTGGGGTTTTTTTGCCTCTCATCAATTCAATTACTTTCTAGACAGTCAACAGATAACCCCTAAAATAGACTATTGCGTTGAAATTGATTTTAAAAAAAAATTGAAATTATTTTATTGGGGAACAGTATTAATGAGAGGTTAGACAAATAACTACTCTGTTTAACAATGTTTCATGTAAAACATTCTATGTTTAGCTTAGAACAGTCTGTATCTCTGTTTTTTATGTTCTTGACAATTTGTCATTTTCCTTTGTTATTTTCCTACTTACTCCTAGTATCTGACTACACAATCTCAAGGTTGCATTGCAAGTGGTTGGATGAGGAGGTAACTAAATCTTGAATTTGAACAGAACTTTCAATTGGACTGAGCTTTAATTATTATGGATAGGAACTATCTTTTACCTAATGAAATTTTTGTGTTTATACTCTGAGTTATAGTCAATGGAGGTCATCTTGGCTAATCTGTCTCATATTTGATTTGTAGGAAGGAGATGGAAGCATATTGAATCATAAGAAAGTCAGAGTTGTTTTTATCGTGGGTGAGTCTTTTTCTGTTGAATTTGTTATTTGCATAAGAATTTACTTTATAACATGTTTTTTTTTGTCCTATTTAGTTTTCTTTGTCTAATTTTTTGCTTCACTATTGAAATCTGATTATGAAAGCCATCATTGATTAATTGTTTCTAATTCTTTCTTTACTTCTCCTGGTTGTGGTTGGTATCTTATGCTTCTGATTGTGGATTGTTGAACATCCTTTAAATTGGATTTCTTTTCAATTGGTTTTTTCTTTCCTTCTAAATTTGCTATAAATTAGTGATAGGAACTTTGTTTTTTCTCTTTACTTTAAGTTTCCATCTATACAATAGTCTTTCTCCTTCATATTGGCCTCCAATCAACTAGTTTTTGCTTTTCTGTTATTTACTTTGTAGCATTATTTCTTGTTAACAGACTCTTTTTTTGGGAACAGGTGGACCAGAAAGCGGTAAAGGGACTCAGTCTGAGAAAATTGTTCAAAATTTTGGTTACACTCATCTAAGTACTGGTGATCTCCTGCGAAATGAAATCAAAACTGCCTCTGAAAATGGGTATATAGTTTTGCCCTCTTACCTTGTTCAGTAATTTTCTGATACCCTACTTTTATTAGGTATGGAGATGGAGAAATATTAAACCATACTGATATTATTTCTGCAGCACCATGATACATAAAATAATGGAGGAGGGAAAACTTTTTCCATCAGAGTTAACAGTTAAGCTTATCCAAAAAGCCATCTCCGAGACTGATAATGACAAATTCCTTATTTATGACTTCCCCAGAAATAAAGAGAATGCTACAACATTCGAGAATCTTGTAAGTATATATGTTACTGCTCATGCGTGTATTTTCTTTTAGCTGAAGGTTGAAATTGTTGCTTTTCCTCTGTAAACAAGGATTGAACCTGAATTTGTGCTTTTTCTGGATTGTCCTAAAGAAGAAATGACGAGGCGCCTATTGTCCAGAAACCAGGTATAATAAGTATTTTGATATTTGGTATTAACTACAAATGGATTGTTTGTCTATTTCTTACTAATGTGGTTCTATAAACACCACCGTGGGGAAGAGATGATGATAATATGGAGACAATACTGAAGCGTTTTCAAGTGTTCGAAGAGTCAACTCTACCCATCATTGATTATTATGCTAGGAAGGGGAAACTACTAAAGGTAAATATTTGTTCTTATTGGCCATTTAGCCTCTGTACTACTTGGTTTGCCTTCAAGATGAGTTCCACAATGGGCAGGTGGATGCTGGAAAGCCTATTGATGAAGTCTTTGACTCAATGACTCAATTAAAGCCATTTTCTCCTCAAGGGAATAATGAGTAAGCAGGTGATGTTCAGCTCCCTAAGGTCTTTTTATGGAAAAATACTTCTGTTGTCACGGTGGATAGAAAATATTTCTCCTTTTTTTTTTTAAATAAAAAATAAAATTGTCATGGTGGATAGATACAAAGTTTTTATGTTTAAAGTTTTCTTTTGTCTTGCATTTTCTTTTTAATGACAAAATTAACTATCGAATTTTGCAGGAGCAAATGCAGATTTCTCGTTTTAAAGAAGTTTTAGATTCTCAGATTCTCTAGAAGACTTTAAAAGATGTTTTAGATAATAGGATTATAGGACTATTAGAATTCTACTAGAACAGATAAAAAGCAATTTGAAAATTTTTAAATTCTTGAGAATTTTATAAGTTTTGTCAACTAAAAAGCTTTTGAAAGTTCTAGAGTTGTATAAGTATTGTAATACGTGAATGAAGATATTGAATAAAATAGCAGCTGTACATATTTTGTAATATTTTAAGTTGATTATTTTTAATTCAATTCAATTATATAATTAGATAAAATATAAATTCTATCAGCAGCACATTGAAAAACAACAAAAGAAATAAAGATAACAGAATAGAATAAAGTTATTTGACAATAGATATAAATTTCAAAATTTATTTTCAAATAAAATTTAGCTGTATTTTTTTAATTTTAAATATTTGATTGTTTTGAGAGCAAAAAAACTGTGATAGTTAAATATTTAAATTTAAAATAATAAATTTTTTTAGGATAAATATATCTAAAATATATAAAAGTTTTATAAATTAAGTTTTGTATGTTGATAACTTTTCACTACTTTTACAATCTTAATATAACTACCACCACTTCTATATAACTTTTACTACCTCCATGTGTAATGTCCATAAAGTTATATTTGTAACCTATGTATACATTAATGTGTAACCTCTATAAAGTTATATTTGTAACATATGTATATATTAATTTGTAATTTCCGTAAAATTATATTTGTAACATATGTATACATTAAGGTGTAACATCCATAAAGTTATATTTGTAACATATGTATACATTTATATTAGTATGTATATAGGTATGTAGGTTACGCATATGTATACCTATAAATATGTGATAGTTTTGTTACAAGAAAATTATATACACAAATTTACACTATTTGAATTTCTATTTCTTTAGTATTGTTTCATTATTGTTATAGATATTTTATAATACGTTATCAGCACGAGTTTGTTCTTTGGAAGAGAATCATTTCATGATTTTTTCTATTAAGGTACGCTTTTATCTATCATGTCGAATCTCTCAAAACTCGAATTTGTTACTTTTCATAATTCTGAAAAGAATTATTTGTAATGGATACTAGATGCTGAAATTCATCTTGATGTTATGGGTCTTAGAGACACCATAAAAGAAGAAAATATAGCATCAATGCAAGATCGTGCTAAGACGATGATATTTTCCCGTCACCATCTTCATAAAGGACTAAAATTCGAATACCTAATGGTAAAAGATCCACTTGTTCTTTGGAAAAATCGAAAAAAAGCTATGACCACCAAAAAACTTTTATTCTTCCAAAAACTTGTTATGAATGACTGTATTTGCGGTTACAAGATTTTATATCTTTTAGTGAGTATAACTCCGTTATGTTTCGTATAAGTTCTAAACTAAAATTATGCAGAGAAAATGTGAGTGAAAATGATATGTTAGAGAAAATATTTTCTACTTTTCATGACTCGAATGTGCTCCTACAGCAGCAGTATCGAGAAAAAGAGTTTACAAAATACTCACAATTAATCTCATATTTTCTTGTGACTGAACAAAATAACGAGTTATTGTTAAAAAATTATGAAGCTCATCCCACTGGTTCCGTTCCATTCTCTGAAGTAAATGTGACTATGATGAATGATAACGGAAGAGGACGAGGAAGTGGTTATGGTCGTGGTCATGGTCGTGGTTATAATAATAAATGTATCTACTTAACACCAGAAGTGGTATAATAAAGAGGACAAACAAAAAGACAAAAGTGGACCAAAAAAGGTTGTAAAAAAATTTGAAAATTTATGTTTCTGTTGTGGAATAAAGGACATTGGGCACGTACATGTCTTACTGCAAAATACTTTATTGATCTTTATGAAGCCTCTGTAAAAGAAAAAGGAGAAGGCGTGAAAACAAATTTTGGAAATTTCTTTGATGATCTTGACAGTAAGCCTATTGATACCCATACTTGGATGTGTCAGATTTTTTTGCTAACCCACAAGTAAAAAAATGAGATCATCTGTGATGCAGAATATATAAATCAATTGGTCTAGTATAATTTTTCAAGAATTGTTGTTTAATTTCTAAGTGTTGTTATTATTTGTCCAAAAATAAATATTGTTTAAAATGTTTTTTTAAGTATTGTAATTTGATTATTTTTATGAATTGTATTTTTGTTCTCCTATTAAATTTTACATTTTATATCAAAATTTACTTATAATTATATTGAAATTTATATATAAAAATATATATAATATATATGCATAATATATATTTAATTACTAATTAAATAATATATAATATGGTAAATTATCCTAATAACATTGAACTTTTCAAAAATTTAGCTTTTGCAGCTATATTTATTTTTGCTTTGAACTGACACTTCAACTATAAAATATCACTTCTTTTGCCTTTTCGTCCAAAATTTTTGTCATACTTAATTTTCCGTTGAATTTTTAGGGTCATTTTCATCTTTTTAAATCATTAATATTTTTAAATTATTTAAGTTTTATTTTTAGGGGCTAATTTTGTCATTTCACTCAATTATTAAAAATTTGAAAAATATTTTGTTATTAAAAAGATTTGATTCTTCAACCATGCAACTAACTAAACAATGTTTGCCCACTAGGACAACTATAAATATAATATAAAACTTATATTTTATATTATAATTACACAAATAATAAATACACATTTTATATTACAATTACCTTTTATATTTTAAATATAAATTATATTAAATATAAACATTCTTCAAAAAAAATATTATCAAATGACACAATTCAAACCACAAGTTTTTGTTCTTGTCACTTTCTTCAAACCTTGCACTGAAGCTCTTCTTCAATTTTTCATTTCGAATTGGTCGCGGAACATGAATTAGTGTCAACAATGA
This sequence comes from Asclepias syriaca, assembly GCA_027405835.1. NCBI lineage: Eukaryota > Viridiplantae > Streptophyta > Magnoliopsida > Gentianales > Apocynaceae > Asclepias > Asclepias syriaca. The sequence goes on from CM049932.1 coordinate 14,143,039, forward strand.
CATTATATAAAAAAACGACTCGAAATTAATGGTTTAATTAGTTGCGTGGTTTAAAGAAGGTAACGAATTCGAAACGAAATAGTTGAAGAAGAGCTTCAATGCAAAGTTTGAAGAATGTGACAACAACAAAAACTTGTGGTTTGAATTGTGTCACTTCATAATATTTTTTTCAAAATATTTATATTTAATATAATTTATATTTAAAATATAAAATGTAATTACAATATAAAATGTCTATTTATTATCTGTGTAATTACAATATAAAATATAAGTTCTATATAAATTAACTTATTTGTAATTGTCCCAATGCGTAGACATGGTTTAGTTAATCGCGTGTTGTAGGATCAAATCTTTGCAATAACAAAATATTTTTAAAATTTTTAATAATTAAGTGAAATGACAAAATTACCTATGAAAATAAAACCTTAATAATTTAAAAATATTAATGATTTAAAAATACAAAAATGTCCCTAAAAATTGGACGGAAAATGAAGTATGATAGAAATTTTGGACGGAAAGGCAAAAGAAGTAATATTTTATAGTTCAAGTGTCAGTTTAAAGTAAAAATAAATATAGGTGCAAAGGCTAGGTTTTTTTAAAAGTCCAAGTGTTATTAGGATAATTTTACCCAAAATAAAAATATAGTGTTAAACGAAAGGACAAAAATAGCCTAAAAAAGGGACGAAAGTTTTGGACAAAGGTGCAAACTAAACCAATTTTTTATTTTTTATTTTTTTGGAATACAAAAACTAAAAAATAATTCAAGTACAAAACTTAGAATTTCGTAAACTACAAGTGTCATTTAGATAATTTACCTTATATTTTATTCTCCATTCTTCTATACTTTCATTTTATTTTTCTAATTTTTTCATTCACTTTTAGTTATTTCTCTTTCAAAATCAAAATATAACAATCAATATATATTTTATTTAGATAAAACTTTTAGTAAGATAAATAAAGTTATAAAAATTAGTAATAAAATTATTTATTTTTAATTTATAATTATTGTAATAATTTAAAGACAAATTTACAAATTTTATTCCTTAAATTATATAATTTTTGTGATTTCATCCTTTTTAAAATTTGTTTTGATAATTTCATCCTTTATTTTTATAATTTTAACAACTTTAAACCTTGTATTAATTTTATTAACAGTCAATTATTAGCCATTTTTTAAGTAAAATATTTTTATATTGTTAGGATAAAAATGTCAATATTCTTCAAAAATAAACTCTAAATTTCCATAATTAAAACTTTTAAAATTTTTAAGTTTTGTATGTTTACGTTAATTTTTCTTTTAAAATAAAACTAAATTCCTAAATTGAATCCTAACATATGTTTTTGTAAGACTCTCAACAAATTATTTTGGGTCTTTTCTTTTAATTGCCATGAAACAACACAATTCTAAAAAACAAAAATAAAAACTAAGTAACTAAAAATAAATTGAGATAAAAGAACTTGTAAGAAATTTATGAAAATTAATCGTTTGTTTACCAATAATAGAGTAAATAACAATTCCGTGCTTTGAACCAATGATGCTTCCACTTCCTTCTATCATAGAAACCGCCAAATAAAATTGTTGAGAACCCCACATAAACATTTGGATTTAAGATTCAATTTAAAAATTCAATTTAAAATTTTAATTTTTTTTTTAGTTTACATTTTAAAAATTAATCTAAGCATTAAGAACTTGAAAACATTTTTGTGGTAACCTTTACCAATGCCTTCCGATACAATGAAGTTTGGGAATTTACTTTGTTTTTCTTAAAAAAAAAATAAAAATTTAACATAAGCATATAGAAGAAATTTAAAAGTTTCAATTATGGATATTTATGACATTTTTTATTCTTTCAATATAAAACTATTTTTATTATAAAAAATTGACTAATAGGTTAACTGTTAATAAAATTAATAAAATGATGAAAATTATTAAAATTATAAAAATAAAAAATAAAATTATCCAATTTTTTTTTAAATAGATAAAATCATAAAATTTATATAATTTTAAAGGATGATATTTACCAATTTACTTAATTTAAATTATTAATAATTTTTTAAATTTGAATTTAAGGTACAGTAAAAACAAAAAGTTTCCAAAGAATTATTTTAAACTGGAGATTTATTCCGCAGCTTGGCCGAATATTCAATGATACGTGTGTATGTATATATATATATATATATATATATATATATATATATATATTTGTGTTTAAATTTAAAAGGCATACATTGTTTTATTGAGTCGTATATATATAGGTGGCATACTATAATATTTTCATAATCCACAAACTTGAAGAGTCTGACATTAATCCCATCTATCTAACAGTGATTCACCAACCAATTAAATTCACCCTGCATACAAAATTAAAATTTAATAACAACAATAATAGTAAAACAGATATTTAAAAACTTGAATTCTTACTCATATATTTTTTACTTTTATTTTTCATTATATTTATGAAAAATTAGATAATTTATACTATTTAGCGGTTTCGTCTTTTCACTTATTTTCACTTTAATAGCTCTTTAAAAAAAAAAGGAAAACAATATTAGGAAAATTACACAAAAAATTAAGTTACTTGTCATCCAAAGCATATATATATATATATATATATATATATATATATATAAATCAATAATATAATTTACAAAAGTTACTCAAAATCTTCATGAAAGATATAAGGAGAAAGAATTACTTGGAGCAGTCAGTGTAACGACCGATAGTAAAAGGTAGGTTGGTGTCGCAAACCATTGGAAGTTCTTTGAACCTTTGGAGTTCTTCATTATCGATATTTTGAGCAATTTCTTTGAGGCAGGCGCAAGTGGTCTGCCGGTCAGCTTTCGTCCGGAATGCTTTCTGTAGGGTTTTGAATCCGATACAGCACTCTCTGGACGGAGCAAATTGGCGCCCCAATACGTAATCCGCGCAGGGAGAAATTTTGGTATCCACATCTTGACACGTCAGTCCCTCGCCTTCTGCACCATTACTATTATTCACCATGCACATGATAATTACTAGGGCTATTACTTCAACGATTGCCACTGCTTTTGCCATTAATTACGTAAGTTGATTTTTTTTGTTATAAAGTGAAGCAAGATAATGATTTTTCTTTGCTGCATTACATATATATATTTATATATATATATATATATATATATATATATATATCTATATATATATTGAAGAATAATCTACAGTTAAATCCAATTAAATTGTTGCCACTATTTGGATTTTCAGCTTGCGTTTTGATTATAAACATACTGTCAGTTTTTTAACACCATTTTTGTTGAGAGAGAAACTCAAACAAGCAATTACAAGAATCAAAGAAACATTGGATTATTGAAAAGATCCAATTAAGTACTTATGAGAATTAACAGTTGCGTCAAATGTTATACAAATACTAAATATATAGAAAGAAATTTTCATAAAATAATTAGGGTTTATAAATTATATGGTTAATAATAATAATAAAAAAAATCTCAACTGAAACACTTTGCCCTTGGACTCCTAAAAGTGACGCAACAAATAAAAAATTTAAACACTATCACGGTACGCTATATACTCAACAATTTTTAGTTCAGATTAAACAAAATTCTTAACAGTAAAAAACTCAATAAAAATTGTGTTCTTTTACGTAAAAGACAACATTTGAAAATTGCTTTCTCATATAATGTTCACAGAAAGCTGACGTGCCGTTCTGAATATATCATACTTAAAAATAATAAAAATACTACATGAAAACCCAGGTGAAAAGGATTCTTGATTTCACTTAATCAGGTAATATTTTTTATTATAATATCTAAAATCATATTCATTAATTAAGGACACACATTATAGAATATACATACATACATATATATATATATATATATATATGTATGTATACACCCTACATAAGGTTAATGGTGTACATCAAGAAAAAATAACTATAATTCTTTTATAACACTATTGACAAATATTAAATTAAAAAATTAGTGGAACATTCACAATTTGCTTATCATGTATTACTTAATATGTATTTAATTTGATGAAATTTTTATGTGTATTTAATTTTTTTTTTAAATCCGAGAGAGATTTATATATAAAAGATATCTCAATTTTAAAACCTTGTACTTAAACAGAAAAAAAAAAAAAGAGAATCACAACAATCAGATGCCACCTTAAGTATCATTTTCAAATATCTTTTTAAAACTCCTGGCCTTCTACCTTATGTATTATTTCCTTCTCTAAAGTAGCAATAATGATAACGCCATTACTGATATATATATATATATATATATATATATATATAAATAAATAAATATGTAGGCAGTGTCATAACATTTTTTTTGCTTCATAATATTTATATATAGGCAGTGTCTTTAGCATTTTTTTGCTTCATATAAAATAAGTTCAAGAAGAAAGAGGTTACTTATCTTCTCCATGATTTATCTAAAATAATTAAAATACTTTTCTATTATCTAAAATAAGTGAATATATATATATATATATATATAATGATTGCTTTTCTATTATGTTTTTGTTACAAGTTTGCAATTTTTTTCTGAAAGGATATATTTCTCTCTTGAATTTGGAAAAGGAGTACATGATTACATTTGTAAATCTTGGTTTGATTTCAATAGAGTAGTTTAAGAAGAGTTTTTTGGCTCTTCTATTATCCATCCATGGTAGGTTTTGTTGAACAAATGAAAGCTAATATTATTTTTATGTGAAATTGAGGACACTAAAATTTAGCACTAGCATATTGGTTAAGCGGTTTATTAAATAAAATTCCTTGGTTGGCAAATTTATAGTGCCTATGTTAGAAACAATCAGCATATTACCCAAATAAACTAATACCAACTTTGTTGTTTAAAGAAATACAAAGGAAAATAAAAATAAAATAAGAAAGTTTGAAATTTAGATTTGCAAAAGACAAAAAAATATATAAAATGGAGAGAAAACGAAAGCAACTATTTATAGGCGTAAAATAAAACTACTCTCCACAATTTCAGGGAGTAGTTATAAAGATAATAAATAATAAATAATAAAATAATTTTAAAAATTTCTCCACGTTTCTTAAAGACTCCTGCAACTAATTTGAATTCCGCTTCCACGTATGATTAGTCTACTCACATATTCCCCCTAATTTTGACATGGATCTAAATCTCAGACGACAAGGAGTTGACGCGTAGCATTTAACTTCACTCTTGATAGTGCTTTAGTTAATGCATATGCTCGATGTTCTCTAGTGTTAATGAACTTCACCACAATTTGACCCTTTGCAATGCATTTTCTGATAAAATGATACCTTGTTTCTATATGTTTGTTGCGACCATGTGAAAGTCAAGCTTGTTGAGATTGCCTATTATCTCTTGAGATTGCTTATTATCTCTCAATCAAATCTCGATCAAATATTTGATTGCTCATTTGAGATTGCCTATTATCTCTCAATCAAATCTCGATCAAATATTTAATTGCTCATTTACAACGATGTATTTTGGCTATCATTTTATTATGTTTCCAATTTTGTATTTCTTGTATTGCCTATTTAAGGCATGTATCCTCTTTGTTCACTGAATGAAATTAAATTCAAAAATATACACAGTGAATAAAACAAAAAACCTTTTGAATCAAATTTTTTAAAAATTCTTTATGGTATCAGAGAGTAGGCTTTGATTACCCTCTCGTTATGGCAGACGAAGACATGTCCTGTACCTCTGGCCCCTCTGCAAGCATAGAGAGAGTCAAGATTCAACTTTTATATCCACAAAGTCAGTTAGTGTCAGTAAAGCTTAATGAAACAAATTTCCTGGTGTGGAAAACACAGATCTTGACTGCCATTAGAGGATATGGTCTTGAAGAATATCTCAGCTTGGATGCACAGTTTCCTAATAAGTTTGTGGTTGATAACACTCAATCTCAGGTAATTAATCCGGCCTTTACTTTATGGAATAGGCAAGATCAAATTTTAGCATCTTGGTTGTTATCTTCATTGTTTGAAAACATATTGCCTTTGATGATTGGTTTGAATACATCCTCTGGTCAGTGCTTGAAAAGAATTTTGCTTCACAGTCAAAGGCCAAAATGTTGCAGTATAAACTTCAACTACAAACCACTAAAAAGGGAAAAATGAGCATGAGAGAGTATTTAGCTAAGATTCAAATGTGCTGATTTGCTTGCCACCACTGGAAATTTTGTGAATGAAAGTGATCATGTCATGCATATTTTAGCTGGTTTGGGTCCAGAGTATGATTCAGTTGTTGTAACTGTGATTGCTGGAGCTAGCACTTTTGGTTTAAATTATGTTCAAGCTTTATTGTTGAGCTTTGAAGCAAGGCTGGAAAATAGCATGAGTGTTAGTGCAGGAGGTATGATAAATACAGATGGATCTCAGCAATCTGTGAATCTTGTAGCTCAAGATGGGAATTACAAAAGGAACTTTAGCAATCAATCTTATGCTACAAGAGGAAGAGGCAGTAATGGTTTCAGAGGAGGAAGGAGAGGTACTTTCAGAGGTAGAGGTTTCAGAGGTCAAGGATCAAAAATAATTTGCCAAGTTTATCATATTTCTGGGCATTCAGCAGATAGATGTTGGCATAGATATGACCAATCCTATGGTGCACAATCTGGATTTCAGAAGAATGATAGTAATATAGCAGATAGTGTTCAAATCAGGAATCCCTAATTGAATATGGTACACATGCCCAGAAACAACAACTCAAATGAGGAAGGATGGTGGTATCCTGACTCAGGAGCTTCATCTCATGTTACAAGTGATTTGAATAGTCTGCAATCTCCTTCAGAATATAATGGTCCTAACAAGTTGCAAATGGGGAATGGTCAGAATGAGCACATCAGCCACATAGGTAATGGTTCCTTGCATTGTATGCAATCTGATAAAATGTTTCATCTTAATGATCTGCTACATGTGCCTGGAATAACTAAAAACTTAATAAGTGTTTCAAGATTTGCTCATGACAATAATGTGTATTTTGAATTTCATCCCATGTTTTGTCTCATTAAGGACCAAGCTACTCAACAAGTTCTTCTCAAAGGAATAGTTAAAGAGGGGCTGTACAGGTTCAACTTCAGTCATGGTAGTGAATCAAGAAGCAAGGAAGCTCAGTTTAAATTTAATCCTTATGTTTTTGCATCTTCAGTTTGTAATAACCTGGATATCAGTCTGTGTCATAAGAGATTTGGACATTGTAGTGACATTGCCAAGAAGGCTCTTAGGGACTGTAATATCCTTTTTAGCAATAAAAATTGTGATTCCAGCATTTGTCATTCATGTATCCTTGCAAAGAGTCATAAGTTTCCTTTTGCTAATTCTGAAAGTGTTTCAAAGGCTCCTTTTGATCTTGTTCATTCAGACCTTTGGGGGCCAACTCCTATACAATCTGTGAATGGGTATAAATATTATGTTACATATGTTGATGATTATACAAGGTACACTTGGATTTATCTTTTGAAACTCAAGTCAGAAATGTATAACACTTTTATTCACTTTCACAATATGGTGCAAACACAGTTTAAAACTAAAGTAAAGGTTGTTCAGAGTGATGGAGGAAGTGAATATAAACCTCTGAGTATCTTCTTCAAGGATAATGGAATTTTGCACAGGATTTCTTGCCCTTACACACCACAATAAAATGGTTGTGCTGAAAGGAAGCACAAGCATGTAGTGGAGATGGGTTTAGCTTTGCTTGCTCAATCAAACACGCCTCTTAAATTCGGGGATGATTCTTTTACCACAGCAGTGCATTTAATTAATAGGTTACCAGCCAAACCTATTCATTTCATATCTCCCTTCCAAAAATTATTTGAAAAGAAGCCAAATTATTCTATGATGAAGGTTTTTGGATGTTTAACCTATCGACATATGAGGCCATACAACAATCATAAACTGGAGTTCAGGGCTGAATCATGAGTTTTTATTGGATACAGTTCAGAATATAAGGGTTATAAAATTTTTCTTTCCACAGGAAAGGTTATTGTCTCAAGGCATGTGGTGTTTGAAGAGAACATTTTTCCCTTTGTCAAAGAAGGTAATGCAGGTACTGAAAACATAGAGTCTTCAAAGGATGTTTTTAGTTCTTGTGAACCAACTGTTGCTAGTTTCCTAGCATTCACTTCTCAGAACTACAAGTTGAAGCCTCATCTAATTAAGATCAGCATCCAGTCTCATCCTTTGATCAAAGTGATTCTTGTTCTGATAAAAGTCTTGAGACTGTACCTTTGGAAGTTTATCTGCCTGTGTCAAGAGAAATCTACCTGATTCTATTTCACAGCATGGTTTTGAGAATGATGTGTCAATCACTAATAAACATTCTATGGTGACAAGGAGTAAAGCAGGTATATATAAGCCAAAGATTTTAACTGCTGTTTTGAGAGATTTGGATGAACCTAAAAGTGTTGAAGAAGCTATGATGAAACCTCACTGGAAGAAAGCAATGAAACATGAATATGAAGCACTTTTAAAGAATAAGACATGGACTTTGACAACACTGCCTAAAGGTGCTAACTTGATTGGTAATAGATGGGTTTTCAAAGTTAAGAAAAATGCTGATGGAGGTGTTGAAAGATATAAGGCCAGACTTGCGGCACAATGTTTCACTCAAACAGCAGGTTTTAACTATCAAGAAACATTCTCACCTGTAATAAAACCAACAACCATCAGAATCATGCTCTCATTGGCTTTAAGTTATTCCTGGAAAGTAAGGCAGCTAGATGTTAGCAATGCCTTCCTAAATGGAGAATTGACAGAGCAGATATACATGAGGCAACCAAAGGGATTTGAGCAGGAAGGTACGTATGTTTGTAAGCTACAAAAAGCACTTTATGGGCTTAAACAAGCCTCAAGGGCCTGGTATATGAAGGTTAAGAATACACTGTCATCTTTTGGTTTTGAAAATTCCAAGGCTGATAGCTCCTTGTTCTAGTATGATAAAAATGGTCTGAAGGTTTACATTTTGATGTATGTTGATGACATACTTGTGACAGGAAATTGTGAGAAGGGTGTTGATAGATTGATTGAAAGAATGAGGCAACATTTTTCCTTGAAGGACATAGGAGAAAACAATCATTTTTTCTGGGAATTGAAGTTTATAGGACTCAACAAGGATTTCATCTCTGTCAAAAGGAGTATATCAAGAAGTTACTGGAGAAAGCAAATATGCAGTAGGTAAAATACACTCCTACACCTATGATTAGCAGCTCACATTTGTCAAGGCATGTTGGGAAATTTGTTAAAGATCCACAGCTATATAGAAGTATTGTGGGAGCACTTCATTATGTTACAATAACCAGACTTGAAATAAGCTTTGCAGTGAATAAGTAAGCCAGTACATTGCTAATCCCTTGGAGCCACACTGGAAGGCAGTAAAGAGGATTTTAAGATATCTTGGAGGAAGCATAGGTTATGGATTGAACTTCTGCAAATCTGAGCATTTAAATATAACCGGTTTTTCTTATAGTGATTGGGCCACTGACATTGATGATAGAAGATCAATAACTGAGTATTGTGTATACATTGGATAAAATCTTGTATCTTGGTCTAGCAAGAAATAATAATGTGTCTCAAGGTCAAGCACTGAAGCCGAATATAGGAGTTTAGCCCAGGTTATCTCTGAAATTTCTTGGATACAACAGTTACCTGATGAGCTTAAGGTTGTACAAACTAGAATTCCTCAAGTCTGGATAGATAACCAGAGTGCAATTTATTTGTCCTCTAATCCTATTCTTCATGCTTGAACTAAGCACATAGAATTGGATTATCATTTTATAAGGGAAAACGTTGCAGCTGGGAAGATACAAGTGAATTATGTTCCTTCCTCAGAACAAAATGCAGACATCTTAACAAAGCCTTAAAGTTTACAATTCTACTCCCGGTTGCGAAGGAGTTTGACAGTGGATTTGTGATATGCATAAATCATATCACATTTTTAGCATGTTTTTAGGCATAATTTAGGGTGAAATTCAGGGCAAATCGGTCTTAATTGTTTATTATTAACTCAATTTCACAGTTTTTGTGATTTTGGAAGTGTCACGTGAAAAGTAGAAGAAAATGGCAAATTTCGGGGCAAAAACACAATTTTCAGAAGTTCAGACTTCGGGGAGGGCGTCCCGAATCAGGACGGGCGTCCTGACATGGTCAACAGGCTAGGACTGGCGTCCAGGACTCGAGACGGCCGTCCTGACCTAGTCAACAGTCCAGGACGGGCGTCCCAATCCAGGACGGGCGTCCCAATCCAGGACGGGCGTCCCGAGCTGAAATTCCAAGTCCCACATCGAAGTTTTGAAGAAAAATCACTCCAGAAAGATACTATAAATACCCCAGGCCTTCTTCAGTTGAAATCATTCCTCTCCACTCAATCTGAGTCATTTAGTGACTTAAGTTGTACACTTTTCTCAAGTACATAAGTCACTTAGAGACTCGGGTTCAGTATAAGTTTTCTTCTATTTTTAGTTAGTGTTTTCGTTTTCTTAGTTTGTGAGAATTAGTCTCAGATCCTAGGGTTCGATAGATAGGTTCGTTTCTGGTATTCATAGAATACCCGGGATTTCGTTAGGAGATCCTAAGAGGGCTCTAGGCGTTCGAAGAGTCAGTCCACAGGGCTGGGCTTAAGTTGGGTATTAAGGTAAAGTCCAGCTACTAGGCTGAGGAAGCGTCCTCCGAAGGTTCTGTCGAGCAGAGTCGGGTCGAGCAGTACGACATATACAAGCAGTTGCTCCATCGGCGAGACTAAGTAAAGGGTGATATCTTTATGGCATCAATCCCCCGGTCCCTCTCTTTATATGTTTGTATTGTGTTTGTCCAAAGATTTATTATGAATATGAGATTATGATTTTTATGAGTATTTGTTTTATATGTTGAAGTTCTTATGATTTTCCGGAAATAGCCACCTGCTTAATACTCACTATGTCTGCATGTCTAAAGTAGTTTCTTTTAAACTAAAGTGGGGGTTATCGACAATTCCTAACCACGGTCTAATCATAACCTGTTTAGTTTAACAGACATCACTTAGTATTGGTGTCTGCCATATTAGATAAAATAACCTGCAGAACACCCTGTTTGTTAGAGTAGTCTAAGTTGGCTGAGTTGAGCGTTTATGCCGGCGGTTAGGGGTGAGCAGCATGATCCCCTAAGTGACATAGGGCTTTCATGGATGCCTTTAGCTCGAACCGTGAGTAGGGTCGTTAACCTTGGCGATGGGGCGCTTTATCAGATAACTCAGATGTGGTACACCTTTAGACTCAGAACATAGTTGCAATCCAGGCTAAGATATATCTAAAATACTCAAAGATAGGTCAATCAACATGTAGGAACAATATAACATAGAATCCGGACATCATCTATAAAATACTTTAGGCTTAAATAGACTTAAACCTAGTGGAGAATGAATCACCCTCTCATAAAAGTTATTGATGACGATTTCATAACTGAATCATAAGATAAGAGTTAGGGTAAAAGGCTAGTTACTACTAAGCCGTTACCACTTCCCTGGGAGTACGATATATAACTTAATAAAATCGTAGATACTTTCCAACAGACTAGCTACACGATAGGTACTCTGCCTTAGGTTCTGGCTGATTAAGTGACAACATAGAGACTAAAAGTGACAATTAGTCAATCCCAGTCCTTAATTACTCATAATCAACATAGGGTAAAACAACACCTATTTTAGCATATCAGTCGGGAACACATCAGATTTTTGGCGCCGTTGCCGGGGAAATATCATAATGAATTTAGGATTATTGGCCACAATTCTAGAAACTTATGATAGGTAGTGGTAGTAACCTACACTTATCTTATGCTAGTTAGACAATCACTTTCCGAAATATAGGGTTGTCATAACTAACTAATTTTAGATATTATCTGAAATTAAGACATTAGGATAATCAAATTTTAGAAAATTATTCTAAAACCATATTGAGGAAATTTATCTGCTTTCTAAATAAAATTTAAAAGAAATTTTTTTTACTTTTCTTTTCTATTTTGTTTTATTTCTGTTTTTGTTATTTGTTATTCCTAACCAGACTTTGCACTCATAGATGAAGAGAACAAGAGCAGCTACTGATCAAGCAAAGAAAATAGAAAACCCTGACACTACAGGACCAAAGAAGACCAAACCAGAAGGACCATCTAGGCCTGAACCAGAAATAGCTCGGGAGAATCCTCCTTCACAACCTATAGACATAAACTCAAGCCTAGACACCAGTGACTTAGTGAGAAGATTACTGAATGCCTGTGAGCCTAGTCCCACGGAAGAAGATCCTTCTGAAGATACTTTTCCTCCTAGAGAAGAACCTCAAAGATCTCCAGTTCACACTCCTGTCCAGAGAGTTCCCATAAATCTACCACCCCTTGACCAAACCCAAAACTCACCAACATCTCCAGAGTACACTCCAACACCTAATGAACACACCCCTTCATCCGGGGGAAGTACTAACGGTTCTCATTCAGTGTTGTCCGTGCAGATAGATACTTTGGCTCAAAGGATCTATGAGATTGATCAAGGAATTGCAAGCAGATTGTATCATTTAGACCAAGTTAGTCTGAATATCACAACCAACATGGACCGACTCAGAGCCACAGTCAGTCTCCAGGAGAACCAAAATGCACAGCTACTCCGAGAGATGGCTGACTTACGAAGTGAGCATGGCAGGTAAAGGGATGAGATGAGAGCCATGCGCATAGAGATGCGAAACATACAAGCAGAAATACGAGAGATCAGAAATAAGGGCCGTTGAAAAGGGAAGATTCTTTTTACTCTTATTTTCAGCAAATAAATTGTTTGAACTAAAATTAAATAATTGACCCCTACGTTTTTGTTTTCAAACTTTTTAAAAGGGTCTCTTATTTTATTCAACAATTTTTCTTCAGACATTTTATTTCTCAAATTTTTATGAAAAACAAAGGTTTTGCAAATGCAGTATATTTTTCACTAATTAAATTGTATAAACTCAGTTTTTGTATTTTGAAATTCTTGCTGAACAGAAGTTAGGATAAGATTAGGGTAGTCATGATTTTCGAAAGAGATTGAGGAAATTTTGCACAGAGTTTTTAACAGCTTCTGAATTTGATAGGATAAACATGAAGACTTGTTAAATGTTATGATTATTCTTGGTGTACTGAGATTTGCAGGGAATTACGAAGAAAAACAAAATCTAGAATTGGCACGCATCCCGAAGCAACCCTGGACGGGCGTCCCGAAGGCCGCCCCTCCTACAAATATTCCATTTTTTTCATTTTCTCTCAAATCAACCACCAAAAATTCATCTCTCTAAAAAAATTCTCTCTACCTTCTCTCTACAAATTTTTGGCAACTCCCCAAAGTTTCAAAATTCGAATTTCCCTCCAAAATTTGAATTTTAAATTTCCTTCCAAAATTCGAATTTCCCGCCAAAAAGTCAAAACCCTTCCCTAACCAAAATCCATCCTTCCGAATTCAAATTCACCTCCAGAATTCGAATTCGAATCTTCCTTCCCGACTAAATTCTCAAAGTCTTTCAAACATTCTCAACCAAATGGCTCCCAAACGCGCTCGTATCACGTCTACTATGACCATCACATCGGTGGCACATCCGTTCATGCTGTTTCCCTCCAGTCCGGCATATCAGGAGAGATGTCATGGGTATATCAGATGCGCTATACTGACTGGCAGAACGCTTGACTGGGCAGCAGTACAGACATTAGCGGTTGAGCAGGAAGTCCGATGCATACTCGACGTACTACCCTACAGTCGAGTCTTCATCGTCACCGAGTCGACCTACCTAGAGCTGGTATGTGAGTTCTATGCGTCGTTTATGTTCCATCAGGAGCAGATCACATTCCACTTGGGCAGAAAATATCGGTCGATGAGCATGGCCGAGTTCGGCATCGCCTTGGGTATATGGTAGAGAGACGAGCTGGATACGCCCGCCTACACCACAGCAGTTTGAGACTTCACTTCTGCAGACGTCTCCACTGCTTGGGCTCAGATCTGTACGATGGGTGTTCCCTACCAGCATGGCTTTGCGAAAGCCACAGGTATTTATCCTGCCCTTCGCTATTTACATGCCATTATCGCACACACTCTGTCAGGACGTCGGACGGCCCCCGGGAATGTCACCCAAATGGAGACATTCCTCTTGGCCAACATGCACATGGGTTCTACAGTGGAGATGACTCGACTCATCACGGTCATCATGCGGGGTTTCGCTAAGGACACTCGAAAACAGTGTCTGGGGCTCTGGCCGTTCATCACCAGGATAGCCTACTACTTGGAGTTGGACATTGAGGGCTCGGAGCTGACCCAGGTTGCCCCGACCACTATTCCTACGGACCTTACCATTCTATGGAACATGGGGATGGTCGTACGGGATGCAAATGGGTGCTACTCCATCCACACAGAGCAGCCAGGACAAGCCTCGACACTAGGAGCAGTTCCAACACATATACCTCCGACCGAGACGTTCATTCCACGCACTGCCTTCGAACGACATATGTCGCACAGATTAGCAGAACTATCAACCCGATATAGCCGGGATATGGAAAGAATCGAGAGATGGATGACGATGATGGATGACAGAATAGCTATGAACACCAGCAGGATCGAGGAGATTTATCAGCATACCTCCCAACTGGTGGAAAATACAGAGGTCTACTTTCCAGCAGACTTCGGTCCACCTGACGACGGCGAGCCGGGTTCTTAGTTTTTCTTTCCTTTTCTTTTTCTTTTGTTGTTTTTGTTCTATGTGTGTGATCATGTCTGGGCTGTATGAAATATGAATCTATGTATAATGTTGATTGATATGACATAACAGCATTGTTTCCTCTATGATATCTTGTTATTTCTTTTATTGCCTTATTTTCCTTCTTACCCATAGTTATTCGAATAAGTGTGGGGTAAGAATCTTTTCTATTTTGTTTTTGTTCCTTGTTTTCAAAAAAGTGTGGGGTAGTTTAGATATGCATGAACACTGAGGACAGTGTCAGACTTAAGTGTGGGGTAGCAGTGCACGGTGCACTGTAGTAGTTTGAGAAACTTTTTGCATGATTTTGCTCGTTTTCCCCGTATTTTCACATCCTTCCAAAATTTTTCAAAAGTTTTCATTCTTTCAGACTTCTAAATGCGGTATGATTGGTAAAGCATTGCTTATGCCTATGATATGTAGGTAGAATGTTATGGTTAGTAGGAGACAATGTGATGACTATTTTGAACTTATTTGATTAGGAATAGGGGATTCCTGATAACTGAGCACAATTTAGTCTGGATTAGAAACCTCACCCAATTACCTTTTCAAGACTTAACTAGGTAAGATTAGACCAGTTGTGGATGTATTGACAATTAGAGTGACTAGATGAGACTCTGAGCTAAAAGTGAAAAGAAGCAAAAGAAAGTTAATTAAATAAGGGTAGTTTGCCAGCGGCCTTTGCTACTCGAGCACCACTCCTTTGGGGAACTTAAAGCCTGATGCCCTGAGGTCGTGTAGGTCTGGGAGTCATCGGAGTGGGACTCGCTACATGGGTAGTTGAAGTTGACGTGTTCAAAGCAGACTCAAAATACCCTGAATCTATAAAAGAAAGAAAATCAATAAAAGCTAAACAATTAAATATCTGATCACCAAGGCTCAGAACTCATAAAGTTGTCTATTGTTAGTATGTCTAGCGACGGGTCGAAATGTTATCTGGTAGTAGTTAAGACGAGAGTATATTGTGTTGACTATCTGGTCTAGACTAGTACACACACTACACATCAGGAAGACCTTGTGACTAAGAGAAGAGTTCAATCTAGTTGTTAAGTTGTTTTCTGCTTGATTATAACAATCTACTAGAGATATTTGAGACCTTGTCATAGCAACCTAACCAGTCAGACATGTGTTAAGAATTGTCTGAATAATTTTTGGAATAAAAAAATGACTAGGAATTTAACTGACTACACATATGATTTAGAATCACTAACTTCAGGTAGACTTTGCTTGAGGACAAGCAAAAAGCTAAGTGTAGGGTTATCTGATATGCATAAATCATATCACATTTTTAGCATGTTTTAGGCATAATTTAGGGTGAAATTCAGGGCAAATCGGTCTTAATTGTTTATTATTAACTCAATTTCACAGTTTTTGTGATTTTGGAAGTGTCAGGTGAAAAGTAGAAGAAAATGGCAAATTTCGGGGCAAAAACGCAATTTTTTAGAAGTTCGGACTTCGGGACGGGCGAGCGTTATTTCGGGGCGTTTCCGACCGATGTGCTAAATAGGTGTTATTTTACCCTATGTTGATTATGAATAATTAAGGACGGTGATTGACTAATTGTCACGTTTAGTCTCTATGGTGTCACTTAATCAGCCAGAACCTAAGGCAGAGTACCTATCGTGTAGCTAGTCTGTTGGAAAGTATCTACGATTTTATTAAATAAATATCGTACTCCCAGGGAAGTGGCAACGGCTTAGTAGTAACTAGCCTTTTATCCTAACTCCTATCTTATGATCCAGTTATGCAATCTTCATCAAATACTTTGATGAGAGGGTGATTCATTCTCCACTAGGTTTCAGTCTAATTAATCCTAGAAGTGTTTTATAGATGAGTTCTGATTCTATGTTATACTGTTCCTATATGTTGAATGACCTAAATTCGAATATTTTAGATGCATCTTAGCCTGGATTGCAACTATGTTATGTGTCTAAAGGCGTACCACATCCGAGGTCTCTAATAAACCGTTCTACCTTAATGACGGCCCTACTCACGGTTCGGGACGAAGGCATCCATGAAAGCCCTATGTCACTTCGGGGATCATACCGCTTGCCCTAGCCGCCGGCATAATCGGACTCAGCTCGGCCCCTACCTAGACTACTTTAATAGGCAGGGTGTTCAACATGTTATTTTATCTAGAATGGCAAACACCAATACTAATTGATGCCTGTTAAACTAAACAGGTTATGATTAGACCGTGGTTAGGAATTGTCTATAACCCTAACTTTAGTTTAAAAGAGCACATTAAACATGCAGACATAATGAATATTTAGCAGGTGGCTAGTTTCGGAAACATATAATAACGTCAACATATAAAACAACTATTCATAAAGAATCGTAATATTGTATTCATAATAAGTATTTAGAACAAAACAATAACAACATATAAGAGAGGGACATGGGGACTGATGCCATAAAGAAATCACCCTTTACGTAGTCTCGCCGACGGAGCGTATTGCTGTATATGTCGTATTGCTCGCCCTGACTCTGCTCGCCAGAACCTTCGGAGGACGCTTCCTCAGCCTAGTAACTGGGCTTTACCTTAATACCCAGCTTAAGCCCAGCCCTGTGGACTGACTCTTCGAACGCCTAGAGCCCTCTTAGGATCTCCGAACGAAATCCCGGGTATTCTATGAATACCAGAAACGAACCTATCTATAGAAACCTAAGATCTGAGACTATTTCTCAGAAACTAAAACAAAACACTAATAAGAAAGAAAATTGTGATCCGAGTCTCTGAGTGAGTTGTGTACTAGAGAAGTGTACACTGGAAACCACTAAATGACTCAGATCGAGTGGAGAGGAATGAATTCAACTGCTGGAGGCCTGGGGTATTTATAGCAGCTTCCCCGGGTGATTTTTCATCAAAATTCGATGTGGGACTGGTTCTGGGGGCTCGGGACGCCCGTCCTGATCTGTTGACCAGGTCGGGACACCCGTCCTGAGTCCTGGACGCCCGTCCCGGCGGGTTGACTGGGTCGGGACGCCCGTCCTGACCTGTTGACTAAGTCAATATTTCCAAAAATTGCGTTTTTGCCCCAAAATTTGCTGTTTTCATCTACTTTTCTCCCGACACTTCCAAAATCAAAAAAACTGTGAAATTAAGTAAATAATGAACAATCAAGATCAAATTACCTTCAATTTAACTTAAATTCATACATAAAAACATGCTAAAAATGTGATACAATTTTCGCGTATCAGATAACCCCACACTTAACTTTTTTCTTGTCCTCAAGCAAAGTCTACCTGAAGTTAGTGATTTTAAACCGTAGTGCAGTCACTTAAATTCCTAGCCATGTTTTTATTCCAAAAATTCTTCAGACAAGTCTTAACACAGGTCTGTCTGGTTAGGTTGCTATGACAAGGTCTCAAATGTCTTTAGTAGCTTGTTATGATCAGGCAAAAAAGAAATCAACAACTAGGTTGGACTTTTTTCTTAGTCACAGGGTCTTCCTGATGTGTAGTGTGTGTACTAGTCTAGACCAGATAGTCAACACAATGTACTATTGTCTTAACTACTACCAGATAATACTTCGACCCATCGCTAGACATATTAACAACAGACAACTTTTTGAGTTCTGAGCTTTGGTGATCAGATTTTTAATGTTTTAGCATTTAGTTATTTTCTTTATAGATTCAGGGTATTTTGAGTCTGCTTAGAACATGTCAACTTCAACTACCCATGTAGCGAGTCCCACTCCGATGACTCCCAGATCTACACGACCTTAGGGCATCGGGCTTTAAATTCCCCGAAGGAGTGGTGCTCGAGTAGTGAAGGCCGCTGGCAAACTACCCTTATTTGATTAACTCTCTTTTGTTTCCTTTCACTTTTAGCTCAGAGTCTCATCTAGTCTTTCTAACTGCCAATATATCCACAACTGGTCTAATTTTATCTAGTTAAGTCTCGAACAGGTAATTGGTTGAGGTCTCTAATCCAAACAAAGTTGTGCTCAGTTATCAGGAATTCCCTATTCCTAATCAATTAGTCCAAGATAGCTATCAATTATCTCCTACTAACCATAACATACTACCTACATATCATAGACATAAGCAATTGTTTAACCAAGTATACTGCATTTAGAAGTCTGAAAGACGGAAAAATTTTGAAATTTTTTTTGGAAGGGTGTGAAAATACGTGAAAACAAGCAAAATCATGCGAAAAATTTTGCAAACTGCTACAGTGCACCGTGCACTGCTACCCCACACTTAAGTCTGGCACTGTCCTCAGTGTTCATGCATATCTAGCTACCCCACATTTATTTGCAAACAAGAAGAAATGAAAACAAAAATAGAAAACTCTTACCCCACACTTATTTGACTAACTAAGGGTAAGAGAGAAAATAAAACAACCAACAAAACAAGACACAAAAATGAAGAAAATAAAAGTAAAGGAAGATGAGATTAGAAAAACTCCCTTCTTGCCTCGAGAAGAAGGGTTTTCTCTGATCTGTCAATTGGCTCTTCACCTTAGCCATGTGCTATTGCTGAGGCATTCTTGACTCTGTAAGCTCTAGATACTGGAACTGATGACGTCAGCTTCTATCCTTCATCGTCGAGCTCTAGGTATTGGCCTATTCATTTGATGAATGGCTCGAGCCCCACGGACTGCTTCCTCGAATCATTTGTAAGATTTCTCACAATCATAGCAACGTGTCCAGGAGGAATGTGTCTAGGAATGAGATTTCTTGAGATTGGTGTGCCTACCTGCCAATGTTAGTGAAGGTATGGCATGCAAGTCTCGAATGGAAGAAAAGATACCTGAAGTTTTGGCAAAGCTGTGGTGGTAGGGGCTCCAGTTGTATAGATCTGGGCCCAAGTATTTGAGACTTCCTCGGGGAAGTGTCTCACAGCTGATTGGTATCCAGGGAATGCAAGCTCCTCCATTGCTATGCTCCTGATACAATGCTAAATTCCTCTATATCCTTCGACCGTTCGATACCACTTGGTATATCACTTGCTTGCACTGGTTTGGCTTTAATTGTTGCCAGTATCTCATATATTGCTTCTGCGAGTAGGGGTTTTACTGTGGTGGTGTCTTCTGAAAGTTTCCAGCTTCCGTATTACTCCTCAGCTAAATCCCGTATGATTCCTCTAGTTGGAATTGTATGCATTTCCCATTGGAGCAGCATTCTGCAGTAACCTACTCCTACCTCTTTTGGAATGGTCAGTCATTCCCATAGCAATCCCTGCTAAAGTGTGGTGCTTAGCAGACTTTACAGATTTGATACACAGGCTGAACATTTCTTCCTAAAACATTGGCACTCTGAATCTGGAAAATAACTAGAATATGCACATGACTTTAACATCATTAGAAGGTAATGCCTGTGGTTCAGGCTATTTTCGAAAAGTGTTCCACGACTACTATGATGTAATTATTTTCAAAGGAAAGAAGAAGAAAGGATTTAATGAATACCCCCAGATATCAAAAAGATTGTAAAACTTTGTGTACCTTGTTGGGGTAGATATTCTCTGAAGGATGTGTTACCTGTTATTTGGCAAGCATCGCAAGACTGTATCAGAGATACAAAATCCTTGAATATAGTGGGTCAACAAGATCCTGCTTTCAACACTTTCCGGACAGTGTTGATAGCCATCAATTGGTCTCCCGTAGATTCTTTAGGGCAATGCTCCAAAATATTGTGTCCTTCATCTTCTGAGACACATCTTCTGATCAACTGATCTACAAAAATTTGAAATAGAAGAGAAACTGCCTAGTAGTAATATTTCAAATCAGCAAAGAATTTCTTCTTTTGCTGATAAGTCATATCACTTGGAACTTATTCAGTGACTAGATAATTTGCAACAACAATAAACCACAGATGAGAATTATTATACATAGCAAACAATGCAAATAAGTTTTCATCCAAAAATTCATCAGTATTAAACTAGCCTCAAACTCAGGGTTTCCTAATCTAGACTAATGGTTTGCTTTCTAGATTTTCAACCCTTTTTCTTATCCCTTTATTCTATATCAAGTTCAAGTAACAATAAAACTTAACTTAATCAAGTATGGTTCAACATTAGTTTTATTGAACACAAATATCTCAGAGGGATCAGTGTAACCTATTGTTTTTAGACAAGACTAGATAAGATTAGGATTTATCATACATGAACTTTCTTATCATCAAACAATTCGTACTACATCATTACATCACATATTAATTCAAAAAGCAGATTTCAATCAGGTGATGCCATAATGGGTGCAGTAATTCCTTTCGGTTTAAAAGTTCTCATGCAATCATCAGCAAAACAAAAGGAACGTCCTTTTTCTCAATAGAACATTCAAAGGTCTGGCTATTAAGGAAAAACTATTTCATAAGTCATCCTAATAAGGCCGGCATGACTCTAAGAAAATTCTAAACTAGAGTTTCTTCCCGATAAAAATCTAAGCCAACATTTTACAACTCAGAAGAAAATATATTTTATCCTCATTTCCATTTTTATTTCTTCGAAATTAAATAAAGGAAGAAAAACACGAAAAAGAGCAACTAAGAAAACAACTAAAAAAACAAGAGATAGGGAAAAGGAACAACTCACAGTTGAGCAAGAAAGATACATTCTTTTTGGGATTTTAAATTTAAAAAAAAATTTCTCTTTTTTTTTCGAAAGCAGTTAAATTTCCTCAATATGGTTTTAGAATGATTTTCTAAAATTTGATTATCCTAAGTGTCTTAATTTCAGATATTATCTAAAATCAATTAGTTATGATAATCCTATATTTCGGAAACTGATTGTCTAACTAGCATAAAATAAGTGTTAGGTCTAAGGTCTAGGTTACTACCGTTACCTATCATAAGTATCTAGAATTTTGATCAGTGCCTAGAATTTTGATCAGGAGTCCTAAATTCATTATGATATTTCCCCGGCAACGGCGCAAAAAATCTGATGGGTTTCCGACCGATGTGCTAAATAGGTGTTATTTTACCCTATGTTGATTATGAATAATTAAGGACGGTGATTGACTAATTGTCACGTTTAGTCTCTATGGTGTCACTTAATCAGCCAGAACCTAAGGCAGAGTACCTATCGTGTAGCTAGTCTGTTGGAAAGTATCTACGATTTTATTAAATAAATATCGTAGTCCCAGGGAAATGGGAACGGCTTAGTAGTAACTTGCCTTTTATCCTAACTCCTATCTTATGATCCAGTTATGCAATCTTCATCAAATACTTTGATGAGAGGGTGATTCATTCTCCACTAGGTTTCAGTCTAATTAATCCTATAAGTGTTTTATAGATGAGTTCTGATTCTATGTTATACTGTTCCTATATGTTGAATGACCTGAATTCGAATATTTTAGATGCATCTTAGCCTGGATTGCAACTATGTTCTGTGTCTAAAGGCGTACCACATCCGAGGTCTCTAATAAACCGCCCTACCTTAATGACGGCCCTACTCACGGTTCGGGACGAAGGCATCCATGAAAGCCCTATGTCACTTCGGGGATCATACCGCTTGCCCTAGCCGCTGGCATAATCGGACTCAGCTCGGCCCCTACCTAGACTACTTTAACATGCAGGGTGTTCAACATGTTATTTTATCTAGCATGGCAGACACTAATACTAATTGATGCCTGTTAAACTAAACAGGTTATGATTAGACCGTGGTTAGGAATTGTCTATAACCCTAACTTTAGTTTAAAAGAGCACATTAAACATGCAGACATAGTGAATATTTAGCAGGTGGCTATTTCCGGAAACATATAATAACGTCAACATATAAAACAACTATTCATAAAGAATCGTAATCTTGTATTCATAATAAGTATTTAGAACAAAATAATAACAACATATAAGAGAGGGACATGGGGACTGATACCATAAAGAAATCACCCTTTACGTAGTCTCGCCGACGGAGCGTACTGCTGTATATGTCGTATTGCTCGCTCTGACTCTGCTCGCCAGAACCTTTCGGAGGATGCTTCCTCAGCCTAGTAACTGGGCTTTACCTTAATACCCAGCTTAAGCCCAGCCCTGTGGACTGACTCTTCGAACGCCTAGAGCCCTCTTAGGATCTCCTAACGAAATCCCGGGTATTCTATGAATACCAGAAACGAACCTATCTATAGAAACCTAAGATCTGAGACTATTTCTCAGAAACTAAAACAAAATACTAATAAGAAAGAAAACTGAGATCCGAGTCTCTGAGTGAGTTGTGTACTAGAGAAGTGTACACTGGAAACCACTAAATGACTCAGATCGAGTGGAGAGGAATGAATTCAACTGCTGGAGGTCTGGGGTATTTATAGCAGCTTCCCGGGGTGATGTTTCATCAAAAATTCGATGTGGGACTGGTTCTGGGGGCTCGGGACGCCCGTCCTGACCCGTTGACTAAGTCAATATTTCCAAAGATTGCGTTTTTGCCCCAAAATTTGCTGTTTTCGTCTACTTTTCACGTGACACTTCCAAAATCATAAAAACTGTGAAATTAAGTAAATAATGAACAATCAAGATCAAATTACCTTCAATTTCACTCAAATTCATACATAAAAACATGCTAAAAAGGTGATACGATTTTCGCGTATCAATTGCCTATTATCTCTCAATCAAATCTCGATCAAATATTTGATTGCTCATTTGAGATTGCCTATATCTCTCAATCAAATCTCGATCAAATATTTGATTGCTCATTTACAACCATGTATTTTGGCTACCATTTTATTATGTTTCCAATTTTGTATTTCTTGTATTGCCTATTTAAGGCATGTATCCTCTTTGTTCACTGAATGGAATTCAATTCAAAAATATACACATTGAATAAAACAAAAAACCTTTTGAATCAAATTCTTTAAAAATTCTTTACCATGGAACACATGATTCTTCATTAATACTGTGGCATATTTGTTATTGACGAACAAAGTTACTAGTTTTGATTTTGAACCAAATAACTCGCTAAGAAGGCTCCTTAGCCATAGGGCCTCGCAAACTATAACTGTGGCGGCTATGAATTCTGCTTAACATGTTGAAAGTGCCATTGTTGAGTTCCAAGAAACCAAACTCTCATTAAAGTAGAAAGTCATTCCACTGGTGCTTCTTCCCCTTTCAAGGTCACTAGTTAAATCACTATTTGAATAGCCATATAAATATTAACTTTATGTTGCCCATTCACATCAGAAAGTCTGTAATGTGTTGTTCCTTTTAAATATATGAGATTTGTTTCACTAATTTGTAGTGCAAGACAGTGGGTCTTTCCATGTATCTACTAACTTGCCAACTACATATGATATATCTGGCCGAGTATATAACAGGTATATGAGGAAACCAATGATCCGTTTGTATTCTGTAGCATCAATTGGTGATCCTTTCAAGTCCTTGTGCAATTTTGCCTTGGGCTCCATCTAATATTTTGTGGCATTACAACCGGCCATCCCAAATTGAGATAGGATTTTATTGGCTTAAGCTGATTGCTTTAATAATATCTGCTATTTCTATTGCTCTACTTCAATCCCCAAGTAGTAGGAAAGTAGACCCAAATCGCTCATGTCAAACTTTGACATCATTTGTTGCTTGAATTTCTTTACTTCTTCGGTGTTTTTCCTTGTTACAATAAAATTATCAACATATATTACAACGATGATCCTTGCATCACCTTCCCTCTAATGTAGATTGCTTGTTTTTAATGCATTTTTTTTAAACCAAGCTCTTTTTAACTTTTATCCAACTGGATGTTCCAAGCCGTGGAGCTTGCCACAGTCCATAAAGAGCTTTAGACAGTCTATAAACCTTGTGCTTTAGATTTGGTATTTCAAATTCTTCTGGTTGTGTGACATATACTTCTTCTATGTCCCCATTTGAAAAAGGCTAATTTCATGTCTAGATGGTGTACCTCCCAGTTTTGAAGTGTTGCAATTGGAAGAATGACTCGTACAGTATCAAGTCTTGCAACTGGTGCAAATACCTCATCAAAATCAATGTTTTGCCTTTGTACATAGCCTTTAGCCACTAACCTTGCTTTGTGCTTGACTACTTGACCATTTGAATATTTTCAAATTGAACACCCATTTTAGACAAATAGGTTCGTGGCCTGACGAGAGCTCTGTTAGACTCCAAGTATTTTCTTCTCAATAGATTCCAATTCCTTTTTCATTGCTTCATACGAGCATGCCTCCATTGCAACATCTCGGTAACAAGTTGGCTCAAAATATATATAATTAAACATCTCGAGTTCTAAAATTCAAATAAGTATTCAGATAAACTACGGGAAACATTAATGACAGAGTTTAGAGAATAATTGTCGTAAAGCTGTTACTACGTTAAGATATTCTCCTTCTTGCGATTTCCTTTGCTTCCGAGAGTCGATCCTATTTTGGACTTTAGAACCTTCAGGGCACATCTCCTCAATCTAATAGCAGTGCTTCACCTTCCAATTAGGGCTCAAGCGCTACTCTATAAACTAAGACAACGAGAACCTAGATCTCTTGGTGATTTCTTATTAAAATTCCGGTATTCTATGAAAATTGGACTCAACCACTATGCTACATGAGTTCCCGAGATCTGAGATAAACACTTAGAACGAGGGGAAATGAGTTATTCAAAGCTGCTAGATGCTCTGTATTGAGTGGTGAAGGGATATGTTGAACTATGGAGGCTTGGGTATTTATAGGAGTGAGTTGGAGCAAAAATTACATAATTTTTCGATGTGGGACTTGACTTGGTCCTCAAAGAAAAATGGTAATTTCCAAAAAGGGTCAGAACGACCGTCCTTCGGAGGAGAACAATCGTTCTTATGAGGAGAACAACCGTCCTCTGGAAACGGGCAACATCTCCTCAGAAAGACTACCGTTCTAGCCCTTTTTGGAAATTACCATTTTACACCATAATTTGCTGTTTTATGTAATTTTACCCTTGAAACTTTTAAAATCCAAAATTTAGCAATTAAATATTAATTTAATTATATTGAGTCTAAATACTTTCCAAATTGACCTAATTTACGTCTAAATACAAACTAAAAATGTGATATAATTTAGAGTTATCAAATTTCATCATCTTTGTCAATGAGCTTATATGATCTGCTTGAGTACACTTCGATCACAACATAAGGACCATCCCACTTTGGTTCAAACTTCTTGATCTTTTGCGGAATGATGACTGGCCTTCTGATAACGCTAAAATATTCATATATTAATCACTTTTAGCTTGATTTTACTAATTCTTTGAAATATGTGGTTTTAGGAAGTTTTGGGGCAAAATTGCAAGAAATTACAAGTTCATGGACTCAATTGCAAAATCTGAAGATGTTTTACACATCGTGCCTTGACTCCCGTCAAGACCCAGTTCTTGAAGGCCATCAAGCAAGATCTGCTAATGGGCGTCAAGCACTGTTCATCAAATTATTTATGTATAAAATTACCATTTTACCCCACAAAATTCATCTATACATAGTCGAATTTTCCCAGATATAGAGGAGAGTTAGAGGAATTTTTAAGGCTTTGTGAATTGCTATCACATTTAATCTTCAATATAAGTTTTTGTTCTTTAATTGACTTTCATTTTCTATTTATCTCTTTTTGATTTCTTGTCTAAACCAAGAGGGAATTCTTGAGAGATTGTTGTATTTGTGAGAGTGTCATCATATTACTTTGAGTATTGTGAGTGTGAGGATTGTCTAAACCAAGAAGTTTTTACATTCATGATCTTGGAGTGATATTGATCCAAATATCAACTATCCTCCAAGTAGTTGACAAAGTGAGGTTGCCTCAACCATAAGGAGCTTCACCTAGTTGATGTTTCTTGTGGAGATTAGTTGACTATTGAAGATTTACATTCTACATCTAGAAGATCTTGGAAGATTTAAGAGCTCTTTGCTCCATTGTTGTACATATCGTTTCTCTTTTATTTTCCAATTATTTTGTATGTATGATTCTAGCACAATTCCCATATATAGGATCCCTATATTTCTACATTTCTTTAGTATTGATTATGGAATAATACTTGTCTCTTGATTGATTTTTCATGTGTGATGTATACTATGTTTTCCTTGATTTTTGCATTATGATCTTAAGAGATTCCATCCTATGGACATGAGTTTCTTGGAGATGTGGTATAGGCTATCCATATACCATCAGTCATGGCTCTATGGTAGGGTTTGAGGTAGACATTAAGAACAACACGTATAGTTAAATGTTGATACTTGGACCTAAGCATGTGAATTCTCAATTAATGAGAATCCATTATGAAGAATCTCTCATAATCATGTGTGCTTAACCAAGATCCTATGCTTTCCTTGTTTTTAATTGCTTTCTTAGATTAGATTTAGTTAGATTTCATCTCTCTTATCTTGTACTTGGAACCTATATCTTGAATGATCTTAGTTAATCATTTGTTCTAAAACATCCTATCTTCCTTGGGAAAACGATATTATAAATTTAAAATCTTATACTCACTCAACGATGGGTACTCTGGCCAACTCTTTGATCCATTTTAAGTGACAACCTAAAATTCCTAATCAACATTAATCACATATTCAATCTATTTTCAAAGAGTTAAATGTACACTCATAAAAGTGTACCTTCGAAGTGCAAGTACCAGATCGCCAATTTGGAAGGAACGAATGTGAACCTTTTTGTTAAAGGCTTCCAATGGACTAAGTTTATAGCATTTCAGAACCGTTGTTGAGCTTCCATTCTTTTCTCATCTAAGGCTTCCAACTCCTCAAGCCGTAGATGAGCATTCTCCTCAGTGGTAAGTTCTTCTTTAATTACTATCCTTCGTTAAGGTATTTAACGTTCCAGAGGTAAAACAACCTCAACACCACAGACCAATTCATAAGGATTTGACTGCGTAGGGATTCAAAACATTGTATGATATGTCCACGAAGCTTCTTCAATTCTCATATGTCAGTCTTTCTTCGATTTTGTAATTACCTTCTTCAACAGATTGCAAAGTGTTTTATTGAATGCTTCAGCAAGACCATTAGCAGACACATAATACATTGATTAGAAGAATTGTTTGAACTCAAATTTGTTGCAAAGTCAACCTTCACCAATTTGTTATGCAATGGTTTACCGTTGTCATTGATAATGTACTTTGGAACTCCGTAGCGAAATATGATGTTTACACAGATGAATTTCACAACATCCTCCTTTTTCACTTCCTTCAATGCAACTTCTGCTCATTTTGAGAAGTAATAAGTGGCTGCAAGGATATAGAGATGTTCATCAGATGACGGAGGTAACAAACCAACTACATCAAGTCCCCATGCGTCAAATAAGCATGATGCAACTGTTGGAGGCAATGGTTCTGGTGGCTGATTGGTAATTTGCATGGAATTGACAAGCTTTACATCTTCGAACATGATCAAAATAATCTTTTACCATGGTAGAACACATTCAACTCCTTATGCATATCGTACAAAGTTGATATATATTTTAATATATTTAATTGTAATTGGGCCAATGCTTTCATGTCTGACCTAATCCCATGTAATTATCAGAAAAAGCAATTGCTCCGATTAATATACCTAATTCTTCCACGGGAAGAACTACCTGCCTCTGCTCCCTACAAAAGACAAAAAAAAACTTTTGTCATTTTGATTGATAATCATTTGAGATAATTTTTACCAAAAGATAACAAAAAAAACTCTGTTTTATCTATGGGAGAGAGAGAGTGAGATTTCTCTTACGCTTATTACTCCATCCATCTCTATTTGTTCGTGATTTCATCCGAAAAGAAAATAGACATCTTTCAGCTCCTTACAAACAAGAAAGAATAAAAACATCTTTAGTTCTTTTGATTGAACAATCCTCCCTCTCTATTTGTCGGTGATTTCACAAAAAAATAAAATCAACATCTTCGATTCCTTATAGAAGAAGAAGAGGAAAAAGGGGAAAATATTCAGTCCTTTTGATTGATCAATCCTCCTTCTCTGTTTGTTGGTAATTTCATTAGAAAATAAAATCGACAACCCTCCAATATTCATGCCAAGCAAACCAGTTTATGTGTGTTTGTTTATTTACTACCTTTTTGGTGATGGTTGTAACAAAGCAATAGGTAATTTATTAAGGAAGTAAGAACTTTCTGAAACATGTGAATCTAGCTTCATGCTCGATACAGATTGCATTGGTAGAGCAAATGGATTTGAATTATACTTTTGGCAAATCTGTCAATATATTCCAAACATATATATTATATATTATTAATTATATTTAAACAGTGTAATGACGTAAATGCATTTAATTTTTTTTAAAAAAAAATTAACGGATGATTTAACAAAATTTTTAACAAAGGACCAATGTCACAATTTGTTTATAGTTTTGAAATCAATTCCAAAAAAAAATAATTTGGGGACCAATGTCACCAAACCTCTATAGTTTGGGGACTATTTATGTCAATTTGCATTGTTTTTATGATTACTTAATTTCAAAAGCCCCTCAATTTTATTATTTTCAATTCTTATTAATTTTGATTAGGTTTATAGAGAAACGATTCAGTGAACAACTTATATTAGTCATTGAATAAGTTGAATTAATTTTTGTCAATTTGAGAAGAATCATGTAATTCTAAAATGTCACCAATCTTCTTGCTTATTATTCTTGAAAACTAGTAACACAATTACAAGCACATTAATTTAATATTTACATTATTAAAATATAATAACTTAAAATTATTTTAATAACAAAGATAACACATAAAAGTCCTAAAATAGTAAAATGGATGTAACAATACTAAAAAATAAGAGGTAAAAACTATATAAACTCACATAGTATCTTTTTTAATTTTTTAAAATATAGTAGATTTTAATTTTGTATTATATTTTATTCCTTAGGCCTAATATTCAAGAAAATTTGGCTAGAATGCTAAGGTTTCATGAAGCCTAAGAAAAAAGCTAAAGAAAGATAGAAAAAAAAATCAAGAGAAAGAGCGAGGAAGAGTAGAGAAAAAAATAAATCAAGGTGGAGTAGACGACAGAGGAATAGAAAACTCCAAAAATCAAGGGAAATATGCTTTCAAAGCAATTCCGAGTTCACAAACATCATTGATCTCATGATGTATTTTGATTTTCAGATTTGTTTTCATTAGTTTATGAGATTGGATGTTTAATCGATTGGTTGAATTATTTTTTAGATTGAGCTTTGTTTGATTGTGCTTGTTAATAAAACTTAGTTTTGTGTGATCATCTCTATTTAATTGTTTTCAAATTTGACATTTTATGAATTCATGAACTGTTTTTGAATTTTCACATTGAGGACAATCTTAAACTTAAGTGTGGGGGAACAATATTATTGGAAATATGAATGAGAGAGATGATTAACTTGATTGATTTTAAAAAATAAAAGATAAGTGAGGTCTGGTTCAACTATTTTGTTAAGTTTATCATGTTTGATCTTTTTCATAATAAATCTGTTTCTTCTCTCATTGACTCTATTTTGTTGAGTATAAGGAGCTTTTTAGTTTATTTGACGTTTAATATTTGCTTTTTCACAAAATTTGTTGAATTGTTTTATGTATACTCCTTCCTATTATCAGACGTATCAATTTCAGGATATGAATTATCCGTGAGAATCAAATTCAGTTTCCTCATTGCTTTGCCTTTCACCTTTGAGAAATGTTTCCTGTTATGTTTTTCAAACTAAAAAGCTTTGGAACTTGAAATCTGATCATCTAAGTTTTGGAAGGTCATTTGCAGCAACCCTAAGTGATGGTAGTGTCTTAGTCTTTTATAACACACCTCTGTAGTATTTTTTTTTAATTGAGAAAATATTTTGCTCCTCCTCCAATGGATTTAGAGAAAAACTTTTCTTCATTTTCACTTTGAAAATATCATGATTTGCTGCATCTTTAATCAGACAATATTTGTCTTAAAAAATAACCTTAAAACCTCTTTCAATCAGTTGCCCAACCCTTAATAAGTTTTGCTGAATTTTAGAGACAAAGAGAACATCAGAAATTAGTTTGTACCTAAACAACTTGTTATAGCAATTGTTCCCTTTCCTTTAACTGAAATATATTCATCATTCCAAATTCTTACTTTGGAGATGTTAGTTGGCTTCAAATCTCTAAAAATTTCTTTGTCATGAGTCATATGGTTGGTGCAACTACTATCAATGAACCCATTTTTATTACTCCCCACAAAGCACGTAGCCACAAACAGTTGATCCTCCTCCTGATTTGCAATCTTAGCCTCTTCACTTTGATATTGATTATTGTTAATGCAAATTACAGCTTAATGCTCCATTTGGTTACAGTTGGTACTTAGCATCTAGTTTTCTCCAACATTTGAAAGGGGATGATCCTTTCTATTGCAATGTCGAAATGGAGGGTATGATTCTTTCTTGGCTCCACCTTTGTTGCTAGCTGAAAATTCACCAGTAGACAATTGAGTCTTCTTGAAAAACTTCTTTTTGTTGTTGTTTTTCACATACTCATAATGCTTGGCTAGCAAGGCGCCTTCAACAACACCTTCTTGCCTCATGGCTCTTCTTTGGTCCTATGCTTGCAAAGCATTTAAAATCTCTATGAGAGTAATTTTAGTTAAATCATTGGTATTTTCTAATGTTGAAATAGATGCCTCAAAATTTTCAGGCACAATTACAAGAATTTTTAAAAAAATTCTTGTATCTATAAACATAGACCTAAGTAATCTGATTTGGTTTGCGATACTCAATAACCTATAAGAATACTCTTTAATTGATTTTGTTTCTTTCATCTTCTGCAACTCGAATTCTAGATTCAACTTTAGCACATGCATTCCTTTGATTCCTTCATTTCTTTTATACTCTGACTTGAGATAATTTCATATCTCATATGCTGACTTCAAAGTCATAATTCGAGTGGAGAGAGTAGATGATACTGCAACAAATAAACATGCATTTGCCTTGGATTTTTTTGTCTTCTTCACCTTTTGCAATTTGATTTGCGCCATGGTAGGATTATTTGAAAGAGTTGGAATTTCATTATCCTCTTCCACTGCATCCCAAATATCTAAAGCTTCCATATACGCTTCCATATGAACTGCCCAAATTTGGTTGTTATCTCCATCAAATACTGATGGAGAAATTGAAGAAGAAATTGAAGAGGAGAAACTATAACTTTCTATGGCTTAACAACTTCATAGACTCACTCACAGATCCCTTAAGAATAAGGCTCTAATACAAATTGTTAGAAATATGAATAAGAGAGATGCTTGATAAGAAGATGATTAACTTGATTGATTTTAAAAAATGAAAGACATGTGATGCCTATTTATAGACTTACAAAATCAATAACTAGATACTCATATAACCACTACATCTAACACTATCGCATTACTCATATTAACTACCCACAAAATAACTAAACATAACTATCATAACTTACTCATCCACTAACATTGAATAAATTACTCACTAACATTGCGTAGTTACCCACTAACATAGAAGTTTCAGCCCTAAAACATTATTCTAACAAAATCTTGTCATCCTATGTTACACATATTGTTAGCTTTAGTCTGGGATCTATCTAGTTCTTATCTTTGTGCGTATCTTTTAAGAGGATTGATAGTTTTTGTTGTTTTTGCAACGGTAGTCACTGATATAAATTGATCAATAACATGCAAATTCTTGAAAAGTTTAAATTGCTTAATCCTAGAAACTTCGTGCTAGCTTGATTGTTGGAATTTTCGAATTCTTTAAGCACAACCATGGTTGGTGAATCGTTTGGTTTAGTGGATTAGTTTGTGTAAATTAAGTTATCCTTGTTAAATCTAGTTGGGATTCATAATTTCTTTAAACATTTACTTGAAATAATCTTTATTTAGTATGCCATAAGAATATAAATATTATGTAAAAAATTAATAATATAAAAGAGAGAATTAGTATGTGTCATAACATTTGTTACTCAAGTCTTTAAAGGGTAACTTAAAACTTAATACCCTAAGGTCATGGAGATTTGGGACCGGTTCAAAATTCATTACATGCTTAAGAAAGTATATTATGGTTAAGTAGAGATTGCATAGTTCGTCATAAAAAAGAGATTTTATATTTATGCAAATAATTAGCAATATTGATGGTGCAATTAAAGTACACAAATGAAATGGTAAAAACAAGATGAAAAAAAAAATCAGGAGGTTACTTATTCACCATAACATATAAGCAGAAACCTTATCATTACATATAACATATTATTGAAGTATTAACGATTTTAAAATTTTTAAAACATATATCTTTAACACCAAAGAACGTGGTATTCGATTTATCACCACGATTTAATTATACAACAAGGACTCCAAGTAAAATCCATGAGAATTAATTCTAGGACTCCAAGTCAAAATATCCAAGAGAGATTTTTAGAACAATAAAAGAAACTAATTAACAAATTGTCACATTGATATTCCATATGAACAAAATTCACAACTAGATGAAATTATGAAGAACAAAATATTATTCAATATAGAAAATCAACATGAGCGCTGATAACACTAAAATATATAAATATTTTAGTGATGTTTTGTACTTAATTGATTATCAATTTAATTGAAATTAATCACTTTTTATTTTGATTTGACTTAATTTATGATAAAAATTATTTTAAGAAGATTTAAAAAAGCAAATTGAGGGGCTGAATTACAGAATTGCAAATTCTGGAGAGTTTTACACGTCACAGCCTTTGACGGCAGTCAAGTTCCATTGTTTGACGCCTATCAAGCTTGACGGCTCTAAGATAAGATAACTTGACAGTCGCCAAGTTACGAGATGCCAAATTTTTTAATTTTTATTTTGTGAAATTCAATTTTTATCCCATATAATTTACAAATAAATACTTGTAATTTTATAGAGATGAGAGAGGAATTGTTAAGGCTTAGAAAAACTATACCAAAATTACGACTCAATTAATTTTTTCTCATTACTCTCTATATCTCTTTGGGTTTTCTTAGGAGTTTGTCTCAACCATAAGAAGATTCCTGGGTTGATTCATTGTTG
Source organism: Asclepias syriaca (assembly GCA_027405835.1). NCBI lineage: Eukaryota > Viridiplantae > Streptophyta > Magnoliopsida > Gentianales > Apocynaceae > Asclepias > Asclepias syriaca. The sequence continues at coordinate 14,176,653 of CM049932.1, forward strand.
TTGTGTGTGTTGTTTTGATCATTTCATCCTTGAACGTTTGGTTCTAAAAAGTTATCTAAACCAAGAAGCTTGAAGATCTAAGTACTTGAAGAAAGTTTTGATTGGTTGTATCATCACTTCTCCAAGATGTTAGAATAAGAAATTGCCTCAACCACAAGGAGTTTGGGATTTCAAAGGCTTGGTGGTTTTGGTGAACATTCCATTGGAGATTTTTATCATGTTCAAGGAATTTGAAGATCAAGACTACCTCTATCTTGTTGCATAATTTCTTAAATTTTGATTTTACATTTCTTTGTATTGATGTATTTTAGCAACAATTCCTAATAAGATTCTTCGTTCTACATTTCTTTAGTTTGAATTATGAGAATTATTATTGAATCATTCATGGAGTTCATGTATGCCTATATTACTACTTTCAATAATCTCATATCATTCTTTTTGTGATTATATCTTATGGATGTGAGTTATAAGAGAGTCTAATATAGCTACTATGGGTCTAATCCCTTAGATCTATAGTAGGATGTGAGGGATTTTATGTAAAAACAAACCATAGTTGATCTACTATCCCTTGGATCAATAATATGATTTCTCAATGTAATGAGACTTTCATTGATGAAGATCCTCTCATAATTCATATGAGCTAATGGAGATCCTACATCATTTACTTCTTGAATTACTTGTTTTTACTTTTTTTTCATAGTTTAGATCTAGTTTAGTACCTTCAATAACATTTTGCTGGAACTTGAATGATATTTTCATGGCTACATCTCTTATGATTTTCACTCCTCTTCCCTTGGATAAAACGATATTACCTTTTAAAAACATTGATACTCTCTTAATAATTACTTGATAGGTACTCTGTCAGCAACTTTTGATTGTTAAAAAGATGACAACCTCTCATGATATAATACACATAAATCACTTATTTTAAATCAATTTAATGTTCATGATAAATAAATAATAAAAAGAGTACATTAAGCGTATAGAACAACCAACAATTTTCAATGTAATTTCATTATTCATCACTAGATACAATGAAAAATCTCTAATTCTCTCTATGATTTTTGGTTCTACATATATTTTACAAATGGGAAAACCCACTATTTATACGTAAATTAAATGAGGGTAAAAGTAGAAATTCACCAAAATAAAAAATTTTAAAAAATAAAAAATCTGAGTGAGGTGTCCTTGACGGCCATCAAGAACCCATCAAGGGCGTTACGGTGATGGCCGTCAAGAGCGTTACAGTGACGACCGTCAAGGCCCTCCACGTGGCGTGCTATGACGCTGCAATGTGGCATCTTGGTGACTCTTCACAAATAATTGTATTTTGACCCCAAAACATGCTATTTTGTGCAATTTTGCCCCAACAACTTCCTGAAATCACTTTTTCCAAAGAATTAGTAAATTCAAACCAAAAGTGATTAAAATTAATGAAATTGATCAAGAATTAATCACAAAATGTCACTAAAATATATGAATATTTTAGCGTTATCAATCATGCTAATCTTATAAAACCTCTTTAATGAACTAGAAATCATTTCAACCATTAAATCCTTTAAACCATTTAAGGCTCCTGGTCCTGATGGTTTCCAACCTTTCTTTTTCCAAAAATATTTATGAAACATACTACCTGCCTTATCTGCCCTCTTTCAAAGCTATTTTCAAAATGAAATCATACCTCCTTTCCTTAACCAAACTTATCTTACTCTCATTCAAAAATCAACTTGCCATGAAACTATTAATCAATATAGACCTATTACTCTTTGCAAAGCACTTGCTAATCGGCTTAGACCCTTTCTTAACTCCATTATTAACTCTATTATTAACCCTCTTCAAAGTAGTTTTCTTCCTAACCATCGAGCTTCAGACAATTTTATCATTATCCAAGAAACACTCCATTGTTTCTCAAACATAAATCATAGAAAATCTGGTTTTCTTGTCATCAAAATTTATCTAGAGAAAGCTTTTGACACCATTGAATGGCATTTTATAAGAAATATGCTATTATCCATCAATGCTCCTACCAAATTAATCAATATTCTTCTAAATTGCCTCTCATCCTCAGAAATGGCTATTTTAATAAATGGTTGATTTGTTCCATTCGATATGCTAAAAGATAGTGTTTATTTACCTATGTTGATTATGAGTAATTAAGAACTTTGAATTTAGCATTTAGATATTTGTCACTTAATCAAATAGAACCTAAGGCGGAGTACCTATCATGTAGCTAGTTATTGGAAAGTATCTATGATTTTACATTTATAAAATATCGTAATCCCAAGGAACTGGCAACGACTTAGTAGTAATTATAACTTAATCCTAACAATCAACTTATTAGCAGAATCAAAGAATCGATTATCGATATTTTGAGAGTAGTTTTTATCACAACAGCACATGCAAGTATCAAGCATCCAAGAGTAGTCAAGTAGATATGCATTCTGATGTATACTCATGTTTATACAGTTTGATTGACCTATCTTTGAATATTTTAGATATATTTTTGTCTGCAATGCAATTATGAACTATATCCATTTGTGTACCATATCTGAGTTACCTGGTGTATTCACCCATACTATAGGATGATCCTTCTCACCCTAGGGCTGGCCTAACATGCAAACTCAGCTTTATTAGGGTACTCTAACAAACATGGTAATCTGCATTGTTATTTCTTCCTAATCTGGCAGACCTTTAGGGCTTGTTAAACTAAACAGGTTATGATTTAGACCGTGGTTAGGAGTTATCTATAACCTTAGATTTAGTCTAAAAGAGCAAATAGATTATCAAACATAATGTTAATTTAGCTTTATGACCTTTCCGAAAAAATGAGCAGAACCTCAACTTGCAAAACATGTATAATATAGCAATCATAATTCAGCATTCAAATAAATATTTTACATGAACACAACCCAAAGAAATACAGGAAGGATGTAGAGAACCATGTCCATAGAGTAGTCACAACTTTATGAGGTCCGACGGCGTTGCAAATTGTTTATTATTTGCGCTGCTCGATCCTACTCTTGACGGCAGAACCTTCGGAGAGCGCTTCCTTGGCCTAATAGCAATTGCTTTACCTTATGTCCTAGGCTTAAGCAATGCCCTATGGACTAAGTCTACGCTAACCTATTGCTCTCTTAGGATCTCCTAACGAAATCCTAGTATTCTATGAATACATAAAACGAATGCTAATCTAATCGAATTCTAAAAATCTGAGATAAACACTCAGAGAACATAGAAAAGCAGATACTTGAAGCTACTAGATGACTTACGTTGAGTGTTGAGGGATCAATTCAATGCTCTAGACCTTGGGGTATTTATAGGGGGTGAAAGGAGTGATTTTCTCTTGAAAAACTGATGTGGGACACCATTTTGGGCTTGGGACGCCTCTCCCTAGGCTAAGGACGCCCATCCTTAGCCTTGACTAGGTAAGGGTGGGCGTTCCAACATCTAGGACGGCCACCTCGAGCTCAGCTCTTCCAAAAATCGTACTTTTGCCCCAATATTTACTATTTTCTTGCAATTTACTCCTGAAATTTCCAAAATCACAAATTATGCAAATTTGAGTCAATTTTATTCAATTAAGATCAAATAAGTTCTAATATTGTCCTAATTTATGTCTAAAAATATGCTAAAAATGCGATATGATTTGTGCATATCACATAACCCCACACTTAGCTTTTTGCTTATCCTCAAGCGAATCCTAAATGAGATCATGAAATGATTAAATCATAGGTGCAATCACAAATAACTTTCAGCAATGTTTTAGAAAATTTCAGCACTGATTCAGATGTTTCAAAAAACATGTGTAGATAGATTAAGCTGCTATGTAAAGGTCTAAAAAAAATTCAGTAATAAGGTGTAATGACCGTACATGCTGGAAGACAGTTCAAAAGATTTACTAAGTTCTAGTTCTACCTTAGTCATAGGATTTTCCTAATGTGTAGTGTGTGAAGTAGTTCTGATTAGATCACTAACTCAAAATAAACCTCTCAAGCAGTCACTAAATAATATATTGACCATTTATTTTGAACAAAAACAACATAATACACAATTTTTTAGGTTATGAGCTTTTGGTGCCAGCACTTTACTTTTGAGATTTTCAAAGAAAAATACACTAAGTGTATGTTTTAATTGATTTTCGGGGTATTTTTATGTTTGCTTTCACATATCAACTTTAACTACCCAGGTATCGAGCCCTACTCCAATGACTCCCAGATCTACACGACCTTAGGGCACCAGGCATTAAGTTCCCTTCAGAAGGGGTGCTCGAGTAGCAAAGGATTCTTGCAGACTACCCTTATAACATTTAAATTGTGGCACCTCAACTCAGAATTCTATCAAGTCATTCATAATGCTATCACATTCTCTAACGGTCTGGTATTATTTAGTTTAACTAAAAAAGGTACTCGATTAATTTCTCTAACCAGAACTAGATTGTGCTCAAAAATTAGGAATTTCCTATTTCTAAGTGACGAAATTAGTAAAGCAGAAGAAATGTTCCTAATGGTCACGACACTCTACTAAATATTATATCACAGACAAAAGTAATGTTTCAACATTCAACACAGTTTTTTGAAATTTTAAAATGTGAAAAATTTTGAAACTTTTATAAAGAGTGCAATCTCAATGTAAAACAAATTGAAACATGGCAAATATTTGAAAAATTGAGTGCACTATGCACTACTACCCTACACTTAAGATGAACATTGTCCTCAGTGTTCTTGCATGTCATTCAACCCCACACTTATTTGAAAAATAGAGATAAAAACAAAAAGTGGGAAAAATTAAACAAAACACAAAATGAAAATAGTACTAAACAAAGAAAAACGAAACAAAATAAAAGAAAAGAAAAATATACTCCCTTATTCGTCGAGCAAAAGAATATGCTCTGATTTGTCAATTGGCTCATTGTATATTTTCTAACGTTGCCCATTCACTTTTTGAGTAGTTCCGTCGAAATCCATTATCACACATGCGCCAAAAGGCGACACTTCTGTAATAGTGAACGGGCTTGACCAGTAACTTCTTAATTTTCCTGGAAACAATTTCAAACGTGAGTTGTATAACAAGACTTTATCTCCTGGTTCAAAATTTTTCCGAGTTCTAAGTCACCTATCATGTCGGAGTTTACTAGTCATTTTAAATTGATAGAAATTCTCATAGACATTAAGCCTCCATTCGTCCAATTCATTGAGTTGTAAAATCTGGGTTTCCTTAGATAAAGTGTTATCTAGATTACATTTCTGTAAAGCCCGGTATGCTTTATGTTCAAGTTTGACAAGCACATGGTGATACGCGAAAATCGTATCACCTTTTTAGCATGTTTTTATATATGATTTAGGGTGAAATTGAGAGTAAATTGATCTTAAATGTTTATTATTTACTTAATTTCACAGTTTTTATGATTTCGGAAGTGTCAGGTGAAAAGTAGACGAAAACAGCAAATTTTGGGGTAAAAACGCAAATTTTGGAAATGTTGACTTGGTCAAAGGGTCAGGACGAGCGTCCCGAACCCAGGACGGGCATCCCGACCCAGTCAAAGCACCGGGACGGGCGTCCAGGACTCGGGACGGGCGTCCCGAACCCCCAAATCAAGTCCCACATCGAATTTTTGATGAAAAATCACCCCGGGAAGCTGCTATAAATACCCAGGCCTCCAGCAGTTGAAATCATTCCTCTCCACTCGATCTGAGTCATTAAGTGGTTTCCAGTGTACACTTCTCTAGTACACAACTCACTCAGAGACTCGGATCTCAGTTTTCTTTCTTGTTAGTGTTTTGTTTTAGTTTCTGAGAAATAGTCTCAGATCTTAGGCTTACATAGATAGGTTCGTTTCTGGTATTCATAGAATACCCGGGATTTCGTTAGGAGATCCTAAGAGGGCTCTAGGCTTTCGAAGAGTCAGTCCACAGGGCTGGGCTTAAGCTGGGTATTAAGGTAAAGCCCAGTTACTAGGCAGAGGAAGCGTCCTCCGAAGGTTCTGGTGAGCAGAGTCGGGTCAAGCAATACGGCATATACAGCAGTACGCTCCATCGGCGAGACTTCGTAAAGGGTGATTTCTTTATGGCATCGGTCCCCCTGTCCCTCTCTTATATATTGTTATTGTGTTTGTCCAAATAACAGTTTGAATACCAGATTATGATTATTATGAATATTTGTGATATATGTTGAAGTTATAATATTTTTCTAGAAATGGCCACCTGCTTAAATATCCATTATGTCTGCATGTCTATAGCCGTTCTTTTAAACTGAAATTATGGTTATAGACAATTCCTAACCACGGTCTATTCATAACCTGTTTAGTTTAACAGGCATCAATTAGTATTGGTGTCTGCCATACTAGATAAAATAATCTGCGGAACACCCTGTTGGTTGAAAGTAGTCAAGGTAGGCTGAGTAGAGTTTTATGCCGGCGGTTATGAGACGAGCAGTATGATCCCCAAAGTGACATAGGGCGTTCATTATTGACTTTAGTCCGAGCCGTGAGTAGGGTCGTTACCCTTAACGATGGGCCGTAGCGTAGAAACTCAGATGTGGTAACCTTTAGACACAGAACATAGTTGCAATCCAGGCCAAGACATGTCTAAAATACTCGAATATAGGTCAATCAATGTATAGTAACAGTATAACATAAAATCAGGATCTCGTCTATAAAACACTTTCAAGTTTGGTTTGACTTAAACCTAGTAGAGAATGAATCACCCTCTCATCAAAGTTATTGATGAAGATTGCATAACTGGATTATAAGATAAGAGTTAGGAATAAAGGCTAGTTACTACTAAGCCGTTACCACTTCCCTGGGAGTACGATATTTATTTAATAAAATCGTAGATACTTTCCAACAGACTAGCTACACGATAGGTACTCTTCCTTAGGTTCTGGCTGATTAAGTGACACCATAGAGACTAAATGTGACAATTAGTCAATCACAATCCTTAATTATTCATAATCAATATAGGGTAAAATAACGCCTACTTAGCATATCAGTCGGAAACGCATCAGATTTTTGGCGCCGTTGCCGGGGAAATATCATAATGAATTTAGGATTATTGGCCACAATTCTAGAGACTTATGATAGGTAGCGGTAGTAACCTAGACTTTTGATTTACACTTATCTTATACTAGTTAGACAATCACTTTCCAAAATATAGGATTATCATAACTAATTAATTTTAGATAATATCTGGAATTAAGACACTTAGGATAATCAAATTTTAGAAAATTATTCTAAAACCATATTGGGGAAATTTACATGCTTTCTAAATAAAATTTAAAATCCCTAAAAATATTTTTCTTGCTTTTCTATTTTACTTTTCCTCCCATTTTTGTTATTTGTTATTTCTAACCAGACTTTGCACTCAGAGATGAAGAGAACAAGAGCAACTACTAACCAGGCAAAGAAAACAGAAATCCCTGACACTCCAGGACCAAAGAAGACAAAGCCAGAAGGACCATCTAGGCCTGCACCAGAAATACCACGAGGGACTCTTCCTTCACAACCGGTAGAAGTAAACTCAAGCCTAGATGCCAGTGACCTAGTAAGGAGATTCCTGAACGCCCGTGAGCCTAGTCCCACGGAAGAAGATCCTTCTGAGGATACCTTCCCTCCTAGAGAAGAACCCCAGAGATCTCCAGTTCACCCTCCTGCCCAGAGAGTTCCTATAAATCCACCACCCACTGACCAAACCCAAAATTCACCAACATCTCCTGCATACACCCCAACACCTAACGAGCGCACCCCTTCATCCGGGGGGAGTACTAACGGTTATCATTCAATGTTGTCCGTGCAGATAGATACGTTGGCTCAAAGGGTCTATGAGATGGACCAAGGAATTGCCAGCAGATTGTGTCATTTAGACCAACTCAGTCTGAGTATCACAACTAACGTGGACCGACTCAGAGCCACGGTCAGTCTTCAGGAGAACCAAGGTGCACAACTACTCCGGGAGATGGCTGACTTACGCAGTGAGCAGAGCAGGCAGAGGGATGAGATGAGAGCCATACGCATAGAAATGCGAAGCATTCAGACAGAGCTACAGGAGATCAGAGATAGGGGACGTTGAAAAAGGGAAGATTCTTTTACTTTTATTCTCAGCAAATAAATTGTTTGAACTAAAACTGAATAATTGACCCATATTTTTCTATTTTTTTCAAACTTTTTAAAGGGTCCTTTATATTCAACAATTTTCTTCAGACATTTTATTTTCAAATTTCTATGAAAAACAAAAGTTTTGCAAATACAGTTTATTTTTCACTAATTAAATTGTACAAACTCAGTTTTTGTTTTTCTGAAATTCTTGCTGGATTGGGACAAAATTAGGGTAGTCATGATTTTCGAAAAAAAAAGAGACTGAGGAATTTTTACATAGAGTTTTTTAACAGCTTCTGAATTTGATTGGATAAACATGAAGACTTGTTAAAAATTATGATTATTTTTGGTATCTTGAGGTTTTCAGGGAATTAAGGGAAAAAAAAATTATTTTTTTGAATTGGCATGCGTCCCGAAGCAACCCGGGACGGGCGTCCAGAGGGACGGGAGTCCTGCCTCTGGGACGGAAGTCCCGAAGGCCGCCCCTTCTATAAAAATTCATTTTTTTCATTTTCTCTCAAATCTACAACCAAAAATTCATCTCTCTAAAAATATTTCTCTCTACCTTCTCTCTACAAATTTTTGGCAAACTCTCCAAAAGTTTAAAAATTCGAGTTTCCCTCCAAAATTTGAATTTTAAACTTCACTCAAAAATTCGAATTTCCCTCCAAATTTTGATTTTCCCGCCAAAAAAATTCAAAATCCTTCCCTAACCTAATTTCATCCTTCTGAATTCAAATTCACCTCCAGAATTTGAGTTTAAAGATTTCCTTCCCACCTAAACTCTCTCGTACGTTCTTAATGGCTCCCAAACGTGCTCGTACCACATCTACCATGACAGTTACCTCAGTGGCACACCCTTTTATGTTGTTTCCCTCCAGCACAGCATACCAAGAAAGATGCCTTGGGTACATCGGGCGTACGATACTGACGGGCAGAACGTTGGATTGGGCAGCAGTACAGACGCTAGGAGTAGAGCCAGAAGTCAGACGCATACTCGACGTGCCACCTTACAGTCGAGTATTCATCGTCACAGAGCCCACATACCTGGAGCTGGTATGTGAGTTCTATGCATCCTTTACATGCCACTAGGAGCAGATCACATTCCGCTTGGGCGGAATAGATCGGTTGATGAGCATGGACTAGTTCGGCGTCGCCCTAGGTATCTGGCAGAGAGATGAGCTGGATATGCCCGCATACACCACAGCAGTTCGAGACTTCACGTCTGCAGACGTCTCCACTTCTTGGGCTCAGATCTGCATGACGGGTGTCCCATACCAGCATGGCTTTGCAAAAGCCACAGGTATTTATCCTACTCTTCGTTACCTGCACGCTATCATTGCACATACATTGTCAGGACGACGGACGGCTCCCGAAACTGTCACCCAGATGGAGACATTCCTTCTGGCCAACATGCACATGGGATCTACGGTAGAGATGGCTAGACTCATCACGGTCGTCATGCGAGGATTCGCTACAGACACCAGGAAACAGTGTCTGGGGCTCGGACCGTACATCACCAGGCTAGCCCGCTACCTGGAGTTAGACATAGAGGGCTCGGAGCTGACCCTGGTCACCCCGACCACCGTTCCCACTGATCTTACCATTCTACGGAACATGGGAATGGTTGTCCGGGATGCAAATGGCCGCTACACCATCCACACAGAGCAGCCAGGACAGGCATCAGCATCGGAAGCATTTCCAGCGCATATCCCTCCGCCCGAGACGTTCGTGCCACGTACTGCCTTCGAACGACACATGTCGCACGGATTGGCAGAACTATCTGCTCGATACAGTCGAGACATGGACAAGATTGACAGACGGCTGGCAATGATGGATGACAGGATCGCCATGAACACCAGCAGGATTGAGGAGATACATTAGCATACTTCCCGACTGGCGGAAAACTTCGAGTTTGACTTTACAGCAGACCTCGATCCACTGGATGATGACCCGTCGGGTTCTTAGTCTCTCTCTCCTTCTTTCCTTTCCTTTCTTTTGCTTTTGTTTTTCTTGTTCTATGTGTATAAACATGTCTGGACTGTATGATGTATGAATCTATGTACAAAGTTGATTTATATGACATATAGAATTGTTTGCATTATTTTTTTTTTTGTCTTTCTCACCCATAGTGTGGGTAAGAATCTTTTCTTTGTGTTTTATTTCTTATTTTCAAATAAGTGTGGGGTAGCAGTGCAAAATTTTTTTTGCATGCTTTTGCTTGTTTTCCCCGTATTTTCACACCCTTCCAAAATTGTTTTTCAAAATTTTTCCGTCTTTCAGACTTCTAAATGCAGTATGCTTGGTTAAACAATTGCTTATGTCTATGATATGTAGGTAGTATGTTATGGTTAGTAGGAGATAATTGATGACTATTGCTGAACTAATTGATTAGGAATAGGGAATTCCTGATAACTGAGCACAACCTTGTCTGGATTAGAGACCTCAGCCAATTACCTGTTCGAGACTTAACTAGATAAAATTAGACCAGTTGTGGATATATTGGCAGTTAGAATGACTAGATGAGACTCTGAGCTAAAAGTGAAAAGAAACAAAAGAAAGTTAATCAAATAAGGGTAGTTTGCCAGCGGCCTTCGCTACTCGAGCACCACTCCTTCGGGGAATTTAAAGCCTGATGCCCTAAGGTCGTGTAGATCTGAGAGTCATCGGAGTGGGACTCGCTACATGGGTAGTTGAAGTTGACGTGTCCTAAGCAGACTCAAAATACCCTGAATCTATAAAGAAAATAACTAAATGCTAAAACATAAAAAATCTGATCACCGAAGCTCAGAACTCAAAAGGTTGTCTGTTGTTAATATGTCTAGCGATGGGTCGAAGTGTTATCTGGTAGTAGTTAAGACAAGAGTACATTGTGCTGACTATCTGGTCTAGACTAGTACACACACTACACATCAAGAAGACCCTGTGACTAAGAAAAAAGTTCAACCTAGTTGTTGATTTGTTTTCTGCCTGATCATAACAAGCTACTAAAAACATCTGAGACCTTGTCATAGCAACCTAACCAGTCAGACCTGTGTTAAGACTTGTCTGAAGAATTTTTGGTATAAAAACATGACTAGGAATTTAAGTGACTGCACTACTGTTTAGAATCACTAACTTCAGGTAGACTTTGCTTGAGGACAAGCAAAACGTTAAGTGTGGGGTTATCTGATACGCGAAAATTGTATCACCTTTTAATCATGTTTTTATATATGATTTAGGGTGAAATTGAGAGTAAATTGATCTTAAATGTTTATTATTTACTTAATTTCACAGTTTTTATGATTTTGGAAGTGTCAGGTGAAAAGTAGACGAAAATAGCAAATTTTGGGGCAAAAACGCAATTTTTGGAAATGTTGACTTGGTCAAAGAGTCAGGACGGGCGTCCCGACCCAGTCAAAGCACAGGGACGGGCGTCCCGACTTGGTCAATAGACCAGGACGGGCGTCCAAGACTCGGGACGGGAGTCCCGACTTGGTCAACAGACCAGGACTGGCATCCCAATCCGGGACGGGCATCCCGAACCCCCAGATCAACTCCCACATCGAATGTTTGATGAAAAATCACCCCGGGAAGCTGCTATAAATACCCCAGGCCTCCAGTAGTTGAAATGATTCCTCTCCACTCGATCTGTGTCATTAAGTGGTTTCCAGTGTACACTTCTCTAGTACACAACTCACTCAGAGAGTCGGATCTCAGTTTTCTTTCTTGTTAGTGTTTTGTTTTAGTTTCTGAGAAATAGTCTCAGATCTTAGGCTTACATAGATAGGTTCGTTTCTGGTATTCATAGAATACCCGGGATTTCGTTAGGAGATCCTAAGAGGGCTCTAGGCTTTCGAAGAGTCAGTCCACAGGGCTGGGCTTAAGCTGGGTATTAAGGTAAAGCCCAGTTACTAGGCTGAGGAAGCGTCCTCCGAAGGTTCTGGCGAGCAGAGTTGGGTCAAGCAATACGGCATATACAGCAGTACGCTCCATCGGCGAGACTTCGTAAAGGGTGATTCTTTATGGCATCGGTCCCCCTGTCCCTCTCTTATATGTTGTTATTGTGTTTGTCCAAATAACAGTTTGAATACCAGATTATGATTATTATGAATATTTGTGATATATATTGAAGTTATAATGTTTTTCTATAAATGGCCACCTGCTTAATTATCCATTATGTCTGCATGTCTATTGCCGTTCTTTTAAACTGAAATTAGGGTTATAGACAATTCCTAACCATGGTCTATTCATAACCTGTTTAGTTTAACAGGCATCAATTAGTATTGGTGTCTGCCATACTAGATAAAATAATCTGCGGAACACCCTGTTGGTTGAAAGTAGTCTAGGTAGGCTGAGAAGAGTTTTATGCCGGCGGTTATGAGACGAGCAGTATGATCCCCAAAGTGACATAGGGCGTTCATTATTGACTGTAGTCCGAGCCGTGAGTAGGGTCGTTACCCTTAACGATGGGGCGGTAGCGTAGTAACTCAGATGTGGTAACCTTTAGACACAGAACATAGTTGCAATCCAGGCCAAGACATGTCTAAAATACTCGAATATAGGTCAATCAACGTATAGTAACAGTATAACATAAAATCAAGATCTCGTCTATAAAACACTTTCAGGTTTGGTTAGACTTAAACCTAGTGGAGAATGAATCACCCTCTCATCAAAGTTATTGATGAAGATTGCATAACTGGATTATAAGATAAGAGTTAGGAATAAAGGCTAGTTACTACTAAGCCGTTACCACTTCCTTGGGAGTACGATATTTATTTAATAAAATCGTAGATACTTTCTAACAGACTAGCTACACGATAGGTACTCTGCCTTAGGTTCTGGCTGATTAAGTGACACCATAGAGACTAAATGTGACAATTAGTCAATCACAGTCCATAATTATTCATAATCAATATAGTGTAAAATAACGCCTACTTAGCATATCAGTCGGAAATGCATCACATGGCATGCTTTTCCGTAAACTAATCTATAAGGTGAAAAGCTTGTAGATGTTCTATATGGCGTATGGAAGGCTCATAAAGTATCATCTAGTTTTATGGCTCAATCCTTATGATTAACACCTACAGTCTTTTCTAAAATTCTTTTAATACCCCTATTGGTTACCTAAATCTACCCATTGGTTTGTGGGTGATAAGCTGTGGAAAAATGATGTTGAACTCCATATTGCTTGAGAACTTTCTACAATTGTGAGTTGTAAAAATGTGTACCTCTGTCACTTATTAAAGCCTTTGGACAACCGAATCTGGAAAACAATTGTCTAATGAATCTACACACGACTTTAGCATCATTAGTAGGTAATGCCTGCGCTTCAGGCCATTTTGAATAGTATTCTACAACTACTATGATGTAATTATTACCAAAGGAAGAAGGAAAAAGACTCGTAAAGTCTATACCCCATATGTCGAATATTTCAACACTTTGTATCTGAGGCGTTCCGATTGGTATTGCTAAAGATAGGATTTATTACCTTATTTGATTATGAATAATTATGGAGGAAAATTTACTAATTGTCACTTTTAGCATTCATGTTTGTCACTTAATCAATCAGAATCTAAGACAGAGTATGATACGCGAAAATCGTATCACCTTTTTAGCATGTTTTTATGTATGAATTTGGGTGAAATTGAAGGTAATTTGATCTTGATTGTTCATTATTTACTTAATTTCACAGTTTTTATGATTTTGGAAGTGTCAGGTGAAAAGTAGACGAAAACAGCAAATTTTGGGGCAAAAATGCAATTTTTGGAAATATTGACTTAGTCAACGGGTCAGGACGGGCGTCCCGAACCCGGGACGGGCTTCCCGACCCAGTCAACCCGCAGGGACGGGCGTCCAGGACTCGGGACGGGCGTCCCAATCCGGGACGGGCGTCCCGAGCCCCAGAACCAGTCCCACATCGAATTTTTGATGAAAAATCACCCCGGGAAGCTGCTATAAATACCCCAGGCCTCCAGCAGTTGAATTCATTCCTCTCCACTCGATCTGAGTCATTTAGTGGTGTCCAGTGTACAATTCTCTAGTACACAACTCACTCAGAGACTCGGATCTCAGTTTTCTTTCTTATTAGTGTTTTGTTTTAGTTTCTGAGAAATAGTCTCAGATCTTAGGTTTCTATAGATAGGTTCGTTTCTGGTATTCATAGAATACCCGGGATTTCGTTTGGAGATCCTAAGAGGGCTCTAGGCATTCGAAGAGTCAGTCCACAAGGCTGGGCTTAAGCTGGGTATTAAGGTAAAGCCCAGTTACTAGGCTGAGGAAGCGTCCTCCGAAGGTCCTGGTGAGCAGAGTCAGGGCGAGCAATACGACATATACAACAGTATGCTCCGTCGGCGAGACTACGTAAAGGGTGATTTCTTTATGGCATTAGTCCCCATGTCCCTCTCTTATATGTTGTTATTGTTTTGTTCTAAATACATATTATGAATACAAGATTATGATGTTTATGAATAGTTGTTTTATATGTTGACGTTATTATGTTTTTCCGGAAATAGCCACCTGCTAAATATTCACTATGTCTGCATGTTTAATGTGCTCTTTTAAACTAAAGTTAGGGTTATAGACAATTCCTAACCACGGTCTAATCATAACCTGTTTAGTTTAACAGGCATCAATTAGTATTGGTGTCTGCCATGCTAGATAAAATAACATGTTGAACACCCTGCCTGTTAAAGTAGTCTAGGTAGGGGCCGTGCTGAGTCCTATTATGCCGGCGGCTAGGGCAAGCGGTATGATCCCCGAAGTGACATAGGGCTTTCATGGATGCCTTCGTCCCGAACCTTGAGTAGGGCCGTCATTAAGGTAGGGCGGTTTATTAGAGACCTCGGATGTGGTACGCCTTTAGACACAGAACATAGTTGCAATCCAGGCTAAGATATATCTAAAATACTCGAATATAGGTCAGACAACATATAGGAACAGTATAACATAGAATCATGACTCATCTATAAAACACTTCTATGATTAATTAGACTGAAACCTAGTGGAGAATGAATCACCCTCTCATCAAAGTATTTGATGAAGATTGCATAACTGGATTATAAGATAGGAGTTAGGATAAAAGGCTAGTTACTACTAAGCCGTTGCCACTTCCCTAGGAGTACTATATTTATTTAATAAAATCGTAGATACTTTCCAACAGACTAGCTACACGATAGGTACTCTGCTTTAGGTTCTGGCTGATTAAGTGACACCATAGAGACTAAATGTGACAATTAGTCAATCACAGTCCTTAATTATTCATAATCAACATAAGGTAAAATAACACCTATTTAGCACGTCAACCGGAATCGCATCAGATTTTTGGCGCCGTTACCGGGGAAATATCATAATGAATTTAGGACTCCTGATCAAAATTCTAGACACCGATCAAAATTCTAGATACTTATGATAGGTAACGGTAGTAACCTAGACCTTAGACCTAACACTTATTTTATGCTAGTTAGACAATCAATTTCCGAAATATAGGATTATCATAACTAATTGATTTTAGATAATATCTGAAATTAAGACACTTAGGATAATCAAATTTTAGAAAATCATTCTAAAACCATATTGAGGAAATTTAACTGCTTTCGAAAAAAAAAGAAAAAAAATTTTAAAATTTAAAATCCCAAAAAGAATGTATCTTTCTTGCTCAACGGTGAGTTGTTCCTTTTCCCTATCTCTTGTTTTTTTAGTTGTTTTCTTAGTTGCTCTTTTTTCGTGTTTTTCTTCCTTTATTTAATTTCGAAGAAATAAAAATGGAAATGAGGATAAAATATATTTTCTTATGAGTTGTAAAATGTTGGCTTAGATTTTTATCGGGAAGAAACTCTAGTTTAGAATTTTCTTAGAGTGATGCCGGCCTTATTAGGATGAGTTATGAAATAGTTTTTCCTTGATAGCCAGACCTTTGAATGTTCTATTGAAAAAAAAGGATGTTCCTTCTGTTATGTTGATAATTGCATGAGATCTTTTAAACCAAAAGGAATTACTGCACCCATTAGGGCATCACCTGATCAAAATTTGCCTTTTGAATGAATATGTGATGTAATGATGTAGTAAGAATTGTTTTAGGACAGAAACATGATAAGAAAGTTCATGTATGACAAATCCTGATCTTATCTAGTCTTGTCAAAAACAATAGGTTACACTGATCACTATGAGATGTCTGTGTTCAATAAAACTGATACTGAACCATAATTGATTAAGTTAGGTTTTATTGTTACGTAAGTTTGATATAGAATAAAGGGATAAGAAAAAGGGTTGAAAATCTAGAAAGCAAACCATTGGTCTAGATTAGAAAACCCCGAGTTAGAGGCTAGTGTAATACTGATAAATTTCTGGACGAAGACGTATTTGCCTTGTTTGCTATGTATAATAATTCTCATCTGTGGTTTATTGCAAATTATCTAGTCACTGAATAAGTTCCAAGTGATATGACTTATCAGCAAAAGAAGAAATTCTTTGCTGATTTGAAATATTACTACTGGGCAGTTTCTCTTCTATTTCAATTTTTTGCAGATCAGTTGATCAGAAGATGTGTCTCAAAAGATGAAGGACACAAGATTTTGGAGCATTGCCCTAAAGAATTTACGGAAGACCAATTGATGGCTATCAACACTGTCCGGAAAGTGTTGAAAGCAGGATCTTGTTGACCCACCATATTCAAGGACTTTTGTATCTCTGATACAGTCCTGCGATGCTTGCCAAATAACAGGTAACACATCTTCTAGAGATCATCTACCCCAGCGACGTACACAGAATGTTGCAACCGTTGATATCAGGGGTATTTCGAATCCTTTTCTCTTTCTTCCTTTGAACATAATTACATCATAGTAGTCGTGGAACACTTTTCAAAATGGCCTGAACCACAGGCATTACCTAGTTGTTTTCCCAGATTCAGAGTGCCGATGTCTTAGGAAGAAAGGCTCAGTCTATGTATCTAATCTGTGAAGTCTGCCAAGTACCACACTTTAGCAGGGATGGCTATGGGAATGAGATACGAACCATTCCAAAAAGAGGTAGGAGTAGGTTACTGTAGAATGCTGCTCCAATGGGAGACGCATACAATCCCCGCTAGAGGAATCATACGGGATTTAGCTGAGGAATAATTCGGAAGCTGGAAACTTTCAGAAGACACCACCACAGCAAAACCCACACTCGCAGAATCAACAGATGAGATACTGGCAACAATTAAAGCCAGACCAGTGCAAGCAAGTGATCTACCAAGTGGTAACGAAGGGTCGAAGGATATAGAGGAATTTGGCGTTGTATCAGGAGCATAGCAATGGAGGAGCTTGCATTCCCTGCATACCAATCAGCTGTGAGAAACTTCCCCGAGGAAGTCTCAAATACTTGGGCCTAGATCTATACAACTAGAGCCCCTACCACCACAGCTTTGCCAAAACTTCAGGTATCTTTTCTTCCATTCGAGACTTGCATGCCATACCTTCACTAACATTGGCAGGTAGGCACACCAATCCAAGAAATCTCATTCCTAGACACGTTGCTACAATTGTGAGAAATCTTACAACTGATTCGAGGAAACAGTCCGTGGGGCTCGAGCCATTCATCAAATGAATAGGCCACTACCTGGAGCTCGACATTGAAGGATCAGAGGTGACGTCATCCATTCCAATATCTAGAGCTTACAGAGTCAAGAGCGCCTCAGCAATAGCACATGGCTAAGGTGAAGAGCCAATTGATAGCCTAGAGGAAACCCTTCTGCTCGAGGCAAGAAGGGAGTTTTTCTAATCTCATCTTCCTTTACTTTTATTTTCTTCATTTTTGTGTCTTGTTTTGTTGGTTGTTTTATTTTCTCTCTTACCCTTAGTTAGTCAAATAAGTGTGGGGTAAGAGTTTTCTATTTTGTTTTCATTTCTTCTTGTCTTCAAATAAGTGTGGGGTAGTTTAGATATGCATGAACACTGAGGACAGTGCCAGAATTAAGTGTGGGGTAGCAGTGCACGGTGCACTATAGCAGTTTTTGTATGCTTTTGCTTGTTTTTCCCTGTATTTTCACACCATTCCAAAACTTTTTCAAAAATTTTCCGTCTTTCAAACTTCTAAATGCAGTATGCTTGGTTAAACAATTGCTTATGTCTATGATATGTAGGTAGTATGCTATGGTTAGTAGGAGATAATTGATAGCTATCTTGGACTAATTGATTAGGAATAGGGAATTCCTGATAACTGAGCACAACTTTGTCTGGATTAGAGACCTCAACCAATTACCTGTTCGAGACTTAACTAGATAAAATTAGACCAGTTATGGACATATTGGCAGTTAGAAAGACTAGATGAGGCTCTGAGCTAAAAGTGAAAGGAAACAAAAGAAAGTTAATCAAATAAGGGTAGTTTGCCAGCGGCCTTCGCTACTCGAGCACCACTCCTTCAGGGAATTTAAAGCCTGATGCCCTAAGGTCGTGTAGATCTGGGAGTCATCGGAGTGGGACTCGCTACATGGGTAGTTGAAGTTGACGTGTTCTAAGCAGACACAAAATACCCTGAATCTATAAAGAAAATAACTAAATGCTAAAACATTAAAAATCTGATCACCAAAGCTCAGAATTCAAAAAGTTGTCTGTTGTTAATATGTCTAGCGATAGGTCGTAGTGTTATCTGGTAGTAGTTAAGACAAGAGTACATTGTGTTGACTATCTGGTCTGGACTAGTACACACACTACACATCAGGAAGACCCTGTGACTAAGGAAAAAAAGTTCAACCTAGTTGTAGATTTGTTTTCTGCCTGATCATAACAAGCTACTAGAGACATTTGAGACCTTGTCATAGCAACCTAACTAGACAGACCTGTGTTAAGACTTGTCTGAAGAATTTTTGGAATAAAATCATGCCTAGGAATTTAAGTGACTGCACTACGGTTTAGAATCACTAACTTCAGGTAGACTTTGATTGAGGACAAGCAAAAAGCTAAGTGTGGGGTTATCTGATACGCGAAAATCGTATCACCTTTTTAGCATGTTTTTAAGTATGAATTTGGGTGAAATTGAAGGTAATTTGATCTTGATTGTTCATTATTTACTTAATTTCACAGTTTTTATGATTTTGGAAGTGTCAGGTGAAAAGTAGATGAAAACAGCAAATTTTGGGGCAAAAACGGAATTTTTGGAAATATTGACTTAGTCAATGGGTCAGGACGGGCGTCCCGACCCAGTCAACCCGCCGGGACGGGCGTCCAGGACTCGAGACGGGCGTCCCGACCTGGTCAACATATCAGGACGGGCGTCCCAATCCGGGACGGGCGTCCTGAGCCCCCAGAACCAGTACCACATCGAATTATTGATGAAAAATCACCCCGGGAAGCTGCTATAAATACCCCAGGCCTCCAGCAGTTGAATTCATTCCTCTCCACTCGATCTGAGTCATTTAGTGGTGTCCAGTGTACAATTCTCTAGTACACAACTCACTGAGAGACTCGGATCTCAGTTTTCTTTCTTATTAGTGTTTTGTTTTAGTTTCTGAGAAATAGTCTCAGATCTTAGGTTTCTATAGATAGGTTCGTTTCTGGTATTCATAGAATACCCGGGATTTCGTTAGGAGATCCTAAGAGGGCTATAGGCGTTCGAAGAGTCAGTCCACGCTGGGCTTAAGCTGGGTATTAAGGTAAAGCCCAGATACTAGGCTGAGGAAGCGTCCTCCAAAGGTCCTGATGAGCAGAGTCAGGGCGAGCAATACGACATATACAACAGTACGCTCCGTCGGCGAGACTACGTAAAGGGTGATTTCTTTATGGTATCAGTCCCCATGTCCCTCTCTTATATGTTGTTATTGTTTTGTTCTAAATACATATTATGAATACAAGATTATGATGTTTATGAATAGTTGTTTTATATGTTGACGTTATTATGTTTTTCCGGAAATAGCCACCTGCTAAATATTCACTATGTCTGCATGTTTAATGTGCTCTTTTAAACTAAAGTTAGGGTTATAGACAATTCCTAACCACGGTCTAATCATAACCTGTTTAGTTTAACAAGCATCAATTAGTATTGGTGTCTGCCATGCTAGATAAAATAACATGTTGAACACCCTGCTTGTTAAAGTAGTCTAGGTAGGGGCCGAGCTGAGTCCGATTATGCCGGCGGCTAGGGCAAGCGGTATGATCCTCGAAGTGACATAGGGCTTTCATGGATGCCTTCGTCCCGAACCGTGAGTAGGGCTGTCATTAAGGTAGGGCGGTTTATTAGAGACCTCGGATGTGGTACACCTTTAGACACAGAACATAGTTGCAATCCCGGCTAAGATATATCTAAAATACTCGAATATAGGTCAAATAACATATAGGAACAGTATAACATAGAATCATGACTCATCTATAAAACACTTCTAGGATTAATTAGACTGAAACCTAGTGGAGAATGAATCACCCTCTCATCAAAGTATTTGATGAAGATTGCATAACTAGATTATAAGATAGGAGTTAGGATAAAAGGCTAGTTACTACTAAGCCGTTGCCACTTCCCTGGGAGTACGATATTTATTTAATAAAATCGTAGATACTTTCCAACAGACTAGCTACACGATAGGTACTCTGCCTTAGGTTCTGGCTGATTAAGTGACACCATAGAGACTAAATGTGACAATTAGTCAATCACAGTCCTTAATTATTCATAATCAACATAGGGTAAAATAACACCTATTTAGCACGTCAACCGGAATCACATCAGAGTACCTATCATGTAGCTAGTTTATTGGAAAGTACCTACGATTTTAATTTAGAAATTATCGTACTCCTAGGGAGGTGGTAACAGCTTAGTAGAAACTATCCTTTTACCCTAACTTTCATTTTATCTAGTTACGCAATCGTTCATCAAAATCTTTGATGAGTTAGTGATCCTTACTACACAAGACTCGAGTTTATTTAGCAATCAAGAGTATTTATAGACAAGTATTCTGATTATGTTCTATTGTTCCTACATGTTGATTGACCTATCTTCGAGTATTTTAGATATATCTTGGTCTAGAATTCAATTACATACTATATCTTACTTGTGTACCACATATGAGTTATCTGATAAACTGCCCCATCGCCATTGACGGCCCTTCTCACGGTTCGAGTTAAAGGTATCCATGGAAGCCTGTGTCACTCAGGAAATCATGCCACTCACCCTAACGCCGGCATAAACACCCGAACTCAGCCTTATTAGACTACTCTAACAAACATGGTGATCTATAAGTTATTTCACCTAATATGACAGACCTTAATGCTTTTTCATCCTAAATTAAGGCCTGTTAAACTAAATGGGTTATGATTAGACCATGGTTATGAATTATCTATAACCGTTCATCTAGTTTAAAAGAGCAAGTAGATATTCAATCGTAATGTTTAGTTTAGAAGGTGACCTTTCCAAAAAAATGAATACAACTTCAACATGCAAAACATATATAACCTATCATCATAATTTAATATCCAAATAGGTATTTAGACAAACACAATACAGAATATACAAAGAGGATCTTGGGAACCACAACCATAAAGTATTCACCCTTTATCAGGTCCACCGACGGAGCGACTACTTGTATATCCTGGATTGCTTGACCTGACTCCGCTTGACAGAACCTTCCGAGAACGCTTCCTTAGCCTAGTACCAATTGCTTTACCTTACATCCTAGGCTTAAGCAAAGCCCAGTTGACTAGCTCTTCGCTCACCTAATGCCCTCTTAGGATCTCCTAACGAAATCCTGGGTATTCTATGAATACCAAAGATGACCCTATCTAGTCGAATTCTAAGATTCTGAGATAAATACTCAGAAAGCAAAGAAAATGAGACACTCTCGTATTGCTAAACTACTCGTGTGATGTACCTGAGATCAGTGAATGACTTGTACCGAGTGTAGAAATATACACTTGAAGTCACTAGATATTTAGATTGAGTGAAGAGGGATGATTTCAACTAAGGAAGACCTGCGGTATTTATAGCAGGGAACTTGAGGGTTTTTCTCTGTGATTCCTGATGTGGGATTCTGAATTGGTGCTCGGGACGCCAGTCCCGAATCTGTTGACCGGGTTAGGATGCCCATCCTAGGTCCGAGATGCCCATCCCGAGTCTAGGACGCCCGTCCTGGTTGTTTGACTGGGTCAGGACGCTCGTCCTGAACGGAGAAGTTATGAAAATTGCATTTTTCTCCCAATATTTGCTGTTTTCTTACACATTTCACCTGAAACTTCCAAAATCACAAATTATGCAAAAATGTGTTAATATCATTCAATTAGGCTCAATTTAGTTCCCATTTCATCCTAATTTGTGCCTAAAAACATGCTAAAAAGCGATATAATTTATGCACATCAGTATCACTTGCTGGGTAGACCATCTCAAGAAGAAATGTTACCTGATCTCTGATGCGTTCCAATAGATATGCTAAAAATAGGCTTTATTTACCCTATATCGATTATGAATAATTAAGGACGGACTTACTAATTGTCACATTTAGCATCTATGTTGTCACTTAATCAATCAAAACCTAAGGCAGAGTACCTATCATGTAGCTAGTCTGTTGGAAAGTATCTACGATTTTAATTTAATACTTTATCGTACTCTCATGGAAGTGGTAACTACTTAGTAGCAACTATCCTTTTACCTTAACTCTCATTTTATTACTTAGTTATGCAATCATTCATCAATATCTTTGATGAGAGGGTGATCCTTTCTACACAAGACTCAAGTTCATTAAGCATGCAAGAGTATTTTAAAGACAATTGTTTTGATGTATGTCCTATTGTTTGTACATGTTGACTGACCTATCTTCGAGTATTTTAGATATATCTTGGTTTAGATTGCAATTATGTACTGATTCTACTTGTGTACCACAACTGAGTTATCTGATAAACTGCCCCATCGCCATTGACGGCCCTACTCACGGTTCGAGCTAAAGGCATCCATAAAAGTCTTGTGTCACTCAGGAGATTATGCCGCTCGCCCTAACGCTGGATAAAAACATGAACTCAGCCTCATTAGACTGCTCTAACAAACATGGTGATATATAGGTTATTTTATCTAATATGGCAGACCTTAATGCTTCCGTCCTCACACAAAGCACTAAATTAAGGCCTGTTAAACTAGACAGGTTATGATTAGACTGTGGTCAGGAATTGTCTATAATCGTTCATCTAATTTAAAAGAGGAAGTAGACATGCAGTCATAATGATAATTAAGCTGGTGACCTTTTCGGAAAAATGTAAAGAACTTCAGCATGCAAAACACATATACATATCATCATAATTTGATATTCAAATATTTCTTTAGACAAACACAATATAGAATATACAGAGAGGATGTAGGGAACCACCACCATAAAGTATTCACCCTTTATCAGGTCTGCCGATGGAGCGACTACTTGTATATCCTGGACTGCTTGACCTGACTTTTTGCTCGACAGAACCTTCGGAGAATGCCTCCTTAGCCTAGTAGCAATTGCTTTACCATACGTCCCGGGCTTAAGCAAAGCCCTGTTGACTAGCTCTTCGCTCACATTATGCCCTCTTACGATCTCCTAACGAAATCTTGGGTATTCTATGAATACAAAAAACGAACCCTATCTAGTCATATTCTAAGATTCTGAGACAGATTCTCAGAAAGCAAAGAACACGAGAAACTCTCGTATACTAAACTACTTGAATGAAACACCTGAGATTACTAAATGACTTGTATATTGTAGAAAAATGTATACTTGAAGTCACTGAATGATTCAGATCAAGTGGAGAGGGATGATTTCATTTGAGGAAGGCCTGGGGTATTTATAGCAGGGGAACTGAGTGATTTTCTCTTCAGAAATCGATGTGGGATTCTGTGCAGGGGCTCGGGACCCCCATCCTGGTTTGTTGACCGGGTCAAGACGCCCATCCCGATGCTTTGATCGGGTCGGGATGCCCATCCTGAGTCCGGGTCGGGATGCCTGTCCTAACATTGGGACGCCCGCCCTGATCCACGAACTTCCAAAAATCACGTTTTTGCCCTAATATTTGCCATTTTCTTGGACATTTCATCTAAAACTTCCAAAATCACAAAAACTGTAAAATTATATTAATAATAGTCAATTAGGAATGATTTATCTCCAATTTGCCCTAATTTGTGCCTAAAAACATGCTAAAAAAGTTATATGATATATGCACATCACTCTCTAACAAGTATCGCAGGACATTACGTAAGATATTGCATCATTGAATATAGTAGGCCAGAAGAATCCTACTTCAAACACTTTCCTGGAAGTATTAGCTGCAGCTAGATAGCCGCCAGTGGGTCCATAGTGGCAATGCTCTAGAATTTGGAAACCTTCTTCTTGCCAGACACATCTTCTAATCAATTGATATGCACAGATTCGAAATGAAAAAGGATTCTCCCAGTAATAATTGATATGCACAAATCATATTACTTTTTTAGCATGTTTTAGGCACAAATTAAGGCAAAATGGGAATCAAATCGATCTTAATTGATTGGTGTTAACATATTTTTGCATAATTTGTGATTTCGGAAGTTTCAAGTGAAATGTGCAAGAAAACAGCAAATATTGGGGCAAAAACACAAATTTCGGAACTTCTGAGTTCGGGACGGGAGACCCAAGCTTGGGATGGGCGTCCTGACCTAGTCAAAGCATCAGGACGGGCGTCCCGAACACCAGAACTTGTCCCACATCAGACATTTTGGAGAAATTCACTCCAGAAACCTGCGATAAATACCCCAAGCCTCCAATAGTTGAAATCATCCCTCAGCACTCAATACAAGTTATTTAGCAACTTCGAGTGCATCGTTTTCTCTTATCTCTGAGAGTTTATCTCAGTATTTGAGAATTCGATTAGATTAGTATTCAATTTTCGATATCACAGAATACCGAGATTTTGCTAGGAGATCCTAAGAGAGAGATAGGGTGCATGTTCTTAGTTAGATTAGGGTAATTTGCTTAAGCCCGGGATGTAAGGTAAAGCAATTGCTACTAGGCCTAAAAAGCATTCTCCGAAGGCTCTACCGAGCAGAGTAGGATTGAGGGACATACAGGAGATGCAGTGCCGGCTGGATTTGCATAAAGTGGTGACTACTTTATGATATTGGGTCCCCTAGACCAGTTTCTAGATGTTTATGATTTGTTTTATCTGGATAAATATTTGATACTGAATTCATATATCATACATGTTTTACAATTTGAGATGCTACCCATTTTTCCGGGAAGATCATTGATGCATTCCGATTGGTATGCTAAAAGATAAGCTTTTATTACCTTATATTGATTATGAATAATTAAGGACAAAGATTTACTAATTGTCACTTTTAGCATTCATGGTTGTCACTTAATCAATCAGAACCTAAGGCAGAGTACCCATCGTGTAGCTAGTCTATTGGAAAGTACCTACGATTTTAATTTAGAAATTATTGTACTCCCAGGAAATTGGTAATGGCTTAGTAGTAACTATCTTTTTACCCTAACTCTCATTTTATTACCTAGTTATGCAATCGTTCATCAAAATCTTTGATGAGTTGGTGATCCTTACTGCACAAGACTCGAGTTTATTTAGCATGCAAGAGTATTTTATAGACAAGTATTCTGATGTATGTTCTATTGTTCCTACATTTTGATTGACCTATCTTCGAATATTTTAGATATATCTTGGTCTAGAATGCAATTACATATTGTATCTTACTTGTGTACCACGTCTGAGTTATCTGATAAACCGCCCTATCGCCATTGACGACCCTACTCACGGTTCGAGCTAAAGGTATCCATGAAAGCTTGTGTCACTCCGGAAATCATGTCACTCGCCTGAACACCGGCATAAACACGCGAACTCAGCCTCATTAGACTACTCTAACAAACATGGTGATCTATAGGTTATTTCATCTAATATGGCAGACCTTAATGCTTTTTCTTCAAGTTCTAAATTAAAGCCTGTTAAACTAGACAGGTTATGCTTTAGACCGTGGTTAGGAATTATCTATAACCATTTATCTAATTTAAAAGAGCAAGTAGATATGCAGTCATAATGTTTAATAAAGCAGGTGACCTTTCCGGAAAAATGACAATAACTTCAACATGCAAAACATATATAACCTATCATCATAATTTAATATTCAAATAAGTTTTTAAACAAACACAAAACGGAATATACAGAGAGGATCTAGGGAACCACCACCATAAAGTATTCACCCTTTATCAGGTCCGTTGATGGAGCGACTACTTGTATATCCTGGATTGCTTGCCTGACTCTGCTTGACAGAACCTTCGGAGAACGCTTCCATAGCCTAGTAGCAATTGCTTTACCTTACATCCTGGGCTTAAGCAAAGCCATGTTGACTAGCACTTCGCTCACCTAATGCCCTCTTAGGATCTCCTAACGAAATCCCGGGTATTCTATGAATACCAAAGATGTACCCTATCTAGTCGAATTCTAAGATTCTGAGATAAACACTCAGAAAGGAAAGAAAACAAGATACTCTCGTATACTAAACTACTCTTGTGATGCGCTGAGATCACTAAATGACTTGTATCGAGTGTAAAAATGTACACTTGATGTCACTAGATGACTCAGATCGAGTGAAGAGGGATGATTTCAATTAAGGAAGGCCTGAAGTATTTATAATAGGGAAACTGAGTATTTTTCTCTATGAAATTCGATGTGGGATTCTACTTGGGAGCTCGGGACGCCCGTCCTGGTGCTTTGACTGGGTCGGGACACCCATTTCGAGTCTGGGACGCCCGTCCTGGTCGTTTGACTACGTCGGGACGCCTGTCCTGAGCTTGGGACGCCTGTCCTGAACTGAAAAGTTCCAAAAATCATGTTTTTGCCTCAATATTTGATATTTTCTGGCACATTTCACTTGAAACTTCCAAAATCACAAATACTACAAAATTGTGTTATTATCAATCAATTAAGAATGATTTATCTCCAATTTTGCCCTAATTTGTGCCTAAAAAGATGCTAAAAAGTTAAATGATTTATGCATATCATATAACCCAACACTTAGCTTTTTGCTTGTCCTCAAACAAAACCTATATGAAATTATTGAAATTTAAATCATACGTGTAATCACTCAAAGGTATTAGCAATGTTTTTAGCCAAAATTCACCACTGAGTTAGATGATTAACAAAATAGGCTTGACTGATCAAGTTGCTATGGAAAGGTCTCAAATGTTTGGTAAATTATCATGGTCATGTAGATGCAACAATTCAATAACTCGTTTGAATTCTACTCTTAGTCACGAGGTCTTCCTGATGTGTAGTGTGTGAACTAATCTATATTAGATTGTCAACTCAGTATAGTCTTCTCTAAACCTTTACCCAATAATAATTCGACCAATCATCGAATATAATAGCAACAAACAACCTTTTGAGTTCTGAGCTTTGGTGTCAAGGCTTTGCATTTATAATTTTCAATAAAAGAATACACTGGTTAATGTATTTTTAAATTAATTGTTCAGGGTATTTTTGTGTTTGCTTTCACACACCAACTTTAACTACCCAGGTATCGAGCCCCACTCCGATGACTCCCAGATCTACACGACCTTAGGGCATTTGGCATTAAATTTCCTTCAGAAGTGGTTCTCGAGTAGCAAAGGACGCTTGCAAACTACCCATTTTGCTTTTAAACTTTTTCACTTTCAGCTCAGAGCATCATCTAGCCATTCAAATTGCTAACACATTCTTAACCGGTCTAATATTATTCAGTTTAAGTCTCGAAAAGGTAAATTGATGTTTCTAATCCAAACTAGGTTGTGCTCAATGATATAAGGAATTCTCTACTTCTAAGTGATGAATTCAGTAAAGTTATCAACTTGTTTCCTACTTATCGTAACACTCTACTCAACATATATCATAGACATAAGCATTTCATTAACTAATCAATACTGATTTTGAAGTCTGAAAGAGTGAAAATTTTTGAATTTTTTTTTGGAATTGTGCAATTTTAGTGAAAAGTATGGGAAAACATGCAAATTTTGACTACTATAGTGCACTGTGCACTACTACCCCACACTTAAGGCTTACACTGTCCTTAGTGTTCATGCATATCCTATTACCCCAAACTTATTTGAAAAATAAAAGCGGGAAAAATGAACAAACAAAACTCTTACCCCACACTTATTTGTCTAAATAAGAGGAAGAAAAAGAAAAGAAACAAGAAAACAAGGGCAAAAGAAACAATAAAATTAAAATAAAAGAAATAAATTTGTTATGTCATATAGATCAACGTTTTTCATACAAAGATTTATATGTCATACAGCCCAGGCTATCACATATTCATATATGAAATGAAGAACGAAAGAAAGAGAAAGAAAAACTAAGAACCCGGATCATCATCAGGCGCAAAGTAGACCTCGTGGTCGTCAATAGATTGAGTGGTCTGATACTAATAAAGCTCCTCTACCCAACTGTTGGTCATACTGACTCTGTCATTCAGCATTGCCAGCTGCCTCTGGATGTTCTCCATATCCCGATTGTGTCTGGCAGTAATGCCTGCCAACCCCTGTGACATATGTCGCTTGAAGGTGGTGCGTGGTATGAATGTTGGGGTTGGTGATGCCTATTGTTCTGCTGGTCCTGGCGCCGATGACTCCCCTGGCTGCTCAGTATGGATGGAGTATCAACCATTTGCGTCTCGTACTACCATTCCCATGTTCCGTAGAACAGTCAAGTTGGTGGGAATGGTAGTTAGAGCTATCTGGGTCAACTCCGAGCCCTCGATGTCCAGCTCCAAGTAGTGGGCTATCCGGGTGATGAACGGCCCAAGCCCCAGACACTACTTTTGGGTGTCTGTTGCAAACCCCCTCATGATGACGGTAATGAGTCTGGCCATATCCATAGTGATGCCTCTGTGCAAATGAGCTAGAAGGAATGTCTCCATCTGGGTGATATTCCCTGGAGCAGTTCGTCGTCCTGCTAGTATGTGGGCTGCAATAGTATGTAATTAGCGAAGGGCTGGAAGGATACCTGTAGTCTTCATGAGGCTTTGTTGGTAGGGGTGCCAGTCGTACAGATCTGGCCCAGGCGGTGGAGACGTCAGCGGATGTGAAGTCTCGCACGACTGTAGCGTAGGTAGGCGTGTCCAGCATTACCCAAAAAACTTCTAATGGATCTTACAGAGTTAGGTGGATGTAGTTTTAAAATTAATTCAATCTTTGCTTTGTCTACTTCCATACCTTTCTTGAGATCTTATGTCCAAAACAAAAATTCCTCTTTAACCATAAAATGACATTTTTCCCAATTCAAAACAAAATTAGATTTTATACATCGTTTGAGCATTGATTCCAAGTTTTTCAGATAGACAACAAATGAATTACCAAAAACTGAAAAACCATCCATGAACACTTTCATAGACTCTCCTAACATGTCATCCAATATAGAGGTCATACAATGCTGATATGTAGCAGGTGCATTACACAAACGGAAAGGCATTCTTCTATATGCAAATGTTCCAAAAGGGCATGTAAATGTAGTTTTATGCTTGTCTTAAAGAGAGATAGGGATTTGAAAATACCCAGAAAATCCATCAAGAAAGTAATAAAACATATGTCCAGATAACCTTTCTAACATTTGGTCAATAAAAGGTGGGAAATGATCTTTCCGTGTAGCGGTATTTAGTTTCCTATAATCAATGCACACACGACGACCAGTAACAGTTCTAGTAGGAATTAGTTCATTGTTCTCATTCCTAATAACCTTTATTCCACCTTTCTTAGGTACCACCTATACTAGGCTAACCCATTTGATATGCACAAATCATATAACTTTTTAGCATGTTTTTAGACACAAATTACGGCATAATTGGAACCAAATCGATCTTAATTGATTGAAATTGACATATTTTTGCATAATTTGTGATTTTGGAAGTTTTAGGATAAATGTGTAAGAAAACAACAAATATTGGGGTTAAAGTGCAATTTTTGGAAGTTATGAGTCAAAGGCTTGGGGTGGCCATCCCCAAGGTAGGACGGGCGTCCAAACCTAGTCAAAGCACCGGGACGGGCATCCCGAGTAGTGGAGTTGTGTCCCACATTGAATTTCCAAGAGAAATTCACTCCTTTCACCTGCTATAAATACCCTAGGCCTTCAATAGTTGAAATAATCTCTCAACACTCAATAGAAGTCATTTAGCAATTTCGAGTGTCTTGTTTTCTCTATTTTCTGAGTATTTATATCAGAATTTGTGAATTCGATTAGATAGTGTTCATTTTTGGTATTCATAGAATACCCAGGATTTCATTAGGAGATCCTAAGAGAGCATTAGGCGAGCGAATAACTAGTCAACAGGGCATTGCTTAAGCCTAGGATGTAAGGTAAAGCAATTGCTACTAGTCTAAGGAAGCGTTATCTTAAGGTTCTGCCGATCAGAGTCAAGTCAACCAACCTAAAGTATACAAGTAGTCGCTCTGATGGCGAACCTGATAAAGGGTGAATACTTTATGGTGGTGATCCCCTAGATCCTCTATGTATATCTTTGTGTTGTGTTTGTCTAAAGATTAATTTGAATACTGAATTATCATTGCTATGTTATACATGTATTGCATGTTAAGGTTCTACTCATTTTTTCATAAAGGTCACCTACTAAATTAACATTATGCCTGATTATCTGTTTGCTATTTTAAACTAAATGAACAGTTATAGACAATTTCTAACCATGGTCTAATGATAACTTGTTTAGTTTAACCGGCCTTAAGTTTGGGTAGAATATATTAAGGTCTGCCATATTAGGTAAAATAATCTACAGATTACCATGTTTGTTAAAGTGGCCTAATGTGGCTGAGTTTGGGCGATATGCCGGCGTTAGTGTGAGTGGCATGATTTCCTGAGTGACACAGGCTTTAATGGATACTTTAACTCGAACCGTGAGTAGGATCATCATTAAGGTACGGTGAATACATAAGGTAACTCAGATGTGGTACACAAGCAGATAAAGAACATAATTGCATTCCAAGCCAAGATATATCTAAAATATACGAATATAGGTCAATCAACTTGTAGAAATAGTGAATATACATCAGAATATATGTCTAGAGAATAACTCTTGCATGTTTGCTAAGTGCTTGTTATGTGTGATTGGGATCACCAATCTATCAAAGATATTGATGAACGATTGATTAATTGAATAAATAAGATAAATGTTAGAATTAAGGGATAGTTGCTACTAAGTCGTTACCAGTTCTCTAGGAGTACGATATTAATAATTTTAAAATCGTAGATACTTTCCAAAAACTAGCTACACGATAGGTACTCTGCCTTAGGTTCTGATTGATTAAGTGACAACAAGTAAATGCTAAAGTGACAGTTAGTAAGACTAAGTCCTTAATTACTCATAATCACACTATCTTTTAGCATACCAATCGGAACACATCAGATTTTTGGTGCCGTTGCCTAGGACATTCATAAATTTTTTTTGATTCCTGATCAAAATTCTAGAAGGTTATGATAGGTAACGGTAGTAATCTATATCTTAATAGACAATCACACTTATTTGAATTAGTCAATTACTTTCCTCAAATATAGGGTTAGCTTTAAATAATTAATTTTAGAAATTATCTAAAATTAAGAAATTTAGGTCAATCAAAGTTTAGAAAATTATTCTAAAACCATATTAAGGAAATTTGTTTTTTTTAAACAAAATATATATATAATTTTAAAAGCAAAATAATTTCTTTTCTTACACTTTTCTTTTCTTTTATAAATTTTATTTGGCTAATTTCTGAAAAATATTACTTTTTAGAAATTAATCTAATAAATTTTCCTGTTTATAGTTTTCCTATTGTTTATTTATTTTATGTTTCTAATTTCTGAATTGTTGTTATTAATAATTAATCTAACCCAAACTTTGCACTTATAGATGAAGAGGACAAGAGCAGCTACTAACAAAGTAGTAGAACAATTAGAAAATTCCGAAACTCTTGTTCAAAAGAAAAAGAAGCCAGAAGAACTATCAAACCCTGTAAAAGAGGCACCTCTGAGGATTAACCCTCCACAAGCAATGGAAATAAACTCGAGCCAAGATACTAGTGCTCTAGTGAAAAAATTCCTAAACACATGTGTGCCAAGTTCTGTAGAAGAAGAGGGTCCCTCTGAAGACACTTCTCCTCCAAGGAACGAACAACCAAAATCTCTAGTTCACACTCCTATCCAAAGAGCTCCTGAAAATTTACCAACTTTTGTTGACCGTACCCCGAATTCACCCACATCTCTAGAATTTACACCAGCTCTTAATGATAACACACCTTCATCCGGGGTTAGCACTAACAGTTTCCAATCAGTCTTATCTCTGCAGATAGATAATCTGACCAATAGGATCTATTATATGGATCAAACGATAGTAGGCAGATTCTGTCACTCAGATCAGGTTATACTGAATATCACCACAAGTGTACATCAACTCAGAGCTTTGGTGAATCTCCAAAGAGATAGAAATGCACTCGTGTTCCGAGAATTAAGCGAAATATGTGAAGAGCAAAGGAGGCAGCGAGAAGAGATGAAAGCAATAAGAGTCGAACTAAGGGAAATGAGAAAATAACGGCAAAGAAAAATGTAAGGTTTCGTTTCATACGCAAATAACTTAGCTTTTCAGAATCATTATGGGGATTAATAACTTATTCATTGTCTCAATCTTTATTTCAAAAGCAATAATTGAATTTTTATTAGTTTTCCAAAACCCTAACCAAATGATTTCTGTACTTTATGACAAATTTATATGAAAACTTTTCATGTTTGCTTTATTTTTCAATTTTATTTTTCAACACATGAATATTTATTGCATGAAAGGTGAAGAATGATTATGGCCAAAGAGATTTTGAACGGAAAAAAAAATAGAGAAAAGAGAATTCTTCGGAATTTTTTCAAAAACATATTTTGTATCAATATGCTTCATTATAATTTGTCAATGATTGATTTAGAAGATAATTTTTGTGTAAATGAGTTTGCAGGATATTACAAAATGAAGAGAAGCTCGGAAAAATGATGAAAATCAAGAACGAGCGTGGCACTCGGAGTCTGGCAGCGGGAGGAGTTGGAGACCCCTACCTACGTAACGGTTGTGCGAGATTTCACTACTAATGATGTCTCCACCGCTTGGGCCCAGATATTCACGACTAGAGGCCCCTACCATCACGGCCTCACGAAGGCCACATGTATCTTCCCAGCCCTCCATTATTTACATGCTATCGTAGCTCATACACTGGCAGGTCGCCGGATCGCTCCTGGGAATGCCACTCAAACGGAGACATTCCTTCTAGCCAATATGTACTGAGGCATCACTATGGATATGAGTAGGTTCATCACTCTCGCCATGCGGGGCTTCGCGACAGACACTCAAAAGCAATGTCTGGGGCTCGGCACATTCATCACCCGGATAGCTCACTACCTCGAGCTGGACATCGAGGGCTCAGAGTTGACCCAGATAGCTCTGTCCACCATCCCCACCGATTTGACTGTTCTCCAAAACATGGGGATGGTAGTACGGGATGCAGAGGGCAGATACTCCATCCACACGGAGCAGCCAAGAGAGCTATCAGCTCCGGAACCATCCGTGCAGCAGGCACCGCCAGCCCCAATGTTCATACCACGGACCGGCTTCGAGCGACATATGACACAGGGGCTGGCAGACTTGCAAGCCAAGTATAGCCAGGATATAGCAGACATCCGTAGGCAGCTAACAATGATAGACAACAACGTCAGTAGGAAAATTAGTCTGATAGAGGAGATATATCAGTATTACGCCAACAACCGCTCTACTGATGACCACGATGTCTACTTCTTTGCGCTAGAGATGATCCGGGTTCTTAGTTCTTCTTTCTTTCTTTCTTTCTTTTTTTTTTTTTTTTTTTGCTTCTAGTTGTTTATATGCTTATGTGGATGTCTGGGATATACACCATATATTTCTCTGTATGATAACTTTGATTTATATGATATTCAAGTATAGTTTTCTTTATTTTGATATCTTATTTATTTTTCTATTTTTTGTTTTACTATTATTTTTCAAATAAGTGTGGGGTAAGAGGATATGCATGAACAATGAGGACAATGTAAATCTTAAGTGTGCAGTAGTAGTGCACAGTGCACTCGTGTTTAAAGATATTTACATATTTTCTTCTATTTTTCACTGAAATTGCACCCTTCCAAAAAAATTCAAACTTTTTCACTCTTCCAGACTTCAAAAATGGTATTGATGGATTGAAAAACTACTTCTGTTTGTGATATATGTTCGGTAGCGTGTTATGACCATTAGGAAATATTTTGATTACTTTACTGAATTCATCACTTAGAAGTAGGGAATTCCTGATTTTTTAACACAAATTAGTTTGGATTAGAAAAATCAACCAAATATCTTTTAAAGCTAGAACTAAATAATATTAGACCATTTGAGAATATGATACCAACAAGAATGACTAGATGGAATTCTGAGCTGAAAGTGCCATAGCTTAAATGTAAAAAGGGTAGTTTGCAAGTGTTCTTTGCAACTTGAGCACCCCTTCTGAAGGGAACTTAATGTCTGATGCCATAAGGTCGTATAGATTTGGGAGTCATCGGAGTGGGGCTCGATACCTGGGTAGTTAAAGTTGACATGTGAAAGCAAACACAAAAATACCCTAGAAATCAATTAAAACATACACTCAGTGTATTTTTATTTGAAAATCATAACAAGAAAGTGTTTGCACCAAAGCTCAGAACCTAGAAGGTCATTTATTATGCTATTTGTATTCAGAATAACTGGTCAAATTATTATTTGGTAAATGCCTAGAAAGTTTATTCTGCGTTGACAATCTAGTCTAGACCAGTTCACACACTGCACATCAGAAAAACCATGTGACTAAAGTAGAGCTAGAACGCAGTAAAACATTTGAACTGTTCAGCCTATAAGGTCATGACACATTTACTAGATAATTGAGATCTTTACATAGCAACTCGATCAGTCCATGCCTGTTTTTTGAATTATCTGACTCAGTGAGAGATTTTGCTAAAAACATTGCTAAGAACCTTGTAGTGATTGCACCTATGATTTAGTCATTCACTAATTTCATATAGGTTTTGCTTGAATACAAGCAAAAAGCCAAATGTGGGGTTATATGATATGCAAAAATCATATCAATTTTTAGCATGTTTTTAGACACAAATTAGGGCATAATTGGAACTAAATCAATCTTAATTGATTGAAATTGACATATTTTTGCATAATTTATGATTTTGGAAGTTTCAAGAGAAATGTGTAAGAAAACAGCAAATATAGGGGAAAAGTGCGATTTTTGGATGTTTTGAGTTCGGGACGGGCATCCCGGAGCCAGAATAGCCACATCGACCGAGTCAAAGGCTCGAGGCAGGTGTCTCCAAGGCAGGACGGGCGTCCCGACCTGGTCAAAGTACCGGGACAGGCGTCCGGAGTAGTGGAGTTGTGTCCCACATCGAATTTCCAAGAGAAATTCACTCCTTTCATCTGCTATAAATACCCCAAGGCTTCAATAGTTGAAATAATCCCTCAACACCCAATACAAGTCATTTAGCAACTTCGAGTGTCTCGTTTTCTCTATTTTCTGAGTATTTATCTTAGAGTTTGAGAACTCGATTAGATAGTGTTATTTTTTTGTATTCATAAAATTTTCAGGATTTCGATAGGAGATCCTAAGAGAGCATTAGGTGAGCGAATAGCTAGTCAACAGGGCATTGCTTAAGCTTAGGATGTAAGGTAAAGCAATTGCTACTAGTCTAAGCAAGCGTTCTCTTAAGGTTCTGCCGATCAGAGTCAAGTCAACCAACCTAAAGTATACAAGTACTCGCTTTGCTGGCGAACCTGATAAAGGGTGAATACTTTATGGTGGTGATCCCCTAGATCCTCTATGTATATCTTTGTGTTGTGTTTGTCTAAAGATTAATTTGAATACTGAATTATCATTGCTATGTTATACATGTTTTGCATGTTGAGGTTCTACTCATTTTTTCGGAAAGGTCACCTACTAAATTAACATTATGCCTGATTATCTGTTTGCTATTTTAAACTAAATGAACGGTTACAGACAATTTCTAACCATGGTCTAATGATAACATGTTTAGTTTAACCGGCCTTAAGTTTGGGTAGAATATATTATGGTCTGCCATATTTGGTAAAATAACCTACAGATCACCATGTTTGTTAAAGTAGCCTAATGAGGCTGAGTTTGGGTGCTATGCCAGCGTTAGGGTGAGTAGCATGATTTCCTGAGTGACACAGGCTTTTATGGATACTTTAACTCGAACCGTGAGTAGGGTCATCATTAAGGTAGGGTGAATACATGAGGTAACTCAGATGTAGTACACAGGCAGATACAATACATAATTGCAATCCGGACCAAGATATATCTAAAATATTTGAAGATAGGTCAATCAACTTGTAGAAATAGTGAATATACATCAGAACATGTGTCTAGAGAATAACTCTTGCATGCTTGCTAAGTGCTTGTTATGTGTGATTGGGATCACCAATCCATCAAAGATATTGATAAAGGATTGATTAATTGAATAAAATAAGATGAATATTAGGATTAAGGGATAGTTGCTACTAAGTCGTTGCCAATTCTCTGGGAGTACGATATTAATAATTTTAAAATTGTAGATACTTTCCCAGAACTGGCTACACGATAGGTACTCTACCTTAGGTTCTGATTGATTAAGTGAGAACAATTAAATGCTAAAGTGACAGTTAGTAAGACTAAGTCCTTAATTACTCATAATCATCCTATCTTTTAGCATACCAATCGGAACGCATCACCATTCAGTATCAGAGATAGGATAAATAAGTCCAGCATCGAGTAATTTAATTACCTCTTTTTTAACTACATCGCACACATTGATTTAACCTCCTTTGAGGTTTCACACATGGCTTATACTCATTTTTTAAAAGAATCTTATGCGAACAAAAACTCGGATTTACACTTAGGATATCCGCAATGTTGTATGCAAAGGCTCTTATGTACCTTTTGAGTAAGTCCAATGTTGTCTTCCGTTGTTCTGCAGTTAGGTCGGCTGCAAGAATGATGGGAAACTTCTTATTATCGTCTAGGAATCCATAGCACCAATGCTTCGTTAATTCTTTTAGCTCTTATTTTGGGGGATCCTCCAAGGAGGTTTGTTTCTTCTTCAGCTCATGAGCACCTATCTCAACGAAACAATCAGTACTGGTTTCGTAGTCAAAAAATCAAAGTCAAATTTTTCCAAGCCCAAAGAGTTTTCCTTAAAGACTAGGTAATCAGAGATCAAATATGTCATATTAATTTCAATCAAATGGTCAATAGCATCTACAGAAAAGAAATTATCATCTAGATGCATAGGATGCTTAAGGGTTTCATTTAGATCAAAAGTAATATTCTCATTCTCTACCCTTAGTTTTATTTGACCATGACTGACATCAATCAAAGCCTTAGAGGTAGCTAGAAAAGGTCGACCTAGAATCAGGGGCTCGCCACTTTCACCATTCATATCCATGACAACAAAATCCACAGGAAAAGCAAATTTTCCTCCCTTTACTAAGAGATCTTCAATTATCCCCCCTAGGAATTTTCACTGTCTGATCAGCAAGTTGTATGCACATTCTAGTTTTTTTTCAAGTCATGCAAACCTAATTTATCAAATAAACTAGATGACATTAAATTGATACTAGCTCCTAAATCTGCTAAAGCATGCATATTATTAATATTACCTATCGTACATGGCAAAGTGAAACAACTTGGATCTTTCTGTTTGGAAGGCAGTTTGTTCAAAAGAACTACCAAACATTCTTCATTAAGAACCACTTTGTCCATGTCAAATTTTCTTTTATTACTAAAAATTTCCTTTAGAAATTTAGCGTATGTAGGCATTTCAGAAATAACATTATGCAAAGGTAAATTTACATGAATTTGACTAAAAGTTTTAAAAAACTTCTCAAATTGCTCCTTATCTTTATTCTACATCAGTCTTGTAGGGTAAGGTACACTTGGTCGGTACTCAGGGATAAATTCTGATTGGTTTCCGATTGGTATGCTAAAAATAGGCTTTATTTACCCTATATCAATTATGAATAATTAAGGACGGAGACTTACTAATTGTCACATTTAGCATCTATGCTGTCACTTAGTCAATCAGAACCTAAGGCAGAGTACCTATCGTGTAGCTAGTCTGTTGGAAAGTATCTATGATTTTAATTTAATAATTTATCATACTCCCAAGGAAGTGGTAATGGCTAAGTAGCAACTATCCTTTTACCCTAACTCTCATTTTATTACTTAGTATTGCAATCATTCATCAATATCTTTGATGAGTGGGTGATCCTTTCTACACAAGACTCAAGTTCATTAGGCATGCAAGAGTATTTTACAGACAAGTATTGTGATGTATGTCCTATTGTTTCTACATGTTGACTGACCTATCTTCGAGTATTTTAGATATATCTTGGTCTAGATTGCAATTATGTACTGATTCTACCTGTATACCACATCTGAGTTATCTGATAAACCACCCCATCGCCATTGACGGCCCTACTCACGGTTCGAGCTAAAAACATCCATGAAAGTCCTGTGTCACTCAGGAGATTATGCCGCTCACCCTAACGTCGACATAAACACACGAACTCAGCCTCATTAGACTACTCTAACAAACATGGTGATCTATAGGTTATTTTATCTAATATGACAGACCTTAATGCTTCCGTCCTCTCACAAAGCCCTAAATTAAGGCATGTTAAACTAGACAGGTTATGATTAGACTGTGGTTAGGAATTGTCTATAACCGTTCATCTAATTTAAAATAGCAAGTAGACATGCAGTCATAATGATTAATTAAGCCGGTGACCTTTCTGGGAAAATGTAAAGAACTTCAGCATGCAAAACACATATACATATCATCATAATTTGGTATTCAAATAAATCTTTAGACAAACACAGTACAGAATATACAGAGAGGATCTAGGAAACCACCACCATAAAGTATTCACCCTTTATCAGGTCCGCTGATGGAGCGACTACTTGTATATCCTGGACTGCTTGACCCGACTCTACTTGACAGAACCTTCACAAAATGCCTCCTTAGCCTAGTAGCAATTGCATTACCTTACGTCCCGGGCTTAAGCAAATCCCTGTTGACTAGCTCTTTGCTCACCTAATGCCCTCTTAGGATCTCCTAATGAAATCTCGGGTATTCTATGAATACAAAAAATGAACCCTATCTAGTCGTATTCTATGATTCTGAGGCAGACTCTCAGAAAGCAAAGAATACGAGAAACTCTCGTATACTAAACTACTTGAATGAAACACCTGAGATCACTAAATGACTTGTATAGTGTAGAAAAATGTATACTTGAAGTCACTAAATGACTCAGATCAAGTGAAGAGGGATGATTTCAACTGAGGAAGGCCTGAGGTATTTATAGCAGGGAAGCTGAGTGATTTTCTCTACAAAAATTGATGTGGGATTCTGTACATATGCTCGGGACGCCCGTCCTGGTTTGTTGACTGCGTCAGGACGCCCGTCTCAAGTTCGGGACGCCCATCCCAGGTCTTTGACCGGGTCGGGACCCCGTCCTGATCCAAGAACTTCCGAAAATCATGTTTTTGCCCCAATATTTGCCATTTTCTTACACATTTTACCTTAAACTTCCCAAATCACAAAAACTGTAAAATTGTATTAATATCAATCAATAAAGAATGTCTTATCTCCAATTTTGCCCTAATTTGTGCCTAAAAATGCTAAAAAAGTGATATGATTTATGTACATCATTTAACCCCACACTTAGCTTTTTGCTTATCCTCAAGCTATGTCTATATGAAATTATTGAAATTCTGAATCATATGTGCAATCACTCAAAGGTCTAGCAATGTTTTTAGCCAAAAGTTTATCACTGAGTCAGATGATTCACAAAATAGGCCTGACTTGTCAAGTTTCTATGACAAGGTCTCAAATGTCTAGTAAATTGTCATGGTCATGCAGTTGTAACAACTCAATAACTAGATTGAACTCTACTCTTAGTCACGGGGTCTTCCTGATGTGTAGTGTGTGAACTAATCTAGACTAGGATGTCAATACAATATACTTTCTCTTACCTCTTACCAGATAATACTTCGATCAGTCGTCGAATATAATAGCAACAAACAACCTTCTGAGTTCTGAGCTTTGGTGTCAAGGCTTTTCATTTATAATTTTCAATAAAAGAACGCACTGGGCAATGTATTTTTAGATTGATTGTTCAGGGTGTTTTTCTGTTCACTTCCACACATCAAATTTAACTACCCAAGTAGCGAGCCCCACTCCGATGACTCCCAGGTCTACACGACCTTAGGGCATCAGGCATTAAGTTCCCTTAAGAAATGGTGCTTGAGTAGCAAATGACGCTTGCAAACTACCCTATTTGTTTAAACTTTTTTCACTTCCAACTCAGAGCATCATCTAGTCATTTAAATTACTAACATATTCTCAACTGGTCTAATATTATTCAATTTAAGTCTCGAAACGGTATTTGGTTAATGTCTCTAATCCAAACTAGGTAGTGCTCAATTATCAGGAATTCCCTATTTCTAATTGAGGAATTCAGCAAAGTTATCAACCCATTTCCTACTGATCATAACGCTCTACTCAACATATATCATAGACATAAGCATTTCTTAAACCAATCAATACTGAATTTGAAGTCTGAAAGAGTGAAAATTTTTGATTTTTTTTGGAAGGGTGCAATTTTAGTGAGAAATATGGGAAAACATGCAAATGATGACTACTATAGTGCACAGTGCACTGCTACCCCACACTTAAGGTTTACACTGTCCTCAGTGTTCATGCATATCCTATTACCCCACACATATTTGAAAAACAAAAAGCTGGAAAATCAACCAAAACTCTTACCCCACACTTATTTGAGAAATAAGAGTTTAAAAAAAAAAATTGGAAAAACAAAAACACGAAATGAGGATAAAAAGAAAACAAAATAAAAGTAGAGGAAGATGAGGATTAGAAGAACTCCCTTCATGTATCGAGTAGAAGGGTATGCTCTGATCTGTCAATTGGATGTTCACCTCAGCCATGTGCTATTGCTGAAATGCCTTCGTCTCCGTAAGTTCTAGATGTTGGAGCGGCTGACTCTACAGTGTGCTTCGTATGGAGAGTGTATCTACCCTATGGGTCGCAAACTACCATCCCCATATTTTGAAGAACGGTCAGGTCTGGTAGATGGAGCTATCCTCGTCAGCCATGTTTCCTCAATGTCGAACTCCAGGTAGTGGCTTATCCGTTTGATGAATGGCTCGAGCTCCAAGGACTGCTTCCTCGAATCATTTGCAAAGTTTCACACAATCGTAGCAACGTGTCCAAGAGGAATGTGTCTAGAAATGTGACTTCTCTGGATTGGTGCGCCTACCTGCCAATGTCTGTGAAGGTATTGCATGAAAGTTTCAAATGGCAGAAAAGATACCTGAAGTTTTGGCGAAGCTGTGGTGGTAGGAGGCTCTAGTGGTGTAGATCTGGTCCCAAGTATTTGAGACTTCCTGGGGGAAGTTTCTCACAGCTGATTGGTATGTAGGGGACGCAAGCTCCTCCATTGCTATGCTCCTGACACAACGCCAAATTCTTCTATATCCATCGACCGGTCGATACTACTTGGTCGGTAGGTCACTTGCTTTCACTAGTATGGCTTTAATTGTTGCCCGTTTACTTTTTGAGAAGTGCCATCTTGATCCATTATAACACATGCTCCATATGGCGACACATCTATAACAGTAAACGAGTTTGACCAATAACAATATCTCATCTGTTGATTCTGCGAGTAGGGACTTTGTTGTGGTGGTATCTTCTAAAAATTTTCAACTTCAAAATTATTCTACAGCTAAATCCCATATGATTTCTCCAGTTGGGATTGTATGCGTTTCCCATTGGAGCAGCATTGATTGCAGCAACCTGCTCCTGCCTCTTTTGGAATGGTCAGTATTCCATTCCCATAACAATCCCCGCTAAAGTGAGGTACTTGGCAGACTTTAAAGATTTGATACACAGACTGAATGTTTCTTCCTTGTTGAAAGGCATTAATTTAACTGTTGTTATTAGCCTTTACTGCCTCCAATTACACATTAGAAGAAGCGTTAGCTGGTTGACAACCCTTTATCGCTTATCAAGAAATTGGCACATCTGACTATGAAAAACAGTTTCTCAAGGGATCTGCACATGATTTTAACATCATTAGTAGGTAATGCCTGTGCTTCAGGCTATTTTTGAAAAGTGTTCCACGACTACTATGATGTAATTGTTTTCAAAGGAAGAAAGATAAAGGATTCATGAAATCAATACCCCAGATATAAAAGATTTCAGTATTCTATATACCTTAATGGGGTAGATGATCTCGGGAAGACGTGTTACCTTTAATTGGCAAGCATTGCGGGACTGTATCAAGGATACAGAATCCTTGAATATTGTGGGCCAATAATATCCTGCTTCCAACACTTTCCTGACAGTGTTGATAGCAGTCAATTGGTCTCTCGTAGATTCTTTATGGCAATACTCCATAATCTTGTGGCCTTCGTCTTCTGAGACACATCTTCTGATCAATTACTCTGCAATAATTTGAAATATAAAAGGAATCTTCCCAATAGTAAAATTTTTAATCAGCAAAGAATTTCTTCTTCTGCTGATAAGTCATATCACTTGGGAACAGTTCAGCGACTAGGTAGTTTGTAATATGGCAAAACCATGGAGGAGATTTATCATACATAGCAAACAATGCAAATAAATTCCACCCAAAAATAATTTATCTGATATACTGTCTCATCCATAGCCTCTAACTCAGGGCTTTCTAGTCTAGACCAATTGTTTACTTTCTAGATATTCAGCCCTTTTTCTTATCCCTTCTTTCTATAGCAAATTCAATAAAATTTGACTAATCAATCTTGGTTCAGTATAAGTTTTTTTGAACAAATATCTCAGAGCAATTAGTGTGTACTATCATTTCAGATGAAACTAGGTATGATATAACTTTATCAATTAGCATATACAACAACTAGTAATCCCTTTTCAGTAGTGGTATGGTTCTACTGGGCATCTGTAAAGGTTTTACTTGCATAGTATATAACATGAAATTTCTAATCATGCCTTTTTCCTAAAACAATCATTACTACATGGTCACTAGCATCACATATCAATTCAAAAGGAAAACTTCAATCAAGTGATGTCATAATTGGTGCAGTAATAAACAATTCCTTCAATAAAAAGAAATCTTGCAGTTATCAGTAAAAAAACAAAAGGAACATCCTTTCTCAATAGAATACTCAAAGGTCTGGTGAAAGAAAAATTTATTTCATAGCTTGTCGAATAATTCCAGCATGACCTAAGAAAATTCTAACATGGCATTCTTTTCCAATTAAGACGTAAGCCAAAATTTGACAACTCAGAAGAAAAATATTCTTTCCTCATTTCCATTTTTTTCGAAATTAAATAGATAATAAAAATGACAAACAAACAGGAAAACTGTAAACATGAAAATTTTATTTCTTTTATTTTCTGGGAAAATAATATTTTCAAAAAATAAAATTTATAGATGAAAAGAAAAGATTTAATTTAAATTTTCAAAAAAAAATTTGTAATTTTTTTTTTTTCAAAAGCGATGTAAATTTCCTTAATAATGTTTTTAGAATAATTTTCTAAAACTTGATTATCCTAAATGTCTTAATTTTAGATAATTTCTAAAATTAATTAATTATGATAACCCTATATTTCAAGAAATTGATTGTCTAACTAGAATAAAATGAATGTTTTGTCTAAGGTATAGATTACCACAGCTACCTATCATAAGCGTCTAGAAATTTTATCAGGAATCCTAAAATTTTATGATATTTCCCTGGTAGCGGTGCAAAACATCTGATGGGTTTCCGATTGGTATGCTAAAAATAAGCTTTATTTACCCTATATCGATTATGAATAATTAAGGACGGAGACTTACTAATTGTCACATTTAGCATCTATGTTGTCACTTAGTCAATCAAAACCTAAGGCAAAGTACCTATCGTGTAGCTAGTCTGTTGGAAAGTATCTACGATTTTAATTTAATAATTTATCGTACCCCCAGGGAAGTGGTAACGGCTTAGTAGCAAATATCCTTTTACCCTAACTCTCATTTTATTACTTAGTTATGCAATCATTCATCAATATCTTTGATGAGTGGGTGATCCTTTCTACACAAGATTCAAGTTCATTAGGCATGCAAGAGTATTTTACAGACAAGTATTCTGATGTATGTCCTATTGTTTCTACATGTTGACTAACCTATCTTCGAGTATTTTAGATATATCTTGGTCTAGATTGCAATTATGTATTGATTCTACCTGTGTACCACATCTGAGTTATCTGATAAACCGCCTCATCGCCATTGACGGGTACTCACGGTTCGAGCTAAAGGTATCCATGAAAGTCAGGAGATCATGCCGCTCGCCCTAACGCCGGCATAAACACACGAACTCAGCCTCATTATACTACTCTAACAAACATGGTGATCTATATGTTATTTTATCTAATATGGCAAACCTTAATGCTTTCGGCCTCTCACAAAGCCCTAAATTAAGGCCTGTTAAACTAGACAGATTATGATTAGACCGTGGTTAGGAATTGTCTATAACCGTTCATCTAATTTAAAAGAGCAAGTAGACATGCAGTCATAATGGTTAATTAAGCTGGTGACCTTCCAAAAAA
The DNA here is from genome assembly GCA_027405835.1 of Asclepias syriaca. NCBI lineage: Eukaryota > Viridiplantae > Streptophyta > Magnoliopsida > Gentianales > Apocynaceae > Asclepias > Asclepias syriaca. Next base: position 14,221,368 of record CM049932.1, read on the forward strand.
ATGTAAAGAACTTTAGCATGCAAAACACATATACACATCATCATAATTTGGTATTCAAATAAATCTTTAGACAAACACAGTACATAATATACAGAGAGGATCTAGGGAACCACCACCATAAAGTATTCACCTTTATCAGGTCCGCCGATGGAGCGACTACTTGTATATCCTGGACTGCTTGACCTGACTCTACTTGACAGAATCTTCAGAGAATGCCTCCTTAGCCTAGTAGCAATTGTTTTACCTTACGTCCCGGGCTTAAGCAAAGCCCTGTTGACTAGCTCTTCGCTCACCTAGTGCCCTCTTAGGATCTCCTAATGAAATCCAGGGTATTCTATGAATACAAAAAACGAACCCTATCTAGTCTTATTCTAAGATTCTGAGGCAGACTCTCAGAAAGCAATGAACATGAGAAACTCTCGTATACTAAACTACTTGAATGAAACACCTAAGATCACTAAATGACTTGTATACTATAGAAAAATGTATACTTGGAGTCACTAAATGACTCAGATCAAGTCAAGAGGGATGATTTCAACTGAGGAAGACCTGAGGTATTTATCGTAGGGAAGCTGAGTGATGTTCTCTGTAGAAATCAATGTGGGATTTTGTGCAGACGCTCGGGAAGCCCGTCCCGGTTTGTTGACCAGGTCAAGATGCCCGTCTCAGGTCCGGGATGCCCGTCTCAGGTCCGGGATGCCCGTCCCGGTGCTTTGACCGGGTCGGGAGGCCCGTCCTGGCCTTGGGATGCCCGTCCTGATCTAAGAACTTCCGAAAATCACGTTTTTGCCCCAATATTTGCTATTGTCTTGCATATTTCACCTAAAACTTCTAAAATCACAAAAACTGCAAAATTGTATTAATATTAATCAATTAAGAATGATTTATCTCCAATTTTGCCCTAATTTGTGCCTAAAACATGCTTAAAAAGTGATATGATTTATGCACATCAGATTCCTTCTTCTCTTCCCCCTGCTACTTTATTTTCAACCACTGTCGGCGTTCGTCCCTCGGAGCTATCTTCTTTTTCCTACACAAAAATAGGAATATCAGAAGATTTCGGAATAGAAGGATTTAGAATTTTACCAGATCTTAGAGTTATAGTCTTGCATTCATTTAGCGGGTTGGTTTTAGTGTTTCTGGGTAATGCAACTTGTGACCTATGAGATAAATGAGTAGATAATTGTCTCATCTATCTCTCTAGTGTTTGTAACGAAGCGTGTGCGTTCCTGACTGTTTGCTCAGTCTGCTTTAGCCGATTCTTGGTCTCCTGGATCTTTTCTGCATTAACCTCATTGTTTGACTCCATTGTTTCTTTCTTGGAGTCAATGATGCCTTTCAGCATTTCTCTGAATTCTTGTAGGAATCTACTAGAACAACATAGTTCCTTGGTGTAGGCAGAGCAACATGTTGGTTCTGCGTATAGGGCATTTGCTAAGGTATCTTCTTTTGGAAATTTGCAGTTCTAGAATTATTCTTCTAGCTAAATCCTAGACAATTTCTCCAGTTGGGATTGTATGCGTTTCCCATTGGAGCAACATTGACTGTGTTAACCTGTTCCGTCTGATCTAGAATGGTCAGTATTCCATTCCCATAGCAATCCCCACTAAAGTGTGGTCCTTGGCAGAACTCACAAATCTGATACACAGGCTGGATGTATCTTCCTTGTTGAAAGGCATTAATCTGACTATTAAGGTTAGCTCTTAATGCCTTCAATTTCTCATCAAAAGAAACATTGGCTACACTCACTGATTGCTTCTTGGCACAGACACTTGTGCGCCAATTCTTACTGTTCTTATAGAGTCTCTCTAGAGCGTTTTTAGCATCTACCTCATTGAGTCTATTGAAGCCACCCTAGGGGTTAAGTCCATCAAGAACTTGCTTGCCTATTTCCGTCATTCCCCCATAAAACTGTAGGATCAGCAGAGTGATATGCACAAATTATATCACATTTTTAGCATGTTTTTATACACAAATTAGGGCAATATTGAAACTGATTTTATTTTGGCTTAATTTTGCTAATTCTTTGATTAAAATGATTTTAGGAAGTTTTTGGGGCAAATTCAAAAAGTATTACAAATTCAGGGACTCAATTACAAAATCTGAAGATATTTTACACGTCGTGCCTTGACACCCGTCAACACCTTGTTCTTGACTGCCGCCAAGAATGATCTGTTGATGGCCGTCAAGACCTCATCATTAGATTTTTTATTTGTGAATTTCCTAATTTACCCCCATGTTTTGTATCTATAAATAGTGGGTTTTCACCACATATTATATATGTGTAGAACCAAAAATTATAGTGAGAATTATAGGTTGTTCATTGTATTCTTCATACTTTGAATTTCTCAATACATGATTATTTGTTTCCATTTGTCATTCTCTTTTCTTGCTTTCCTTGAGCTCTTATTCATACACCAAGAAAAGAATTTAGGGTGTGCTTTAGTTGAGAGTGAAAGTCCAATCTTCTCTTGAGAGTTTGACTGTTTGAGACTCATACACCAAGAGGTTGAATACTCAAATCCTTGGAGTGAGGTTGGTAATCAATATCAATCCTCCTCCTAAAGATTAGTAAGTTGGATAGTTCACGACCGTACGGAGTTCAAAGTGCGGATTTCCCTTGGAGTAGTGTGTTGATGTATTGAATAAAAGGTGACAAGAAAACATACAAGAGATTGAAGATTTCAAGGAGTCCTAGCTTCACTTGTACACATTTTTCCTCTTTGATTTTCTATTGATCTTGTATGTATGATTTTAACATTAATTCTACTTTACGATCTCTTAATGTTCTACATTGCTTTAGGAATAATTGTTGAGAATTCTTTGATGTATCATGTTTGTGTGTCTTCATGTTAATCTATATCAATTGTTCTTTGATTTTTGCATCTATGTGTCTAAGGATTCCATCTTAATAGATGTTAAGGTCCTAAGATATTATGATATAGGCTACCATATCCCTAAAGAGGGCAATTTGGTGAGCTTTAAGGGGAGAGGTCAATACAACCTTGATGTTGGAACCTAAACCTTGGTTTTGTCTAAGTTTCATTATTAGTAGAGAATTCCTAACTTCCTTGGGAAACAATTTTTATAAATTTTAAAATGATGGTGTTCAATCCTTTTCTTAATATACATTCATAATCAACATATATAATAGTTGAGCCTTGACATAATCTAAAGAAAATGTTGGCTAAAAAAATGCTCACCAGAATGTCTCATTTTCTCTGTTTTCTGAGTGTTTATCTCAGATTCTAGGAATTCGATTAGATAGTATTGGTCTTTAGTATTCATAGAATACCAGAATTTCGTTAGAAGATCCTACGAGAGCAATAGGTGAGCGAAGAATTAGTTAACATGGCATTGCTTAAGCCCAGGATGTAAGGTAAAGCAATCGCTACTAGGCCAAGGAAGCTTTCTCTGAAGGTTCCGCCGATCAGAGTCGGATCGAGCAACCCAAAGGATACAAGTTTGGCAATATCGGCGGACCTCATAAAGTGGTGACTACTCTATGGACATGATTCCCTAGGTCCTCTCTGTATATCTCTTAGTTATGTTCATCTAAATATCTATTTGAATACTGAATTATGAATGTTATACTATGCATGTTTTGCAAGTTGAGGTTCTACTCATTTTTTCGGAAAGGTCACCTGCTAAATTAAACATTATGCATGATTATCTGTTTGCTATTTTAAACTAAATGAATGGCTATAGACAATTCCTAACCATGGTGGTGTGTTCCGATTAGACATGCTAAAAGATAGGATTTATTTACCTATGTTGATTATGAATAATTAAGGACTGAGTTTTACTAATTGTCACTTTTAGCAATAATGGTTGTTACTTAATCAATCAGAACCTAAGGCAAAGTACCTATCGTGTAGCTAGTTATTTGGGAAGCACCTAAGATTTTAATTTATTATTATCGTAATCCCAAGGAACTGGTTCTTGGTGTTTATCGCGAACCCTCGCATGACTAAGGTGATGAGTCTGGCCATATCCACAGTGATGCATATAGGCCAGCAGGAATGTCTCCATTTGGGTGACATTCCCTGGAGCAGTCCGCCGCCCTGCTAGTGTATGGGCTACAATGGTATGTAAATTGTGTAAGGCTGGAAGAATACCTGTGGCTTTCGTGAAGCCATGCTAATAGGGGACTCCAGTCGTACAGATCTGGGCCCAGGCAGTGGAGACATCAACGGGAGTGAAGTCTCGTACTGCCATCAAGTAAGTGGAGGTTTCCAGCTCCTCCCGCTGCCAAACACAGAGTGCAATGCCGAACTCGGCCATGCTCATCGATCGGTCTATTACACCAAGTCGGAATGTAACATGCTCACGCTGGAATGTGAAAGAAGCGTAGAACTCACATACCAGCTCTAGATAAGTCAGCTCGATGACGATGAAGACTCGACTGTAGGGTAAGATGTCGAGCATGCATCGAATCTCCTGCTCGACTCCAAGTGTCCTGACTGCAGTCCAGTCAAGAGTCTGTCCTACTAGAATGCTACGTCTGATCAATCCCTGGCTCCTCTCCAGATAAGCTGGGACGGTAGGGAAGAGCGTGAAAGGGTGTGTCACAGCTGTGACAATCATGGATGGAGTGGCACGTGCATGTTTTGGAACCATGTGCACTTTTCTTAAAAGTGGCGGGAAAATTCAAAATTTGGCGGGGAAAAAATTCAAATTCTAATTTTGGAGGCAAATTCGAATTTAGAAGAAAGGAATTGGCTTAAGTGAAGATTTTGAATTTTGGCGGGAGATTTTGAATTTTGGCAGGAAATTTTGAATTTTGGCAGGAAATTCGAATTTAGGAAGAAATTCAAAAATTCAAATTTTTGGAGGAAAAATTTGAAAATTTTAAATTTTAAATTTTTGGAAGAGAAATTGTGAAGAGAAAAATTTTTAGAGAGAAGGAAAAGTGATTCTTGGTGTCAAAATTATGAGGGAAAATGTAATATTTAAAGATTTTTTCCCCTCAGGACGCCAGTCCTGATTGCCTCGGGATGCGTGTTCCGCTCGTTTTCGATTCTCATTGATTTTTTGAGTTTCTTTTTACCTTGTAATCTCCTGCAAACACTTTTACACAAAACTTATATTCAAACAAATTATTATAATGGCTTAATTTAACAAAGAATTTGTTTCTCTCGTCTTTTTCTAATTTAATAAATTTCTTACGCCATAATCATTCTCCACTTTTTCATACAAAAAATATTCTTTGAAAAATAAATTTGAAAAAGAGTTCAAGAATGAAAATCCTTCGTATAAATTTTTTGCAAAGAATAAAAAATATTTGCATATAATTTGGAAATAAAATTAATAAACAACCGACTATTGATTTTGGAATAACAATAAAAAAATTATTGGGTAAATTATTGATACGTTCCGATTGGCATTGCTAAAGATAGGATTTATTACCCTATATTGATTGTGAATAATTGAGGACGGAGATTTACTAATTGTCACTTTTAGCATTCATGTTTGTCACTTAATCAATCAGAACCTAATGCAGAGTACCTATCGTGTAGCTAGTCTATTGGAAAGTACCTACGATTTTAATTTAGAAATTATCGTACTCCCAAGGAAGTGGTAACGGCTTAGTAGCAACTATCCTTTTACCTTAACTTTCATTTTATTATCTAGTTATGCAATCGTTCATTAAAATCTTTGATGAGTTGGTGATCCTTACTACACAAGACTCGAGTTTATTTAGCATGCAAGAGTATTTATAGACAAGTATTCTGATGTATGTTCTATTTTTTTCTACATGTTGATTGACCTATCTACGAGTATTTTAGATATATCTTGGTCTAGAATGCAATTACATACTGTATCTTACTTGTGTACCACATCTGAGTTATCTGATAAACCGCCCCATCGCCATTCACTGCCCTACTCACGGTTCGAGTTAAAGGTATCCATGAAAGCCTGTGTCACTCAGGAAATCATGCCACTCACCCTAACACCGACATAAACACCCAAACTCAGCCTCATTAGACTACACTAACAAACATGGTAATCTATAAGTTATTTCACCTAATATGGCAGACCTTAATACTTTTTCATCCTAAATTAAGGCTTGTTAAACTAAACAGGTTATGATTAGACCATGGTTAGGAATTGTCTATAACCGTTCATCTAGTTAAAAGAGCAAGTAGATATTCAGTCGTAATGTTTAATTTAGCAAGTGACCTTTCCGGAAAAGTGAAAACAACTTCAACATGCAAAACTTATATAACCTATCATCATAATTTAATACTCAAATAGGTATTTAGACAAACACAATACAGAATATACAGAGAGGATCTAGGGAACCACCACCATAAAGTATTCACCCTTTATCAGGTCCGCCGACAGAGTGACTACTTGTATATCCTGGATTACTTGACCTGACTCTGCTTGACAGAACCTTCGGAGAACGCTTCCTTAGCCTAGTAGCAATTGGTTTACCTTACATCCTGGGCTTAAGCAAAGCCCTGTTGACTAGCTCTTCGCTCACATAATGCCCTCTTAGGATCTCCTAGCAAAATCTTGGATATTCTCTGAATACCAAAGATGAACCCTATCTAGTTAAATTCTAAGATTCTGAGATAAACACTCTGAAAGCAAAGAAAATGAGACACTCTCGTATTGCTAAACTACTCGTGTGATGTACCTGAGATCATCACTAAATGACTTGTATCGAGTGTAGAAATGTACACTTGAAGTCACTAGATGATTCAGATCGAGTGAAGAGGGATGATTTCAATTGAGGAAGACCTGGGGTATTTATAGCAGGGAACCTGAGGGTTTTTCTCTGTGATTCTCGATGTGGGATTCTGCACTGGTGCTCGATACACTCGTCTCAAGTCCGAGACGCCCGTCTCGAGTCCGGGACACCCGTCTGAGTCTGTTGACCGGGTTAGGATGCCCGTTCTGGGTTCAGGACGCCCGTCTTGGTCGTTTGACTGGGTCTGGACGCCCGTCCTGAACTGAGATGTTCTGAAAATTGCATTTTTACCCCAATATTTCATGTTTTCTTACACATTTCACCTGAAACTTCCAAAATCACAAATTATGCGAAAATGTGTTAATACCATTCAATTAGGCTCAATTTAGTTCCCATTTTGTCCTAATTTGTGCCTAAAAACATGCTAAAAAGTTATATAATTTATGCACATCATTTAACCCCACACTTAGCTTTTTGCTTGTCCACAAGCAACGTCTATATGACATTTAATGAGTGATAATCATAGGTGCAATCACAAAAAGGGTTTTAGCAATGTTTTTAGCAAAATTCTTCACTGAGTTAGATGATTCAGAAAATAGACATGCATTGATCGAGTTGTGATGGGGTTTCCGACCGACGTGCTAAATAGGTGTTATTTTACCCTATGTTGATTATGAATAATTAAGGACTGTGAATTAACTAATTGTCACATTTAGTCTATGGTGTCACTTAATCAGCCAGAACCTAAGGCAGAGTACCTATCGTGTAGCTAGTCTATTGGAAAGTATCTACGATTTTATTAAATAATTATCGTACTCCCAGGGAAGTGGCAACGGCTTAGTAGTAACTAGCCTTTTATCCTAACTCCTATCTTATGATCCAGTTATGCAATCTTCATCAAATACTTTGATGAGAGGGTGATCCATTCTCCACTAGGTTCAAGTCCAATTAACCCTAGAAGTGTTTTAAAGATGAGTTCTGATTCTATGTTATACTGTTACTATACATTGATTGACCTATATTCGAGTATTTTAGACATGTCTTGGCCTGGATTGCAACTATGTTCTGTGTCTAAAGGTTACCACATCTGAGTTTCTACGCTACCGCCCCATCGTTAAGGGTAACGGCCCTACTCACGGCTCGGACTAAAGTCAGCAATGACCGCCCTATGTCACTTTGGGGATCATACTGCTCGTCTCATAACCGCCGGCATAATACTCAACTCAGCCTACCTAGACTACTTTCAACCAACAGGGTGTTCCGCAGATTATTTTATCTAGTATGGCAGACACCAATACTAATTGATGTCTGTTAAACTAAACAGGTTATGAATAGACCGTGGTTAGGAATTGTCTATAACCCTAATTTCAGTTTAAAAGCACGGCAATAGACATGCAGACATAATGGATATTTAAGCAGGTGGCCATTTCTAGAAAAACATAATAACTTCAACATATATCACAAATATTCATAAAAACATAATCTGGTATTCAAATCAGTATTTGGGCAAACACAATAACAACATATAAGAGAGGGACAGGGGGACCGATGCCATAAAGAATTCACCCTTTACGAAGTCTCGCCGATGGAGCGTACTGCTGTATATGCCTTATTGCTTGACCCGACTCTGCTCGTCAGAACCTTCGGAGGACGCTTCCTCAGCCTAGTGGCTGGGCTTTACTTAACAACCCGGCTTAAGCCCAGCCCTGTGGACTGACTCTTCGAACGCCTCGAGCCCTCTTAGGATCTCCTAACGAAATCCCAGGTATTCTAGGAATACCAGAAACGAACCAATCTATAGAAGCCTAAGATCTGAGACTATTTCTTAGAAACTAAAACAAACACTAATAAGAAAGAAAACTGAGATCCGAGTCTCTGAGTGAGTTGTGTACTGGAAAACTGTACACTGGAAACCACTTAATGACTCAGATCGAGTGGAGAGGGATGATTTCAACTGCTGGAGGCCTGGGTTATTTATAGCAGCTTCCCGGAGTGAAAAATTCTGAAAAATTCGATGTGGGACAGCTTCTGGCGGCTCGGGACGCCCGTCCTGAATCGTTGACCAGGTTCGGGACGCCCGTCCTGGCGGTTTGACCGGGTCGGGACGCCCGTCCCGGGTTCGGGACGCCCGTCCCGGACCTTTGACCGGGTCAACATTTCCAAAAATTGCGTTTTTGCCCCAGAATTTGCTGTTTTCGTCTACTTTTCACCTGACACTTCCAAAATCATAAAAACCGTGAAATCAAGTAAATAGTAAACAATTAATGTCCATTTACTCTCAATTTCACATTAAAACATACATAAAAACATGCTAAAAATGTGATACGATTTTAGCGTATCAGATAACCCCACACTTAGCTTTTTGCTTGTCCTCAAGCAAAGTCTACATGGAGTTAGTGATTTTAAACCGTAGTGCAGTCACTTAAATTCCTAATCATGTTTTTATTCCAAAAATTCTTCAGACAATTCTTAACACAGGTCGACTGGTTAGGTTGCTATGACAAGGTCTCAAATGTTTCTAGTAGCTTGTTATGATCAGGCAGAAAACAAATCAACAACTAGGTTGGACTTTTTTTCCTAGTCACAGGGTCTTCCTGATGTGTAGTGTGTGTACTAGTCTAGACCAGATAGTCAACACAATGAACTCTTATCTTAACTGCTACCAGATAATACTTCGACCTATCGCTAGACATACTGACAACAGATAACTTTCTGAGTTCTGAGCTTTGGTGATCAGATTTTTAATGTTTTAGCACTTAGTTATTTTCTTTATAGATTCAGGGTATTTCGAGTTTGCTTAGAACACGTCAACTTCAACTATCCATGTAGCGAGTCCCACTCCGATGACTCCCAGATCTACACGACCTTAGGGCATCAGGCTTTAAGTTCCCCGAAGGAGTGGTGCTCGAGTAGCGAAGGCCGCTGGCAAACTACCCTATTGTAATTAACTTCCTTAAGTTCTTTTCACTTTTGCTCAGAGTCTCATCTAGTCATTCTAACTGCCAATATATCCACAACTGGTCTAATTTTATCTAGTGGATCTCGAATAGGCAATTGGTTGAGGTCTCTAATCCAGACAAGGTTGTGCTCAGTTATCAGGAATTCCCTATTCCTAATCAATTAGTCCAAGATAGCTATCGACTATCTCCCACTAACCATAACATACTACCTACATATCATAGACATAAGCAATTTGTTTAACCAAGCATACTGCATTTAGAAGTCTGAAAGACGGAAAATTTTGAAAAATTTTGGAAGGGTGTGAAAATACTGGGAAAACAAGCAAAGCATGCGAAAATTTTTCAAACTGCTTCAAACTGCTACAGTGCACCGTGCACTGCTACCCCACACTTAAGTTTGGCACTGTCCTCAGTGTTCATGCATAGCTAATTACCCCACACTTATTTGAAGACAAGAAATAAAACATAATAAAAAAAACAAGAAAAGACAGAATAATGCAACAATTCTGTATGTCATATAAATCAAGTTTGTACAAAGATTCATAGTCATACAGCCCAGACATACACAAAGAACAAGATAAACAAAAGACGAAAGAAAAAGAAAGAAAGAGAAGGAGAGAGACTAAGAACCCGGCGGGTCGCCATCTAGTGGACCGAGGTCTGTTAAGTCAAACTCGAAGTTCTCCGCTACTCGGGCAGTCTGCTGATGTAACTCCTCAATCCTACTGGTGATCATGGCGATCCTGTCATCCATCACCGCCAGTCGTCTGTCAATCCTGTCATCCATCATTGCCAGCCGTCTGTCGATCCGGTCCATGTCTCGACTGTATCGTGCCGATAGTTCTGCCAATCCGTGCGACATGTGTCGTTCGAAGGCAGTACGTGGCACGAACGTCTCGGATGGATGGATATGCGGTGGAGCTGCTTCTGATGCCGAAGCCTGTCCTGGCTGCTCTGTGTGGATGGTGTAGCGGCGCTCGCATCCCGGACAACCATTCCCATGTTCCGTAGGATGGTAACGTCTGTGGGAATAGTGGTTGGGGCGACCAGAGTAAGCTCCGAGCCCTCTATGTCCAACTCCAGGTAGCGGGCTATCCTGGTGATGAATGGCCCGAGCCCCAGACACTGTTTCCGAGTGTCCGTAGCAAAACCCCGCATGATGACTGTGATAAGTCGAGCCATCTCTACTGTAGATCCCATATGCATGTTGGCCAAGAGGAATGTCTCCATCTGGGTGACATTCCCGGGGGCCGTCCGTCGTCCTGACAAAGTGTGTGCAATAATGGCATGTAAGTAGCGAAGAGCAGGATAGATACCTGTGGCTTTCGCAAAGCCATGCTGGTAGGGAACACCCGTCATACAGATCTGAGCCCAAGCAGTGGAGACATCTGCAGAAGTGAAGTCCCGAACTGCTGTGGTGTAGGCGGGCGTATCCAGCTCCTCTCTCTGCCAGATACCCAAAGCGATGCCGAACTCGGCCATGCTCATCGACCGATCTATTCCGCCTAAGCGGAATGTGATCTGCTCCTGGTGGCATGCAAAGGATGCATAGAACTCACATACCAGCTCCAGTACGTGGGTCTGTGACGATGAATACTCGACTGTAGGGTAGTACATCGAGTATGCGTCTGATCTCAGCCTCTACTCCCAGTGTCTGTACTGCTGCCCAATCCAGCGTTCTGCCCGTCAGAATCGTGCGTCCGATGTACCCAGTGCATCTCTCCTGATATGCTGTGCTGGAGGGAAACAGCATAAAAGGATGTGTCACTGAGGTAACTGTCATAGTGGATGGGTACGAGCACGTTTGGCAGCCATTTGGTTTGAAAGTGTTTGAGAGACTTTTGGGGAGTTTAGGTAGGAAGGAAGGTTCGAATTCGAATTCTGGAGGTGAATTTGAATTCAAAAGGGTGAAATTAGGCTAGGGAAAGATTTCGAAATTTTTGGCGGGAAATTCGAATTTTGGAGGGAAATTCGAATTTGGAAGGAAATTTAAAATTTAAATTTTGGAGGGAAATTTGAAATTTTAAATTTGAAAAGTTTGCCAAAGGAAAAGAGAGAGAGTTATTTGAGAGAGGTGGATTTTTGGAAGTGAATTTTGAGGAAAAAATGAAAAAATTGAGATTTTATAGAAGGGGAGGCCTTCGGGACGCCCGTCCCGGAGGCAGGACTCCCGTCCCGCTGGACGCCCGTCCCGGGTTGCCTCGGGACGCGTGCCAATTCCGAAAATTTATTTGTTTTTTTTTCTTAATTCCTGCAAATCTCAGTATACCAAAAATAATCATAATTTTTAACAAGGCTTCCTGTTTATCCAATGAAATTCAGAAGTTGTTAAAAACACTCTATGCAAAAATTCCTCAGTCTCACTTTTTCGAAAATCATACTACCCTAATTTTATTCCTATTTAAATTCAGCAAGAAAAACAAAAATTTGAATTTATACAATTTAGTTAATGAAAAATAAACTGTAATTGCAAAATTTTCGTTTTTCATAGAAATAAAATGTCTGAAGAAAATTGTTGAAAATAAAGGACCCTTTAGAAAATGTTTGAAAAATAGAAAAATATGGGTCAATTATTCAAGTTTCAGTTCAAACGAATTTATTGCTGAAAATAAAAGTAAAAGAATCTTCCCTTTTTAACGAATCCTGTCTCTGATCTCCTGTAGTTCTGTCCGAATGCTTCGCATTTCTATGCGTATTGTTCGCATCTCATCCCTCTGCCTGTTTTGCTCACTGCGTAGATCAGCCATCTCTCGGAGTAGTTGTGCACCTTGGTTCTCCTGGAGATTGACCGTGGCTCTGAGTCGGTCTACGTTAGTTTGATGTTCAGACTGAGTTGGTCTAAATGACACAGTCTGCTGGCAATCCCTTGGTCCATCTCATAGACCCTTTGAGTTAGTGAGTCTATCTGCACGGACAACAGTGAATAATAACCGTTAGTACTCCCCGCAGATGAAGGGTGCGCTCGTGAGGTGTTGGGGTGTATGCAGGAGAGGTCGGTGAATTCTGGGTTTGATCAGTAGGGGGTGGATTTAGAGGAACTCTCTGGGTAGGAGGGTGAATTGGAGATCTCTGGGTACTTCTCTAGGAGGGAAGGTATCCTCAGAAGGATCTTCTTCCGTGGGACTATGCTCACGGGTGTTCAGGAATCGTCTCACTAGTTCACTGGCATCAGGGCTCGAGTTTACTTCTACTGGTTGTGAAGGAAGAGTCCCTCGTGGTACTTCTGGTGCGGGTCTAGAGGGGCCTTCTGGTTTCGTCTTCTTTGGTCCTGGAGTGTCAGGGTTTTCTGTTTTCTTTGCCTGGTTAGTAGCTGCTCTTGTTCTCTTCATCTCTGAGTGCAAAGTCTGGTTAAAATAACAAATAACAAACATAGGAAAGTGAAACAGAAAGAAGAAAAATATTTTTATGGATTTTAAAATTTATTTAGAAAGCAGGTAAATTTCCTCAATACGGTTCTAGAATAATTTTCTAAAATTTGATTATCCTAAGTCTCTTAATTCCAGATATTATCTAAAATTAATTAGTTATGATAATCCTATATTCAGGAAAGTGATTGTCTAGCTGGTATAACATAAGTGTTAATCAAAAGTCTAGGTTACTACCGTTACCTATCATAAGTCTTAGAATTGTGGCCAATAATCCTAAATTCATTATGATATTTCCCCGGCAACGGCGCCAAAAATCTGATGGATTTCCGACCGACGTGCTAAATAGGTGTTATTTTACCCTATGTTGATTATGATTTAAGGACTGTGATTAACTAATTGTCACATTTAGTCTATGGTGTCACTTAATCAGCCAGAACTAAGGCAGAGTACCTATCGTGTAGCTAGTCTATTGGAAAGTATCTACGATTTATAAATAATTATCGTACTCCCAGGGAAGTGGCAACGGCTTAGTAGTAACTAGCCTCTTATCCTAACTCTATCTTATGATCCAGTTATGCAATCTTCATCAAATACTTTGATGAGAGGGTGATCCATTCTCCACTAGGTTCAAGTCCAATTAACCCTAGAAGTGTTTTAAAGATGAGTTCTGATTCTATGTTATACTGTTACTATACATTGATTGACCTATATTCGAGTATTTTAGACATGTCTTGGCCTGGATTGCAACTATGTTCTGTGTCTAAAGTTACCACATCTGAGTTTCTACGCTACCCGCCCCATCGTTAAGGGTAACGGCCCTACTCACGGCTCGGACTAAAGTCAGCAATGACCGCCCTATGTCACTTTGGGGATCATACTGCTCGTCTCATAACCGCCGGCATAATACTCAACTCAGCCTACCTAGACTACTTTCAACCAACAGGGTGTTCCGCAGATTATTTTATCTAGTATGGCAGACACCAATACTAATTGATGTCTGTTAAACTAAACAGGTTATGAATAGACCGTGGTTAGGAATTGTCTATAACCCTAATTTCAGTTTAAAAGAACGGCAATAGACATGCAGACATAATGGATATTTAAGCAGGTGGCCATTTCTAGAAAAACATAATAACTTCAACGTATATCACAAATATTCATAAAAACATAATCTGGTATTCAAATCAGTATTTGGGCAAACACAATAACAACATATAAGAGAGGGACAGGGGGACCGATGCCATAAAGAATTCACCCTTTACGAAGTCTCGCCGATGGAGCGTACTGCTGTATATGCCGTATTGCTTGACCCGACTCTGCTCGTCAGAACCTTCGGAGGACGCTTCCTCAGCCTAGTAGCTGGGCTTTACTTAACAACCCGGCTTAAGCCCAGCCCTGTGGACTGACTCTTCGAACGCCTCGAGCCCTCTTAGGATCTCCTAACGAAATCCCGGGTATTCTAGGAATACCAGAAACGAACCTATCTATAGAAGCCTAAGATCTGAGACTATTTCTCAGAAACTAAAACAAACACTAATAAGAAAGAAAACTGAGATCCGAGTCTCTGAGTGAGTTGTGTACTGGAATTGTACACTGGAAACCACTTAATGACTCAGATCGAGTGGAGAGGGATGATTTCAACTGCTGGAGGCCTGGGGTATTTATAGCAGCTTCCCGGAGTGAAAAATTCTGAAAAATTCGATGTGGGACAGCTTCTGGCGGCTCGGGACGCCCGTCCTGAATCGTTGACCAGGTTCGGGACGCCCGTCCCGGTTCAGGACGCCCGTCCTGGCGGTTTGACCGGGTCGGGACGCCCGTCCCGGACCTTTGACCGGGTCAACATTTCCAAAAATTGCGTTTTTGCCCCAGAATTTGCTGTTTTCGTCTACTTTTCACCTGACACTTCCAAAATCATAAAAACCGTGAAATCAAGTAAATAGTAAACAATTAATGTCCATTTACTCTCAATTTCACATTAAAACATACATAAAAACATGCTAAAAATGTGATACGATTTTAGCGTATCAAGTTGCTATGTAAAGGTCTCAAATATCCGGCAAGAATGTCATGACTATTTAGCTAAAACCGTTTGATGGCCCTACTGAGCTCTTCACTTAGTCATAAGGATTTCCTGAGATGTAGTGTGTGAACTGGTCTAGGTTAGATTATCAACTCAAAATAAGTTTCCTACACTGTTATTAAATAGTAATTCGACCAATTTTCGAACGTAATAGTAAAACAAACGACCCTCCGGGTTCTAAGCTTTGGTGTCAACACTTTCTGGTTATGATTTTCAATAAAAAGTATACACTAAGTGTATGTTCAAATTGATTTTCGGGGTATTTTTGTGTTTACTTTCGCACGTCAACTTTAACTACCCAGGTATCGAGCCCCACTCCGATAACTCCCAAATCTACATGACCTTAGGGCACGAGGCATTTAATTCCCTTCAGAAGGGGTGCTCGAGTAGCAAAGGTCGCTTGCAAACTACCCCTATTTTACTTTTAAGCTATGACATTTTCAGCTCAGAATACAGTCTAGTCATTCAAGTCACTAACATATTTTTGACTGGTCTAGTACTATTCAATTTCAACTTTGAAGAGATATTGAGTTGAGTTTTCTAACCCAAACTTAGTTGTGCTCAAGATAGTCAGGAATTCCCTACTCCTGATTGATGAATTCAGCAAAGTAACCAAATTATTTCCTAATAGTCATAACATTCTACTGAACATATATCACAGACATAAGCTGGTGTCAATTAATCAATACTTAATTTAGAAGTCTGAAAGAGTGAAAATTTTTGAAAATGTTTTTGGAGGGTGCAATTTTTAGTGAAAATGTTAGGAAAAATATGCAAATAGTTGTAAAATTAGTGCACTCTGTGCACTACTACCCCACACTTAACGTTTATTGATGCGATTCCGATTGATATGCTAAAAATAGGTTTTATTTACCCTATATCGATTATGAATAATTAAGGACTTAGAATTACTAATTGTCACATTTAGCATCTATGTTGTCACCTAATCAATCAGAACCTAAGGCGGAGTACCTATCGTGTAGCTAGTCTGTTCGAAAGTACCTACGATTTTAATTTAAGAAAATATCGTACTCCCATGGAAGTGGTAGCGGCTTAGTAGTAACTATCCATTTACCCTAACTCTCATTTTATTATCCAGTTATGCAATCATTCATCAATATCTTTGATGAGAGGTTGATCCATTCTACACTAGGTTCAAGTTCATTAAGCATGCAAGAGTATTTTACAGATAGTGTTCTGATATATGTTATATTGTTCCCACATATTGATTGACCTATCTTCGAATATTTTAGAAATATCTTGGTCTAAATTGCAATTATATACTAACTCTACTTGTGTACCACATCTGAGTTATTTGATAAACTGCCCCATCGCCATTGACGGCCCTACTCAAGGTTCGAGCTAAAGGCATCCATGAAAGTCATGTGTCACTCAGGAGATCATGCTACTCGCCCTAACGCCGGTATAAACACCCGAACTAAGCCTACTTTGACTACTTTACAAACATGGTGATCTATAGGTTATTTCATCTAATATGGCAGACTTTAATGCTTCCGTCATAATTATAATTAAGTGGGTGACCTTTCCAAAAAATTGTAAATATCTTCAACATGCAAAACACATATTCATAATATCATAATTTAGTATCTAAATGGGTCTTTGGACAAACACATTAAAAAAATATAAAGAGAGGGACAAGGGGACCACCACCAAAAAGTATTCACCCTTTATTAGGTCTGCTGATGGAGCAACTACTTGTATATCCTGGACTGCTCGACCCGACTCTGCTCGACAGAACCTTCGGAGAACGCTTCCTCAGCCTAGCAGCTATTGCTTTACCTTACATCCCAAGCTTAAGCAAAGCCCTGTTGACTAACTATTCAAATGTCTAGTGCTCTCTTAGGATCTCCTAATGAATCCCGGGTATTCTATGAATACTAAAAACGAACCCTATCTATTCATATTCGAAGATCTAAGACAGACTCTCAGAAACAAAGAACACGAGAAACTCTCGTATACTGAAATCTACTTGAACAAAAACACCTGAGATCACTGAATGACTAGTAAACAGTAGAAAACTGTGTACTGGAAGCCACTGAATTATTCAGATCAAGTGGAGAGGGATGATTTAAACTGTGGAAGTCCTGGGTATTTATAGCAGGGGAGCTGAGTGATTTTTGATGCAGAAAACAATGTGGGAGTCTGTACAGGGGTTTGGGACGCCCGTCTCGATCTATTGACTGGGTCAGGACACCCGTCCCGGGTCTTGGATGCCCGTCCCGATGCTTTGACCGGGTCGAGATGCCCGTCCTGACTTCTGAACTTCTGAAAATCACGTTTTTGCCCCGAAATTTGCTATTTTCTTGCATATTTCACCTGAAACTTCCAAAATTACAAAAAACTATGAAATTACATTAATAACAGTCAATTAAGAACGATTTAACTCCAATTTTACCCTAAATTGTGCCTAAAAACATGCTAAAAAAGTGATATAATTTATGCACATCATATAACCCCACACTTAGCTTTTGCTTGTCGTCAAGCAAAGTCTACATGAAATTATTGAATTTTAAATCATAGGTGCAGTCACTTAAAATTCCTAGCAATGTTTTTATGCCAAAATTGATCACTGAGTCAGATGATTCACAAAACAGGCCTGACTGGTTAAGTTGTTATGACAAGGTCTCAAATGTCTTAGTAGATTATCATGGTCATACAGGTTTAACAATTTAATAACTAGACTGAACTATACTCTTAGTCACGAGGTCTTCCTGATGTGTAGTGTGTGTATTAGTCTAGACTAGATTGTCAACACAATATAGTCCTCTCTTAACTCTTACCAGATAATACTTCAACCAGTCGCTAGACATAACAGCAACAAATAACCTTCTGAGTTCTGAGCTTTGGTGTCAAGGTTTTTCAATAAAAAATTTCAATTAAAGAACATACTAGGCTATGTATTTTTAGATTGAGTGTTCAGGGTATTTTTGTGTTCGTTTTCACACGTCAACTTCAACTACCCATGTGACGAGTCCCACTCTGATGACTCCCAGATCTACATGACCTTAGGGCATCAGGCTTTAAGTTCCCTTAAGGAGTGATGCTCGAGTAGCAAAGGACGCTTGTAAACTACCCTATTTATTTAACTTTTTCACTTCCAGCTCAGAGCATCATCTCGTCATTTAAATTGCTAATGCATCCTCAACCGGTCTAATATTATTTAGTTAAGTCTCGAAAAGGTATTTGGTTGATGTCTCTAATCCAAACTAAGTTGTGCTCAAGTATCAGGAATTTCCTATTTCTAATCGAGGAATTCAATAAAGTTATCACATTGTTTCCTACTGATCATAATGCTCTACTCACATATCATAGACATAAGCATTTCTTTACCAATCACAACTGTATTTTGAACTCTGAAAGAGTGAAAATTTTTGAAATTTTTTTTGGAAGGGTGCAATTTTAGTGAGAAATATGGGAAAACATGCAAAAATTACTACTACTACAGTGCACAGTGCACTGCTACCCCACACTTAAGGTTTACACTGTCCTCAGTGTTCATGCATATCTAATCACCCCACACTTATTTGAAAAACAAAAGTTTAAAACATAACATATAAAACTCTTACCCCACACTTATTTGACAAACTAAGGGGAAGAGAAAGAAAATAGAACAACAAAACAGGAAGGTTATAGAAATAACAAAATATAATAAAAGAAACAATGTTGTTATGTCATATAAATCAACATTTTGCATACAAAGATTCATATTTCATACAGCCCAGACTTATCACATAATCACACATAAAGCAGGAAAAACGAAAGAAAGAAAAAGGAAAAAAGAGAAACTAAGAACCGGGCTCATCATCATCGGGTGGCCAGAAGTAGACCTCGGGGTCTTCAACCAACTGGGAGGTCTGCTGAAAAACCTCCTCGACCCTACTGCTGGTCATGCTGATTCTGTCTTCCACCATCGTCATCCGTCTCTCAATGTTTTCCATATCTCGGCTTTGTCGGGCGGTGAGTTCCGCCAATCCTTGCAACACATGTCGCTCAAAAGCGGTGCTTGGTACGAACATTTGGGTTGGTGGTGTATGCTCTGCTGCTTGTTTTGGTACTGATGACTCTCCTTGTTACTCCGTGTGGATGGAATAGTGCCCAGCTGCATCCCGTACGACCATTCCCATGTTTCGTAGAATAGTCAAGTCCGTAGGAATGGTGGTCGGGGTAATCTAGGTCAACTCTGAGCCCTCGATGTCCAGCTCTAGGTAATGGGCTATCCGAGTGATGAATGCCCCAAGCCCCAAACACTGCTTCCGAGTGTCTGTGGCAAAACCCCGCATGATGATGGTAATGAGCTGGGCTATCTCCATAGTAGTACCTCTGTGCATGTTGGCCAGGAGGAATGTCTCCATCTGGGTGACATTCCAGGGGGCAGTACGATGCCCTGCCAGAGTATGCGCTATGATAGCATGTAAATAGCGAAGGGCAAGATCAATACTTGTGGCTTTCGTGAAGCCATGCTGGTAGGGGGTGCTAGTCGTACAGATTTGGGCCCAAGCGGTGGAGACATTCGCAGAGGTGAAGTCTCATACTGCTGTAGAGTGGGCAGGCCTATCCAGCTCCTCCCTCCGCCAAATACCCAAGGCGATGCCAAACTCGGCTATGCTCATCGATCGGTCCATTCTGCCCAGTCGGAATGTGATATGCTCTTGCTGAAATGTAAAGGAAGTGTAGAACTCACATACCAGCTCGAGGTAGGTCAGCTCGGTGACGATGAAAACTCGACTGTAGGGTAGTACGTTGAGTATGCGCTGGATGATACGCGAAAATCGTATCACCTTTTAATCATGTTTTTATATATGATTTAGGGTGAATTTGAGGGTAAATTGATCTTAATTGTTTATTATTTACTTAATTTCACAGTTTTTATGATTTTGGAAGTGTCAGGTGAAAAGTAGACGAAAACAGCAAATTTTGGGGCAAAAACGCAATTTTTGGAAATGCTGACCTGGTCAAAGGGTTAGGACGGGCGTCCCGACCCAGTCAAAGCACCGGGACGGGCGTCCAGGACTCGGGACGGGCGTCCCGACTTGGTCAACAGACCAGGACGGGCGTCCCGAACCCCCAGATCAAGTCCCACATAGATGTTTTGATGAAAAATCACCTCGGGAAGCTGCAATAAATACCCCAGGCCTCCAGCAGTTGAAATCATTCCTCTCCACTCGATCTGAGTCATTAAGTGGTTTCCAGTGTAAACTTCTCTAGTACACAACTCACTCAGAGACTCGGATCTCAGTTTTCTTTCTTGTTAGTGTTTTGTTTTAGCTTCTGAGAAATAGTCTCAGATCTTAGGCTTACATAGATAGGTTCGTTTCTGGTATTCATAGAATACCCGGGATTTTGTTAGGAGATCCTAAGAGGGCTCTAGGCGTTCGAAGAGTCAGTCCACAGGGCTGGGCTTAAGCTGGGTATTAAGGTAAAGCCCAGTTACTAGGCTGAGGAAGCGTCCTCCGAAGGTTCTGGCGAGCAGAGTCGGGTCAAGCAATACGGCATATACAACAGTACGCTCCATCGGCGAGACTTCGTAAAGGGTGATTTCTTTATGGCATCGGTCCCCCTGTCCCTCTCGTATATGTTGTTATTGTGTTTGTCCAAATAACAGTTTGAATATCAGATTATGATTATTATGAATATTTGTGATATATGTTGAAGTTATAATGTTTTTCTAGAAATGGCCACCTGCTTAAATATCCATTATGTCTGCATGTCTATTGCCGTTCTTTTAAACTGAAATTAGGGTTATAGACAATTCCTAACCACGGTCTTTTCATAACCTGTTTAGTTTAACAGGCATCAATTAGTATTGGTGTCTGCCATACTAGATAAAATAATCTGCGGAACACCCTGTTGGTTGAAAGTAGTCAAGGTAGGCTGAGTAGAGTTTTATGCCGGCGGTTATGAGACGAGCAGTATGATCCCCAAAGTGACATAGGGCGTTCATTATTGACTTTAGTCCGAGCCGTGAGTAGGGCCGTTACCCTTAACGATGGGGCGGTAGCGTAGAAACTCAGATGTGGTAACCTTTAGACACAGAACATAGTTGCAATCCAGGCCAAGACATGTCTAAAATACTCGAATATAGGTCAATCAATGTATAGTAACAGTATAACATAAAATCAGGATCTCGTCTATAAAACACTTTCAAGTTTGGTTAGACTTAAACCTAGTAGAGAATGAATCACCCTCTCATCAAAGTTATTGATGAAGATTGCATAACTGGATTATAAGATAAGAGTTAGGAATAAAGGCTAGTTACTACTAAGCCGTTACCACTTCCCTGGGAGTACGATATTTATTTAATAAAATCGTAGATACTTTCCAACAGACTAGCTACACGATAGGTACTCTGCCTTAGGTTCTGGCTGATTAAGTGACACCATAGAGACTAAATGTGACAATTAGTCAATCACAGTCCTTAATTATTCATAATCAATATAGGGTAAAATAACGCCTACTTAGCATATCAGTCGGAAACGCATCAGATTTTTGGCGCCGTTGCCGGGGAAATATCATAATGAATTTAGGATTATTGGCCACAATTCTAGAGACTTATGATAGGTAGCGGTAGTAACCTAGACTTTTGATTTACACTTATCTTATACTAGTTAGACAATCACTTTCCAAAATATAGGATTATCATAACTAATTAATTTTAGATAATATCTGGAATTAAGACACTTAGGATAATCAAATTTTAGAAAATTATTCTAAAACCATATTGGGGAAATTTACCTGCTTTCTAAATAAAATTTAAAATCCCTAAAAATATTTTTCTTGCTTTTCTATTTTACTTTTCCTCCCATTTTTGTTATTTGTTATTTCTAACCAGACTTTGCACTCAGAGATGAAGAGAACAAGAGCAACTACTAACCAGGCAAAGAAAACAAAATCCTTGACACTCCAGACCAAAGAAGACAAAGCCAGAAGGACCATCTAGGCCTGCACCAGAAATACCACGAGGGACTCTTCCTTCACAACCGTGAAGTAAACTCAAGCCTAGATGCCAGTGACCTAGTAAGGAGATTCCTGAACGCCCGTGAGCCTAGTCCCACGGAAGAAGATCCTTCTGAGGATACCTTCCCTCCTAGAGAAGAACCCCAGAGATCTCCAGTTCACCCTCCTGCCCAGAGAGTTCCTATAAATCCACCATCCACTGACCAAACCCAAAATTCACCAACATCTCCTGCATACACCCCAACACCTAACGAGCGCACCCCTTCATCCGGGGGGAGTACTAACGGTTATCATTCAATGTTGTCCGTGCAGATAGATATGTTGGCTCAAAGGGTCTATGAGATGGACCAAGGAATTGCCAGCAGATTGTGTCATTTAGACCAACTCAGTCTGAATATCACAACTAACGTGGACCGACTCAGAGCCACAGTCAGTCTTCAGGAGAACCAAGGTGCACAACTACTCCGGGAGATGGCTGACTTACGCAGTGAGCAGAGCAGGCAGAGGGATGAGATGAGAGCCATACGCATAGAAATGCGAAGCATTCGGACAAAGCTACAGGAGATCAGAGATAAGGGTCGTTGAAAAAAGGGAAGATTCTTTTACTTTTATTCTCAGCAAATAATTCGTTTGAACAAAACCTGAATAATTGACCCATATTTTTCTATTTTTCAAACTCTTTAAAGGGTCCTTTATATTCAACAATTTTCTTCAAACATTTTATTTTCAAATTTCTATGAAAAACAAAAGTTTTGCAAATATAGTTTATTTTTTACTAATTAAATTGTACAAACTCAGTTTTTGTTTTTCTGAAATTCTTGCTGAATTTAAGTTGGGATAAAATTAGGGTAGTCATGATTTTCGAAAAAAAAGAGACTGAAGAATTTTTGCATAGAGTTTTTAACAGCTTCTGAATTTGATTGGATAAACATGAAGACTTGTTAAAAATTATGATTATTTTTGGTATCTTGAGGTTTTCAGGGAATTAAGAGAAAAAAAATTATTTTTCGGAATTGGCACGCGTCCCGAAGTAACCCGGGACGGGCGTCCCTATTCTGGACGGGCGTCTAGAGGGACGGGAGTCCTGCCTCCGGGACTGGCGTCCCGAAGGCCGCTGCTTCTATAAAAATTCATTTTTTTCATTTTCTCTCAAATCTACAACCAAAAATTCATCTCTCTAAAAATATTTCTCTCTACATTCTCTCTACAAATTTTTGGCAAACTCTCCAAATGTTTAAAAATTCGAGTTTCCCTCCAAAATTTGAATTTTAAACTTCACTCAAAAATTCAAATTTCCCTCCAAAATTCGATTTTCCCGCCAAAAAATTCAAAATCCTCCCTAACCTAATTTCATCTTTCTGAATTCAAATTCACCTCCAGAATTTGAGTTTAAAGATTTCCTTCCCACCTAAACTCTCTCGTACGTTCTTAATGGCTCCCAAATGTGCTCGTACCACATCTACCATGACAGTTACCTCAGTGGCACACCCTTTTATGTTGTTTCCCTCCAGCACAGCATACCAAGAAAGATGCCTTGGGTACATCGGGCGTACGATACTGACGGGCAGAACGTTGGATTGGGCAGCAGTACAGACGCTAGGAGTAGAGCCGGAAATTAGACGCATACTCGACGTGCCACCTTACAGTCGAGTATTCATCGTCACAGAGCCCACATACCTGGAGCTGGTATGTGAGTTCTATGCATCTTTTACATGCCACCAGGAGCAGATCACATTCCGCTTGGGCGGAATAGATCAGTTGATGAGCATGGACGAGTTCGGCGTCTCCCTAGGTATCTGGCAGAGAGATGAGCTGGATACGCCCGCATACACCACAGCAGTTCGAGACTTCACGTCTGCAGACGTCTCCACTGCTTGGGCTCAGATCTACATGATGGGTGTCCCATACCAGCATGGCTTTGCAAAAGCCACAGGTATTTATCCTACTCTTCGTTACCTGCACGCTATCATTGCACATACATTGTCAGGACGACGGACGGCTCCAGGAACTATCACCTAGATGGAGACATTCCTTCTGGCTAACATGCACATGGGATCTACGGTAGAGAAGGCTAGACTCATCACGGTCGTCATGCGAGGATTCGCTACAAACACTAGGAAATAGTGTCTGGGGCTCGGACCGTACATCACCAGGCTAGCCCGCTACCTGGAGTTGGACATAGAGGGCTCGGAGCTGACCCTGGTCGCCCCGACCACCGTTCCCACTGATCTTACCATTCTACGGAACATGGGAATGGTTGTCCGGGATGCAAATGGCCGCTACACCATCCACACAGAGCAGCCAGGACAGGCATCAGCATCGGAAGCATTTCCAGCACATATCCCTCCATCCGAGACGTTCGTGCCACGTACTGCCTTCGAACGACACATGTCGCACGGATTGGCAGAACTATCGGCCCGATACAGTCGAGACATGGACAGGATTGACAGACGGCTGGCGATGATGGATGACAGGATCGCCATGAACACCAGCAGGATTGAGGAGATACATCAGCATACTTCCCGACTGGCGAAAAACTTCGAGTTTGACTTTACAGCAGACCTCGGTCCACTGGACGATGACCCGCCGGGTTCTTAGTCTCTCTCTCCTTCTTTCCTTTCCTTTCTTTTGCTTTTGTTTTTCTTATTCTATGTGTATAAACATGTCTGGACTGTATGATGTATGAATCTATGTACAAAGTTGATTTATATGACATACAGAATTGTTTGCATTATTTGTTTTATGTCTTTCTCACCCATAGTGTGGGTAAGAATATTTTCTTTGTGTTTTATTTCTTATTTTCAAATAAGTGTGGGGTAATTAGATATGCATGAACATTGAGGACAGTGTTAGAATTAAGTGTGGGGTAGCAGTGCACGGTGCACTGTAGCAGTGCAAAATTTTTTTTTTTGCATGCTTTTGCTTGTTTTCCCCATATTTTCACACCCTTCCAAAATTTTTCAAAATTTTTCCATCTTTCAGACTTCTAAATGCAGTATGATTGGTTAAACAATTGCTTATGTCTATGATATGTAGGTAGTATATTATGGTTAGTAGGAGATAATTGATGTCTATTTTTGAACTAATTGATTAGGAGTAGGGAATTCCTGATAACTGAGCACAACTTTGTCTAGATTAGAGACCTCAGCCAATTACCTTTTCAAGACTGAACTAGATAAAATTAGACTAGTTGTGGATGTTTTGACAATTAGAATAACTAGATGAGACTCTAAGCTAAAAGTGAAAAGAAATTAAAGAAAGTTAATTAAATAAGGGTAGTTTGCCAGCGACCTTCGCTACTCGTGCACCACTCCTTCGGGGAACTTAAAGCCTGATGCCCTAAGGTCGTGCAAATCTGGGAGTCATCGGAGTGGGACTCGCTACATGGGTAGTTGAAGTTGACGTGTTCTAAGCAGACTCAAAATACCCTAGAAAATCTATAAACGAAAGAAATCAATAAATGCTAAATAGAATCTGATCACCAAAGCTCAGAACTCAGAAAGTTATCTGTTGTCAGTGTGTCTAGCAATAGGTCGAAGTGTTATCTGGTAACAGTTAAGACAAGAGTTTATTGTGTTGACTATCTGGTCTGGACTAGTACACACACTACACATCAGGAAGACCTTATGACTAAGAGAAAAGTTCAATCTAGTTGGTAAGTTACTTTCTGCTCAACCCTAACAAACTACTAGAGACATTTGAGACCTTGTCATAGCAACCTGACCAGTCAGACCTGTGTTAAGAATTGCCTGAATAAATTTTTGGAATAAAAACATGACTAGGAATTTAAGTGACTGCACTACGGTTTAGAATCACTAACTTCAGGTAGACTTTGCTTGAGGACAAGCAAAAAGCTAAGTGTGGGGTTATCTGATACGCGAAAATCGTATCACCTTTTTAGCATGTTTTTATATATGATTTAGGGTGAAATTGAGGGTAAATTTATCTTAATTGTTTATTATTTACTTAATTTCACAGTTTTTATGATTTTGGAAGTGTCAGGTGAAAAGTAGAAAAAAACAGCAAATTTTGGGGTAAAAACGCAATTTTTGGAAATGCTGACATGGTCAAAGGGTCAGGACGGGCGTCCCGACTTGGTCAACGAACCAGGACGGGTGTCCCAATCCGGGACGGGCGTCCCGAACCCCTAGATCAAGTCCCACATCGAATTTTTGATGAAAAATCACCCCGGGAAGCTGCTATAAATACCCCAGGCCTCCAGCAGTTGAAATCATTCCTCTCCACTCGATCTGAGTCATTAAGTGGTTTCCAGTGTACACTTCTCTAGTACACAACTCACTCAGAGACTCGGATCTCAGTTTTCTTTCTTGTTAGTGTTTTGTTTTAGCTTCTGAGAAATAGTCTCAGATCTTAGGCTTACATAGATAGGTTCGTTTCTGGTATTCATAGAATACCCGGGATTTCGTTAGGAGCTCCTAAGAGGGCTCTAGGTGTTCGAAGAGTCAATCCACAAGGCTGGGCTTAAGCTGGGAATCAAGGTAAAGCCCAGTTACTAGGCTTAGGAAGCGTCCTCCGAAGGTTCTGGCGAGCAGAGTCGGGTCAAGTAATACGGCATAAACAGTAGTACGCTCCATCGGCGAGACTTCGTAAAGGGTGATTTCTTTATGGCATCGGTCCCCCTATCCCTCTCTTATATGTTGTTATATTGTGTTTGTCCAAATAACAGTTTGAATATCATATTATGATTATTATGAATATTTGTGATATATGTTGAAGTTATAATATTTTTCTAGAAATGGCCACCTGCTTAAATATCCATTATGTCTGCATGTCTATTGCCGTTCTTTTAAACTGAAATTAAGGTTATAGACAATTCCTAACCACGGTATATTCATAGCCTGTTTAGTTTAACAGGCATCAATTAGTATTGGTGTCTGCCATACTAGATAAAATAATCTGCGAAACACCTTGTTGGTTGAAAGTAGTCTAGGTAGGCTGAGTAGAGTTTTATGTTGGCGGTTATGAGACGAGTGGTATGATCCCCAAAGTGACATAGGGCGTTCATTGCTGACTTTAGTCCGAGCCGTGAGTAGGGTCGTTACCTTTAACGATGGGGCGGTAGCGTAGAAACTCAGATGTGGTAACCTTTAGACACAGAACATAGTTGCAATCCAGGCCAAGACATGTCTAAAATACTCGAATATAGGTCAATCAACGTATAGTAACAGTATAACATAAAATCAGGATCTCGTCTATAAAACACTTTCAGGTTTGGTTAGACTTAAACCTAGTGGAGAATGAATCACCCTCTCATCAAAGTTATTGATGAAGATTGCATAATTGGATTATAAGATAAGAGTTAGGAATAAAGGCTAGTTACTACTAAGCCGTTACCACTTCCCTGGAAGTACGATATTTATTTAATAAAATCGTAGATACTTTCCAACAGACTAGCTACACGATAGGTACTCTGCCTTAGGTTCTGGCTGATTAAGTGACACCATAGGGACTAAATATGACAATTAGTCAATCACAGTCCTTAATTATTCATAATCAACATAGGGTAAAATAACACCTATTTAGCACATCGGTCGGAAACGCATCACTGGACCTCCTGCTCGACTCCCAGTGTCCTAACTGCTGCCCAGTCAAGTGTTCTGCCAACTAGTACGCTGCGCCCGATGTGTCCATGGCACCTCTCCTGATACACTTGTATGGAGGGAAAAAGCATGAAAGGGTGTTCCACAGATGTGACAGTCATGGAAGAAGTAATACGAGCGCGTTTTGGAGCCATTTGTTTGAAGGAGTTTGAGAAAGTTCGAGAATTTGGTGGGAAAGAAAATTCAAATTTGAATTCTGGAGGTAAATTCGAATTCCGAAGGGTAGATTTTGTTTAGGGAAGGATTTTGAGTTTTGGCGGGAAATTCGAATTTTTGGAATAAAATTCAAAAGTTCAAATTTTTGGAGGGAAAATTGAGATTTGAAATTTCAAGAGTTTGCCAAATTTTGGAGAGAATTTTAGGGGAGAATTTTGGAGAGAGATGATTTTTGGTGGTTGATTTGGGAGAAAAATGAAAAAAATTGAATATTTATAGAGAGGGGCCGCCCTCGGGACGCCCGTCCCGGCTGCTGGGATGCGTGCCGCTCCTGGAATTTTTTTTTCTTCTTCTTATTTCGAAATTCCCTGCAAATATTTATACACAAAAGACAATTATAATTTTTAACAAATCTTCATGGTTAGCCTATGTAATACATAAATTGTTAAAAGCCTTTGCAAAAAATTCTCAGTCTTATTCTCTTTTCAAAAATCATAATTGCCCTAATCATATCCTTACTTCCTAGTCAGCAAAAATTCTTAGAAAAACAAAAGACTAAATTCACACAATTTAATTAATAAAAATAAATTTTGTTTTTAACACAATCGTTTTTCACAAAGAATTGAAAAAATGTCTGAGGAAAATGTTTTGACTAAAATAAAAGACCCAATTAAATTTTTGAAAATAGAACGTAGGGGTCAGTTATTAAACTTTAGTTCAAACAATTTATTTGCTGAAAAATAAAAAGAATCTTCCCTTTTTCTATCGGTCTTTGTTCCTTATCTCTCGCATCTCTACTCGCATACCTCTCATCTTATCCCTTTGCCTTCCTTGCTCATCTTGTATTTCAGCTAACTCCCGTAGTATCTGTGCACTTTGGCTTTCTTGGAGGCTGACTGTGGCCCTGAGTTGGTCCATGTTGGCTGTGATATTCAAAATGCTCTATTCTGAGTGACAGAATCTGCTTGTGATCATTTGATCCATCTAGTAGATCCTGTGGGTCAAAGTATCTATCTACACAGACAAAATTGACTAAAAACCATTAGTACTTCCTCCGGATGAATGTGTGTGCTCATAGGTGTTGGGGTATACTCAGGAGATGTTGGTGAGTTTTGTGTTTGGTCAAGGGGTTGTGGATTTTTAGGAACTCTTTGGGCAGGAGTGTGAACTGGAGATTTTTCGGAAGCAATTAAATTTCCTTAATATGGTTTTAGAATAATTTTCTAAAATTTGATTATCCTAAATGTCTTAATTTTAGATTATTTCTAAAATTAATTAGTTACGATAACCCTATATTTCAGGAAACTGATTGACTAACTAGCATAAAGTGAGTGTTATGTCTAAGGTATAGATTACTACCGTTACCTATCATAAGTCTCTAGAATTTTGATCAGGAATCCTAAAATTGTTATGATATGTCCCCGGCAATGGCGCTAAAAATCTGATGCGATTCTGATCGATATGCTAAAAATAGGTTTTATTTACCCTATATCGATTATGAATAATTAAGGACCTAGAATTACTAATTGTCACATTTAGCATCTATGTTGTCACCTAATCAATCATAACCTAAGACAAAGTACCTATCGTGTAGCTAGTCTGTTGGAAAGTACCTATCGTGTAGCTAGTATGTTGGAAATTACCTACGGTTTTAATTTAAGAAATTATCGTACTCCCAAGGAAGTGGTAACGGCTTAGTAGTAACTATCCATTTACCCTAACTCTCATTTTATTATCCAGTTATGCAATCATTCATCAATATCTTTGATGAGAGGTTGATCCATTCTACACTAGGTTCAAGTTCATTAAGCATGCAAGAGTATTTTACAGACAGTGTTTTGATATATGTTATATTGTTCCCACATATTGATTGACCTATCATCGAATATTTTAGATATATCTTGGTCTAGATTACAATTATATACTGATTCTACTTGTGTACCACATCTGAGTTATCTGATAAACCACCCCATCGCCATTGATGGCCCTACTCACGGTTCGAGCTAAAGGCATCCATGAAAGTCCTGTGTCACTCAGGAGATCATGCCGCTCGCCCTAACACCGGTATAAACACGCGAACTCAGCCTACTTAGACTACTTTAACAAACATGGTGATCTATGGGTTATTTCATCTAATATGGCAGACCTTAATGCTTCCGTCCTCACACAAAGCCCTAAATTAAGGCCTGTTAAACTAGACAGGTTATGATTAGACCGTGGTTAGGAATTGTCTATAACTATTCATCTAATTTAAAAGAGCAAATAGATATATAGTCATAATGATAATTAAGCTGGTGACCTTTCCAGAAAAATGTAAATATCTTTAATATGCAAAACACATATTCATAATATCATAATTTAGTATTCAAATGGGTCTTGGGACAAACACAGTACAAAAATATAAAGAGAGGGATAAGGGGATCACCACCATAAAGTATTCACCCTTTATTAGGTCTGCAGATGGAGCAACTACTTGTATATCCTGGACTGCTTGACCCAACTCTACTCAACAAAACCTTCAGAGAACGCTTCCTCAGCCTAGCAACTATTGCTTTACTTTACGTCCCGGGCTTAAGCAAAGCATTGTTGACTAACTCTTCGAACGCCTAGTGCTCTCTTAGGATCTCCTAACGAAATCCTGGGTATTCTATGAATACTAAAAATGAACCCTATCTATTCGTATTCTAAGATCTAAGACAGACTCTCAGAAACAAAGAACACGAGAAACTCTCGTATACTGAAATCTACTGGAACGAAAACACTTGAGATCACTAAATGACTAGTAAACAGAAGAAAACTGTGTACTGGAAGCCACTGAATGGTTCAGATCAAGTGGAGAGGGATGATTTCAACTATGGAAGTCCTGGGGTATTTATAGCAGGGGAGCTGAGTGATTTTTATGCAGAAAACGATGTGGGAGTTTGTACAGGGGTTCGGGACACTCGTCCCGATCTATTGACAAGGTCAGGACGCCCGTCCTTGGTCCGGGACGCCCGTCCCGATGCTTTGACCGGGTCGGGATGCCCGTCCTGACTTCTGAACTTCCAAAAATCACGTTTTTACCCCAAAATTTACCAGTTTCTTGCATATTTCAGTTGAAACTTCCACAATCACAAAAACAGCGAAATTGCGTTAATAACAGTCAATTGAGAACAATTTAACTCCAAATTTGCCTAAAACATGCTAAAAAGTGATATGATTTATGCATGTCATTTACACTGTCCTCAGTGTGCATGCATGTCCTATCACCCCACACTTATTTGAGAAATAAAAAACAAAAGCAAGAAAAACAAACAAAACTCTTACCCACACTTATTTGAGAAATAAGAGTTTAAAAACAAAAATGGAAACAAAACAAATAAACCACGAAATGAAAATAACAAAAAGAAAAGATAGAACAATATAAAAGCAAAGGAGATGAGGATTAGAAAAACTCCCTTCATGTCTCGAGTAGAAGGGTCTACTCTGATCTATCAATTGGCTCTTCACCTCAGCCATGTGCTATAGCTGAAATGTTCTCGATTCTGTAAGCGCTGGGTCCATGTTACGAAGAATAGTTAGGTCGGTGGGAATGGTAGGTGGAGCTATCCTCGTCAGCCATGATTCCTCAATGTTGAACTCCAGGTAGTAGCCTATCCGTGTGATGAATGGATCGAGCCTCCTCGAATTATTAGCGAAGTTTCTCGCAATCAGAGCAACGTGTCCAAGAGGAACGTGTCTAGGAGCGTAACGTTCCCTTGAGTGGTACGCCTACCTGCCAATGTCTATGAAGGTATTGCATGCAAGTATCGAAGGGTAGAAAAGACATATGAAGCTTTGGCAAAGTCGTGATAGTAGAGGGCTCCAGTAGTGTAGATCTAGTCACAGAAACTTGAGACTTCCTTGGGTAAGTCCCGCACATCCGAGGTCTCTAATAAACCGCCCTACCTTAATGACGGCCCTACTCACGGTTCGGGACGAAGGCATCCATGAAAGCCCTATGTCACTTTGGGGATCATACCGCTTGCCCTAGCCGCCGGCATAATCAGACTCAGCTCGGCCCCTACCTAGACTACTTTAACAGGCTGGGTGTTCAACATGTTATTTTATCTAGCATGGAAGACACCAATACTAATTGATGCCTGTTAAACTAAACAGGTTATGATTAGACCGTGGTTAGGAATTGTCTATAACCCTAACTTTAGTTTAAAAGAGCACATTAAACATGCAGACATAGTGAATATTTAGCAGGTGGCTATTTCCGGAAAAACATAATAACGTCAACATATGAAACAACTATTCATAAAAATCGTAATCTGATATTCATAATAAGTATTTAGGACAAAACAATAACAACATATAAGAGAGGGGTATGGGGACTGATGCCATAAAGAAATCACCCTTTACTTAGTCTCGCCGACAGAGCGTACTGCTGTATATGTCGTATTGCTCGCCCTGACTCTGCTAACCAGAACCTTCGGAGGACGCTTCCTCAGCCTAGTAACTGGGCTTTACCTTAATACCCAGCTTAAGCCCAGCCCTGTGGACTGACTCTTCGAACGCCTAGAGCCCTCTTAGGATCTCCTAACGAAATCCCGGGTATTCTATGAATACCAGAAACGAACCTATCTATAGAAACCTAAGATCTGAGACTATTTCTCAGAAACTAAAACAAAACACTAACAAGAAAGAAAACTGAGATCCGAGTCTCTGAGTGAGTTGTGTACTAGAGAATTGTACACTGGACACCACTAAATGACTCAGATCGAGTGGAGAGGAATGAATTCAACTACTGGAGGCCTGGGGTATTTATAGCAGCTTCCCGGAGTGAAAATCTCTGAAAAATTCGATGTGGGACAGCTTCTGGCGACTTAGGACGCCCGTCCTGATCAGTTGACCAGGTCGGGACACCCGTCCCGGGTCCTGGACGCCCGTCCAGGTGCCTTGACTTGGTCGGGACGCCCGTCCCGACCCTTTGACTGGGTCAACATTTCCAAAAATTGCGTTTTTGCCCCAAAATTTGCTGTTTTTGTCTACTTTTCACCTGACCCTTCCAAAATCATAAAACTTGTGAAATTAAGTGAATAACGAACAATCAAGATCAAATTACCCTCGATTTCACCCAAATTCATATACAAAAACATGCTAAAAAGTGATACGATTTTCGCGTATCAGATAACCCCACACTTAGCTTTTTGCTTGTCCTCAAGCAAAGTCTACCTGAAGTTACTTAAATTCCTAGTCATGTTTTTATTCCAAAAATTCTTCAGACAAGTCTTAATACAGGTCTGTCTGGTTAGGTTGCTATGACAAGGTCTCAAATGTCTCTAGTAGCTTGTTATGATCAGGCAGAAAATAAATCAACAACTAGGTTGGTCTTTTTTCTTAGTCACAGGGTCTTCCTGATGTGTAGTGTGTGTACTAGTCCAGACCAGATAGTCAACACAATGTACTCTTGTCTTAACTACTACCAGATAACACTTCGACCTATCGCTAGACATATTAACAACAGACAACGTTTTGAGTTCTGAGCTTTGGTGATCAGATTCTTGATGTTTTAGCATTTAGTTTTTTTTATAGATTCAGGGTATTTTGAGTCTGCTTAGAACACGTCAAGTTCTACTACCCTTGTAGCGAGTCCCACTCCGATGACTCCCAGATCTACACGACCTTAGGGCATCAGGCTTTAAATTCCCCGAAGGAGTGGTGCTCGAGTAGCGAAGGCCGCTGGCAAACTACCCTTATTTGATTAACTTCTTTTAATTTCTTTTCACTTCTAGCTCAGAGTCTCATCTAGTCATCCTAACTGCCAATATATCCACAACTGGTCTAATTTTATCTAGTTAAGTCTCGAACAGGTAATTGGTTGAGGTATCTAATCCAGACAAAGTTGTGCTCAATTATCAGGAATTCCCTATTCCTAATCAATTAGTCCAAGATAGCTATCAATTATCTCCTACTAACCACAACATACAACCTACATATCATAGACATAAGCAATTGTTTAACCAAGCATACTGCATTTAGACTTCTGAAAGACGGAAAATTTTTGAAAATTTTTTGGAAGGGTGTGAAAGTATGTGAAAAACAAGCAAAATCATGCGAAAAATTTTGCAAACTGCTACAGTGCACCGTGCACTGCTACCCCACACTTAAGTCTGACACTGTCCTCAGTGTTCATGCATATCTAAACTACCCCACACTTATTTGAAAACAAGGAGAAATGAAAATAAAATAGAAAACTCTTACCCCACACTCATTTGACTAACTAAGGGTAAGAGAGAAAATAAAACAAGAAGGATAAACAAAACAGAACACAAAACAAAGAAAACAAAAGTAAAGGATCATGAGGATTAGAAAAACTCCCTTCATGTCGCGAGCAGAAGGGTCTTCTTTGATATGTCAATTGGCTTTTTACCTTTGCCATGCGCTATTGCTGAGGTATTCTTGACTCTGCAAGCTCTAGATATTGGAGCGGATGACGTCAGCTCCGATCCTTTATTGTCGAGCTCCAGGTAGTGGCATATCCATGTGAGAAATGACTCAAGCCCCAAGGACTGAAGCTTTGGCTAAGCCGTGGTGGTATGAGGCTCCAGTGGTGTAGATTTGGGCCCAAGTATTTGAAACTTCCTCGGGGGAAGTTTCTCACAACTCATTATATGCAAAGGATGCAAGCTCCTCCATTGCTATGCTCCTGATACAATGCCAAATTCCTCTATATCCTTCGTCCGTTCGTTACCTCTTGGTAGATCACTTGCTTGCACTGGTCTGGCTTTAATTGTTGCCAGTATCTCATCTATTGATTCTGCGAGTGTGGGTTTTGCTGTGGTGGTGTCTTCTGAAAGTTTCCAGCTTCCGAATTACTCCTCAACTAAATCCCGTATGATTCCTCTAGCGGGGATTGTATGCGTCTCCCATTGGAGCAGCATTCTGCAGTAACCTACTCCTACCTCTTTTGGAATGGTCAGTCATTCCCATAGCAATCCCTACTAAAGTGTGGTACTTAGCAGACTTCACAGATTTGATACACAGGCTGAACATTTCTTCCTAAAACATTGGTACTCTGAATCTGGAAAATAACTAGAATCTGCACATGACTTTAACATCATTAGTAGGTAATGCCTGTGGTTCAGGCTATTTTCGAAAAGTGTTCCACGGCTACTATGATGTAATTATTTTCAAAGGAAAGAAAAAGAAAGGATTTAATGAATACCCCCAGATATCAAAAAGATTGTAAAACTTTGTGTACCTTGTTGGGGTAGATGATCTCTGAAGGATGTGTTACCTGTTATTTGGCAAGCATCGCATGACTGTATCAGAGATACAAAAGTCCTTGAATATGGTAGGTCAACAAGATCCTGCTTTCAACACTTTCCGGACAGTGTTGATAGTAGTCAATTGGTCTCCCGTAGATTCTTTAGGGCAATGCTCCAAACTCTTGTGGCCTTCGTCTTCTGAGACACATCTTCTGATCAACTGATCTGCAAAATTTTGAAATAGAAGAGAAACTGCCCAGTAGTAATATTTCAAATCAGCAAAGAATCTCTTCTTTTGCTGATAAGTCATATCACTTGGAACTTATTCAGTGACTAGATAGTTTGAAATAAACCACATATGAGAATTATTATACATAGCTGATACGCTAAAATCGTATCACATTTTTAGCATGTTTTTATGTATGTTTTAATGTGAAATTGAGAGTAAATGGACATTAATTGTTTACTATTTACTTGATTTCACGGTTTTTATGATTTTGGAAGTGTCAGGTGAAAAGTAGACGAAAACAGCAAATTCTGGGGCAAAAACGCAATTTTTCGAAATGTTGACCCGGTCAAAGGTCCGGGACGGGCGTCCCGAACCCGGGACGGGCGTCCCGACCCGGTCAAACCTCCAGGACGGGCGTCCCGAACCTGGTCAACGAATCAGGACGGGCGTCCCGAGCCGCCAGAAGCTGTCCCACATCGAATTTTTCAGAATTTTTCACTCCGGGAAGCTGCTATAAATACCCCAGGCCTCCAGCAGTTGAATTCATCCCTCTCCACTCGATCTGAGTCATTAAGTGGTTTCCAGTGTACAGTTTTCCAGTACACAACTCACTTAGAGACTCGGATCTCAGTTTTCTTTCTTATTAGTGTTTGTTTTAGTTTCTGAGAAATAGTCTCAGATCTTAGGCTTCTATAGATAGGTTCGTTTCTGGTATTCCTAGAATACCCGGGATTTCGTTAGGAGATCCTAAGAGGGCTCGAGGCGTTCGAAGAGTCAGTCCACAGGGCTGGGCTTAAGCCGGGTTGTTAAGTAAAGCCCAGCTACTAGGCTGAGGAAGCGTCCTCCGGGTCAAGCAATAAGGCATATACAGCAGTACGCTCCATCGGCGAGACTTCGTAAAGGGTGAATTCTTTATGGCATCGGTCCCCCTGTCCCTCTCTTATATGTTGTTATTGTGTTGCCCAAATACTGATTTGAATACCAGATTATGTTTTTATGAATATTTGTGATATACGTTGCAGTTATTATGTTTTTCTAGAAATGGCCACCTGCTTAAATATCCATTATGTCTACATGTCTATTGCCGTGCTTTTAAACTGAAATTAGGGTTATAGACAATTCCTAACCACGGTCTATTCATAACCTATTTAGTTTAACAGACATCAATTAGTATTGGTGTCTGCCATACTAGATAAAATAATCTGCGGAACACCCTGTTGGTTGAAAGTAGTCTAGGTAGGCTGAGTTGAGTATTATGCCGGCGGTTATGAGACGAGCAGTATGATCCCCAAAGTGACATAGGGCGGTCATTGCTGACTTTAGTCCGAGCCGTGAGTAGGGCCGTTACCCTTAACGATGGGGCGGTAGCATAGAAACTCAGATGTGGTAACCTTTAGACACAGAACATAGTTGCAATCCAGGCCAAGACATGTCTAAAATACTCGAATATAGGTCAATCAATGTGTAGTAACAGTATAACATAGAATCAGAACTCATCTTTAAAACACTTCTAGGGTTAATTGGACTTGAACCTAGTGGAGAATGGATCACCCTCTCATCAAAGTATTTGATGAAGATTGCATAACTGGATCATAAGATAGGAGTTAGGATAAAAGGCTAGTTACTACTAAGCCGTTGCCACTTTCCTGGGAGTACGATAATTATTTAATAAAATCGTAGATACTTTCCAATAGACTAGCTACACGATAGGTACTCTGCCTTAGGTTCTGGCTGATTAAGTGACACCATAGACTAAATGTGACAATTAGTCAATCACAGTCCTTAATTATTCATAATCAACATAGGGTAAAATAACACCTATTTAGCACGTCGGTCGGAAACCCCATCAGATTTTTGGCGCCGTTGCCTGGGAAATATCATAATGAATTTAGGATTAAAGGCCACAATTCTAGAGACTTATGATAGGTAACGGTAGTAACCTAGACCTTAAACCTAACACTTATTTTATGCTAGTTAGACAATCAATTTCCGAAATATAGGGTTATTATAACTAATTAATTTTAGATATTATCTGGAATTAAGATACTTAGGATAATCAAATTTTAGAAAATCATTCTAAAACAGTATTGAGGGAATTTACTTGCTTTCGAAATATCAAAAAGAAAAAAAAAATGTTAAATTTTAAAATCCAAAAAGATTGTACTTTTCTTGTTCAATGGTAAGTTGCTCTTTTCCCTATCTCTTGTTCCTTCTTAGTTCTTTTCTTAGTTGCTCTTTTTCATGTTTTTCTTCTTTTATTTAATTTCGAAGAAATAAAAATGGAAATGAGGATAAAACATATTTTCTTCTGAGTTGTAAAATTCTGGCTTAGATTTTCATCGGGAAGAAATTCCATTTTAGAATTTTCTTAGAGTCATGCCGGCTTTATTAGGACAAGTTATGAAATAATTTTTTCTTAATAGCCAGACCTTTCAATATTCTATTGAAAAAAAAAAAAAGGATGTTCCTTTTATTTTGCTGATAATTGCATGAGATCTTTTCAAACCAAAAGGAACTACTGCCATCATAACATCACCTGGTTAGAATCTTCTTGTTGAATTAATATGTGATGTAATGATGTAGTAAGAATTGTTTTAGGACAGAAACATGATAAGAAAGTTCACATATGATAAAATTCCGATCTTATCTGGTCTTGTCTAAAAACAATAGGTTTCCTGTGAAAATAATTACATCATAGTAGTCGTTGAACATTTTTTCAAAATGGCCTGAGCCACAGGCATTACCTACTAATGATGTTAAAGTCATGTGCAGATTTTATGAGAAATTGTTTTCCAGATTCAGAGTGCCAATATCTTAGGAAGAACTGTTGAGTCTATGTATCTAATCTGTGAAGTCTGCCAAGTACCACACTCTAGCAGGGATTGCTATGGGAATGACTGACCATTCCAAAAGAGGTAGGAGTAGGTTACTGCAGAATGCTGCTCCAATGGGAAATGCATACAATCCCAGCTAGAGGAATGATACGGGATTTAGCTGAGGAATAATTCGGAAGATGGAAACTTTCAGAAGATACCACCACAGCAAAACCCACACTCGCAGAATCAATAGATGAGATACTGGCAGCAATTAAAGCCAGACCAGTGCAAGCAAGTGATCTACCAAGAGGTAACGAAGGGTCGAAGGATATAGAGGAATTTGGAGTTGTATCAGGAGCATAGCAATGGAGGAGCTTGCATTCCCTGCATACCAATCAGCTGTGAGAAACTTCCCCGAGGAAGTCTCAAATACTTGGGCGCAGATCTATACAACTGGAGCCCCTACCACCACAGCTTTGCCAAAACTTCAGGTATCTTTCCTTCCATTCGAGACTTGCATGCCATACCTTCACTAACATTGGCAGGTAGGCACACCAATCCAAAGAAGTCTCATTCCTAGACACGTTCCTTCTGGACACGTTGCTACGATTACGAGAAACTTTGTAGATGATTCGAGGAAACAGTCCTTGGGGCTTGAGTCATTCATCAAATGGATATGCCACTACCTAGAGCTCGACAATGAAGGATCGGAGCTGACGTCATCCGTTCCAATATCTAGAGCTCGCAGAGTCAAGAACACCTCAGAAATAGCACATGGCTAAGGTGAAGAGCCAATTGACAGATCAGAGAAGACCCTTCTGCTCGCGACATGAAGGGAGTTTTTCTAGCCCTCATATTCCTTTACTGTTATCTTATTTTTGTTTTGTGTTCTGTTTTGCTATCCTTCTTGTTTTATTTTCTCTCTTACCCTTAGTTAGTCAAATAAGTGTGGGGTAAGAGTTCTTAATTGTGTTTTATTTCTTGTTTTCAAATAAGTGTGGGGTAATTAGCTATGCATGAACACTGAGGACAGTGCCAAACTTAAGTGTGGGGTAGCAGTGCACTGTGCACTGTAGCAGTATGAAGCAGTTTGAAAAAATTTTTCGCATGCTTTTGCTTGTTTTCCCTGTATTTTCACACCCTTCCAAAATTTTTCAAAATTTTTCCATCTTTCAGACTTCTAAATGCAGTATGCTTGGTTAAACAAATTGCTTATGTCTATGATATGTAGGTAGTATGTTATGGTTAGTGGGAGATAGTCGATAGCTATCTTGGACTAATTGATTAGGAATAGGGAATTCCTGATAACTGAGCACAACCTTGTCTGGATTAGAGACCTCAACCAATTGCCTATTCGAGACTTAACTGGATAAAATTAGACCAGTTGTGGATGTATTGGCAGTTAGAATGACTAGATGAGACTCTGAGCCAAAAGTGAAAAGAACTTAAGGAAGTTAATAGGGTAGTTTGCCAGCGGCCTTCGCTACTCGAGCACCACTCCTTCGGGGAACTTAAAGCCTGATGCCCTAAGGTCGTGTAGATCTGGGAGTCATCGGAGTGGGACTCGCTACATGGGGGTAGTTGAAGTTGACGTGTTCTAAGCAAACTCGAAATACCCTGAATCTATAAAGAAAATAACTAAGTGCTAAAACATTAAAAATCTGATCACCAAAGCTCAGAACTCAGAAAGTTATCTGTTGTCAGTATGTCTAGCGATAGGTCGAAGTATTATCTGGTAGCAGTTAAGATAAGAGTTCATTGTGTTGACTATCTGGTCTAGACTAGTACACACTACACATCAGGAAGACCCTGTGACTAGGAAAAAAGTCCAACCTAGTTGTTGATTTGTTTTCTGCCTGATCATAACAAGCTACTAGAAACATTTGAGACCTTGTCATAGCAACCTAACCAGTCAGACCAGTGTTAAGAATTGTCTGAAGAATTTTTGGAATAAAAACATGATTAGGAATTTAAGTGACTGCACTACGGTTTAAAATCACTAACTCCATGTAGACTTTGCTTGAGGACAAGCAAAAAGCTAAGTGTGGGGTTATCTGATACGCTAAAATCGTATCACATTTTTAGCATGTTTTTATGTATGTTTTAATGTGAAATTGAGAGTAAATGGACATTAATTGTTTACTATTTACTTGATTTCACGGTTTTTATGATTTTGGATGTGTCAGGTGAAAAGTAGACGAAAACAGCAAATTCTGGGGCAAAAACGCAATTTTTGGAAATGTTGA
The DNA here is from genome assembly GCA_027405835.1 of Asclepias syriaca. NCBI lineage: Eukaryota > Viridiplantae > Streptophyta > Magnoliopsida > Gentianales > Apocynaceae > Asclepias > Asclepias syriaca. Next base: position 14,261,754 of record CM049932.1, read on the forward strand.
CCCGGTCAAAGGTCCGGGACGGGGGTCCCGAACCCGGGACGGGCGTCCCGACCCGGTCAAACCTCCAGGACGGGCGTCCTGAACCGGGACGGGCGTCCCGAACCTGGTCAACGAATCAGGACGCCAGAAGCTGTCCCACATCGAATTTTTCACTCCGGGAAGCTGCTATAAATACCTCAGGCCTCCAGCAGTTGAATTCATCCCTCTCCACTCGATCTGAGTCATTAAGTGGTTTCCAGTGTACAGTTTTCCAGTACACAACTCACTTAGAGACTCGGATCTCAGTTTTCTTTCTTATTAGTGTTTGTTTTAGTTTCTGAGAAATAGTCTCAGATCTTAGGCTTCTATAGATAGGTTCGTTTCTGGTATTCCTAGAATACCCGGGATTTCGTTAGGAGATCCTAAGAGGGCTCGAGGCGTTCGAAGAGTCAGTCCACAGGGCTGGGCTTAAGCCGGGTTGTTAAGTAAAGCCCAGCTACTAGGCTGAGGAAGCGTCCTCCGAAGGTTCTGACGAGCAGAGTCGGGTCAAGCAATAAGGCATATACAGCAGTACGCTCCATCGGCGAGACTTCGTAAATGGTGAATTCTTTATGGCATCGGTCCCCCTGTCCCTCTCTTATATGTTGTTATTGTGTTGCCCAAATACTGATTTGAATACCAGATTATGTTTTTATGAATATTTGTGATATACGTTGCAGTTATTATGTTTTTCTAGAAATGGCCACCTGCTTAAATATCCATTATGTCTGCATGTCTATTGCCGTGCTTTTAAACTGAAATTAGGGTTATAGACAATTCCTAACCACGGTCTATTCATAACCTATTTAGTTTAACAGACATCAATTAGTATTGGTGTCTGCCATACTAGATAAAATAATCTGCGGAACACCCTGTTGGTTGAAAGTAGTCTAGGTAGGCTGAGTTGAGTATTATGCCGGCGGTTATGAGACGAGCAGTATGATCCCCAAAGTGACATAGGGCGGTCATTGCTGACTTTAGTCCGAGCCGTGAGTAGGGTCGTTACCCTTAACGATGGGGCGGTAGCGTAGAAACTCAGATGTGGTAACCTTTAGACACAGAACATAGTTGCAATCCAGGCCAAGACATGTCTAAAATACTCGAATATAGGTCAATCAATGTATAGTAACAGTATAACATAGAATCAGAACTCATCTTTAAAACACTTCTAGGGTTAATTGGACTTGAACCTAGTGGAGAATAGATCACCCTCTCATCAAAGTATTTGATGAAGATTGCATAACTGGATCATAAGATAGGAGTTAGGATAAAAGGCTAGTTACTACTAAGCCGTTGCCACTTTCCTGGGAGTACGATAATTATTTAATAAAATCGTAGATACTTTCCAATAGACTAGCTACACGATAGGTACTCTGCCTTAGGTTCTGGCTGATTAAGTGACACCATAGACTAAATGTGACAATTAGTCAATCACAGTCCTTAATTATTCATAATCAACATAGGGTAAAATAACACCTATTTAGCACGTCGGTCGGAAACCCCATCAATAGCAAACAATGCAAATAAGTTTTCATCCAAAAATTTATCAGTATTATACTAGCCTCTAACTCGGGGTTTTCTAATCTAGACAAATGGTTTGCTTTCTAGATTTTCAACCCTTTTTCTTATCCCTTCTTTCTATATCAAATTCAATAGAACTTAACCAATCAATCTTGGTTCATCATTAGTTTTATTGAACGCAGATATCTCAGAGTGATCAGTGTTACCTATTGTTTTTAGACAAGACTAGATCAGATCGGAATTTATCATGTATGAACTTTCTTATCATCAAACAATTCGTACTACATCATTACATCACATATTAATTCAAAAAGCAGATTTCAATCAGGTGATGCCATAATGGGTGCAGTAATTCCTTTCGGTTTAAACAATCTCATGCATTTATCATCAAACAAAAGGAACATCCTTTCTCATTAGAATACTCAGAGGTCTGTCTATTAAAGAAAATTTTATTTAATGATTCTGTCTAATAGACTAAGCATGACCTAAGAAAATTCCACAATGATATTTCTTCCAAATTAAAACCTTAGCCAAAAGTTGACAACTCAGAAAAATATTCTATCCTCATTTCCATTTTTATTTTTTTCAAAATTAAGTAATAGGGAAAAAAACGAAAAAGAAAAACAAATGTACGAAAAAAACAACTAAGGAAGAACAAGAGATAGGGAAGAAGAACAACTTACCATTAAACAAGAAAAAAGTACAATTTGTTTTCGGATTTTTAGATTTTAATTTTTTTTCCTTTTAATATTTCGAAAGCGATTAAATTCCCTCAATATGGTTTTAGAATAATTTTCTAAACTTTGATTATCCTAAATGTCTTAATTTCAGATAACATCTAAAATTAATTAGTTATGATAATCCTATATTTCGGAAATTGATTGTCTAACTAGTGTAAGATAAGTGTAGGTCTAAAGTCTAGGTTACTACCGTTACCTATCATAAGTCTCTAGAATTTTGATCAAGAATCCTAAATTCATTATGATATTTCCCCGGCAACGGCGCCAAAAATCTGATGGGTTTCCGACCAATGTGCTAAATAGGTGTTATTTACCCTATGTTGATTATGAATAATTAAGGACTGTGATTGACTAATTGTCACATTTAGTCTCTATGGTGTCACTTAATCAGCCAGAACCTAAGGCAGAGTACCTATCGTGTAGCTAGTCTGTTGGAAAGTATCTACGATTTTATTAAATAAATATCGTACTCCCAGGGAAGTGGCAACGACTTAGTAGTAACTAGCCTTTTATCCTAACTCCTATCTTATAATCCAGTTATACAATCTTCATCAATTACTTTGATGAGAGGGTGATTCATTCTCCACTAGGTTTCAGTCTAATTAAACCTAGAAGTGTTTTATAGATGAGTCCTGATTCTATGTTATACTGTTCCTATATGTTGTTGGACCTATATTCGAGTATTTTAGATATATCTTTGCCTGGATTGCAACTATGTTCTGTGTCTAAAGGCGTACCACATCCGAGGTCTCTAATAAACCGCCCTACCTTAATGACGACCCTACTCGCGGTTCGGGACAAAGGCATCCATGAAAGCCCTATGTCACTTTGGGGATCATACCGCTTGCCCTAGCCGCCTGCATAATCGGACTCAACTCGGCCCCTACCTAGACTACTTTAACAGGCAGGGTGTTCAACATGCTATTTTATCTAGCATGGCAGACACCAATACTAATTGATGCCTGTTAAACTAAACAGGTTATGATTAGACCGTGGTTAGGAATTGTCTATAACACTAACTTTAGTTTAAAAGAGCACATTAAACATGCAAACATAGTGAATATTTAGCAGGTGGCTATTTCCGGAAAAACATAATAACGTCAACATATGAAACAACTATTCATAAAAATCGTAATCTGATATTCATAATAAGTATTTAGGACAAAACAATAACAACATATAAGAGAGGGGTATGGGGACTGATGCCATAAAGAAATCACCCTTTACTTAGTCTCGCCGACAGAGCGTACTACTGTATATGTCGTATTGCTCGCCCTGACTCTGCTCACCAGAACCTTCGGAGGACGCTTCCTCAGCCTAGTAACTGGGCTTTACCTTAATACCCAGCATAAGCCCAGCCCTGTGGACTGACTCTTCGAACGCCTAGAGCCCTCTTAGGATCTCCTAACGAAATCCCGGGTATTCTATGAATACCAGAAACGAACCTATCTATAGAAACCTAAGATCTGAGACTATTTCTCAGAAACTAAAACAAAACACTAATAAGAAAGAAAACTGAGATCCGAGTCTCTGAGTGAGTTGTGTACTAGAGAATTGTACATTGGACACCACTAAATGACTCAGATCGAGTGGAGAGGAATGAAGTCAACTGCTGGAGGCCTGGGGTATTTATAGCAGCTTCCTGGAGTGAAAATCTCTGAAAACTTCGATGTGGGACAGCTTATGGCGGCTCGGGACGCCCGTCCTGATCAGTTGACCAGGTCGGGACGCCCGTCCTGGGTCCTGGACGCCCGTCCAGGTGCCTTGACTTGGTCGGGACGCCCGTCCCGACCCTTTGACCGGGTCAACATTTCCAAAAATTGCGTTTTTGCCCCAAAATTTGCTGTTTTCGTCTACTTTTCACCTGACACTTCCAAAATCATAAAAACTGTGAAATTAAGTGAATAACGAACAATCAAGATCAAATTACGCTCGATTTCACCCAAATTCATACATAAAAACATGCTAAAAAAGTGATACGATTTTCGCGTATCATAAGGTCAGTTAAACTAAACAGATTATGATTAGACCTTGTTTAGGAATTGTCTATAACCGTTTATCTAGTTTAAAAGAGAAAGTAGATATTCAGTCGTAATGTTTAATTTAGCAGGTGACATTTCCAGAAAAATGAAAACAACTTCAACATGCAAAACATATATAACCTGTCATCATAATTTAATATTCAAATAGGTAATTAGACAAACATAATATAGAATATACAAAGAGGATCTAGGGAACCACCACCATAAAGTATTCACCATTTATCAGGTCCGCCGACAGAGCGACTACTTGTATATCATGGATTGCTTGACCTGACTCTGCTTGACAGAACCTTCGGAGAATGCTTCCTTAGCCTAGTAGCAATTGCTTTACCTTACATCATGGGCTTAAACAAAGCCCTGATGACTAGCTCTTCGCTCACCTAATGCCCTCTTAAGATCTCCTAACAAAATCCCGACAAACCCTATCTAGTTGAATTCTAAGATTATGAGATACACTTAGAAATCAAAGAAAATGAGACACTCTCGTATTGCTAAACTACTCGTGTGATGTACCTGAGATCACTGAATAACTTGTATCGTGTGTAGAAATGTACACTTGAAGTCACTAGATGATTCAGATCGAGTGAAGAGGGATGATTTTAATTGAGGAAGGCCTAGGGTATTTATAGCAGGGAACTTGAGGGTTTTTCTCTATGATTCCCGGTGTGGGATTCTGCATTGGTGCTCGGGACGCTTGTCCCAAGTCTGTTGACCGGGTCAGGAATCCTGCCCTAGGTCCAGGATGCCTGTCCTGGTCGTTTGACTGGGTCGGGACGCCCATCCTAAACTGAGATGTTCTGAAAATTGCATTTTTACCCAAATATTTGCTGTTTTCTTGCACATTTCACTTGAAACTTCCAAAATCACAAATTATGCGAAAATGTGTTAATATCATTCAATTAGGCTCAATTTAGTTCCCATTTTGTCCTAATTTGTGCCTAAAAACATGCTAAAAAGTGATATGATTTATGTACATCAATTATTAATTAAAATCATATTTCTAAATAAATAATTTATTTGCTGAATTCAAAAAGAAACCTTCCCTTTTTCTTCAGCATCGGGTTTTTGAGAACTCCTCTTTGTTAAGCTCAACTCTTTCCCGCAGTTGTTTAATACTAGTACTAAGGTTCAGCATGGTTTGTTCCAACTGTTCTAACCTGCTGAAAATAGTACTATCCATCGAATACATCCTGTCAGTTACACCATCAATTAACTCACGTATAGCAGAAGAAGAATAATCTATTGTTGGTGACGATGTATTCCTTGGGGTAGCAGGGGTGTATTCGGGTGAAGCAGGAGTATACTAAGGTGATGTAGGGGTATACACAGGTGATGCAGGGGTATACACAAGTGATGCAGGAGTATACTCAAGTGAGGAAGTGACGGGATCTGGAAAATTTAAGGAAGGATTAGGGTTGTTTTCCAATGAGTACTTGTCCAGAATATTTTGGGCTCTCATTCAGTTGATATCAAAGAAAGTGATTGTGTATCCATCATGTTCTTCGTCAGAGCTTCTTAATGGGATAAGATATCTTTTTGGCCTTTTGGCTCTATGGGTGAAGATTCATAGCTCACTTGTTCATTTTCTCTTCATATATGAGTGTAGAGTCTGGGTTAGATTAAATAATATTCTCAGAAATTTAACAAACAAATAATAAAGTTGTAAACAGGACAAATATTTTATTTTTAACTTTATCTATTTTTCTATTTTGTTTTCCCAGTTGATTTCCATAGTATGATTTTAGAATGATTTTCTAAAGTTTGATTATCCAAAATTTCTTAATTTTAGATAATTTGTAAAATTAATTATTTAAGATAATCCTATATTTCAAGAAATTGATTGATTAATTAGAAAAAAATAAATAATGATTAGAGTATAGATTACTGATGCGTTCTGATTGGTATGCTAAAAGATAGGCTTTATTTACCTATGTCGATTATGAGTAATTAAGGACTGAGTCTTAATCAATCAGAACCTAAGGCAGAGTACCTATCGTGTAGCTAGTCTGTTGGAAAGTATCTACGATTTTATTAAGTTAAATATCGTACTCAAAGGGAAGTGGCAACGGCTTAGTAGTAACTAGCCTTTTATCCTAACTCCTATCTTATGATCCAGTTATGCAATCTTCATCAATAACTTTGATGAGAGGGTGATCTATTCTCCACTAGGTTTAAGTTTAATTAAGCCTAAATGTGTTTTATAGATAATGTCCTGATTCTATGTTATACTATTCCTACATGTTGATTGACCAATCTTCGAGTATTTTAGATGCATCTTAGCCTGGATTGCAACTATGTTCTGTGTCTAAAGGCGTACCACATCCGAGGTCTCTAATAAACCGCCCTACCTTAATGACGGCCCTACTCACGGTTCGGGACGAAGGCATCCATGAAAGCCCTATGTCACTTCGGGGATCATACCGCTTGCCCTAGCCACCGGCATAATCGGACTCAGCTCAGCCCCTACCTAGACTACTTTAACAGGCAGGGTGTTCCACAAGTTATTTTATCTAGCATGGCAGACACCAATACTAATTGATGCCTGTTAAACTAAACATGTTATGAATAGACCGTGGTTAGGAATTGTCTATAACCCTAACTTTAGTTTAAAAGAGCACATTAGACATGCAGACATAGTGAATATTTAGCAGGTGGCTATTTCCGGAAAAACATAACAACTTCAACATATATAACAAATATTCATAAGAATCGTAATCTGATATTCAAATTAATATTTAGATAAAACAATTCGTAAACATACAGAACCTCGTCTTGGGGACCCACTGTCATAAAGTAATCACCACTCTATGCAGGTCCAGCCGGCGCTGCAGCTCCTGTATGCTCCTGACTGCTCGATCCTACTCTGCTCGGCAGAGCCTTCGGAGAATGCTCCTTAGACCTAGTAGCAATTGCTTTACCTTACATCCCGGGCTTAAGCAAATTGCCCTAATCTGACTAAGAACACGCACCCTATCTCTCTTTTAGGATCTCCTAACGAAATCCCGGTATTCTATGAATACCAAAAACGAACCTATCTATCGAATCCTAAGATCTGAGACTATTTCTCAGAAACTAAGAAAACGAAACACTAAAGAAAGAAAGAAAACTGAAACTGAAGCCCGAGTCTCTCAGTGACTTGTGTACTCGAGAATTGTACACTGGAAGTCTCTGAATGACTCAGATCGAGTGGAGAGGAATGAAATCAACTGCTAGAGGCCTGGGGTATTTATAGCAGCTTTCTGGAGTGAAAATCTCCAAAAATATCGATGTGGGACAACTTCTGGTGCTTCGGGACGCCCGTCCTAGATTGGGACGCCCGTCCCGGACCGTTGACCAAGTCAGCATTTCCAAAAATTGCATTTTTACCCCAAAATTTGCTATTTTTGTCTACTTTTCACCTGACAATTCCAAAATCATAAAAACTGTGAAATTGAGTAAATAACAATAAATTAAGATCGATTTCCTATCAATTTCACCCTAAATCATACATAAAAACATGCTAAAAAAGGTATATGATTTTCGCGTATCAGATAACCCCACACTTAGCTTTTTGCTTGTCCTCAAGCAAAGTCTACCTGAAGTTAGTGATTCTAAATCATATGTGCAGTCACTTAAATTTCTAGTCATGTTTTTATTCCAAATATTATTCAGATAATTCTTAACACAGGTCTGACTGGTTAGGTTGCTATGACAAGGTCTCAAATGTCTCTAGTAGATTGTTAGGATTGAGCAGAAAACAATTTAACAACTAGGTTGAACTCTTCTCTTAGTCATAAGGTCTTCCTGATGTGTAGTGTGTGTACTAGTCCAGACCAGATAGTCAACACAATAAACTTTTGTCTTAACTATTACCAGATAACACTTCGACCTGTCACTAGACACACTGACAACAGATAACTTTCTGAGTTCTGAGCCTTGGTGATCAGATTTTAATTATTTAGCTCTTATTGATTTTTTTCGTTTATAGATTCAGGGTATTTTGAGTCTGCTTTGAACACGTCAACTTCAACTACACATGTAGCGAGTCCCACTCCGATGACTCCCAGACCTACACGACCTTAGGGCATCAGGCTTTAAGTTCCCCGAAGGAGTGGTGCTCGAGTAGCGAAGGCCGCTGGCAAACTACCCTATTTTTATTTTCATCATCAATTTTTTTTTCTTTTCTTTTAACTTTTAGCTCAGAGTCTCATCTAGTCATTCTAATTGTCAATGCATCCTACAACTGGTCTAATTTTATCTAGTTAAGTCTTGAAAAGGTAATTGGCTGAGGTCTCTAACCCAGACTAAGTTGTGCTTAATTATCAGGAATTCCCTACTCCTAATCAATAAGTTCAAAAATAGTCATCAATTATCTCCTACTAACCATAACATTCTACCTACATATCATAGACATAAGCAATTGTTTAACCAAGCATACTGCATTTAGAAGTCTGAAAGACGGAAAAATTTTGAAATTTTTTTGGAAGGGTGTGAAAATACGGGGAAAACAAGAAAAATCATGCAAAAATTTTGCAAACTGCTACAGTGCACCGTGCACTGCTACCCTACACTTAAGTCTGACACTGTCCTCAGTGTTCATGAATAGCTAAACTACACCACACTTATTTGCAAACAAGAAGAAATGAAAACAAATCAAAGAACTCTTACCCCACACTTATTTGACTAATTAAGGGTAAGAGAGAAAATAAAACAAGAAGGATAATGGAAATAACAAAACAGAGCACAAAACAAAGAAAACAAAAGTAAAGGATCATGAGGATTAGAAAAACTCCCTTAATGTCGCGAGCAGAAGGGTCTTCTCTGATATGTCAATTGGCTCTTCACCTTAGCCATATGCTATTGATGAGGCATTCTTGACTCTGTAAGCTCTAGATACTGGAACATATGATGCAGCTTCGATCCTTCATCGTCGAGCTCTAGGTAGTGGCCTATTCATTTGATGAATGGCTCGAGCCCCACGTACTGTTTCCTCGAATCATTTGTAAGATTTCTCACAATCATAGCAACGTGTCCAGGAGGACCGTGTCTAGGAATGAGATTTCTTGGGATTTGTGTGCCTTCCTGCCAATGTTAGTAAAGGTATTGCATGCAAGTCTCGAATGGAAGAAAAGATACCTGAAGTTTTGGCGAAGCTGTGTGGTAGGGGGCTCCAATTGTGTAGATCTTGGCCCAAGTATTTGAGACTTCCTCGGGGAAGTTTCTCACAGCTGATTGGTATGCAGGGAATGCAAGCTCCTCCATTGCTATGTTCCTGATACAACGCCAAATTCCTCTATATCCTTCGACCCTTCGTTACCTCTTGGTAGATCACTTGCTTGCACTGGTCTGGCTTTAATTGTTGCCAATATCTCATCTGTTGATTCTGCGGGTAGGGGTTTTGCTGTGGTGGTATCTTCTGAAAGTTTCCAGCTTCCGAATTATTCCTCAGCTAAATCCCGTATGATTCCTCTAGTTGGAATTGTATACATTTCCCATTGGAGCAGCATTCTGCAATAACCTACTCCTACCTCTTTTGGAATGGTCAGTCATTCCCATAGCAATCCCTGCTAAAGTGTGGAACTTAGCAGACTTCACAGATTTGATACACATGCTGAACATTTCTTCCTAAAACATTGGCACTCTGAATCTGGAAAACAACTAGAATCTGCACATGACTTTAACATCATTAGTAGGTAATGCCTGTGGTTCAGGCTATTTTCGAAAAGTGTTCCACGACTACTGTGATGTAATTATTTTCAAAGGAAAGAAAAAGAAAGGATTTAATGAATACCCCCAGATATCAAAAAGATTGTAAAACTTTGTGTACCTTGTTGGGGTAGATGATCTCTGAAGGATGTGTTACCTGTTATTTGGCAAGCATCGCAAGACTGTATCAGAGATACAAAATCCTTGAATATAGTGGGTCAACAAGATCCTGCTTTCAACACTTTCCGGACAGTGTTGATAGCCATCAATTGGTCTCCCGTATATTCTTTAGGGCAATGCTCCAAAATCTTGTGTCCTTCATCTTCTGAGACACATCTTCTGATCAACTGATCTGCAAAAATTTGAAATAGAAGAGAAACTGCCCAGTAGTAATATTTCAAATCAGCAAAGAATTTCTTCTTTTGCTGATAAGTCATATCACTTGGAACTTATTCAATGACTAGATAATTTGCAATAAACCACAGATGAGAATTATTATACATAGCAAATAATGCAAATAAATTTTCATCCAGAAATTTATCAATATTACACTAGCCTCTAACTCGGGGTTTTCTAATCTAGACCAATGGTTTACTTTCTAGATTTTCAACCCTTTTTCTTATCCCTTTATTCTATATCAAGTTCAAGTAACAATAAAACCTAACTTAATCAAGTATGGTTTAGCATTAGTTTTATTGAACACAGATATCTTGGAGTGATCAGTGTCACCTATTGTTTCTAGACAAGACTAGATAAGATCGGAATTTAACATGTATGAACTTTCTTATCATCTTTCTGTCCTAAAACAATTCTTACTACATCATTACATCACATATTCATTCAAAAAGCAGATTTCAATCAGGTGATGCCCTAATTGGTGCAATAATTCATTTTGGTTTAAAAGATCTCATGCAATTATCAACATAACAAAAGGAACATCCTTTTTTTTCAATAGAACATTCAAAGGTCTAGCTATTAAGGAAAAATTATTTCATAACTCGTCCTAATAAAGCCGGTATGACTCTAAGAAAATTCTAAAATGGAGTTTCTTCCCAATAAAAATCTAAGCCAAAATTTTACAACTCAGAAGAAAACATATTTTATCCTCATTTCCATTTTTATTTCTTCGAAATTAAATAAAGGAAGAAAAACATGAAAAAGAGAAACTAAGAAAACAACAAGAGATAGGGAAAAGAACAACTTACCATTGAGCAAGAAAAATACAAATTATTTCGAGTTTTGAATTTTTTCAAATTTTTTTTTTCGAAAGCAGTTAAATTTCCTCAATATGGTTTTAGAATAATTTTCTAAAATTTGATTATCCTAAGTGTCTTAATTTAAGATATTATCTAAAATCAATTAGTTATGATAATCCTATATTTCAGAAACTGATTGTCTAACTAGCATAAAATAAGTGTAGGTCTAAAGTCTAGGTTACTACCGTTACCTATCATAAGTCTCTAGAATTTTGATCAGGAATCCTAAATTCATTATGATATTTCCCCGGCAACGGCGCCAAAAATCTGATGCGTTCTGATTGGTATGCTAAAAGATAGGCTTTATTTACCTATGTCGATTATGAGTAATTAAGGACTGAGTCTTACTAACTGTCACTTAGCATTCAATTATTGTCACATAATCAATCAGAACCTAAGGCAGAGTACCTATCGTGTAGCTAGTCTGTTGGAAAGTATCTACGATTTTATTAAGTTAAATATCGTACTCCCAGGGAGGTGGCAACGGCTTAGTAGTAACTAGCCTTTTATCCTAACTCCTATCTTATGATCCAGTTATGCAATCTTCATCAATAACTTTGATGAGAGGGTGATCCATTCTCCACTAGGTTTAAGTTTAAGTAAGCCTAAAAGTGTTTTATAGATAATGTCCTGATTCTATGTTATACTGTTCCTACATGTTGATTGACCTATCTTCGAGTATTTTTAGATGCATCTTAGCCTGGATTGCAACTATGTTCTGTGTCTAAAGGCGTACCACATCCGAGGTCTCTAATAAACCGCCCTACCTTAATGACGGCCCTACTCACGGTTTGGGACGAAGGCATCCATGAAAGCCCTATGTCACTTCGGGGATCATACCGCTTGCCCTAGCCGTTGGCATAATCAGACTCAGCTAGGCCCCTACCTAGACTACTTTAACAGGCAGGGTGTTCCACAAGTTATTTTATCTAGCATGGCAGACACCAATACTAATTGATGCCTGTTAAACTAAACAGGTTATGAATAGACCGTGGTTAGGAATTGCCTATAACCCTAACTTTAGTTTAAAAGAGCACATTAGACATGCAGACATAGTGAATATTTAGCAGGTGGCTATTTCCGGAAAAACATAACAACTTCAACATATATAACAAATATTCATAAGAATCGTAATCTGATATTCAAATTAATATTTAGATAAAACAATTCGTAAACATACAGAACCTCATCTAGGGGACCCACTGTCATAAAGTAATCACCACTCTATGCAGGTCCAGTCGGCGCTGCAGCTCCTGTATGCTCCTGACTGCTCGATCCTACTCTGCTCGGCAGAGCCTTCGGAGAATGCTCCTTAGACCTAGTAGCAATTGCTTTACCTTACATCCCGGGCTTAAGCAAATTGCCCTAATCTGACTAAGAACACGCACCCTATCTCTCTTTTAGGATCTCCTAACGAAATCTCGGTATTCTATGAATACCAAAAACGAACCTATCTATCGAAGCCTAAGATCTGAGACTATTTATCAGAAACTAAGAAAACGAAACACTAAAGAAAGAAAGAAAACTGAAACTGAAACCCGAGTCTCTCAGTGACTTGTGTACTAGAGAATTGTACGCTGGAAGTCTCTGAATGACTCAGATGGAGTGGAGAGGAATGAAATCAACTGCTGGAGGCCTGGGGTATTTATAGCAGCTTTCTGGAGTGAAAATCTCCAAACTTTTCGAAGTGGGACAACTTCTGGTGCTTTGGGACGCCCGTCCTGGATTTGGACGCCCGTCCTGGTGGTTTGACTGGGTCGGGACGCCCGTCTTGGACCGTTGACCAAGTCAGCATTTCCAAAAATTGCATTTTTACCCCAAAATTTGCTGTTTTCGTCTACTTTTCACCTGACAATTCCAAAATCATAAAAACTGTGAAATTGAGTAAATAACAATAAATTTAGATCGATTTCCTATCAATTTCACCCTAAATTATACATAAAAACATGCTAAAAAAGGTATATGATTTTCGCGTATTAATTACTACCGTTACCTATAATAAGCCTCTAGAATTTTGATCAGGAATCCTAAAATTTTGTGATTTGTTCCCTGGCAACAGCGCAAAAAATCCGGTCTATTTCGATTAGACATGCTAAAAGATAGGATTTATTTACCTATGTTGATTATGAATAATTAAGGACTAAATTTTACTAATTGTCACTTTTAGCAATAATGATTGTCACTTAATCAATTAGAACCTAAGGCAGAGTACCTATCGTATAGCTAATTATTTGGAAAGTACCTATGATTTTAATTTATTATTATCATAATCCCAAAAAACTGGTAACAGCTTAGTAGCAACTATCCTTTAACTCTAATGATATGCATAAATTATATCACTTTTTAGCATGTTTTAGGCACAATTTAGGGCAAAATCGGTGTTAAATCGTTATCAATTGACTGTTATTAACTCTATTTCACAGCTTTTGTGATTTTGGAAGTGTCAAGTGAAAAGTGCAAGAAAATGGTAAATTTCGGGGTAAAAACATGATTTTCAAAAGTTCGGAAGTCGGGATGGGCATCCAGAATCCAGGACGGGCGTCCTGACCTGGTCAACAGACCAGGACAGGCATCCAAGACTTGGGACGGCCATCCTGACCTGGTCAATAGGCCGGGACGGGCGTCCCGAATACCTGGTCAAAGTCCCACATCGAATTTTTGAGAGAAATTCACCCAGTTCCCCTACTATAAATACCCTAGGCTTTCCTCAATTGAAATCATTCATCTCCACTCGATCTGAGTCATTTAGTGACTTCAAGTATACAATTTTCCATAGTATACAAGTCACTTGGTAATTTTAGGTTTTAGTATAGGTTTATTTATAGTTTTAGAGAGTGTCTCGTGTTCTTCGTTTCTGAGAGTCTGTCTCAGATCTTAGAATATGACTAGATAGGTTCATTTTTGGTATTCATAGAATACCCGGGGTTTCATTAGGAGATCCTAAGAGGGCAGTAGGCATTCGAAGAGTTAGTCAACAGGGTTGTGCTTAAGTTGGGAATTAAGGTAAAGCACAGCTACTAGGCTGAGGAAGCGTCCTCCGAAGGTTTTGTCAAGCAGAGTCGGGTTGAGCAGTCCAACATATAAAAGTAGTTGCTCCATCAGCGGACTACGTAAAAGGTGAATACTTTATGGCATCGGTCCCCTTGTCCCTCTCTTTATATGTCTGTACTGTGTTCGTCCAAATAAATATTGTGAATATTGAACTATGATTATATGAATATGTGTTATGCATGTTGAAGTATTTATATTTTTCCAGAAATGGTCACTAGCTTAACTCTCATTATGACTGCATGTCTGCTGTAGTTTCTTTTAAACTAGATGAATGGTTATACACAACTCCTAACCACGGTCTAATCATAACCTGTTTAGTTTAACAGGCATTAATTTAGGACTTCCCGTCAGAAGTATTAATGTTTGCTATATTAGATGAAATAACCTATAGATCACCATGTTTGTTAAAGTAATCTAAGTAGGCTGAGTTTTTGTGTTTATGCCGGCATTAGGGCGAGCGACATTATCTCCTATGTGACATAGGACTTTCATGGATGCCTTTAGCTCGAACCGTGAGTAGGGTCGTCATTAAGGTAGGGCGGTTTATCAAGTAACTCAGATGTGGTACACCTTTAGACTCAGTACATAATTGCAATCTAGACCAAGATATATCTAAAATACTCGAAGATAAGTCAATCAACATGTAGGAACAGTATAACATAAATTCAGAACATTATCTGTAAAACACTTTTTAGGCTTAAATAGACTTAAACCTAGTGGAGAATGAATCACCCTCTCATCAAAGAATTTGATGAATGATTGCATAACTGGATCATAAGATAAGAGTTAGGGTAAGAGGATAGTTACTACTAAGCCGTTACCACTTCCCTGGAAGTACGATAATTGATTTAATTAAAATCATAGATACTTTCCAACAGACTAGCTATACGATAGGTACTCTGCCTTAGGTTCTGATTGATTAAGTGACAGCATAAAGACTAAATGTGACAATTAGTCATTCTAAGTCCTTAATTATTCATAATCAACATAGGGTAAAATAACACCTATTTTAGCATATCAGTCGGGTACCCATCAGATTTTTTGCACCGTTGCCGGGGAAATATCATAATGAATTTAGGATTATTGGCCACAATTCTAGAAGCTTATGATAGGTAACGGTAGTAATCTATACCTTAGACCTAAACACTTATTTTATGCTAGTTAGACAATCAGTTTCCGAAATATAGGGTTATCATAACTAATTGATTTTAGATATTATCTAAAATTAAGACATTTAGGATAATCAAATTTTAGAAAATTATTCTAAAACCATATTAAGGAAATTTAAATTGCTTTCGAAAAAAAATATAAAAAGTTAAAAACAAAATAAATTCTTTTCTTGTTTACAATTTTGCTTTTTGAAAAAATATTATTTTCCAAAAAATTAAAGAAATAAATTTTTCATGTTTACAATTTTCTTGTTTGTTTGTTATTTCTATTATTTAATTTCGAAAAAAATAAAAATGGAAATGAGGAAAGAATATTTTTCTTTTGAGTTGTCAATTTTTGGCTTAGGTTTTAATTTGAAAGAAATATCATTTTAGAATTTTCTTAGGTCATGGTAGGTTTATTAGACGAATCATGAAATAAAATTTTCTTTAATAGACAAACCTCTGAGTATTCTAATGAGAAAGGATGTTCCTTTTGTTTGATGATAAATGCATGAGATCTTTTAAACCCAAAAGGAATTACTGCACCCATTATGGCATCACCTGATTGGAATCTTCTTTTTGAATTAATATGTGATGTAATGATGTAGTAAGAATTGTTTTAGGACAGAACATGATAAGAAAGTTCATGTAAAATACTACGCTAGCAAAACATTAACTGAGGCTCATGAAAATTACATTACAACATAAAAGGAATTACTAGCAGTAGTATACGCGTTTGATAAATTCCGATCTTATCTAGTCTTGTCTAAAAACAATAGTTTACACTGATCACTCTGAGATATTTGTGTTCAATAAAGCTAATGCTGAACCAAGAATGATTAAGAGTTTTATTGTTACCACAATTTGATATAAAAATAAGGGAAAAGAAAAGGGGATGAATATCTAGAAAGCAAACCATTGGTCTAGATTAGAAAACCCTGAGTTAGAGGCTATGGTTAAGATAGTATATCTGATAAATTATTTGTGGATGAGAATTTATTTGCATTGTTTGCTATGTATGATACATCTCCTCCATGATTTACCGATATTACAAACTACCTAGTCGCTGAACTGTTCCCAAGTGATATGACTTATCAGCAGAAGAAGAAATTCTTTGCTGATTTAAAATATTACCATTGGGAAGATTCCTTTTCTATTTCGAATTATTGCAAAGTAATTGATCAGAAGATGTGTCTCAGAAGACAAAGGCCACAAGATTATGGAGCATTGTTATCAAAGATCTACGGGAGATAATCAAAGAATCTGTATCCTTGATACAGTACCGCGATGCTTGCAAATTAACGGGTAACACATCTTCTAGAGATCATCTACCCCAACAAGGTATACATTGTGTTGAAATCTTCCATATCTGGGGTATTGATCTCATAAATCCTTTTTCTTTCTTCCTTTTGGCAACAAGTACATCATAGTAGTTGTAGAACACTTTCAAAATGGCCTGAACCACATGCATTACCTACTAATGATGTTAAAGTCATGTGCAGATTCTGTGAGAAACTATTTTCAGATTTAGATGTGACAATATCTTGATAAGTGATAAAGGGTTGTCCACCAACTAACGCAGCTAACGCTTCTTCTGATGAGCAGTTGGAGGCATTAATAGCTAATGATAATAGTCAAATTAATGCCTTTCAACAAAGAAGAAACGTTCAACCTATGTATCAAATCTGTGAAGTCTGCCAAGTATCACACTTTAGCAGGGATTGCTATGGGAACAGAATATTGACATTCCAAAAGAGGTAAGAGCAGGTTGCTGCAGAATGCTGCTCCAATGGGAAACACATACAATCCCTACCGAAGAAATCGGCCGGGATTTAGTGGAGGAATAACTCTAGAGCTAAAAACTTCCAGAAGATACCACCACAACAAAGTCCCTAGCCGCAGAATCAACAGATGATATGTTGTTAATGGTTAGAGCTATTTACTATTATAGAAGTGTCATCATGGGAAGTTTGTATTATAATGGACCAAGACAACACTACTAAAAAGGTGAACGGGCAACAATTAAAGCTGTACAAGTGAGAGTAAGTGACCTACAGACCAAGCGGTATCAATTGATCGATAGATATAGAAGAGTTTTGCGTGTATCAGGAGCATAGCAATGGAGGAGCTTGCATCCCCTGCATAGCAATCAGCTATGAGAAACTTCCCCGAGGAAGTCTCAAATACTTGGGCCCAGACCTACACCACTGGAGCCTCCTACCAGCACATCTTCACCAAAGCTTCAGGTATCTTTTCTGCCATTCGAAACTTGCATGCAATACCTTCACAGACATTGGCATGTAGGTGCACCAATCCAAAGAAGTCACAATCCTAGACACGTTCCTCCTGGACACGTTGCTATGATTGCAAGAAACTTTGCAAATGATTCGAGGAAGCAGTCCTTGGGGCTCAAGCCATTCATCAAATGAATAGGCCACTACCTGGAGTTCGACATTAAGGAATCATGGCTGACGAGGATAGCTCCATCTACCAGACCTGACCGTTCTTCAAAACATGGGGATGGTAGTTCGCAACCCAGAGGGTGGATACACTTTCCATACGAAGTACACTGCAGATTTAGCCTCTCCAGTATCTAGAACTTACAGAGTCGAGGGCATTTCAGCAATAGCACATGGCTGAGGTGAACATCGAATTGACAGATCAGAGCATACCCTTCTACTTGATACATGAAGGGAGTTTTTCTAATCCTCATCTTCCTCTACTTTTATTTTGTTTTCTTTTAATTTTTATCTTCATTTTATGTTCTATTTTGTTATTTCTATTACCTTCCTGTTTTGTTATTCTATTTTTCTTTCTCTTCCCCTTAGTTAGCCAAATAAGTGTGGGGTAAGAAGTTTATGTTTTGTTTTTATTTCTTCTTGTTTTCAAATAAGTGTGTGGTAATTTAGATATGCATGAACACTGAGGACAGTGTCAAACTTAAGTGTGGGGTAGCAGTGCACTGTGCACTGTAGTAGAAATTTTTGCATGTTTTTCCCGTATTTTTTGCATGTTTTTTCCTGTATTTTCACTAGAATAACGCCCTTCCAAAATTTTTTTTTCAAAAATTTTCACTCTTTTAGACTTCAAAATGCAGTTGTGATTGGTAAAGAATTGCTGATGTCCATGATATGTATGTAGAATATTATGATCAGTAGGAGACAACGTGATAACTTTCTTGAATTTATCGATTAGAAATAGGGAATTCTTGATACTTGAGCACAACTTAGTTTGGATTAGAGACCTCAACCAAATACCTTTTCAAAACTTAACTAGATAAGATTAGACCATTTGAGGATGTAATGGCAATCAAAATGACTAGATGATGCTCTGAGTTGAAAGTGAAAAGAAAAAAAAAGAGTTAACTAAATAGGGTAGTTTGCAAGCAGCCTTTGCTACTCGAGCACCACTCCTTAGGGGAACTTAAAGCCTGATGCCCTAAGGTCGTGTAGGTCTGGGAGTCATCGGAGTGGGACTCGCTACATGGGTAGTTAAAGTTGACGTGTGAAAGCAGACACAAAATACCCTGAAAAATCAATCTAAAAAAATGCATAGCCAGTGTATTCTTATATTGAAATGCTTAATTGAAAATCTTGTCACCAAAGCTCAGAACTCAGAAAGTTGTTTGTTGCTGGTATGTCTAGCGACGGGTCGAAGTATTATCTGGTAAGAGTCAAGATGAGAGTATATTGTGTTGACAATCTAGTCTAGACTAGTACACACACTACACATCAGGAAGACCTTGTGACTGAGAGAAGAGTTCAATCTAGTTATTAAGTTGTTAACCCTGCTTGACCACGATAATCTACTAGAGACATTTGAGACCTTGTCATAGCAACTTAACCAGTCAGACCTGTGTTGTGAACTATCTGATTAAGTGCTAAATTTTGGAATAAAAACATGGCTAGAAATTTTAAGTGACTGCACCTATGATTTAAAATCACTAACTTCAGGTAGACTTTGCTTAAGGACAAGCAAAAAGCTAAGTGTGGGGTTATATGATATGCATAAATCATATCACTTTTTAGCATGTTTTTAAGCACAATTTAGGGCAAAATCGGTGTTAAATCATTATCAATTGACTGTTATTAACTCGATTTCACAACTTTTGTGATTTTGGAAGTGTCAGGTGAAAAGTGCAAGAAAATGGTAAATTTTGGGGCAAAAATGTGATTTTCAGAAGTTTGGAAGTCGGGATGGGCGTCCAGAATCCAAGATGGGCGTCCTGACCAGGTCAACAAACCAGGACGGGCGTCCAGGACTTGGGACGGCCGTCCTGACCTGGTCAACAGGCCGGGACGGGAGTCCCAGATCCAGGACGGGCGTCCCGAATGCCTGGTCAAAGTCCCACATCAAAGTTTTGAGAGAAATTCACCCATTTCCACTACTATAAATACCCCAGGCCTTCCTCAGTTGAAATCATTCCTCTCCACTCGATCTGAGTCATTTAGTGACTTCAAGTATACAATTTTCCATAGTATACAAGTCACTTAGTGATTTCAGGTTTTAGTATAGGTTTATTATAGTTTTAGAGAGTGTCTCGTGTTCTTCGTTTCTGAGAGTCTGTCTCAGATCTTAGAATACGACTAGATAGGTTCATTTTTGGTATTCATAAAATACCCGGGGTTTCGTTAGGAGATCCTAAGAGGGCACTAGGCGTTCGAAGAGTCAGTCAACAGGGTTGTGCTTAAGCTGGGTATTAAGGTAAACCACAGCTACTAGGCTGAGGAAGCATCCTCCGAAGGTTCTGTCAAGCAGAGTCGGGTTGAGCATTCCAACATATACAAGTAGTTGCTCCATCAATGGACTACGTAATGGGTGAATACTTTATGGCATCGGTCCCCTTTTCCCTCTCTTTATATGTCTGTACTGTGTTCGTCCAAATAAATATTATGAATATTGAACTATGATTATATGAATATGTGTTATGCATGTTGAAGTATTTATATTTTTCCAGAAATGGTCATCAACTTAACTATCATTATGACTCCATGTCTGCTGTAGTTTCTTTTAAACTAGATGAATGGTTATAGACAACTCCTAACCACGGTCTAATCATAACCTGCTTAGTTTAACAAGCATTAATTTAGGACTTCCCGTCGGAAGTATTAATATATGCCACATTAGATGAAATAACCTATAGATCACCATGTTTGTTAAAGTAATCTAAGTAGGCTGAGTTTGTGAGTTTATGCCGGCGTTAGGGCGAGCGGCATGATCTCCTATGTGACATAGGACTTTCATGGATGCCTTTAGTTCGAACCGTGAGTAGGGCCGTCATTAAGGTAGGGTGGTTTATCAGGTAACTCAGATGTGGTACACCTTTAGACTCAGTACATAATTGCAATCTAGACCAAGATATATCTAAAATACTCGAAGATAGGTCAATCAACATGTAGGAACAGTATAACATAAATTCAGAACATTATCTGTAAAACACTTTTTAGGCTTAAATCGACTTAAACCTAGTGGAGAATGAATCACCCTCTCATCAAAGAATTTGATGAATGATTGCATAACTGGAACATAAGATAAGAGTTAGGGTAAGAGGATAGTTACTACTAAGTCGTTACCACTTCCCTGGATGTACGATAATTGATTTAATTAAAATCGTAGATACTTTCCAACAGACTAGCTACACGATAGGTACTCTGGCTTAGGTTCTGATTGATTATGTGACAGCATAAAGACTAAATGTGACAATTAGTCATTCTAAGTCCTTAATTATTCATAATCAACATAGGGTAAAATAACACCTATTATAGCATATCAGTCAGGAACCCATCACCTAACATTAATTTATTCATGCAATTAACCAATCTTTCATCAATAATTTTGATGAAGTTGTGATCCCATCCTCATATAACACATAAGTAATTAGCATGCAAGAGTATCAAATAAACATGAGTTCTGATGTATGTTGTATTGTTTATACATGTTGATTGACCTATCTTCGAGTATTTTAGATATATCTTGGTCTAGAATGCAATTATGTACTGTATCTTGCCTGTGTACCACATCTGAGTTACTTAATAAACCACCCTACCTTAATGATGGCCCTAATCTCGGTTCGAGTTAAAGGTATCCATGAAAACTTATGTCACTCAAGAATTCATGCCACTCACCCTAACGCCGGCATAGAGAACAAACTCAGCCTCATTAGACTACTCTAACAAACATGGTGATCTTATAAGTTATTTCACCTAATATGGCATACCTTAATGCTTTTTTATCCTAAATTAAGGCTTGTTAAACTAAACAGGTTATGATTAGACCATGGTTAGGAATTGTCTATAACCATTCATTTAGTTTAAAAGAGCAAGCAGATAATCAGTCATAATGTATGTTTATCTGGTGACCTTTCCAGGAAAATGATTCTAACTTCAACATGCAAAGCATATATAACAAATCAATCATAGTTTGATATTCAAATAAGTGTTTAGACAAACACAACATAGAATATACAGAGCGGATCTAGGGGACCACCACCATAAAGTATTCACCCTTTATCAGGTGCACCGGCGAAGCGACTACTTGTATATCCTGGATTGCTTGACTTGACTCTGATTAGCAGAACCGTCAGAGAACGCTTCCTTAGACTAGTAGCTTTTATTTTACCTTACATCCTGGGCTTAAGCAATGCCCTGTTGACTAGCTCTTCGCTCACCTAATGCCCTTTTAGGATCTCCTAAAGAAATCTCGAGTATTCTATGAATATAAAAAACGAACCCTATCTAATGGAATTCTAAGAACCTGAGATAAACACTCAGGAAGCAAAGAAAACGAGACACTCTTATACTGCTATCTACTCATGTGAGTGCAGAAAGATGCACTTGAGCCACTGAATAACTCAGATTGAGTGATTAGGAGTGCACTTGAAGCTGCTAAATAACTCAGATTGAGTGGTGAGGGATGATTTCAACTTAGGAAGGCCTGAGGTATTTATAGTAGGGGAAATGAGGGAATTTCTTTTCATTTCTTGATGTGGGACTTGTATCTGCCACTCGGGACTCCCGTCTCGAGTCCAGGATGCCCGTCCCAGTGTGTGTTCCGATTAGACATGCTAAAAGATAGGATTTATTTACCTATGTTGATTATGAATAATTAAGGACTGAGTTTACTAATTGTCACATTTAGCAATAATGGTTTTTACTTAATCAATCAGAAACTAAGGCAGAGTACCTATCGTGTAGCTTGTTATTGGAAAGTACCTACAATTTTAATTTATTATTATCGTAATCCTAAGGAACAAGTAACAGATTAGTAGCAACTATCCTTTACCCCTAACATTCGTTTTATCATGCAGTTAATCAATCTTTCATCAATAATTATGATGAGTTGGTGATCCCACTCACACATTGCACACAAGTATTTAGCATGCAAGAGTATCAAATAGACATGAGTTCTGATGTATGTTGTATTATTTATACATGTTGATTGACCTATCTTCGAGTATTTTAGATATATCTTGGTCTAAAATGCAATTATGTATTGTATCTTGCCTGTGTACCACATCTGAGTTACTTGATAAACCACCCTACCTTAATGACGACCCTACTCATGGTTCGAGTTAAAGGTATCCATGAAAACACTCTGTCACTCAAGAATTCATGCCACTCACCCTAACTCCGTCATAGAGAACAAACTCAGCCTCATTAGACTACTCTAAAAAACATGGTGATCTATAAGTTATTTCACCTAATATGGCAGACCTTAATGCTTTTTTATCCTAAATTAAGGTCTGTTAAACTAAACAGGTTATGATTAGACGATGGTTAGGAATTGTCTATAACCATTCATTTAGTTTAAAAGAGCAAGAAGATAATCAGTCATAATGTATGTTTAGCTGGTGACCTTTCTGGAAAAATGATTCTAACTTCAACATGCAAAGCATATATAACAAATCAATCATAGTTTGATATTCAAATAAGTGTTTAGACAAACACAACACAGAATATACATAGAGGATCTAGGGGACCACCACCATAAAGTATTCACCATTTATTAGGTCTGCCGATGGAGCGACTACTTGTATATCCTGGATTGCATGACCTAACTCTGATAAGTAGAAATGTCGGAGAACTCTTCCTTAGACTAGTAGCGATTACTTTACCTTACATCCTGGGCTTAAGCAATGCCCTGTTGACTAGCTCTTCGCTCACCTAATGCCCTCTTAGGATTTCCTAATGAAATCCTGGGTATTCTATGAATATAAAAAATGAACCCTATCTAATCGAATTCTAAGAACCTGAGATAAACACTCATGAAGCAAAGAAAATGATACACTTTTATACTACTATCTACTCGTGTGAGTGCAGAAAGATGCACTTGAGCCACTGGATGACTCAGATCGAGTGATTAGGAATGCACTCGAAGTTACAAAATGACTCAGATTGAGTGGTGAGGGATGATTTCAACTGAGGAAGGCCTTGGGGTATTTATAGTAGGGGAAATGAGGGAATTTCTCTTCATTTCTCGATGTGGGACTTGCATCTGCCGCTCAAGACGCAGATTTGGGAATACGATATTATTCAATTAAAATCGTAGATACTTTCTAATAACTAGCTACACGATAGGCACTTTGCCTTAGGTTTCTGATTGATTAAGTGACAACCAATAAATGCTAAAGTGACAGATAATAAGACTAAGTCCTAAATTATTCATAATCAATATAGGTTAATAAACCCTATCTTTTGGCATACCAATCGAAACGCATCATAGAGGTTCAGTAAGTCCATGCTTAGGGTAGAGCCTAATGAGTTCCTTGAATTTGTCTCACGCCTTGATCACCATCTCATCTGCAGCT
Organism: Asclepias syriaca; assembly: GCA_027405835.1. Lineage (NCBI taxonomy): Eukaryota > Viridiplantae > Streptophyta > Magnoliopsida > Gentianales > Apocynaceae > Asclepias > Asclepias syriaca. Next base: position 14,286,024 of record CM049932.1, read on the forward strand.
TGAGTGAAGCTAGAGAGAGTCATTTTGATATTCCAAGACTCTAGCTGTAGAATAGTACTCTTCCAGGAGCACCTTACATAACTCATCCCAAGATGTGATTGAGTTAGTAGGTAGCTGTGCCAACCATCGCTTATCTGTCCCTAAGTGAATAAAGAAAGAAGTTCAATGAGATGCAAAATTTTGGTCAAATGCTCGAGAGGATTCTCGGCAGCAGTTCCTCCAAATTGGACCGTATTTATGATCAGCTGTAGCACGTTAGGCTTCAGGTCATAACTAGTGTTTCCAAGAATTCTGATAGCGCTGGACATAGGGATAGTCTGTGACTGGATGTAAGCTTCTAGCGGGGGTCTTTCAGCAGCCACTTCTGCTCTTCTTCGGTTAGCTATTCTGATAAGGTTTTCAGGGTTTTTGACTGGAGGTTCAAGGTCGGCTTCTGAGGTCCGAGTCATACAACTACAAAAATACACATTAAATCTGAGCCAAAATTATTAGATTAAAAAACAAAGGAGTAATTTATTAAATGCAAAAAAGAAATTCAAACAAAAAAATTTATATATATATTTTTTTAAAAAAAATTTCCTTAATATGGTTTTAGAATAATTTTCTAAAATTTGATTAACCTAAATTCCTTAATTTCATATAATTTCTAAAATTAATTATTTAAGGTAACCCTATAGTTAAGGAAATGATTGATTAATTCCTAATAAGAATGATTGTTTATCAAATTATAGATTACTACCATTACCTATCATAATCTTCTAGAATTTTGATCAGGAATCCTAAAATTTTATGAGTGTTCCCCAGCAACAGTGCCAAAAATCTGATGCTTTCCATTTGATATGCTAAAAGATAGGGTTTATTTACATATGTATATTATTAGTAATTAAGGACTTTGAATTTAGCATTTAGATATTTGTCACTGAATCGAACAGAACTTGAGGTAGAGTACCTATCGTATAGCTAGTTATTAGAAAGTATCTACAATTTTACATTTATAAAATATCGTAATCCCAAGGAACTTGCAACGGATTAGTAGTAATTATAACTTAATCCTAACAATCAACTTATTAATAGAATCAAACAATCGATTATCAATATTTCGCTGATGGAGCGAGGTGTCTTCCTGAAGGGGCGCTTCGGCCCCTAGTGTGTTTTCTCGTCACGGAGGTCTCATGGTGAGATGTGGGAAACGTGGTATCAAGTTCATATCCATGTCCGCCAAATCGTCCTAACATTTTCTGTTCTGAGGAGAGAGAGACACAAAAACTTTTCGTTTCCCAGTAACGGAACCAAACTGATTCGGCGAAAATCGGTCTGGCGACATGTGGCAGTTACCCGGCGTCGTTTGAGAGTCTCTATCAAAATATCTCTGCCTAGGTGGTTATTTCGTTGATGCTTTGATGAAGAATTCCTCCGAAGATTATCTGCAAAACAGAGAGGTCTAAAGCGGAGGGTGAGGGATCTCCGATGAACCCTCCGACGATTAAGTCAGTATTCTGAATATCTGACTAGAGAGATATATGAATTTGACAAAGAGTTTGTTGAGTTATTTGTCCTTACATTTTATCCTCATGAGTGGGTATTTATAGGAATAAATGACCCTGAGAAATAGGTACGTAGTGAAGAATCTGATAGTTGTCAGATTCTGAAATATCCCACTGTTATAGGGATATTTGTGAGATACTTTTAACCGAGATAAACTGTTGCTCAAAAGATATTCTTTGAGGAATATTCTATAAGAATCTTGACTAGCTGGTAGTCAGGACATTGGCGAAGTGGGTTGCCTAAGAGGCGAGACCGTGGACTTCGGTACCTTGTTCAGAGGAGTTGTGGGCTCCGATATGCTCGGTGGACGGACACGTCAGATTGCCATGTCAACTTTCACCCCAAGTCAGCACGGGGTATTTTTATACCTCTCAATATATATATAATATATATTATATATATATATATATGTACATATATATATATAATGGATAGGACAAAAGAAATATATATAGTACCCGAAGTGTCTAGCTGGATTTTAAATTGCAAATAGTGTGTGTGTGCACATTTATATATATATATATACACACATATAGATGCCTTCTGGAATTTAATTTCCCGTTTTCCCTCTTGATGAATCATCCACTAATTTCCAATTTCTTCAAATCGGTCAACTTTTATCCAAATTCCTTTTACCAATTACAACCATCAAAATTCCCTTTTTACCCTTGGAAATTAAATCCAAAAATTCCATCATCTTTTATGTGAAATCCTGCACAAACTTAAATGTTAACAATGGAATAATAAAATTTAGGAATTTCTTCAATTAAAATGGCCCTTTTTAACAATTAATCCACAAAATTAAAATTGGGAAAAGAATTATGCAATTTAACAAAATCTAACTCAAAATCATAGACAAGTCAAGCAAATGGAGTTAGAAAATAGGCAAAGCAAGTGTGAATAACTCTACTATCGTAGAGTTATCAGTATACAAGTCACTTAGTGATTTCAGGTTTTAGTATAGGTATATTTATAGTTTTAGAGAGTGTCTTGTGTTCTTCATTTCTGAGAGTCTGTCTCAGATCTTAGAATATGATATGCATAAATCATATCACTTTTTTAGCATGTTTCTAGGCATAATTGAGAGTGAAATTGATAGGAAATCGGTCTTAATTGATTGTTATTTACTCAATTTCACAATTTTTATGATTTTGGAAGTGTCAAGTGAAAAGTAGACGAAAACAGCAAATTTTGGGACAAAAATGCAATTTTTGGAAATGCTGACATGGTCAACGGGTCAGGACGGGTGTCCCGAATCAGGACGGGCGTCCTGACCCAGTCAAAGCACCAGGACGGCCGTCCCGAAGAACCAAAAGTTGTCCCACATCGAAAGTTTTGGAGATTTTCACTCCAGAAAGCTGCTATAAATACCCCAGGCCTCCAAGAGTTGAAATCATCCCTCTCCACTCGATCTGAGTCATTCAGTGGTTTACAGTGTACAATTCTCTAGTACACAACTCACTCGGAGACTCAGATTTCAGTAAAAGTTTTCTTTCTTTCCTTTTTTGTTTTTTCGTTTTTCTTAGTTTCTGAGAATTAGTCTCAGATCCTAGGGTTCGATAGATAGGTTCGTTTCTGGTATTCATAGAATACCCGAGATTTCGTTAGGAGATCCTAAGAGGGCTCGAAGCGTTCGAAGAGTCAATCCACAGGGCTGGGCTTAAGCTGGGTATTAAGGTAAAGCCCAGTTACTAGACTGAGGAAGCGTCCTCCGAAGGTTCTGGCGAGCAGAGTCGGGTCAAGCAATACGACATATACAACAGTACGCTCCATCGGTGAGACTACGTAAAGGGTGATTTCTTTATGGCATCAGTCCCCCTGTCCCTCTCTTATATGTTGTTATTGTGTTGTTCCAAAAATTAATTATGAATACGAGATTATGATTTTCATGAATATTTGTTTTATATGTTGAAGTTGTTATGTTTTTCCGGAAATAGCCACCTGCTTAATATTCACTATGTCTGCATGTCCAATGTGCTCTTTTAAACTAAAGTTAGGGTTATAGACAATTCCTAACCACGGTCTATTCATAACCTGTTTAGTTTAACAGGCATCAATTAGTATTGGGGTCTGCCATGCTAGATAAAATAACCTGCGGAACACCCTATTTGTTAAGAGTAGTCTAGGTAGGGGCCGAGCTGAGCGTTTATGCCGGCGGCTAGGGCGAGCGGCATGATCCCCGAAGTGACATAGGGCTTTCATGGATGCCTTTAGCCCGAACCGTGAGTAAGGCCGTCATTAAGGTAGGGCGGTTAATTAGAGACCTCGGATGTGGTACGCCTTTAGACACAGAACATCGTTGCAATCCAGGCCAAGACATGTCTAAAATACTCGAAGATAGGTCAATCAACATGTAAGAACAGTATAACATAGAATCAGGACATTATCTAACACTTCTAGGGCTTAATTAAACTTAAACCAAGTGGAGAATGGATCACCCTCTCATCAAAGTCATTGACGAAGATTGCATAACTGGATCATAAGCTAAGAGTTAGGATAAAAGGCTAGTTACTACTAAGCCATTTTGAAAACAAGCAAAAGCATGCGAACAATTTTGCAAACTGCTACAGTGCACCGTGCACTGCTACCCCACACTTAATTCTAGCACTGTCCTCAGTGTTCATGCATATCTAATTACCCCACACTTATTTGAAAATAAGAAATAAAACATAAAGAAAAGATGCTTACCCATACTATGGGTAAGAAAGACAAAAAAAAAACAAAATAATGCAAACAATTCTGTATGTCATATAAATCAATTTTGTACATAGATTCATACGTCATACAGCCCAGACATGTTTATACACATAGAACAAGAAAAACAAAAGCAAAAGAAAGGAAAGGAAAGAAGGAGAGAGAGACTAAGAACCTGGCGGGTCATTGTCCAATGGACCTAAGTCCGCTGTAACGTCAAACTCGAAGTTTTCCGCCAGTCGGGAAGTATGCTGATGTATCTCCTCAATCCTGTTGGTGTTCATGGCGATCCTGTCATCCATCATCGCCAGCTGTCTGTCAATCCTATCCATGTCTCGACTGTATCGAGCCGATAGTTCTGCCAATCCGTGTGACATGTGTCGTTCGAAAGCAATAAGTGGCACGAACGTCTCGGACGGAGGGATATGCGTTGGAAATGCTTCCGATGCCGATGCCTGTCCTGGCTGCTCCGTGTAGATGGTGTAACGGCCATTCGCATCCCGGAAAACCATTCCCATGTTCCGTAGAATGGTAAGATCAGTGGGAACGGTGGTCGGGGCGACCATGGTCAGCTCCGAGCCCTCTATGTCCAACTCCAGGTAGCGGGCTAGCCTGGTGATGTACGGTCCGAGCCCCAGACACTGTTTCCTGGTGTTTGTAGTGAATCCTCGCATGACGACCGCGATGAGTCTAGCCATCTCTACCGTAGATCCCATGTGCATGTTGGCCAGAAGGAATGTCTCCATCTGGGTGACAGTTCCGGGAGCCGTCCGTCGTCCTGACAATGTATGTGCAATGATAGCATGCAGGTAACGAAGAGTAGGATAAATACCTGTGGCTTTTGCAAAGCCATGCTAGTATGGGACACCCGTCATGCAAATCTGAGCCCAAGCAGTGGAGACGTCTGCAGTTGTGAAGTCTCGAACTACTGTGGTGTATGCGGGCGTATCCAGCTCATCTCTCTGCCAGATACCTAGGGCGACGCCGAACTCGTCCATGCTCATCGACCTATCTATTCCGCCCAAGCGGAATGTGATCTGCTCCTGGTGGCATGTAAAAGATGCATAGAACTCACATACCAGCTCCAGGTATGTGGGCTCTGTGACGATGAATACTCGACTGTAAGGTAGCACGTCGAGTATGCGTCTGACTTCCAGCTCTACTCCTAGCATCTGTACTGCTGCCCAATCCAACATTCTACCCGTCAGTATTGTACGCCCGATGTACCCAAGGCATCTCTCTTGGTATGCTGTGCTGGAGGGAAACATCATAAAAGGGTGTGCCACTGAGGTAACTGTCATGGTAGATGTGGTACGAGCACGTTTGGGAGCCATTAAGAACGTACGAGAGAGTTTAGGTGGGAAGGAAATCTTTAAACTCAAATTCTGGAGGTGAATTTGAATTCAGAAGGATGAAATTAGGTTAGGGAAAGATTTTGAATTTTTGGCGGGAAAATCGAATTTAGGAGGGAAATTCGAATTTTTGAGTGAAGTTCAAAATTCAAATTTTGGAGGGAAACTTGAATTTTTAACTTTGGAGAGTTTGCCAAAAATTTAGAGAGAGGGTAGAGAGAAATATTTTTAGAGAGATGCATTTTTTGTTGTAGATTTGAGAGAAAATGAAAAAAATTAATTTTTATACAAGGGGCGGCCTTCGGGACGCCAGTCCCGGGTTGCTTCGGATGCGTGCCAATTCTAAATTTTTTTTTTTTCGTAATTCCCTGCAAACCTCAAGATACCAAAAATAATAATGATTTTTTTTAACAAGGCTTCATGTTTATCCAATCAAATTCAGAAGTTGTTAAAAACTCTATGCAAAAATTCCTCAGTCTCTCTTTTTTTTTCCGAAAATCATGACTACCCTAATTTTATCCCAACTTAAATTCAGCAAGAATTTCAGAAAAACAAAAACTGAGTTTGTACAAATTAATTAGGGAAAAATAAGCTGTATTTGCAAAACTTTGTTTTTCATAGAAATTTGAAAATAAAATGTGTGAAGAAAATTGTTGAATATAAAGGACCCTTTAAAAAGTTTGAAAAATAGAAAAATATGGGTCAATTATTCAGGTTTAGTTCAAACGAATTATTTGCTGAGAATAAAAGTAAAAGAATCTTCCCTTTTTCAACGACCCTTATCTCTGATCTCCTGTAGCTTTGTTCGAATGCTTCGCATTTCTATGCGTATGGCTCTCATCTCATCCCTCTGCCTGTTCTGCTCACTGCGTAAGTCAGCCATCTCCCGGAGTAGTTGTGCACCTTGGTTCTCCTGAAGACTGACCGTGGCTCTGAGTCGGTCCACGTTAGTTGTGATATTCAGACTGAGTTGGTCTAAATGACACAGTCTGCTGGCAATTCCTTGGTCCATCTCATAGACCCTTTGAGTCAATGTATCTATCTGCACGGACAACATTGAATGATAACCATTAGTACTCCCCCCGGATGAAGGGGTGTATGCAGGAGAGGTTGGTGAATTTTGGGTTTGGTCAGTGGGTGGTGAATTTTGGGTTTGGTCACTTGGTCAACGGGTCAGGACGGGCGTCCCGAAGCACCAGAAGTTGTCCCACATCGACATTTTTGGAGATTTTCACTCCAGAAAGCTGCTATAAATACTCCAGGCCTCCAAGAGTTGAAATCATCCCTCTCCACCCGATCTGAGTCATTCAGTGGTTTCCAGTGTACAATTCTCTAGTACACAACTCACTTGGAGACTCAGATTTCAGTAAAAGTTTTCTTTCTTTCCTTTTTTGTGTTTTCGTTTTTCTTAGTTTCTGAGAATTAGTCTCAGATCCTAGGGTTCGATAGATAGGTTCGTTTCTGGTATTCATAGAATACCCGAGATTTCATTAGGAGATCCTAAGAGGGCTCGAAGCGTTCGAAGAGTCAGTCCACAGGGCTGTGCTTAAGCTGGGTATTAAGGTAAAGCCCAGTTACTAGACTGAGGAAGCGTCCTCCGAAGGTTCTAGCGAGCAGAGTCGGGTCAAGTAATACGACATATACAGCAGTACGCTCCATCGGCGAGACTACGTAAAGGGTGATTTCTTTATGGCATCAGTCCCCCTGTCCCTCTCTTATATGTTGTTATTGTGTTGTTCCAAAAATTAATTATGAATACGAGATTACGATTTTCATGAATATTTGTTTTATATGTTGAAGTTGTTATATTTTTCCAGAAATAGCCACCTACTTAATATTCACTATGTCTGCATGTCCAATGTGCTCTTTTAAACTAAAGTTAGGGTTATAGATAATTCCTAACCATGGTCTATTCATAACCTGTTTAGTTTAACAGGCATCAATTAGTATTGGTGTCTTCCATGTTAGATAAAATAACCTGCGGAACACCCTGTTTCTTAAGAGTAATCTAGGTAGGGGCCGAGCTGAGAGTTTATGCCGGCGGCTAGGGCGAGCGGCATGATCCCCGAAGTGACATAGGGCTTTCATGGATGCCTTTAGCCCGAACCGTGAGTAGGGCCGTCATTAAGGTAGGGCAGTTTATTAGAGACCTCGGATGTGGTACGCCTTTAGACACAGAACATCGTTGCAATCCAGCCATGACATGTCTAAAATACTCGAAGATAGGTCAATCAACATGTAAGAACAGTATAACATAGAATCAGGACATTATCTAACACTTCTAGTGCTTAATTAAACTTAAACCTAGTGGAGAATGGATCACCCTCTCATCAAGTCATTGATGAAGATTGCATAACTGGATCATAAGATAAGAGTTAGGATAAAAGGCTAGTTACTACTAAGCCGTTGCCACTTCCCAGGGAGTACGATATTTAACTTAATAAAATCGTAGATACTTTCCAACAGACTAGCTACACGATAGGTACTCTGCCTTAGGTTCTGATTGATTAAGTGACAATAATTGAATGCTAAGTGACAGTTAGTAAGACTCAGTCCTTAATTACTCATAATCGACATAGGTAAATAAAGCCTATCTTTTAGCATACCAATCGGAACGCATCAGAATACGACTAGATAGGTTCATTTTTGGTATTCATAGAATACCCGGGATTTCGTTAGGAGATCCTAAGAGGGCACTAGGTGTTCGAAGAGTTAGTCAACAGGTTTGTCCTTAAGCTGGGTATTAAGGTAAAGCATAGCTACTATGCTGAGGAAGCGTCCTCCGAAGGTTTTGTCGAGCAGAGTCGGGTCGAGCAGTCCAACATATACAAGTAGTTGCTCCATCAGCGGACTACGTAAATGGTGAATACTTTATGGCATCGGTCCCCTTGCCCCTCTCTTTATATGTCTGTACTGTGTTCGTCCAAATACCTATTATGAATATTAAACTATGATTGTATGAATATGTGTTTTGCATGTTGAAGTTATTTATATTTTTCCGGAAATGGTCACCAACTTAACTATCATTATGACTGCATGTCTACTGTAGTTTCTTTTAAACTAGATGAATGGTTATAGACAACTCCTAACCACGGTCTAATCATAACCTGTTTAGTTTAACAGGCATTAATTTAGGACTTCCCATCGGAAGTATTAATGTCTGCCATATTAGATGAAATAACCTATAAATCACCATGTTTGTTAAAGTAGTCTAAGTAGGCTGAGTTTGTGCGTTTATGCCGGCGTTAGGGCGAGCGGCATGATCTCCTAAGTGACATAGGATTTTCATGGATGCCTTTAGCTCGAACCGTGAGTAGGGCCGTCATTAAGGTAGGGCGGTTTATCAGGTAACTCAGATGTGGTACACCTTTAGACTCAGTACATAATTGCAATCTAGACAAAGATATATCTAAAATACTCGAAGATAGGTCAATCAACATGTAGGAACAGTATAACATAAAATCAGAACATTATCTGTAAAATACTCTTTCTAGCTTAAATAAACTTGAACCTAGTGGAGAATGAATCACCATCTCATCAAAGAATTTGATGAACGATTGCATAACTGGATCATAAGATAAGAGTTAGGGTAAGAGGATAATTACTACTAAGTCGTTACCACTTCCCTGGGAGTACGATAATTGATTTAATTAAAATCGTAGATACTTTCCAACAGACTAGCTACACGATAGGTACTCTGCCTTAGGTTCTGATTGATTAAGTGACAACATAGAGACTAAATGTGACAAATAGTCATTCTAAGTCCTTAATTATTCATAATCGACATAGGGTAAAATAACACCTATTTTAGCATATCAGTTGGAACGCATCAGGGGCTCGGGCCGTTCATCACCCGGATAGCCCATTACCTGGAGTTGGATATCGAGGGTTCTAAGTTGACTCAGATTGCTCCGACCACCTGATAACTCTAAAATAATAGAGTTATTCACATCTAATTTGCCACATTTTATTCGGGAATTAATTGACTTTATTCAGAAAATAGAATAAAAATGTGTTGATTTCAAGTTTTCCCTCTTTTTACCTAAAAATGTGGATTTATTGTTAAAAATCAATTTAATTGAATTAATTTCTCAAAATGTGGATGAGCTGTATTATTTGTTATTATTTGGAAATTAATTTGAATTGATTTGTTGTGACAAGGGTAAAAAGGGAATTTTGATGGGTGAAATTTGTGAAAGAAAGTTGGATGAGGGTTGACCGTGGAGAATGTGAAATATGTGTGGACAATTTGCATCTTTACATATATATATATATATTATACACCAACACACTATTTGTCACTTAAAAATCCAACTGGGCACATTAATTAAAGCTAAACTTGTGGTACTATGCATTTATTTCTCTTGTCCTATCCATTTTACACATATGTATATATATGTATATATATATATATGTTTGTTTTTAAACGAGCAGGTCAAAGGGTGGACAAGAAGGTTGAAATAAAAGACAAGAAATTCAGGAAAGTAGCTGAGTAGTCGTTGTTGACCTTGTAGCCGTCAGAGGAAAAGGACAAAAGCTCCTGCAGAAAGTTCTGAAATTCTGCCACTGTCAGAAGAACAAGACAAAAACTCTGCTGCAAATGTTGCAGCATCAGAGGAAAATGACAAAAGATCACAGAAAGCAGCGGGAGACCGGCTGCAATTGCTGCAGCATTCAGAGGAAGATGACAAAAATTTCATAAGGCAGCTAGGATTTATTTTGATTATTTGCTGGGATTTATGAATACCATTCCAGAAATGATGGACAGATGGCAGCTTGGTAGTGGCTCTTGGTGCACAAAGAGGCTATATGTATAACCGAGAGGAGGAGAAAAGAGGAGGCTAGTCTTGGAGAGTTTGAGAGCTAGTCTTTGTAGTTTTAGTTTTGGCTTTTGGCCATCTTAGAGATTGGTTTTTCTTCTTAGTTTTTCTTAGGATAGCTTAGTTTTTCTTCTTAGTTTTAGACTAACTCTTAGGAAGGGAAGAACACAAGAGTGAGCAGGGTGACTTGCTGCAGCATTCATCAGCTGAGCAGTAGGGATGCAGCAGCATCAAGCAGAGGAAACGAAGGGCAGCAGGTTGATTAAACTGATTTGGGCAGTAGGGTGACTTCCGGCCAGAGTAATCCTCTCTCCATTTCCTTAATTTGCTACTATTTTTGTAACTAAATGTTCTTTGTAATATGAGAATGTTTACATGTGAGGATTGATTAAAAATGTTTTGGGAGTAATATGTTTTCCGTCTTAGGCTTGTCTCCGTTGATTGGTGTCACTACGGACATAGGGACTGTTTTTCCTATTACGTTAGTCCTTGTCTTTCATGATTCTTGGTTCAAGGGTTGATTAAAAAGTTTTGGGAGTGATTTGTTTTCCGTCTTAGGCTTGACCCCGTTGATTGGTATCACTACGGACCTAGGGACTATCTTTCCTATTACGTTGATTCTTGTTTTCCATGATTCGTTTCAGCATAATACACATTTTTAACCTGAAGATGTTGTGGTGTAGTTAAGTATGAGCATGTTGAATACACTGTTTTGACTATGATGATAAGTATGCTGCAACATTACTTTCTGTTTTTATGTTTAATGCTTGTATGGGGCAATGCTTGGTTTATTCATGTAATTACATTAGAATTATGTGGCGTTAGATTTGAGAACTGCGTGAACAGCGGTGAAAACACGAAAGTGCACTCATATGGCAGTGGATTTGAGAACTGCGTGAACAGCGGTACATTCACTGACTAGCGTTGCACTAGGTCCACGGTACGTTATCGGGGATCTAGACTAGTAGATCAAGTAGTTTGGGTGAAACCAGACATGCTGTAGCATTGATATGGAACTGAAAGCATGCTTTGCGTACTTAGATTCATCTCTGGTTTGTACTTACATTTTTGGCATGAATGCCGCAACATTGTATTACCTGCAGTACTCTTGTGGTTATTTCCAGTAGGCTAACCCTTAACTGTTAGTGTAGTTAGGAGTAGGAATGCCGTAGCATTAGACCAATCTCAGTTCATGATTTATCATTCTTTATTCTTTTATTCTTTTATGATTCATTATTCTTCATTCTTTTATTCTTTTGACCATTTGTACAATCATATTTGCTTTTGTAATTGACATACATAGTCCCTATGGGATCGATAATCTTGTACATAGGTACATATATTACTTGTTGACCGGTGTATACTTGCACTTGTTAAGATTGCGTTGATTACATATATTCTTTATCTTTACAAACCGCGACAGCATCACAAAAATACGCAACAAGTTTTTGGCGCCGTTGCCAGGGACTTTGGAGTCAATTTGATTGTAAATATTGATTGTTTGCATTTGGTTACTTTTATTTTTCAATTTATTTTTATACTCATTCTTGAACTTACAAGATTATTTAAATGATTGTATGAGGAACAAATAAATTATGCATGAGCTGAAATGTTTTGTGGATTTATTGACTTGAATTATTTGCTACATTTCAGCTTGTGTCTCATTCCTTCCTTAACGTGTGTTGTTTTGCATGAGTAAAACGCGCAAGGGCTCTCAAGCTTCATTACCGCCACTTGATCCAGAAATTGAGAAAATAGCCAAGGCGTTAAAGAAGAAGAAACAAACCACGGCTAGGGCAGTCATGGAGGACCCGCGGGACATTCAACCTGAACCTGCCCATAATCCAGTGGCGATGGCGGATGATAGGGATCATGCCATTCGACAGTATGCAGTCCCTATGTTTAATGCATTGAAACCAAGTTTGTGCAACCAGTGATGTTTCAAATGTTGCAAACAGTAGGGCAGTTCAGTGGATTACCTGCTGAAGATCCACACATGCACCTACGATTATTCTTGGAGGTAAGCGATGGTTTTAAGCTAACAAGGGTGACGGACGATGCTTTGAGGCTGAAATTGTTTCCATATTCTCTGAGAGACAAAGCTAGAGAATGGCTTAATTCTCTACCCTCTGGTAGTGTGACTTCATGGCAGCAGCTTATCGAGAAAGTTTTGATGAAATATTTTCCTCCAACGAAAAATGCTAAGTTGAGAAATGAAATCACCTCTTTTCAACAATTAGAAGATGAATCATTGTATGAGGCATGGAAACGATTCAAAGAGTTGTTAAGGAGATGTCCACATCACGGAATCCCACATTGTATTCAAATGGAGACATTTCACAACGGGTTGAATGCACACACCAGAATGATAGTGGATGCTTCAGCAAATAGAGCACTTTTGGCAAAGACATACAAGGAAGCCTATGAACTAATTGAGAGGATTGCCAACAACAACTATCAATGGCCTACAACAAGACTGCCAAGCGAAAGAAGAGTGGCTGGAGTGCTGGAATTAGACCCAATAACTTCACTTTCAGCCCAAGTATCATCCATGTCTAATATGCTGAAGACACTGACGATGCCGCAGTATAGCGGGCAGACTGCTGATCACCCAAACCAGTCCAATGTAAGCCAGGTGCAAGCTGTGTGTTGTGTTTATTGTGGAGATGGGCATCTATTTGAGGATTGTGCTCACAATCCCGCATCAATCTGCTACATGGGGAATCAAAACCGGGGTAATGGTCTTCAATCAAACACTTACAACCCTACTTGGAGGCAGCATCCAAATTTTTCTTGGAGCAATCAAGGGATGCACCCCACGCAAGGTATGAACCCAAGACCACTGTTGTAGCAGCAACAACAGTACCCCCAGCAGCAGCAACAACAACTCAACAATCAACAAAGACCTCTACAACAACAACCACCTTAAAATGCTTTAGAGAACATGATGAGAGATTTTATGGCAAGGACAGAAACTACCATGCAAGGACTATCATCTACTGTTCGTAACTTGGAAAATCAGGTGGGGCAGTTAGCCTAAGAGATGAGGAGCAGACCACAAGGATCACTTCCGAGCGATACAGAAAATCCAAGAAGAGAAGGAAAAGAACATTGCAAGGCTGTAACATTACGCAGTGGCAGAATAATGGATAAGCCAAAAATGAAGTCTGGAGCAGCTAAGAAGACCAGTGAGGAAATTCCAGTAGCTGAACCAGAACCAGTGGAGCCAAATGCTGCAGCATCGCCAATGCCGCAGTAACGAACCAGTTTAGAACAGCCGGATGCTGCAGCATCAGCATCGCCAATGCCGCAGCAATGTAATATTCCAGAGAGCAAACCAGTACAGCAAAGAATGCCTTTCCCACAGAGGTTTGCCCAAAAGAAGCAAGATAAGCAGTTCAAGAAGTTCTTAGACATATTGAAACAGCTGCACATCAACATTCCATTAGTAGAAGCCATAGAACAAATGCCCAACTATGCGAAATTCATGAAGGATATCCTTACAAAGAAGAGAAAGTTGGGAGAATATGAAATTGTTGCACTAACCAAAGAATGTAGTTTCTTTTTGCAGGATAAATTGCCCCCTAAAATGAAAGATCCGGGGAGTTTTAATATTCCTTGTTCTATTGGAGACTCATATTGTGGTATGGCCTTGTGTGACCTTGGTGCTAGCATAAACTTGATGCCTATGTCAGTTTTCAAACAGTTGGGCATAGGAAAGGTAAGACCTACGACGGTAACATTGCAATTGGCGGATAGGTCTCTAGCTCACCCCGATGGGAAAATTGAGGATGTCCTGGTAAGAGTGGATAAGTTTATTTTTCCAGCTGACTTTATTGTTCTTGACTATGAAGCAGACAGGGAAGTTCCCATTATTTTAGGAAGACCTTTCCTAGCTACGGGAAGGACTCTTATTGATGTGCAGAAAGGGGAGCTAACCATGAGATTCCAGAACGAAAGAGTCACATTCAACGTATTCAAAGCCATGAAATTCCATGATGAAGGTGAGGAGTGTTTTCAGATTACCACCCGTGATTCTTGGGAAGAAAAAGATGAAGAGCAAGGTGAGGATGCCACGGATGCATTAATGGAGGAAAGTTTACATGAGGATGGCAATATGGAGACCAAAGCACATTCAGCTTGGGTAGAAGGAAGCCCCCAAAGGTTCAGATTTCGAGCTCAATATGAATCCTTGGAGCTGTCTTCTAGAGATTTCAATATAACAAAACCTTCAGTTGAAGAACCACCACAGCTGGAATTGAAGCAGTTGCCGCAGCATTTGAAGTACGGGTTCTTAGGGGCAGATTCAACGCTGCCATTGATCATTTCAGCCTTCCTTGATGCTGCACAAGAGGAGAAATTTCTTGGAGTACTAAGGCAGCACAAGAGAGCTATGGGCTGGACCTTAGCTGACATTAAAGGCATAAGTCCAACCTTATGCATGCACAAAATCAGTTTGGAAGAAGCTTCCAAAAATTCCATAGAAGGGCAGCGAAGATTGAATCCAATTATGAAGGAAGTGGTGAAGGAACAAATCATCAAGTGGCTGGATTTTGGAATCATCTACCCCATCTCTGACAGTTCTTGGGTAAGTCCTATTCAATGTGTGCCCAAGAAAGGAGGAATCACTGTGGTAACAAATGAAGACAAAGAGTTGATTCCTACCAGAACAGTCACGGGATGGCGCATATGCATTGATTATAGGAAACTCAACAAAGCCACGAGGAAGGACCACTTTCCATTGCCTTTCATTGACCAAATGTTGGACATGTTAGCTGGACATGAGTATTACTGTTTTCTGGATGGTTATTCAGGTTACAACCAGATTGTTGTAGCACCAGGGGACCAGGACAAAACTACTTTTAGGAGGATGCCATCCGGGTACATTTAAAGTTGATCAAATTTAAGTCAAATTTGGTTTTAATTTCAACGCAAGTAATGCTCTTGAATCTTGAAATAAGAAGTTATTTGGTTACTTTTTCAACATGTAAGAAACAAAAGTAGTTAAATCACATTACATTGAATCTAATATAACGAATGTAACGCTTCAAAGTTCATCAAATTTAGGTCAAATTTGTTTTGAATTTCAACGCAAGTCATGCACTTGAATTTTGAAATAAGATGTTATTTGGTTACTTTTTCAACATGTAAGGCACAAAAGTAGTTAAATAACATTTAAATGAATCAAATATAATGAATGTAACGTTTTAAAGTTGATCAAATTTATGTCATATTTGGTTTTAATTTCAACGCAAGTAATGCACTTGAATCTTGAAATAAGAAGTTATTTGGTTACTTCTTCAACATGTAAGTCACAAAAGTAGTTAAATCACATTACAGTGAATCTAATATAACGAATGTAACATTTCAAATTTCATCAAGTTTAAGTCAAATTATGTTTGAAATTCAACGCAATTTCATTCACCCAAATCTTAAAATAACAAGTTATTTGGTTACTTTTTCGACATGTAAGGCACAAAAGTAGTTAAATAACATTGAAATATAAAGAATATAACGTTTTAAAGTTGATCAAATTTAAGTCAAATTTGGTTTTAATTTCAACGCAAGTAATGCACTTGAATCTTGAAATAAGAAGTTATTTGGTTACTTTTTCAACATGTAAGGCACAAAAGTAGTTAAATCACATTACAATGAATCTAATATAACGAATATAACGCTTCAAAGTTCATCAAATTTAGGTCAAATTTGGTTTGAATTTCAACGCAAGTAATTCACTTGAATCTTGAAATAAGAAGTTATTTGGTTACTTTTTCAACATGTAAGTTACAAAAGTAGTTAAATCACATTACAATGAATCTAATATAACGAATGTAACATTTCAAATTTCATCAAATTTAAGTCAAATTATGTTTGAAATTCAACGCAATTTCGGTCACCTAAAACTTGAAATAACAAGTTATTTGGTTACTTTTTCGACATGTAAGGCACAAAAGTAGTTAAATAACATTTAAATGATTCAAATATAAAGAATATAACGTTTTAAAGTTGATCAAATTTAAGTCAAATTTGGTTTTAATTTCAACGCAAGTAATGCTCTTGAATCTTGAAATAAGAAGTTATTTGGTTACTTTTTCAACATGTAAGGCACAAAAGTAATTAAATCACATTACATTGAATCTAATATAACGAATGTAACGCTTCAAAGTACATCAAATTTAGGTCAAATTTGTTTTGAATTTCAACGCAAGTCATGTACTTGAATTTTGAAATAAGATGTTATTTGGTTACTTTTTCAACATGTAAGGCACAAAATTAGTTAAATAACATTTAAATGAATCAAATATAATAAATGTAACGTTTTAAAGTTGATCAAATTTATGTCATATTTGGTTTTAATTTCAACGCAAGTAATGCACTTGAATCTTCAAATAAGAAGTTATTTGGTTACTTCTTCAACATGTAAGGCACAAAAGTAGTTAAATCACATTACAATGAATCTAATATAACGAATGTAACGCTTCAAAGTTCATCAAATTTAGGTCAAATTTGGCTTCAATTTCAACGCATGTAATTCACTTGAATCTTGAAATAAGAAGTTATTTGGTTACTTTTTCAACATGTAAGGCACAAAAGTAGTTAAATCACATTACATTGAATCTAATATAACGAATGTAACGCTTCAAAGTTTATCAAATTTAGGTCAAATTTGTTTTGAATTTCAACGCAAGTCATGCACTTGAATATTGAAATAAGGTGTTATTTGGTTACTTTTTCAACATGTAAGGCACAAAATTAGTTAAATAACATTTAAATGAATCAAATATAATAAATGTAACGTTTTAAAGTTGATCAAATTTATGTCATATTTGGTTTTAATTTCAACGCAAGTAATGCACTTGAATCTTGAAATAAGAAGTTATTTGGTTACTTTTTCAACATGTAAGGCACAAAAGTAGTTAAATCACATTACAATGAATCTAATATAATGAATGTAACGCTTCAAAGTTCATCAAATTTAGGTCAAATTTGGTTTCAATTTCAACGCATGTAATTCACTTGAATCTTGTAATAAGAACTTATTTGGTTACTTTTTCAACATGCAAGGCACAAAAGTAGTTAAATAACATTTAAATGAATCAAATATAATGAATGTAACGTTTTAAAGTTGATCAAATTTGAGTCATATTTGGTTAGAATTTCAACGCAAGTAAAGCACTTGCATCTTGAAATAAGAAGTTATTTGGTTACTTCTTCAACATGTAAGGAACAAAAGTAGTTAAATCACATTACAATGAATCTAATATAACAAATGTAATGCTTCAAAGTTCATCAAATTTAAGTCATATTTGGTTTGAATTTCTACGCAAGTCATTCACTTGAATCTTGAAATAAGAAGTTATTTGGTTACTTTTTCAACATGTAAGGCACAAAAGTAGTTAAATCATATTACAATGAATCTAATATAACGAATGTAACGCTTCAAAGTTCATCAAATTTAGGTCAAATATGGTTTGAATTTCAACGCAAGTAATTCACTTGAATCTTGAAATAAGAAGTTATTTGGTTACTTTTTCGAGATGTAAGGCACAAAAGTAGGTAAATAATATTTAAATGATTCAAATATAAAGAATATAACGTTTTAAAGTTGATCAAATTTAAGTCAAATTTGGTTTTAATTTCTATCCAAGTAATGCACTTGAATCTTGAAATAAGAAGTTATTTGGTTACTTTTTCAACATGTAAGGCACAAAAGTAGTTAAATCACGTTACAATGAATCTAATATAACGAATATAACGCTTCAAAGTTCATCAAATTTAGGTCAAATTTGGTTTGAATTTCAACGCAAGTAATTCACTTGAATCTAGAAATAAGAAGTTATTTGGTTACTTTTTCAACATGTAAGTTACAAAAGTAGTTAAATCACATTACAATGAATCTAATATAACGAATGTAACATTTCAAATTTCATCAAATTTAAGTCAAATTATGTTTGAAATTCAACGCAATTTCGTTCACCTAAAACTTAAAATAACAAGTTATTTGGTTACTTTTTCGACATGTAAGGAACAAAAGTAGTTAAATAACATTTAAATTATTCAAATATAAAGAATATAACGTTTTAAAGTTGATCAAATTTAAGTCAAATTTGGTTTTAATTTCAACGCAAGTAATGCTCTTGAATCTTGAAATAAGAAGTTATTTGGTTACTTTTTCAACATGTAAGGCACAAAAGTAGTTAAATCACATTACATTGAATCTAATATAACGAATGTAACGCTTCAAAGTTCATCAAATTTAGGTCAAATTTGTTTTGAATTTCAACGCAAGTCATGCAATTGAATTTTGAAATAAGATGTTATTTGGTTACTTTTTCAACATTTAAGGCACAAAATTAGTTAAATAACATTTAAATGAATCAAATATAATGAAAGTAACGTTTTAAAGTTGATCAAATTTATGTCATATTTAGTTTTAATTTCAACGCAAGTAATGCACTTGAATCTTGAAATAAGAAGTTATTTGGTTACTTCTTCAACATGTAAGGCATAAAAGTAGTTAAATCACATTACAATGAATCTAATATAACGAATGTAACGCTTCAAAGTTCATCAAATTTAGGTCAAATTTGGTTTCAATTTCAACGCATGTAATTCACTTGAATCTTGAAATAAGAAGTTATTTGGTTACTTTTTCAACATGTAAGGCACAAAAGTAGTTAAATCATATTACAATGAATCTAATATAACGAATGTAACGCTTCAAAGTTCATCAAAATTACGTCAAATTTGGTTTGAATTTCAACGCAAGTAATTCACTTGAATCTTGAAATAAGAAGTTATTTGGTTACTTTTTCAACATGTACGACACAAAAGTAGTTAAATCACATTACAAAGAATCTATTATAATGAATGTAACGCTTCAAAGTTCATCAAATTTAGGTCAAATTTGGTTTGAATTTCAACGCAAGTAATTCACTTGAATCTTGAAATAATATGTTATTTGGTTACGTTTTCAACATGTAAGGCACAAAAGTAGTTCAATAACATTTAAATGAATCAAATATAATGAATGTAACGTTTTAAAGTTGATCAAATTTAAGTCATATTTGGTTATAATTTCAACGCAAGTAATGCACTTGCATCTTGAAATAAGAAGTTATTTGGTTACTTCTTCAACATGTAAGGAACAAAAGTAGTTAAATCACATTACAATGAATCTAATATAACAAATGTAATGCTTCAAAGTTCATCAAATTTAAGTCATATTTGGTTTGAATTTCTACGCAAGTCATTCACTTGAATCTTGAAATAAGAAGTTATTTGGTTACTTTTTCAACATGTAAGGCACAAAAGTAGTTAAATCATATTACAATGAATCTAATATAACGAATGTAACGCTTCAAAGTTCATCAAATTTAGGTCAAATTATATTTGAAATTCAACGCAATTTCATTCACCCAAATCTTGAAATAACAAGTTATTTGGTTACTTTTTCGACATGTAAGGCACAAAAGTAGTTAAATAACATTGAAATGATTGAAATATAAAGAATATAACGTTTTAAAGTTGATCAAATTTAAGTCAAATTTGGTTTTAATTTAAACCCAAGTAATGCACTTGAATCTTGAAATAAGAAGTTATTTGGTTACTTTTTCAACATGTAAGGCACAAAAGTAGTTAAATCATGTTACAATGAATCTAATATAACGAATATAACGCTTCAAAGTTCATCAAATTTAGGTCAAATTTGGTTTGAATTTCAACGCAAGTAATTCACTTGAATCTTGAAATAAGAAGTTATTTGGTTACTTTTTCAACATGTATGTTACAAAAGTAGTTAAATCACATTATAATGATTCTAATATAACGAATGTAACATTTCAAATTTCATCAAATTTAAGTCAAATTATGTTTGAAATTCAACGCAATTTCGTTCACCTAAAACTTGAAATAACAAGTTATTTGGTTACTTTTTCGACATGTAAGGCACAAAAGTAGTTAAATAACATTTAAATGATTCAAATATAAAGAATATAACGTTTTAAAGTTGATCAAATTTAAGTCAAATTTGGTTTTAATTTTAATGCAAGTAATGCTCTTGAATCTTCAAATAAGAAGTTATTTGGTTACTTTTTCAACATGTAAGGCACAAAAGTAGTTAAATCACATTACATTGAATCTAATATAACGAATGTAACGCTTCAAAGTTCAACAAATTTAGGTCAAATTTGTTTTGAATTTCAACGCAAGTCATGCACTTGAATTTTGAAATAAGATGTTATTTGGTTACTTTTTCAACATGTAAGGCACAAAATTAGTTAAATAACATTTAAATGAATCAAATATAATGAATGTAACGTTTTAAAGTTGATCAAATTTATGTCATATTTGGTTTTAATTTCAACGCAAGTAATGCACTTGAATCTTGAAATAAGTAGTTATTTGGTTACTACTTCAACATGTAAGGCACAAAAGTAGTTAAATCACATTACAATGAATCTAACATAATGAATGTAATGCTTCAAAGTTCATCAAATTTAGGTCAAATTTGGATTCAATTTCAACGCATGTAATTCATTGACTCTTGAAATAAGAAGTTATTTCGTTACTTTTTCAACATGTAAGGCACAAAAGTAGTTAAATCATATTACAATGAATCTAATATAACGAATGTAACACTTCAAAGTTCATCAAAATTACGTCAAATTTGGTTTGAATTTCAACGCAAGTAATTCACTTGAATCTTGAAATAAGAAGTTATTTGGTTACTTTTTCAACATGTACGGCACAAAAGTAGTTAAATCACATTACAATGAATCTATTATAACGAATGTAACGCTTCAAAGTTCATCAAATTTAGGTCAAATTTGGTTTGAATTTCAACGCAAGTAATTCACTTGAATCTTGAAATAATATGTTATTTGGTTACGTTTTCAACATGTAAGGCACAAAAGTAGTTAAATAACATTTAAATGAATCAAATATAATGAATGTAACGTTTTAAATTTCATCAAATTTAAGTCATATTTGGTTTGAATTTCAACGCAAGTAATGCACTTGCATCTTGAAATAAGAAGTTATTTGGTTACTTCTTCAACATGTAAGGAACAAAAGTAGTTAAATCACATTACAATGAATCTAATATAACGAATGTAAAGCTTCAAAGTTCATCAAATTTAAGTCATATTTGGTTTGAATTTCAATGCAAGTAATTCACTTGAATCTTGAAATAAGAAGTTATTTGGATACTTTTTCAACATGTAAGGCACAAAAGTAGTTAAATCACATTACAATGAATCTAATATAACGAATGTAAGCTTCAAAGTTCATCAAAATTAGGTCAAATATGGTTTGATTTTCAACGCAAGTAATTCACTTGAATCTTGAAATAAGAAGTTATTTGGTTACTTTTTCAACATGTACGGCACAAAAGTAGTTAAATCACATTACAATGAATCTATTATAACGAATGTAACGCTTCAAAGTTCATCAAATTTAGGTCAAATTTGGTTTGAATTTCAACGCAAGTAATTCACTTGAATCTTGAAATAATATGTTATTTGGTTACGTTTTCAACATGTAAGGCACAAAAGTAGTTAAATAACATTTAAATGAATCAAATATAATGAATGTAACGTTTTAAAGTTCATCAAATTTAAGTCATATTTGGTTTGAATTTCAACGCAAGTAATGCACTTGCATCTTGAAATAAGAAGTTATTTGGTTACTTCTTCAACATGTAAGGAACAAAAGTAGTTAAATCACATTACATTGAATCTAATATAACGAATGTAAAGCTTCAAAGTTCATCAAATTTAAGTCATACTTGGTTTGAATTTCAATGCAAGTAATTCACTTGAATCTTGAAATAAGAAGTTATTTGGATACTTTTTCAACATGTAAGGCACAAAAGTAGTTAAATCACATTACAATGAATCTAATATAACGAATGTAAGCTTCAAAGTTCATCAAAATTAGGTCAAATATGGTTTGATTTTCAACGCAAGTAATTCACTTGAATCTTGAAATAAGAAGTTATTTGGTTACTTTTTCAACATGTACGGTACAAAAGTAGTCAAATCATATCACAATGAATCTAATATAACGAATGTAATGCTTCAAATTTCATCAAATTTAAGTCATATTTGGTTTTAATTTCAACGCAAGTAAGAAGTTATTTCGTTACTTTTTCAACATGTAAGGCACAAAAGTAGTTAAATCACATTACAATGAATCTAATATAACGAATGTAACATTTCAAATTTCATCAAATTTAAGTCAAATTATGTTTGAAATTCAACGCAATTTCATTCACCAAAATCTTGAAATAACAAGTTTATTTGGTTACTTCTTCGACATGTATGGCACAAAAGTAGTTAAATAAGATTTAAATGATTCAAATATAAAGAATATAACGTTTTAAAGTTGATCAAATTTAAGTCAAATCTGGTTTTAATTTCAACGCAAGTAATGCACTTGAATCTTGAAATAAGAAGTTATTTGGTTACTTTTTCAACATGTAAGGCACAAAAGTAGTTAAATCACATTACATTCAATCTAATATAACGAATGTAACGATTCAAAGTTCATCAAATTTAGGTCAAATTTGTTTTGAATTTCAACGCAAGTAATGCACTTGAATTTTGAAATAAGTTGTTATTTGGTTACTTTTCCAACATGTATGGCACAAAAGTAGTTAAATAACATTTAAATAAATCAAATATAATGAATGTAACGTTTTAAAGTTGATCAAATTTAAGTCATATTTGGTTTTAATTTCTACGCAAGTAATGCATTTGAATCTTGAAATAAGAAGTTATTTGGTTACTTCTTCAACATGTAAGGCACGAAAGTAGTTACATCACATAACAATGAATCTAATATAACGAATGTAACGTTTCAAAGTTCATCAAATTTAAGTCAAATTATGTTTGAAATTCAACGCAATTTCATTCACCTAAATATTGAAATAACAAGTTATTTGGTTACTTTTTCAACATGTAAGGCACAAAAGTAGTTAAATAAGATTTAAATGATTCAAATATAAAGAATATAACTTTTTAAAGTTAATCAAATTTAAGTCATATTTGGTTTTAATTTCAACGCAAGTAAGAAGTTATTTCGTTACTTTTTCAACTTGTAAGGCACAAAAGTAGTTAAATAACATTTAAATGATTCAAATATAAAGAATATAACGTTTTAAAGTTGATCAAATTTAAGTCAAATTTGGTTTTAATTTCAACGCAAGTAATGCTTTTGAATCTTGAAATAAGAAGTTATTTGGTTACTTTTTCAACATGTAAGGCACAAAAGTATTTAAATCACATTACATTGAATCTAATATAACGAATGTAACTCTTCAAAGTTCATCAAATTTAGGTCAAATTTGTTTTGAATTTCAACGCAAGTAATGCACTTGAATTTTGAAATAATATGTTATTTGGTTACTTTTCCAACATGTAAGGCACAAAAGTAGTTAAATAACATTTAAATAAATCAAATATAATGAATGTAACGTTTTAAAGTTGATCAAATTTAAGTCATATTTGGTTTTAATTTCAACGCAAGTAATGCATTTGAATCTTGAAATAAGAGTTTTGGTTCTTCTTCAACATGTAAGGCACAAAAGTAGTTACATCACATAACAATGAATCTAATATAACGAATGTAACGCTTCAAATTTCATCAAATTTAAGTCAAATTATGTTTGAAATTCAACGCAATTTCATTCACATAAATCTTGAAATAACAAATTATTTGGTTACTTTTTCGACATGTAAGGCCAAAAGTAGTTAAATAAGATTTAAATGATTCAAATAAAAGATATAACGTTTTAAAGTTGATCAAATTTAAGTCAAATTTGGTTTTAATTTCAACGCAGTAATGCTCTTGAATCTTGAAATAAGAAGTTATTTGGTTACTTTTTCAACATGTAAGGCACAAAAGTAGTTAAATCACATTACATTGAATCTAATATAAATGTAACGCTTCAAAGTTCATCAAATTTAGGTCAAATTTGTTTTGAATTTCAACGCAAGTCATGCACTTGAATTTTGAAATAAGATGTTATTTGGTTACTTTTTCAACATGTAAGGCACAAAATTAGTTAAATAACATTTAAATGAATCAAATATAATGAATGTAACGTTTAAAGTTGATCAAATTTATGTCATATTGGTTTTAATTTCAACGCAAGTAATGCACTTGAATCTTGAAATAAAAGTTATTTGGTTACTTCTTCACATGTAGGCACAAAAGTAGTTAAATCATATTACAATGAACTCTAATACGAATGTAACGCTTCAAAGTTCATCAAATTTAGGTCAAATTTGGTTTCAATTTCAACGCATGTAATTCACTTGAATCTTGAAATAAGAAGTTATTTGGTTACTTTTTCAACATGTAAGGCACAAAAGTAGTTAAATCACATTATAATGAATCTAATATAACGAATGTAACTCTTCAAAGTTCATCAAATTTAGTTCAAATTTGATTTGAATTTCAACGCAAGTAATGTACTTGAATCTTGAAATAAGAAGTTATTTGGTTATTTTTTCAACATGTAAGTCACAAAAGTAGTTAAATCACATTACAATGAATCTAATATAACGAATGTAACATTTCAAATTTCATCAAATTTAAGTCAAATTATGTTTGAAATTCAACGCAATTTCATTCACCTAAATATTGAAATAACAAGTTATTTGGTTACTTTTTCGACATGTAAGGCACAAAAGTAGTTAAATAAGATTTAAATGATTCAAATATAAAGAATATAACGTTTTAAAGTTGATCAAATTTAAGTCAAATCTGGTTTTAATTTCAACGCAAGTAATGCACTCGAATCATGAAATAAGAAGTTATTTGGTTACTTTTTCAATATGTAAAGCACAAAAGTAGTTAAATCACATTACATTGAATCTAATATAACGAATGTAACGCTTCAAAGTTCATCAAATTTGCTTTGAATTTCAACGCAAGTAATGCACTTGAATTTTGAAATAAGATGTTATTTGGTTACTTTTTCAACATGTAAGGCACAAAAGTACTTAAATAACATTTAAATGAATCAAATATAATGAATGTAACGTTTTAAAGTTGATCAAATTTAAGTCATATTTGGTTTTAATTTCAACGCAAGTAATGCACTTGAATCTTGAAATAAGAAGTTATTTGGTTACTTCTTCAACATGTAAGGCACAAAACTAGTTAAATCACATTACAATGAATCTAATATAACGAATGTAACGCTTCAAAGTTCATCAAATTTAGGTCAAATTTGGTTTGAATTTCAACGCAAGTAATTCACTTGAATCTTGAAATAAGAAGTTATTTGGTTACTTTTTCAACATGTAAGGCACAAAAGTAGTTAAATCACGTTACAATGAATCTGATATAACGAATATAACGCTTCAAAGTTCATCAAATTTAGGTCAAATTGGTTTGAATTTCAACGCAAGTAATTCACTTGAATCTTGAAATAAGAAGTTATTTGGTTACTTTTTCAACATGTAGGTTACAAAAGTAGTTAAATCACATTACAATGAATCTAATATAACGAATGTAACAATTCAAATTTCATCAAATTTAAGTTAAATTATGTTTCAAATTCAACGCAATTTCGTTCACCTAAAACTTGAAATAACAAGTTATTTGGTTACTTTTTCGACATGTAAGGCACAAAAGTAGTTAAATAACATTAAATGATTCAAATATAAAGAATATAACGTTTTAATGTTGATCAAATTTAAGTCAAATTTGGTTTTAATTTCAACGCAAGTAATGCTCTTGAATCTTGAAATAAGAAGTTATTAGGTTACTTTTTCAACATGTAAGGCACAAAAGTAGTTAAATCACATTACATTGAATCTAATATAACGAATGTAACGCTTCAAAGTTCATCAAATTAGGTCAAATTTGTTTGAATTTCAACGCAAGTCATGCACTTGAATTTTGAAATAAGATGTTATTTGGTTACTTTTTCAACATGTAAGGCACAAAAGTAGTTAAATAACATTAAATGAATCAAAATAATGAATGTAACGTTTTAAAGTTGATCAAATGTATGTAATATTTGGTTTTAATTTCAACGCAAGTAATGCACTTGAATCTTGAAATAGAAGTTATTTGGTTACTTCTTCAACATGTAAGTCACAAAGTAGTTAAATCACATTACAGTGAATCTAATATAACGAATGTAACATTTCAAATTTCATCAAGTTTAAGTCAAATTATGTTTGAAATTCAACGCAATTTCATTCACCCAAATCTTAAAATAACAAGTTATTTGGTTACTTTTTCGACATGTAAGGCACAAAAGTAGTTAAATAACATTGAAATATAAAGAATATAACGTTTTAAAGTTGATCAAATTTAAGTCAAATTTGGTTTTAATTTCAACGCAAGTAATGCACTTGAATTTTGAAATAAGAAGTTATTTGGTTACTTTTTTAACATGTAAGGCACAAAAGTAGTTAAATCACGTTACAATGAATCTAATATAACGATATAACGCTTCAAAGTTCATCAAATTTAGGTCAAATTTGGTTTGAATTTCAACGCAAGTAATTCACTTGAATCTTGAAATAAGAAGTTATTTGGTTACTTTTTCAACATGTAAGTTACAAAAGTAGTTAAATCACATTACAATGAATCTAATATAACGAATGTAACATTTCAAATTTAAGTCAAATTATGTTTGAAATTCAACGCAATTTCGTTCACCTAAATCTTACTTGCACTTGTTAAGATTGCGTTGATTTATTCTATATTCTTTATCTTTACAAACCGCGACAGCATCACAAAAATACGCAACACCACCATTCCCACAGACTTGACTATTCTACGAAACATGGGAATGGTCCTATGGGATGCAGCTGGGCGATACTCCATCCACACGGAGTAGCAAGGAGAGTCATCAGTACCGAGACCGACAGCAGAGCAAGTACCACCGACCCAGACTTTCGTACCATGCACCGCCTTCGAGCGACATATATCGCAAGGGTAGAACTCACTGCCTGACACAGCCGGGATATGGAGAACATTGAGAGGCAGATGGAAATGATGGATGACAGAATCAGCAGGACTAGCAGTCAGGTCGAGGAGATCTATCAGCAAACCTCCCGGTTTACTGAAGACCCCGAGGTCTACTTCTGGCCACCTGATGATGATGAGCCCGGTTCTTAGTTTCTCTTTTCCTTTTTCTTTCTTTCAGTTTTCACTTTATGTGTGATTATGTGATAAGTCTGGGTTGTATGAAATATGAATATTTGTATGCAAAATGTTGATTTGTATGACATAACAGCATTGTTCTTTTATTCTACTTTGTTATTTCTATTACCTTTTTGTTTTGTTGTTCTATTTTCTGTCTCTTACCCTTAGTTCCTCAAATAAGTGTGGGGTAAGAATTTTATGTTTTCTAACTTCTATTTTTCAAATAAGTGTGGGGTGATAGGATATGCATGAACACTGAGGGCAGTGTCAACCTTAAGTGTGGGGTAGCAGTGCAATGTGCATTGTAGTAGTAAATTTTGCATGTTTTCACATATTTCTCACTAAAATTGCACCCTTCCAAAAAAATTTCAAAAATTTTCACTCTTTCAGACTTCAAAACGCAGTAGTGATTGGTAAAGAAATGCTTATGTCTATGATATAAGTTGAGTATAGCATTATGATCAGTAGGAAACAAGTTGATAACTTTACTGAAATTCCTCGATTAGAAATAGGGAATTCCTGATAATTGAGCAAAACCTAGTTTGGATTAGAGACATCAACCAAATACCTTTTCAAGACTTAGCTAAATAATATTAGATCGGTTGAGGATGTATTAGCAATTTAAATAACTAGATGATGCGTTGAGCTAAAAGTGAAAAGGTTAAATAAATAGGGTAGTTTGCAAGCGTCCTTTGCTACTCGAGCACCACTCCTTAAGGGAACTTAAAGCCTGATGCCCTAAGGTCGTGTAGATTTGGGAGTCATCGGAGTGGGACTCGCTACATGGGTAGTTAAAGTTGATGTGTGAAAGCGAACACAAAAATACCCTGAACAATCAATCTAAAAATACATAAGTTACTTAGAGACACGAGTTCAGTAGAAGTTTATTTTTTCTTAGATAGTGTCTCGTTTTCTTTGTTTCTGAGAATTAGTCTCAAATCCTAGGCTACGATAGATAGGTTCATTTATGGTATTCATAGAATACCCGGGATTTCGTTAGGAGATCCTAAGAGGGCTCTAGGCGTTCGAAGAGTCAGTCCACAAGGCTGGGCTTAAGCTGGGTATTAAGGTAAAGTCCAGCTACTAGGTTGAGGAAGCGTCCTCCGAAGGTTCTGTCGAGCACAGTCGGGTCGAGCAGTACAACATATACAAGCAGTTGCTCCATCGGCGAGACTAAGTAAAGGGTGATTTCTTTATGGCATCAGTCCCCCTATCCCTCTCTTTATATGTTTGTATTGTAATCGTCCAAAAATTAATTATGTTTATTGGATTATGATTCAATGAGTATTTGTTATGCATATTGAAGTTCTTATGATTTTTTGGAAATGGCCACCTGCTTAATATTCATTATGTCTGCATGTATAATGTAGTTTCTTTTAAACTAAATTTAGGGTTATAGACAATTCCTAACCACGGTCTATTCATAACCTGTTTAGTTTAACAGGCATCAATTAGTATTGGTGTCTGCCATATTAGATAAAATAACCTACAGAACACCCTGTTTGTTAGAGTAGTCTAAGTAGGCTGAGTTGAGTTTTTATTTCGGCGTTAGGGCGAGCGGCATGATCCCCTAAGTGACATAGGGCTTTCATGGATGCCTTTAGCTCGAACCGTGAGTAGGGCCGTCAATGGCGATGGGGCAGTTTATCAGTTGACTCAGATGTGGTACACCTTTAGACTCAGAACATAGTTGCAATCCTGGCCAAGACATGTCTAAAATACTTGAAGATAGGTCAATCAACATGTAGGAACAGTATAACATAGAATCAGGACATTATCTATAAAACACTTTTAGGCTTAATTAGACTTAAACCTAGTGGAGAATGAATCACCCTCTCATCAAAGATATTGATGAACGATTGCATAACTGAATCATAAGATAAGAGTTAGGGTAAGAGGATAGTTACTACTAAGCCGTTACCACTTCCCTGGGAGTACGATATTAATAAATTAAAATCGTAGATACTTTCCAATAACTAGCTACACGATAGGTACTCTGCCTTAGGTTCTGATTGATTAAGTGACAATAATTGAATGCTAAAGTGACAGTTAGTAAGACTCAGTCCTTAATTACTCATAATCGACATAGGTACATAAAACCTATCTTTTAGCATACCAATCGGAACAACATCACAGCTTGTGTCTCATTCCTTCCTTAACGTGTGCTGTTTTGCATGATTAAAACGCGCAAGGGCTCTCAAGCTTCATTGCTGCCACTCGATCCAGAAATTGAGAAAACAACCAAGGCGTTAAAGAAGAAGAAACAAACCACATATAAGGCAGTCATGGCGGAACAACGGTAAATTCAACCTGAACCTGCCCATAATCCAGTGGTGATGGATGGCGATAGGGATCTTGCCATTCAGCAGTATGCAATCCCTATTAATGCATTGAAACCAAGTATTATGCAACCGAAGATTGCTGCAGCACAGTTCGAGTTGAAACCAGTGATGTTTCAAATGTTGCAAACAGTAGGGCAGTTTGGTGGATCACCTACTGAAGATCCACACTTGCACCTACGGTTATTTTTGGAGGTAAGCGACTGTTCTAAGATACTAGGGGTGACGGACGATTCTTTGAGGCTGAAATTGTTTCCATATTCTTTGAGAGACAAAGCTAGAGAATTGCTTAATTCTCTACCCTCTGGTAGTGTGACTTCATGTCAGCAGCTTACTGAGAAATTTTTGATGAAATATTTTCCTCCAACTAAAAATGCTAGGTTGAGAAATGAAATCACCTCTTTTCAACAACTAGAAGATGAATCATTGTATGAGGCATGGGAAAGATTCAAAGAGTTGTTAAGGAGATGTCCACATCACGGAATCCCACATTGTATTCAAATGGAAACATTTTACAACGGGTTGAATGCACACACCAAAATGATAGTTGATGCTTCAGCAAATGGAGCACTTTTGGCAAAGACATACAATGAGGCCTATGAACTAATTGAGATGATTGCCAACAACAACTATCAATGGCCTACAACAAGAATGCCAAGCGAAAGAAGAGTGGCTGGAGTGTTGGAGTTAGATCCAATAACTTCGCTTTCAGCCCAAGTATCATCCATGTCTAATATGCTGAAGACACTGACGATGCAGCAACATAGCGGGCAGCCGGCTGAGCAACCAAACCAGTCCAATGTAAGCCAGGTACAAGCCGTGTGCTGTGTTTATTGTGGAGAGGGGCATCTATTTGAGGATTGTGTTCACAATCCCGCATCAATCTGCTACATGGGGAATCAAAACAGGGGTAATGGTCTTCAATCAAATACTTACAACCCTACTTGGAGGCAGCATCCAAATTTTCCTTGGAGTAATCAAGGGATGCACCCAACTCAAGGTGTGAACCCAAGACCACTGCTCCAGCAGCAACAACAGTACCCCCAACAGTAGCAACAACAACTCCAACACCAACAAAGACCTCTACAACAACAACCACCTTCAAGCACTTTAGAAAACATGATGAGAGACTTCATGGCAAGGACAGAAACAACCATACAAGGACTATCATCTACTATTCGTAACTTGGAAAACCAGGTGGGGCAGTTAGCCCAAGAGATGAGGAGCAGACCACAAAGATCACTTCCTAGCGATATAGAAAATCCAAGAAGAGAAGGAAAAGAACATTGCAAGGATGTAACATTACGAAGTGGCAGAATACTGGACGATCCAAAAATGAAGTCTGGAGCAGCTAAGAAGACCAGTGAGCCCAGCAAGAATGCAGAAATTCCAGTAGCTGAGCCAGAACCAGTGGAGCCAAATGCTGCAGCATCACAAATGCTGCAGGAAAGCACCATTCTAGAATAGCCCAATGCTGCAGCATCACCAATGCCGCAGCAATGCAATATTCCAGAGAGCAAACCAGTGCAGCAAAGAATGCCTTTTCCACAGAGGTTTGCCAAAAAGAAACAAGATGAGCAGTTCAAGAAGTTCTTGGACATTTTAAAACAGCTGCACATCAACATTCCATTGGTGGAAGCAATAGAATAAATGCCCAACTATGCAAAATTCATGAAGGATATCCTGACAAAAAAGAGAAAGTTGGGAGAATATGAAATTGTTTCACTAACCAAAGAATGCAGTTTCTTTTTGCAGGATAAGTTGCCCCCTAAAATGAAAGATTCGGGGAGCTTTAATATTCCTTGTTCTATTGGAGACTCATACTGTGGTATGGCCTTATGTGATCTTGGTGCTAGCATAACTTTGATGCCTATGTCAGTTTTAAGCAATTGGGCATAGGAAAGGTAAGACCTACGACGGTAACATTGCAATTGGCGGATAGGTCTATAGCTCACCCCGATGGAAAGATTGAAGATGTCCTGGTAAGGGTTGATAAATTTATTTTTCCAGCTGATTTTATTGTTCTGGATTATGAAGCAGATAGAGAAGTTCCAATTATTTTGGGGACACCTTTCCTTGCTACGGGAAGGACCCTCATTGATGTTCAAAAAGGAGAACTCACCATGAGGTTTCAAGATGATAAAGTCATGTTCAACGTATTCAAAGCCATGAATATTCATGATGAATGTGAGGATTGTTTTCGCATATCTACTGCTGATTGTTTGACAGATGAAGATGAAGAGTGGAGGAACTATGGAGATGATGCATTGGAAAGAGTGTTGATGCAGGAAATGTTGCACTATGGTAATGAAGAAGAAGAGGAATACTCAGCGTGGTTAGAAGCCAATTCTCATGGTTTCATGTTTCGTGCACAATTTGAATCCTTGGACTTGTCTTCTTGTTGCGTTGTGTGCGTGTGTCACAAATTGAGAAGATAAGAATATAGAATAAATCAACGCAATCTTAACAAGTGCAAGTATACACCGGTCAACAAGTAATATATGTACCTTAAGTACAAGATTATCTATCCCACAGGGACTATGTATGCCAATTACAAATGCAAATATGATTGTACAAATGGTTAAAAGAATAAAGAATAATAAAGAATAAAAGAATAAAGAATGATAAATCATGAAACTGAGATTGGTCTAATGCTACGGCATTCCTACTCCTAACTAAACTAACAGTTAAAGGTTAGCCTACTGGAAATAATCACAAGAGTACTGCAGGTAATACAATGCTGCGGCATTCACGCCAAAAATGTAAATACAAGCCAAAGATGAATCTAAGTATACAAAGCATGCTTTCAGTTCCATATCAATGCTACAGCATGTCTAGTTTCACCCAGACCACTTGATCTACTAGTCTAGATCCCCGATAACATACCTTGGACCTAGTGCAACGCTAGTCAGTGGAGGTACCGCTGTTCACGCAGTTATCAATCCACTACTATATGAGTTACCGCTGTTCACGCAGTGCTCAATCTAACGCCACATAATTCTAATGTAATTACATGAATAAACCAAGCTTTGCCCCATACAAGCATTAAACATAAAAACAGAAAGTAATGCTACAGCATACTTATCATCATAGTCAAAAAAATGTATTCAACATGCTCATACTTAACTACACCAGAACATCTTCAGGTTAAAGATATATATTATGCTGAAACGAATCATGGAAAACAAAGAATAACGTAATGGGAAAAACAGCCCCTAGGTCCATAGTGACACCAATCAACGGAATCAACCCTAAGACGGAAAGCATATCACTCCCAAAACATATTTAATCATTCCTTGAACCAAGAATCATGAAATACAAGGATTAAAGTAATAGGAAGCATAGTCCCGAGATCCAAAGTGAAACCAATGAACGAAGTCAAGCCTAAGATGGAAAACATATGACTCCTAAAACATATTTAATCAATCCTTGAATCCATGTAAACATTCTCAAAATACAAAGAACATTTAGTTACAAAAAATAGTAGCAAATTGAGGAAATGAAGAGAGGATTACTTCTGGCCGGAAGATCACCCACTGCCCAAATCAGTTTAATCAATCTGCTGCCCTTCGTTCCTCTGCTGGATGCTGCTGCTTCTGCTGCTCACTGATGAATGCTGCAGCAAGTCACCCTGCTCACTCTTGTGTTCTTCCCTTCCTAAAGGTCAGCCTAAAACTAAGAAGAAAAACTAAACTATCCTAAGAAAAACTAAGAAGAAAAACCTACTCTCTATCGGCCAGGAGCCTTCTAAATTCTAACAAATGACTTACCTTCCAAACTCCAAAAACCTCTTTTCTCTCGGTTTGCTACATACATATATAATCTCTTTGTGAACCAAGAGCCATTACCGAGCTGCCATGTGTCTATAATTTCTGGAATTTTCTCCAAAAATTCCAGCAAAAATAAAAAATAAATCCCAGCTGACTTCTGGAGTTCTTGTCTTCTTCCTCTGCATATTGCAGCCACTTCAGCTGGTCTTCAGCTGCATTCTGTGTTCTTCTGTCGTTTCCTCCCAATGCTGCAGCATTTCCTGCAGAGTGTTTGTCTCTTTCTTCTGACAGCCGCAGGTTTTTGCAGCAGAACATCAGTACTTTCTGCAGGTCTTTGTCTTCTTCCTCTGGCGGCTGCAGGGATATCAGCAACATCTCAGCTGCCATGTCTGAAATTTTGACTTTGTCTTCAACCTTTTTGTTCCTTGTCGCCATACTAAGAAGCAAACACACACACATATATATATATACAAGTATACATATAATATATGTGTATATATACATGTAAAACAGATAGGACAAAGGGATTAAATGCATAGTACCGCAGGTTTGACCTTTAACATGTCCAGCTGGATTTGTGCATGACCGAAAGGTGTGTGGGTGTATAATATACATATATATACATATATACATAGAGATATATATATATATATATATATATAGCTGCCAATTTTCACACTTGTTTCAAGCTAGTCACGGTCAACTTGCATCCAACCAAAATCAAAAATCCCCTCATTGCCCTTGTTCCGCCAATTTAATTCAATTAATTCCCAAGTAACAACAAACAATACAACTCCTTAATTTGAGAAATTAATTCAAATAAATTGACTTTTAGCAATAAATCCACATAAAAAGGCAAAAAGAGAGAAAACATTAAATCAACACATTTTTATTCACTTTTCCAAATAAAGTCAATTAAATCCCGAATAAAATGTGGAGAATTAGAGGTGAATAACTCTATTATTTTAGAGTTATCACACCCCCAAACTCATGTCATTGCTCGCCCCGAGCAATGCTGCAGCAATGTGGAAGCAACAAGAATATACATACCCACAAAAACTTTGCTCAGCAAGTTCAGTCAACTTGGGACCAATGATTTCAGAGAAAAATGCAAAATTCAAGTAGTCATAAGTTCCATCCTTAAGTGAATAGCCAAATATTAACTAACCCAAGCTTGAAGTATTTCCACTCCAAAGTGTGTGTGTGAATAGTCCGTCCTTTTCAATCTCAAGTTCATAAGTCAACATATAGTAATCCTAAGGTTCCTTTGGTATCCTCAAACTCAATCTATTACACCCCTCTCCACTAATGTAGCAAATTTAGCAATAAAGATCAAAGAGGTCTTAAACTGGTTGTAATGTAGGCTAGGGCTAAGGTAGGAAAAATATGGATAAACAGTAGGCTCAGAACTTAGTCCTAGTCTGCCATGAGCTTCTACCCAATGCTATTACTTCCCAAAATATTATTATTATTATTTTTTTTTTCAATCAACCCAAGGAGTATAAAAATTTACACCATGCTTCAGAAATATGTGCAACATTTAATCCACAATAAGTATTTAGCATTTATCCTCAAAGAAGCATAACACATATTTCCTTTTTGCTCTTTTTGTTCTTCTTTTTCTTTGTAAGGTAGAGAGGGTGTTCTCATTCTTTTTCACATGTTTTCATACACGTACCCTCAATACGTAGAGCATTAAATACCCCTAATCCCAAGAAAATGATAATGCTGCAGCATTTCGCTGCGGCATTCCTATGTTCCTCACTAAGGCATTCTCGGCATTCCCCCAAACTCATGTTCAACACTATTCACAGCAGACTAAGATCAAGTTTTAGGGAGAGCAAAGAATGGATACATGCAAATCATTTAGGATAAGTGACTCTTTGATAAGGGTGTCAAGAAATTAGGCTTAGGCTCAACTCGGGTTAACTAGGGAAACAAAATTCATTAGGATAGGCTAGAAAGGCTCAAACTATTCAAGAACATGCCTCAATCATTTCTATATTACCAAATATGCTAGGATTTCGCCTCAAGGACTATAATAAATGAGTTAAAAATTCTGAACCTTCATACCATAGTGACTCTTTTTATGAACATGAAATTTCTAAGTAAGACTATGTGCAAAAGATAGGGAGTTTAGAAATGATTCTTACTTAGGGTTAACTAATACATAATTATTCAAGAAGAACGGTACAATGTCTACAAGAATGTATTTTTGTTTTTAAAACATCATCATGAATCAGGCCCCAAAAGTCTACACTAATCCTGCTGAAATTTAAGTTCTCACGAGTCATATGAAATGCTGCCACATCATGCAAACAGGTCTTTTATGCCGGATCAATCATTTTGTAAGGCATCCTAAATCAGCTTTTTTCTTCATACAATGTATCTATGCATTCAACTAAGTCAGTCAGAATTTCAGCAGAGAGGTTTCTCAAGAGATAGTAGGAATAATTTTTAAATTTAGCGCCATTTTTCAACTTTCTGCCATGAGAGGACACCCTCCCCCAAACTCAAAGGGAAGCAATGTCCTCATTGCCATTAACACAGAATTTCAGCCACAGAAAGTCAGCAGGTAAGGCAATGTGCAAAACAAAACACAACAAAACAAATTAAACAAAAGAGTCAAAGCAAAACAAACTACTAGTCCAAAACCATCATCAAGGCAAGTAAGGCAAATCAAATGAAAAGTAAGGGTGTCCGAGGGCCTGCACAGCAGGCATAAAGAAAAATAAAACAGCAATGTAAAAGAAAGTTTTTAAAAGTTTAGAACTACTCCCTTCTCAAGGGATTGGGTCACGGTGTGATGATAACATCATCTTCTGCCATTTGGTTCGGGTCTGTATCTGGGGTCAGTTCGGTTGGGAAACTTGGCCAAGGATTTCCAGCTTGCAACCGATTTCGGGGGAGGGATCGCAGGTGTGCCTCATATTGCTCGCGGGAGAACCTCCAGAAGATCTGCATCTGAGCGTGCATGTGCCTCATCATGGCTACAGCCTCGTCAGACAGAAAGAACTTAAATACCCCCAGCAACTCCTAATCAAAACCATTCATTATGATAAAAACAGCTCAAGCACAGCTTAAGCACAGTTTAAGCACAGTTTACTCGCGGGGTAGTCATCAGAAATTGGCACATATATCTGGACTTTCATCAGTAAAAATCAAGGGAAAAAAAATTCAGCCATTGTCCATTATGAGATAAATACTACCCAAAAAAAAAATTCAGAATTTCCTAGTGATATCAGTGTGAAGATGTCATTCCGAAATAGATATTATTAGCATCAAAATATCCCAACAAAAATTCATCCTCCGTCTGCCCGAAATCTTACCGTACCCCTTTCAAAGTGGAGTTTGATTTCTGAAGATTCATCCTTGAATCCAGAAAATAAAATGTTCATCTTTCAGTACAACATGCAAAAAGAATCTATTCCTCAGTAAACATCATGCTTCAAAATTAAACAAAACAGATGATAACCACACATTCTCAAAGAAGAAAAGCATTTCTTCCATATTTCCTCACACCAGTCCCAAAAATACTAAGCAAAGACCCATAGAATAGACACAGCCTTTTCAGTTACCCAGAATGTAGAATCCTTTGTTTAGCATAAGAGTGCAGAAAATCTCAGCATTTAGTAGAAACAGCATGCTTTTGAAAAAACTACTGTTCACCATACACACGAAAACACCCATTGATCACATTTTGTTCAAATAAAAACACAAAAACACTCATGCATTCACAGTCCACTCAGTATATATCAACCAACATGTCTATATTTTTGTCCAGAATCGAAAGAGAAAACCAGATCTGAGCATGGTTTCGTAAAATCAGTAAAAAGGGGGAAAGGGAAACCATGCTGTTCGGCTGACCCAAAAAAAGAAACATACCATTCCAGCCGTAAATACGCAGTTCATCTTCAGATTTACAGTAAGGAAACATACCTTTAAGGTGTCGTTTGCGTCGGATTTCTACTTGACATTCTTCGAACTTAAAAGCGTCGGAAGAAGAACAGAAAAGCTTTGGTGTGTTTTTTTTTCTTTTTCCTTTTTCTCTTTCGGTGAGAGGTGAGTGTATTGAGCTTTTGTTTTTAAGAGTGAAATGCTCTCAGTTGGGTTAGTTGAAAACGAATGAAGTGAATGGTGGTCTTTTGGTTTTTCTAACTAGGAAGCATTCATTCTTTTGGAAAATGAATTATAAGATAGAATAATGAATACTTACCTTGGGAAGAAAATGGAAATTGAAAAGACACCCGTTTGCTTCTTGAAGGCCATAAGGATGGTTTGACCAGATTTTCTCTTACCCATTGGTCTTTTGTCTTTTATCCGGAAGTAGGATGATTGCTCTGCCTAAAATGTGTATATACTGTATGTATACCTTCTTTTGACCTACAATAAAGGCAGAACAAGACAAAGAAGGAAATCATCCGGAAATAGCATGAAAGTGTGCCCAACAAAAATTAGTAATATAAATATATATATAATATATATATATATATATATACATATATCTATACTCCCTGTTGACTCCTGAAAAAGTTAGGGCAGAAGGCAGCTGTCGGGTACAGGGGTACCCAACACAGAATAGGACAAAAAAACTAAAATAATAAATAACCAAAAAAAGACAAGAATAAATTGGAATTAAAAATAAATAAACCAGTAATTAAAGTCAAATAAATAGTCAACAAATAAAACATAAAATAAAGTAAATAAACAGAAATAAAAGAAAAATCAGAAAATAGAATAAATAAGCGAGCAGTAAAGAAAAACAGAAATCACACAAAAGACAATAGAAACAAGCAATCAGGAAATTCAGCAAATAAAATAAATAAACAGAAAAGAACGGGAAAAAAAAGAAATAAATAAAAAGAAAAGAAAAGCAGAAAATAAAAATAAGTAAACAAAAAGCAAATAAATTAAATAAACATAGACCAAAGAAAAACGAAAAATAAATAATAAAAAAGAAAAGAAAAACAGAAAATAAAATTGGAGATTGTTCACTTGAATTTTTCATTTGTGTGGGGTCCACCCAATTCTTCATCATTGACCAATGATAGAGAAGCAACGGTTTGCTCTTGGTCTCCATCTCTGTAGATCTTTAGTTTATGCCCGTTGACTTCAAATTTGGTCCCCGTTTTGCCATCATCATGTAAACTTTCCTCCATTAATGCATCTGTGGCATCCTCATCTTGCTCTTCACCTTCATCATGGAATTTCATGGCTTTGAATACGTTGAAGGTGACTTTATTGTCCTGGAATCTCATGGTTAGCTCCCCTTTCTGCACATCAATAAGAGCCCTTCCCGTAGCTAGGAAAGGTCTTCCTAAAATAATGGGAACTTCCCTGTCTGCTTCATAATCAAGAACAATAAAGTCAGCTGGAAAAATAAACTTATTAACTCTTACCAGGACGTCCTCAATTTTTCCCTCTGGGTGAGCTATAGACCTATCCGCCAATTGTAATGTTACCGTCGTAGGTCTTAACTTACCTATGCCCATTTGTTTGAAAACTGACATAGGCATCAAATTTATGCTAGCACCAAGATCACACAAGGCCATACCACAATATGAGTCTCCAATAGAACAAGGAATGTTAAAGCTCCCCGGATCTTTCATTTTAGGGGGCAATTTATCCTGCAAAAAGAAACTACATTCTTTGATTAGTGCAACAATTTCATATTCTCCCAACTTTCTCTTCTTTGTAAGGATATCCTTCATGAATTTCGCATAGTTGGGCATTTGTTCTATGGCTTCCACCAATGGAATGTTGATGTGCAGCTGTTTCAATATGTCTAAGAACTTCTTGAACTGCTCATCTTGCTTCTTTTTGGCAAACCTCTGTGGGAAAGGCATTCTTTGCTGTACTGGTTTGCTCTCTGGAATATTGCATTGCTGCGGCATTGGCGATGCCGATGCTGCAGCATCCGGCTGTTTTGAACTGGTTCGTTGCTGCGGCATTGGCGATGCTGCAGCATTTGGCTCCACTGATTCTTTTGCAGTTACTGGAATTTCTGCATTTTGGCTGGACTCACTGGTCGACTCAGCTGCTCCAGACTTCATTTTTTTTTTGCTCGTCCAGTATTCTGCCACTTCGTAATGTTACAGCCTTGCAATGTTCTTTTCCTTCTCTTCTTGGATTTTCGGTGTCGCTCGGAAGTGATCCTTGTGGTCTGCTCCTCATCTCTTGGGCTAACTGCCCTTGCGCGTTTTACTCATGCAAAACAGCACACGTTAAGGAATGAATGATACACAAGCTGACATTTAGCAAATAATTCAGATCAATAAATCCACAAAACATTTCAGCCCATGCATAATTTATTTGTCCCTCATACAATCATTTCAATAATCTCATAAGCTCAGGAATGAGTATAAAAATAAACTGAAAAATAAAAGTAACCAAATGCAAACAATCAATATTTACAATTAAATTGACTCCAAAGTCCCCGGCAACGGCGCCAAAAACTTGTTGCGTTGTGTGCGTGTGTCACAAATTGAGAAGATAAGAATATAGAATAAATCAAAGCAATCTTAACAAGTGCAAGTATACACCGGTCAACAAGTAATATATGTACCTAAGTACAAGATTATCGATCCCACAGGGACTATGTATGCCAATTACAAATGCAAATATGATTGTACAAATGGTTAAAAGAATAAAGAATAATAAAAGAATAAAAGAATAAAGAATGATAAATCATGAAACTGAGATTGGTCTAATGCTACGGCATTCCTACTCCTAACTAAACTAACAGTTAAAGGTTAGCCTACTGGAAATAATCACAAGAGTACTGCAGGTAATACAATGCTGCGGCATTCACGCCAAAAATGTAAGTACAAGCCAAAGATGAATCTAAGTATACAAAGCATGCTTTCAATTCCATATCAATGCTACAGCATGTCTGGTTTCACCCAGACCACTTGATCTACTAGTCTAGATCCCCGATAACATACCTTGGACCTAGTGCAACGCTAGTCAGTGGAGGTACCGCTGTTCACGCAGTTATCAATCCACTACTATATGAGTTACCGCTGTTCACGCAGTGCTCAATCTAACGCCACATAATTCTAATGTAATTACATGAATAAACCAAGCTTTGCCCCATACAAGCATTAAACATAAAAACAGAAAGTAATGCTACAGCATACTTATCATCATAGTCAAAAAAATGTATTCAACATGCTCATACTTAACTACACCACAACATCTTCAGGTTAAAGATATATATTATGCTGACACGAATCATGGAAAACAAAGAATAACGTAATGGGAAAAACAGCCCCTAGGTCCATAGTGACACCAATCAACGGAATCAACCCTAAGACGGAAAGCATATCACTCCCAAAACATATTTAATCATTCCTTGAACCAAGAATCATGAAATACAAGGATTAAAGTAATAGGAAGCATAGTCCCGAGATCCAAAGTGAAACCAATGAACGGAGTCAAGCCTAAGATGGAAAACATATGACTCCTAAAACATATTTAATAAATCCTTGAATCCATGTAAACATTCTCAAAATACAAAGAACATTTAGTTACAAAAAATAGTAGCAAATTGAGGAAATGAAGAGAGGATTACTTCTGGCCGGAAGATCACCCACTGCCCAAATCAGTTTAATCAATCTGCTGCCCTTCGTCTCCTCTGCTGGATGCTGCTGCTTCGTTGCTGCTCACTGATGAATGCTGCAGCAAGTCACCCTGCTCACTCTTGTGTTCTTCCCTTCCTAAAGGTCAGCCTAAAACTAAGAAGAAAAACTAAACTATCCTAAGAAAAACTAAGAAGAAAAACCTACTCTCTATCTCGGCCAGGAGCCTTCTAAATTCTAACAAATGACTTACCTTCCAAAAACTCCAAGAACTCCCTCTTTTCTCTCGGTTTGCTACATACATATATAATCTCTTTGTGAATCAAGAGCCATTACCGAGCTGCCATGTGTCTATAATTTCTGGAATTTTCTCCAAAAATTCCAGCAAAAATAAAAAATAAATCCCAGCTGACTTCTGGAGTTCTTGTCTTCTTCCTCTGCATATTGCAGCCACTTCAGCTGGTCTTCAGCTGCATTCTGTGTTCTTCTGTCGTTTCCTCCCAATGCTGTAGCATTTCCTGCAGAGTGTTTGTCTCTTTCTTCTGACAGCCGCAGGTTTTTGCAGCAGAACATCAGTACCTTCTGCAGGTCTTTGTCTTCTTCCTCTGGCGGCTGCAGGGATATCAGCAACATCTCAGCTGCCATGTCTGAAATTTTGACTTTGTCTTCAACCTTTTTGTTCCCTTGTCGCCATACTAAGAAGCAAACATACACACACATATATATATATATATACAAGTATACATATATATATATATATGTATATATACATGTAAAACAGATAGGACAAAGGGATTAACTGCATAGTACCGCAGGTTTGACCTTTAACATGTCCAGCTGGATTTGTGCATGACCGAAAGGTGTGTGGGTGTATAATATACATATATATACATATATACATAGAGATATATATATATATATATAGCTGCCAATTTTCACACTTGTTTCAAGCTAGTCACGGTCAACTTGCATCCAACCAAAATCAAAAATCCCCTCATTGCCCTTGTTCCGCCAATTTCATTCAATTAATTCCCAAGTAACAACAAACAATACAACTCGTCCTTAATTTGAGAAATTAATTCAAATAAATTGACTTTTAGCAATAAATCCACATAAAAAGGCAAAAAGAGAGAAAACATTAAATCAACACATTTTTATTCACTTTTCCAAATAAAGTCAATTAAATCCCGAATAAAATGTGGAGAATTAGAGGTGAATAACTCTATTATTTTAGAGTTATCACTTCTCGGGAGATCAAAGTGACAAAACCTTCTGTGGAAGAACCACCTGAATTGGAACTAAAGTCATTGCCGCAGCATTTGAAGTACGGATTTCTGGGAGCAGACTCAACTATTCCTGTGATTATTTCAGCATTACTGGATGCTGAACAAGAAGAAAAATTACTTGGAGTTCTGAGGCAGCATAAGAGAGCTATGGGCTGGACCATAGCTGACATAAAAGGTATAAGTCCAACCTTATGCATGCATAAAATCATTTTGGAAGAAAATTCCAAAAATTCAGTTGAGGGGCAACGAAGATTAAATCCTATTATGAAGGAAGTGGGAAAGGAGCAAATTATCAAATGGCTGGATTTTAGCATAATCTATCCTATTTCTGACAGTTCTTGGGTAAGTCCTATACAATGTGTGCCCAAGAAAGGGAGAATCACTGTGGTGCAAAATGAAGATAATGAATTGATTCCCACCAGAACTATCACGGGATGGAGGATTTGCATTGACTACAGAAAGCTTAACAAAGCCACACGGACCACTTCCCACTGCCCTTAATGGACCAAATGTTGGATAGGTTGGATGGACGTGATTACTACTGTTTTCTGGATGGCTATTCTGGTTACAACCAGATTGCTGTAGCACCAGGGGACCAGGACAAAACTACTTTCACTTGTCCCTATGGTACATTTACTTTCAGAAGGATGCCATTTGGATTATGCAATGTTCCAACGCTGTATAATGGCCATTTTCACAGATATGGTGGAGCAGTACTTAGAGGTTTTTATGGATAACTTCTCCATATTTGGGGATTCTTTTGATGAATGTTTAGAGAATTTGGCCAAGGTGCTTAAACATTGTGAGGACACCAACTTAGTCCTCAACTGGGAAAAGTGTCACTTTATGGTTAGAGAAGGAATTGTGTTGGGACACCGGATTTCAAAGAAAGGTCTCGAAGTGGACCGAGCCAAGATAGAAGTGATTGAAAAATTACCAACCCAACAACTGTGAAACACATTCGAAGCTTCTATCGACGATTCATCAAAGACTTTTCAAAGGTATCTAAGCCCTTATATAAATTATTAGAAAAAGATAATGTGTTTTCCTTTGATGCAGCCTGTGCCGCAGCATTTGAGGAGCTTAAACAGAAGCTTATTTCAGTCCCCATTATCATAGCACTCGACTGGAGTCTACCATTTGAGCTAATGTGTGAAGCTAGTGACTATGTAATTGGTGCAGTTTTGGGGCAGCGGCGGAACAAAATTTTTCATTCCATCTATTACGCCAGCAAGACACTCACGGAGGCTCAGGTAAATTACACTGTTACTGAAAAAGAGTTGCTTGCTGTTGTGTTTGCCTTTGATAAATTCAGGTCCTATTTGGTGGGCACGAAAGGGAT
Organism: Asclepias syriaca; assembly: GCA_027405835.1. Lineage (NCBI taxonomy): Eukaryota > Viridiplantae > Streptophyta > Magnoliopsida > Gentianales > Apocynaceae > Asclepias > Asclepias syriaca. Next base: position 14,329,927 of record CM049932.1, read on the forward strand.
AGTCTACACCGATCATTCTGCCATCAAATATTTACTTGCAAAGAAGGACTCAAAACCAAGGCTCATTAGATGGATTCTACTCCTACAAGAATTTGATGTGGAAATCAAGGACAAGAAGGGAGTGGAAAACCAAGTGGCTGACCATTTGTCTCGATTGGAACAACGAGAGGGATTTCAGATCCCAATTAATGAGCATTTTCCTGATGAACAATTACTGGAAATTCAAGAAGACGTGAAAATGCCATGGTATGCTGACTTTGCTAATTTTCTAGCCAGTGGTGCAATGCCGCCGGATTTCTCATACCAGGAACGAAAGAAGTTTCTCCATGATGTAAAGAGTAATTTTTGGGAGGAACCCTTTTTGTTCAAACAATGCAAAGACCAAGTGATTCGGAGATGTGTAAACGATGATGAAATTGAGGACATCATTTTTCAATGTCACAACTCACCGTGTGGAGGACATTTTGGAGGGTCAAGGACTGTAGCAAAGGTACTACAATCTGGTTTCTTTTGGCCTTCATTATTTAGAGACTGTTATGAGTTTGTGGCAAGGTGTGATCGCTGCCAAAGGGTAGGAAACATCTCAAGAAGAAAAGAAATGCCTCTGACCAACATTTTGGAAGTTGAACTTTTTGATGTGTGGGGTATTGATTTCATGGGACCTTTCCCCCCTTCTTTTGGAAAGTCATACATTTTAATGGCAGTGGACTACGTTTCAAAGTGGGTGGAAGCCATAACATTCCCCACCAATGATTCCAAGGTTGTGATGAACGTTTTGAGGAAAAACATTTTCACAAGATTTGGAACTCCACGGGCGATTATTAGTGATGAAGGAACTCATTTCGTTAATAGATGGCTACGTGTCATGTTAGCCAAGTATAATGTTCGTCACAAGATTGCCTACCTTATCATCCTCAAACCAATGGGCAAGTTGAATTGTCCAACCGAATTATTAAAGGTATACTTGAGAAGGTAGTGAACCCTAATAGAAAAGATTGGTCAAAAAGGTTAGATGATGCTCTATGGGCTTACAGGACAGCTTTCAAGACTTCAATAGGTATGTCTCCTTATAGACTCGTTTTTGGGAAAGCTTGCCACCTACCCGTTGAGTTAGAGCACAAGGCATACTGGGCGCTGCATAATCTCAATCTGGATATGGATGCTGCTGGAAACAAGCGAATGCTGCAACTTTCAGAACTGGATGAGCTGAGATTATTTTCTTATGAAAATGCCAAGTTATACAAGGAGAAAACGAAGAGATGGCATGACAAACACATCTAGCCAAGGAATTTTGAAATTGGGCAAGAAGTTCTGATTTTTAATTCAAGATTGAGATTATTTCCAGGCAAATTGAAATCGAGATGGACCGGACCATACACAATTGAACGAATATATCCTTATGGAGTGGTCTCGGTTGTGGACAAAAAGGGGATCAAATTTAAAGTCAACGGGCATAGACTAAAACTCTACAGAGTTGGAGACCAAGAGCAAACCGTTGCTTCTCTATTATTGGTCAATGCTGAAAAATTTAGTGGGTCCCACACAAGTGAAAAATTCAAGTGAACACTTTTTATTTTTGCTTTATTTTCTGTTTTCTTTTCTTTCTGTTTATTTATTTTCTGTTTTTCTTTTCTTTCTGTTTATTATTTCTATTTTTCTTTTCTTTCTGTTTATTTATTATTTCCTTTTTTTTTCTTTCTTTCTGTCTATTTATTATTTTTGTCCCTTTTGTTTTATTAAGTGTCGGGTACCCCTGTACCCGACCACTGTTTTCTTTTCTTTCTTTCTTTGTTTTGTTGTTTTCTTTGCTTTTATTTCAGATTAAAAGGGGGATATACGCACTGTGTATATATATATTGGACATAATATATACACCATTTTCAAATATAGAGACAAAATGCAACAAATGGATAAGTGGAAAATCCAATCAACTCTTTTTTATGACTTTCAAGGAACAAAAGGTGACTTTTCAGTTGCCATTTTCTTCCCAAGGCTTTGGAACAGGTGAGTATTCATTACTATTATTCTATATTTAATTTTTCTAAAGAGATGAATGCTACTTAGTTCAAGAAACCAAAAGACACCAACATTCTTCTATTTTATCTACACTCAACTAAACCGTCAAGAACTTTCCATTTAAAATAAGAAAACATACAACACTTGTTTCATACAATGCTCAACTTTCAAAGAAAGAAACTCTTCTGCTCTTCTACTCTCACGACCGGCAGTTCTCCAGTCAAGTTCTGACGCAACTCAAACATTCACGGTACGTTTTTCTTGGAACAATCTGAAGGACACACTGCATTTAACTGTACCAACCAGGTAACCCATTCTGGGTTAACCGTTCTTTCTAAAAAGCAAGGGTTCTTTCTTAACTGATTAGCTCGACTATGTAGATTTTAGTTCGGATCTGGATTTTTTTAAAACAATTTGGGACATTTTCTGTTTACAGTGAGTGGATTGTGGATTTGTTGTTTAATGTTTTCGGATTTAACTTGACATATGCGAAAAATGGGTTTCTCTTTAAATACGAATGTTGTAGATGCGTTCTTTTCATTTCTGAGCATGCGGTTCTTTTTGAAAACGAATGGGTTTTCTGCGAAATAGATATTTCTGTTTTGATAATGGGGTTTACATTGTCTAGATCTACTGAAATTTTGAGTTTGTTATCTCTTATTTTGTGGGCTTAAATGGAATTTTCAGAAAACGTGTTTTGATTTTAAAATGGGTATCACATTTTCTATTTATTTGTGATAAAACAGGCTTAAGTGTAGTTTCTAATTTTCTTCTTAGAATTTACCCGTCTGAGTTTTTTTTCTGAATATCTTTGAGATGTCGGGATACATACTGGTTTCCTGGGGGTTTTGCAATCTTTTTATTTCTGTTGAAAGTATGATTCGGTGGTGACCAGGTAGGGACAGTCCTTAACTGATGTTTTTTCTGGGACTTATTTTTTATTCTTATTCTGTGTTGACTGTGCCTCTCTTGGCAATATATTCTTACATGTATTAATCTTTTTAGATGCCTAGAATCAAACAAGTAGCACGCAAATGCACCAAAGAGAAATTTTCTTCCTCCGATGCGGAGGTGAGAATGACGGAACTATATGCGGAAAAGCAGTGTCTTGCAGACCTAGGCTTCGACCTTACGGGAGAAACGCCATATCCATTGCCAGACGAATACCACCATGTAATCCGAGTGCTGGGCTGGGAGCGGTTGTGTGCCCAACGAGTAGAACCGGACACTACAGTTGTCTGGGAATTCTACTCAAATCTGTGGTCCAATAGTGTTTATGCAGTCTTTGTGAGAGAACGGTTGGTCGCATTAAACCCTAGGGCAGTCAACCAGCTGTTTGACTTGATGAACTACAACAATGATTCGGATGACTACTATTCCTTTCTGGCTGATCCCGAAATTTGTGATAAGGTTCTGCATGAGGTAACGGTTCCTGGTAGAGAATGGACTTTGTCAAAGCAGAGGAACAAAGCCTGCAGGCGCGAGTTTTGAACTGACGAGGCAAAAATATGGTTTTATTTTTTGAGGCACTCTTTGATGCCAACGGGTCACACTTCATCTTTGAACGTTGAGCGAGTCGTTTTGTTAGCCTGTATCATAAAGGCTTGGACTATAAATGTGGGGAAGATAATTTGTGAACAGATAAGATTATGTGCTAACAAGAAAGGTGGGGAGATGTTTTTCCCCACTTTAATTTGTTTATTGTGCAGGGCCTCGGGAGTGGATGTAGACATACTGGACGATGATTTCTATCCGCCAGGGACAATTTTTGCTCACGATTTACGCAGAATTCTCCCTCCACCACCGCAGCCACATCCACCCTAGAGTACTCCCACTGCCCAGACCCCTCTATCCGCAGCAACAGAAGCCCCACCATCAGCAACAACAGATGCTCCAGCATCGACATCCACCGATGCTGCGACAACGAACACTCATATCCTCGCTCAACTTCAAATCTATTGGAGGTACGCACGAGCTCGTGATGAAGCCTACCTCAGATCATTACCGAGGCAATGCCAACACGCGGGAAACTCATGGCCCAGTTTTCCGAACCAACTTCTACCTGATGAGGACCCCGACCGAATGGATGACGATGTCATCATCCCTTGATTCACTCCCGTCTATATGGGAGTAGTTCTTACCCTAAACTGTTTTACTTTTGTGTTGTTTTGGCTTGTACTGTATTAGCCTGCTATGTAGGTCTTGGACAACTTTTATTTTGTTTTGTTTGGTTTTGTTTTATGGTTATCGGTACTATGCTTTACTTGCTAATGTCCTATGTTTAAGCAATGAGGACATTGCTTCCCCTTAAGTTTGGGGGAGGGTGTCCTCTGATGGCAAAAAGTTCAAAATGGTGCTAATTTTAAAAAAATTTCTGCTGTCTTTTGATTGCATGAACATCCTCTTTGCTGAAATATGAGTGATCTATCTGAATGCATGGATGACTTGACTGAATAACTTTTTTATGATGCCTTATAAATTGACTGATCTGGCATAGAAAAATTATTTGCACAAATGTGGTAGCATTTTCATATGACCCAGTAGAACCTTAGTTTCAGCAGGATTATCAGCCAGAACCTAAGGCAGAGTACCTATCGTGTAGCTAGTCTGTTGGAAAGTATCTACGATTTTATTAAATAAATATCGTACTCCCAGGGAAGTGGCAACGGCTTAGTAGTAACTAGTCTGCATTCCTAACTCCTATCTTATGATCCAGTTATGCAATCTTCATCAAATACTTTGATGAGAGGGTGATTCATTCTCCACTCGGTTTAAGACTAATTAATCCTAGAAGTGTTTTATAGATGAGTTCTGATTCTATGTTATACTGTTCCTATATGTTGAATGACCTAAATTCGAGTATTTTAGACATGTCTTAGCCTGGATTGCAACTATGTTCTGTGTCTAAAGGCGTACCACATCCGAGGTTTCTAATAAACCGCCCTACCTTAATGACGGCCCAACTCACGGTTCGGGACGAAGGCATCCATGAAAGCCCTATGTCACTTCGGGGATCATACAGCTTGCCCTAGCCGCTGGCATAATCGGACTCGGCTCGGCTTCCCCTAGACTACTCTAACATGCAAGGTGTTCAGCAGGTTATTTTATCTAGCATGGCAGACACCAATACTAATTGATGCCTGTTAAACTAAACAGGTTATGATTAGACCGTGGTTAGGAGTTGTCTATAACCCTAACTTTAGTTTAAAAGAGCACATTAAACATGCAGACATAGTGAATATTTAGCAGGTGGCTATTTCTGGAAAAACATAATAACGTCAACATATAAAACAACTATTCATAAACATCGTAATCTCGTATTCGTAATATGTATTTAGAACAAAACAATAACAACATATAAGAGAGGGACATGGGGACTGATGCCATAAAGAAATCACCCTTTACGTAGTCTCGCTGACGGAGCGTACTGATGTATATGTCGTATTGCTCGCCCTGACTCTGCTCACCAGGACCTTCGGAGGACGCTTCCTCAGCCTAGTAACTGGGCTTTACCTTAATACCCAGCTTAAGCCCAGCCATGTGGACTGACTCTTCGAACGCCTAGAGCCCTCTTAGGATCTCCTAACGAAATCCTGGGTATTCTATGAATACCAGAAACGAACCTATCTATAGAAACCTAAGATCTGAGACTATTTCTCAGAAACTAAAACAAAACACTAATAGAAAGAAAACTGAGATCCGAGTCTCTGAGTGAGTTGTGTACTAGAGAATTGTACACTGGACACCACTAAATGACTCAGATCGAGTGGAGAGGAATGAATTCAACTACTGGAGGCCTGGGGTATTTATAGCAGCTTCTCGGAGTGAAAATCTCTGAAAAATTCGATGTAGGACAGCTTCTGGCGGCTCGGGACGCCCGTCCCGGATTGGGATGCCCGTCCTGATCAGTTGACCAGGTCGGGACGCCCGTCCCGGTGTCTTGACTTGGTCGGGACACCCGTCCCGGGTTCGGGACGCCCGTCCTGAACCTTTGACCGAGTCAACATTTCCAAAAATCGCTTTTTTGCCCCAAATTTGCTGTTTTCGTCTACTTTTCACTTGACACTTCCAAAATCATAAAAACTGTGAAATTAAGTGAATAATGAACAATCAAGATCAAATTACCCTCGATTTCACCCAAATTCATACATAAAAACATGCTAAAAAGGTGATACGATTTTCGCGTATCAGGTAGATAAGTCCTGCATCTAACAGTTTAATAACTTCTTTCTTAACAACATCACACACATTAGGATTCAACCTCCTTTGAGGTTGCACACATGGCTTATACTCATTTTCTAGAAGAATCTTATGCGAACAAAAGCTTGGATTAATAACTGGGATATCTGCAATTTTGTAGGCAAAGGCTCTTCTATGCTTTCTGCACATGTCCACAGTCAGCTTCCTTTGTTCTGCAGTCAGATCAGCTGCAAGAATAATGGGAAGTTTCTTGTTGTCATCTAGGAATTTGTAGCACAGATGAGTGGGTAGTTCCTTCAGCTCCAAGTCTGGTGGATCTTCAAACGAGGTTCGTTCTTTCTTCATCTCATCATCACCTATCTCAGTGAAACTATTAGAAGTAATTTCATTTTTAGAAGAGCTAAGTTCAGGTTCCTCTAATTCTAGGGAGTCCTCACTTAGAACATGATAGTTTGAGCATAGGTCTGTCACGTTAATTGCAATCAAATGTTCCATGGCATCCACACAAAAACAAGTATCATCTAAATGCATGGGATACCTAAGGGTCTCATTTAGATCAAAAGTGATGTCATCATTTCCTACCCTTAACTTGATTTGACCATTACTGACGTCTATTAATGCTTTTGAGGTAGCTAGAAATGGTCGACCTAGGATCAGGGGTACTCCTCCTTCCCCATTCATATCCATAACAACAAAGTCCACAGGAAACACAAATTTTCCAACCTTTACTAAGAGGTCTTCAATTATTCCCTTGGGGATTTTTACTGTCCTATCTGCAAGTTGTATGCACATCCTAGTCGTTTTCAAATCATGCAATCCTAATTTATCAAATAAACTAGATGGCATAAGATTAATACTAGCTCCTAGGTCTGCTAATGCATGCATGTTAGTAATATTTCCAATTGTACATGGCAAGGTAAAACAACCAGGATCTTTCTGTTTAGACGGTAGTTTATTCAACAAAACCGCCGAACATTCTTCATTAAGAACCACCTTGTCCATGTCAAATTTTCTTTTATTACTAACAACTTCTTTTAAAAACTTAGCATACTTTGGCATTTCAGAAATAACATGAAGTAAAGGTAAATTAACATGAATCTGACTAAAATTCCTAAGAAACTTTTCAAATTGCTCCTTATCTTTATTGTGCATAAGTCTGGCAGGGTAAGGTAATTTTGGCCGGTACTCAGGAATAAACTCCGTCTTCCCTTTCCTTGCTACTTCGATCTCAACATCCGTCGGCGTTGGGTCCTTGGAGCCTTCTTCTGGTTCCTGCACAAGAATAGGAGGGTCAGATGGTTTGGGTGGAGATGGAGATAGAATTTTACTAGATCTTAGAGTGATGGTCTTGCATTCAGTTTGAGGGTTGGTCTCAGTGTTGCTTGGTAGCGTTCCCTGGGACCTGTGAGAGAAATGGGTGGATAGCTGACCCATTTGCCTCTCTAAAGTTTGTATAACAGCTTGTGTGTTTCTGATTGTTTGCTCGGTCTGCTGGATTCTTTCTGCGTGAGCTTCCTGAATCTTTCTGTTGGACTCTATCATTTCCTTGTTGGAGTCGGAAATGCTCTTCAGCATGTCTCTGAATTCTTGCATGGGGGTCAGCTGGAACGATGTAATTCCTTGGTGCAGGCAGAGCGACTTGCTGGTTCTGCAGATATGGCAGTTGCTGAGGTACTCTTTTCTGAAAGTTAGTAGTCCCGGGATTATTTCTCCAGCTAAATCCCGGATGGTTCTTCCAAGTGGGATTGTAGGTATTTCCGATAGGAGCAGAATTCACTGCGTCCACTTGTTCCATATCTTCTGGGATAGTTAATATCCCATTACCATAACAATCCCCACTGAAATGTGGTCCTTGGCAAAATTCGCAGACTTGGTATACTGACTGAATGCTTTTCCCTTGTTGGAAAGCTTTTAGCTGATTAGTAATGCTGGCCTTCAGTGCCTCAAATTGATCATCAGTGGAGGCAACGACCGCATTTACTGGTTGCTTCTTAGCTCGGCCACTTGTGCGCCAATTCTTGCTATTCCTGTAGAGTCTCTCCAGAGCATTTCTAGCATCTACATCACTCATTCCATTGAAACCGCTCTGGGGATTAAGTCCATCAAGAATTTGCTTACCCATGTCTGACATACCCCCGTAAAATTGCTGAATCAGCAATGCCTCGGTAAGTCCATGTTGGGGGCAGAGCCTGAGTAGTTCTTTGAATCTGTCCCAAGCTTCGATCACTGTCTCATCAGCAGCTTGAGTGAAACTAGACAGAGCCCTTCGATATTCTAGGACTCTTGCTGCAGAGTAGTACTCTTCTAGGAAGGCTTTGCTTAACTCGTCCCAAGAGGTGATGGAGTTAGTAGGTAGCTGGGCCAACCATCTCTTAGCTCTGTCCCTCAGTGAGTAGGGAAAAAGGTTGAGTTTAGTTACTTCTGCAGTGTGATCTCCCTTGAGGCCTTCGCAGAGAGAAGAGAAATCAGATAGGTGTTCCAGCGGATTCTCGGCTGCAGTTCCTCCAAACTGAACTCGATTTATAATCAGCTGGATCACATTAGGTTTAAGATCATAGCGAGGGTTCCCAGGGATTCGGATGGCAGATAAGACTGGGATAGTCTGTGGCTGGCTTTAGGATTCAAGGGTAGGTCTTTCAGCAGCCATTTCTGTTCTTCGCCTATTAGCTGTGCGAATGATTCGTTCAGGATTTTCAACTGGTGTTTCAAGGTTAGCTTCTGAAGATCGAGTCATGCAACTACAGAGAAGAACACGTTTTAGCCTGAGCAAACTGGTTAGTGGGGTTACAGGGAAAGTGAAAACTTAAAAATTTGGAAGAAAGAGAAAATAAAACAAAACAACTATTCAAAAGAAGAAAACACGAAAGATAGGGAAAAGAGAACAACTTACCATTAAACAAGAAAAAGTACAATTTTTTTTTCGGATTTTTAGATTTTAAAATTTTTTTCTTTTAATATTTCATAAGCGATTAAATTCCCTCAATATGGTTTTAGAATAATTTTCTAAAATTTGATTATCCTAATTGTCTTAATTCTAGATAACATCTAGAATTAATTAGTTATGATAACCCTATATTTCGGAAATTGATTGTCTAACTGGTATAAGAGAAGTGTTGGGTTAAGGTCTAGGTTACTACCGTTACCTATCATAAGCCTCTAGAATTTTGATCAGGAATCCCAAATTCATTATGATATTTTCCCCGGCAACGGCGCCAAAAATCTAATGGGTTTCCGACCGATGTGCTAACGGTGATTGACTAATTGTCACGTTTTAGTCTCTATGGTGTCACTTAATCAGCCAGAACCTAAGGCAGAGTACCTATCGTGTAGCTAGTTTGTTGGAAAGTATCTACGATTTTATTAAATAAATATCGTACTCCCAGGGAAGTGGCAACGGCTTAGTAGTAACTAGCCTTTTATCCTAACTCCTATCTTATGATCCAGTTATGCAATCTTCATCAAATACTTTGATGAGAGGGTGATTCATTCTCCACTAGGTTTCAGTCTAATTAATCCTAGAAGTGTTTTATAGATGAGTCCTGATTCTATGTTATACTGTTCCTATATGTTGTTTGACCTATATTCATGTATTTTAGATATATCTTAGCCTGGATTGCAACTATGTTATGTGTCTAAAGGCGTACCACATCCGAGGTCTCTAATAAACCGCCCTACCTTAATGACGGCCCTACTCACGGTTCGGGACGAAGGCATCCATGAAAGCCCTATGTCACTTCGGGGATCATACCGCTTGCCCTAGCCGCCGGCATAATCGGACTCAGCTCGGCCCCTACCTAGACTACTTTAACAGGCAGTGTGTTCAACATGTTATTTTATCTAGCATGGCAGACACCAATACTAATTGATGCCAGTTAAACTAAACAAGTTATGATTAGACCGTGGTTAGGAATTGTCTATAACCCTAACTTTAGTTTAAAAGAGCACATTAAACATGCAGACATAGTGAATATTTAGCAGGTGGCTATTTCCAGAAACATATAATAACGTCAACATATAAAACAACTATTCATAAAGAATCGTAATCTTGTATTCATAATAAGTATTTAGAACAAAACAATAACAACATATAAGAGAGGGACATGGGGACTGATGCCATAAAGAAATCACTCTTTACGTAGTCTCGCCGACGGAGCGTACTGCTGTATATGTCGTATTGCTCGCCCTGACTCTGCTCACCAGGACCTTCGGAGGACGCTCCCTCAGCCTAGTAACTGGGCTTTACCTTAATACCCAACTTAAGCCCAGCCCTGTGGACTGACTCTTCGAACGCCTAGAGCTCTCTTAGGATCTCCTAATGAAATCCCGGGTATTCTATGAATACCAGAAACGAACCTATCTATAGAAACCTAAGATCTGAGACTATTTCTCAGAAACTAAAACAAAACACTAATAAGAAAGAAAACTGAAATCTGAGTCTCTAAGTGAGTTGTGTACTAGAGAAGAGTACACCGGAAACCACTAAATAACTCAGATCGAGTGGAGAGGAATGAATTCAACTGTTGGAGGCCTGGGGTATTTATAGCAGCTTCCCGGGGTGATTTTTCATCAAAAATTCGATGTGGGACTGGTTCTGGGGGCTCGGGACACCCGTCCCGGATTGGGACGCCCGTCCTGATCTGTTGACCAGGTCGGGACGCCCGTCCCGGCGGGTTGACTGGGTCGGGACGCCCGTCCTGACCCGTTGACTAAGTCAATATTTCCAAAAATTGCGTTTTTGCCCCAAAATTTGCTGTTTTCGTTTACTTTTCACCTGACACTTCCAAAATCATAAAAATTGTGAAATTAAGTAAATAATGAACAATCAAGATCAAATTACCTTCAATTTCACCCAAATTCATACATAAAAACATGCTAAAAAGGTGATACGATTTTCGCGTATCAACAGGGCTGGGCTTAAGCTGGGTATTAAGTTAAAGCCTAGTTACTAGGCTGAGGAAACGTCCTCCGAAGGTTCTGGCGAGCAGAGTCGGGTCAAGCAGTACGACATATACAAGCAGTTGCTCCATTGGCGAGACTAAGTAAAGGGTGATTTCTTTATGGCATCAGTCCCCCTGTCCCCCTCTTTATATGTTTGTATTTTGATTGTCCAAATACTAATTATGTTTACGAGATTATGATTTTTATGAGTATTTGTTTTATATGTTGAAGTTCTTATAATTTTCCGGAAATGGCCACCTGCTTAAATATTCATTATGTCTGCATGTCTAATGTGTTCTTTTAAACTAAAATTAGGGTTATAGACAATTCCTAACCACGGTCTATTCATAACCTGTTTAGTTTAACAGGCATCAATTAGTATTGGTGTCTGCCACACTAGATAAAATAACCTACGGAACACCCTGTTTGTTAGAGTAGTCTAGGTAGGCTGAGTTGAGCGTTTATGCCGGCGTTAGGGCGAGTGGCATGATCCCCGAAGTGACATAGGGCTTTCATGGATGCCTTTAGCTCGAACCGTGAGTAGGGCCATCATTAAGGTAGGGCGGTTTATCAGATAACTCGGATGTGGTACACCTTTAGACTCAGAACATAGTTGCAATCCAGGCCAAGACATGTCTAAAACACTCAAAGATAGGTCAATCAACATATAGGAACAGTATAACATAGAATTAGGACATTATCTATAAAATGCTTTTAGGCTTAATTAGACTTAAACTCAGTGGAGAATGGATCACCCTCTCATCAAAGTTATTGATGAAGATTGCATAACTGGATCATAGGATAAGAGTTAGGATAAAAAGCTAGCTACTACTAAGCCGTTACCACTTTCCTGGGAGTATGATATTTAACTTAGTAAAATCGTAGATACTTTCCAATAGACTAGCTACACGATAGGTACTCTGCCTTAGGTTCTGACATATTAAGTGACACTATAAAGACTAAACGTGACAATTAGTCAATCCCAATCCTTAATTACTCATAATCAACATAGGGTAAATCAACACCTATTTAGCATATCAGTTGGGAACGCATCAGATTTTTGGCGCCGTTGCCGGGGAATATCATAATGAATTTAGGATGATTGGCCACAATTCTAGAAACTTATGATAGGTAGCGGTAGTAACCTAGATTTTAGACCTACACTCATCTTATGCTAGTTAGACAATCACTTTCCGAAATATAGGGTTATCATAACTAACTAATTTTAGATATTATCTGAAATTAAGGCATTTAGTATAATCAAATTTTAGAAAAATATTCTAAAACCATATTGAGGAAATTTATCTGCTTTCTAAATAAAATGTGTTAAAAAATTTAAAATCCCGAAAAATATCTTTCTTGCTTTTCTATTTTGCTTTTCTTTCTATTTGTGTTATTTGTTATTCCTAACCAGACTTTGCACTCATAGATGATGAGAGCAAGAGCCCAGGATATTCTGGACAAATTAGAAAATAACATCAATCCTTTCCCAGAGATCCAAACAACTTCTGCATCTCCCGAAGATACTCCTACATCTCCCGAATATACTCCTGCATCCCCCAAATATACTCCAAAATCCCCTGAGTACACTCCAAAATCTCCTGACCTTGTCTGCCCAGGTAGATGATATATCTCACAGGATAAGCGCCATGGCTCAGACAATACCAGGCAGACTAAGACGATCATATCAGGCTGTTCTAGTTGTAAGTTCTGAAGTAACCCAACTCAGAACCACAATAGAATGCCAAAATGTGCAAATACTCCGAGAGGTGATGGAAATCTTAGAGGAACAAAGGAACCAGCAGGAGGAAATGCGAACCATTCAAGCAGAACTACGAGAGATCAGAGATAAGGGCCGTTGAAAAAAGGGAAGATTCTTTTTACTCTTATTCTCAGCAAATAAATTATTTGAACTAAAATTAAATAATTGACCCCTACGTTTTTCTTGTTTTCAAAAAGGGGGCTTTTATTTTATTCAACAATTTTTCTTCAGACATTTTATTTCTCAAATTTCTATGAAAAACAAAGGTTTGGCAAATACAGTTTATTTTTCACTAATTAAATTGTATAAACTCAGTTTTTGTATTTCTGAAATTTTTTGCTGAATATAAGTTAGGATAAGATTAGGGCAGTCATGATTTCGAAAAAGGGATTGAGAAATTTTTGCATAGAATTTTTAACAGCTTGTGAATTTGATTGGAAAAACATGAAGACTTGTTATATATTGTTATTTTTTGTGTACTGAGATTTGCAGGGAATTACGAAAAAAAATTTTTGGCACGCATCCCGAAGCTACCTGGGACGGGCGTCTAGCGGGACGGGCATCCTGCCTCTGGGACGGGCTTCCCAAAGGCCGCCCCTCCTACAAATATTCCATTATTCTCATTTTCCCTCAAATCAACTTCCAAAAAATTCATCTCTCTAAAAATTTTCTATCTATCTTCTCTCTTCAAATTTTTGGCAATTCCCCAAGGTCAAAAAATTTAAATTTCCCTCCAAAATTTGAATTTTAAACTTCCTTCCAAAATTTGAATTTCCCTCCCAAATTCGAATCTCCTGCCAAAAATTCAAAATCCTTCCCTAACCAAATCCATCCTTCCGAATTCAAATTCACCCCCAGAATTCGAATTCAAATCTTCCTTCCCACCTAAATTCTCAAAGTCTCTCGAACTTCTCAAATGGCTCCCAAACGCGCTCGTATCACGTCTACCATGATCGTCACATCCGTGGCACATCCGTTCATACTGTTTCACTCCAGCCCAGCATACCAGGAGAGATGTCATGGATACATCGGACGCACCATACTAATTGGCAAAATGCTTAATTGGGGCAGCAGTACATACGCTAGAGGTTGAGTAGGAAGTCCAACGCATGCTCGACGAACTACCCTACAGTCGAGTCTTCATCGTCACTGAGCCGACATACCTAGAGCTAGTATGTGAGTTCTATGTGTTGTTTACGTACCATCAGGAGCAGATCACATTCCGCTTGGGCGGAATAGATCGATCGATGAGCATGGCCGAGTTTGGCATCGCTTTGGGTATCTGGCATAGAGACGAGCTGGATACGCCCGCCTACACCACAGCAGGAGCAGATCCACTGCTTGGGCTCAGATCTGTACGACGGGTGTTCCCTACCAGCATGGCTTTGCCAAAGCCACATGTATTTATCCTGCTCTTCGCTACTTACATGCCATTATCGCACACACTCTGTCAGGACGATGGACGGCCCCCGGGAATGTCACCCAAATGGAGACATTCCTCTTGGCCAACATACACATGGGTTCTACGGTAGAGATGGCTCGGCTCATCACAGTCATCATGCAGGGTTTCGCTATGGACACCCTGAAACAGTGTATGGGGCTCGGGCCGTTCATCACCAGGATAGCCTACTACCTGGAGTTGGACATTGAGGGCTCGGAGCAAACCCAGGTTGCCCCGACCACCATTCCTACGGACCTTACCATTCTACGGAACATGGGGATAGTCGTACGGGATGCAAATGGGCGCTACTCCATCCACACGGAGCAGCCAGGTGATGCAGTTCCGATTGGTATGCTAATGTTAGGCTTTATTTACCTATGTTGATTATGAGTAATTAAGGACTGAGTCTTACTAACTGTCACTTAGAATTCAATTATTGTCACTTAATCAATCAAAACCTAAGGTAGAGTACCTATCATGTAGCTAGTCTGTTGGAAAGTATCTATGATTTTATTAAGTTAAATATCGTACTCCCAGGGAAGTGGTAACGACTTAGTAGTAACTAGCCTTTATCCTAACTCCTATCTTATAATCTAGTTATGCAATCTTCATCAATGACTTTGATGAGAGGGTGATCCGTTCTCCACTAGGTTTAAGTCTAATTAATCCTAGAAGTGTTTTATAGATGAGTCCTGATTCTATGTTATACTGTTCCTATATGTTGATTGACCTATATTCGAGTATTTTAGACATGTCTTAGCCTAGATTGCAACTATGTTCTGTTTCTAAAGGCGTACAACATCCGAGGTTTCTAATAAACTGCCCTACCTTAATGATGGCCCTACTCACGGTTCGGGACGAAGGCATCCATGAAAGCCCTATGTCACTTCGGGGATCATACCGCTTGCCCTAGCCGTCGGCATAATCAGACTCGGCCTGGCTTACCCTAGACTACTCTAACAAACAGGGTGTTCAGCAGGTTATTTTATCTAGCATGACAGACACCAATACTAATTGATGACTGTTAAACTAAACAGGTTATGATTAGACCGTGGTTAGGAGTTGTCTATAACCCTTACTTTAGTTTAAAGGAGCACATTAGACATGCAGACATAGTGAATGTTAAGCAGGTGGCTATTTCCGGAAAAACATAACAACGTCAACATATAAAACAATTATTCATAAAAATCGTAATCTCGTATTCATAATAAATATTTGGGACAACACAATAACAACATATAAGAGAGGGACATGGGGACTGATGCCATAAAGAAATCACCCTTTACGTAGTCTCGCCGACGGAGCGTACTGCTGTATATGTCGTATTGCTGGCCCTGACTCTGCTCACCAGGACCTTCGAAGGACGCTCCCTCAGCCTAGTAACTGGGCTTTACCTTAATACCCAGCTTTAGCCCAGCCCTGTGGACTGACTCTTCGAACGCCTATAGCCCTCTTAGGATCTCCTAACGAAATCCCGGGTATTCTATGAATACCAGAAACGAACCTATCTATAGAAACCTAAGATCTGAGACTATTTCTCAGAATCTAAAACAAAACACTAATAAGAAAGAAAACTGAGATCCGAGTCTCTGAGTGAGTTGTTTACTAGAGAAGTGTACACTGGAAACCACTTAATGACTCAGATCGAGTGGAGAGGAATGATTTCAACTCCTAGAGGCCTGGGGTATTTATAGCAGCTTTCTGGAGTGAAAATCTCCAAATATTTCGATGTGGGACAACTTCTGGTGCTTCGGGACGCCCGTCCCGGACCGTTGACCAAGTCAGCATTTCCAAAAATTTGCTGTTTTCGTCTACTTTTCACCTGACACTTCCAAAATCATAAAAACTGTGAAATTAAGTAAATAATGAACAATTAAGATCAATTTACCCTCACTTTCACCCTAAATCATATATAAAAACATGCTAAAAAGGTGATACGATTTTCGCGTATCAGATAACCCCACACTTAGCTTTTTGCTTGTCCTCAAGCAAAGTCTACCTGAAGTTAGTGATTCTAAACCGTAGTGCAGTCACTTAAATTCCTAGTCATGTTTTTATTCCAAAAATTCTTCAGATAAGTCTTAACACATGTCTGACTGGTTAGGTTGCTATGACAAGGTCTCAAATGTCTCTAGTAGATTGTTAGGATTGAGCAGAAAACAATTTAACAACTAGGTTGAACTCTTCTCTTAGTCATAAGGTCTTCCTGAAGTATAGTGTGTGTACTAGTCCAGACCAGATAGTCAACACAATAAACTCTTGTCTTAACTATTACCAGATAACACTTCGACCTGTCATTAGACACACTGACAACAGATAACTTTCTGAGTTCTGAGCCTTGGTGATCAGATTTTAATTATTTAGCTCTTATTGATTTCTTTCATTTATAGATTCAGGGTATTTTGAGTCTGCTTTGAATACGTCAAGTTCAACTACCCATGTAGCGAGTCCCACTCCGATGACTCCCAGACCTACACGACCTTAGGGCATCAGGCTTTAAGTTCCCCGAAGGAGTGATGCTCGAGTAGCGAAGGCCGCTAGCAAACTACCCTATTTTTTTTTCATCATCATTTTTTTTCTTTTCTTTTCACTTTTAGCTCAGAGTCTCATCTAGTCATTGTAATTGTCAATGCATCCTACAACTGGTCTAATTTTATCTAGTTAAGTCTTGAAAAGGTAATTGGCTGAGGTCTCTAACCCAGATTAAGTTGTGCTTAATTATCATGAATTCCCTACTCCTAATCAATAGGTTCAGCAATAGTTATCAATTATCTCCTACTAACCACAACATACTACCTACATATCATAGACATAAGCAATTGTTTAACCAATCATACTGCATTTAGAAGTCTGAAAGGATGAAAAATTTTGAAAAACAATTTTTGAAGGGTGTGAAATTACGGGGAAAACATGCAAAATCATGAAATATTTTTCAAAAACTACTACAGTGCACCGTGCACTGCTACCCCACACTTAAGTCTGACACTGTCCTCAGTGTTCATGCATACCTAAACTACCCCACACTTATTTGAAGACAAGAAGAAATGAAAACAAAATAGAAAACTCTTACCCCACACTTATTTGACTAACTAAGGGTAAGAGAGAAAATAAAACAACCAACAAAACAAGACACAAAAATGAAGAAAATAAAAGTAAAGGAAGATGAGATTAGAAAAACTCCCTTCTTGCCTCAAGTAGAAGGGTTTTCTCTGATCTGTCAATTGGCTCTTCACCTTAGCCATGTGCTATTGCTGAGGAATTCTTGACTCTGTAAGCTCTAGATACTGGAACAGATGACGTCAGCTTCGATCCTTCATCGTCGAGCTCTAGGTAGTGGCCTATTCATTTGATGAATGGCTCGAGCCCCACGGACTGCTTCCTCGAATCATTTGTAAGATTTCTCACAATCATAGCAACATGTCCAGGAGGAACGTGTCTAGGAATGAGATTTCTTGGGATTTGTGTGCCTTCCTGCCAATGTTAGTAAAGGTATTGCATGCAAGTCTCGAATGGAAGAAAAGATACCTGAAGTTTTGGCGAAGCTGTGGGGGTAGGGGGCTCCAGTTTTGTAGATCTGGGCCCAAGTATTTGAGACTTCCTCGGGGAAGTTTCTCACAGCTGATTGGTATGCAAGGGATGCAAGCTCCTCCATTGCTATGCTCCTGATACAATGCCAAATTCCTCTATATCCTTCGACCCTTCGTTACCTATGGGTAGATCACTTGCCTGCACTGGTCTAGCTTTAATTATTTCCAGTATCTCATCTATTGATTCTGCGAGTGTGGGTTTTGCTGTGGTGGTGTCTTCTGAAAGTTTCTAGCTTCCGAATTACTCCTCAGCTAAATCCCGTACGATTCCTCTAGTTGGGATTGTATGCGTCTCCCATTGGAGCAGCATTCTGCAGTAACCTACTCCTACCTCTTTTGGAATGGTCAGTCATTCCCATAGCAATCCATGCTAAAGTGTGGTACTTAGCAGACTTCACAGATTTGATACACAGGCTGAACATTTTTTCCTAAGACACATACACTCTGAATCTGGAAAACAACTAGAATCTGCACATGACTTTAACATCATTAGTAGGTAATGCATGTGGTTCAGGCCATTTTGAAAAGTGTTCCACGACTACTATGATGTAATTATGTTCAAAGGAAGAAAGAGAAAAGGATTCGAAATACCCCTGATATCAACGGTTGCAACATTCTGTGTATGTCGCTGGGGTAGATGATCTCTGGAAGATGTGTTACCTGTCATTTGGCAAGCATCGCAGGACTGTATCAGAGATACAAAAGTCCTTGAATATGGTGGGTCAACAAGATCCTGCTTTCAACACTTTCCGGACAGTATTGATAGTAGTCAATTGGTCTCCCGTAGATTCTTTAGGGCAATGCTCCAAAATCTTGTGTCCTTCGTCTTCTAAGATACGTCTTCTGATCACTTACCCTGCAATGATTCAAAATAGAAAAACGGATCTCCCTAGTAGTAGTATTCCAAATCAACAAAGAATTTCTTCTTTTGTTGATAAGTCATATCACTTGGGAATAATTAGCAACTAGATAATTAGTAATATCAGTAAACTACGGAGGAGAATCATTATTCATAGCAAATAATTTCTCATTCAGAAGTTTATCAGATACTACTGTCTCGTCAATAGCTTCTAACTCGGGGTTTTCTAATCTAGACCAAGAGGTTTTCTTTCTAGATTTTTAGCCCTTTTTCTTATCCCGTCTTTCTATATCAAATTCAATAGAACTTAACTAATCAATCTTGGTTCATCATTAGTTTTATTGAACAGATATCTTAGAGTAAAGTAATCAGTGTATACTATTGTTTAGATTAGGCATGGCATGAATGTATCATAGGCATATGCAATAACTAGTAATCCCTTTTCAGTGGTGGTAAGGTTCTACTAGGCATCAGTAAAAGGTCTTACTTGCATAGTGTATAATATGAAGTTCTAATCATGCCTATTTCCTAAAACAATCATTACTACATGGTCACTAGCATCACATATTAATTCACAAAGCAAATTCCAATTAGGTGATGTCATAATGGGTGCAGTAATTCCTTTTGGTTTAAAAGTTCTCATGCAATTATCAGCAAAACAAAAGGAACATCCTTTTTTTCAATAGAACATTCAAAGGTCTGGCTATTAAGGAAAAATTATTTCATAACTCATCATAATAAAGCCGGCATAACTCTAAGAAAATTCTAAAATGGAATTTCTTTCCAATAAAAATCTAAGCCAAAAATTTTACAACTCAGAAGAAAAATATATTTTATCTTCATTTCCATTTTTATTTCTCCGAAAAATAGAAAACAAAAAAAGAGCAAAAATGTACAACTAAGAAAACAACTAAGAAAGAACAAGAGATAGGGAAAAGAACAACTTACCATTGAGCAAGAAAAATACAATTTTTTTTCGGATTTTTAAAATTTTAACATTTTTTTTCTTTTTATATATTTAGAAAGCACTTAAATTCCCTCAATATGGTTTTATAATGATTTTCTAAAATTTGATTATCTTAAATGTCTTAATTTTAGATAATGTCTAAAATTAGTTAGTTATGATAACCCTATATTTTGGAAATTGATTGTCTAACTAGTATAACATAACTATTTGGTCTAAAGTCTAGGTTACTACCGTTACCTATCATAAGCCTCTAGAATTTTGATCAGGAATCCTAAATTCATTATGATATTTCCCCGGCAACGGTGCCAAAAATATGATGCAGTTCCAATTGGTATGCTAAAAGATAGGCTTTATTTACCTATGTCGATTATGAGTAATTAAGGACTGAGTCTTACTAAGTGTCACTTAGCATTCAATTATTGTCACTTAATCAATCAGAACCTAAGGCTAGTCTGTTGGAAAGTATCTACGATTTTATTAAGTTAAATATCGTACTCCCAGGGAAGTGGTAACGACTTAGTAGTAACTAGCCTTTATACTAAGTCCTATCTTATAATCCAGTTATGCAATCTTCATCAATGACTTTGATGAGAGGGTGATCCGTTCTCCACTAGGTTTAAGTCTAATTAATCCTAGAAGTGTTTTATAGATGAGTCCTGATTCTATGTTATACTGTTCATATATGTTGATTGACCTATATTCGAGTATTTTAGACATGTCTTAGCCTGGATTGCAACTATGTTCCGTGTCTAAAGGCGTACCACATCCGAGGTTTCTAATAAACCGCCCAACCTTAATGACGGCCCTACTCACAATTCGGGATGAAGGCATCCATGAAAGCCCTATGTCACTTTGGGGATCATACCGCTTGCCCTAGCCGCCGGCATAATCGGACTCGGCCCGACTTACCCTAGACTACTCAAACAAACAGAGTGTTCAGCAGGTTATTTTATCTAGCATGGCAGACACCAATACTAATTGATGCCTATTAAACTAAACAGGTTATGATTAGACCATGGTTAGGAGTTGTCTATAACCCTAACTTTAGTTTAAAAGAGCACATTAGACATGCAGACATAGTGAATGTTAAGCAGGTGGCTATTTCCGGAAAAACATAACAACGTCAACATATAAAACAATTATTCATAAAAATCGTAATCTCGTATTCATAATAAATATTTGGGACAACACAATAACAACATATAAGAGAGGGACATAGGGACTGATGCCATAAAGAAATCACCCTTTACGTAGTCTCACCGACGGAGCGTACTGCTGTATATGTCGTATTGCTCGCCCTGACTCTGCTCGCCAGAACCTTCGGAGGACGCTTCCTCAGCCTAGTAACTGGGCTTTACCTTAATACCCAGCTTAAGCCTAGCCCTGTGGACTGACACTTCGAATGCCTAGAGCCCTCTTAGGATCTCCTAACGAAATCGCGGGTATTCTATGAATACCAGAAACGAACCTATCTATAGAAGCCTAAGATCTGAGACTATTTCTCAGAAACTAAAACAAAACACTAATAAGAAAGAAAAATGAGATCCGAGTCTCTGAGTGAGTTGTGTACTAGAGAAGTGTACACTGGAAACCACTTAATGACTCAGATCGAGTGGAGTGGAATGATTTCAACTCCTGGACGCCTAGGGTATTTATAGCAGCTTTCTGGAGTGAAAATCTCCAAAACTTTCGATGTGGGACAACTTCTGGTGCTTCGGGACGCCCGTCCTGGATTGGGACGCCCGTCCTGGTTTTTTGACTGGGTCGGGACGCCCGTCCTGGACCATTGACCAAGTCAGCATTTCCAAAAATTACTTTTTGCCCCAAAATTTGCTGTTTTCGTCTACTTTTCACGTGACACTTCCAAAATCATAAAACCTGTGAAATTAAGTAAATATTGAACAATTAAGATCAATTTACCCTCAATTTCACCCTAAATCATATATAAAAACATGCTAAAAAGGTGATACGATTTTCGCGTATCACCAGGACAGGCCTCGGCACTAGGAGCAGCTCCAGCACATATACCTCCGACCGAGACGTTCGTTCCACGCACTGCCTTCGAACGACATATGTCGCACGGATTGGCAGAACTCTCAGCCTGGTATAGTCGAGATATGGAAAGGATCGAGAGACGGCTGATGATGATGGATGACAGAATCGCTATGAACACTAGCAGGATCGAGGAGATTTATCAGCATACCTCTCAACTAGTGGAGAACACAGAGGTCTACTTTCCAGCAGACTTCGGTCCACCTAACGACGGCGAGCCGGGTTCTTAGTTTTTCTTTTCCTTTTCTTTTTCTTGTTGTTTTTGTTCTATGCGTGTGATCATGTCTGGGCTGTATGAAATATGAATCTTTGTGTAATGTTGATTGATATGACATAACAGCATTGTTTCCTTTATGTTATCTTGTTATTTCATTTATTGCCTTATTTTCCTTCTTACCCAGAGTTATTCGAATAAGTGTGGGGTAAGAGTCTTTTCTATTTTATTTTTGTTTCTTGTTTTCAAATAAGTGTGGGGTAATTAGAAATGTATGAACACTGAGGACAGTGTCAGACTTAACTGTGGGGTAGCAGTGCATGATGCACTGTAGTAGTTTGAGAAAATTTTTGCATTATTTTGCTTGTTTTCCCCGTATTTTCACACCCTTCCAAATTCTTTTTCAAAATTTTCATTCTTTCAGACTTCTAAATGCAGTATGATTGGTTAAACATTTGCTTATGTCTATGATATGTAGGTAGAATGTTATGATTAGGAGAAGACAATACGATGACTATTTTGAACTTATTGATTAGAAATAGGGAATTCCTGATAACTGAGCACAACTTAGTCTTGATTAGAAACCTCAGCCAATTACCTTTTCAAGACTTAACTAGATAAGATTAGACTAGTTGTGGATGTATTGGCAATTAGAATGACTAGATGAGACTCTGAGCTAAAAGTGAAAAGAAACAAAAGAAAGTTAATTAAATAGGGTAGTTTGCCAGCGGCCTTTGCTACTCGAGCACCACTCCTTCGGGGAACTTAAAGCCTGATGCCCTAAGGTCGTGTAGGTCTGGGAGTCATCGGAGTGGGACTCGCTACATGGGTAGTTGAAGTTGACGTGTTCAAAGCAGACTCAAATACTCTGAATCTATAAAGAAAATCAATAAATGCTAAATCATTAAAAATCTGATCACCAAGGCTCAGAACTCAGAAAGTTGTCTATTGTTAGTATGTCTAGCAACGGGTCGAAGTGCTATCTGGTAGTACTTGAGACGAGAGTATATTGTGTTGACTATTTGATTTAGACTAAGTACACACACTACACATCAGGAAGACCTTGTGACTGAGAAAAGAGTTCAATCTAGTTGTTAAGACTAAAGACATTTGACTAAGTACACACACACTACCTGCTTGATTATAACAATCTACTAAAGACATTTGAGACCTTGTCATAGCAACCTAACCAGTTAGACCTGTGTTAAGAATTGTATGAATAATTTTTGGAATAAAAACATGACTAGGAATTTAAGTGACTGCACATATCACTAACTTCAAGTAGACTTTGCTTGAGGACAAGCAAAAAGCTAAGTGTGGGGTTATCTGATATGCATAAATCATATCACATTTTTAGCATGTTTTTAGGCATGATTTAGGTTGAAATTGAGGGCAAATCGGTCTTAATTGTTTATTATTAACTCAATTTCACAATTTTTATGATTTTGGAAGTGTCGGGTGAAAAGTAGAAGAAAATGGCAAATTTCAGGGCAAAAATGCAAATTTTCAGAAGTTCGGAAGTCGGGGAGGGCGTCCCGAATCAGGACGGGCGTCCTGACCTGGTCAACAGGTTGGGACGGGCGTCCAGGACTCGGGACGGCCGTCCTGACCTAGTCAACAGACCGGGACGGGCGTCCCGAGCTACAGTTCCAAGTCCCACATCGAATTTGTGATGAAAAATCACTCCAGAAAGCTGCTATAAATACCCCGGGCCTTCCTCAGTTGAAATCATCGCTCTCCACTCGATCTGAGTCATTTAGTGACTTCGATTGTACACTTTCCTCTAGTACATAAGTCACTGAGAGACTCGAGCTCAGTATAAGTTTTCTTTCTTTCTAGTTAGTGTTTTGTTTTCTTAATTTCTGAGAATTAGTCTCAGAACTTAGGTTTCGATAGATAGGTTCGTTTCTGGTATTCATAGAATACCTGGGATTTCGTTAGGAGATCCTAAGAGGGCTCTAGGCGTTCGAAGAGTCAGTCCACAGGGATGGACTTAAGATGGGTATTAAGGTAAAGCCCAGTTACCAGGCTGAGGAAGCGTCCTCCGAAGGTTCTGGCGAGCAAAGTCGGGTCAAGCAGTACGACATATACAAGCAGTTGCTCCATCGGCGAGACTAAGTAAAGGGTGATTTCTTTATGGCATCAGTCCCCCTGTCCCTCTCTTTATATGTTTGTATTGTGATTGTCCAAATACTAATTATATTTACGAGATTATGATTTTTATGAGTATTTGTTTTATATGTTGAAGTTCTTATGATTTTCCGGAAATGGCCACCTGCTTAATTATTCATTATGTCTGCATGTCTAATGTGTTCTTTTAAACTAAAATTAGGGTTATAGACAATTCCTAACCACGGTCTATTCATAACCTGTTTAGTTTAATAGGCATCAATTAGTATTGGTGTCTGCCATACTAGATAAAATAACCTGCGAAACACCCTGTTTGTTAGAATAGTCTAGGTAGGCTGAGTTGAGCGTTTATGCCGGCGTTAAGGCGAGCGGCATGATCCCCGAAGTGACATAGGGCTTTCATGAAAGCCTTTAGCTCGAACCGTGAGTAGGGCCGTCATTAAGGTAGGGCGGTTTATCAGATAACTCAGATGTGGTACACCTTTAGCTCAGAACATAGTTGCAATCCAAGCCAAGACATGTCTAAAACACTCGAAGATAGGTCAATCAACATATAGGAACAGTATAACATAGAATCAGGACATTATCTATAAAACGCTTTTAGGCTTAATTAGACTTAAACTTAGTGGAGAATGGATCACCCTCTCATCAAAGTTATTGATGAAGATTGCATAACTGGATCATAGGATAAGAGTTAGGATAAAAAGCTAGCTACTACTAAGCCGTTACCACTTCCCTGGGAGTACGATATTTACCTTAGTAAAATCGTAGATACTTTCCAACATACTAGCTACATGATAGGTACTCTGCCTTAGGTTCTGACTAATTAAGTGACACTATAAAGACTAAACGTGACAATTAGTCAATCCCAGTCCTTAATTACTCATAATCAACATAGGGTAAATCAACACCTATTTAGCATATCAGTCTGGAACGCATCAGATACATGCAAAACATTTAGGATAAGTGGCTATTTAATAAGGGTGTCAAGAAATTAGGCTTAGGCTCAACTTCGGTTAACTAAGGAAGCATAATACATTAGGGTAAGTTAGAAAGGCTCAAACGGTTCAAGAACATGCCTCAATCATTTCTTTAGTACCAAATCTACTAGGATTTTGCATCAAGGAATATAACAAATGAGTCTAAAAATTCTGAACCTTCATACCAAAGCTAAATCTTTTTATGAACATGAAATCTCCAAGTAAGACTATGTGCAAAAGATAGTGAGTAGAAATAATTTTCACTTAGAGTCAACTAATACCTAATTATTCTAAAAAGAAGGTACAAAGTCTACAAGAATGTCTTTTTGTTTTTAAGATATCATCATTAATCGGGTCCAAAAAATCTACACTAATCGTGCTGAAGCTAAGGTTCTACTGGGTCATATGAAAATGCTGCCGCATTTGTGCAAAAAACGTTTTTCTATGCCAGATCAATCAATTTATATAAGGCATCCTAAAACAGCTATTCAGATAAGTCATCCATGCATTCAAATAGATCACTCAAATTTCAGCAAAAAGGATGTTCATGCATTCAAAAGACAGCAGGAAAAATTTTAAAATTTGCTCCATTTTGAATTTTTTGCCACAAGAGGACACCCTCCGCCAAACTTAAGGAGAAGCAATGTCCTCATTGATTTAACATAGAATTTCAGACAGCGGGCAAAGCAATGTACCAAAAAAAATAAAACAAAACAAAACAAAAGAAAACAAATCAAAAGATAAGTAAAGTTGTTCAAGACCTGCACAGCAGGCAATTAAAGTACAAGCCAAAAACATAAAAGGAAAGGAGGTTAAGGGTAAGAACTACTCCCGTCTCTATGGGAGTGCATCAAGGGGTGATGACGACATCGTCATCCATATGGTTGGGATCCTCATCAGGTAGGAGTTCGGTCGGGAAACTAGGCTAGGGATTTCCAACATGCTGACGGTTCCTTGGTAAAGATCTGAGGTAGGCTTCGTCTCGAGCACGGGCGTACCTCCAATAGATTTGAAGTTGAGCGAGGATCTGTGTGTTCATTGCTGCAGCATCGGTGGATGTTGATGCTGGAGCATCCGCTGCTGTTGAAGGTGGGGCGTCAGTTGCTGTTGATAGGGGGGTCTTGGCAGTGGGGGTGCTCTCAGGTGGCTGAGGCTGTGGTGGTGGGGGAAGAATCCTGCATAGGTCGTGAACTGAAATCGTCCCCGGTGGATAGAAGTCATCATCCTCAATATCCACCTCAACTCCAGCGGCCCTGCACAACAAACAAATTAAAGTGGGGAAGAACATCTCCCCACTTTTCTTGTTAGCACATGTTCTTATCGATTCCATTCAGAAAAACGAATAATGAGAGCAAATCAAGCACAGATTCAGGCAACAGAAAAAAATGAGCAAAATCACGTTCTCATTTTAAAAAGATTCAGTCAAATAACCTGCTGACATGCACAACACAAATAAAAATTCAAAACCCGCAGGATATTCATATCAACTTCTTTCCACAAGCTAGTGTTCACCCAGATGCAAGAACTCTCAAAATCGCTCAGAAAAATCACATAGGTGTACAGGTTATATAAAAATAAGGAGAAATGTGAATCTCATTTTGAAATAAAACCCTTTTACCTGAAACTGTACTCAAGCCCATCAGATAAGAGACACAAAACTTCAGATTTTAAGTAGATCTAAAGCGCGTAAACCACATTATCAACGAAAAAATGTCTAGTTTGCAGAAAACCCAGTCGTTATCAACAAAGAATCGCATGCTTAGAAACAAAAAGACTACAGCCACAACATTTTTACACACGGAAAAACCCATTTCTTCGCATTTGTAAGGTAAATCTGAAAACATTTAAGCAACAAATCCAACAACCCACTCACTGTAGACAGAAAATTCCCACATTTTTGACCAAAAAGAGAAAGAAATCCAGATCCGAACATGGTCGCGCAAATCAGTTAAGAAAGAAAAAAAAGAAAACCCATGCTTAACCCAGAAAAATCAGTGAACGGTTAACCCAGAAAAATCCCAGCCGCAATGTCACAATGTATCCTTCAAATTAATGCAAGAAAAACATACCTCTAGTGTGTAGTTTGCGTCGGATCGTGCTTGAGAACTGTCGGTCGTGAGAGCAGAGGAAGAACATAAGGTTTTTCCTCTCTTTTTTTTTCTTTCGATGATAAGTGGGGGAAGTGAGAAATGAGATGAGTGTTCTATATCTCCTTGTTTTAAATGGGAAGTTCTTTTAGTTGAGTGAGTGAAAACAACTTAGGGGAATGTTGGTGTCGTTTGGTTTCTTGAACTAAGTGGAAGTCAACTCTTTAGAAAAATTAAATATAGAATAATAGTAATGAATACTCACCTATTCCAAAGCCTTGGGAAGAAGATGGAAACTGAAAAGTCACCTTTTGTTTCTTGAAAATCATAATGAAAGAGTTGACTGGATTGTCCACTTATCCATTTGCTTCATTTTGTCTCTATTTTCCGAGAATGGCATATAGATTCTGCCCAAAATATATATATGTTGTACGTATATCCCCTTTTTACCTGAAATAAAAGCAAAACAAAACAAAGAAAGAAATTGTACCCGACACAAAATAAAACAAAGGGACAAAAGCAATAAATAAACAAAAAGAAAAGAAAAACGGGAAATAAAATAAATAAACAGAAAGGAAAGAAAAACAGAAAAGAAAACAGAAAATAAATAAACCGGCAGAAAATAAAATAAAACTAAAAAGTGTTCACTTGAATTTTTCACTTGCGTGGGAACCACTGAATTTTTCAGCATTGACCAATAATAGAGAAGCAACGGTTTGCTCTTGGTCTCCATCTCTGTAGAGTTTTAGTCTATGCCCGTTGACTTTAAATTTGATCCCCTTTTTGTCCACAACCGAGACCACTCCATAAGGATATATTTGTTCAATTGTGTATGGTCCGGTCCATCTCGATTTCAATTTGCCTGGAAATAATCTCAATCTCGAATTAAAAATTAGAACTTGTTGTCCAATCTCAAAATTTCTTGGCTGGATGTGTTTATCATGCCACCTCTTTGTTTTCTCCTTGTATAACTTGGCATTTTCATAAGAAAATAACATCAGCTCATCCAGTTCAGAAAGCTGCAGCATTCTCTTGTTTCCAGCAGCATCCATATCCAGATTGAGATGCTTCAGCGCCCAGTACGCCTTGTGTTCTAACTCAACGGGTAGGTGGCAAGCTTTCCCAAAAACGAGTCTATAAGGAGACATACCTATTGAAGTCTTGAAAGCTGTCTTGTAAGCCCATAGAGCATCATCTAACCTTTTTGACCAATCTTTTCTATTAGGGTTTACCACCTTCTCAAGTATACCTTTAATGATTCGGTTGGACAATTCAACTTGCCCATTGGTTTGAGGATGATAAGGTAGGGAAATCTTGTGACTAACATTATACTTGGCTAACATGACACGTAGCCACCGGTTAACAAAATGAGTTCCTTCATCACTAATAATTGCCCGTGGAGTTCCAAATCTTGTGAAAATGTTTTTCCTTAAAAAGTTCATCACAACCTTGGAATCATTGGTGGGGAATGCTGCAGCTTCCACCCACTTTGAAACATAATCTACTGCCATCAAAATGTATGACTTTCCAAAAGAAGGGGGGAAAGGTCCCATGAAGTTAATACCCCACACATCAAAAAGCTCAACTTCCAAAATGTTGGTGAGAGGCATTTCGTTTCTTCTTGAGATGTTTCCTACCCTTTGGCAGCGATCACATTTTGCCACAAACTCATAACAGTCTTTAAATAATGAAGGCCAAAAGAAACTAGATTGTAGTACCTTTGCTGCAGTCCTTGACCCTCCAAAATGTCCTCCACATGGTGAGTTGTGACATTGAAAAATGATGTCCTCAATTTCATCATCGTTTACACATCTCCGAATCACTTGGTCTTTGCATTGTTTGAACAAAAAGTGTTCCTCCCAAAAATAACTTTTTACATCATGGAGAAACTTCTTTCTCTCCTGGTATGAGAAATCCGGCGGCATTTCACCACTGGCCAGAAAATTAGCAAAATCAGCATACCATGGCATTTTCATGTCTTCTTGAATTTCCAGCAATTGTTCATCAGGAAAATGCTCATTAATTGGGATCTGAAATCCCTCTTGTTGTTCCAATCGAGACAAATGATCAGCCACTTGATTTTCTACTCCCTTCTTGTCCTTGATTTCCACATCAAATTCTTGTAGGAGTAGAATCCATCTAATGAGCCTTGGTTTTGAGTCCTTCTTTGCAAGTAAATATTTGATGGCAGAATGATCGGTGTAGACTATCACTTTTGTGCCCACCAAATAAGACCTGAATTTATCAAATGCAAATACAACAGCAAGCAACTCTTTTTCAGTAACAGTGTAATTTACCTGAGCCTCTGTGAGTGTCTTGCTGGCATAATAGATGGAATGAAAAATTTTGTTTCGCCGCTGCCCCAAAACTGCACCAACTGCATAGTCACTAGCATCACACATTAGCTCAAATGGTAGACTCCAGTCGGGTGCTATGATAATGGGGGCTGAAATAAGCTTCTGTTTAAGCTCCTCAAATGCTGCGGCACATGCTGCATCAAAAGAAAACACATTATCTTTTTCTAATAATTTACATAAGGGCTTAGATACCTTTGAAAAGTCTTTAATGAATCGTCGATAGAAGCCCGCATGTCTCAAGAAGCTTTGAATATGTTTCACGGTTGTTGGGGTTGGTAATTTTTCAATTACTTCTATCTTGGCTCGGTCCACTTCAAGACCTTTCTTTGAAATCCGGTGTCCCAGCACAATTCCTTCTCTAACCATAAAGTGACACTTTTCCCAGTTGAGGACTAAGTTGGTGTCCTCACAACGTTTGAGCACCTTGGCCAAATTCTCTAAACATTCATCAAAAGAGTCCCCAAATACGGAGAAGTCATCCATAAAAACCTCTAAGTACTGCTCCACCAAATCTGTGGAAATGGCCATCATACAGCGTTGGAACGTTGCTAGAGCATTGCATAATCCAAATGGCATCCTTCTGAAAGCAAATGTACCATAGGGACAAGTGAGAGTAGTTTTGTCCTGGTCCCCTGGTGCTACAGCAATCTGGTTGTAACCAGAATAGCCATCCAGAAAACACTAATAATCACGTCCAGCCAACCTATCCAACATTTGGTCCATGAAAGGCAGTGGGAGGTGGTCTTTCCGTGTGGCTTTGTTGAGCTTTCTATAGTCAATGCAAATCCTCCATCCCGTGATAGTTCTGGTGGGAATCAATTCATTATTTTCATTTTGCACCACAGTAATTCCCCCTTTCTTGGGCACACATTGAATAGGGCTTACCCAAGAACTGTCTGAAATAGGATAGATTATGCCAAAATCCAGCCACTTGATAATTTGCTCCTTTACCACCTCCTTCATAATAGGATTTAATCTTCGTTGCCCCTTGATGGGTTTCCAGCCGATATGCTAAATATGTGTTATTTTACCCTATGTTGATTATGAGTAATTAAGGACTGAGATTGACTAATTGTCACATTTAGTCTCTATGGTGTCACTTAATCAGCCAAAACCTAAGGCAGAGTACCTATCGTGTAGCTAGTCTGTTGGAAAGTATCTACGATTTTATTAAATAATTATCGTACTCCCAGGAAAGTGGTAACGGCTTAGTAGTAACTAGCCTTTTATCCTAACTCTTATCTTATAGTCCAGTTATGCAATCTTCATCAATAACTTTGATGAGAGGGCGATCCATTCTTCACTAGGTTTAAGTCTAATCAGGCCTAAAAGTGTTTATAGACAAAGTTCTGATTCTATGTTATACTGTTCCTATATGTTGATTGACCTATATTCGAGTGTTTTAGATATATCTTAGCCTAGAATGAAACTATGTTCTGAGTCTAAAGGTGTACCACATCTGAGTAATCTGATATACCGCCCCATCGCCAAGGTAAACGGCCTTACTCATGGTTACTACTAAAGATAGCTATGAAAGCCCTATGTCACTTCGGGGATCATGCCGCTTGCCCATAACCGCAGGCATAAATGCTCTACTCAGCCTACCTAGACTACTCTAACAAACAGGGTGTTCCGCAGGTTATTTTATCTAGTATGGCAGACACCAATACTATTTGATGCCTGTTAAACTAAACAGGTTATGAATAGACCGTGGTTAGGAATTGTCTATAACCCTAATTTTAGTTTAAAAGAAACTACATTAGACATGCAGACATAATGAATATTTAAGCAGGTGGCTATTTCCGGAAAAACATAACAACTTCAACATATATAACAAATATCCATAACAACCATAATCTGATATTCAAAATTATTCTTTGGACAAACACAATAACAACATATAAGAGAGGGACAGGGGGACTGATGCCATAAAGAAATCACCATTTACTTAGTCTCGCCGATGGAGCGTACTGCTGTATATGTCGTACTGCTTCACCCGACTCTGCTCGCCAGAACCTTCGGAGGACGCTTCCTCAGCCTAGTAACTGGGCTTTACCTTAATACCCAGCTTAAGCCCAGCCCTATGGACTGACTCTTTAAATGCCTAGAGCCCTCTTAGGATCTCCTAACGAAATCCCGGGTATTCTATGAATACCATAAACGAACCTATTTATCGAACCCTAGGATCTGAGACTATTTGTCAGAAACTAGAAAACGAAACACAAAAAGGAAAGAAAGAAAACTTATACTGAAATTTGAGTCTCCGAGTGAGTTTTGTACTCGGAAATTGTACACTGGAAACCACTGAATGACTCAGATAGAGTGGAGAGGGATGATTTCAACTGAGGAAGGCCTGGGGTATTTATAGCAGCTTTTTGTAGTGATTTTGTCTCAAAATTTCGATGTGGGACTTGAATTTCCGGTCTGTTGACCAGGTCAGGACGGTCGTCCCGAGTCCTGGACGCCCGTCCTGAACCGGGACGCCCTCCCCGAAGTCCGAACTTCTAAAAAATTGCATTTTTGCCCCGAAATTTGCCATTTTCTTCCACTGTTCACCTG
Organism: Asclepias syriaca; assembly: GCA_027405835.1. Lineage (NCBI taxonomy): Eukaryota > Viridiplantae > Streptophyta > Magnoliopsida > Gentianales > Apocynaceae > Asclepias > Asclepias syriaca. The sequence goes on from CM049932.1 coordinate 14,362,076, forward strand.
ACACTTCCAAAATTAGAAAAACTGTGAAATTGAGTAAATAACAATCAATTAAGACCGATTTCCTATCAATTTCACCCTAAATTATGCCTAAAAACATGCTAAAAATGTGATATGATTTATGCATATCATATAACCCCACACTTAGCTTTTTGCTTGTCCTCAAGCAAAGTCTACTTGAAGTTAGTGATTCTAAATCATAGTGCAGTCACTTAAATTCCTAGTCATGTTTTTATTCCAAAAATTTATTCAGACAATTCTTAACACAAGTCTGACTGGTCAGGTTGCTATGACAAGGTCTCAAATGTCTCTAGCAGATTATTATAGTCAAGCAGAAAACAACTTAACAACTAGGTTGAACTCCTTTCTTAGTCACAAGGTCTTCCTGATGTGTAGTGTGTACTAGTCTAGACCAGATAGTCAACACAATATACTCTCGTCTTAACTACTACCAAATAATATTTCGACCCTATTGCTAGACATAATAACAATAGACAACCTTATGAGTTCTGAGCCTTGGTGATCAGATTTTTAATGATTTAGCATTTATTGATTTTCTTTATAGATGTAGGGTATTTTGAGTCTACTTAGAGCACGTCAACTTCAACTACCCATGTAGCGAGTCCCACTCCGATGACTCCCAGACCTACACGACCTTAGGGCATCAGGCTTTAAATTCCCCGAAGGAGTGGTGCTCGAGTAGCGAAGGCCGCTGGCAAACTACCCTTATTTAATTGACTTTCTTTTATTTCTTTTCACTTTTAGCTTAGAGTCTCATCTAGTCATTCTAATTGTCAAAACATCCACAACTGGTCTAATTTTATCTAGTTAAGTCTTGAAAAGGTAATTGGCTGAGGTCTCTAATCCAGACTAAGTTGTGCTCAGTTATCAGGAATTCCATATTCCTAATCAATTAGTTCAAGATAGTTCTCAATTGTTTCCTACTAACCATAACATTCTACCTACATATCATAGACATCAGCAAATGTTTATCAAGCATACTGCATTTAGAATTCTGAAAGAGTGAAAATTTTTGAAATTTTTTTTTGGAAGGGTGTGAAAATATGGGGAAAACAAGCAAAATCATGAAATTTTTTTTTCAAACTCCAGTGCACTGTGCACTGCTACCCCACACTTAAGTCTGACACTGTCCTTAGTGTTCATGCATACCTAAACTACCCCACACTTATTTGCAAACAAGAAGAAATGAAAACAAAACAAAGAACTCTTACCCCACACTTATTTGACTAACTAAGGGTAAGAGAGAAAATAACGCAACAAAACGAGAAGGATAATGGGAATAACAAAACAGAACACAAAACAAGGAAAATAAAAGTAAAGGAATACGAGGATTAGAAAAACTCCCTTCATGTCGTGAGCAGAAGGGTCTTCTCTGATCTGTCAATTGGCTTTTCACCTCAGCCATGTGCTATTGCTGAGGTGTTTTTGACTCTACAAGCTCTAGATATTGGAACGGATGATGTCAGCTCCGATCCTTCATTGTCGAGCTCCAGGTAGTGGCATATCCATGTGAGGAATGACTCGAGCCCCAAGGACTGATTCCTCAAATCAATTGCAAAGTTTCTCATAATCGTAGCAACGTGTCCAGAAGGAACGTGTCTAAGACTGAGACTTATTTGGATTGGTGTGCCTACCTGCCAATGTCAGTGAAGGTATTGCATGCAATTTTCGAATGGCAGAAAAGATACCTGAAGCTTTGGCGAAGCCGTGGTGGTAGGAGGCTCCAGTGGTGTAGATCTGGGCCCAAGTATTTGAAACTTCCTCGGGGAGGTTTCTCACAACTGATTGTATGCAGTGGATGCAAGCTCCTCCATTGCCATGCTCCTGATACAATGCCAAATTCCTCTATATCCTTCGACCGTTCGATACCACTTGGTAGATCACTTGCTTTCACTGGTCCGGCTTTAATTGTTGCCAGTATCTCATCTGTTGATTCTGCGGGTAGGGGTTTTACTGTGGTGGTATCTTCTGAAAGTTTCCAGCTTCCGAATTATTCCTCAGCTAAATCCCGTATCATTCCTCCAGCTGGGATTGTATGCGTCTCCCATTGGAGTAGCATTCTACAGTAACCTACTCCTACCTCTTTTGGAATGGTCAGTATTCCATTCCCATAGCAATCCCTGCTAAAGTGTGGTACTTGGCAGACTTCACAGATTTGATACACAGACTGAACGTTTCTTCCTAATACATTGCCATCTGGAAAACAACTTCTCAAAGAATCTATTATTTTTCCAGCATCATCAGACTTTATCAAGGATATAAAATCTTCGAGTAGTGGGCCAGTAATATCATGGTTCCAACACTTTCCGGACAGTGTAGCTAGCAGTCAGATAGCCTCTCGTAGATCGTCGATGACAATGCTCCAAAATTTTTGTGGCCTTTGTCTTTCGAGACACATCTTCTGATCAACTGATCTGCAAAAATTTGAAGTAGAAGAGAAATCTGCCCAGTAGTAATATTTCAAATCAGCGAAGAATTTCTTCTTTTGCTGATAAGTCACATTACTTGGAACTCATTCAATGACTAGATAATTTGCAACAACAATAAACCACAGATGAGACTTATCATACATAGCAAACAATGCAAATAAGTTTTCATCAAAAATTTATCAGTATTACAATAGCCTCTAACTCGGGGTTTTCTAATCTAGACAAATGGTTTGCTTTCTAGATTTTCAACCCTTCTTCTTATCCCTTCATTCTATATCAAATTCAAGTAACAACAAAACTTAACTTAATCAATTATGGTTCAGTATCAGTTTTATTGAACACAAATATCTCAGAGTGATCAGTGTAACCTATTGTTTTAGACAAGACTAGATAAGATCAGGATATCATACATGAACTTTCTTATCATGTTTCTGTCCTAAAACAATTGTTACTACATCATTACATCACATATTAATTCAACAAGCAGATTTCAATCAGGTGATGCCATAATGGGTGCAGTAATTCCTTTTGGTTTAAAAGATCTCATGCAATTATAAGCAAAACAAAAGGAACATCTTTTTTTTCAATAGAACATTCAGAGGTCTGGCTATTAAGAAAAAATTATTTCATAACTCGTCCTAATAAAGTTGGTATGACTCTAAGAAAATTCTAAAATGGAGTTTCTTCCCAATAAACATCTAAGCCAAAATTTTACAACTCAGAAGAAAATATATTTTATCCTCATTTCCATTTTTATTTTTTTCGAAATAATAGAAAAACACGAAAAAGAGCAACTAGGAAAACAACTAAGAAAGAACAAGAGATAGGAAACGAACAACTTACCATTTGAACAAGAAAAATACATTTTTTTCGGGTTTTTAATTTTTAACATTTTTTTTCTTTTTTTTCGAAAGCAGTTAAATTTCCTCAATATGGTTTTAGAATGATTTTCTAAAATTTGATTATCCTAAGTGTCTTAATTTTAGATAATATCTAAAATCAATTAGTTGTGATAATCCTATATTTCGGAAATTGATTGTCTAACTAGCAGAAAATAAGTGTTAGGTCTAAGGTCTAGGTTACTACCGCTCCCTATCATAAGTCTCTAGAATTGTGGCCTTTAATCCTAAATTCATTATGATATTTCCCCGACAACGGCGTCAAAAATATGATGGGTTTCCAACCGATATGCTAAATAGGTGTTATTTTACCCTATGTTGATTATGAGTAATTAAAGACTGAGATTGACTAATTGTCACATTTAGTCTCTATGGTGTCACTTAATCAGCCAGAACCTAAGGCAGAGTACCTATCATGTAGCTAGTATGTTGGAAAGTATCTACGATTTTATTAAATAATTATCGTACTCCCAGGAAAGTGGTAACGGCTTAGTATTAACTAGCCTTTTATCATAACTCTTATCTTTTAGTCCAGTTATGCGATCTTCATCAATAACTTTGATGAGAGGGTGATCCATTCTTCACTAGGTTTAAGTCTAATCAGGCCTAAAAGTGTTTATAGACAAAGTTCTGATTCTATGTTTTACTGTTCCTATATGTTGATTGACCTATATTCGAGTGTTTTAGATATATCTTAGCCTGGAATGCAACTATGTTTTGAGTCTAAAGATGTACCACATCTGAGTAATCTGATATACCGCCCCATCGCCAAGGTAAACGGCCCTACTCAAGGTTACTACTAAAGACAGCTATGAAAGCCCTATGTCACTTCGGGGATAATGCCGCTTGCCCATAACTGCAACTTTCTGGAGTGATTTTCTCTCAAAAATTCGATGTGGGACTTGAATTTCCAGCTCTGGATGCCCGTCCCGGATTGGGACGCCCGTCCCGGTCTATTGACCAGGTCAGGACGCCCGTCCTGAACCGGGACGCCCTCCCCGAAGTCCGAACTTCTGAAAAATTGCGTTTTTGCCCCGAAATTTGCCATTTTCTTCCACATTTCACCAGACACTTCCAAAATCAGAAAAACTGTGAAATTGAGTAAATAACAATCAATTAAGACCGATTTCCTATCAATTTCACCCTAAATTATGCCTAAAAACATGTTAAAAATGTGATATGATTTATGCATATCACCCATCAACTGAATTTTTGGAATTTTCTTCCAAAATGAGTTTATGCATGCATAAGGTTGGACTTATACCTTTTATGTCAGCTATGTCCAGCCCATAGCTCTCTTATGCTGCTTCAGAACTCCAAGTAGTTTTTCTTCTTGTTCAACATCCAGTAATGCTGAAATAATCACAGGCAGAGTTGAGTCTGCTCCCAGAAATCCGTACTTCAAATGATGCGGCAATGACTTCAGTTCCAGTTCAGGTGGTTCTTCCACAGAAGGTTTTGTCACTTTGATCTCCCGAGAAGACAAGTCCAAGGATTCAAATTGTGCACGAAACTTGAAACCATGAGAATTGGCTTCTAACCACGCTGAGTATTCCTCTTCTTCTTCATTACCATAGTGCAACATTTCCTCCATCAACACTTTCTCCAATGCCTCATCTCCATAGTTCCTCCACTCTTCATCTTCACCTGACAAAGAGTTAGCAGTGGATATGCGAAAACAATTGATGCGTTCCGGTCGATATGCTAAATAGGTGTTATTTTACCCTATGTTGATTATGAATAATTAAGGACTGTGATTGACTAATTGTCACATTTAGTCTCTATGGTGTCACTTAATCAGCCAGAACCTAAGGCAGAGTACCTATCGTGTAGCTAGTCTGTTGGAAAGTATCTACGATTTTATTAAATAAATATCGTACTCCCAGGGAAGTGGTAACGGCTTAGTAGTAACTAGCCTTTATTCCTAACACTTATCTTATAATCCAGTTATGCAATCTTCATCAATAACTTTGATGAGAGGGTGATTCTTTCTCCGCTAGGTTTAAGTCTAACCAAACCTGAAAGTGTTTTATAGATGAGATCCTGATTTTATGTTATACTGTTACTATACGTTGATTGACCTATATTCGAGTATTTTAGACATGTCTTGGCCTGGATTGCAACTATGTTCTGAGTCTAAAGGTGTACCACATCTGAGTCTCTACGCTACCGCCCCATCGTTAAGGGTAACGACCCTACTCACGGCTCGGACAAAAGTCAGCAATGAACGCCCTATGTCACTTTGGGGATCATACTGCTCGTCTCATAACCGCCGGCATAACACTCTACTCAGCCTACCTAGACTACTTTCAACCAATAGGGTGTTCCGCAGATTATTTTATCTAGTATGGCAGACACCAATACTAATTGATGCCTGTTAAACTAAACAGGTTATGAATAGACCGTGGTTAGGAATTGTCTATAACCCTAATTTCAGTTTAAAAGAAAGGCATTAGACATGCAGACATAATGAATATTTAAGCAGGTGGCCATTTCTAGAAAAACATAATAACTTCAACATATATCACAAATATTCATAATAATCATAATCTGGTATTTAAAACTGTTATTTGGACAAACACAATAACAACATATAAGAGAGGGACAGGGGGACCGATGCCATAAAGAAATCACCCTTTACGAAGTCTCGCCGATGGAGCGTACTGCTGTATATGCCGTTACTGCTTGACCCGACTCTACTCGCCAGAACCTTCGGAGGACGCTTCCTCAGCCTAGTAACTGGGCTTTACCTGAATACCCAGCTTAAGCCCAGCCCTGTGGACTGACTCTTCGAATGTCTAGAGCCCTCTTAGGATCTCCTAACGAAATCCTGGGTATTCTATGAATACCAGAAACGAACCTATCTATAGAAGCCTAAGATCTGAGACTATTTCTCAAAAACTAAAACAAAACACTAACAAGAAAGAAAACTGAGATCCGAGTCTCTAAGTGAGTTGTGTACTAGAGAAGTGTACACTGGAAACCACTTATTGACTCAGATCGAGTGGAGAGGAATGCATTCAACTGCTGGAGGCCTGGGGTATTTATAGCAGCTTCCCAGGGTGACTTTTCATCAAAAATGCGATGTGGGACTTGATCTGGGGGTTCGGGACGCCCGTCCCGGACCGTTGACCAAGTCAGCATTTCCAAAAATTGCATTTTTACCCCAAAATTTGCTGTTTTCATCTACTTTTCACCTGACACTTCCAAAATCATAAAAACTGTGAAATTGAGTAAATAACAATCAATTAAGATCGATTTCCTATCAATTTCATCCTAAATCATACATAAAAACATGCTAAGAAAAGGTATATGATTTTCGCGTATCAGATAACCCCACACTTAGCTTTTTGTTTGTCCTCAAGCAAAGTCTACCTGAAGTTAGTGATTCTAAATCATATGTGCAGTCACTTAAATTTCTAGTCATGTTTTTATTCCACAAATTATTCAGATAATTCTTAACACAGGTCTGACTGGTTAGGTTGCTATAATAAGGTCTCAAATGTCTCTAGTAGATTGTTAGGATTGAGCAGAAAACAATTTAACAACTAGGTTGAACTCTTCTCTTAGTCATAAGGTCTTCCTGATGTGTAGTGTGTGTACTAGTCCAGACCAGATAGTCAACACAATAAACTCTTGTCTTAACTATTACCAGATAACACTTCGACCTGTCACTAGACACACTGACAACAGATAACTTTCTGAGTTCTGAGCCTTGGTTATTAGATTTTAATTATTTAGCTCTTATTGATTTCTTTCGTTTATAAATTCAGGGTATTTTGAGTCTTCTTTGAACATGTCAACTTCAACTACCCATGTAGCGAGTCCCACTCCGATGACTCCCAGACCTACACGACCTTAGGGCATCAGGCTTTAAGTTCCCCGAAGGAGTGGTGCTCGAGTAGCGAAGGCCGCTGGCAAACTACCCTATTTTTTTTTTCATCATCATTTTTTTTTCTTTTCTTTTCACTTTTAGCTCAGAGTCTCATCTAGTCATTCTAATTGTCAATGCATCCTACAACTGGTCTAATTTTATCTAGTTAAGTCTTGAAAAGGTAATTGGCAAAGGTCTCTAACCCAGACTAAGTTGTGTTTAATTATCAGGAATTCCCTACTCCTAGTCAATAAGTTCAAAAATATTCATCAATTATCTCCTACTAACCATAACATTCTACCTACATATCATAGACATAAGCAATTGTTTAACCAAGCATACTGCATTTAGAAGTCTGAAAGACGGAAAAATTTTGAATAACTTTTTGGAAGGCTGTGAAAATACGGGGAAAATAAGCAAAATCATGCAAAAATTTTGCCAACTGCTACAGTGCACTGCTACCCCACACTTAAGTCTGACACTGTCCTCAGTGTTCATGCATATCTAAATTACCCCACACTTATTTGAAAACAAGGAACAAAAACAAAACAGAAAAGACTCTTACCCCACACTTATTCGGAAAACTATGGGTAAGAAGGAAAATAAAGCAATGAAAGAAATCAAAACAGGGAAGTGATAGAAAAACAAAACACAAAATAAATGAAATAAAAGTAAAGGAATATGAGGGTTAGAAAAACTCCCTTCATGTTGCGAGCAGAAGGGTCTTCTCTGATATGTCAATTGGCTCTTCACCTTAGCCATGTGCTATTGCTGAGGTGTTCTTGACTCTGCAAGCTCTGGATATTGGAACGGATGACGCCAGCTCCGATCCTTCATTGTCGAGCTCTAGGTAGTGGCATATCCATTTGATGAATGGCTCGAGCCCCACAGACTGCTTCCTCGAATCATTTGTAAGATTTCTCACAATCATAGCAACGTGTCCAAGAGGAACGTGTCTAGGAATGAGATTTCTTGGGATTTGTGTGCCTTCCTGCCAATGTTAGTAAAGGTATTGCATGCAAGTCTCGAATGGAAGAAAAGATACCTGAAGTTTTGGCGAAGCTGTGGTGGTAGGGGGCTCCAGTTGTGTAGATTTGGGCCCAAGTATTTGAGACTTCCTCGGGGAAGTTTCTCACAGCTGATTGGTATGCAGGGGATGCAAGCTCCTCCATTGCTATGTTCCTGATACAACGCCAAATTCTTCTATATCCCTTGACCCTTCGATACCACTTGGTAGATCACTTGCTTACACTGGTCTGACTTTAATTGTTGCCAGTATCTCATCTATTGATTCTGCAAGTAGGGGTATTGCTGTGGTGGTGTCTTCTAAAAGTTTCAAGCTTCCGAATTATTCCTCAGCTAAATCCCGTATGATTCCTCCAGTTGGGATTGTATGCATTTCCCATTGGAGTAGCATTCTGCAGTAACCTACTCCTACCTCTTTTTGGAATGGTTCGTATTTCATTCCCATAGCAATCCCTGCTAAAGTGTGGTACTTGGCAGACTTCACAGATTTGATACACAGACTAAACGTGTTCTTCCTAAGACATTGGCACTCTGAATCTAGAAAACAACTTCTCATAGAATCTGCACATGACTTTAACATCATTAGTAGGTAATGCCTGTGGTTCAGGCCATTTTTGAAAAGTGTTCCACGACTACTATGATGTAATTATTTTCAAATGAAGAAAAAGAAAAGGATTCGATACCCCAGATATCAAAGGTTGCAATACTCTGTATACCTTGCTGGGGTAGGCGATCTCTGGAAGGGGTGTTACCTGTTATTTGGCAAGCATCGCAGGGCTGTATCAGAGATACAAAATCCTTGAATATGGTGGGTCAACAAGATTCTACTTTCAACACTTTCTGGACAGTGTTGATAGGAGTTAATTGGTCTCCCATAGATTCCTGCAATGCTTCAGAATCATGTGGCCTTCGCTTTCCGAGATACATCCTCTGATCTCTGCAAAAATTTGAAATTCGATGTGGGACTTGACCTGGGGGTTCTGGATGCCCGTCCCGGACCGTTAACCAAGTCAGCATTTCCAAAAATTGCATTTTTACCCCAAAATTTGCTGTTTTCGTCTACTTTTCACCTGACACTTCCAAAATCATAAAAACTGTGAAATTGAGTAAATAACAATCAATTAAGATCGATTTCCTATAAATTTCATCCTAAATCATACATAAAAACATGCTAAAAAAGGTATATGATTTTCGCGTATCAACAATCCTCACCTTCATCATGGAATTTCATGGCTTTGAATACGTTGAACGTAACTTTATCATCTTGAAACCTCATGGTGAGTTCTCCTTTTTGAACATCAATGAGGGTCTTTCCCGTAGCAAGGAAAGGTCTCCCCAAAATAATTGGAACTTCTCTATCTGCTTCATAATCAAGAACAATAAAATCAGCTGGAAAAATAAATTTATCAACCCTTACAAGGACATCTTCAATCTTTCCATCGGGGTGAGCTATAGACCTATCCGCCAATTGCAATGTTACCGTAGTAGGTCTTACCTTTCCTATGCCCAATTTCTTAAACACTGACATAGGCATCAAATTTATGCTAGCACCAAGATCACATAAGGCACCACAATATGAGTCTCCGATAGAACAAGGAATATTAAAGCTCCCCGGATCTTTCATTTTAGGGGGCAACTTATCCTGCAAAAAGAAACTGCATTCTTTGGTTAGTGAAACAATTTCATATTCTCCCAACTTTCTCTTTTTTTGTAAGGATATCCTTCATGAATTTCGCATAGTTGGGCATTTGTTCTATTGCTTCCACCAATGGAATGTTGATCTGCAGTTGTTTCAAAATGTCCAAGAACTTCTTGAACTGCTCATCTTGTTTCTTCTTGGCAAACCTTTGTGGAAAAGGCATTCGTTGCTGTACTGGTTTGCTCTCTGGAATATTGCATTAATGCGGCATTAATAATGCTGCAACATTGGGCTGTTCTGGAATGGTGCACTACTACGGCATTGGCGATGCTGCAGCATTTGGCTCCACTGGTTCTGGCTCAACTACTGGAATTTCTGCATTCTTGATGGGCTCACTGGTCTTCTCAACTGCTCCAGACTTCATTTTTGGTTCATCCAGTATTCTGCCACTTTGTAATGTTACAGCCTTGCAATGTTCTTTTCCTTCTCTTCTTGGATTTTCTGTATCGCTCGGAAGTGATCCTTGTGGTCTACTCCTCATCTCTTGGGCTAACTGCCCCACCTGGTTTTCCAAGTTACGAACAGTAGATGATAGTCCTTGTATGGTTGTTTCTGTCCTTGCCATGAAGTCTCTCATCATGTTTTCTAAAGCGCTTGAAGGTGGTTCTTGTTGTAGAGGTCTTTGTTGGTGTTGGAGTTGTTGTTGTTGCTGTTGGGGGTTTCTGTTGTTGCTGCTGGAGCAGTGGTCTTGGGTTCATACCTTGAGTGGGGTGCATCCCTTGATTACTCCAAGAAAAATTTGGATGCTGCCTCCAAGTAGGGTTATAAGTATTTGATTGAAGACCGTTACCCCTGTTTTAATTCCCCATGTAGCAGATTGCTGCGGGATTGTGAACACAATCCTCAAATAGATGCCCCTCTCCACAATAAACACAGCACACATTCTGTACCTGGCTTACATTGGACTGGTTTGGTTGCTCAGCCGTCTGCCCGCTATGCTGCTGCATATTCAGTGTCTTCAGCATATTAGACATGGATGATACTTGGGCTGAAAGTGAAGTTATTGGGTATAACTCCAACACTCCAGCCACTCTTCTTCCGCTTGGCAGTCTTGTTGTAGGCCACTGATAGTTGTTGTTGGCAATCCTCTAAATTAGTTCATAAGCTTCATTGTATGTCTTTGCCAAAAGTGCTCCATTTGCTGAAGCATCAACTATCATTCTGGTGTGTGCATTCAACCCATTGTAAAATGTTTCCATTTGAATGCAATGTGGGATTCCCTGATGTGGACATCTCCTTAACAACTCTTTGAATCTTTCCCATGCCTCATACAATGATTCATCCTCTAATTGTTGAAAAGAGGTGATTTCATTTCTCAACCTAGCATTTTTCGTTGGAGGAAAATATTTCATCAAAAATTTCTCGGTAAGCTGCTGCCATGAAGTCACACTACCAGAGGGTAGAGAGTTAATCCATTCTCTATCTTTGTCTTTCAGAGAATATGGAAACAATTTCAGCCTCAAAGCATCGTCAGTCACCCCTGGTATCTTAGAACAGTCGCTTACTTCCAAGAATAACCGTAGGTGCAAGTGTGGATCTTTAGCAAGTGATCCACCAAACTGCCCTACTATTTGCAACATTTGAAACATCACTGGTTTCAACTCGAACTGTGCTGCAGTAATCTCCGGTTGCACAATACTTGGTTTCAATGCATTAAACATAGGGATTGCATACTGACGAATGGCATGATCCCTATCGTCTGCCATCACCACTGGATTATGGGCAGGTTCAGGTTGAATTTCCCTCTGTTCCACCATAACTGCCTTATCCGTGGTCTGTTTCTTCTTCTTTAACGTCTTGGCTATTTTCTCAATTTCTGGATCGAGTGGCAGCAATGAAGCTTGAGAGCCCTTGCGCGTTTTACTCATGCAAAACAGCACACGTTAAGGAACGAATGATACACAAGCTGAAATTTAGCAAATAATTCAGATAAATAAATCCACAAAATAGTTTAGCTCATGCATAATTTATTCGTACCTCATACAATCATTTCAATAATCTCATAAGCTCAAGAACGAGTATAAAAATAAACTGAAAAATAAAAGTAACCAAATGCAAACAATCAATATTTACAATCAATTGACTCCAAAGTCCCCGGCAACGGCGCCAGAAACTTGTTGCGTTGTGTGCGTGTGTCACAATTTGTAAAGATAAAGAAAATAGAATAAATCAACGCAATCTTAACAAGTGCAAGTATACACCGGTCAACAAGTAATATATGTACATAAGTACAAGATTATCGATCCCACAGGGACTATGTATGCCAATTACAAATGCAAATATGATTGTACAAATGGTTAAAAGAATGAAAGAATAAAGAATAATGAATGATGAATGGCGAGTGGTTGAATGCTACGACAATCCTACTCCTAACTAAACTAACAGTTAAAGGTTAGCCTACTGGAAATAACCACAAGAGTACTGCAGGTAATACAATGCTGCAGCATTCACGCAAAAAATGTAAGTACAAACCAGAGATGAATCTAAATATACAAAGCATGCTTTCAGTTTCCATATCAATGCTACAGCATGTCTGGTTCCACCCAGACTACTTGATCTACAAGGCTAGATCCCCGATAACATCGTCTCATGGAGTACGAAGTACCGTTGACCTAGCGCAACACTAGTCAGTGAATTTGGGTATTTCCACTGCAATATTGAGTGCACTCTAGTGTCTTACCGCTTCTGCGGTCTCAATCTAGCTCCACATAATTATCACGTCCACTAGCTCCCCTCCGCTAGAAGGCCAGACACTAGCTCGATTCATACATTGGACAGTCGTAACCGCAAGTGATGTTAAATCAGTTTAATGTAATTACATGAATAAACCAAGCATCGCCCCATACAAGCACCAAACATAAAAACAGAAAGTAATGCTACAGCATACTCGTCCTCATAATCAAAACAGTGCATTCAACATGTTCATACTTAACTACACCACAACATCTACAAGTTTAAAATATATATTTTGTTGAAACGAATCATGAAAGACAAGGATCAACGTAATAGGAAAAACAGTCCCTAGGTCCATAGTGACACCAATCAACGGAGTCAATCCCAAGACAGAAAACATATCACTCCCAAAACATTTTTAATCAATCCTTGAACCCATGTAAATATTCTCATATTACAAAGAACATTTAATTACAAAACAGTAGCAAATTGAAGAAATGGAGAGAGGATTACTCTGGATCGGAGATCACCCTACTGCCCAAATCAAGTTTAATCAACGTACTGCTTCCCTTCGTTCCCTCTGCTTGATGCTGCAGCGTCCTTACTGCCCAGTTGATGAATGCTTCAGCAAGTCACCCTGCTCACTCTCGGGTTTTTCCCTACTAAGAGTTAGTCTAAAACTAAGAAGAAAAGCTAACTATCCTATCGAAACACTACTAAACTATCTAAGAAAAACTAAGAAGAAAAAACCAATCTCTCTATAAAAATGACCAAAAGCCAAACTAAACTAACAACCTAGCCAACCTATTCCTCTCGGTTCTTCACATACATATAGCCTCTTTGTGTACCGAGAGCCATTACCAAGCTGCCATCTGTCCATAATTCTGGAATTTTCTCCAAAAATTCCAACAAATAATCTGAATAAATTCCATCTGCCTTGAAGTTGTTGTCTTCTTCCTCTGATTGCTGCAGCATCTACAGCCGAATTCCAGCTGCTTTCTGTGGTCTTTGTCTTTTTCCTCTGCTAATGCAGCATTTTCAGCAGAGTTTTTTTCTTTTTCTTCTAGTTGCCGCAGGTTCTTTTGCAGACTTCCAACTGCTTTCTTAAATTCTTGTCTTTTTCTTCTGATGCTGCAGGATCAGCAGCAGGATTGCAGATGCTTTCTGAATTTTCTTGTGTTTTTTTCTGCCACGTTTTAAATAAAACATCTATAAAGAAAATGGCTGAATTAATACAACTGAATTTTTATTCTCTTTTTACCCTTGTCATACTAAATCAATTCAAATTAATTCCCAAATAATAATAAATACATACAACTCAACCACTTTTGAAAATTAATTCAATTAAATTGACTTTTAACAATAAATTCACATTTTTAGGTAAAAAGAGAGAAAATATCAAATCAACACATTTTCATTCCATTTTCCAAATAAATTCAGTTAATTCCCAAATAAAACGTGGCAAATTGGACGTGAATAACTCTATTATTTTAGAGTTATCAACACATTACAAGCAAATAGCATTCAAGAGTAGACATGCATTCATCCATTTAAGCTCAGTTATTACAATTTGTTTGACCTTATCTTCGAACATTTTAGATATATCTTGATATCTAAGGCAATTATGAAATGTAACCATCTGCTTACCATATCTGAGTTATCTAGTGTATTCACCCCTACCTTGGGATGATCCTTCTCATATGTCGGATTAAAGTATCCATGAATGGTCCCCTATGTCACTTCGTATCATGCCACTTAACCCTAGGATTGACCTAGCGTACAAACTCAGCTTTATTAGGGTACTCTAACAAACATGGTGATCTGTTTTGTTATTTCTTCCTAATCTAGCAGGGCTTTTACAGTCTATTAAACTAAACCAGTTATGATTCAGACCTTGGTTAGGAATTGTCTATAACCCTAGTTTAATTTAAAAGGACACGATAGTTCAACATTCATAATGATAATTCTAGCTCTATGATCTTCCTGGGAAAATGGATAGCATCTCAAATTGTAAAACATGTATGATATATAAATTCAGTATCAAATCAATATCCAGATAAAACAATTCATAAACATACAGAAACTCATCTAGGGGACCCACTATCATAAAGTAGTCACTGCTTTATGCAGGTCCAGCCGGTGCTGCAGCTCCTATACGCTTCTGATTGCTCGATCCTACTCTGCTCGGTAGAGCCTTCGGAGAACGCTCCTAAGACCTAGTAGCAATTGCTTTACCTTACATCTCGGGCTTAAGCAAATTGCCCTAATCTGACTAAGAATACGAAATCTCGGTATTCTGTGATACAAAAAATGAACCCTATCTAGTCGTAATCTAAGATTCTGAGATAGATTCTCAAAAAGCAAAGAAAATGAGAAACTCTCGTATACTAAACTACTTGAATGAAACACCTGAGATCACTCAATGACTTGTATACTGTAGAAAAATGTATACTTGAAGGCACTGAATGATTTAGATCAAGTGGAGAGGGATGATTTCAACTATTGGAGGCCTGGGGTATTTATAGTAGGTTTCTGGAGTGAATTTCTCCAAAAATTTCGATGTGGGACAACTCTGATACTCGGGACGCCCGCCCCAAATTCAGCATTTCCAAAAATTGCATTTTTGTCCCAACATTTGCTGTTTTCGTGCAATTTGCTCCTGAAACTTCCAAAATCACAATTTTTTGCAATTTTATGTCAATTTGATTCAATTAAGATCAAATACATTCAAATATTGCCCTATTTTATGTCTAAAAACATGCTAAAAAGGGGATATAATTTGTGCATATCAGGGACCCAATATCATAAAGTAGTCACCACTTTATGTAGGTCTAGCCGATGCTGCAACTCCTGTATGTCTTTGATTGCTAGATCCTACTCTACTTGGTAGAGCCTTCGAAGAACACTTCTTAGACCTAGAAGCAATTGCTTTACCTTACATCCTGGGCTTAAGCAGATTGCCCTAATCTGACTAAGAACACACACCCTATCTCTCTCTTAGTATCTCCTAACGAAATCCTGGTATTTTGTGATACCAAAAATTGAATACTAATCTAATCGAATTCTCAAATACTGAGATAAACACTCAGAGATAAGAGAAAATGATAAACTCGAAGTCACTAAATGACTTGTACTGAGTGGGGAGGGATTATTTCAACTGTTGGACGCCTGGGGTACTTATAGCATGTGAAAGGAGTGAATTTTTCCAAAATTTCCGATGTGGGACAAGTTCTGGTGCTCGGGACGCCCTTCCCGGTGCTTTGACCGGGTCAGGATGCCCATCCCAAGTTTGGGACACTCGTCCCGACCCTTTGACTTGGTCGGGGCGCCCGTCCAGAACTCAGAAGTTCTAAAAATTGCATTTCTGCACCAATATTTGCTTTTTTCTTGCACATTTTACCTGAAACATTCAAAATCACAAATTATGCAAAAATATGTTAATATCAATCAATTAAGATCGATTTGGTTCCCATTTTACCTTAATTTGTGCCTAAAAATATGCTAAAAAGTGATATGATTTGCGCACATCATATAACCCCACACTTCGCTTTTTGCTTGTCCTCAAGCAAAACCTATATGAAATTAGTGAATGCTAAATCATAGTTGCAATCACAACAAAGGTCTTAGCAATGTTTTTAGCAAAATTTCTCACCGACTCAGATGATTCAAAAAACAGACATGGATTAATCGAGTTGATATGGAAGGGTCTCAAATGTTCGGTAAATGTATCATGACCATGTAGCTGAAATAGTTTAATAACCTGATTGAGCTCTACGCTTAGTCACAAGGGTTTCTTGAGGTGTAGTGTGTGAATTGGTCTAGACTAGATTCTCAACTCAAAATAAACTTTCCTAAACCGTTACCAAATAATAATTCGACCAATTTTTTAATATAATAGCAAAAGAAACGACCTTCCAAGTTCTGAGCATGGGTGCCAATACTTTCTAGTTACGATCCCCAATAAAAACAATACACTAGGTGTATGTTTAAATTGATTTCTAGGGTATTTTTTGTTTGCTTTCACACATCAACTTTGACTACCCAAGTATCGAGCCCCACTCCGATGACTCCCAGATCTAACGACCTTAGGGCATCAGGCATTAAATTCCCATCAGAAGGGGTGCTCGAGTCGGAAAGGACGCTTGCAAACTACCCCTTCTTTACTTTTAAGCTATGACACTTTCAGCTCAAAATATTATCTAATCATTCAGGTTGCTAACACATTCTTGACCTATCTAATATTATTTGGCTTTAGCTTGAAAAGATATTGGGTTGATTTTTCTAATCAAAACTGAGTTGTGCTAAAGAAAATCAGGAATTCCCTACTTCTATGTGATGAATTCAGTAAAGTAATCAAATTGTTTCCTAATGGTCATAACACTCTATTGAACATATATCACATATATAAGCAGTTCTTCAATAAATCAATACTGATTTTGAAGTTTGAAAGAGTGAAAAGTTTTGAAATTTTTTTGGAAGGGTGCAATTTCAGTGAAAAATATGGAAATGGTAGGTGGAGCTATCCTCGTCAGCTCCGATCCCTCAATGTTGAGTTTCAGGTAGTGGGCTATCCGTGTGATGAATGGCTCGAGCCCCATGGACTGCTTCCTGATACGCGAAAATCATATACCTTTTTTAGCATGTTTTTATGTATGATTTAGGATGAAATTGATAGGAAATCGATCTTAATTGATTGTTATTTACTCAATTTCACAATTTTTATGATTTTGGAAGTGTCAGGTGAAAAGTAGACGAAAACAGCAAATTTTGGGGTAAAAATGCAATTTTTGGAAATGTTGACTTGGTCAACGGTCCGGGACGGGCGTCCCGACCCAGTCAGACCACCAGGACGGGCGTCCCGACCCTGTCAGACCACCAGGACGGGCGTCCCGAAGCACCAGAATTTGTCCCACATCGAATTTTTTGGAATTTTTCACTCCAGAAAGCTGCTATAAATAACCCAGGCCTCCAAGAGTTGAAATCATTCCTCTCCACTCGATCTGAGTCATTTAGTGGTGTCCAGTGTACAATTCTCTAGTACACAACTCACTCAGAGACTCGGATCTCAGTTTTCTTTCTTGTTAATGTTTTGTTTTAGTTTCTGAGAAATAGTCTCAGATATTAGGCTTCTATAGATAGGTTCGTTTCTGGTGTTCATAGAACACCCGGGATTTCGTTAGGAGATCCTAAGAGGGCTCTAGGCGTTCGAAGAGTCAGTCCACAGGGCTAGGCTTAAGCCCAGGATGTAAGGTAAAGTCTAGCTACTAGGCTGAGGAAGCGTCCTCCGAAGGTTCTGGTGAGCAGAGTCGGGTCAAGCAATACGGCATATACAGCAGTACGCTCCATCGGCGAGACTTCGTGAAGGGTGAATTCTTTATGGCATCGGTCCCCCTGTCCCTCTCTGATATGTTGTTATTGTGTTTGTCCAAATAACTGTTTGAATACCAGATTATGTTTTATGAATATTTGTTATTTATGTTGAAGTATTATGTTTTTCTAGAAATGGCCACCCGCTTAAATATCCATTATGTCTGCATGTTTATTGTCGTTCTTTTAAACTGAAATTAGGGTTATAGACAATTCCTAACCACTGTTTATTCATAACCTGTTTAGTTTAACAGACATCAATTAGTATTGGTGTCTGCCATACTAGATAAAATAATCTGCGGAACACCCCGTTGGTTGAAAGTAGTCTAGGTAGGCTGAGTAGAGTTTTATGCCGGCGGTTATGCGACGAGCAGTATGATCCCCAAAGTGACATAGGGCGGTCATTGCTGACTTTAGTCCGAGCCGTGAGTAGGGCCGTTACCCTTAACGGTGGGGCGGTAGCGTAGAAACTCAGATGTGGTAGCCTTTAGACACAGAGCATAATTGCAATCCAGGCCAAGACATGTCTAAAACACTCGAATATAGGTCAATCAACGTATAGTAACAGTATAACATAAAATCAGGATCTAATCTTTAAAGCACTTTCAGGTTTAGCTAGACTTAAATCTAGTGGAGAATGAATCACCCTCTCATCAAAATTATTGATGAAGATTGCATAACTGGATTATAAGATAATAGTTAGGAAGAAAGGCTAGTTACTACTAAGCCGTTGCCACTTCCCTGGGAGTACGATATTTATTTAATAAAATCGTAGATACTTTCCAACAGACTAGCTACATGATAGGTACTCTGCCTTAGGTTCTGGCTGATTAAGTGACACCATAGAGACTAAATGTGACAATTAGTCAATCACAGTCCTTAATTATTCATAATCAACATAGGGTAAAATAACACCTATTTAGCACATCGGTTGGAACCGCATCAGATTTTGGCGCCGTTGCCGGGGAAATATCATAATGAATTTAGGATTAAAGGCCACAATTCTAGAGACTTATGATTGGTAACGGTAGTAACCTAGACCTTAACCCAGCACTTCTCTTATACTAGTTAGACAATCAATTTCTGAAATATAGGATTATCATAACTAATTAATTTTAGATATTATCTGGAATTAAGACACTTAGGATAATCAAATTTTAGAAAATTATTCTAAAACCATATTAAGGAAATTTACCTGCTTTCAACATTAAAAGAAAAAAAAATGTTAAAAAATTTAAAATCCCAAAAAGTATGTATTTTTCTTGCTCAATGGTAAGTTGTTCTTTTCCCTATCTCTTATTCTTTCTTAGTTGTTTTCTTAGTTGTACATTTGTTGCTCTTTTTCGAAAAAATAAAAATGGAAATGAGGATAGAATATTTTTCTGAGTTGTCAATTTTTGGCTAAGGTTTTAATCTGGAAGAAATATCATTGTGGAGTTTTCTTAGGTCATGCTTAGTCTATTAGACAGAATCATGAAATAAAATTTTCTTTAATAGACAGACCTCTGAGTATTCTAATGAGAAAGGATGTTCCTTTTGTTTGATGATAAATGCATGAGATTGTTTAAACCGAAAGGAATTACTGCACCCATTATGGCATCACCTGATTGAAATCTGCTTTTTGAATTAATATGTGATGTAATGATGTAGTACGAATTGTTTGATGATAAGAAAGTTCATGCATGATAAATTCCGATCTTATCTAGTCTTGTCTAAAAACAATAGGTTACACCGATCACTCTGTTTCGAATCCTTTTCCTTTCTTCCTTTGAACATAATTACATCATAGTAGTCGTGGAACACTTTTCAAAATGGCCTGAACCACAGGCATTACCTACTAATGATGTTAAAGTCATGTGCAGATTCTAGTTGTTTTCCAGATTCAGAGTGCCAATGTTTTAGGAAGAAATGTTCAGCCTGTGTATCAAATCTGTGAAGTCTGCTAAGTACCACACTTTAGCAGGGATTGCTATGGGAATGACTGACCATTCCAAAAGAGGTAGGAGTAGGTTACTGCAGAATGCTGCTCCAATGGGAAACGCATACAATCCCAGCTAGAGGAATGATACGGGATTTAGCTGAGGAATAATTCGGAAGCTGGAAACATTCAGAAGATACCACCACAGCAAAACCCACACTCGCAGAATCAATAGATGAGATACTTGCAGCAATTAAAGCCAGACCAGTGCAAGCAATTGATCTACCAAGAGGTAACGAAGGGTCGAAGGATATAGAGGAATTTGGCGTTGTATCAGGAGCATAGCAATGGAGGAGCTTGCATTCCCTGCATACCAATCAGCTGTGAGAAACTTCCCCGAGGAAGTCTCAAATACTTGGGCCCAGATCTACACAACTGGAGCCCCCTACCACCACAGCTTCGCCAAAACTTCAGGTATCTTTTCTTCCATTCGAGACTTGCATGCAATACCTTTACTAACATTGGCAGGAAGGCACACAAATCCCAAGAAATCTCATTCCTAGACACGTTCCTCCTGGACACGTTGCTATGATTGTGAGAAATCTTACAAATGATTCGAGGAAGCAGACCGTGGGGATTGAGCCATTCCTCAAATGGATATGCACTACTTGGAGCTCGACAATGAAGGATCGGAGCTGACGTCATCCGTTCCAATATCTAGAGCTTGCAGAGTCAAGAACACCTTAGCAATAGCACATGGATAAGGTGAAGAGCCAATTGACAGATCAGAGAAGACCCTTCTGCTCGCGACAGGATGGGAGTTTTTCTAATCCTCATATTCCTTTTATTTGTTTTGTGTTCTGTTTTGCTATCCTTCTTGTTTTGTTGCCTCATTTTCTCTCTTACCCTTAGTTAGTCGAAAAAGTGTGGGGTAAGAGTTCTTTGTTTTGTTTTTGTTTCTTGTTTTCAAATAAGTGTGGGGTAGTTTAGCTATGCATGAACACTGAGGACAGTGTCAGACTTAAGTGTGGGGTAGCAGTGCACGGTGCACTGTAGTAGTTTTTAACAAACTTTTTGCATGATTTTGCTTGTTTTCCCCGTATTTTCACACCCTTCCAAAAAATTTTCAAAATTTTTCAGTCTTTCAGACTTCTAAATGCAGTATGATTGGTTAAACAATTGCTTATGTCTATGATATGTCGGTAGAATGTTATGGTTAGTAGGAGATAATTGATAACTATTGCTGAACCCATTGATTAGAAGTAGGGAATTCCTGATAATTGAGCACAACTTAGTCTGGATTAGAGACCTCAACCAATTACCTTTTCAAAACTTAACTAGATAAAATTAGACCAGTTGCAGGATGCATTGACAATTGGAATGACTAGATGAGACTCTGAGCCAAAAGTGAAAAAGAAAAAAAATGACCTAATTAAAATAGGGTAGTTTGCCAGCGGCCTTCGCTACTCGAGCACCACTCCTTCGGGGAACTTAAAGCCTGATGCCCTAAGGTCGTGTAGATCTGGGAGTCATCGGAGTGGGACTCGCTACATGGGTAGTTGAAGTTGACGTGTTCTAAGAAGACTCAAAATACCCTAGAAAATCTATAAACGAAAGAAATTAATAAGAGCTAAATAATTAAAATCTGATCACCAAGGCTCAGAACTTAGAAAGTTATCTGTTGTCAGTGTGTCTAGTGATAGGTCGAAGTGTTATCTGGTAATAGTTAAGACAAGAGTTTATTGTGTTGACTATCTGGTCTGGACTAGTACACACACTACACATCAGGAAGACCTTATGACTAAGAGAAGAGTTCAACCTAGTTGTTAAATTGTTTTCTGCTCAATCCTAACAATCTACTAGAGACATTTGAGACCTTGTCATAGCAACCTAACCAGTCAGACCTGTGTTAAGAATTATCTGAATAATTTTTGGAATAAAAACATGATTAGAAATTTAAGTAACTGCACATATGATTTAGAATCACTAACTTCAGGTAGACTTTGCTTGAGGACAAGCAAAAAGCTAAGTGTGGGGTTATCTGATACGCGAAAATCATATACCTTTTTTAGCATGTTTTTATGTATGATTTAGGATGAAATTGATAGGAAATCGATCTTAATTGATTGTTATTTACTCAATTTCACAATTTTTATGATTTTGGAAGTGTCAGGTGAAAAGTAGACGAAAACAGCAAATTTTGGGGTAAAAATTTAATTTTTGGAAATGTTGACTTGGTCAACGGTCCGGGACGGGCGTCCCGAAGCACCAGAATTTGTCCCACATCGAATTTTTTGGAATTTTTCACTCCAGAAAGCTGCTATAAATACCCCAGGCCTCCAAGAGTTGAAATCATTCCTCTCCACTCGATCTGAGTCATTTAGTGGTGTCAAGTGTACAATTCTCTAGTACACAACTCACTCAGAGACTCGGATCTCAGTTTTCTTTCTTGTTAGTGTTTTGTCTTAGTTTCTGAGAAATAGTCTCAGGTCTTAGGCTTCTATAGATAGGTTCGTTTCTGGTGTTCATAGAACACCCGGGATTTCGTTAGGAGATCCTAAGAGGGCTCTAGGCGTTCGAAGAGTCAGTCCACAGGGCTAGGCTTAAGCCCAGGATGTAAGGTAAAGTCTAGCTACTAGGCTGAGGAAGCGTCCTCCGAAGGTTCTGGTGAGCAGAGTCGGGTCAAGCAATACGGCATATACAGCAGTACGCTCCATCGGCGAGACTTCGTGAAGGGTGAATTCTTTATGGCATCGGTCCCCCTGTCCCTCTCTTATATGTTGTTATTGTGTTTGTCCAAATAACTGTTTGAATACCAGATTATGTTTTTATGAATATTTGTTATTTATGTTGAAGTATTATGTTTTTCTAGAAATGGCCACCTGCTTAAATATCCATTATGTTTGCATGTTTATTGCTGTTCTTTTAAACTGAAATTAGGGTTATAGACAATTCCTAACCACGGTCTATTCATAACCTGTTTAGTTTAACAGATATCAATTAGTATTGGTGTCTGCCATACTAGATAAAATAATCTGCGGAACACCCCGTTGGTTGAAAGTAGTCTAGGTAGGCTGAGTAGAGTTTTATGCCGGTGGTTATGCGACGAGCAGTATGATCCCCAAAGTGACATAGGGCGGTCATTGCTGACTTTAGTCCGAGCCGTGAGTAGGGCCGTTACCCTTAACGGTGGGGCGGTAGCGTAGAAACTCAGATGTGGTAGCCTTTAGACACAGAGCATAATTGCAATCCAGGCCAAGACATGTCTAAAACACTCGAATATAGGTCAATCAACGTATAGTAACAGTATAACATAAAATCAGGATCTAATCTTTAAAACACTTTCAGGTTTAGCTAGACTTAAATCTAGTGGAGAATGAATCACCCTCTCATCAAAATTATTGATGAAGATTGCATAACTAGATTATAAGATAAGAGTTAGGAAGAAAGGCTAGTTACTACTAAGTCGTTGCCACTTCCCTGGGAGTACGATATTTATTTAATAAAATCGTAGATACTTTCCAACAGACTAGCTACATGATAGGTACTCTGCCTTAGGTTCTGGCTGATTAAGTGACACCATAGAGACTAAATGTGACAATTAGTCAATCACAGTCCTTAATTATTCATAATCAACATAGGGTAAAATAACACCTATTTAGCACATCGGTCGGAAACGCATCACTTCCTCAAATCATTTGTGAAGTTTCTCGCAATCAGAGCAACGTGTCCAGGAGGAATGTGTCCAAGAGCGTGACGTTCCCTGGAGTTTTGGCGAAGTCGTGATGGTAGGGGCCCCAGAAGTTGAGACTTCCTCAGGGATGTCTCACACATCCAATTGGTATGCAGGGGATGCAAGCTCCTCCGCTGCTATACTCTTGATACAATGCCAAACTCTTCTATATCCATCGGCCGGTCGATACCACTTGGTCGGTTGGTCACTTGCTTGCACTAGTATAGCTTTAATTGTAGCCCATTTGAGTAGTGTCATCTTGATCTATTATAAAGTAGGCTCCATATGGCGATACTTCTGTAACAGTAAATGAGCCTGACCAATAACAGCATCTCATCTGTTTATTTTGCGGATAGGGACATTGATGTGGTGGTATCTTTTAGAAGTTTTTAGTTCCAGAATTATTCCTCCAACTAAATCCCAGATGATTTCTCTAGTAGGGATTGTATGTGTTTCCCATTGGAACAACATTGACTGCAGCAATCTACTCCTACCTCTTTGGATTGGTCAGTATTCCACACCTATAGTAATCCCCGCGAACATTTGAGGGCTGAACATTTCTTCCTTGTTGAAATACATTAATTTGACTGTTGTTATTAGCCTTTAATGCCTCCAATTGTTCATCAGAAGAAGTGTTAGCTGTGTTGATATGCAAAAATCGTATCACTTTTTTAGCATGTTTTTATGTATGATTTCGGGTGAAATTGAGGGGAAATTGATCTTAATTGTTTGTTATTTACTCAATTTCATGGTTTTTATGATTTTGGAAGTGTTAGGTGAAAAGTAGACGAAAATAGCAAATTTTGGGGCAAAAATGCAATTTTTGGAAATGTTGACTTAGTCAAAAGGTCAGGATGGGCGTCCCGACCCAGTCAAACCGCCGGGACGGGCGTCCAGGACTCGGGACGGGCGTCCCGACCTGGTCAACAGATCAGGACGGGCGTCCCAATCTGGGACGGGCGTCCCGAGCCCCCAGAACCTGTCCCACATCGAATTTTTGCTGAAAACTCACCCCGGGAAGCTACTATAAATACCCCAGGCCTCCAGCAGTTGAATTCATTCCTCTCCACTCGATCTGAGTCATTAAGTGGTTTCCAGTGTACACTTCTCTAGTACACAACTCACTCAGAGACTCGGATCTCAGTTTTCTTTCTTGTTAGTGTTTTGTTTTAGTTTCTGAGAAATAGTCTCAGATCTTAGGATTACATAGATAGGTTCGTTTTTTGTATTCATAGAATACCCGGGATTTCGTTAGGAGATCCTAAGAGGGCTCGAGGCATTCGAAGAGTCAGTCCACAGGGCTGGGCTTGAGCTGGGTTGTTAAGTAAAGCCCAGTTACTAGGCTGAGGAAGCGTCCTCCGAAGGTTCTGACGAGCAGAGTCGGATCAAGCAGTAAGGCATATATAGCAGTACGCTCCAACGGCGTGACTACGTAAAGGGTGATTTCTTTATGGCATCAGTCCCCCCTGTCCCTCTCTTTCTATGTTGTTACTGTATTTGTCCAAATACTGATTTGAATACCAGATTATGTTTTTATGAATATTTGTGATATATGTTGAAGATATTATGTTTTTCTAGAAATGGCCACCTGCTTAAATATCCATTATGTCTGCATGTCTATTGTCGTTCTTTTAAACTGAATTTAAGGTTATAGACAATTCCTAACCACGGTCTATTCATAACTTGTTTAGTTTAACAAACATCAATTAGTATTGGTGTCTGCCATACTAGATAAAATAATCTGCGGAACACCCTGTTGGTTGAAAGTAGTCTAGGTAGGCTGAGTAGAGTTTTATGCCGGCGGTTATGAGACGAGCGGTATGATCCCCAAAGTGACATAGGGCGTTCATTGCTGACTTTAGTCCGAGCCGTGAGTAGGGCCGTTTACCTTGGCGATGGGGCAGTAGCATAGAGACTCAGATGTGGTAAGCTTTAGACATAGAACATAGTTGCAATCCAGGCCAAGACATGTCTAAAATACTCGAATATAGGTCAATCAACGTATAGGAACAGTATAACATAGAATCAGGACTCATCTATAAAACACTTCTAGGATTAATTAGACTTAAACCTAGTGGAGAATGAATCACCCTCTCATCAAAGTATTTGATGAAGATTGCATAACTGGACCATAAGATAGGAGTTAGGATAAAAGGCTAGTTACTACTAAGTCGTTGCCACTTCCCTGGGAGTACGATAATTAACTTAATAAAATCGTAGATACTTTCCAACAGACTAGCTACAGGATAGGTACTCTGCCTTAGGTTCTGGCTGATTAAGTGACACCATAGAGACTATATGTGACAATTAGTCAATCACAGTCCTTAATTATTCATAATCAACATAGGGTAAAATAACACCTATTTAGCACGTCAACCGGAATCGCATCAGATTTTTGGCGCCGTTGCCGGGGAAATATCATAATGAATTTATGATTAAAGGCCACAATTCTAGAGACTTATGATAGGTAGCGGTAGTAACCTAGACCTTAGACCTAACACTTATCTTATGCTAGTTAAACAATCAGTTTCCGAAATATAGGATTATCACAACTAATTGATTTTAGATATTATCTGGAATTAAGACACTTAGGATAATTGATACGCGAAAATCGTATCACCTTTTTAGCATGTTTTTATATATGTTTTAGGGTGAAATTGAGAGTAAATTGATGTTAATTGTTTATTATTTACTTGATTTCACGGTTTTTATGATTTTGGAATGTCAGGTGAAAAGTAGACGAAAATAGCAAATTTTGGGGCAAAAACGCAATTTTTGGAAATGTTTACTTGGTCAACGGTCCGGGACGGGCATCCCTAAGGACGGGCATCCCTCAGGACGGGCGTCCTTCGGGACGGGCGTCCCGAACCTGGTCAACGAATCAGGACTGGCGTCCCGAACCGGGACGGGCGTCCCGAGCCGCCAGAAGCTGTCCCACATCGAATTTTTTAGAAATTTTCACTCCGGGAAGCTGCTATAAATACCTCAGGCCTCCAGCAGTTGAATTCATCCCTCTCCACTCGATCTGAGTCATTAAGTGGTTTCCAGTGTACAGTTTTCCAGTACACAACTCACTCAGAGACTCGGATCTTAGTTTTCTTTCTTATTAGTGTTTTGTTTTAGTTTCTGAGAAATAGTCTCAGATCTTAGGTTTCTATAGATAGGTTCGTTTCCGGTATTCATAGAATACCCGGGGTTTCGTTAGGAGACCCTAAGAGAGCTCTAGGCGTTCGAAGAGTCAGTCCACAGGGCTAGGCTTAAGCCCAGGACATAAGGTAAAGATTAGCTACTAGGCTGAGGAAGCGTCCTCCGAAGGTTCTGGCGAGCAGAGTCAGGGCGGGCAATACGACGTATACAGCAGTACGCTCTGTAGGCGAGACTAAGTAAAGGGTGATTTCTTTATGGCATCAGTCCCCATACCCCTCTCTTATATGTTTTATTGCTTTGTCCTAAACATCAATTATGAATATCAGATTATGATTTTATGAATAGTTGTTTTGTATGTTGAAGTTATTATGTTTTTCCGGAAATAGCCACCTGCTAAATAATCATTATGTCTGCATGTCTAATGTAGTTTCTTTTAAACTAAAATAGGGTTATAGACAATTCCTAACCACGGTCTATTCATAACCTGTTTAGTTTAACAGGCATCAATTAGTATTGGTGTCTGCCATACTAGATAAAATAACATGCTGAACACCTGGCTTGTTAGAGTAGTCTAGGTAGGCTGAGTAGAGCGTTATGCCAGCGATTACGAGCCTTCAGAGTGATCCCCGAAAGTGACATAGGGCTTTCATAACTGTCTTTGTTCGTATCGTGAGTAGGGCCGTTTACCTTAATGATAGGGGGCGGTAGCATAGAGACTCAGATGTGGTACACCTTTAGACACAGAACATAGTTGCATTCCAGGCTAAGATATATCTAAAACACTCGAATATAGGTCAATCAACATATAGGAACAGTATAACATAGAATCAGAACTTATCTTTAAAACACTTCTAGGGTTAATTAGACTTGAACCTAGTGGAGAATGGATCACCCTCTCATCAAAGTATTTGATGAAGATTGCATAACTGGATCATAAGATAAGAGTTAGGATAAGAGGCTAGTTACTACTAAGCCGTTGCCACTTCCCTGGGAGTACGATAATTAACTTAGTAAAATCGTAGATACTTTCCAATAGACTAGCTACACGATAGGTACTCTGCCTTAGATTCTGGCTGATTAAGTGACACCATAAGACTAAACGTGACAATTAGTCAATCACAGTCCTTAATTAATCATAATCGACATAGGGTAAAATAACACCTATTTAGTACGTCAACCGGAATCGCATCAGATTTTTGGCGCCGTTGCCGGGGAAATATCATAATGAATTTAGGATTCCTGATCAAAATTCTAGATACTTATGATAGGTAGCGGTAGTAACCTAGACCTTAGACCTAACACTTGTTTTATGCTAGTTAGACAATCAGTTTCCGAAATATAGGATTATCATAACTAATTAATTTTAGATGTTATCTAGAATTAAGACACTTAGGATAATCAAATTTTAGAAAATTATTCTAAAACCGTATTGAGGAAATTTAATTGCTTTCGAAATATAAAAAAAAATGTTAAAAATTTAAAATCCAAAAAGAATGTATTTTTCTTGCTCAATGGTAAGTTTTTTTTTCCCTATCTCTTGTTCTTTCTTAGTTGTTTTCTTAGTTGTACATTTGTTGCTCTTTTTCGAAAAAATAAAAATGGAAATGAGGATAGAATATTTTTCTGAGTTGTCAATTTTTGGCTAAGGTTTTTCTGGAAGAAATCTCATTGTGGAGTTTTCTTAGGTCATGCTTAGTCTATTAGACAGAATCATGAAATAAAATTTTCTTTAATAGACAGACCTCTGAGTATTCTAATGAGAAAGGATGTTCCTTTTGTTTGATGATAAATGCATGAGATTGTTTAAACCGAAAGGAATTACTGCACCCATTATGGCATCACCTGATTGAAATATGCTTTTTGAATGAATATGTGATGTAATTATGTAGTAAGAATTGTTTTAGGACAGAAACATGATAAGAAAGTTCATATGTGATAAAATTCCGATCTTATCTGGTCTTGTCTAAAAACAATAGGTTTCTTATGAAAATAATTACATCATAGTAGTTGTGGAACACTTTTCAAAATGGCCTGAACCACAGGCATTACCTACTAATGATGTTAAAGTCATGTGCAGATTCTAGTTGTTTTCCAGATTCAGAGTGCCAATGTTTTAGGAAGAAATGTTCAGCCTGTGTATCAAATCTGTGAAGTTTGCTAAGTACCACACTTTAGCAGGGATTGCTATGGGAATGACTGACCATTCCAAAAGAGGTAGGAGTAGGTTACTGCAGAATGCTGCTCCAATGGGAAACGCATACAATCCCAACTAGAGGATCGTACGGGATTTAGCTGAGGAGTAATTCGGAAGCTGGAAACTTTCAGAAGACACCACCACAGCAAAACCCACACTCGCAGAATCAATAGATGAGATATGGCAACAATTAAAGCCAGATCAGTGCAAGCAAGTGATCTACCAAGAGGTAACAACGGTCGGCAGATATAGAGGAATTTGGCATTGTGTCGGGAGCATAGCAATGGAGGAGCTTGCATTCCCTGCATACCAATCAGCTGTGAGAAACTTCCTCGAGGAAGTCTCAAATACTTGGGCCCAGATCTACACAACTGGAGCCCCCTACCACCACAGCTTCGCCAAAACTTCAGGTATCTTTTCTTCCATTCGAGACTTGCATGCAATACCTTTACTAACATTGGCAGGTAGGCACACCAATCCAAAGAAGTCTCATTCCTAGACACGTTCCTTCTGGACACGTTGCTACGATTACGAGAAACTTTGTAGATGATTCGAGGAAACAGTCCTTGGGGCTGAGTCATTCATCAAATGGATATGCCACTACCTAGAGCTCGACAATGAAGGATCGGAGCTGGCGTCATCCGTTCCAATATCTAGAGCTTGCAGAGTCAAGAACACCTCAGCAATAGCACATGGCTAAGGTGAAGAGCCAATTGACAGATCAGAGAAGACCCTTCTGTTCGCGACATGAAGGGAGTTTTTCTAATCCTCATATTCCTTTTATTTTATTTGTTTTGTGTTTTGTTTTGCTATCCTTCCTGTTTTGTTGCCTGATTTTCTCTCTTACCCTTAGTTAGTCGAATAAGTGTGGGGTAAGAATCTTTTCTGTTTTATTTCTTGTTTTCAAATAAGTGTGGGGTAGCTAGATATGCATGAACACTGAGGACAGTGCCAGACTTAAGTGTGGGGTAGCAGTGCACGGTGCACTGTAGCAGTTGCAAAATTTTTGCATGCTTTTGCTTGTTTTCCCCGTATTTTCACACCCTTCCAAAAAAATTTTAATTTTTCAAATTTTTCCGTCTTTCAGACTTCTAAATGCAGTATGATTGGTTAAACAATTGCTTATGTCTATGATATGTAGGTAGTATGTTGTGGATAGTAGGAGATAATTGATGACTATTGCTGAACCTATTGATTAGGAGTAGGGAATTCCTGATAATTGAGCACAACTTAGTCTGGATTAGAGACCTCAGCCAGTTACCTTTTCAAGACTTAGCTAGATAAAATTAGACCAATTGTAGGATGCATTGACAATTGGAACGACTAGATGAGCCTCTGAGCCAAAAGTGAAAAAGAAAAAAAATTTGTGCTAATTACAATAAGGGTAGTTTGCCAGCGGCCTTCGCTACTCGAGCACCACTCCTTCGGGGAACTTAAAGCCTGATGCCCTAAGGTCGTGTAGACCTGGGAGTCATCGGAGTGGGACTCGCTACATGGGTAGTTGAAGTTGACGTGTTCTAAGCAGACTCGAAATACCCTGAATCTATAAAGAAAATAACTAAATGCTGAAACATTAAGAATCTGATCACCAAAGCTCAGAACTCAGAGAGTTATCTGTTGTCAGTGTATCTAGCGATAGGTCGAAGTGTTATCTGGTAACAGTTAAGATAAGAGTTCATTGTGTTGACTATCTGGTCTGGACTAGTACACACACTACACATCAGGAAGACCTTATGACTAAGAGAAAGGTTCAACCTAGTTGTTGACTTGTTTTCTGCCTGATCATAACAAGCTACTAAAAACATCTGAGACCTTGTCATAGCAACCTAACCAGTCAGACCTGTGTTAAGAATTGTCTGAAGAATTTTTGGAATAAAAACATGACTAGGAATTTAAGTGACTGCACTACGGTTTAGAATCACTAACTCCATGTAGACTTTGCTTGAGGACAAGCAAAAAGCTAAGTGTGGGGTTATCTGATACGCGAAAATCGTATCACCTTTTTAGCATGTTTTTATATATGTTTTAGGGTGAAATTGAGAGTAAATTGATGTTAATTGTTTATTATTTACTTGATTTCACGGTTTTTATGATTTTGGAAGTGTCAGGTGAAAAGTAGACGAAAATAGCAAATTTTGGGGCAAAAACGCAATTTTTGGAAATGTTGACTTGGTCAACGGTCCGGGACGGGCATCCCTAAGGACGGGCATCCCTCAGGACGGGCGTCCTTCGGGACGGGCGTCCCGAACCTGGTCAACAATCAGACGGGCGTCCCGAGCCGCCAGAAGCTGTCCCACATCGAATTTTCAGAGATTTTCACTCCGGGAAGCTGCTATAAATACCCCAGGCCTCCAGCAGTTGAATTCATCCCTCTCCACTCGATCTGAGTCATTAAGTGGTTTCCAGTGTACAGTTTTCCAGTACACAACTCACTCAGAGACTCGGATCTCAGTTTTCTTTCTTATAGTGTTTTGTTTTAGTTTCTGAGAAATAGTCTCAGATCTTAGGTTTCTATAGATAGGTTCGTTTCCGGTATTCATAGAATACCCGGGGTTTCGTTAGGAGACCCTAAGAGAGCTCTAGGCGTTCGAAGAGTCAGTCCACAGGGCTAGGCTTAAGCCCAGGACGTAAGGTAAAGTCTAGCTACTAGGCTGAGGAAGCGTCCTCCGAAGGTTCTGGCGAGCAGAGTCAGGGCGGGCAATACGACGTATACAGCAGTACGCTCTGTAGGCGAGACTAAGTAAAGGGTGATTTCTTTATGGCATCAGTCCCCATACCCCTCTCTTATATGTTTTATTGCTTTGTCCTAAACATCAATTATGAATATCAGATTATGATTTTATGAATAGTTGTTTTGTATGTTGAAGTTATTATGTTTTTCCGGAAATAGCCACCTGCTAAATAATCATTATGTCTGCATGTCTAATGTAGTTTCTTTTAAACTAAAATAGGGTTATAGACAATTCCTAACCACGGTCTATTCATAACCTGTTTAGTTTAACAGGCATCAATTAGTATTGGTGTCTGCCATACTAGATAAAATAACATGCTGAACACCTGGCTTGTTAGAGTAGTCTAGGTAGGCTGAGTAGAGCGTTATGCCAGCGATTACGAGCCTTCAGAGTGATCCCCGAAAGTGACATAGGGCTTTCATAACTGTCTTTGTTCGTATCGTGAGTAGGGTCGTTTACCTTAATGATAGGGGGCGGTAGCATAGAGACTCAGATGTGGTACACCTTTAGACACAGAACATAGTTGCATTCCAGGCTAAGATATATCTAAAACACTCGAATATAGGTCAATCAACATATAGGAACAGTATAACATAGAATCAGAACTTATCTTTAAAACACTTCTAGGGTTAATTAGACTTGAACCTAGTGGAGAATGGATCACCCTCTCATCAAAGTATTTGATGAAGATTGCATAACTGGATCATAAGATAAGAGTTAGGATAAGAGGCTAGTTACTACTAAGCCGTTGCCACTTCCCTGGGAGTACGATAATTAACTTAGTAAAATCGTAGATACTTTCCAATAGACTAGCTACACGATAGGTACTCTGCCTTAGATTCTGGCTGATTAAGTGACACCATAAGACTAAACGTGACAATTAGTCAATCACAGTCATTAATTAATCATAATCGACATAGGGTAAAATAACACCTATTTAGTACGTCAACCGGAATCGCATCAATAATCAAATTTTAGAAAATGATTCTAAAACCATATTGAGGAAATTTAATTGCTTTCGGAAAAAAAAAGAAAAAACATTTTTAAAATTTAAAACCCGAAAAAATGTATTTTTCTTGCTTAATGGTAAGTTGTTCTTTTCCCTATCTCTTGTTCTTTCTTAGTTGTTTTCTTAGTTGCTCTTTTTCGTGTTTTTCTTCTATTTAATGTCGAAAAAATAAAAATGGAAATGAGGATAAAATATATTTTCTTCTGAGTTGTAAAATTTTGGCTTAGATTTTTATTGGGAAGAAATTCCATTTTAGAATCTTCTTAGAGTCATACCGGCATTATTAGGACGAGTTATGGGATAATTTTTCCTTAATAGCCAGACCTCTGAATGTTCTATTGAAAAAAGGATGTTCCTTTTGTTTTGCTGATAATTGCATGAGATTTGTTTTAAAACCGAAAGGAATTATTGCACCCATTATGACATCACCTGATTGAAATCTGCTTTTTGAATGAATATGTGATGTAATGATGTAGTAAGAATTGTTTTAGGACAGAAACATGATAAGAAAGTTCATGTATTATAAATCCTAATCTTATTTAGTCTTGTCTAAAAACAATAGGTTACACTGATCACTCTGAGATATCTGTGTTCAATAAAACTGATACTGAACCATAATTGATTAAGTTAGGTTTTATTGTTACTTGAACTTGATATAGAATAAAGGGATAAGAAAAAGGGTTGAAAATCTAGAAAGCAAACCATTGGTCTAGATTAGAAAACCCCGAGTTAGAGGCTAGTATAATACTGATAAATTTTTGGATGAAAACTTATTTGCATTGTTTGCTATGTATAATAATTCTCATCTGTGGTTTATTGCAAATTATCTAGTCACTGAATAAGTTCCAAGTGATATGACTTATCAGCAAAAGAAGAAATTGTTTGCTGATTTGAAATATTACTACTGGGCAGTTTCTCTTCTATTTCAAATTTTTGCAGATCAGTTGATTAGAAGAGGTGTCTCAGAAGATGAAGGACACAAGATTTTGGAGCATTACCCTGAAGAATCTACGGGAGACCAATTGATGGCTATCAACACTGTCCGGAAAGTGTTGAAAGCAGGATCTTGTTGACCCACTATATTCAAGGATTTTGTATCTCTGATACAGTCTTGCGATGCTTGCCAAATAACAGGTAACACACCCTTCAGAGATCATCTACCCCAACAAGGTACACAAAGTTTTACAATCTTTTTGATATCTAGGGGTATTCATTAAATCCTTTCTTTTTCTTTCCTTTGAAAATAATTACATCATAGTAGTCGTGGAACACTTTTCGAAATTAACCTGAACTACAAGCATTACCTACTAATGATGTTAAAGTCATGTGCAGATTCTTGTTGTTTTCCAGATTCAGAGTGCCAATGTTTTAGGAAGAAATGTTCAGCCTGTGTATCAAATCTGTGAAGTCTGCTAAGTACCACACTTTAGCAGGGATTGCTATGGGAATGACTGACCATTCCAAAAGAGGTAGGAGTAGGTTACTGCGGAATGCTGCTCCAATGGGAAACGCATACAATCCCAACTGGAGAAATCATACGGGATTTAGCTGAGGAATA
Organism: Asclepias syriaca; assembly: GCA_027405835.1. Lineage (NCBI taxonomy): Eukaryota > Viridiplantae > Streptophyta > Magnoliopsida > Gentianales > Apocynaceae > Asclepias > Asclepias syriaca. The sequence continues at coordinate 14,396,352 of CM049932.1, forward strand.
ATTCAGAAGCTGGAAACATTCAAAAAGACACCACCACAGCAAAACCCCTACTCGCAGAATCAATAGATGAGATACTGGCAACAATTAAAGCCAGACCAGTGCAAGCAAGTGATCTACCAAGTGGTATCGAAGGGTCAAGGGATATAGAAGAATTTGGCGTTGTATCAGGAACATAGCAATGGAGGAGCTTGCATTCCCTGCATACCAATCAGCTGTGAGAAACTTCCCCGAGGAAGTCTCAAATACTTGGGCCCAGATCTACACAACTGGAGCCCCCTACCACACAGCTTCGCCAAAAGTTCAGGTATCTTTTCTTCCATTCGAGACTTGCATGCAATACCTTTACTAACATTGGCATGAAGGAACACAAATCCCAAGAAATCTCATTCCTAGACACGTTCCTCCTGGACACGTTGCTATGATTGTGAGAAATCTTACAAATGATTCGAGGAAGCAGTCCGTGGGGCTCGAGCCATTCATCAAATGAATAGGCCACTACCTGGAGCTCGACAATGAAGGATCAGAGGTGACGTCATCCGTTCCAATATCTAGAGCTTGCAGAGTCAAGAACACCTCAGCAATAGCACATGGCTAAGGTTAAGAGCCAATTGACAGATCAGAGAAGACCCTTCTGCTCGCGACATGAAGGGAGTTTTTTTCTAATCTTCATATTCCTTTTATTTGTTTTGTGTTCTATTTTGCTATTCTTCTTGTTTTGTTGCCTTATTTTCCTTCTTACACGTAGTTAGTTGAATAAGTGTGGGGTAAGAATCTTTTCTATTTTGTTTCTTGTTTTCAAATAAGTGTGGGGTAATTAGATATGCATGAACACTGAGGACAGTGCCAGAATTAAGTGTGGGGTAGCAGTGCACGGTGCACTGTAGCAGTTTGCAAAAATTTTCGCATGCTTTTGCTTGTTTTCCCCGTATTTTCACACCCTTCCAAAATTTTTCAAAATTTTTCCGTCTTTCAGACTTCTAAATGCAGTATGCTTGGTTAAGCAATTGCTTACGTCTATGATATGTAGGTAGTATGTTATGGTTAGTAGGAAATAATTGATGACTACTGTTGAACTAATTGATTAGGAATAGGGGATTCCTGATAACTAAGCACAACCTTGTCTGGATTAGAGACCTCAGCCAATTGCCTGTTCGAGACTTAACTAGATAAAATTAGACCAGTTGTGGATATATTGGCAGTTAGAATGACTAGATGAGACTCTGAGCTAAAAGTGAAAAGAAACAAAAGGAAGTTAATCAAATAAGGGTAGTTTGCCAGCGGCCTTCGCTACTCGAGCACCACTCCTTCGGGGAACTTAAAGCCTGATGCCCTAAGGTCGTGTAGATCTGGGAGTCATCGGAGTGGGACTCGCTACATGGGTAGTTGAAGTTGACGTGTCCTAAGCAGACTCAAAATACCCTGAATCTATACAGAAAATAACTAAATGCTAAACATTAAAAATCTGATCACCAAAGCTCAGAACTCAAAAAGTTGTCTGCTGTTAATATGTCTAGCGATGGGTCGAAGTGTTATCTGGTAGTAGTTAAGACAAGAATACATTGTGTTGACTATCTGGTCTAGACTAGTACACACACTACACATCAGGAAGACCTTGTGACTAAGAAAAAAGTTCAACCTAGTTGTTGATTTGTTTTCTGCCTGATCATAACAAGCTACTAAAAACATCTAAGACCTTATCATGGCAACCTAACCAGTCAGACCTGTGTTAACACTTGTCTGAAGAATTTTTGGAATAAAAACATGACTAGGAATTTAAGTGACTGCACTACGGTTTAGAATCACTAACTTCAGGTAGACTTTGCTTGAGGACAAGCAAAAAGCTAAGTGTGGGGTTATTTTACCCTATGTTGATTATGAATAATTAAGGACTGTGATTGACTAATTGTCACATTTAGTCTCTATGGTGTCACTTAATCAGCCAGAACCTAAGGCAGAGTACCTATCGTGTAGCTAGTCTGTTGGAAAGTATCTACGATTTTATTAAATTAAATATCGTACTCCCAGGGAAGTGGCAACGGCTTAGTAGTAACTAGCCTTTTATCCTAACTCCTATCTTATGGTCCAGTTATGCAATCTTCATCAAATACATTGATGAGAGGGTGATTCATTCTCCACTAGGTTTAAGTCTAATTAATCCTAGAAGTGTTTTATAGATGAGTCCTGATTCTATGTTATACTGTTCCTATACGTTGATTGACCTATATTCGAGTATTTTAGACATGTCTTGGCCTGGATTGCAACTATGTTCTGTGTCTAAAGGTTACCACATCTGAGTCTCTATGCTACCGCCCCATCGCCAAGGTAAACGGCCCTACTCACGGCTCGGACTAAAGTCAGCAATGAACGCCCTATGTCACTTTGGGGATCATACCGCTCGTCTCATAACCGCCGGCATAAAACTCTACTCAGCCTACCTAGACTACTTTCAACCAACAGGGTGTTCCGCAGATTATTTTATCTAGTATGGCAGACACCAATACTAATTGATGTTTGTTAAACTAAATAGGTTATGAATAGACCATGGTTAGGAATTGTCTATAACCTTAAATTTAGTTTAAAAGAACGACAATAGACATGCAGACATAATGGATATTTAAGCAGGTGGCCATTTCTAGAAAAACATAATATCTTCAACATATATCACAAATATTCATAAAAACATAATCTGGTATTCAAATCAGTATTTGGACAAATACAGTAACAACATATAAAGAGAGGGACAGGGGGGACTGATGCCATAAAGAAATCACCCTTTACGTAGTCACGCCGTTGGAGCGTACTACTATATATGCCTTACTGCTTGATCCGACTCTGCTCGTTAGAACCTTCGGAGGACGCTTCCTCAGCCTAGTAACTGGGCTTTACTTAACAACCCGGCTTAAGCCCAGCCATGTGGACTGACTCTTCGAACGCCTCAAGCCCTCTTAGGATCTCCTAACGAAATCCCGGGTATTCTATGAATACCAAAAACGAACCTATCTATGTAATCCTAAGATCTGAGACTATTTCTCAGAAACTAAAACAAAACACTAACAAGAAAGAAAACTGAGATCCGAGTCTCTGAGTGAGTTGTGTACTAGAGAAGTGTACACTGGAAACCACTTAATGACTCAGATCGAGTGGAGAGGAATGAATTCAACTGTTGGAGGCCTGGGGTATTTATAGCAGCTTCCCGGGGTGAGTTTTCAGCAAAAATTTGATGTGGGACTGGTTCTGGGGGCTCGGGACGCCCGTCCCAGATTGGGACGCCCGTCCTGATCTGTTGACCAGGTCGGGACGCCCGTCCCGAGTCCTGGACGCCCTTCCCGAGTTCGGGACGCCCGTCCTAACCCTTTGACCAAGTCAACATTTCCAAAAATTGCGTTTTTGCCCCAAAATTTGCTGTTTTCGTCTACTTTTCACCTGACACTTCCAAAATCATAAAAACCATGAAATTGAGTAAATAACAAACAATTAAGATCAATTTGCCCTCAATTTCACCCGAAATCATACATAAAAACATGCCAAAATAGTTATACGATTTTTGCGTATCATGTGTTAACTAGCTGACAACCCTTTATCACTTATCAAGACATCGTCACATTTGAATCTGGAAGACAGTTTCTCAAGAAATCTACGCATGCCTTTAACATCATTAGTGGGGAATGCCTGTGCTTTAGGCTATTTTGAAAAGTATTCTACAACTACTATGACGTAATTGTTTTCAAAGGAAGAAGAGAAAAGGATTCAATCAATACCCCGGATATCAATGATTGATTGCAATACTCTATATACCTCGTTGGGGTAGACGATCTCTGGAAGATGTGTTACCTGTTAATTGGCAAGCATCGCGGGACTGTATCAAGGATATAGATTCTTTGAATATCGTGGACCAATAAGATCCTGCTTCCAACACTTTCCAGACAATGTTGATAGCAGCCAAATGGTCTCCCTTAGATCTTTGATGGCAATGCTCCAAAATCTTGTGGCATTTGTCTTCTGAGACACATCTTCTGATCAATTACTCTGCAACATTTCAAAATAGACAAGGGATCTTTACAGTAGTAATGTTTCAAATCAACAAAGAATCTCTTATTTTGCTAATAAGTCATATCACTCGGGAATATTTCAGCGACTTGATGATTTGTATTATCAATAAATCACGGAAGAGGATTATTATACATAGCAAACAATGAAAATAAATTCTTATCCAAAAAATTATCAGATATTACTGTCTCACCAATAGCGTCTAATTGGGGGTTTTCTAATCTATATCAATGGTTTGCTTTGTAGATTTCCAGCTCCTTTTCTTATACCTTATCAAAAATTTTGTAACAATAAAACTCAACTAATCAATCTAAGTTTAGCATTAGTTTTATTGAACAGATATCCGATATGCATAAATCATATCACTTTTTTAGCATGTTTTTAGGCACAATTTAGGGTGAAATTGGTGTTAAACCGTTCTTAATTGATTGTTATTAACTCAATTTCACAGTTTTTGTGATTTTAGAAGTGTCAAATGGCAAATTTTGGGGCAAAAATGTGATTTTCAGAAGTTCGGAAGTCGGGATGGGCGTCCTGACCTGGTCAATAGACCAGGATGGGCATCCAGGACTTGGGACGATCGTCCTGACTTGGTTAACAGGCTGGGATGGGCATCCCAGATCTAGGACGGGCGTCCCGAATGCCTGGTCAAAGTCCCACATCAAATCTTTGAGAGAAATTCACCTAGTTCCCCTACTATGAATACCACATGCGTTCCTTAGTTGAAATCATCCCTTCCCACTTGATCTGAATCATTCAGTGACTTCAAGTATACATTTTTCTATAGTATACAAGTCATTGAGTGATCTCAGGTGTTTCATTCAAGTAGCTTAGTATACAAGAGTTTCTCGTTTTCTTTGCTTTCTGAGAGTCTGTCTCAGAATCTTAGATTACGACTAGATATGGTTCATTTTTGGTATCACAGAATACCGGGATTTCGTTAGGAGATCCTAAGAGAGATAGGGTGCGTGTTCTTAGTCAGATTAGGACAATTTGCTTAAGCCCGGGATGTAAGGTAAAGTAATTGCTACTAGGTCTGAGAAGCGTTCTCTGAAGGCTCTGCCGAGCAGAGTAGGATCGAGCAATCAGAAGCGTACAGGAGCTGCAGCACTGGCTGGACCTGCATAAAGTGGTGACTACTTTATGATAGTGGGTCCCTGTTGCATTGTGTGCGTGTGTCACAATTTGTAAAGATAAGAAAATGAAGTAAATCAATGCAATCTTAACAAGTGAAAGTGTACACTGGTCAACAAGTAATATAAGTGTGCCAATACGAATGCAAATACGATTGTACAAATGGTTAAAAGAATAAAAGAATAAAGAGTGATGAATCATGAATAGAAATTGGTCTAATGCTACGGCAATGCTACTCCTAAAGAAAAACTAAACTAACAGTTAAAGGTCAGTCTATTGGAAAAAACCACAAGAGTACTGCTGGTAATACAATGCTGCGGCATTCACGCCCAAAATGTAAGTATAAACCAGAGATGAATCTAAATATACAAACATGCTTTCAGTTTCAAGATCAATGCTACAGCGTACCTGGTTCCACCCAGATTACTTGATCTACTAGTCTAGATCCCCGATAACATCGTCTCATGGAGTACGAAGTACCATTGACCTAGAGCAACACTAGTCAGTGAATTTGGTCATGTCCCCTGCAATGTTGAGCGCACTCTCGTGCGTCTCAATCTAGTGCCACATAATTATCATGTCCACTAGCTCCCCTCCGCTAGAAGGCCAGATACTCGTTCGATTCATACGTTGGATAGTCGTAACAGCAAGTGATGTTAAATCAATTTAATGTAATTACATGAATAAACCAAGCATGCCCCATACAAGCAGTAATCATAAAAACAAAAAGCAATGCTACAACATACTCGTCATCATAATCCAAATAGTGCACTCAACATGTTCATACTTAACTATGCCACTGCATCTTCAGGCTAAAAATATATGTTCAGTATAGAGAATAACGAAATCCATGAATTAAAGTAATGTAACAAAAATACTCCCATCGTCATGGTACATAATTCCATTACAAAACAAGTTTAATCAATTCATAAAAGTCACCTTCAACTCATGCCCAATATTCAAGCAAGAATCTATACAAGACAATGAACAATAATGAGGAAATGGGCAGAGAATTACTCGGGTCTGAGATCACGCTGCTACCTAAATCAGTTTAATCACGCTTGTCTAGTGCTATTCTCCTCTGCTTGATGCCGCGACGTCCTTTCTGCTCAGCTGATGAACACTTCAGCAAGTCACCCTGCTCACTCTTGGGTTTTTCCCTACTGAAAGTTAATCTAAAACTAAAAAGAAAAGCTAAACAGTACTACCGAAATGCTATTGAACTATCTAAAAATAAGAAAAACCAATCTCTCTTTAAAATGCTTGATATGCATAAATCATATCACTTTTTTAGCATGTTTTTAGGCACAATTTAGGGTGAAATTGATGTTAAATCGTTCTTAATTGATTGTTATTAACTCAATTTCACAGTTTTTGTGATTTTGGAAGTGTCAGGTGAAAAGTACAAGAAAATGGCAAATTTTGGGGTAAAAATGTGATTTTTAGAAGTTCAAAAGTCGGGATGGGCGTCCCGAACCCAGGACAGGCATCCTGACCTGGTCAACAGACCAGGACAGGTGTCCAAGACTTGGGACGGCCGTCCTGACCTGGTCAACAGGCCGGGACGGGTGTCCCAGATCCAGGACGGGCGTCCCGAGCCCCAGTTCAGAATCCCACATCGATTTTTAAAGAGAAATTCACCCAGTTCCCCTACTATAAATACCCCAGGCATTCCTCAATTGAAATCATTCCTCTCCACTCGGTCTGAGTCATTTAGTGACTTCAAGTATACAGTTTTCCATAGTATACAAGTCACTTAGTGTTCTCAGGTTTTAGTATAGGTTTATTTATATTCTTAGAGAGTGTCTCGTGTTCTTTGTTTCTGAGAGTTTGTCTCAGATCCTAGAATACAACTAGATAGGTTCGTTTTCGGTATTCATAGAATACCTGGGATTTCATTAGGAGATCCTAAGAGGTCACTAGGCGTTCGAAGAGTCATTCAACAAGGCTGTGCTTAAGCTGGGTATTAAGGTAAAGTACAACTACTAGGCTGAGGAAGCGTCCTCCGAAGGTTTTGTCGAGCAGAGTCGGGTCGAGTAGTCCAACATATACAAGCAGTTGCTCCATCAGCGGACTACGTAAAGGGTGAATACTTTATCGCATCGGCCCCCTTGTCCCTCTCTTTATATGTCTGTACTGTGTTCGTCCAAATACTAATTATGAATATTGGATTATGATTATATAAATATGTGTTATGCATGTTGAAGTACTTTATGATTTTCCGGAAATAGTCACCATCTTAACTTTCATTATGTCTGCATGTCTAATGTAGTTTCTTTTAAACTATATGTAGGGTTATAGACAACTCCTAACCACGGTCTAATCATAACCTGTTTAGTTTAACAAGCATTAATTTAGGACTTTCCCGTCGGAAAGCATTAATGTCTGCCATATTAGATGAAATAACCTATAGATCACCATATTTGTTAGAGTAGTCTAAGTAGGCTGAGTTTGTGTGTTTATGCTGGCGCTAGGGCAAGTGGCATGATCTCCTAAGTGACATAGGACTTTCATGGATGCCTTTAGCTCGAACCGTGAGTAGGGCCGTCAATGGCGATGGGGCGGTTTATCAGGTAACTCAGATGTGGTACACCTTTAGACCCAGTACATAATTGCCATCTAGACCAAGATATATCAAAAATATTCAAAGATAGGTCAATCAACATGTAGGAACAATATAACATAGAATCAGAACATTATCTATAAAATACTTTTTAGGTTTAGATAGACTTAAATCTAGTGGAGAATGAATCACCCTCTCATCAAAGATTTTGATGAATGATTGCATAACTGGATCATAAAATAAGAGTTAGGGTAAGAGGATAGTTACTACTAAGCCGTTACCACTTCCCTGGGAGTACGATAATTAATCTAATTAAAATCGTAGATACTTTCCAACAGACTAGCTACACGATAGGTACTCTACCTTAGGTTCTGATTGATTAAGTGACAGTATAGAGACTAAATGTGACAATTAGTCAGGCTAAGTCCTTAATTACTCATAATCAACATAATGTAAAATAACACCTATTTTAGTATATCAGTCGGAGCGCATCAGATTTTTGGCGCCGTTGCCGAGGAAATATCATAATGAATTTAGGATTCCTGATCAAAATTCTAGAGACTTATGATAGGTAACGGTAGTAACCTAGACCTTAGACCTAAACATTTATTTTATGCTAGTTAGACAATCAATTTCCGAAATATAGGGTTATCATAACTAATTAATTTTAGACATTATCTAAAATTAAGACATTTAGGATAATCAAATTTTAGAAAATTATTCTAAAACTATATTGAGGAAATTTAACTATTTTTGAAATAAAATATAAAAAGAGATAAAATGTTAAAAATTGAAAACCCAAAAAAAATGTATTTTTCTTGTTCAACAGTAAGTTGTTCTTCAACCCTATTGCTTGTCTTATTTTGTTCTTTCTTAGTTGTACATTTGCTGCTCTTTTTCGTGTTATTTCTATTATTTAATTTCGAAAAAAAATAATAATGAAAATGAAAATGAGGAAAGAATATTTTTCTTTTGAGCTGTCAATTTTGGCTTAGGTTTTAATTAGGAAGAAATGTCATTCTATGTTAGGCTTTTCTTAAGTTATGCTAGCTTTATTAGACAAGCTATGAAATAATTTTTCCTTAATAGCCAGACTTTTGAAAATTCTATGGAGAAAGGATGTTCCTTTTTTATGATAAATGCATGATATCTTTTTACTGAAGGAACTGTTTATTACTGCACCCATTATGACATCACTTGATTGGAGTTTTTTTTCCTGAATTGATATGTGATGCTAGTGACCATGTAGTAATGATTGTTTTAGGAAATCGGCATGATTAGAACCTTCATTTTATACACTATGCAAGTAAGACCTTTTACTGATGCCTAGTAGAACCATACCACTACTGAAAAGGGATTACTAGTCATTGTATATGATAATAGATTCATACCATATCTAGTTTCATCTAAAACAATAGTATGCACTGATCACTTTGAGATATCTGCTCAATAAAACTGTTGATGAACCATAATTGATTAAGTTATGTTTTATTGTTACTTGAATTTGATGTAGAAGTAAGGGGAAAAGACAAGGGGGTGAATATCTAGAAAAGCAAACCTTTGGTCTAGATTAGAAAACCCTGAGTTAGAGGCTATTGATGAAACAGTATATCTGATAAATTATATTTGGATGAGAATTTAATTTCATTGCTTGCTATGTATAATATTTCTCCTCCTTGGTTTATCGATACTGTAAATTATCTAGCCGCTAAGATATTCCCGAGTGATATGACCTATCAGCAAAAGAAGAGATTCTTTGTTGATTTAAAATATTACTACTCGGCAGATCCCTCTTCTATTTCAAATTTTTGCAGATCAGTTGATCAGAAGATGTGTCCTAGAAGACGAAGGCCACAAGATTCTGGAGCAATGCCATCAAGGATCTACGTGAGACCAATTGACTGCTATCAACACTGTCCGGAAAGAGTTGGAAGCAGGATCTTATTGGCCCATAATATTCAAGGATTCTATATCCTTGATACAGTCCCACAATGCTCGCCAACTAAAGGTAACACGTCTTCCAGAGATCGTCTACCCCAGCGACGTATACAGAGTGTTGCAACCTTTGATATATGGGGTATTGATTGAATCCTTTTCTCTTTCTTCCTGTGAAAACAATTACATCATAGGAGTCTTGGAACACTTTTTAAAAACAGCCTGAAGCACAGGCATTACTGATGCATTCCGATTGGTATGCTAAAAGATAGGCTTTTATTTACCTATGTCGATTATGAGTAATTAATGACTGAGTCTTACTAACTGTCACTTTAGCATTCAATTGTTGTCACTTAATCAATCAGAACCTAAGGCAGAGTACCTATCGTGTAGCTAGTTCTTGGAAAGTATCTACGATTTTAATTTATTAATATCGTACTCCCAGGGAACTGGTAACGGCTTAGTAGTAACTATCCCTTAATCCTAACATTCATCTTATTTATCTAATCAGACAATCGATAATCAATACTTTGAGATTGATTGGTGATCCCAATCACCCATAACAAGCAAATAGCATTCAAGAGTAGACAGGCATTCATCAATTTAAGCTCAGTTATTACAATTTGTTTGACCTTATCTTCGAACATTTTAGATATATCTTGATCTCTAAGGTAATTATGAAATGTAACCATCTGTTTACCATATCCGAGTCACCTAGTGTATTCACCCCTACCTTGGGATGATCCTTCTCATCTGTCGGATTAAAGTATCCATGAACGGTACCCTATGTCACTTCGGTATCATGTCACTTAGCCCTAGGATTGGCCTAGCATACAAACTCAGCTTTATTAGGGTACTCTAACAAACATGGTGATCTATTTTGTTATTTCTTCCTAATCTGGCAGACCTTTTACAATCTGTTAAACTAAACCGGTTATGATTCAGACCTTGGTTAGGAGTTGTCTATAAACCTAGTTTAATTTAAAAGGACACGACAGTTTAACATTCATAATGATAATTCTAGCTCTATGATCTTCCCGGGAAAATGAACAGTATCTCAAATTGTAAAACATACATGATATATAAATTCAGTATCAAAATAATATTCAGATAAAATAATTCATAAACATACAGAACCTCGTCTAGGGGACCAACTATCATAAAGTAGTCACCGCTTTATGCAGGTCCAGCCGGCGCTGCAGCTCTTGTATGCTTCTGACTGCTCGATCCTACTCTACTCGGCAGAGCCTTCAGAGAACGCTCCTCAGACCTAGTAGAAATTGCTTTACCTTACATCTCGGGCTTAAGCAAATTGCCCTAATCTGACTAAGAACACGCACTCTATCTCTCTCTTAGGATCTCCTAACGAAATCCCGGTATTCTGTGATACCAAAAATGAACCCTATCTAGTCGTAATCTAAGATTCTGAGACAGACTCTCAGAAAGCAAAGAAAATGAGAAACTCTCTAAGAATAGAAATAAACTTATACTGAGACCTGAGTCGCTAAGTGACTTGTATACTATGGAAAACTGTATACTTGAAGTCACTAAATGACTCAAATCGAGTGGAGAGGGATGATTTCAACTTTTAGAGGCCTGGGGTATTTATAGCAGCTTCCTGGAGTGAAAATCTCCAAAAATTTCGATGTGGGACAACTTCTGGTGCTTGGGATGCCCATCCTGAGCTTGGGACGGCCGTCTTGGTGCTTTGACTGGGTCAGGACGCCTGTCCCGAACTCAACATTTCCAAAAATTGCATTTTTGCCCCAAAATTTGCTGTTTTCGTGCAATTTGCTCCTGAAACTCCCAAAATCGAAATTTAAGCAATTTTATGTTAATGTGATTCAATTAAGATCAAATAAATTCAAATATTGCCCTAATTTATGTCTAAAAACATGCTAAAAAGGGTATATGATTTGTGCATATCAATTACCTACTAATGATGTTAAAGTCATGTGTAGATTCTGTGAGAAACTGTTTTCTAGATTCAGATGTGCCTATGTATCAAATTTGTGAAGTCTGCCAAGTACCACACTTTAGCAGGGATTGCTATGGGAATGAAATACTGACCATTCCAAAAAGAGGTAGGAGTAGGTTACTGCAGAATGGTGCTCCAATGGGAAACACATACAATCCCTACCGAAGAAATCATCCGGGATTTAGTGGAGGAATAACTCTGGAGCTAAAAACTTCTAGAAAATACCACCACAACAAAGTCCCTAGCCACAGAATCAACAGATGAGATGCTGTTAATGGTCAAACCCGTTTACCATGACAGAAGTGTCGTCATAGGAAGCTTGTGTTATAATGGATCAAGATAACACTAGTAAAAAGGTAAACGGGCAACAATTAGAGCTATCCAATTGCGAGCAAGTGACCTACAGACCAAGCAGTTGATACGCGAAAATCGTATCACCTTTTTAGCATGTTTTTACGTATGAATTTGGGTGAAATCAAGGGCAATTTGATCTTGATTGTTCATTATTCACTTAATTTCACAGTTTTTATAATTTTGGAAGTGTCAGGTGCAATGTAGACGAAAACAGCAAATTTTGGGGCAAAAACGCAATTTTTAGAAATGTTGACTCGGTCAAAGGTCCGGGACGGGCGTCCCGACCAAGTCAAGGCACCTGGACGGGCGTCCAGGACCCGGGACGGGCGTCCCGACCTGGTCAACAGACCAGGACGGGCGTCCCGAGCCGCCAGAAGCAATCCCACATCGAATTTTTCAGAGATTTTCACTCCGGGAAGCTGCTATAAATACCCCAGGCCTCCAGCAGTTGAATTCATTCCTCTCCACTCGATCTGAGTCATTTAGTGGTGTCCAGTGTACAATTCTCTAGTACACAACTCACTCAGAGACTCGGATCTCAGTTTTCTTTCTTGTTAGTGTTTTGTTTTAGTTTCTGAGAAATAGTCTCAGATCTTAGGTTTCTATAGATAGGTTCGTTTCTGGTATTCATAGAATACCCGGGATTTCGTTAGGAGATCCTAAGAGGGCTCTAGGCGTTCGAAGAGTCAGTCCACATGGCTAGGCTTAAGCCCAGGATGTAAGGTAAAGTCTAGCTACTAGGCTGAGGAAGCGTCCTCCGACAGTTCTGGCGAGCAGAGTCGGGTCAAGCAATACGGCATATACAGCAGTACGCTCCATCGGTGAGACTTCGTGAAGGGTGAATTCTTTATGGCATCGGTCCCCCTGTCCCTCTCTTATACATTGTTATTGTGTTTGTCCAAATAACTGTTTGAATACCAAATTATGTTTTTATGAATATTTGTTATTTATGTTGAAGTATTATGTTTTTCTAGAAATGGCCACCTGCTTAAATATCCATTATGTCTGCATGTTTATTGCCGTTCTTTTAAACTGAAATTAGGGTTATAGACAATTCCTAACCACGGTCTATTCATAACCTGTTTAGTTTAACAGGCATCAATTAGTATTGGTGTCTGCCATACTAGATAAAATAATCTGCAGAACACCCCGTTGGTTGAAAGTAGTCTAGGTAGGCTGAGTAGAGTTTTATGACGGCGGTTATGCGACGAGCAGTATGATCCCCAAAGTGACATAGGGCGGTCATTGCTGACTTTAGTCCGAGCCGTGAGTAGGGCCGTTACCCTTAACGGTGGGGCGGTAGCGTAGAAACTCAGATGTGGTAGCCTTTTGACACAGAGCATAATTGCAATCCAGGCCAAGACATGTCTAAAACACTCGAATATAGGTCAATCAACGTATAGTAACAGTATAACATAAAATCAGGATCTAATCTTTAAAACACTTTCAGGTTTAGCTAGACTTAAACCTAGTGGAGAATGAATCACCCTCTCATCAAAATTATTGATGAAGATTGCATAACTGGATTATAAGATAAGAGTTAGGAAGAAAGGCTAGTTACTACTAAGCCGTTGCCATAGAGACTAAATGTGACAATTAGTCAATCACAGTCCTTAATTATTCATAATCAACATAGGGTAAAATAACACCTATTTAGCACATCGGTCGGAAACGCATCAGCGGTATCAACCGGTCGATAGATATAGAGGAGTTTGGCATTGTATCAGGAGTATAGCTGTGGAGGAGCTTGCGTCCCCTGCATACTAGTCAGTTGTGTGAAACTTCCCTGAGGAAGTCTCAATTATTTGGGCCCAGATCTGAACCACTGGAGCCCCCTACCACCACGGCTTAGCCAAAGCTTCAGGTATCTTTAATGCCATTCAAAACTTGCATGCAATACCTTCACTGACATTGGCAGGTAGGCACACCAATCTAAAGAAGTCTCATTCCTAGACACGTTCCTTCTGGACACGTTGCTACGATTACGAGAAACTTTTCAAATGATTCGAGGAAGCAGTCCTTGGGGCTCGAGCTAAGAGTCAAGGGCACTTCAGTGATAGCACATGACTGGGGTGAAGAGCCAATTGGAAGATCAAAGCAGACCCTTCTACTCGATACATGAAGGGAGTTCTTCTAACCCTCATCTTTCGCTACTTTGTTTAAAATTTTGTTTTCTTTCTATTTTATTTTCATTTCGTGGTTTGTTTTTAAACTCTTATTTCTCAAATAAGTGTGGGGTAAGAGTTTTATTTGTTTGGTTTCCTATATTCCCCTTAGTTAGTCGAATAAGTATGGGGTAAGAATTCTCTGTTTTGTTTTATTTCTTCTTGTTTTCAAATAAGTGTGGGGTAATTCAGATATGCATGAACACTGAGGACATCGTCAGACATAAGTGTGGGGTAGCAATGCACAGTGCACTGTAGTAGGAAAACATTTTTGCATGATTTTTGCATGTCTTTCCCGTATTTTCACACCCTTCCAAATTGTTTTCCAAAATTTTTCACTCATTCAGACTTCAAAATGCAGTATGATTGGTAAAGAATTGCTGATGTCTATGATATGTAGGTAGAATGTTATGATCAGTAAGAGACAACGTGATGACTTTCTTGAATTTATCGATTAGAAATAGGGAATTCCTGATAATTGAGCACAACTTAGTTTGGATTAGAGACCTCAACCAAATACCTTTTCAAAACATAACTAGATAAGATTAGACCAGTTGAGGATGTATTGGCAATCAAAATGACTAGATGATGCTTTGAGCTGAAAGTGAAAAGAAAAAAAAAGAGAGTTAATTAAATAGGGTAGTTTGCAAGCGGCCTTTGCTACTCGAGCACCACTCCTTAGGGGAACTTAAAGCCAGATGCCCTAAGGTCGTGTAGGTCTGGAAGTCATCGGAGTGGGACTCGCTACATGGGTAGTTAAAGTTGACGTGTGAAAGCAGACACAAAATACCCTAAAAAATCAATAAAAGATAAATCAATAAATGCTAAATTAAAAAAATTCTTGTCACAAAGGCTCAGAACTCAGAAAGTTGTTTGTTGTTGGTATGTCTAGCGACGGGTCGAAATATTATCTGGTAAGAGTCTAGATGAGAGTATATTATGTTGACAATCTAGTCTGGACTAGTACACACACTACTCATCAGGAAGACCTTGTGACTGGGAGAAGAGTTTAATCTAGTTATTAAGTTGTTAAACCTGCTTGACCATGATAATCTACTAGAGATATTTGAGACCTTGTCATAGCAACTGAACCAGTCAGACCTGAGTTGCAAATTATCTGATTTAGTGATGAATTTTGGAGTAAAAACATGGCTAGTGATTCGTTCTGATTGGTATGCTAAAAGATAGGTTTTATTTACCTATGTCGATTATGAGTAATTAAGGACTGAGTCTTACTAACTGTCACTTTAGCATTCAATTGTTGTCACTTAATCAATCAGAACCTAAGGCAGAGTACCTATCGTGTAGCTAGTTCTTGGAAAGTATCTACGATTTAATTTATTAATATCGTACTCCCAGGGAACTGGTAACGGCTTAGTAGTAACTATCCTCTTAACCTAACTCTTATCTTATGATCCAGTTATGCAATCGTTCATCAATATCTTTGATGAGAGGGTGATTCATTCTCCACTAGGTTTAAGTCTAATTAAGCCTAAAAGTGTTTTACCGATAATGTCCTAACTCTATGTTATACTATTCCTACATGTTGATTGACCTATCTTCGAGTATTTAAGACATGTCTTGGCCTGGATTGCAACTATGTACTGAGTCTAAAGGTGTACCACATCTAAGTCAACTGATAAACCGCCCCATTGCCATTGACGGCCCTACTCACGGTTCGAGCTAAAGGCATCCATGAAAGCCCTATGTCACTTAGGGGATCATGCCGCTCGCCCTAACGCCGGCATAAAAATACAACTCAGCCTACTTAGACTACTCTAACAAATAGGGTGTTCTGTAGGTTATTTTATCTAATTTGGCACACACCAATGAGTCCTAAATTGATGCCTGTTAAACTAAACAGGTTATGATTAGACCGTGGTTAGGAATTGTCTATAACCCTAAATTTAGTTTAAAAGAAACTACATTAGACATGCAGACATAATGAATATTAAGCAGGTGGCCATTTCCGGAAAATCATAAGAACTTAAATATGCATAACAAATACTCATAGAATCATAATCCAATAAACATAATTAATTTTTGGACGATCACAATACAAACATATAAAGAGAGGGACAGGGGGACTGATGCCATAAAGAAATCACCCTTTACTTAGTCTCGCCGATGGAGCAATTGCTTGTATATGTTGTACTGCTCGACCCGACTCTGCTCGACAGAACTTTCGGAGGACGCTTCCTCAGCCTAGTAGCTGGACTTTACCTTAATACCCAGCTTAAGCCCAGCCCTGTGGACTGACTCTTCGAACGCCTAGAGCCCTCTTAGGATCTCCTAACGAAATCCTGGGTATTCTATGAATACCAGAAACGAACCTATCTATCGTAGCCTAGGATTTGAGACTAATTCTCAGAAACAAAGAAAACGAGACACTATATAGAAATAAAAGAAACTTCTATTGAACCCGAGTCTCTCAGTGACTTATGTACTCGAGAAAAATGTACACTTGAAGTCACTAAATGACTCAGATCGAGTGGAGAGGAATGATTTCAACTGAGGAAGGCCTGGGGTATTTATAGCAGTTTTCTGGAGTGAATATTTCCAAGAATTTTGATGTGGGATTTGGACCAGGCATCCGGGATGTCCGTCCTAGATTGGGACGCCCGCCCCGGTCTGTTGACCAGGTTAGGACGCCCATCCTGATTCGGAACGCCCACCCCGATGTATGAACTTCTGAAAAATTGCATTTTTGCCCCGAAATTTGCCATTTTCTTCTACTTTTCACTTGACACTTCCAAAATCATAAAATCTGTGAAATTGAGTTAATAACAAACAATTAAGACCGATTTGCCCTCAATTTCACACTAAATTATGCCTAAAAACATGCTAAAAATGTGATATGATTTATGCATATCAGTTAGAAATTTTAAGTGACTGCACTTATGATTTAAAATTACTAACTTCAGGTAGACTTTGCTTGAGGACAAGCAAAAAGCAAAGTGTGGGGTTATATGGTATGCATAAATCATATCACTTTTTTAGCATGTTTTTAGGCACAATTTAGGGTGAAATTGATGTTAAATCGTTCTTAATTGATTGTTATTAACTCAATTTCACAGTTTTTGTGATTTTAGAAGTGCCAGGTGAAAAGTACAAGAAAATGGCAAATTTCGGGGTAAAAACGTGGTTTTCAGAAGTTCGGAAGTCAGGATGGGCGTCCCGAACCCAGGACAGGCATCCTGACCTGGTCAACAGACCAGGATGGGCGTCCAGGACTTGGGACGGCCGTCCTGACCTGGTCAACAGGCCGGGACGAGCGTCCCAGATCCAGACCTGATCATATTTCTGGAATTTTATTATAAAATTCTAGCAAATAACTGAATAGTGCAAAAATAAATTCCAGCTGACTTGTGAAGTTTTTGTCTTTTTCCTCCATGCTGCAGAATCCTCTACTAAATTCCAGCTCCAGCTGCCACGTTTTGAATAAGTTAAAAATAAAATAAATTCTGAAAAATGGCTAAATAATAAATCTAAAATTTTATTCTCTTTTTACCCTTGTTGCAATAAATTAATTCAAATTAATTCCCAAATAATAATCAATAAATACAGCTCGTACAAATATTTGAAAATTAATTAAATTTAATTGACATTTCAACAATAAAACCGCATTTTTAGTAAAAAGAGGGAAAATATCAAATCAACACATTTTAATTCCATTTTCCAAATAAATTCAGTTAATTCCAAAGTAAAACGTGGCAAATTAAATGTGAATAACTCTATTATTTTAGAGTTATCAGTCCCCTAGACGAGGTTCTGTATGTTTATGAATTATTTTATCTGGATATTGATTTGATACTGAATTTATATATCATACATGTTTTACAATTTGAGATGATATCCATTTTCCCGGGAAGATCATAGAGCTAGAATTATCATTATGAATGTTGAACTGTCGTGTCCTTTTAAATTAAACTATGGTTATAGACAACTCCTAACCAAGGTCTGAATCATAACCAGTTTATTTTAACAGACTGTAAAAGGTCTGCCAGATTAGGAATAAATAACAAAACACATCACCATGTTTGTTAGAGTACCCTAATAAAGCTGAGTTTGTACGCTAGGCCAATCCTAGGGTTAAGTGGCATGATACCGAAGTGACATAGGGGACCGTTCATGGATACTTTAATCCGACAGATGAGAAGGATCATCCCAAGATAGGGGTGAATACACCAGATAACTCAGATATGGTAAACAGATGGTTACATTTCATAATTTCCTTAGAGATCAAGATATATCTAAAATGTTCGAAGATAATAATGCTGCTCCGACTGATATGCTAAAATAGGTGTTGTTTTACCCTATGTTGATTATGAGTAATTAAGGACTTAGATTGACTAATTGTCACATTTAGTCTTTATGCTGTTACTTAATTAGTCAGAACCTAAGGCAGAGTACCTATCGTGTAGCTAGTCTGTTGGAAAGTATCTACGATTTTATTTAAATTAAATATCGTACTCCCAGGGAAGTGGTAACGGCTTAGTAGTAACTATCCTCTTACCCTAACTCTTATCTTATGTTCCAGTTATGCAATTTTTCATCAAAATCTTTGATGAGAGGGTGATTCATTCTCCACTAGGTTTAAGTCTATTTAAGCCTAAAAGTATTTTACAGATAATATCCTGATTCTATGTTATATTGTTCCTACATGCTGATTGACCTATCTTCGAGTATTTTAGATATATCTTGGCATGTATTGCAACTATGTACTGAGTCTAAAGGTGTACCACATCTGAGTTACCTGATAAACCGCCCCATCGCCATTGACGACCCTACTCACGGTTCGAGCTAAAGGCATCCATGAAAGCCCTATGTCACTTAGGGGATGATACGCGAAAATCATATACCTTTTTTAGCATGTTTTTATGTATGATTTAGGGTGAAATTGATAGGAAATCGATCTTAATTGATTGTTATTTACTCAATTTCACAGTTTTTATGATTTTGGAAGTGTCAGGTGAAAAGTAGACGAAAACAGCAAATTTTGGGGTAAAAATGCAATTTTTGGAAATGTTGACTTGGTCAACATTCCGGGACGGGCTTCCCGAATTCAGGACGGGCGTCCCGACCCAGTCAGACCACCAGGACGGGCGTCCCAATCCAGGACGGGCATCCCGAAGCACCAGAATTTGTCCCACATCGAATGTTTTTGGAATTTTTCACTCCAGAAAGCTGCTATAAATACCCCAGGCCTCCAGGAGTTGAATTCATCCCTCTCCACTCGATCTGAGTCATTAAGTGGTTTCCAGTGTACAATTTTCCAGTACACAACTCACTCAGAGACTCAGATCTCAGTTTTCTTTCTTATTAGTGTTTGTTTTAGTTTCTGAGAAATAGTCTCAGATCTTAGGTTTCTATAGATAGGTTCGTTTCCGGTATTCATAGAATACCCGGGGTTTCATTCGGAGACCCTAAGAGAGCTCTAGGCGTTCGAAGAGTCAGTCCACAGGGCTGGGCTTAAGCTGGGTATTAAGGTAAAGCCCAGTTACTAGGCTGAGGAAGCGTCCTCCGAAGGTTCTAGCGAGCAGAGTCAGGGCGAGCAATACGACGTATACAGCAGTACGCTCTGTCGGCGAGACTACGTAAAGGGTGATTTCTTTATGGCATCAGTCCCCATACCCCTCTCATATATATTTTATTGCTTTGTCCTAAACATCAATTATGAATATCAGATTACGGTTTTTATGAATAGTTGTTTTGTATGTTGAAGTTATTATGTTTTTCTGGAAATAGCCAGCCACCTGCTAAATATTCACTATGTCTGCATGTTTAATTTGTTCTTTTAAACTAACGTTAGGGTTATAGACAATTCCTAACCACGGTCTAATCATAACCTGTTTAGTTTAACAGGCATCAATTAGTATTGGTGTCTGCCATGCTAGATAAAATAACATGCTGAACACCCTGCTTGTTAAAGTAGTCTAGGTAGGAGTCGAGCTGAGTCCGATTATGCCGGCGGCTAGGGCAAGCGGTATGATCCCCGAAGTGACATAGGGCTTTCATGGATGCCTTCGTCCCGAACCGTGAGTAGGGCCGTCATTAAGGTAGGGCGGTTTATTAGAGACCTCGGATGTGGTACGCCTTTAGACACAGAACATAGTTGCAATCCAGGCTAAGATGCATCTAAAATACTCGAAGACAGGTCAATCAACATATAGGGACAGTATAGCATAGAATCAGAACTCATCTTTAAAACACTTTTAGGATTAATTAGACTTGAACCTAGTGGAGAATGGATCACCCTCTCATCAAAGATATTGATGAAGATTGCATAACTGGATCATAAGATAAGAGTTAGGATAAGAGGCTAGTTACTACTAAGCCGTTGGCACTTCCCTGGGAGTACGATATTTATTTAATAAAATCATAGATACTTTCCAATAGACTAGCTACACGATAGGTACTCTGCCTTAGGTTCTGGCTGATTAAGTGACACCATAGAGACTAAATGTGACAATTAGTCAATCACAGTCCTTAATTATTCATAATCAACATAGGGTAAAATAACACCTATTTAGCATGTCAACCGGAATCGCATCAGATTTTTGGCGCCGTTGCCGGGGAAATATGATAATGAATTTAGGATTCCTGATCAAAATTCTAGAGACTTATGATAGGTAACGGTAGTAACCTAGACCTTAACCGAACACTTCTCTTATACTAGTTAGACAATCAATTTCCAAAATATAGGATTATCATAACTAATTAATTTTAGATATTATCTTGAATTAAGACACTTAGGATAATCAAATTTTAGAAAATTATTCTAAAACCGTATTGAGGAAATTTAATTGCTTTCGAAATATAAAAAAAAATGTTAAAAATTTAAAATCCAAAAAGAATGTATTTTTCTTGCTCAATTGTAAGCTGTTCTTTTCCCTATCTCTTGTTCTTTCTTAGTTGTTTTCTTAGTTGTACATTTGTTGCTCTTTTTCGAAAAAATAAAAATGGAAATGAGGATAGAATATTTTTCTGAGTTGTCAATTTTTGGCTAAGGTTTTAATCTGGAAGAAATATCATTGTGGAATTTTCTTAGGTCATGCTTAGTCTATTAGACAGAATCATGAAATAAAATTTTCTTTAATAGACAGACCTCTGAGTATTCTAATGAGAAAGGATGTTCCTTTTGTTTGATGATAATTGCATGAGATTGTTTAAACCGAAAGGAATTACTGCACCCATTATGGCATCACCTGATTGAAATCTGCTTTTTGAATTAATATGTGATGTAATGATGTAGTACGAATTGTTTGATGATAAGAAAGTTCATGCATGATAAATTCCGATCTTATCTAGTCTTGTCTAAAAACAATAGGTTACACCGATCACTCTATTTCGAATCCTTTTCCTTTCTTCCTTTGAACATAATTACATCATAGTAGTCGTGGAACATTTTTCGAAAATAGCCTGAACCACAGGCATTACCTACTAATGATGTTAAAGTCATGTGCAGATTCTAGTTGTTTTCCAGATTCAGAGTGCCAATGTTTTAGGAAGAAATGTTCAGCCTATGTATCAAATCTGTGAAGTCTGCTAACTACCACACTTTAGCAGGGATTTCTATGGGAATGACTGACCATTCCAAAAGAGGTAGGAGTAGGTTACTGCAGAATGCTGCTCCAATGGGAAATGCATACAATTCCAACTAGAGGAATCATACGGGATTTAGCTGAGGAATAATTCGGAAGCTGGAAACTTTCAGAAGACACCACCACAATAAAACCCACACTCGCAGAATCAACAAATGAGATACTGGCAACAATTAAAGCCTGACCAGTGCAAGCAAGTGATCTACCAAGTGGTAACGAAGGGTCGAAGGATATAGAGGAATTTGGCGTTGTATCAAGAGCATAGCAATGGAGGAGCTTGCATTCCCTGCATACCAATCAGCTGTGAGAAACTTCCCCGAGGAAGTCTCAAATACTTGGGCCCAGATCTATACAACTAGAGCCCCTACCACCACAGCTTTGCCAAAACTTCAGGTATCTTTTCTTCCATTCGAGACTTGCATGCCATACCTTCACTAACATTGGCAGGTAGGCACACCAATCCAAAGAAGTCTCATTCCTAGAAACGTTCCTTCTGGACACGTTGCTATGATTACGAGAAACTTTGCAGATGATTCGAGGAAACAGTCCTTGGGGCTTGAGTCATTCATCAAATGGATATGCCACTACCTAGAGCTCAACAATGAAGGATCGGAGTTGGCATCATCCGTTCCAATATCTAGAGCTTGCCGAGTCAAGAACACCTCAGCAATAGCACATGGCTAAGGTGAAGAGCCAATTGTCAGATCATAGAAAACCCTTCTGCTCGCGACATGAAGGGAGTTTTTCTAATCCTCATGTTCCTTTACTTTTATTTTCTTTGTTTGGTGTCCTGTTTTGTTATTTCTTTGGTTGTTTTATTTTCTCTCTTACCCTTAGTTAGTCAAATAAGTGTGGGGTAAGAGTTTTCTATTTTGTTTTTGCTCCTTGTTTTCAAATAAGTGTGGGGTAGTCTAGATATGCATGAACACTGAGGACAGTGTCAGAAATAAGTGTGGGGTAGCAGTGCACGGTGCACTGTAGTAGTTTTTGATAAACTTTTTGCATGATTTTGCTTGTTTTCCCCGTATTTTCACACTCTTCCAAAAAATTTTCAAAATTTTTTCTTTCAGACTTCTAAATACAGTATGATTGGTTAAACAATTGCTTATGTCTATGATATGTAGGTAGTATGTTGTGGTTAGTAGGAGATAATTGATAACTATTGCTGAACCCATTGATTAGAAGTAGGGAATTCCTGATAATTGAGCACAACTTAGTCTGGATTAGAGACCTCAACCGATTACCTTTTCAAAACTTAACTAGATAAAATTAGACCAGTTGCAGGATGCATTGACAATTGGAATGACTAGATGAGACTCTGAGCCAAAAGTGAAAAAGAAAAAAAAAATGAGCTAATTAAAATAGGGTAGTTTGCCAGCAGCCTTCGCTACTCGAGCACCACTCCTTTGGGGAACTTAAAGCCTGATGCCCTAAGGTCGTGTAGATCTGGGAGTCATCGGAGTAGGACTCGCTACATGGGTAGTTGAAGTTGACGTGTTCAAAGCAGACTCAAAATACCCTAGAAAATCTATAAACGAAAGGAATCAATAAATGCTAAATGATAGAATCTGATCACCAAAGCTCAGAACTCAGAAAGTTATCAGTTGTCAGTATGTCTAGCGATAGGTCGAAGTGTTATCTGGTAATAGTTAAGACAAGAGTTTATTGTGTTGACTACCTGGTCTGGACTAGTACACACACTACACATCAGGAAGACCTTATGACTAAGAGAAGAGTTCAACCTAGTTGTTAAATTGTTTTCTGCTCAATCCTAACAATCTACTAGAGACATTTGAGACCTTGTCATAGCAACCTAACCAGTCAGATATGTGTTAAGAATTATCTGAATAATTTTTGGAATAAAAACATGACTATAAATTTAAGTGACTGCACATATGATTTAGAATTACTAACTTCAGGTAGACTTTGCTTGAGGACAAGCAAAAAGCTAAGTGTGGGGTTATCTGATACGCAAAAATCATATACCTTTTTTAGCATGTTTTTATGTATGATTTAGGGTGAAATTGATAGGAAATCGATCTTAATTGATTGTTATTTACTCAATTTAACAGTTTTTATGATTTTGGAAGTGTCAGGTGAAAAGTAGACGAAAACAGCAAATTTTGGGGTAAAAATGCAATTTTTGGAAATGTTGACTTGGTCAACATTCCGGGACGGGCGTCCCGAAGCACCAGAATTTGTCCCACATCGAAGATTTTTGGAATTTTTCACTCCAGAAAGCTGCTATAAATACCCCAGGCCTCCAGGAGTTGAATTCATCCCTCTCCACTCGATCTGAGTCATTAAGTGGTTTCCAGTGTACAATTTTCCAGTACACAACTCACTCAGAGACTCGGATCTCAGTTTTCTTTCTTATTAGTGTTTGTTTTAGTTTCTGAGAAATAGTCTCAGATCTTAGGTTTCTATAGATAGGTTCGTTTCCGGTATTCATAGAATACCCGGGGTTTCGTTAGGAGACCCTAAGAGAGCTCTAGGCGTTCGAAGAGTCAGTCCACAGGGCTGGGCTTAAGCTGGGTATTAAGGTAAAGCCCAGTTACTAGGCTAAGGAAGCGTCCTTCGAAGGTTCTAGCGAGCAGAGTCAGGGCGAGCAATACGACGTATACAGCAGTACGCTCTGTCGGCGAGACTACGTAAAGGGTGATTTCTTTATGGCATCAGTCCCCATACCCCTCTCTTATATGTTTTATTGCTTTGTCCTAAACATCAATTATGAATATCAGATTACGGTTTTTATGAATAGTTGTTTTGTATGTTGAAGTTATTATGTTTTTCCGGAAATAGCCACCTGCTAAATATTCACTATGTCTGCATGTTTAATGTGCTCTTTTAAACTAACGTTAGGGTTATAGACAATTCCTAACCACGGTCTAATCATAACCTGTTTAGTTTAACAGGCATCAATTAGTATTGGTGTCTGCCATGCTAGATAAAATAACATGTTGAACACCCTGCTTGTTAATGTAGTCTAGGTAGGAGTCGAGCTGAGTCCGATTATGCCGGCGGCTAGGGCAAGCGGTATGATCCCCGAAGTGACATAGGGCTTTCATGGATGCCTTCGTCCCGAACCGTGAGTAGGGCCGTCATTAAGGTAGGGCGGTTTATTAGAGACCTCGGATGTGGTACGCCTTTAGACACAGAACATAGTTGCAATCCAGGCTAAGATGCATCTAAAATACTCGAAGACAGGTCAATCAACATATAGGGACAGTATAGCATAGAATCAGAACTCATCTTTAAAACACTTTTAGGATTAATTAGACTTGAACCTAGTGGAGAATGG
The DNA here is from genome assembly GCA_027405835.1 of Asclepias syriaca. NCBI lineage: Eukaryota > Viridiplantae > Streptophyta > Magnoliopsida > Gentianales > Apocynaceae > Asclepias > Asclepias syriaca. The sequence goes on from CM049932.1 coordinate 14,421,433, forward strand.
ATCACCCTCTCATCAAAGATATTGATGAAGATTGCATAACTGGATCATAAGATAAGAGTTAGGATAAGAGGCTAGTTACTAATAAGCCGTTGCCACTTCCCTGGGAGTACGATATTTATTTAATAAAATCGTAGATACTTTCCAATAGACTAGCTACACGATAGGTACTCTGCCTTAGGTTCTGGCTGATTAAGTGACACCATAGAGACTAAATGTGACAATTAGTCAATCACAGTCCTTAATTATTCATAATCAACATAGGGTAAAATAACACCTATTTAGCATGTCAACCGGAATCGCATCAGGGGATCATGCCGCTTGCCCTAACACCGACATAAACACACAAACTCAGCCTACTTAGACTACTCTAACAAACAGGGTGATCTCTAGGTTATTTTATCTAATATGGCAGATACCAAAGTCCTAAATTGATGCCCGTAAAAATAAACAAGTTATGATTAGACCGTGGTTAGGAATTATCTATAACCCTACATTTAGTTTAAAAGAAACTACATTAGACATGCAGACATAATGAATATTAAACTGGTGGCCATTTCCGGAAAATCATAAGAACTTCAACATGTATAACAAATACTCATAAAATCATAATCCAATAAACATAATTAATATTTGGACGGACACAGTACAGACATATAAAGAGAGGGACAGGGGGACTGATGCCATAAAGAATTCACCCTTTACTTAGTCTCGCCGATGGAGCAACTGCTTGTATATGTTGGACTGCTCGACCCGACTCTGCTCGACAGAACCTTCGGAGGACGCTTCCTCAGCCTAGTAGCTGGACTTTTCCTTAATACCCAGCTTAAGCCCAGCCCTGTGGACTGACTCTTCGAACGCCTAGAGCCCTCTTAGGGTCTCCTAACGAAACCCCGGGTATTCTATGAATACCAGAAACGAACCTATCTATCGTATCCTAGGATCTGAGACTAATTCTCAGTAACAAAGAAAACGAGACACTATCTAGAAATAAAAGAAAACTTATACTGAAATCTGAGGCGCTTGATACGCGAAAATCATATACCTTTTTTAGCATGTTTTTATGTATGATTTAGGGTGAAATTGATAGGAAATCGATCTTAATTGATTGTTATTTACTCAATTTCACAGTTTTTATGATTTTGGAAGTGTTAGGTGAAAAGTAGACGAAAACAGCACATTTTGGAGCAAAAACGCAATTTTTGGAAATGTTGACTCGGTCAAAGGTTCAGGACGGGCGTCCCGACCAAGCCAAGCCACCGGGAAGGGCGTCCAGGACCAGGGACGGGCGTCCCGACCTGGTCAACAGACCAGGACGGGCATCCCAATCCGGGACGGGCGTCCCGAGCCGCCAGAAGCTGTCCCACATCGAATTTTTCAGAGATTTTCACTCCGGGAAGCTGCTATAAATACCCCAGGCCTCCAGCAGTTGAATTCATTCCTCTCCACTCGATCTGAGTCATTCAGAGACTTCCAGTGTACAATTCTCGAGTACACAAATCACTGAGAGACTCGGGTTTCAGTTTCAGTTTTCTTTCTTTCTTTAGTGTTTCGTTTTCTTAGATTCTGAGAAATAGTCTCAGATCTTAGGCTTCGATAGATAGGTTCATTTTTGGTATTCATAGAATACCGGGATTTCGTTAGGAGATCCTAAGAGAGAGATATGGTGCGTGTTCTTAGTCAGATTAGGGCAATTTGCTTAAGCCCGGGATGTAAGGTAAAGCAATTGCTACTACGTCTAAGGAGCGTTCTCCGAAGGCTCTACCGAGCAGAGTAGGATCGAGCAGTCAGGAGCATACAGGAGCTGTAGCGCCGGCTGGACCTGCATAGAGTGGTGATTACTTTATGACAGTGGGTCCCCTAGACGAGGTTCTGTATGTTTACGAATTGTTTTATCTAAATATTAATTTGAATATCAGAGTACGATTCTTATGAATATCTGTTTTATATGTTGAAGTTCTTATGATTTTCCGGAAATGGCCACCTGCTTAAATATTCATTATGTCTGCATGTCTAATGCCGTTCTTTTAAACTGAAATTAGGGTTATAGATAATTCCTAACCACGGTCTATTCATAACCTGTTTAGTTTAACAGGCATCAATTAGTATTGGTGTCTGCCATACTAGATAAAATAATCTGCGGAACACCCTGTTGGTTGAAAGTAGTCTAGGTAGGCTGAGTAGAGTGTTATGTCGGCGGTTATGAGACGAGCAGCATGATACCGAAGTGACATAGGGTACCGTTCATTGCTGACTTTAGTCCGAGCCGTGAGTAGGGCCGTTACCCTTAACGATGGGGCGGTAGCGTAGAAACTCAGATGTGGTAGCCTTTAGACATAGAACATAGTTGCAATCCAGGCCAAGACATGTCTAAAATACTCGAATATAGGTCAATCAACATATAGGAACAGTATAACATAGAATCAGGACTCATCTATAAAACACTTTTAAGATTAATTAGACTTAAACCTAGTGGAGAATGGATCACCCTCTCATCAAAGTATTTGATGAAGATTGCATAACTGGATCATAAGATAGGAGTTAGGATAAAAGGCTAGTTACTACTAAGCCGTTGCCACTTCCCTGGGAGTACAATATTTAACTTAATAAAATCGTAGATACTTTCCAACAGACTAGCTACACGATAGGTACTCTGCCTTAGGTTCTGATTGATTAAGTGACATAAATTGAATGCTAAAGTGACAGTTAGTAAGACTCGGTCCTTAATTACTCATAATCGACATAGGTAAATAAAGCCTATCTTTTAGCATATCAATCGAAACGCATCAGATTTTTCGCGCCGTTGCCAGGGAAATATCATAATGAATTTAGGATTCCTGATCAAAATTCTAGAGGCTTATGATAGGTAACGGTAGTAACCTAGACCTTAGACTTACACTTATCTTACACTAGTTAGACAATCACTTTCCTAAATATAGGGTTATCATAACTAATTAATTTTAGATGTTATCTGGAATTAAGACACTTAGGATAATCAAATTTTAGAAAATTATTCTAAAACCATATTAAGGAAATTTAACTGCTTTCGAAAAAAAAAATTTAAAATTTAAAAACCGAAAAAAATGTATTTTTCTTGCTCAATGGTAAGTTATTCCTTTCCACTTCTCTTGTTCTTTCTTAATTGTTTTCTTAGTTGCTCTTTTTCGTGTTTTTCTTCTATTATTTAATTTCGAATAAAAATGGAAATGAGGATAAAATATATTTTCTTCTGAGTTGTAAAATGTTGGCTTAGATTTTTATCGGAAGGAAATTCCATTTTAGAATTTTCTTAGAGTCATGCATGCTTTATTAGGATGAGTTATGAAATAATGTTTCCTTAATAGCCAGACCTTTGAATGTTCTATTGAAAAAAGGATGTTCCTTTTGTTTTGTTGATAATTGCATGAGAACTTTTGAACCAAAAGGAATTATTGCACCCATTATGGCATCACCTGATTGGAATCTGCTTTTTGAATAATATGTGATGTAATGATGTAGTACGAATTGTTTAGGACAGAAACATGATAAGAAAGTTCATGCATGATAAATTCCAATCTTATCTAGTCTGGTCTAAAAACAATAGGTTACACTGATCACTCTGAGATATCTGTGTTCAATAAAACTAATGTTGAACCATAATTGATTATGTTAGGTTTTATTGTTACTTGAACTTGATATAGAATGAAGAGATAAGAAAAAGGGTTGAAAATCTAGAAAGCAAACCATTTGTCTAGATTAGAAAACCCCGAGTTAGAGGCTAGTGTAATACTGATAAATTTTTGGATGAGAACTTATTTGCATTGTTTGCTATGTATAATAATTATCATCTGTGGTTTATTGAAAATTATCTAGTCACTGAATAAGTTCCAAGTGATATGACTTATCAGTAAAAGAAGAAATTCTTTGCTGATTTGAAATATTACTACTGGGCAGTTTCTCTTCTATTCCAAATTTTTGAAGATCAGTTCATCAGAAGATGTGTCTCAAAAGATGAAGGACACAAGATTTTGGGAGCATTGCCCTAAAGAATCTACGGGAGACCAATTGACTACTATCAACACTGTCCGGAAAGTGTTGAAAGCAGGAGCTTGTTGACCTACCATAGTCAAGGACTTTTGTATCTTTGATATAGTCCTGCGATGCTTGCCAAATAACAAGTAACACATCTTCCAGAGATCATCTACCCTAGCGACGTACACAGAATGTTGCAACCGTTGATATCAGGGGTATTTCGAATCCTTTTCTCTTTCTTCCTTTGAACATAATTACATCATAGTAGTCATGGAACACTTTCCGAAACTAGCCTGAACCACATGCATTACCTACTAATAATGTTAAAGTCATGTGCAGATTCTAGTTGTTTTCCAGATTCAGAGTGCCAATGTTTTAGGAAGAAATGTTCAGCCTGTGTATCAAATCTGTGAAGTCTGCTAAGTACCACACTTTAGCAGGGATTGCTATGGGAATGACTAACCATTCCAAAAGAGGTAGGAGTAGGTTACTGCAGAATGCTGCTCCAATGGGAAATGCATACAATTCCAACTAGAGGAATCATACGGGATTTAGCTGAGGAGTAATTCGGAAGCTGGAAACTTTCAGAAGACACCACCACAGCAAAACCCCTACTCGCAGAAGCAATAGATGAGATACTGGCAACAATTAAAGCCAGACCAGTGCAAGCAAGTGATATACCAAGTGGTATCGAACGGTCGTAGGATATAGAGGAATTTAGCATTGTATCAGGAGCATAGCAATGGAGGAGCTTGCATTCCTTGCATACCAATCAGCTGTGAGAAACTTCCCCGAGGAAGTCTCAAATACTTGGGCCCAGATCTACACAACTGGAGCCCCCTACCACCATAACTTCGCCAAAACTTCAGGTATCTTTTCTTCCATTCGAGACTTGCATGCAATACCTTTACTAACATTGGCAGGAAGGCACACAAATCCCAAGAAATCTCATTGCTAGACACGTTCCTCCTGGACACGTTGCTATGATTGTGAGAAATCTTACAAATGATTCGAGGAAGCAGTCCGTGGGGCTCGAGCCATTCATCAAATGAATAGTCCACTACCTAGAGCTCGACGATGAAGGATCGAAGCTGACGTCATCCGTTCCAGTATCTAGAGCTTGCAGAGTCAGAAACACCTCAGCAATAGCACATGGCTAAGATGAAGAGCCAATTGACAAATCAGAGAAGACCCTTCTGCTCGCGACATGAAGGGAGTTTTTCTAATCCTCATATTCCTTTTATTTTATTTGTTTTGTGTTCTGTTTTGCTATCCTTCTTGTTTTGTTGCCTTATTTTCTCTCTTACCCTTAGTTAGTCAAATAAGTGTGGGGTAAGAGTTTTCTATTTTGTTTTTGTTTCTTGTTTTCAAATAAGTGTGGGGTAGTCTAGATATGCATGAACACTGAGGACAGTGTTAGACTTAAGTGTGGGGTAGCAGTGCACGGTGCACTGTAGTAGTTTTTGATAAACTTTTTGCATGATTTTGCTTGTTTTCCCCGTATTTTCACACCATTCCAAAAATTTTCAAAATGTTTCCGTCTTTCAGACTTCTAAATGCAGTATGATTGGTTAAACAATTGCTTATGTCTATGATATGTAGGTAGAATGTTATGGTTAGTAGGAGATAATTGATAACTATTGCTGAACCCATTGATTAGAAGTAGGGAATTCCTGATAATTGAGCACAACTTAGTCTGGATTAGAGACCTCAACCAATTACCTTTTCAAAACTTGACTAGATAAAATTAGACCAGTTGCAGGATGCATTGACAATTGGAAAGACTAGATGAGACTCTGAGCCAAAAGTGAAAAAGAAAAAAAATGAGCTAATTAAATTAGGGTAGTTTGCCAGCGGCCTTCGCTACTCGAGCACCACTCCTTCGGGGAACTTAAAGCCTGATGCCCTAAGGTCGTGTAGATCTGGGAGTCATCGGAGTGGGACTCGCTACATGGGTAGTTGAAGTTGACGTGTTCTAAGCAGACTCAAAATACCCTAGAAAATCTATAAACGAAAAGAACAATAAATGCTAAATGATAGAATCTGATCACCAAAGCTCAAAACTCAGAAAGTTATCTGTTGTCAGTATGTCTAGCGATAGGTCGAAGTGTTATCTAGTAATAGTTAAGACAAGAGTTTATTGTGTTGACTATCTGGTCTGGACTAGTACACACACTACACATCAGGAAGACCTTATGACTAAGAGAAGAGTTCAACCTAGTTGTTAAATTGTTTTCTGCTCAATCCTAACAATCTACTAGAGACATTTGAGACCTTGTCATAGCAACCTAACTAGTCAGACCTGTGTTAAGAATTATCTGAATAATTTTTGGAATAAAAACATGACTAGAAATTTAAGTGACTGCACATATGATTTAGAATCACTAACTTCAGGTAGACTTTGCTTGAGGACAAGCAAAAAGCTAAGTGTGGGGTTATCTGATACGCGAAAATCATATACCTTTTTTAGCATGTTTTTATGTATGATTTAGGGTGAAATTGATAGGAAATCGATCTTAATTGATTGTTATTTACTCAATTTCACAGTTTTTATGATTTTGGAAGTGTTAGGTGAAAAGTAGACGAAAACAGCACATTTTGGAGCAAAAACGCAATTTTTGGAAATGTTGACTCGGTCAAAGGTTCAGGACGGGCGTCCCGACCAAGCCAAGCCACCGGGAAGGGCGTCCAGGACTAGGGACGGGCGTCCCGACCTGGTCAACAGACCAGGACGGGCATCCCAATCCGGGACGGGCGTCCCGAGCCGCCAGAAGCTGTCCCACATCGAATTTTTCAGAGATTTTCACTCCGGGAAGCTGCTATAAATACCCCAGGCCTCCAGCAGTTGAATTCATTCCTCTCCACTCGATCTGAGTCATTCAGAGACTTCCAGTGTACAATTCTCGAGTACACAAGTCACTAAGAGACTCGGGTTTCAGTTTAGGTTTTCTTTCTTTCTTTAGTGTTTCGTTTTCTAAGATTCTGAGAAATAGTCTCAGATCTTAGGCTTCGATAGATAGGTTCGTTTTTGGTATTCATAGAATACTGGGATTTCGTTAGGAGATCCTAAGAGAGAGATAGGGTGCGTGTTCTTAGTCAGATTAGGGCAATTTGCTTAAGCCCGGGATGTAAGGTAAAGCAATTGCTACTAGGTCTAAGGAGCGTTCTCCGAAGGCTCTACCGAGCAGAGTAGGATCAAGCAGTCAGGAGCATACAGGAGCTGCAGCGCCGGCTGGACCTGCATAGAGTGGTGATTACTTTATGACAGTGGGTCCCCTAGACGAGGTTCTGTATGTTTACGAATTGTTTTATCTAAATATTAATTTGAATATCAGATTACGATTCTTATGAATATCTATTTTATATGTTGAAGTTCTTATGATTTTCCGGAAATGGCCACCTGCTTAAATATTCATTATGTCTGCATGTCTAATGCCGTTCTTTTAAACTGAAATTAGGATTATAGACAATTCCTAACCACGGTCTATTCATAACCTGTTTAGTTTAACAGGCATCAATTAGTATTGGTGTCTGCCATACTAGATAAAATAATCTGCGGAACACCCTGTTGGTTGAAAGTAGTCTAGGTAGGCTGAGTAGAGTGTTATGTCGGCGGTTATGAGACGAGCAGCATGATACCGAAGTGACATAGGGTACCGTTCATTGCTGACTTTAGTCCGAGCCGTGAGTAGGGCCGTTACCCTTAACGATGGGGCGGTAGCCTAGAAACTCAGATGTGGTAGCCTTTAGACATAGAACATAGTTGCAATCCAGGCCAAGACATGTCTAAAATACTCGAATATAGGTCAATCAACATATAGGAACAGTATAACATAGAATCATGACTCATCTATAAAACACTTTTAAGATTAATTAGACTTAAACCTAGTGGAGAATGGATCACCCTCTCATCAAAGTATTTGATGAAGATTGCATAACTGGATCATAAGATAGGAGTTAGGATAAAAGGCTAGTTACTACTAAGCCGTTGCCACTTCCCTGGGAGTACGATATTTAACTTAATAAAATCGTAGATACTTTCCAACAGACTAGCTACACGATAGGTACTCTGCCTTAGGTTCTGATTGATTAAGTGGCATAAATTGAATGCTAAAGTGACAGTTAGTAAGACTCGGTCCTTAATTACTCATAATCGACATAGGTAAATAAAGCCTATCTTTTAGCATATCAATCGGAACGCATCAGCGCTAAGTGACTTGTATACTGGCAAACTGTATACTTGAAGTCACTAAATGACTCAGATCGAGTGGAGAGGAATGATTTCAACTGAGGAAGGCCTAGGGTATTTATAGCAGCTTTCTGGAGTGATTTTCTCTCAAAAGTTCGATGTGGGACTTTGACCAGGCATCCGGGACGCCCGTCCTGGATTGGGACGCTCGTCCCGGCCTGTTGACCAGGTCAGGACGACCGTCCCGAGTCTTGGACGCTCGTCCTGGCCTGTTGACCAGGTCAGGACGCCCATCCTAATTCGGGACGCCCACCACGACATCTGAATTTATGAAAATCACATTTTTGCCCCGAAATTTGCCATTTTCTTCTACTTTTCACATGACACTTCCAAAATCACAAAAACTGTGAAATAGAGTTAATAACAATCAATTAAGACCGATTTACCCTCAATTTCACCCTAAATTATGCCGAAAAACATGCTAAAAATGTGATATGATTTATGCATATCATATAACCCCACACTTAGCTTTTTGCTTGTCCTCAAGCAATGTCTACCTGAAGTTAGTGATTTTAAATCATATGTGCAGTCACTTAAATTTTCTAGTCATGTTTTTATTCCAAAAATTATTCAGACAATTCACAACACAGGTCTGATTGGTTAGGTTGCTATGACAAGGTCTCAAATGTCTCTAGTAGATTATTATAATCAAGCAGGTTTAACAACTTAACAACTAGATTGAACTCTTCTCCCAGTTACAAGGTCTTCCTGATGTGTAGTTTGTGTACTAGTCTAGACCAGATAGTCAACACAATATACTCTCGTCTTAACTACTACCAGATAACACTTCAACCCGTCGCTAGACATACTAACAACAGACAACTTTCTCAGTTCTGAGCCTTGGTGATCAGATTTTTAATTATTTAGCATTTATTGATTTTTTTTCTTTTATAGATTTTTCAGGGTATTTTGAGTCTGCTTTAACACGTCAACTTTAACTACCCATGTAGCGAGTCCCACTCCGATGACTCCCAGACCTACACGACCTTAGGGCATCAGGCTTTAAGTTCCCCTAAGGAGTGGTGCTCGAGTAGCAAAGGCCGTGATGCGATTCCGGTTGACATGCTAAATAGGTGTTATTTTACCCTATGTTGATTATGAATAATTAAGGACTGTGATTGACTAATTGTCACATTTAGTCTCTATGGTGTAACTTAATCAGCCAGAACCTAAGGCAGAGTACCTATCGTGTAGCTAGTCTATTGGAAAGTATCTACGATTTTATTAAATAAATATCGTACTCCCAGGGAAGTGGCAACGGCTTAGTAGTAACTAGCCTCTTATCCTAACTCTTATCTTATGATCCAGTTATGCAATCTTCATCAATATCTTTGATGAGAGGGTGATCCATTCTCCACTAGGTTCAAGTCTAATTAATCCTAAAAGTGTTTTAAAGATGAGTTCTGATTCTATGCTATACTGTTCCTATATGTTGATTGACCTATCTTCGAGTATTTTAGATGCATCTTAGCCTGGATTGCAACTATGTTCTGTGTCTAAAGGCGTACCACATCCGAGGTCTCTAATAAACCGCCCTACCTTAATGACGGCCCTACTCACGGTTCGGGACGAAGGCATCCATGAAAGCCCTATGTCACTTCGGGGATCATACCGCTTGCCCTAGCTGCCGGCATAATCTGACTCAGCTCGACTCCTACCTAGACTACTTTAACAAGCAGGGTGTTCAGCATGTTATTTTATCTAGCATGGCAGACACCAATACTAATTGATGCCTGTTAAACTAAACAGGTTATGATTAGACCGTGGTTAGGAATTGTCTATAACCCTAACGTTAGTTTAAAAGAGCACATTAAACATGCAGACATAGTGAATATTTAGCAGGTGGCTATTTCCGGAAAAACATAAAAACTTCAACATATAACACAACTATTCATAAAATCGTAATCTGATATTCATAATTCATATTTAGAACAAAGCAATAACACATATAAGAGAGGGACATGGGGACCGATGCCATAAAGAAATCACCCTTTACGAAGTCTCGCCTACGGAGCGTACTGCTGTATATGTCGTATTGCTCGCCCTGACTCTACTCACCAGAACCTTCGGAGGACGCTTCCTCATCCTAGTAGCTAGACTTTACCTTACGTCCTGTGCTTAAGCCTAGCCCTGTGGACTGACTCTTCGAACGCCTAGAGCTCTCTTAGGATCTCCTAACGAAATCCCGGGTATTCTATGAATACCAGAAATGAACCTATCTATAGAAACCTAAGATCTGAGACTATTTCTCAGAAACTAAAACAAATACTAATAAGAAAGAAAACTGAGATCCGAGTCTCTGAGTGAGTTGTGTACTGGAAAATTGTACACTGGAAACCACTTAATGACTCAGATCGAGTGGAGAGGGATGAATTCAACTGCTGGAGGCCTTGGGTATTTATAGCAGCTTCCTGGAGTGAAAATCTCCAAAAAATTCGATGTGGGACAGCTTCTGGCGGCTCGGGACGCCCGTCCTGATTCGTTGACCAGGTTCGGGACGCCCGTCCCGGTTCAGGACGCCCGTCCTGGCGGTTTGACTGGTTCGGGACGCCCGTCCCGGACCTTTGACCGGGTCAACATTTCCAAAAATTGCGTTTTTGCCCCAGAATTTGCTGTTTTCTTCTACTTTTCACCTGACACTTCCAAAATCATAAAAACCGTGAAATCAAGTAAATAGTAAACAATTAATGTCAATTTACTCTCAATTTCACATTAAAACATATATAAAAACATGCTAAAAATGTGATACGATTTTTGCGTATCAGGCCGCTAGCAAACTACCCTATTTAATTAACTCTCTTTTTTTTTCTATTCACTTTCAGCTCAGAGCATCATCTAGTCATTTTAATTACCAATACATCCTCAACTGATCTAATCTTATCTAGTTAAGTTTTGAAAAGGTAATTGGCTGAGGTCTCTAATCCAGACTAAGTTGTGCTCAATTATCAGGAATTCCCTATTTCTAATCAATAAGTTCAAAATAGTCATCACATTGTCTCCTACTAATCATAACATTCTACCTACATATCATAGACATCAGCAATGTTTTACCAATCATACTGCATTTTGATGTCTGAAAGAATGAAAATTTTGAAAAAAATTTGGAAGGGTGTGAAAATACGGGGAAAATATGCAAAATCATGCAAAAGTTTTTCTCAAACTACTACAGTGCACTGTGCACTGCTACCCCACACTTAAGTCTGACACTGTCCTCAGTGTTCATGCATATCTAAATTACCCCACACTTATTTGAAAACAAGAAGAAATAGAAACAAAACAGAAAAACTCGTACCCCACACTTATTTGACTAACTAAGGGTAAGAGAGAAAATAAAGCAACAAAACAAGAAGGATAATAGAAATAACAAAATAGAACACAAAACAAAAAAAATAAAATAAAAGTAGAGGAAGATGAGGATTAGAAAAAATCCCTTCATGTTTCGAGCATAAGGGTCTTCTCTGAGCTGTCAATTGGCTTTTCACCTTAGCCATGTGCTATTGCTGAGGTGTTCTTGACTCTGTAAGCTCTAGATATTGGAGCGGATGACGTCAGCTCCGATCCTTCAATGTCTAGCTCCAGGTAGTGGCCTATCCATTTGATGAATGACTCAAGCCCCAAGGACTGTTTCCTCGAATCATATGCAAAGTTTCTCGTAATCGTAGCAACGTGTCCAGAAGGAAAGTGTCTAGGAATGCGACTTCTTTGGATAGGTGTGCCTACTTGCCAATGTCAGTGAAGGTATTGCATGCAAGTTTCGAATGGCAGAAAAGATACGTGAAGCTTTGGCGAAGCCGTGGTGGTAGGAGGCTCCAGTGGTGTAGATCTGAGCCCAAGTATTTGAGAATTCCTCGGGGAAGTTTCTCACAGCTGATTGGTATACAGGGGATGCAAGCTCCTCCATTGCTATGCTCCTGATACAACGCCAAATTCCTCTGTATCCCTTGACCGTTCGATACCACTTGGTAGATCACTTGCTTGCACTGGTCTGGCTTCAATTGTTGCCAGTATCTCATATGTTGATTCTGCGGGTAGGGGTTCTGCTGTGGTGGTATCTTCTGAATGTTTCCAGCTTCCGAATTATTCCTCAGCCAAATCCCGTATGATTTCTCCAGCTGGGATTGTATGCGTCTCCCATTGGAGCAGCATTAACTGCAGCAACCTGCTCCAACTTCTGTTGGAATGGTCAGTATTCCATTCACATAGCAATTCCCGCTAAAGTGAAGTACTTGGCAAACTTCACAGATTTGATACACAGACTGAACATTTCTTCCTAAGACATTGGCATTCTGAATCTGGAAAATAACTTCTCATAGAATCTGCACATGACTTTAACATCATTAGTAGGTAATGCCTGTGGTTCAGACCATTTTGAAAGTGTTCTACAACTACTATGATGTACTTGTTGCCAAAGGGAAGAAAGAAAAAGGATTCAATGAATACCCCAGATATCAAAAGATTGCAACACTTTGTGTACCTTGCTGCGGTAGATTATCTCTGACGGATATGTTACCTGTTATTTGGCAAGCATCGCAGTACTGTATCAAGGATACAAAATTCTTGAATATTGTGGACCAATAAGATCGTGCTTTCAACACTTTCTGGACACTGTTGATAGCAGTCAATTGGTCTCCCTTAGATTCTTGCAATGCTTCAAAATCGTGTGGCCTTCGCCTTCCGAGATACATCCTCTGCTCACTTACTCTGCAACAATTCGAAATCGAAAAAATGGATCTTCCTAGTGGTAATATTCCAAATCAACAAAGAATTTCTTCTTTTGTTGATAAGTCATATCACTTGGGAATAATTAGCAACTAGATAATTAGTAATATCAGTAAACCACAGAGGAGAATCATTATTCATAGCAAACAATGAAAATAAATTCTCATTCAGAAATTTATCAGATACTACTGTCTCGTCAATAGCCTCTAACTCGGGGTTTTCTAATCTAGACCGAAGGTTTGCTTTCTATATTTTTAGCTATTTTTCTTATCCCGTCTTTCTATATCAAATTCAATTGAACTTAACTAATCAATCTTGGTTCATCATTAGTTTTATTGAACAGATATCTCACAGTAAAGTGATACGCAAAAATCGTATCACCTTTTTAGCATGTTTTTATGTATGATTTTGGGTGAAATTGAGGGCAAATTGATCTTAATTGTTTGTTATTTACTCAATTTCACAGTTTTTATGATTTTGGAAGTGTCAGGTGAAAAGTAGACGAAAACAGAAATTTTGGGGCAAAAACGCAAATTTTGGAAAAGTTGACTTGGTCAAAGGGTTAGGACGGGCGCCCCGACCTGGTCAACAGATCAGGACGGGCGTCCCAATCCGGGACGGGTGTCCCGAACCCCCAGGTCCAGTCCCACATCGAAGTTTTGATGAAAAATCACCCCGGGAAGCTGCTATAAATACCCCAGGCCTCCAGCAGTTGAAATCATTCCTCTCCACTCGATCTGAGTCATTAAGTGGTTTCCAGTGTACACTTCTCTAGTACACAACTCACTCAGAGACTCGGATCTCAGTTTTCTTTCTTGTTAGTGTTTTGTTTTAGTTTCTAAGAAATAGTCTCAGATCTTAGGCTTACATAGATAGGTTCGTTTCTGGTATTCATAGAATACCCGTGATTTCTTTAGGAGATCCTAAGAGGGCTCTAGGCGTTCGAAGAGTCAGTCCACAAGGCTAGGCTTAAGCTGGGTATTAAGGTAAAGCCCAGTTACTAGGCTAAGGAAGCGTCCTCCGACGGTTCTGGCGAGCAGAGTCGGGTCAAGCAATACGACATATACAGCAGTACGCTCCATCGGCGAGACTTCGTAAAGGGTGATTTCTTTATGGCATCGGTCCCCCTGTCCCTCTCTTATATGTTGTTATTGTGTTTGTCCAAATAACAGTTTGAATACCAGATTATGTTTTTATGAATATTTGTCATATATGTTGAAGTTATTATGTTTTTCTAGAAATGGCCACCTACTTAAACACTCATTATGTCTGCATATCTATCGTCGTTCTTTTAAACTGAAATTAGGGTTATAGAGAATTCCTAACCACGGTCTATTCATAACATGTTTAGTTTAATAGGTATTAATTAGTATTGGTGTCTGCCATACTAGATAAAATAATCTGCGAAACACCCTGTTGGTTGAAAGTAGTCTAGGTAGGCTGAGTAGAGTTTTATGCCGGCGGTTATGAGACGAGCGGTATGATCCCCAAAGTGACATAGGGCTTTCATTGCTGACTTTAGTCCGAGCCGTGAGTAGGGCCATTACCCTTAACGATGGGGCTGTAGCGTAGAAACTCAGATGTGGTAGCCTTTAGACACAGAACATAGTTGCAATCCAGGCCAAGACATGTCTAAAATACTCGAATATAGGTCAATCAACGTATAGTAACAGTATAACATAAAATCAGGATCTCTTTTATAAAACACTTTCAGGTTTAGTTAGACTTATACCTAGTGGAGAATGAATCACCCTCTCATCAAAATTATTGATGAAGATTGCATAACTGGATTATAAGATAAGAGTTAGGAATAAAGGCTAGTTACTACTAAGCCGTTACCACTTCCTTGGGAGTACGATATTTATTTAATAAAATCGTAGATACTTTCCGAAAGATTAGCTACATGATAGGTACTCTGCCTTAGGTTCTGGCTAATTAAGTGACACCATAGAGACTAAATGTGACAATTAGTCAATCACAATCCTTAATTATTCATTATCAACATAGGGTAAAATAACACCTATTTAGCACATCGACCGGAACTGCATCAGATTTTTGGCGCCGTTGCCGGGGAAATATCATAATGAATTTAGGATTCCTGATCAAAATTCTAGAGACTTATGACAGGTAACGGTAGTAACCTAGACCTTAACCCAACACTTCTCGTATACTAGTTAGACAATTAGTTTCCGAAATATAGGATTATCATAACTAATTAATTTTAGATGTTATCTGGAATTAAGACACTTAGGATAATTAAATTTTAGAAAATCATTCTAAAACCATATTGAGGGAATTTAATTGCTTTCGAAATATTAAAAGAAAAAAAAATTTAAAATTTAAAAATCCGAAAAAAATTTGTACTTTTCTTGTTTAATGATAAGTTGTTCTCTTTTCCCTATCTTTTGTGTTATCTCCTTTTCATAATTGAATAGTTGTTTTGTTTTGTTCTCTTTTTGTTTTCGAATTTTTAATTTTTCATTTTCCCTGTAACCCCACTAACCAGTTTGCTCAGGCTAAAACGTGTTCTTCTCTGTAGTTGCATGACTCGATCTTCAGAAGCTAACCTCGAAACACCAGTTGAGAATCCTGATGAATCATTCGCACAGCTAATAGGCGAAGAACAGAGATGGCTGCTGAAAGACCTACCCTCGAATCCTACATCCAGCCACAGACTATCCCAGTCTCATCCGCCATCCGAATCCCTGGGAACCCTCGCTATGATCTTAAACCAAATGTGATCCAGCTGATTATAAATTGGGTACAGTTTGGAGGAACTGCAACCGAGAATCCGTTGGAACACCTATCTGATTTCTCTTCTCTCTACGAAGGCCTCAAGGGAGATCATACTGCAGAAGTAACTAAACTCAACCTTTTTCCCTACTCACTGAGGGACAGAGCTAAGAGATGGTTGGCCCAGCTACCTACTAACTCCATCACCTCTTGGGACGAGTTAAGCAAAGCCTTCCTAGAAGAGTACTACTCTGCAGCAAGAGTCCTAGAATATCGAAGGGCTCTGTCTAGTTTCACTCAAGCTGCTGATGAGACAGTGATCGAAGCTTGGGACAGATTCAAGGAGCTACTCAGGCTCTGCCCCCAACATGGACTTACCGAGGTATTGCTAATTCAGCAATTTTACGGGGGTATGTCAGACATGGGTAAGTAAATTCTTGATGGACTCAATCCCCAGAGCGGTTTCAATGGAATGAGTGATGTAGATGCTAGAAACGCTCTGGAGAGACTCTACAGGAACAGCAAGAATTGGCGCACAAGTGGCCGAGCTAAGAAGCAACCAGTAAATGCAGTCGTTTCTTCCACTGATGATCAATTTGAGGCACTAAAGACCAGCATTACTAATCAGCTGAATGCTTTCCAACAAGGGAAAAGCATTCAGTCAGTATACCAAATCTGCGAATTTTGCCAAGGACCACATTTCAGTGGGGATTGTTATGGTAATGAGATATTAACTATTCCAGAAGAGATGGAACAAGTGGACGCAGTGAACTCTGCTCCTATAGGAAATACCTACAATCCCACTTGGAAGAACCATCCGGGATTTAACTAGAGAAACAATTCCGGGACTACTAACTTCCAGAAAAGAGTACCTCAGCAACTGCCATATCCACAGAACCAGCAAGTCGCTCTGCCTGCACCAAGGAACTACATCGTTCCAGCTGATCCCATGCAAGAATTTAGAGACATGCTGAAGAGCATTTCCGACTCCAACAAGGAAATGATAGAGTCCAACAGAAAGATTCAGGAAGCTCACGCAGAAAGAATCCAGCAGAACTAGAACAGACAGAAGCAGACCGAGCAAACAATCAGAAACACACAAGCTGCTATACAAACTTTAGAAAGGAAAATGGGTCAGCTATCCACCCATTTCTCTCACATGTGCCAGGGAACGCTACCAAGCAACACTGAGACCAACCCTCAAACTGAATGCAAGACCATCACTTTAAGATCTGGTAAACTTCTACCTCCATCTCCAATCAAACTATCTGACCCTCCTATTCTTGTGCAGGAACCAGAAGAAGGCTCCAAGGACCCAACGCCGACGGATGTCGAAATCGAAGTAGCAAGGAAAGGGAAGACGGAGTTTATTCCTGAGTACCGACCAAAAGTACCTTACCCTGCCAGACTTATGCACAATAAAGATAAGGAGCAATTTGAGAAATTCCTTAAGAATTTTAGTCAGATTCATGTTAATTTACCTTTACTTGATGTTATTTCTGAAATGCCAAAGTATGCTAAGTTTTTAAAAGAAGTTGTTAGTAATAAAAGAAAATTTGACATGGACAAGGTGGTTCTTAATGAAGAATTTCGGCGGTTCTGTTGAATAAACTACCGTCTAAACAGAAAGATCCTGGTTGTTTTACCTTGCCATGTACAATTGGAAATATTACTAACATGCATGCATTAGCAGACTTAGGAGCTAGTATTAATCTTATGCCATCTAGTTTATTTGATAAATTAGGATTGCATGATTTGAAAACGACTAGGATGTGCATACAACTTGCAGATAGGACAGTCAAAATCCCCAAGGGAATAATTGAAGATCTCTTAGTAAAGGTCGGAAAATTTGTTTTCCTGTGGACTTTGTTGTTATGGATATGAATGGGGAAGGAGGAGTGCCCCTGATCCTAGGTCGACCATTTCTAGCGACCTCAAAAGCATTAATAGACGTCAGTAATGGTCAAATCAAGTTAAGGGTAGGAAATGATGACATCACTTTTGATCTAAATGAGACCCTTAGGTATCTCATGCATTTAGATGATACTTGTTTTTGTGTGGATGCTATTGAACACTTGATAGCAATTAACGTGACAGACCTATGCTCAAACTATCAAGTCCTAAGTGAGGACTCCCTAGAATTAGAGGAGCCTGAACTTAGCTCTTCTGAAAATGAAAATACTTCTGATAGTTTCACTGAGATAGGTGATGATGAGATGAAGAAGGAACTGACTTCGTTTGAAGATCCACCAGACTTGGAGCTGAAGGAACTACCCACTCATCTGTGCTACGAATTCCTAGATGACAACAAGAAACTTCCCATTATTCTTGCAGCTGATCTGACTGCAGAACAAAGGAAGCTGACCGTGGACATGTGCAGAAATTATAGAAGAGCCTTCACCTACAAAATTGCAGACATTCCAGGTATTAATCCAAGCTTTTGTTCGCATAAGATTCTTCTAGAAAATGAGTATAAGCCATGTGTTCAACCTCAAAGGAGGTTGAATCCTAATGTGTATTATGTTGTTAAGAAAGAAGTCATTAAACTGTTAGATGCAGGACTTATCTACCCTATCTCAGATAGTGAGTGGGTAAGCCCGGTGCAGGTAGTACCTAAGAAAGGCGGTATAACAGTTGTTAGGAATGAGCATAATGAACTAATCCCTACGAGAACTGTAACTGGTCATCGTGTATGCATAGACTATAGAAAACTAAATACGGCCACACGAAAAGACCACTTCCCCTTCCTTTTATTGACCAAATGTTAGAAAGATTAGCTGGACATATGTTTTATTGCTTTCTTGATGGGTTTTCTGGTTATTTTCAAATTCCTATTTCCCCTGAGGACAGCATAAAACTACTTCACATGCCCTTTTGGAACATTTGCATATAGAAGGATGCCTTTTGGTTTGTGTAATGCACCTGCTACATTTCAACGTTGTATGACTGCTATCTTTGAGGACATGTTAGGAAAATCTATGGAAGTATTTATGGATGACTTTTCTGTTTTTGGTAATTCATTTGAGGTTTGTCTAAAGAACTTGGAGTTAATGTTGAAACGTTGTATAAAATCTAACCTGGTTTTAAATTGGGAAAAATGCCACTTCATGGTAAAAGAGGGAATCGTCTTAGGACATAAGATCTCACACCTAGGTATGGAAGTAGACAAGGCAAAAATTGAAGTTATTTCGAACTACCTCCTCCCAAAAATGTGAGAGCCATTAGAAGTTTTTTGGGACACGCTGGCTTTTATCGTAGGTTTATAAAAGATTTTTCATTAATAGCCAGGCCGTTGACCAATTTACTAGGAAAAGATGTTCCATTTGTCTTTGATGAGAAATGTCTAAAAGCTTTTAATAGACTTAAGGAACTCTTAACCACTGCACCTATCATGACATCACCCGACTGGAGTTTACCTTTTGAGCTTATGTGTGATGCTAGTGACTATGCAGTAGGAGTAGTTTTAGGACAAAGACGTGATAAGAAATTTCGAGTAATATATTATGCTAGTAAAACCTTAACTGATGCTCAGAAAATTACACTACGACAGAAAAGGAATTATTAGCAGTAGTATATGCATTTGATAAGTTTCAAACTTATCTAGTCCTGTCTAAAACTATTGTTTATACTGATCATTCTGCATTAAAATACCTGTTTAATAAAACCGACGCAAAACCAAGACTGATTAGATGGGTTTTATTGCTTCAAGAATTTGACATAGAAATTCGGGATAAGAAAGGGGCAGAAAACTTAGCCGCAGACCACTTATCTAGGTTAGAAAATCCGACCCTAGAAGCCATTGATGAGACAATCATATCTGATAAATTTTCGGATGAGAATCTATGTGCATTATTTGCCATTTTCTCACCCCCTTGGTTTGTAGATATAGCAAATTACTTGGCAGCTCGGACTCTCCCTAGTGATATCACTTCTCAACAAAGAAAAAAGTTCTTTGCTGACCTGAAATATTACTATTGGGAAGATCCTTTTCTACTTCGAATATGTGCAGATCAAATGATCAGAAGGTGTGTATCTCAAGAAGAAGGTTTCCAAATTCCGGAACATTGTCACTGCGGACCAACAGGCGGTCACTTAGCTACAGCTAATACCGCCCGTAAAGTATTAGAAGCAGGCTTTTACTGGCCTACCATATTCAAAGACGCCGCAACATTTACAGGATCGTGCGATGCCTGTCAGAAAGAGGGAACCATATCTTCTCGAGACAGTCTACCCCAACAGGTAATCCAAAGTGTAGAAATATTCGACATATGGGGTATAGACTTCATGGGCCCGTTTCCTCCTTCTTTTGGTATGAAGTACATCATAGTAGCTGTAGAATATTTTTCAAAATGGCTTGAGGCACAGGCCCTACCTACTAATGATTCTAGAGCCGTATGCAGATTCCTTAAGCAGATTTTTGCCAGATTTGGATGTCCGAAAGCCCTGATTAGTGATCGAGGTGCGCACTTCTGCAACTCTCAATTGCAGAAGGTGCTTCATCATTACGGAGTTTAGCATCGCGTTTCCACAGCATACCACCCCCAAACCAATGGGCAGGCTGAGGTAACCAATAGGGGAATAAAGAGAATCTTAGAAAAGACTGTGGGTGTTAACCGTAAGGATTGGGCCAATAAACTGGAGGACGCATTATGGGCCTTCCGTACAGCATACAAGACCACTCCCGGATTCTCACCTTATCGACTTGTCTATGGAAAAGCATGCCACCTTCCAGTTGAACTCGAACACAAAGCTTACTGGGCAGTACAAAAATGCAATCTCAATGAAAACCTAACTAAGGAACACCATATTCTACAACTGAACGAATTAGATGAGTGGAGGCTCAAAGCCTATGAAAATTCACATCAGTTCAAGATGACAAGTAAACTCTGGCATGACAGACGACTCAGAGCCCAAAAAAATTTTGAACCAGGAGACAAGGTATTATTATACAACTCACGTTTAAAATATTTCCCAGGAAAGCTGCGTAGCTGTTGGTTAGGACCATTCACAATCACGAAAGTATCATCTTTCGGAGCATGTGACATAATGGATTCTGATGGCATTATTCAAAAAGTAAACGGACAACGCCTGAAGATTTATAGAGAGCCATTTGACTCGTCCGAGCAGACTGTGTACTTCACAGAATAAGGGAGTATCTCTTTCATTTTATTTCATGCTTTGTTATTTCTTTCGGTACTCTATGTTTTTTTTCTTACCCGTAGTTCTTCGTGTTTTGTTGTTTTATTTCTTGTTTTCAAATAAGTGTGGGGTAGTTAGTTATGCATGAACACTGAGGACAGTGCCGAAATTTAAGTGTGGGGTAGCAGTGCAAAGTGCAGTGTAGCAGTTTGCAAAAAATTTTTCGCATGCTTTTGCTTGTTTTCCCCGTATTTTCACACCCTTCCAAAAATATTTCAAAATTTTTCCGTCTTTCAGACTTCTAAATGCAGTATGCTTGGTTAAACAATTGCTTATGTCTATGATATGTAGGTAGTATGTTACGGTTAGTAGGAGATAATTGATGACTACTGCTGAACTAATTGATTAGGAATAGGGAATTCCTGATAATTGGGCACAACTTTGTCTGGATTAGAGACCTCAACCAATTGCCTGTTCGAGACTTAACTAGATAAAATTAGACCAATTGTGGATATATTGGCAGTTAGAATGACTAGATGAGACTCTGAGCTAAAAGTGAAAAGAAACAAAAGGAAGTTAATCAAATAAGGGTAGTTTGCCAGCGGCCTTCACTACTCGAGCACCACTCCTTCGGGGAATTTAAAGCCTGATGCCCTAAGGTCGTGTAGATCTGGGAGTCATCGGAGTGGGACTCGCTACATGGGTAGTTGAAGTTGACGTGTTCTAAGCAGACTCAAAATACCCTGAATCTATAAAGAAAATAACTAAATGCTAAAACATTAAAAATCTGATCACCAAAGCTCAGAACTCAAAAAGTTGTCTGTTGTTAATATGTCTAGCGATGGGTCGAAGTGTTATCTGGTAGTAGTTAAGACAAGAGTACATTGGGTTGACTATCTGGTCTAGACTAGTACACACACTACACATCAGGAAGACCCTGTGACTAAGAAAAAAGTCCAACCTAGTTGTTGATTTGTTTTCTGCCTGATCATAACAAGCTACTAAAAACATCTGAGACCTTGTCATAGCAACCTAACCAGTCAGACCTGTGTTAAGACTTGTCTGAAGAATTTTTTGAATAAAAACATGACTAGGAATTTAAGTGACTGCACTACGGTTTAGAATCACTAACTTCAGGTAGACTTTGCTTGAGGATAAGAAAAAAGCTAAGTGTGGGGTTATCTGATATGCGAAAATCGTATCACCTTTTTAGCATGTTTTTATGTATGATTTCGGGTGAAATTGAGGGCAAATTGATCTTAATTGTTTGTTATTTACTCAATTTCACAGTTTTTATGATTTTGGAAGTGTCAGGTGAAAAGTAGACGAAAACAGAAATTTTGGGGCAAAAACGCAATTTTTGGAAAAGTTGACTTGGTCAAAGGGTCAGGACAGGCGTCCCGACCCAGTCAAAGCACAGGGACGGGCATCCAGGACTCGGGATGGGCGTCCCGACCTGGTCAACAGATCAGGACGGGCGTCCCAATCTGGGACGGGCGTCCCAAACCCCCAGATCCAGTCCTACATCGAATTTTTGATGAAAAATCACCCCGGGAAGCTGCTATAAATACCCCATGCCTCCAGCAGTTGAAATCATTCCTCTCCACTCGATCTGAGTCATTAAGTGGTTTCCAGTGTACACTTCTCTAGTACACAACTCACTCAGAGACTCGGATCTCAGTTTTCTTTATTGTTAGTGTTTTGTTTTAGTTTTTGAGAAATAGTCTCAAATCTTAGGCTTACATAGATAGGTTCGTTTCTGGTATTCATAGAATACCCGGGATTTCGTTAGGAGATCCTAAGAGCGCTCTAGGCGTTCGAAGAGTCAGTCCACAGGGCTAGGCTTAAGCTGGGTATTAAGGTAAAGCCCATTTACTAGGCTGAGGAAGCGTCCTCCGACAGTTCTGGCGAGCAGAGTCGGGTCAAGCAATACGGCATATACAACAGTACGCTCCATCGGCGAGACTTCGTAAAGGGTGATTTCTTTATGGCATCGGTCCCCCTGTCCCTCTCTTATATGTTGTTATTGTGTTTGTCCAAATAACAGTTTGAATACCAGATTATGTTTTTATGAATATTTGTCATATATGTTGAAGTTATTATGTTTTTCTAGAAATGGCCACCTACTTAAACACTCATTATGTCTGCATGTCTATCGCCGTTCTTTTAAACTGAAATTAGGGTTATAGACAATTCCTAACCACGGTCTATTCATAACCTATTTAGTTTAACAGGCAACAATTAGTATTGGTGTCTGCCATACTAGATAAAATAATCTGCGGAACACCCTGTTGGTTGAAAGTAGTCTAGGTAGGCTGAGTAGAGTTTTATGCCGGCGGTTATGAGACGAGCGGTATGATCCCCAAAGTGACATAGGGCATTCATTGCTGACTTTAGTCCGAGCCGTGAGTAGGGCCGTTACCCTTAACGATGGGGCTGTAGCGTAGAAACTCAGATGTGGTTGCCTTTAGACACAGAACATAGTTGCAATCCAGGCCAAGACATGTCTAAAATACTCGAATATAGGTCAATCAACGTATAGTAACAGTATAACATAAAATCAGGATCTCTTTTATAAAACACTTTCAGGTTTAGTTAGACTTATACCTAGTGGAGAATGAATCACCCTCTCATCAAAATTATTGATGAAGATTGCATAACTGGATTATGAGATAAGAGTTAGGAATAAAGGCTAGTTACTACTAAGCCGTTACCACTTCCCTGGGAGTACGATATTTATTTAATAAAATCGTAGATACTTTCCGACAGACTAACTACACGATAGGTACTCTGCCTTAGGTTCTGGCTGATTAAGTGACACCATAGAGACTAAATGTGACAATTAGTCAATCACAGTCCTTAATTATTCATAATCAACATAGGGTAAAATAACACCTATTTAGCACATTGACCGGAACTGCATCATAAAGTAATCAGTGTATACTATTGTTTAGACTAGGCATGGCATGAATGTATCATAGGCATATGCAATAACTAGTAATCCCTTTTCAGTGGTGGTAAGGTTCTACTAGGCATCAGTAAAAGGTCTTACTTGCATAGTGTATAACATGAAGTTCTAATCATGCCTATTTCCTAAAACAATCATTACTACATGGTCATTAGCATCACATATTAATTCACAAAGCAAATTCCAATTAGGTGATGTCATAATGGGTGTAGTAATTCCTTTTGGTTTAAAAAATCTCATGCATTTATCATCAAACAAAAGGAACATCCTTTCTCATTAGAATACTCAGATGTCTGTCTATTAAAGAAAATTTTATTTCATGATTCGTCTAATAAACCTAGCATGACCTAAGAAAATGATATTTCTTCCAAATTAACACCTAAGCCAAAAATTGACAGCTCAAAAGAAAAATATTCTTTCCTCATTTCCAAATTTTTGTTTTCGAAAATAGAAATAACATGAAAAAGAGCAGCAAATGTACAACTAAGGAAAAAAACAAATAAGGCCAGAGATAGGGTTGAAGAACAACTTACTGTTGAACGAGAAAAATACAATTTTTTTTCGAGGTTTAAATTTTAAAATTTTTTTTTCTTTTTATATTTTATTTCGAAAGCAGTTAAATTTCCTCAATATGGTTTTGGAATAATTTTCTAAAATTTGATTATCCTAAATGTCTTAATTTCAGATAATATCTAAAATCAATTAGTTATGATAATCCTATATTTCGGAAATTGATTGTCTAACTAGCATAAAATAAGTGTAGGTCTGAGGTCTAGGTTACTACCGTTACCTATCATAAGTCTCTAGAATTGTGGCCAATAATCCTAAATTCATTATGATATTTCCCCGGCAACGGCGCCAAAAATCTGATACTGCTCCGACTGATATGCTAAAATAGGTGTTGTTTTACCCTATGTTGATTATGAGTAATTAAGGACTTAGATTGACTAATTGTCACATTTAGTCTCTATGCTGTCACTTAATTAGTCAGAACCTAAGGCAGAGTACCTATCGTGTAGCTAGTCTGTTGGAAAGTATCTACGATTTTATTTAAATTAAATATCGTACTCCCAGGGAAGTGGTAACGGCTTAGTAGTAACTATCCTCTTACCCTAACTCTTATCTTATGTTCCAGTTATGCAATCATTCATCAATATCTTTGATGAGTGGGTGATTCATTCTCCACTAGGTTTAAGTCTATTTAAGCCTAAAAGTGTTTTACAAATAATATCATGATTCTATGTTATATTGTTCCTACATGCTGATTGACCTATCTTCGAGTATTTTAGATATATCTTGGCATGGATTGCAACTATGTACTGAGTCTAAAGGTGTACCACATCTGAGTTACCTGATAAACCGCCCCATCGCCATTGACGGCCCTACTCATGGTTCGAGCTAAAGGCATCCATGAAAGCCCTATGTCACTTAGGGGATCATGCCGCTCACCCTAATGCTGGCATAAACACATAAACACACAAACTCAGCCTACTTAGACTACTCAAACAAACAGGGTGATCTCTAGGTTATTTTATCTAATATGGCAGACACCAAATTCATAAATTGATGCCTGTTAAACTAAACAGGTTATGATTAGATCGTGGTTAGGAATTGTCTATAACCCTACATTTAGTTTAAAAGAAACTACATTAGACATGCAAACATAATGAATATTAAGCTGGTGGCCATTTCTGAAAAATCATAAGAACTTCAACATGTATAACAAATACTCATAAAATCATAATCCAATAAACATAATTAATATTTGGACGAACACATTATAGACATATAGAGAGAGGGACAGAGGGACTGATGCCATAAAGAATTCACCCTTTACTTAGTCTCGCCGATGGAGTAACTGCTTGTATATGTTGGACTGCTCGACCCGACTCTGCTCGACAGAACCTTCGGAGGACGCTTCCTCAACCTAGTAGCTGGACTTTACCTTAATACCCAGCTTAAGCCCAGCCCTGTGGACTAACTCTTCGAACGCCTAGAGCCCTCTTAGGGTCTCCTAACGAAATCCCAGGTATTCTATGAATACTAGAACTGAACCTATCTATCGTATCCTAGGATCTGAGACTAATTCTCAGAAACAAAGAAAACGAGACACTATCTAGAAATAAAAGAAAACTTATACTGAAATCTGAGTCTCTAAGTGACTTGTATACTAGCAAACTGTATACTTGAAGTCACTAAATGACTCAGATCGAGTGGAGAGGAATGATTTCAACTGAGGAAGGCCTGAGGTATTTATAGCAGCTTTTTGGAGTGATTTTCTCTCAAAATTCGAAGTGGGACTTTTACCAGGCATCCGGGACGCCCGTCCCAGCCTGTTGACCAGGTCAGGACGGCCGTCCCGAGTCCTGGACGCCCGTCTTGGCCTATTGACCAGGTCAGGACGCCCACCATGACGTCTGAATTTCTGAAAATCGCGTTTTTGCCCCGAAATTTGCCATTTTCTTCTACTTTTCACCTAACACTTCAAAAAATCACAAAAACTGTGAAATCGAGTTAATAACAATCAATTAAGACCGATTTACCCTCAATTTCACCCTAAATTATGCCTAAAAACATGCTAAAAATGTGATATGATTTATGCATATGAGATAAGGTCAAACATATTGTAATAACTGAGCTTAAATTGATGAATGCATGTCTACTCTTGAATGTTATTTGCTTGTTATGAGTGATTGGGATCACCAATCAATCTCAAAGTATTGATTATCGATTGACTGATTAGATAAATAAGATGAATGTTAGGATTAAAGGATAGTTGCTACTAAGTCGTTACCAGTTCCCTAGGAGTACAATATTAATAAATTAAAATCGTAGATACTTTCCA
The DNA here is from genome assembly GCA_027405835.1 of Asclepias syriaca. Taxonomy (NCBI): domain Eukaryota; kingdom Viridiplantae; phylum Streptophyta; class Magnoliopsida; order Gentianales; family Apocynaceae; genus Asclepias; species Asclepias syriaca. Next base: position 14,448,094 of record CM049932.1, read on the forward strand.
AGAACTAGCTACACGATAGGTACTCTGCCTTAGGTTCTGATTGATTAAGTGACAACAATTAATGCTAAAGTGACAGTTAGTAAGACACAGTCCTTAATTACTCATAATCGACATAGGTAAATAAAGCCTATCTTTTAGCATATCAATTGAAACGCATCAGATTTTTGGCGCCGTTGCCGGGAACATATCATAATGAATTTAGGATTATTGGCCACAATTCTAGAAGCTTATGATAGGTAACGGTAGTAACCTAGACCTTAGACCTAACACTTATTTTATGCTAGTTAGACAATCAATTTCCGAAATATAGGGTTATCATAACTAATTAATTTTAGACATTGTCTGAAATTAAGACATTTAGGATAATCAAATTTCAGAAAATTATTCTAAAACTGTATTAAGGAAATTTACATTGCTTTTGAAAAAAAAATAAAAAATAAAAAATTTAAAAAAATTTAAAATTTTAAAATTTTAAAATTTTAAAATTAAAAATAAATTTAATGTAATCTTTTCTTTTCTTTTCTTCTATAAACTTTTCTGAAAAATATTATTTTCCAGAAGATAAAAGAAATAATTTTTTCGTGTTTACAATTTTCCTGTTTGTTTTTTTTATTATTATTTAATTTCGAAAAACAAAAGTATGGAAGTGAGGAGAAAAATATTTTCTTAGGGTCATGCCGGCTTTATTAGGACGAGTTATGAAATGATTTTTCCTTAATAGCCGGACCTTTGAATATTATATTGAGAAAGGATGTTCCTTTTTTTTAATTGCATGATCTCTTGTTGAACTAGTAAATACTGCACCCATTATGACATCACCTGATTGGAATTTGCCTCTTGAATTAATATGTGATGTAACGATGGAGTAAGAATTATTTTAGGAAAAAGGCATGATTAGAAATTTCATGTTATATAACTATGCAAGTAAAACCTTGACTGATGCCTAGTAGAACCATACCACCACTGAAAAGGGATTACTAGTTGTTGTATATGCCTATGATACATTCATATCATGCCTAGTCTAAACAATAGTATACACTGATTACTCTACTCTGAGATATCTGTTCAATAAAACTAATGATGAACCAAGATTGATTAGTTAAGTTCTATTGAATTTGATATAGAAAGACGGGATAAGAAAAAGGGCTGAAAATCTAGAAACCAAACCATTGGTCTAGATTAGAAAACCCCGAGTTAGAGGCTATTGATGAGACAGTAGTATCTGATAAATTTCTGAATGAGAATCTATTTTCATTGTTTGCTATGAATAACGATTCTCCTCCGTGGTTTACCGATGTTGCAACAAGTGATATAACTTATCAGCAAAAGAAGAAATTCTTTGTTGATTTGGAATATTACTACTAGGGAGATCCCTTTTCTATTTTGAATTATTGCAGAGTAATTGATCAGAAGATGTGTCTCGGAAGGAGAAGACCACAAGATTTTGGAGCAATGCCATAGAAAAATCTATGGGAGACCAATTGATTGCTATCAACACTGTCCGGAAAGTGTTGAAAGTAGGATCTTATTGGTCCACAATATTCAAGAATTCTGTATCCCTGATACAATCCTGCGATGCTTGCCAAATAATAGGTAACACATCCTTCAGAGATCGTCTACCCCAGCAAGGTACACAAAGTGATGCAATATTTTGATATCTGGGGTATTCATTGAATCCTTTTTTTTCTTCCTTTTGGCAACAAGTACATCATAGTAGCTGTAGAACACTTTCAAAATGGCCTGAACCACAGGCATTACCTACAAATGATGTTAAAGTCATGTGCAGATTCTGTGAGAAGTTATTTTCCAGATTCAGAGTGCCAATGTCTTGATAAGTGATAAAGGGTTGTTCGCCAGTTACCACAGCTAACGCTTCCTCTAATAGGTAGTTGAAGGCATTAATAGCTTCTGATAATAGTTAAATTACTGCCTTTCAACAAGCAAGAAACGTTCAGTCTGTGTATCAAATTTGTGAAGTCTGCCAAGTACTTCACTTTAGCGGGAATTGCTATGGGAATGGAATACTGACCATTCCAACAGAAGTAGGAGCAGGTTGCTGCAGTCAATGCTGCTCCAATGGGAGACGCATACAATCCCAACTGGAGAAATCATACGAGATTTAGCTGAGGAATAATTCGGAAGCTGGAAACTTTCAAAAGATACCACCACAGCAAAATCCCTACCCACAGAATCACCAGATGAGATACTGGTCAGACCCGTTTTACTATTACAGAAGTGTAGCCATACGGAGCATACGTTATAATGGAGCAAGACGTCACTTCTCAAAAAGTAAACGGGCAGCAATTAAAGTCATACTAGTGCAAGCAAGTGACCTACCAAGTAGTGTTGATCGGTCGACAGATATAGAGGAATTTGGCATTGTATCAGGAGCATAGCAATGGAGGAGCTTGCATCCTTTACATACTAATCAGCTGTGAGAAACTTCCCCGAGGAAGTCTCAAATACTTGGGCCCAAATCTACACCACTGGAGCCTCCTACCACCACGGCTTCGCCAAAGCTTTAGGTATCTTTTCTGCCATTCGAAACTTGCATGCAATACCTTCACTGACATTGGCAGGTAGGCACACCAATCCAAAGAAGTTTCATTCCTAGACACGTTGCTATGATTGCGAGAAACTTTACAAATGATTCAAGGAAATAGTCCTTAGGGCTCGAGTCATTCATCAAATGGATAGGCCACTACCTGGAGCTCGACATTGAAGGATCGGAGCTGACGAAGGTAGCTCCATCTACCAGACTTGACCGTTCTTAAAAATATGGGGATGGTAGTTCGCGACTCAGAGGGAAAATAAACTCTCCATACGGAGCACACTACATAGTCATCCGTTCCAGTATCTAGAGCTTACAGAGTCAAGAACACCTCAGCAATAGCATATGGCTGAGGTGAAGAGCCGGTTGACAGATCAGAGAAGACCCTTCTGCTCGAGACATGAAGGGAGTTTTTCTAATCCTCATCTTCCTCTACTTTTATTTTCTTCATTTTGTGTTATGTTTTGTTATTTCTATTACCCTTCTTGTTTTGTTATTTTATTTTCTTTCTCTTACCCTTAGTTAGTCAAATAAGTGTGGGGTAAGAATTTTCTATTTTGTTTTTATTTCTTCTTGTTTTCAAATAAGTGTGGGGTAATTTAGATATGCATGAACACTGAGGACATTGTCAGACTTAAGTGTGGGGTAGCAATGCATAGTGCACTGTAGTAGAAATAAATTTTTGCATGATTGTTTGCATGATTTTTTGCATGTTTTTTCCGTATTTTCACACCCTTCCAATTTTTTTCCCAAAATTTTTCACTCTTTCAGACTTCAAAATGCAGTTATGATTGGTAAAGAATTGCTGATGTCTATGATATGTGTGTAGAATATTATTATCAGTAGGAGACAACGTGATGGCGTTCTTGAATTTATCGATTAGAAATAGGGAATTCCTTATACTTGAGCACAACTTAGTTTGGATTAGAGACCTCAACCAAATACCTTTTCAAAACTTAACTAGATAAGATTAGACCAGTTGAGGATGTATTGGCAATCAAAATGACTAGATGATGCTTTGAGCTGAAGTGAAAAGAAAAAAAAGAGTTAACTAAATAGGGTAGTTTGCAAGCGGCCTTTGCTACTCATGCACCACTCCTTAGGGGAACTTAAAGCCTGATGTCCTAAGGTCGTGTAGGTCTGGGAGTCATCGGAGTGGAACTCGCTACATGGGTAGTTAAAGTTGACGTGTGAAAGCAGACATAAAATACCCTGAAAAATCAATAAAAGAAAAATCAATAAATGCTTAATTAAAAATCTTGCCAGCAAGGCTCAGAACTCAGAAGGTTGTTTGTTGCTGGTATGTCTAGCGACAGGTCGAAGTATTATCTGGTAAGAGTCAAGATGAGAGTATATTGTGTTGACAATCTAGTCTGGACTAGTACACACACTACACATCGGGAAGACCTTGTGACTGAGAGAAGAGTTCAATCTAGTTATTAAGTTGTTAACCCTGCTTGACCATGATAATCTACTAGAGACATTTGAGACCTTGTCATGGCAACTGAACCAGTCAGACCTGTGTTGTGAACTATCTGATTCAGTGATGAATTTTAGAGTAAAAACATGACTAGAAATTTTAAGTGACTACACCTATGATTTAAAATCACTACCTTCAGGTAGACTTTGCTTGAGGATAAGCAAAAAGCTAAGTGTGGGATTATATGATATGCATAAATCATATCACTTTTTAGCATGTTTTTAGGCACAATTTAGGGTGAAATTGGTGTTAAATCGTTCTTAATTGATTGTTATTAACTCAATTTCACAGTTTTTGTGATTTTGGAAGTGTCAGGTGAAAAGTACAAGAAAATGGTAAATTTTGGGGCAAAAATGTGATTTTCAGAAGTTTGGAAGTCGGGATGGGCGTCCAGAACCAAGGACAGGCATCCTGACCTGGTCAATAGACCAGGACGGGCGTCCAGGACTTGGGACGGCCGTCCTGACCTGGTCAACAAGCCGGGACGGGCGTCTCAGATCCAGGACGGGTGTCCCAAATGCCTGGTTAAAGCCCACATCGAATTTTTGAGAGAAATTCACCTAGTTCCCCTACTATAAATACCCAAGGCATTCCTCAGTTGAAATCATCCCTTTCCACGTGATCAGAATCATTCAGTGACTTCAAGTATACATTTTTCTATAGTATACAAGTCATTGAATGATCTCAGGTATTTCATTCAAGTAGCTTAGTATACGAGAGTTTCTCGTTTTATTTGCTTTTTGAGAGTCTGTCTTAGAATCTTAGATTACGACTAGATAGGGTTCATTTTTGGTATCACAGAATACCAGGATTTCGTTAGGAGATCCTAAGAGAGAGATAGGGTGCATGTTCTTAGTCAAATTAGGGCAATTAGCTTAAGCTCGAGATGTAAGGAAAAGCAATTGCTACTAGGTTTGAGAAGCGTTCTCCAAAGGCTCTGCCGAGCAGAGTAGGATCGAGCAATCAAAAGCGTACAGGAGCTGCAGCACCGGCTGGACCTGCATAAAGCAGTGACTACTTACTGATAGTGGGTCCCCTAGACGAGGTTCTGTATGTTTATGAATTGTTTTATCTGGATATTGATTTTATACTGAATTTATATATCATACATGTTTTACAATTTGAGATGCTATCCATTTTCCCGGGAAGATCATAGAGATAGAATTATCATTATGAATGTTGAAGTGTCGTGTCCTTTTAAATTAAACTAGGGTTATAGGCAACTCCTAACCAAGGTCTGAATCATAACCAGTTTAGTTTAACAGACTGTAAAAGGTCTGCCAAATTAGGAAGAAATAAAAAACAGATCACCATGTTTGTTAGAGTACCCTAATAAAGCTGAGTTTGTACGCTAGGCCAATCCTAGGGTTAAGTGGCATGATACCGAAGTGACATAGGGGACCGTTCATGGATACTTTAATCTGACAGATGAGAAGGATCATTCCAAGGTAGGGTTGAATACACAAGGTAACTCAGATATGGTAAACAGATGGTTACATTTCATAATTACCTTAGAGATCAAGATATATCTAAAATGTTCGAAGATAAGGTCAAACAAATTGTAATAACTGAGCTTAAATTGATGAATACATGTCTACTCTTGAATGTTATTTGCTTGTTATGAGTGATTGTGATCACCAATCAATCTCAAAGTATTGATTATCGATTGACTGATTAGATAAATAAGATGAATGTTAGGATTAAAGGATAGTTGCTACTAAGCCGTTACCAGTTCCCTTGGAGTACTATATTAATAAATTAAAATCGTAGATACTTTCCAAGAACTAGCTACACGATAGGTACTCTGCCTTAGTTTCTGATTGATTAAGTGACAACAATTAATGTTAAAGTGACAGTTAGTAAGACATAATCCTTAATTACTCATAATCGACATAGGTAAATAAAGCCTATCTTTTAGCATACCAATCGGAACGCATCAATATCTCAGAGTGATCAGTGTATACTATTGTTCTAGATGAAACTAGGTATGATATGAATTTATCAACAACATATACAACAACTAGTAATCCCTTTTTAGTAGTGGTATGGTTCTACTGGGCATCAGTAAAGGTTTTACTTACATAGTATATAACAGGAAATCTCAAATCATGCCTTTTCCCTAAAACAATTCCTACTTCATAATTACTAACATCACATATCAATTCCAAAGCAAACTCCAGTAATGTCAAAATGGGTGCAGTAATGAACAATTCCTTAGTTTGTCAAAAGATGTCATGCATTTATCATCAAAAACAAAAGGAACATCCTTTCTCAATAGAATATTTAGAGGTATGTCTATTAAAGAAAAACTATTTCATAGCTTGTCTAATAAAGCCATCATGACATAAGAAAATTCTAAAAATACATTTCTTCCAAATTAAAACCTAGGCCAAAATTTGACAACTCAGAAGAAATTTTTTTTTCTCCTCACTTCCATACTTTTTTTTGAATTTAAATAACAAACAAATAGGAAAGCAGTAAACAAGAAAAATTTACTAGATTAATTTATGGAAAATAATGTTTTTCATAAATTAGATTTTCTAAAAGAAAAGAAAAGAAAAGAAATAATATAAATTTTTTACTTTTTTAATTTTGTAATTTTTTTATATTTCCTTAATATTGTTATAGAATAACTTTCTAAAGTTTGATTAACCTAAATTTCTTAATTTTAGATAATTTCTAAAATTAATTATTTAAAGCTAACCCTATATTTCATGAAAATGAATGACTAATTACAATAAGTGTGATGGTTTATTAAGTTATAGATTACTACCGTTACGTATCATAACCTTCTAGAATTTTGATCAGGAATCCTAACATTTTATGAATGTTCCCCGGCAATCGCTCCCAAAATCTGATGTGAGAATTCTGATTAGTATACTAAAAGATAAGCTTTTATTTACTGGTGGGTTTTCGACAGATATGCTAAAAATAGGTGTTATTTACCCTATACCGATTATGAATAACTAAGGACTTAGAATTACTAATTGTCACATTTAGTCTCTATGTTGTCACTTAATCAATAGAAACATAAGGCAGAGTACCTATCATGTAGCTAGTCTGTTGGAAAGTATCTACGATTTTAATTTAATAATTTATTGTACACCCACGGAAGTGGTAACGACTTAGTAGTAACTATCCTTTTACCCTAACTCTTATCTTATTATCCAGTTATGCAATAGTTCATCAAAATCTTTGATGAGAGGTTAATTCCTTCTACACTAGGTTCAAGTCTATTTAAGCCTACAAGAGTGTTTTACAAACAGTGTTCTGATATATGTTATATTGTTCCTACATGTTGATTGACCTATCTTCGAGTATTTTAGATATATCTTGGTCTAGATTGTAATTATGTACTGATTTTACTTGTGTACCACATCTGAGTTATCTAATAAACCACCTGATGCGTTCCGGTCGATATGCTAAATAGGCGTTATTTTACCCTATGTTGATTATGAGTAATTAAGGACTGTGATTGACTAATTGTCACATTTAGTCTCTAAGGTGTCACTTAATCAGCCAGAACCTAAGGCAGAGTACCTATCGTGTAGCTAGTCTATTGGAAAGTATCTACGATTTTATTAAATAATTATCGTACTCCCAGGGAAGTGGTAACGGCTTAGTAGTAACTAGCCTTTTATCCTAACTCTTATCTTATGATCCAGTTATGCAATCGTCATCAATAATCTTGATGAGAGGGTGATCCATTCTCCACTAGGTTTAAGTCTAATCCAGCCTAAAAGTGTTTATAGACAAAGTTCTGATTTTATGTAATACTGTTCCTATATGTTGATTGACCTATATTCGAGTGTTTTAGATAGATCTTAGCCTGGAATGCAACTATGTTCTGAGTCTAAAGGTGTACCACATCTGAGCAATCTGATATACCGCCCCATCGCCAAGGTAAACGGCCCTACTCACGGTTACTACTAAAGACAGCTATGAAAGCCTATGTTACTTCGGAGATCATGCTGCTTGCCCATAACCGCAGGCATAAACGCTCTACTCAACCTACCTAGACTACTCTAACAAACAGGGTGTTCCGCAGGTTATTTTATCTAGTATGGCAGACACCAATACTAATTGATGCCTGTTAAACTAAACAGGTTATGAATAGACCGTGGTTAGGAATTGTCTATAACCCTAATTTTAATTTAAAAGAAACTACACTAGACATGCAGACATAATGGATATTTAAGCAGGTGGTTATTTCCGGAAAAACATAACAACTTCAAAAAATATAACAAATATTCATAATAATCATAATCTTGTATTCAAATCAGTATTTGGACAAACACAGTAACAACATATAAAGAGAGGGACAGGGGGGACTGATGCCATAAAGAAATCACCCTTTACGTAGTCGCGCCGTTGGAGCGTACTGCTATATATGCCGTACTGCTTGACCTGACTCTGCTCGTCAGAACCTTCGGAGGACGCTTCCTCAGCCTAGTAACTGGGCTTTACCTTAATACCCAGCTTAAGCCCAGCTCTATGAACTGACTCTTCGAACGCCTAGAGCCCTCTTAGGATCTCCTAACGAAATCCTGGGTATTCTATGAATACCAGAAATGAACCTATCTATCAAACCCTAGGATCTGAGACTATTTCTCAGAAACTAGAAAAACGAACACAAAAAGGAAAGAAAGAAAACTTCTACTGAAATCTGAGTCTCCGAGTGAGTTGTGTACTAGAGAATTGTACACTGGAAACCACTGAATGACTCAGATCGAGTGGAGAGGGATGCATTCAACTGAGTAAGGCCTGGGGTATTTATAGCAGCTTTTTGGAGTGATTTTCTCTCAAAACTTCGATGTGGGACTTGATTTTCTGGTTCGGGACGCCCGTCCCGGTCTGTTGACCGGGTCAGGATGGCCGTCCCGAGTCATGGACGCCCGTCCCGACCTATTGACCAGGTCCGGACGGCCGTCCCGAACCGGGACGCCCTCCCCGAAGTCTAAACTTCTTAAAAATTGCATTTTTGCCCCGATATTTGCCATTTTCTTCCACTTTTCACCTGACACTTCCAAAATCATAAAAACTGTGAAATTGAGTTAATAATGAACAATTAAGACCAATTTACCCTCAATTTCACCCTAAATCATGCCTAAAAACATGCTAAAAATGTGATATGATTTATGCATATCACCACCTCATCGCCATTGACGGCCTACTCACGGTTTGAGCTAAAGGAATCCATGAAAGTCCTGTGTCACTCAGGACATCATGCCGCTCGCCCTAACGCCGACATAAACACACGAACTCAGCCTACTTAGACTACTTTAATAAACATGGTGATCTATAGGTTATTTCATCTAATATGGCAGACCTTAACGCTTCTGACGGGAAGTCCTAAATTAAGGCCTAATAAACTAGACAAGTTATGATTAAACCGTGGTTAGGAGTTGTCTATAACTGTTCATCTAATTTAAAAGAGCAAGTAAACATGCAGTCATAATGATAATTAAGCTGGTGACCTTTCCGGAAAAATGCAAATAACTTCAACATGCATAACGCATATTCATAACATCATAATTTAGTATTCGAAATGGGTCATTGGACAAACACAGTACAGACATATAAAGAGAGGGACAAGGGGACCACCCCCATAAAGTATTCACCCTTTATTAGGTCCGCTGATGGAGCAACTGCTTGTATATCCTGGACTACTTTACCCGACTCTATTCGGCAGAGCATTCGGAGGACGCTTCCTTGCTCTAGTAGCGTTTACCGCCTTCCTACCCTTCCCTCCGCTAGCTTAACAAATCCCTGTGGGGCAATTCTTCGAACGCCTAGTGCTCTGTTAGGATCTCCTAACGAAATCCTGGGTATTCTATGAATAATAAAAACTAACCTATCTAGTCGTATTCTAAGATCTGAGACAGACTCTCAGAAACGAAGAACACGAGACACTCTCGAAAACTATAAATCTACTTAAACGAAAAACACCTGAAATCACTGAGTAACTTGTATACTATAGGAAATTGTATACTTGAAGTCACTAAATGACTCAGATCAAGTGGAGAGGAATTATTTCAACTGTGAAAGGCTTGGGGTATTTATAGCAGGGGAACTGAGTGAATTTCTCTTCAAAAAACGATGTGGGAGTTTGAACAGGGGCTTGGGACACCCGTCCCGGCCTGTTGACCAGGTCAGGACGCCCGTCCCGGGTCCTGGACACCCGTCTTGACTTTCGAACTTCTGAAAATCACGTTTTTGCCCTGAAATTTTCCATTTTCTTGCATATGTCACCTGACACTTCCAAAATCACAAAAACTGTGAAATTGTGTTATTAACAGTCAATTGAGAACGATTTAACACCAATTTCGCCCTAAATTGAGCCTAAAAACATGCTAAAAAAGTTATATGATTTGTGCATATTAGGGTAAATATGCTAAAAACATGCTAACCCCACACTTAGCTTTTTTGCTTGTCCTCAAGCAAAGTCTACATGAAATTATTGATTTTAAATCATAGGTGCAGTCACTTAAAATTCCTAGCAATGTTTTTATTCCAAAATTGATCACTGAGTCAGATAATTCACAACACAGGTCTGACTGGTTAAGTTGCCATGACAAGGTCTCAAATGTCTCTAGTAGATTATCACGGTCAGGCAGGGTTAACAACTTAATAACTAGATTGAACTCTTCTCTTAGTGACAAGGTCTTCCTGATATGTAGGGTGTGTATTAGTCCAGACTAGATTGTCAACACAATATAGTCTTCTCTTGACTCTTACCAGATAATACCTCGATCGATCGCTAGACATACCAGCAACAAACAACCTTTTGAGTTCTGAGCTTTGGTGACAAGGTTTTTTCAATTAAAAATTTCAATATAAGAACACACTGGGCTATGTATTTTTAGATTGATTATTCAGGGTATTTTTGTGTTCGCTTTCACACATCAACTTTAACTACCAATATAGCGAGTCCCGCTCTGATGACTCCCAGATCTACACGACTTTAGGGTATCAGGCTTTAAGTTCCCCTAAAGAGTGGTGCTCGAGTAGCAAAGGACGCTTGCAAACTACCCTATTTATTTAACGTTTTTCACTTCTAGCTCAGAGCTTCATCTAGTCATTTAAATTGCTAATACATCCTCAACTAGTCTAATACTATTTAGCTAAGTCTTGAAAAGGTATTTGGTTGAGGTCTCTAATCCAAACTAAGTTGTGCTCAAGTATTAGGAATTCCTTATTTCTAATCGATGAATTCAATAAAGTTATCACGTTGTTTCCTACTGATCATAATGCTCTACATACATATCATAGACATAAGCATTTCTTTACCTATCATAACTGCATTTTGAAGTCTGAAAGAGTGAAAATTTTTGAAATTTTTTTTGGAATGGTGTAATTTTAGTGAAAATATGGGAAAACATGCAAAAATTTACTGCTATAGTGCACTGTGCACTGCTACCCCACACTTAAGTTTGACACTGTCCTCGGTGTTCATGCATATCTAAACACCCCACACTTATTTGAAAAACAAAAATCAAAAAGAACATAAAACTCTTACCCCACACTTATTTGACTAATAAGAGTTTTAAAAACAAAAACATGAAAAACAAACAGAACACGAAATGAAGATAAAAATTAAAAGAAAACAAAATAAAAGTAGAGGAAGATGAGGATTAGAAAAACTCCCTTCATGTCTCAAGCAGAAGGGTCTTCTCTGATCTGTCAATTGACTTTTCACCTCAGCCATGTGCTATTGCTAAAATGTCCTTGACTCTGTAAGCTCTGAATGTTGGAGTTGCTGACTCTGCAGTGTGCTTCGTATGGAGGGTGTGTCTACCTCTGACGGTATTGTATGCAAGTATCGAAGGGCAGAAAAGATACCTCAAGATTTGGCAAAGCCGTGGTGGTAGGGGGCTCGAATGGTGCAGATTTGGGCCCAAATAGTTGAGACTTCCTCGGGGAAGTTTCACACAGCTGACTAGTATGCAGGGGACGCAAGCTCCTCCACAGCTATACTTCTAATACAACACCAAATTCTTCTATATCTATCGATCGATTGATACTGCTTGGTCTGTAGGTCACTTGCTTGCACTTGTACAACTTTAATTGTTGCCCGTTCACCTTTTTAGTAGTGTTGTATTGATCCATTATAACACAAACTTCCCATGACGACACTTCTGTAACAGTAAACGGGTTTGACCATTAACAACATCTCCTCTGTTGATTCTGCGGCTAGGGACTTTGTTAGTGTGGTATTTTCTGGAAGTTTTTAGCTCCAGAGTTATTCCTCCACTAAATCCCGGATGATTTCTTCCGTTGGGATTGTATGTGTTTCCCATTGGAGCAGCATTCTACAGCAACCTACTCCTACCTCTTTTAGAATGGTCAGTATTCCATTCCCATAGCAATCCCTGCTAAAGTGTGGTACTTGGCAGACTTCACAAATTTGATACATAGGCTGAACGTTTCTTCTTTGCTGAAAGGCATTAATTTGACTGTTATCATTGGCTATTAATGCCTCTAACTGCTCATCAGATGAAGTGTTAGCTGCATTAACTGGTGGACAACCCTTTATCAATTATCAAGACATTGGCACATATGAATCTGGAAAATAGTTTCTCACAGAATCTGCACATGACTTTAACATCATTAGTAGGTAATGCATGTGGTTCAGGCAATTTTGAAAGTGTTCTACAACTACTATGATGTACTTGTTGCCAAAAGGAAGAAAGAAAAAGGATTTAATCAATACCCCAGATATCAAAGATTGCAACACTCTATATACCTCGCTGGGGGTAGATAATCTCTGGAAGATGTGTTACCTGTTATTTGGCAAGCATCACAGGACTGTATCAGAGATACAAAATCCTTGAATATGGTGGGTCAATAAGATTCTACTTCCAACACTTTTCGGACAGTGTTGATAGCAGTTAATTGGTCTCCCATAGATTCTTGCAATGCTTCAGAATCATGTGGCCTTTGCCTTCCGAGATACATCCTCTGATCACTTACTCTGCAACAATTCGAAATAGAAAAGGGATCTTTCCAGTAATATTTCAAATCAACAAAGAATTTCTTCTTTTGCTGATAGGTCTTATCACTCGGGAATATTTCAGCGACTAGATAATTTGCAATATTGATAAACCACGGAAGATGATTATTATACATAGCAAACAATGAAGATAAATTCTCATCCAAAAATTTATCAGATATTACTATCTCACCAATAGTCTCTAACTCGGGGTTTTCTAATCTAGACCAATGGTATGTTTCCTAGATTTCCAGCCCCTTTTCTTATCCCTTATCAAATTCTTGTATAATAAAACTCAACTAATTAAATCTTAGTTCAACATCTGTTTTATTGAACAGATATCTCAGAGTGATCAGTGTATACTATTGTTTTAGATGGAACTAGGTATGATATGAATTTATCAACAACATATACAACAACTAGTAATCCCTTTTCAGTAGTGGAATACTGGGCATCAGTAAAGGTTTTACTTGCTAGTATATAACATGAAATTTCTAATCATGCCTTTCTCCTAAAACAATTCTTACTGCATCGTTACATCACATATTAATTCAAAAAGCAAATTCAAATCCGGTGATGTTATAATAGGTGCAGTAATTCCTTTTGATTTAAAAGATCTCATGCATTTATCATCAAACAAAAGGAACATCCTTTCTCATTAGAATATTCAGAGGCCTGTCTATTAAAGAAAAATTATTTCATGATTCGTCTAATAAACCTAGCATGACCTAAGAAAATTCTAAAATGATATTTCTTCCAAATTAAAACCTAAGCCAAAATTGATAGCTCAAAAGAAAAATATTCTTTCCTCATTTCCATTTTTATTTTTATTTTTATTTTTTCGAAATTAAATAAAAAACAAACAAACAGGAAAACAGGAAACTTTATTAGATTAATTTCTGGAAAATAATATTTTTCAGAAATTAAAAGAATAAAAGGAAAGAAAAGAAATTATTTTGTTTTTAAATTTACCCTATATCGATTATGAATAACTAAGGACTTAGAATTACTAATTGTCACATTTAGTCTCTATGTTGTCACTTAATCAATCAGAACCTAAGGCAGAGTACCTATCGTGTAGCTAGTCTGTTGGAAAGTATCTACGATTTTAATTTAATAATTTATCGTACACCCAGGGAAGTGGTAACGGCTTAGTAGTAACTATCCTTTTACCCTAACTCTTATCTTATTATCCAATTATGCAGTCGTTCATCAAAATCTTTGATGAGAGGTTGATTCCTTCTACACTAGGTTCAAGTCTATTTAAGCCTACAAGAGTGTTTTACAAACAGTGTTCTGATATATGTAATATTGTTCCTACATGTTGATTGACCTATCTTCGAGTATTTTAGATATATCTTGGTCTAGATTGCAATTATGTACTGATTCTACTTGTGTACCACATCTAAGTTATCCAATAAACTGGCCCATCGCCATTGACGACCCTACTCACGGTTTGAGCTAAAGGCATCCATGAAAGTCTTGTGTCACTCAGGAGATCATGCTGCTCGCCCTAACGCCGGCATAAACACACGAACTCAGCCTACTTAGACTACTTTAACAAACATGGTGATCTATAGGTTATTTCATCCAATATGGCAGACCTTAATGCTTCCGACGGGAAGTCCTAAATTAAGGTTTGATAAACTAGACAAGTTATAATTAGACCGTAGTTAGGAGATGTCTATAACCGTTCATCTAATTTAAAAGAGCAAGTGAACATGCAGTCATAATGATAGTTAAGCTGGTGACCTTTCCGGAAAAATGCAAATAACTTCAACATGCATAACGCATATTCATAACATCATAATTTAGTATTCGAAATGGGTCTTTGGACAAACATAGTACAGACATATAAATAGAGGGACAAGGGACCACCGCCATAAAGTATTCACCCTTTCTTAGGTCTGCTGATGGAGCAACTGCTTGTATATCCTGGACTGCTTGACCCGACTCTATTCGTCAAAGCCTTCGAAGGACGCTTCCTTGCTCTAGTAGCATTTGCTGCCTTCCTACCCTTCCCTCCGCTAGCTTAACAAAGCCTTGTGGGGCAATTCTTCGTACGCCTAGTGCTCTCTTAGGATCTCCTAACGAAATCTTGGGTATTCTATGAATAATAAAAATGAACCTATATAGTCGTATTCTAAGATCTGAGATAGACTCTCAGAAACGAAGAACACGAGACACTCTCGAAAACTATAAATCTACTTAAACGAAAAACACATGAAATCCCTGAGTGACTTGTATACAATAGAAAAATGTATACTTGAAGTCACTGAATGACTCAGATCAAGTGGAGAGGAATTATTTCAACTGTGAAAGGCTTGAGGTATTTATAGCATTGGAACAGAGTGAATTTCTCTTCAAAAATAGATGTGGGAGTCTGAACAGGGGCTCGGGACTCCCGTCCCGGCATGTTGACCAAGTCAGGACAGCCGTCCTGAGTCCTGGACACTCGTCCTAGTCTGTTGACCAGGTCAGGACACCCGTCCTGGGTCCTGGACGCCCGTCCTGACTTCTGAACTTTCGAAAATCACGTTTTTGCCCCGAAATTTACCATTTTCTTGCATATTTCACCTGATACTTCCAAAATCACAAAAATTACGAAATTGTGTTAATAACAGTCAATTGAGAATGATTTAACACCAATTTTTCCCTAAATCGTGCCTAAAAACATGCTAAAAAGTGATATAATTTGTGCATATCATTTACATATGTCGATTATGAGTAATTAAGGACTGAGTCTTACTAACTATCACTTTAGCATTAATTGTTATCTCTTAATCAATCAGAACCTAAGGCAGAGTACCTATCGTGCAGCTAGTCCTTGGAAAGTATCTACGATTTTAAAATTATTAATATCGTACTCCCAGGGAACTAGTAACGGCTTAGTAGCAACTATCCCTTAATCCTAACATTCATCTTATTTATTTAATTAGTCAATCGTTTAATCAATATCTTTGAGATTGATTGGTGATCCTAATCACACATAACAAGCAAATAGTATTCAAGAGTAGACATGCATTCATCAAATAAGCTCAGTTATTACAATTTATTTGACCTTATCTTCAAACATTTTAGATATATCTTGATCTCTAAGGCAATTATGAAATGTAATCATCTATTTACCATATCTGAGTTACCTGGTGTATTCACCCCTACCGTGGGATGATCCTTCTCATCTATCGGATTAAAGTATCCATGGATGTCCCCTATGTCAATTCAGTATCATGCCACTTAACCCTAGGATTGGCCTAACGTACAAACTCAGCTTTATTAGGGTGCTCAAACAAACACGGTTATTTGTTTTGTTGTTTCTTCCTAATCTGACAAACCTTTTACAGTATGTTAAACTAAACCAGTTATGATTCAGACCTTGGTTAGGTGTAGTTTATAACCTTAGTTTAATCTAAAAGGACACAACAATTCAACATTCATAATGATAATTCTAGCTCTATGATCTTCCCGGGAAATTGGATAGCATCTCAAATTTTAAAACGTGTATGATATATGAATTCAGTATCAAATATTTATTGAGATAAAATAAATCATAAACATATAGAAACTCGTCTAGGGGACCCAATATCATAAAGTAGTCACCACTTTATGTAGGTCCAGCCGATGCTGCAGCTCTTGTATGTCTCTGATTGCTCGATCCTACTCTGCTTGGTAGATTCGAAGAATGCTTCTTAGATCTAGTAGCAATTATTTTACCTTACATCCTGGGCTTAAGCAGATTGCCCTAATCTGACTAAGAAAATGCACCCTATCTCTCTCTTAGGATCTCCTAACGAAATCCTGGTATTTTGTGATACCGAAAACTGAATACTAATCTAATCAAATTCTCAAATACTGAGATAAACACTCAAAGATAAGAGAAAACGATACACTCAAAGCCACCAAATGACTTGTATTGAGTGGTGAGAGATGATTTCAACTATTGGAGACATGGGCTATCTATAGCAGGTGAAAGGAGTGAATTTCTCCAAAATTTCTGATGTGGGACAAGTTGTGGTGCTTGGGACGCCCGTCCCGAACTCAGAAGTTCTAAAAATTGCATTTTTGCCCCAATATTTGCTGTTTTCTTGCACATTTCACCTGAAACATCCAAAATCACAAATTATGTAAAAATTGTTAATATCAATCAATTAAGATCGATTTTGTTCCCATTTTGCCTTAATTTGTGCCTAAAAACAGGCTAAAAAAGTTATATGATATGTGCACATCACAAGTATTTTAGTGTAGAGTGATCAATGTATACTATTATTTTAGACAGAACCAAATAAGATTGAAATTTATCGAAAGCATATATTACGACTAGTAATTCCTTTTCGGTGGTAGTGTAATTCTCTTGAGCATCAGTCAATGTTTTACTAGCATAGTATATCACATGAAATTTATCATCATGATATGCGTAAATCATATCACATTTTTAGCATGTTTTTAGGCATGATTTAGGGTGAAATTAAGGGTAAATTGGTCTTAATTGTTCATTATTAACTCAAT
Source organism: Asclepias syriaca (assembly GCA_027405835.1). NCBI lineage: Eukaryota > Viridiplantae > Streptophyta > Magnoliopsida > Gentianales > Apocynaceae > Asclepias > Asclepias syriaca. Next base: position 14,465,623 of record CM049932.1, read on the forward strand.
TTCACAGTTTTTATAATTTTGGAAGTGTCAGGTGAAAAGTGGAAGAAAATGGCAAATTTTGGGGCAAAAACGCAATTTTCAGAAGTTCGGACATCGGGGAGGTTGCCCCGGTTCAGGACAGGCGTCCTGACCTGGTCAATAGATCGGGACAGGCATCCAGGACTCGGGACGGCCGTCCTGACCTGGTCAACAGACCGGGACGGGCGTCTCGAACCAGAAAGTCAAGTCCCACATCGAATTTTTTAGAGAAAATCACTCCAGAAAGCTGCTATAAATACCCCAGGCCTTCCTCAGTTGAATTCATCCCTCTCCACTCGATCTGAGTCATTCAGTGGTTTCCAGTGTACAATTCTCGAGTACACAACTCCCTCGGAGACTCAAATTTTAGTAGAAGTTTTCTTTCTTTCCTTTTTGTGTTTCGTTTTTCTAGTTTCTGAGAAATAGTCTCAGATCCTAGGGTTCGATAGATAGGTTCGTTTCTGGTATTCATAGAATACCCGGGATTTCGTTAGGAGATCCTAAGAGGGCTCTTGGCGTTCGAAGAGCCAGTCCACAGGGTTGGGCTTAAGCCCAGGACGTAAGGTAAAGTCCAGCTACTAGGCTGAGGAAGCGTCCTCCGAAGGTTCTGGCGAGCAGAGTCGGGTCAAGCAGTACGACATATATAGCAGTACGCTCTAACGGCGTGACTACGTAAAGGGTGATTTCTTTATGGCATCAGTCCCCCCTGTCCCTCTCTTTATATGTTGTTACTGTGTTTGTCCAAATACTGATTTGAATACGAGATTATGATTATTATGAATATTTGTTTATATGTTGAAGTTGTTATATTTTTCCGGAAATAAACACCTGCTTAAATATTCATTATGTCTGCATGTCTAATGTAGTTTCTTTTAAACTAAAATTAGGGTTATAGACAATTCCTAACCACAGTCTATTCATAACCTGTTTAGTTTAACAGACATTAATTAGTATTGGTGTCTGCCATACTAGATAAAATAACCTGCGGAACACCCTGTTTGTTAGAGTAGTCTAGGTAGGTTGAGTAGAGCATTTATGCCTGCGGTTATGGGCAAGCGGCATGATCCCCGAAGTGACATAGGCTTTCATATCTGTCTTTAGTAGTAACCGTGAGTAGGGCCGTTTACCTTGGCGATGGGGCGGTATATCAGATTACTCAGATGTGGTACACCTTTGGACTCAGAACATAGTTGAAATCCAGACTAAGATATATCTAAAATTCTCGAAGATAGACCAATCAACATATAGGAACAATATAACATAGAATCAGAACTTTGTTTATAAACATTTTTAGGCTTGATTAGACTTAAACCTAGTGAAGAATGGATCACCCTCTAATCAAGATTATTGATGACGATTGCATAACTGGATCATAAGATAAGAGTTAGGATAAAAGGCTAGTTACTACTAAGCCGTTACCACTTCCCTGGGAGTACGATAATTATTTAATAAAATCGTAGATACTTTCCAACAGACTAGCTACACGATAGGTACTCTGCCTTCGGTTCTGGCTGATTAAGTGACACCTTAGAGACTAAATGTGACAATTAGTCAATCGCAGTCCTTAATTACTCATAATCAACATAGGGTAAAATAACACCTATTTAGCATATCGACCGGAACGCATCAGATTTTTGGCACCGTTGCCGGGGAAATATCATAATGAATTTAGAATTATTGGCCACAATTCTAGAGACTTATGATAGGTAGCGGTAGTAACCTAGACTTTTGATTTACACTTATCATATACTAGTTAGACAATCACTTTCCGAAATATAGGATTATCATAACTAACTAATTTTAGATAATATCTGAAATTAAGACACTTAGGATAATCAAATTTTAGAAAATTATTCTAAAACCATATTGAGGAAATTTACCCGCTTTCTAAATAAAATTCAAAATCCCTAAAAATATTTTTCTTGCTTATCTATTTTACTTTCCTATTTTTGTTATTTGTTATTTCTAACCAGACTTTGCACTAGAGATGAAGAGAACAAGAGCAGCTACTAACCAAGCAAAGAAAACAGAAATCCCTGACACTCCAGGACCAAAGAAGACAAAGCCAGAAGGACCATCTAGGCCTGCACCAGAAATACCACGAGGGACTCTTCCTTCACAACCGGTAGAAGTAAACTCAAGCCTAGATGCCAGTGACCTAGTGAGAAGATTCCTGAACACCCGTGAGCCTAGTCCCACGGAAGAGGATCCTTCTGAGGATACCTTCCCTCCTAGAGAAGATCCTTAGAGATCTCCAGTTCACACTCCTGCCCAGAGAGTTCCTATAAATCCACCACCCATTGACCAAACCCAAAATTCACCAACATCTCCTGCATACACCCCAACACCTAACGAGCACACCCCTTCATCCGGGGGAAGCACTAACGGTTATCATTCAATGTTGTCCGTGTAGATAGATACGTTGGCTCAAAGGGTCTATGAGATGGATCAAGGAATTGCAAGCAAATTGTGTCATTTAGACCAACTCAGTCTGAATATCACAACCAACATGGACCGACTCAGAGACACGGTCAGTCTTCAGGAGAACCAAGGTGCCCAACTACTCCAGGAAATGGCGGACATACGCAGTGAGCAGGGCAGGCAAAGAGATGAGATGAGAGCCATGCGCATAGAGATGCGAAACATTCAGGCAGAGCTACAGGAGATCAGAGATAAGGGTCGTTAAAAAAAGGGAAGATTCTTTTACTTTTATTCTCAGCAAATAAATTGTTTGAACTAAATCTGAATAATTGGCCCCTATTTTCTATTTTTTCAAACGTTTTAAAGGGTCCTTTATATTCAACAATTTTCTTCAGACATTTTATTTTCAAATTTCTATGAAAAACAAAAGTTTTACAAATGCAGTTTATTTTTCACCAATTAAATTGTACAAACTCAGTTTTTGTTTTTCATAAATTCTTGCTAAATTTAAGTTGGGATAAAATTAGGGTAGTCATGATTTTCAAAAAAGATTGAGGAATTTTTGTATAGAGTTTTTAACAGCTTCTGAATTTGATTGGATAAACATGAAGACTTGTTAAAAATTATGATTATTTTTGGTATCCTGAGATTTGCAGGGAATTACGAAAAAAAAAATTCGGAATTGGCACGCGTCCCGAAGCAACCCGGGACTGGCGTCCAACGGGACGAGAGTCCCGAAGGCCGCCCCTCCTACAAATAATCCATTTTTTTCATTTTCCCTCAAATCAACTTCCAAAAATTCACCTCTCTCAAATAATTCTCTCTATCTTCTCTCTACAAATTTTTGGCAAACTTCCCAAAATTCAAAAATTCAAATTTCCCTCCAAAATTTGAATTTTATATTTCCTTCCAAATTCGAATTTCCCTCCAAAATTCGAATTTCCCGCCAAAAATTCAAAATCATTCCCTAACCAAAATCCATCCTCCCGAATTCAAAATCACCTCCAAAATTCGAATTCGAATCTTCCTTCCTGCCTAAATTCTCAAAACCTCTCAAACACTCTCAAACCAAATGGCTCCCAAACGCGCCCGTATCACATCTACCATGACCATCACTTCAGTGGCACATCCTTTTATGCTGTTTCACTCCAGCCCAGCATACCAGGAGAGATGTCACGGATACATCGGACGCACCATACTGACGGGCAGAACACTTGACTGGGCCGCAGTACAGACGCTAGAGGTGGAGCGGGAAGTCAAACGCATGCTCAACGTACTACCCTACAGTCGAATATTCATCGTCACTGAGCCGACATACCTAGAGCTGGTATGTGAGTTCTATGCGTCATTTACGTACCATCAGGAGTAGATCACATTCCGCTTAGGCAGAATAGATCGATCGATGAGCATGGCCGAGTTCGGCATTGCCCTGGGTATTTGGCAGAGAGACGAGCTGGATACGCCCGCCTACACCACGGCAGATCGAGACTTCACGTCTGCAGACGTCTCCACTGCTTGGGCTCAGATCTGTGGGTGTCCCATACCAGCATGGCTTTGCGAAAGCCACAGTTATCTATCCTGCTCTTCGATACTTGCATACTATTATTGCACACACTTTGTCAGGACGACGGACGGCCCCCGGGAATGTCACCCAAATGGAGACATTCCTCTTGGCCAACATGCACATGGGATCCACAGTAGAGATGGCTCGACTTATCACGGTCATCATGCGGGGTTTTGCTACGGACACTCGGAAACAGTGTCTGGGACTCGGGCTATTCATCACCAAGATAGCTCACTACCTGGAGTTAGACATCGAGGGCTCGGAGCTGACCCAGATCGCTCCGACCACCATTCCTACGGACCTCACTATCCTACGGAACATGGGAATGGTCGTACGGGATGCAAATGGGCGCTACTCCATCCAAACGGAGTAGCCAGCACAGGCTTCGGCACCAGGAGTAGTTCCAGTGCACATACCTCCGTCCGAGACGTTTGTTCCACGCACTGCCTTCGAACGACACATGTCGCACGGATTGGCAGAACTCTCATCCCGATACAGCCGAGATATGGACATGATCGAGAGACGGCTGACGTTGATAGAGGACAGAATCGCTATGAACACCAGCAGGATCGACGAGATTCATCAGCATACGTCCCACCTGGTGGAAAACTCCAAGGTCCACTTTCCGGCAGACTTTCCGGCAGACTTTCCGGTAGACTTTCCGACAGCCTTTGGTCCACCTAATGTCGGCGAGCCGGGTTCTTAGTTTTTCTTTCCTTTTCTTTTTCTTTTGTTGTTTTCATTCTATATGTGATCATGTCTGAGCTGTATGAAGTATGAATCTATGTATAACATTGATTGATATGACATAACAGCATTGTTTCTTTTATATCTTGCTATCCTTGTTATTGTTTACCCATAGTTCTTCGAATAAGTGTGGGGTAAGAATCTGTTCTGTTTTGTTTCTTGTTTTCAAATAAGTGTGGGGTAGCTTAGAAATGCATGAACATTGAGGATAGTGTCAGACTTAAGTGTGGGGTAGCAGTGCACAGTGCACTGTAGTGAGAAAACTTTTGCATGATTTTGCTTGTTTTCCCAATATTTTCACACCCTTCCAATTTTTTTTAAATTCTCATTCTTTCAGACTTCTAAATGCAATATGATTGGTTAAACATTGCTTATGTCTATGATATGTAGGTAGAATGTTATGGTTAGTAGGAGGCAATGTGATAGCTATCTTGAACTAATTGATTAGGAATAGGGAATTCCTGATAACTGAGCACAACTTAGTCTGGATTAGAAACCTCAGCCAATTACCTTTTCAAGACTTAACTAGATAAAATTAAGACCAGTTGTGGATGTTTTGACAGTTAGAATGACTAGATGAGACTCTGAGCTAAAAGTGAAAAGAAATAAAAGAAAGTCAATTAAATAAGGGTAGTTTGCCAGCGGCCTTCGCTACTCGAGCACTACTCCTTCGGGGAACTTAAAGCCTGATGCCCTAAGGTCGTGTAGGTCTGGGAGTCATCGGAGTGGGACTCGCTACATGGGTAGTTGAAGTTGACGTGTTCTAAGCAGACTCAAAATACCCTACATCTATAAAGAAAATCAATAAATGCTAAACCATTAAAAATCTGATCGCCAAGGCTCAGAACTCAGAAAGTTGTCTATTGTTATTATGTCTAGTAACAGGGTCGAAATATTATCTGGTAGTAGTTAAGACGAGAGTATATTGTGTTGACTATCTGGTCTAGACTAGTACACACACTACACATCAGGAAGACCTTGTGACTAAGAAAGGAGTTCAACCTAGTTGTTAAGTTGTTTTCTGCTTGACTATAACAGTCTGCTAGAGACATTTGAGACCTTGTCATAGCAACCTGACCAGTCAGACCTGTGTTAAGAATTGTCTGAATAAATTTTGGAATAAAAACATGACTAGGAATTTAAGTGACTGCACTATGATTTAGAATCACTAACTTCAAGTAGACTTTGCTTGAGGACAAGCAAAAAGCTAAGTGTGGGGTTATATGATATGCATAAATCATATCACATTTTTAGCATGTTTTTAGACATGATTTAGGGTGAAATTGAGGGTAAATTGGTCTTAATTGTTCATTATTAACTCAATTTCATAGTTTTTATGATTTTGGAAGTGTCAGGTGAAAAGTGGAAGAAAATGGCAAATTTCGGGGCAAAAATGCAATTTTTCAGAAGTTCGGACTTCGGGGAGGGCGTCCCGGTTCAGGACCGGCGTCTTGACCTGGTCAACAGGTTAGGACGGCCTTCCAGGATTCGGGACGGCCGTCCTGACCTGGTCAACAGACCGGGACGGGCGTCCCGAACTAGAAAGTCAAGTCCCACATCGAATTTTTGAGAGAAAATCACTCCAGAAAGCTGCTATAAATACCCCAAGCCTTCCTTAGTTGAATTCATACCTCTCCACTCGATCTGAGTCATTCAGTGGTTTCCAGTGTACAATTCTCGAGTACCCAACTCCCTCGGAGACTCAGATTTTAGTAGAAGTTTTCTTTCTTTCCTTTTTGTGTTTCGTTTTTCTAGTTTCTGAGAAATAGTCTCAGATCCTAGGGTTCGGTAGATAGGTTCATTTTTGGTATGCATAGAATACCCGGGATTTCGTTAGGAGATCCTAAGAGGGCTCTAGGCGTTCGAAGAGTCAGTCCACAGGGCTGCGCTTAAGCCCAGGACGTAAGGTAAAGTCTAGCTACTAGGCTGAGGAAGCGTCCTCCGAAGGTTCTGGCGAGCAGAGTCGGGTCAAGCAGTACGCTCCAACGGCGTGACTACGTAAAGGGTGATTTCTTTATGGCATCAGTCCCCCCTGTCCCTCTCTTTATATGTTGTTACTGTGTTTGTCCAAATACTGTTTTGAATACGAGATTATGATTATTATGAATATTTGTTTATATGTTGAAGTTGTTATATTTTTCCAGAAATAGCCACCTGCTTAAATATTCATTATGTCTGCATGTCTAATGTAGTTTCTTTTAAACTAAAATTAGGGTTATAGACAATTCCTAACCACGGTCTATTCATAACCTGTTTAGTTTAACATGCATAAATTAGTATTGGTGTCTGCCATACTAGATAAAATAACCTGCGGAACACCCTGTTTGTTAGAGTAGTCTAGGTAGGCTGAGTAGAGAGTTTATGCCTGCGGTTATGGGCAAGCGGCATGATCCCCGAAGTGACATAGGCTTTCATAGCTGTCTTTAGTAGTAATCGTGAGTAGGGTCGTTTACCTTGGCGATGGGGCGGTATATCAGATTACTCAGATGTGGTACACCTTTGGACTCAGAACATAGTTGCAATCTAGGCTAAGATATATCTAAAATACTCGAAGATAGGTCAATCAACATATAGGAACAATATAACATAGAATCAGAACTTTGTCTATAAACACTTTTAGGCTTGATTAGACTTAAACCTAGTGAAGAATGGATCACTGATGCAGTTCCGGTCGATATGCTAAATAGGTGTTATTTTACCCTATGTTGATTATGAATAATTAAGGACTGTGATTGACTAATTGTCACATTTAGTCTCTATGGTGTCACTTAATCAGCCAGAACCTAAGGCAGAGTACATATCGTGTAGCTAGTCTATTGGAAAGAATCTACGATTTTATTAAATAAATATCGTACTCCCAGGGAAGTGGTAACGGCTTAGTAGTAACTAGCCTTTAATCCTACTCTTATCTTATAATCCAGTTATGCAATCTTCATCAATAATTTTGATGAGAGGGTGATTCATTCTCCACTAGGTTTAAGTCTAACTAAACCTGAAAGTGTTTTATAGACGAGATCCTGATTTTATGTTATACTGTTACTATACGTTGATTGACCTATATTCGAGTATTTTAGACATGTCTTGGCCTGGATTGCAACTATGTTCTATGTCTAAAGGTTACCACATCTGAGTTACTACGCTACCGCCCCATCGTTAAGGGTAACGATCCTACTCCCGGCTCGGACTAAAGTCAGCAATGAACGCCCTATGTCACTTTGGGGATCATACCGCTCGTCTCATAACCGCCGGCATAAAACTCTACTCAGCCTACCTAGACTACTTTCAACCAACAAGGTGTTCTGCAGATTATTTTATCTAGTATGGCAGACACCAATACTAATTGATGCCTGTTAAACTAAACAGGTTATGAATAGACCGTGGTTAGGAATTGTCTATAACCCTAATTTCAGTTTAAAAGAACGGCGATAGACATGCAGACATAATGGATATTTAAGCAGGTGGCCATTTCTAGAAAAACATTATAACTTCAACATATATCACAAATATTCATAATAATCATAATCTGGTATTCAAACTGTTATTTGGACAAACACAATAACAACATATAAGAGAGGGACAGGGGGACCGATGCCATAAAGAAATCACCCTTTACGAAATCTCGCCGATGGAGCGTACTGCTGTATATGCCGTATTGCTTGACCCGACTCTGCTCGCCAGAACCGTCGGAGGACGCTTCCTTAGCCTAGTAACTGGGCTTTACCATAATACCCAGCTTAAGCCCAGCCCTGTGGACTGACTCTTCGAACGCCTGGAGCCCTCTTAGGATCTCCTAACGAAATCCCGGGTATTCTATGAATACCACAAACGAACCTATCTATGTACGCCTAAGATCTGAGACTATTTCTCAGAAACTAAAACAAAACACTAACAAGAAAGAAAACAGAGATCCGAGTCTCTGAGTGAGTTGTGTACTAGAGACGTGTACACTGGAAACCACTTAATGACTCAGATCGAGTGGAGAGGAATGATTTCAACTGCTGGAGGCTTGGGGTATTTATAGCAGCTTCCCGGGGTGATTTTTCATCAAAATTTCGATGTGGGACTGGATATGGGGGTTCGGGACACCCGTCCTGATCTGTTGACCAGGTCGGGATGCCCGTCCCGGGTTCGGAACGCCCGTCCTGACCCTTTGACCAAGTCAACATTTCCAAAAATTGCGTTTTTGCCCCAAAATTTGCTGTTTTCGTCTACTTTTCACCTGACACTTCCAAAATCATAAAAACTGTGAAATTAAGTAAATAATGAACAATTAAGATCATTTTACCCTCAATTTCACCCTAAATCATATATAAAAACATGCTGAAAATGTGATACGATTTTCGCGTATCAATCACCCTCTCATCAAGATTATTGATGACGATTGCATAACTGGATCATAAGATAACAGTTAGGATAAAAGGCTAGTTACTACTAAGCCGTTACCACTTCCCTGGGAGTATGATAATTATTTAATAAAATCGTAGATACTTTCCAACAGACTAGCTACACGATAGGTACTCTGCCTTAGGTTCTGGCTGATTAAGTGACACCTTAGAGACTAAATGTGACAATTAGTCAATCACAGTCCTTAATTACTCATAATCAACATAGGGTAAAATAACACCTATTTAGCATATCGACCGGAACACATCATATCATGTCGCTGTCCCAAAACAACCCCTACTACATAATCACTAGCATCGCACATCAATTCAAAGGGTAAGCTCCAATCAAGTGATGTCATAATGGGTGCAGTAGTCAATAGTTACTTAAGTTTGTTAAAATATTTCATGCACTTTTCATCAAAAACAAAAGGAACATCTTTACTCAACAAATTGGTCAAAGGTCTGGCTATTAGAAAGAAATCTTTTATAAAGCGCCTGTAAAAACCAGCATGACCCAAAAAACTTCTAATGGATCTTACATAGTTAGGTGGAGGTAGTTTTGAAATCACTTCAATCTTTGCTTTATCTACCTCCATACCTTTCTGTGAGATCTTATGTCCTAGAACAATTCCCTCTTTTACCATAAAATGGCATTTTTCCCAATTCAAAACTAAATTAGATTTGATACAATGTTTAAGCATTGATTCCAAGTTTTTTAGGCAGACCACAAATAAATTACCAAAAATTGAAAAATCATCCATGAACACTTCCATAGACTCTCCCAACATGTCATAAAAATAGAGGTCATGCAGTGTTGAAAAGTAGCAGGTGCATTACACAACCCGAAAGACATCCTTCTATATGCAAATGTTCCAAAAGGGCATGTAAATGTAGTTTTATGCTGATCTTCAAGAGAGATCAGGATTTGGAAATACCCAGAAAATCCATCAAGAAAGCAATAAAACATATGTATAGATAACCTTTCTAACATTTGATCAATAAAAGGAAGAGGGAAATGATCTTTTCGTGTAGTAGTATTTAGTTTCCTATAATCAATGCAAACACGATGTAAGAGAGCATTAGGCGTTCGAAGAGTCAGTCAACAGTTCTAGTAGGAATCAGTTCATTGTTCTCATTCCTAATAATTGTTATTCCACCTTTCTTAGGTACCACCTGTACTGGGCTTACCCATTCACTATCAGAGATAGGGTAAATAAGTCCAGCATCTAACAATTTGATTATCTCCTTTTTCACTACATCACACACATTAGGATTCAACCTCCTTTGAGGTTGCACACATGACTTATACTCATTTTCTAAAAGAATTTTTTTCGAGCAAAAGCTTGGATTTATACCTGGGATATCCACAATTTTGTAAGTACTGGCTCTTTTGTACCTTTTGAGTATGTCCAATGTCAACTTCCGTTCTTCTGCATTTGGTCTGCTACAAGAATGATGGGAAGCTTCTTACTGTCGTCAAGGAATCCATAGCACAAATGTTTTGGCAATTCCTTCAACTCCAAATCTAGGGGGTCCTCGAAGGATGTTTTGTTCCTTTTTCAGCTCATGAGCACTTATCTCAACGAAATAGTCAGATCTAGTTTCATAGTTGGAAAGATCAAAGTCAAAAATTTCCAATCCCAAAGAGCCCTCTTTCAAAACAGGATAATTGGAGATCAAATCTGTCATGTTAACTTCAATTAAATTGTCAATAACATCCACACAAAAGCAATTATCATCTAGATGCATGGGATACTTAAGGGTTTTATTTAGATGATGCGTTTCCGACTGATATGCTAAAATATGTGTTATTTACCCTATATTGATTATGAATAACTAAGGACTTAGAATTACTAATTGTCACATTTAGTCTCTATGTTGTCACTTAATCAATCAGAACCTAAGATAGAGTACCTGTCGTGTAGCTAGTCTGTTGGAAAGTATCTACGATTTTAATTTAATCAATTTATCGTACTCCTAAGGAAGTGGTAACAGCTTAGTAGTAACTATCCTTTTATCCTAACTCTTATCTTATGATCCAGTTATGCAATCGTTCATCAAAATCTTTGATGAGAGGTTGATTCATTCTCCACTAGGTTCAACTCTATTTAAGCCTAAAAAAGTGTTTCGCAGATAGTGTTCTAATTTATGTTATATTGTTCCTACATGTTGATTGACCTATCTTCAAGTATTTTAGATATATCTTGGTCTAGATTGCAATTATGTACTGATTCTACTTGTGTATCACATCTGAGTTACCTAATAAATCGCCCCATCGCCATTGACGGCCCTACTCACGGTTTGAGCTAAAGGCATCCATGAAAGTCATGTGTCACTTAGGAGATCATGCCGCTCGCCCTAACGCCGGCATAAACACGCAAACTCAACCTACTTAGACTACTTTAACTAACATGGTGATCTATACGTTATTTCATCTAATATGGCAGAGCTTAATGCTTCCAATGGGAAGTCCTAAATTAAGGCCTGATAAACTAAACAGGTTATGATTAGACCGTGGTTAGGAGTTGTCTATAACCATTCATCTAGTTTAAAAGAGCAAGTAGACATGCAGTCATTATGATAATTAAGCTGGTGACCTTTCCAGAAAAATGTAAATGACTTCAACATGCATATCACATATTCATAAAATCATAATTTAATATTCAGAATAGGTATTTGGACAAACACAGTACAGACATATAAAGAGAGGGACAAGGGGACCACCGCCATAAAGTATTCACCCTTTATTAGGTCCGCTGATGGAGCAACTGCTTATATATGCTGGACTGCTTGACCCGACTCTGCTCGACAGAACCTTCGGAAGACGCTTCCTCAACGTAGTAGCTATGCTTTACCTTATAACCCAGCCTAAGCAAAGCCCTGTTAACTGACTCTTCGAACGCCTAGTGCTCTCTTAGGATCTCTTAACAAAATCCCGAGTATTCTATGAATAGTAAAAATGAACCTATCTAGTCGTATTGATATGCATAAATCATATCACATTTTTAGCATGTTTTTAGCATAAATTAGGGTGAAATTGATACGAAATCGGTCTTAATTGTTTGTTATTAACTCAATTTCACTGTTTTTATGATTTTGGAAGTGTCAGGTGAAAAGTAGAAGAAAATGGCAAATTTCGGGGCAAAAATGCAATTTTTCAGAAGTTCAGACGTCGGGGTGGGCGTCCCGAATCAAGATAGGCGTCCTGACCTGGTCAACAGGCCAGGACGGGCGTCCAGGACTCGGGACGACCGTCCTGACCTAGTCAACAGGCCGGGACAGGCGTCCCAATCTAAGACGGGCGTCCGGGTGCCTGGTCCAAGTCCCACATCGAAATTATTGGAAAAATTCACTCCAGAAAGCTGCTATAAATACCCCAGGCCTTCCTCAGTTGAATTCATTCCTCTCCACTCGATCTGAGTCATTTAGTGACTTCAAGTGTACATTTTTCTCGAGTATATAAGTCACTTAGAGACTCGGGTTCAGTAGAAGTTTATTTTTCTTAGATAGTGTCTCGTTTTCTTTGTTTTTGAGAATTAGTCTCAGATCCTAGGCTACGATAGATAGGTTCATTTCTGGTATTCATAGAATACTCGGGATTTCGTTAGGAGATCCTAAGAGGGCTCTAGGCGTTCGAAGAGTCAGTCTACAGGGCTGGGCTTAACCTGGGTATTAAGGTAAAGTCCAGCTACTAGGTTGAGGAAGCGTCCTCCGAAGGTTCTGTCGAGCAGAGTCGGGTCGAGCAGTACAACATATACAAGCAGGTGCTCCATCGGCGAGACTAAGTAAAGGGTGAATTCTTTATGGCATCAGTCCCCCTGTCCCTCTCTTTATATGTTTGTATTGTGATCATCCAAAAATTAATTATGTTTATTGGATTATGATTCTATGAGTATTTGTTATGCATATTGAAGTTCTTATGATTTTCTAGAAATGGCGACCTGCTTAATATTCATTATGTCTGCATGTCTAATGTAGTTTCTTTTAAACTAAATTTAGGGTTATAGACAATTCCTAACCACGGTCTAATCATAACCTGTTTAGTTTAACAGGCATCAATTTAGGACTCATTGGTGTCTGCCAAATTAGATAAAATAACCTACAGAATACCCTATTTGTTAGAGTAGTCTAAGTAGGCTGAGTTGAGTTTTTATGCCATCGTTAGGGCGAGCGGCATGATCCCCTAAGTGACATAGGGCTTTCATGGATGCCTTTAGCTCGAACCGTGAGTAGGGCCGTCAATGGCGATGGGGCGGTTTATCAGATAACTCAGATGTGGTACACCTTTAGACTCAGTACATAGTTGCAATCCAGCCTAAGATATATCTAAAATACTCGAAGATAGGTCAATCAACATGTAGAAACAGTATAACATAGAATCAGGACATTATCTGTAAAACACTTTTAGGCTTAAATAGACTTAAACCTAGTGGAGAATAAATCACCCTCTCATCAAAGATATTGATGAACGATTGCATAATTGGATCATAAGATAAGAGTTAAGGTAAGAGGATAGTTACTATTAAGCCGTTACCACTTCCCTGGGAGTACGATATTAATAAATTAAAATCATAGATACTTTTCCAAGAACTAGCTACACGATGGGTACTCTGCCTTAGGTTCTGATTGATTAAGTGACAACAATTGAATGCTAAAGTGACAGTTAGTAAAACCCAGTCCTTAATTACTCATAATCAACATAGGTAAATAAAGCCTATCTGTTAGCATACCAATCGGAACGCATCAGATTTTTGGCACCGTTGCCGGGGAAATATCATAATGAATTTAGGATTATTGGCCACAATTCTAGAAACTTATGATAGGTAACGGTAGTAACCTAGACTTTAGACCTACACTTATCTTATGCTAGTTAGACAATCACTTTCCGAAATATAGGGTTATGATAACTAACTAATTTCATATCTGAAATTAAGACATTTAGGATAATCAAATTTTAGAAAATTATTCTAAAACCATATTGAGGAAATTTATCTGCTTTCTAAATAAAATATAAAAAGAAAAAAAATGTTAAAAATTTAAAAAACCGAAAAATATCTTTCTTACTTTTCTTTATCTATTTTGTTTTTGTTATTTGTTATTCCTAACCAGACTTTGCACTCATAGATGAAGAGAACAAGAGCAGCTACTAATCAAGCAAAGAAAACAGAAAACCCTGACACTCCAGGACCAAAGAAGACCAAACTAGAAGGACCATCTAGGCCTGAACCAGAAATACCACGGGAGAACCCTCCTTCACAACCTATAGAAATAAACTCAAGCCTAGACACCAGTGACTTAGTGAGAAGATTACTGAACGCCCGTGAGCATAGTCTACGGAAGAAGATCCTTCTGAAGATACCTTTCCTCCTAGAGAAGAACCTCAAAGATCTCCAGTTCACACTCCTGCCCAGAGAATTCCTATAAATCCACCACACCTTGACCAAACCCAAAACTCACCAACATCTCCTGAGTACACTCCAACGCCTAACAAGCACACCCCTTCATCCGGGGGAAGTACTAACGGTTCTCATTCAGTGTTGTCCGTGCAGATAGATACGTTGGCTCAAAGGATCTATGAGATGGATCAAGGAATTGCACGCAGATTGTGTCATTCAGACCAAGTTAGTCTGAATATCACAACCAACATGGACCAACTCAGAGCCACAGTCAGTCTCCAGGAAAACCAAAATGCACAGATACTCCGAGAGTTAGCTGACTTACGAAGTGAGCAGGGCAGGCAAAGGGATGAGATGAGAGCCATGCGCATAGAGATGCGAAACATACAAGCAGAGATACGAGAGATCAGAAATAAGGGCCATTGAAAAAGGGAAGATTCTTTTCACTCTTCTTTTCAGCAAATAAATTGTTTGAACTAAAATTAAATAATTGACCCCTACTTTTTTTTCAAACTTTTTAAAAAAAGGGTCTCTTATTTTATTCAGCAATTTTTCTTCAGACATTTTATTTCTCAAATTTTTATGAAAAACAAAGGTGTTGCAAATGCAGTTTATTTTTCACTAATTAAATTGTATAAACTCAGTTTTTCTTTTTCTGAAATTCTTGCTGAACAGAAGTTAGGATAAGATTAGGGTAGTCATGATTTTCGAAAAAGAGATTGAGGAATTTTTGCACAGAGTTTTTAACAGCTTCTGAATTTGATAAGATAAACATGAAGACTTGTTATATATTATTTTTGGTGTACTGAGATTTGCAGGGAATTACGAAAAAAAAGAAAGAAAAAAAATCCGGAATTGGCACGCATCCCGAAGCAACCCAGGACAAGCTTCCCGAAGGGCGCCCCTCCTACAAATATTCCATTTTTTTCATTTTCTCTCAAACCAACCACCAAACATTCATCTCTCTAAAAAAATTCTCTCTACCTTCTCTCTACAAATTTTTGGCAACTCCCCAGAGTTTCAAAATTCGAGTTTCCCTCCAAAATTTGAATTTTAAATTTCCCTCCAAAATTAGAATTTCCCGCCAAAAATTCAAAATCCTTCACTAACCAAAATACATCCTTCCGAATTCAAATTCACCTCTAGAATTCGAATTCAAATCTTCCTTCTCGCCTAAATTCTCAAAGTCTCTCGAACATTCTCAACCAAATGGCTCCCAAATGCGCTCGTATCACGTCTACCATGACCGTCACATCGGTGGCACATCCTTTCATGTTGTTTCCCTCCAGTCCAGCATACCAGGAGAGATATCATGGATATATCGGACGCACCATACTGATTGGCAGAACGCTTGACTAGGCAGCAGTACAAACATTAGAGGTTGAGCAGGAAGTCTGACGCATACTCGACGTACTACCCTACATTCGAGTCTTCATCGTCACTGAGCCGACCTACCTAGACCTGGTATGTGAGTTCTATGCTTTGTTTACATTCCATCAGGAGCATATCACATTTTGCTTGGGCAGAATAGATCGATCGATGAGCATGGCCGAGTTCGGCATCGCCTTGGGTATCTGGCAGAGAGACGAGCTGGATACGCCCGCCTACAACACAGCAGTTCGAGACTTCACTTCTACAGAAGTCTCCACTGCTTGGGCTCAGATCTGTACGACGGGTGTTCCCTACCAGCATGGCTTTGCGAAAGCCACAGGTATTTATCCTGCTCTTCGCTATTTACATGCCATTATCGCACACACTCTGTCAGGACGTCGGAACATGGGAATGGTCGTACGGGGTGCAAATAGGCGCTACTCCATCCACACGGAGCAGCCAGGACAGGCCTCGACACCAGGAGCAGTACCAGCACATATACCTCCGACCGAGACATTCGTTCCATGCACTGCCTTCGAATGACATATGTCGCACGAATTGGCAGAACTTTCAGCCCGATATAGCCGGGATATGGAAAGAATCGAGAGACAGATATCGATGATGGACGACAGAATAACTATGAACACCAGCAGGATCGAGGAGATCTTATTTTACTTTCCTATTTTTGTTATTTGTTATTTCTAACCAGACTTTGCACTCAGAGATGAAGAGAACAAGAGCAGCTACTAACCAGGCAAAGAAAACAGAAAACCCTGACACTCCAGGACCAAAGAAGACAAAGCCAGAAGGCCCATCTAGGCCTGCACCAGAAATACCACGAGGGACTCTTCCTTCACAACCAGTGGAAGTAAACTCAAGCCCAGATGCCAGTGACCTAGTGAGACGATTCCTGAACGCCCATGAGCCTAGTCCCACGGAAGAAGATCCTTCTGAGGATACCTTCCCTCCTAGAGAAGAACCCTAGAGATACCCTCCTGCCCAAAGAGTTCCTATAAATCCACCACCCACTGACCAAACCCAAAATTCACCAACATCTCCTGCATACACCCCAACACCTAACGAGCGCACCCCTTCATCCGGGGGGAGTACTAACGGTTATCATTCAATGTTGTCCGTGCAGATAGATACGTTGGCTCAAAGGGTCTATGAGATGGACCAAGGAATTGCCAGCAGATTGTGTCATTTAGACCAACTCAGTCTGAATATCACAACTAACGTGGACCGACTCAGAGCCACGGTCAGTCTTCAGGAGAACCAAGGTGCACAACTACTCCGGGAGATGGCTGACTTACGCAGTGAGCAGAACAGGCAGAGGGATGAGATGAGAGCCATACGCATAGAAATGCGAAGCATTCGAACGGAGCTATAGGAGATCAGAGATAAGGGTCGTTGAAAAAAGGGAAGATTCTTTTACTTTTATTCTCAGCAAATAATTCGTTTGAACTAAACCTGAATAATTGACCCATACTTTTCTATTTTTCAAAGGGTCCTTTATATTCAACAATTTTCTTCAGACATTTTATTTTCAAATTTCTATGAAAAACAAAAGTTTTGCAAATACAGTTTATTTTTCACTAATTAAATTGTACAAACTCAGTTTTTGTTTTTCTGAAATTCTTGCTGAATTTAAGTTGGGATAAAATTAGGGTAGTCATGATTTTCGAAAGAAAAAAAAGAGACTAAGGAATTTTTGCATAGAGTTTTTAACAGCCTCTGAATTTGATTGGATAAACATGAAGATTTGTTAAAAATTATGATTATTTTTGGTATCTTGAGGTTTGCAGGGAATTACGAAAAAAAAAAATTTCAGAATTGGCACGCGTCCCGGAGCAACCCGGGACGGGCGTCCAGCGGGACGGGAGTCCTGCCTCCGGGACGGGCGTCCCGAAGGCCGCCCCTTCTATAAAAAATCATTTTTTCATTTTCTCTCAAATCTACAACCAAAAATTCATCTCTCTAAAAATATTTCTCTCTAACTTCTCTCTACAAATTTTTGGCAAACTCTCCAAAGTTTAAAAATTCGATTTTCCCTCCAAAATTCGATTTTCCCGCCAAAAATTCAAAATCTTTCCCTAACCTAATTTCATCCTTCTGAATTCAAATTCACCTCCAAAATTTGAGTTTAAAGCTTTCCTTCCCACCTAAACTCTCTCGTACGTTCTTAATGGCTCCCAAACGTGCTCGTACCACATCTACCATGACAGTTACCTCAGTGGCACACTCTTTTATGTTGTTTCCCTCCAGCACAGCATACCAAGAAAGATGCCTTGGGTACATCGGGCGTATGATACTGACGGGCAGAATGTTGGATTGGGCAGCAGTACAGATGCTAGGAGTAGAGCCAGAAGTCAGACGCATACTCGACGTGCCACCTTACAGTCGAGTATTCATCGTCACAGAGCCCACATACCTGGAGCTGGTATGTGAGTTCTATGCATCTTTTACATGCCACCAGGAGCAGATCACATTCCGCTTGGGCGGAATAGATCGGTTGATGAGCATGGACGAGTTCGGCGTCGCCCTAGGTATCTGGCAGAGAGATGAGCTGGATACGCCCGCATACACCACAGCAGTTCGAGACTTCACTACTGCAGACGTCTCCACTGCTTGGGCTCAGATCTGCATGACGGGTGTCCCATACCAGCATGGCTTTGCAAAAGCCACAGGTATTTATCCTACTCTTCGTTACCTGCACGCTATCATTGCACATACATTGTCAGGACGACGGATGGCTCCCAGAACTGTCACCCAGATGGAGACATTCCTTCTGGCCAACATGCACATGGGATCTACGGTAGAGATGGCTAGACTCATCACGGTCGTCATGCGAGGATTCTCTATAGACACCAGGAAACAGTGTCTGGGGCTCGGACCGTACATCACCAGGCTAGCCCGCTACCTGGAGTTGGACATAGAGGGCTCGGAGCTGACCCTGGTCACCCCGACCACCATTCCCACTGATCTTACCATTCTACGGAACATGGGAATGGTTTTCCGGGATACGAATGGCCGCTACACCATCCACACAGAGCAGCCAGGACAAGCATCGGCATCGGAAGCATTTCCAGCCCATATCCCTCCGTCCGAGACATTCGTGCCACGTACTGCCTTCAAACGACACATGTCGCACGGATTGGCAGAACTATCGGCCCGATACAGTCGAGACATGGACAGGATTGACAGACGGCTGGCGATGATGGATGACAGGATCGCCATGAACACCAGCAGGATTGAGGAGATACACCAGCATACTTCCCGACTGGCGGAAAACTTCGAGTTTGACTTTACAGCAGACTTAGGTCCACTGGACGATGACCCGCCAGGTTCTTAGTCTCTCTCTCCTTCTTTCCTTTCCTTTGTTTTGCTTTTGTTTTTCTTGTTCTATGTGTATAAACATGTCTGGGCTGTATGACGTATGAATCTATGTACAAAGTTGATTTATATGACATACCGAATTATTTGCATTATTTTGTTTATTTTTATTTTTTTTATGTCTTTCTTACCCATAGTGTGGGGTAAGAATCTTTTCTTTGTGTTTTATTTCTTGTTTTCAAATAAGTGTGGGGTAATTAGATATGCATGAACACTGAGGACAGTGCCAGAATTAAGTGTGGGGTAGCAGTGCACGGTGCACTGTAGCAGTTTGCAAAATTTTTTGCATGCTCTTGCTTGTTTTCCCCATATTTTCACACCTTTCCAAAAAGGTTTTTCAAAATTCTTCAAAATTTTCCGTCTTTCAGACTTCTAGATGCAGTATGCTTGGTTAAATAATTGCTTATGTCTATGATATGTAGGTAGTATGTTATGGTTAGTAGGAGATAATTGATGACTATTGCTGAACTAATTGATTAGGAATAGGGAATTCCTGATAACTGAGCACAACTTTGTCTGGATTAGAGACCTCAGCCAATTTCCTGTTCGAGACTTAACTAGATAAAATTAGACCAGTTATGGATATATTGGTAGTTAGAATAACTAGATGAGACTCTGAGCTAAAAGTGAAAAGAAACAAAAGGAAGTTAATCAAATAAGGGTAGTTTGCCATCGGCCTTCGCTACTCGAGCACCACTCCTTCGGGGAATTTAAAGCCTGATGCCCTAAGGTCGTGTAGATCCGGGAGTCATCGGAGTGGGACTCGCTACATGGGTAGTTGAAGTTGATGTGTTCTAAGCAGACTCAAAATACCCTGAATCTATAAAGAAAATAACTAAATGCTAAAACATTAAAAATCTTATCACCAAAGCTCAGAACTCAAAAAGTTATCTGTTGTTAATATGTCTAGCGATGGGTTGAAGTGTTATCTAGTAGTAGTTAAGACAAGAGTACATTGTGTTGACTATCTGGCCTAGACTAGTACACACACTACACATCAGGAAGACCCTGTGACTAAGAAAAAAGTTCAACCTAGCTGTTGATTTGTTTTCTGCCTGATCATAACAAGCTACTAAAAACATCTGAGACCTTATCATGGCAACCTAACCAGTCAGACCTGTGTTAACACTTGTCTGAAGAATTTTTGGAATAAAAACATGACTAGGAATTTAAGTGACTGCACTATGGTTTAGAATCACTAACTTCAGGTAGACTTTGCTTGAGGACAAGCAAAAAGCTAAGTGTGGGGTTATCTGATATGCGAAAATCGTATCACCTTTTTAGCATGTTTTTATATATGATTTAGGGTTAAATTGAGAGTAAATTGATCTTAAATATTTATTATTTACTTAATTTCACAGTTTTTATGATTTTGGAAGTGTCAGGTGAAAAGTAGACGAAAACAACAAATTTTGGGGCAAAAACGCAATTTTTGGAAATGTTGACTTGGTCAAAGGGTCAAGACGGGCGTCCCGAACCCGGGACGGGCGTCCCAACCCTGTCAAAGCACCAGGACGGGCATCCCGACTTGGTCAACAGACCAGGACGGGCGTCCCGAACCCCCAGATCCAGTCCCACATCGAATGTTTGATGAAAAATCACCCTGGGAAGCTGCTATAAATACCCCAGGCCTCCAGCAGTTGAAATTATTCCTCTCCACTCGATCTGAGTCATTAAGTGGTTTCCAGTGTACACTTCTCTAGTACACAACTCACTCAGAGACTCGAATCTCAATTTTCTTTCTTATTAGTGTTTTATTTTAGTTTTTGAGAAATAGTCTCAGATCTTAGGCTTCTATAGATAGGTTCGTTTCTAGTATTCATAGAATACCCGGGATTTCGTTAGGAGATCCTAAGAGGGCTCTAGGCGTTCGAAGAGTCAGTCCACATGGCTGGGCTTAAGCTGGGTATTAAGGTAAAGCCCAGTTACTAGGCTAAGGAAGCGTCCTCCGAAGGTTCTAGCGAGCAGAGTCAGGGCGAGCAATACGACATATACAGCAGTACGCTCCGTCGGCGAGACTACGTAAAGGGTGATTTCTTTATGGCATCAGTCCCCATGTCCCTCTCTTATATGTTGTTATTGTGTTGTTCTAAAGATTTATTATGAATACGAGATTACGATTTTTATGAATAGTTGTTTTATATGTTGACGTTGTTATGTTTTTCCTGAAATAGCCACCTGCTTAATATTCACTATGTCTGCATGTTTAATGTGCTCTTTTAAACTAAAGTTAGGGTTATAGACAATTCCTAACCACGGTCTAATCATTACCTGTTTAGTTTAACATGCATCAATTAGTATTGGTGTCTGCCATGCTAGATAAAATAACCTGCTGAACACCCTGTTTGTTAGAGTAGTCTAGGTAAGTCAAGCCGAGTCCGATTATGCCGGCGGCTAGGGCAAGCGGTATGATCCCCGAAGTGACATAGGGCTTTCATGGATGCCTTCATCTCGAACCGTGAGTAGGGCCGTCATTAAGGTAGGGCGGTTTATTAGAAACCTCGGATGTGGTACGCCTTTAGACAGAACATAGTTGCAATCTAGGCCAAGACATGTCTAAAATACTCGAATATAGGTCAATCAACATATATGAACAGTATAACATAGAATCAGGACTCATCTATAAAACACTTCTAGGATTAATTAGACTTAAACCTAGTGGAGAATGGATCACCCTCTCATCAAAATCATTGATGAAGATTGCATGACTGGATCATAAGATAGGAGTTAGGATAAAAGGCTAGTTACTACTAAGCCGTTACCACTTCCCTGGGAGTACGATATTTAACTTAATAAAATCGTAGATACTTTCCAACAGACTAGCTACATGATAGGTACTCTGCCTTAGGTTCTGGTTGATTAAGTGACAATAATTGAATGCTAAGTGACAGTTAGTAAGACTCAGTCCTTAATTATTCATAATCGACATAGGTAAATAAAGCCTATCTTTAACATACCAATTGGAACTGCATCACACACGTCAACTTTAACTACCTATGTAGCGAGTGCCACTCCGATGACTCCCAGATCTACACGACTTTAGGGCATCAGGCTTTAAGTTCCCTTAAGGAGTGGTGCTCGAGTAGCAAAGGTCGCTTGCAAACTACCCTATTTATTTAACTTTTCACTTCCAGCTCAGAGCATCATCTAGTCATTTAGATCGCTAATGTATCCTCAACTAGTCTAATATTATTTAGTTAAGTCTTGAAAAGGTATTTGGTTGAGGTCTCTAATCCAAACTAAGTTGTGCTCAAGTATCAGGAATTCCTTATTTCTAATCGATGAATTCAAGAAAGTTATCACGTTGTCTCCTACTGATCATAATGCTCTACATACATATCATAGACATAAGCATTTCTTTACCTATCATAACTGCATTTTGAAGTCTGAAAGAGTGAAAAATTTTGAAATTTTTTGGAAGGGTGTAATTCTAGTGAAAATATGGGAAATCATGCAAAACGTTACTACTATAGTGCACTGTGCACTATGCACTGCTACCCCACACTTAAGTTTCACATTGTCCTCAGTGTTCATGCATATCTAACTACCCCACACTTATTTGAAAAACAGAATAAATAAAAACAAAACATAAAATTCTTACCCCACACTTATTTGACTAACTAAGGGGAAGAGAGAAAATAAAACAACGCAGGTAATAGAAATAACAAAATGTAAGAAAAGAAACAAATGTTGTTATGTCGTATAAATCAACGTCATACAAAGATTCATATTTCATACAGCCCAGACATGATCACACACATAAAGCAGAAAACGAAAGAAAGAAAAAGAAAAGGAAAAGAAAAACTAAGAACCAGGTTCATCGTCATCGAGTGCACAGAAGTAGACCTCTGGGTCTTCGGCCAATCGGGAAGTCTGCTGAAAAATCTCCTCGACCCTGCTGTTGGTCATGGTGATTCTATCTTCCATCATCGACATCCGCCTCTCGATGTTTGCCATATCTTGGCTATGTCGGGCTGTGAGTTCCGCCAATCCTTGCGACATATGTCGCTCAAAGGCGGTGCGTGGGATGGATGTCTGGGTCGGAGGTATATATGTTGGGGTCAATCCCGATGCCGATGCCTCTCCCTGCTACTCCGTGTGGATGGAGTAGCGCCCAGTGGCAACCCGTACGACCATCCCCATGTTTCGTAGAGTGGTAAGGTCCGTAGGAATAGTGGTCGGGGCAACCAGGGTCAACTCTGAGCCCTCGATGTCCAACTCCAAGTAGTGGGCTATCCTAGTGATGAACAGCTCGAGCCCCAGACATTGTTTATGAGTGTCCGTAGCGAAACCCTGCATGATGACGGTGATGAGTCAAGTCATCTCTACTGTAGTACCCATGTGCATGTTGGCTAGGAGGAATGTCTTCATCTGGGTGACATTCCTGGGGGCCGCCCGACGTCCTGACGGAGTATGCGCTATAATAGCATATAAATAGCGAAGAGCATGATGAATACCTGTGGCTTTCGCGAAGCCATGCTGGTAGGGAGTGCCCGTCGTACAAATCTGAGCCCAAGCGGTGGAGATGTCCGCAGAAGTGAAGTCTTGAACTGCTGTGGTGTAGGCGGGCGTATCTAGCTCTTCCCTCTGCCAGATACCCAAGGCGATGCCGAACTCAGCCATGCTCATCGATCAATCCATTCCGCCCAGTCAGAATGTGATATGCTCCTGCTAGAATGTAAATGAAGCGTAGAATTGATATACCAGCTCAAGGTAGGTCAGCTCGGTGACGATGAAAACTCGACTATAGGGTAGTACGTCGAGTATGCGTCGGACCTCCTGCTCAACTCCCAGTGTCTGGACTGCTGCCCAGTCAAGCGTTCTGCCAACCAGTACGTTGCGTCCGATGTGTCCATGACACCTCTCTTGATATGCCGGAATAGAAGGAAAGAGCATAAAAGGATGTGCCACAGATGTGACGGTCATGGAAGAAGTGATACATGCGCGTTTTGGAGCCATCTGTTTGAGAACTTTTGAGAGAATTTGAGAATTGTGGCGTAAAGGAAAATTCGAATTCGAATTCTGGAGGTAAATTCAAATTCAGAAGGATGGATTTTGGTTAGTGAAGGATTTTGAGTTTTTGGAGGGAAATTTGAATTCTGAAATTTCAAGAGTTTGCAAAAAATATGTAGAGAGAAGGTGGAGAGAATTTTGTAGAGAGATGATTTTTGGTGGTTGATTTGGGAGGAAATGGGAAAAAATTGGGTTTTGTAGAAGGGGGGGTCGCCCGTCCCGACTGCCTTGGGATGCGTGCCACTTCCGGATATTTTTTTTTTCATAATTCCCTACAAATATTAATAGACCAAAAACAACTATAATCTTTAACAAGTCTTCACGTTTAGCCTATAAAATTCAGATGTTGTTAAAAAACTTTGTAAAAATTCTCAATCTCTTTTCAAAAACCATAACTACCCTAATCATGTCCTAACTTCTATTCAGCAAAAATTCTAGAAAAAATAAAAGACTAACTCCATACAATTTAATTAATGAAAAATAAAATGTAATTTTAACACATTTGTTTTTCGTAAAGAATTGAAAAATAAAATGTCTGAAAAAAAATTACTGAATAAAATAAAAGACCTTTTAAAAGTTTGAAAATAAAAAGTAGGGGTCAATTATTAAATTTTAGTTCAAACAGTTTATTTGCTGAAAAATAAAAAGAATCTTCCATTTTCAATGGCCTTTATACCTCATATCTCGCAGTTCAGCTCGTATGGTGCGCATCTCTTCCTGCTGTTTCCTTTGTTCCTCTAAGATTTCAGTCACTTCCCGAAGTATTTGCACATTTTGACTCTCTTGGCGATCTACTATGGTTCTGAGTTGGTTTACTTCAGAACTTATGGTCAGAACAGTCTGATCTGAGCGTCTGAGTCTGCTTGCTATTGTCTGAGCCATGGCGCATATCCTGTGAGTCATATCATCTACCTGGGTAGACAAGGCTGATTGGAAACCGTTAGTGCTATCCCCTGATGAAGGTGTTTGACTGTTAAGTGCTGGGGATGCAGGAGTGTACTCAGGAGATTTTGGAGTATACTTAGGGGATTTTGGAGTATACTCCGGAGATGCAGGAGTATATTTGGGAGATCTGGGAGTATACTCTGGAGATGCAGGAGTATAATCAGGCGATGCAAGAGTTGTTTGGATCTCTGGGAAAGGATTGATGTTGTTTTCTAATTTGTCCAGAATATCCTGTGCTCTTGCTCTAATGGTTTCCAAGAATGTAAATGTTTGTATCCCGTTTTCCTCATCAGAACTTTCTTTTGGATCGGGACATCTTTTTACTCTTTTGGTCTACGAAAGGATGCTTGTGGTTTACTCAATCTTTCTCTCTTCATCTATGAGTGTAAAGTCTGGTTAGGATAATAATAACAAATAACAAAAACAGAAAGAAAAAACTAAATACGGATAAATTTAAAAACAAGAAAAATATTTTTAAGTTTTAAAATTTTTTTCGAAAGCAGTTAAATTTCCTCAATACGGTTTTAGAATTATTTTCTAAAATTTGATTATCCTAAATGTCTTAATTTCAAATAATATCTGTAATTAATTAGTTATGATAACACTATTATGTCTAAGGTATAGATTACTACTGTTACCTATCATAAGTCTCTAGAATTTTGATCAGGAATTCCAAATTCATTAGGATATTCCCCCGGCAACGGCGCAAAAAATCTGATGCTTTTCTGACTGATATGCTAAAATAGGTGTTATTTACCCAATATTGATTATGAATAACTAAGGACTTAGAATTACTAATTGTCACATTTAGTCTCTATGTTGTCACTTAATCAATCAGAACCTAAGGCAGAGTACCTATCGTGTAGCTAGTATGTTGGAAAGTATCTACGATTTTAATTTAATCAATTTATCGTACTCCCAGGGAAGTGGTAACGACTTAGTAGTAACTAACCTTTTACCCTAACTCTTATCTTATGATCCTGTTATGCAATCGTTCATCAAAATCTTTTATGAGAAGTTGATTCATTCTCCACTAGGTTCAAGTCTATTTAAGCATAAAAAAGTGTTTTGCAGATATTGTTCTGATTTATGTTATATTGTTCCTACATGTTGATTGACCTATCTTCGAGTATTTTAGATATATCTTGGTCTAGATTGCAATTATGTACTGATTCTACTTGTGTACCACATCTGAGTTACCTAATAAACCGCCCCATCGCCATTGACGGCCCTACTCACAGTTCGAGCTAAAGGCATCCATGAAAGTCCTGTGTCACTCAAGAGATCATGTCGCTCGCCCTAACACCGACATAAACACGCAAACTCAGCCTACTTAGACTACTTTAACAAACATGGTGATCTATAGGTTATTTCATCTAATATGGCAGACCTTAATGCTTCCAACAGGAAGTCCTAAATTAAGGCCTGATAAACTAAACATGTTGTGATTAGATCGTGGTTAGGAGTTGTCTATAACCATTCATCTAGTTTAAAAGAGCAAGTAGACATGCAGTCATAATGATAGTTAAGTTAGTGACCTTTCCGAAAAAATGTAAATGACTTCAACATGCATAACACATATTCATAAAATCATAATTTAATATTCAGAATGGGTATTTGGACAAACACAGTACAGACATATAAAGAGAGGGACAAGGGGACCACCGCCATAAAGTATTCACCCTTTATTAGGTCCGCTGATGGAGCAACTGCTTGTATATGCTGGACTGCTTGACCCGACTCTGCTCGATAGAACCTTCGGAGGACGCTTCCTCAGCCTAGTAGATATGCTTTACCTTATAACCCGACCTAAGTAAAGCCCTGTTGATTGACTCTTTGTAGGCCTATTACTCTCTTAGGATCTCCTAACAAAATCCCGAGTATTCTATGAATAGTAAAAACAAACCTATCTAGTCGTATTCTAAGATCTGAGACAGACTCTCAGAAATGAAGAACACGAGACACTCTCCAAAACTCTAAATCTACCTAAACTAAAAACACCTGAAATCACTAAGTGACTTGTATACTATAGAAAATTGTATACTTGATGTCACTAAATGACTCAGATCGAGTGGAGAAGAATGATTTCAACTGAGGAAGGCCTGGGTGGGGTATTTATAGCAAGGGAATTTGGTGAAATTCTCTTCAAAAATAGATGTGGGACTTTGACCAGGCATGTGGGACGCTCGTCCTGGCCTGTTGACCAGGTTAGGACGGCCGTCCCGAGTCCTGGATGCCCGTCCTGGTCTGTTGACCAGGTCAGGACGCCCGTCCCGGGTTCTGGACGCCCATCCCAACTTCTGAACTTCCAAAAATTACGTTTTTGCCCCAAAATTTGCCATTTTCTTGCATATTTCACATGACACTTCCAAAATCACAAAAACTGCAAAATTATGTTAATAACAGTCAATTGAGAATGATTTAACACCAATTTCGCCCGAAATTGTGCCTAAAAATATGCTTAAAAAGTGATATGATTTGTACATATCATTAGATCAAAAGTAATATCCTCATTTTCTACCCTTAGTTTTATTTGACCACTGCTGACATCAATCAATGCCTTAGAGGTAGCTAGAAAAGGTCGACCTAGAATCAAGGGCACACCACTTTCACCATTCATATCCATGACAACAAAATCCACAGGAAAGACAAATTTTCCAACCTTTACTAAGAGGTCTTCAATTATCCCCCTAGGAAGTTTCACTTTCCTATCAGCAAGTTGTATGCACATTCTAGTCATTTTCAAATCATGCAAACCTAATTTATCAAATAATTTAGATGGCATCAAATTGATACTAGCTCCTATGTCTACTAATGCATGCATATTAGTAATATTTCCTATCGTACATGGCAAAGTGAAACAACCTGGATCATTCTGTTTGGAAGGCAAATTGTTCAATAGAACTGTCGAACATTCTTCATTAAGAACCAATTTGTCCACGTAGAATTTTCTTTTATTACTAATAATTTTCTTCAAAAACATAGCATATTTAGGCATTTTAGAAATAACATCAAGCAAAGGAAAATTAACATTAATCTGACTAAAGGTTTTGAAAAACTTCTCAAATTGCTCCTTATTTTTATTCTGCATCAGTCTTATAGGGTAAGGTACTCTTGGTCGGTACTTAGGGACGGACTCCTTCTTCTCTTCTTTCGCTACTTTGTTTTCGACCATCGTTGGCGTTGGTTCCTCGGAGCTATCTTCTTTTCCTGCACAAGAATAGGAGAGTCAGAAGATTTTGAAGGAGAAGGAGTTAGAATTTTACCAGATCTAAGAGTAATGGTCTTGCATTTGTTCAGTGGGTTGGTCTCAGTGTTGCTTGGCAATGCTCCTTGTGACCTATGAGATAAATGGGTGGATAATTACCCCATCTGTCTCCCAGGGTCTATAAGGAAGCTTGTGTGTTCCTGACTTTCTACTCAGTCTGTTTCAGCCTATTCTCGGTCTGTTGAATCTTTTTTGCATGAGCATCCTGAACCTTCTTGTTTGACTCCATCATTTTCTTGTTGGAGTCCATGATACCTCTTAGCATTTCTCAGTACTCTTGCATAGGGTCTACTGGAACAACATAGTTCCTTGGTGCAGGCAGACCACCTTGTTGGTTTTGCTGATAGGGCAATTGCTGAGGTGTTCTCTTCTGGAAATTTGCAGCTCCAAAATTATTCCTCCAGCTAAATCCCCGGATGTTCCCTATTGGAGCAGCATTGACTGCGTCAACCTGTTCCGTCTCATCTGGGATGGTTAGTATTCCATTCCCATAGCAATCTCCACTAAAATGTGGTCCTTTGCAGAACTCACAAATCTGATATACAGGCTGAATTGTTCTTCCTTGTTGAAATGCATTAAGCTGACTATTGATGCTAGCTTTGAATGCCTCAAATTGTTCATGGAAAGAAACATTATCTGCACTTACTGATTGTTTCTTGGTGCGAGCACTTGAACGCAAATTCATACTGTTCTTGTAGAGTCTCTCCAGGGTATTTTTAGCATCTACCTCGTTGAGTCCATTAAAAACACCTTGAGGGTAGAGTCTATCAAGAACTTACTTGTCTATTTCTTTCATTCCCCAGTAAAATTTCTGGATCAGCAGAGGTTCAATAAGTCCATGCTGAGGGGAGAGCCTGATAAGTTCCTTGAATCTGTCCCAAGCCTCGATCACTGATACGCGAAAATCGTATCACATTTTTAGCATGTTTTTATGTATGTTTTAATGTGAAATCGAGAGTAAATTGACATTAATTGTTTACTATTTACTTGATTTCACAGTTTTTATGATTTTGGAAGTGTCAGGTGAAAAGTAGACGAAAACAGCAAATTCTGGGGCAAAAACGCAATTTTTGGAAATGTTGACCCGATCAAAGGTCCGGGACGGGCGTCCCGACCCGGTCAAATCGCCAGGACGGGCGTCCTGAACCGCCAGAAGCTGTCCCACATCAAATTTTTCAGAATATTTCACTCCGGGAAGCTGCTATAAATACCCCAGGCCTCCAGCAGTTGAATTCATCCCTCTCCACTCGATCTGAGTCATTAAGTGGTTTCCAGTGTACAGTGTTCCAGTACACAACTCACTCAGAGACTCGGATCTCAGTTTTCTTTCTTATTAGTGTTTGTTTTAGTTTCTGAGAAATAGTCTCAGATCTTAGGTTTCTATAGATAGGTTCGTTTCCGGTATTCATAGAATACCCGGGGTTTCGTTAGGAGACCCTAAGAGAGCTCTAGGCGTTCGAAGAGTCAGTCCACAGGGCTAGGCTTAAGCCCAGGACGTAAGGTAAAGTCTAGCTACTAGGCTGAGGAAGCGTCCTCCGAAGGTTCTGGCAAGCAGAGTCAGGACGGGCAATACGACGTATACAGCAGTACGCTCTGTAGGCGAGACTAAGTAAAGGGTGATTTCTTTATGGCATCAGTCCCCATACCCCTCTCTTATATGTTTTATTACTTTGTCCTAAACATCAATTATGAATATCAGATTATGATTTTATGAATAGTTGTTTTGTATGTTGAAGTTATTATGTTTTTCCGGAAATAGCCACCTGCTAAATAATCATTATGTCTGCATGTCTAATGTAGTTTCTTTTAAACTAAAATAGGGTTATAGACAATTCCTAACCACGGTCTATTCATAACCTGTTTAGTTTAACAGGCATCAATTAGTATTGGTGTCTGCCATACTAGATAAAATAACATGCTGAACACCTGGCTTGTTAGAGTAGTCTAGGTAGGCTGAGTAGAGCGTTATGCCAGCGATTACGAGCCTTCAGAGTGATCCCCGAAAGTGACATAGGGCTTTCATAACTGTCTTTGTTCGTACCGTGAGTAGGGCCGTTTACCTTAATGATAGGGGGCGGTAGCATAGAGACTCAGATGTGGTACACCTTTAGACACAGAACATAGTTGCATTCCAGGCTAAGATATCTAAAACACTCGAATATAGGTCAATCAACATATAGGAACAGTATAACATAGAATCAGAACTTATCTTTAAAACACTTCTAGGGTTAATTAGACTTGAACCTAGTGGAGAATGGATCACCCTCTCATCAAAGTATTTGATGAAGATTGCATAACTGGATCATAAGATAAGAGTTAGGATAAGAGGCTAGTTACTACTAAGCCGTTGCCACTTCCCTGGGAGTACGATAATTAACTTAGTAAAATCGTAGATACTTTCCAATAGACTAGCTACACGATAGGTACTCTGCCTTAGATTCTGGCTGATTAAGTGACACCATAAGACTAAACGTGACAATTAGTCAATCACAGTCCTTAATTAATCATAATCGACATAGGGTAAAATAACACCTATTTAGTACGTCAACCGGAATCGCATCAATCACCGTCTCATCTGCAGCTTGACTGAAGCTAGAGAGAGCTTTTCGATATTCCAAAACTCTTGTTGCTAATAGTAGTCCTCCAAGAATGCCATACTTAACTCATCCCAAGACATGATTGAGTTAGTAGTTAGTTGTGACAACCATCACTTAGCAATGTCCCTAAGTGAGTAGGGAAAGAGGCTCAACTTAGTCACTTCCGTTGTATTATCCCCTTTAAGACCTTCACAAAGACTTGAAAAATCGGTAAAATGCTCGAGGGTATTCTCGGCAGCAGTTCCTCCAAATTGGACCATACTTATGATCATCTGCAGCATATTCGGCTTTTGGTCATAACGGGGATTTCCAGGGATCCTGATAGCAGAGGACATCGAGATGGTTTGCGGCTGGATGTAGGCTTCTAGCAGAGGTTTTTCGGCAGCCATTTCTGCTCTTCTTCGATTAGCTGTTCGGATAAGGTTTTCGAGGTTTCCGACAGGAGGTTCAAGGCAACCTTTTGAGGTTCGAGTCATAAAACTACAAAAGCACACGTTAAGTCTGAGCTAGAAATAATATAATTAGAATTAAAGGAGTAATAAAAAGGCAAAAGAAAAATTCACAAGGAATGTTCAAAACGAAAATTAAATTTTTTGTTTTTGCAAAAGTAGATAAATTTCCATAATATGG
The DNA here is from genome assembly GCA_027405835.1 of Asclepias syriaca. NCBI lineage: Eukaryota > Viridiplantae > Streptophyta > Magnoliopsida > Gentianales > Apocynaceae > Asclepias > Asclepias syriaca. The sequence continues at coordinate 14,497,371 of CM049932.1, forward strand.
TTTTAGAATAATTTTCTAAAATTTGATTAACCTAAATATCTTAATTTCAGATAATTTCTAAAATTAATTATTTAAGGTAACCCTATAGTTCAGAAAATTGATTGACTAATTCAAATAAGCATGATTGTTTACTAAGGTATAGATTACTACCGTTACCTATTATAATCTTCTAGAATTTTGATCCGAAATCCTAAAATTTCATGAATGTCCCCGGCAACGGCGCCAAAGATCTGATGCGTTCCGATTGGTATGCTAAAAGATAGGGTTTATTTACCTATGTTGATTATGAATAATTATGGATTGTAGCATTACTAACTGTCACTTTAGATTTATTGGTTGTCACTTAATCAATCAAAACCTATGGCAGAGTACCTATCGTGTAGCTAATTATTAGAAAGTATCTACGATTTTAAAATAATAATATCGTACTCCCAAGGAACTCGCAAGAGCTTAGTAATAACTATCACTTAATCTTAACAATCATCTTATCATCGACTTAATCAATTAAATTATCATTAGTTGGATAGTTGTTTTATCACAACAGCACAAGCAAGTATCAAGCATGTAGGAGATATCACATAGACATGTATTTTGATGTATACTTATGTTTCCACAATTTGGTTGACCTATCTTTTAATATTTTAGATATATCTTGGTCTGAAATGCAATTATGAACTGTATCTGTTTGTGTACCATATCTGAGTTACTTGGTGTATTCATCCCTACTGTATGATGATCCTTCTCACATTTAGGGTTAAAGTATCCATGAAAGCCTATGTCACTTAGAAAATCGTACCACTCACCCTAGGGCTAGCCTAGAGCACAAACTCAGCCTCATTAGGTTACTATAACAAACATGGTGATCTATATGTTATTTTACTTAATCTGGCAGACCTTGAGGTCTGTTAAACTAAACAGATTATGATATAGACCATGGTTAGGAGTTGTCTATAACCATGCATTTAGTTTAAAAGAGCAAACAGATAATCATGCATAACATTAATTAAGCAGGTGACCTTTCCGAAAAAATGAACATAACCTCAACTTGTAAAACATGCATAATATAGCAATCATAATTCAGTATTCAAATAGGTATCTAGATGAACACAACTCAAAGATATACAGAAAGGATCTAGGGAACCATGTCGATAGTGTAGTCACCACTTTATGAGGTCTACCAGCATTGCCAAACTTGTATCTTTTGCGTTGATTGATCCTACTCTGATCGACAGAACATTCAGAGAACGCTTCATTGGCCTAGTAGCAATTACTTTACCTTATGTCCTGGGCTTAAGCAATGCCTTGTGGACTAAGTCTACACTAATCTATTGCTCTCTTAGGATCTCCTAACGAAATCCCGGTATTCTATGAATACCGAAGATGAACACTAATCTAATAGAATTCCTAGAATCTAAGATAAACACTTAGAGAATAGAGAAAACGATACACATGATGTTGCTAGATGACTTGTATTGAGTGCTGAGGGATAGTTTCAACCTTCGGATCCTAGGGTATTTATAGGGGGTGAGATGAGTGATTTTTTCTTGAAAAACTGATGTGGGATACTGTTTTGCTGCTCAGGACGTGTCCTGAGCTTTGACCAGGTCAGGGTGGGCGTCCTGACCTCTAGGACGGTCACTCAGAGCCTTGACTCGGTCAGGGTGGGCATCCCGAGCTCTGGGACGGCCACCTCGAGCTCTGCTCTTCCAAAAATTACAGTTTTGCCCCAGTGTTTTCTATTTTTATGCAATTTACTCTTGATAAAATTAGTTCCAATATTTCCCTAATTTGTATCTAAAAACATGTTAAAAATGTGATATGATTTTTGCATATCATATGCATTCTGATGTATACTCATGTTTATACAATTTGGTTGACCTATCTTTGAATATTAAAGAATATATCTTGGTCTGGAGTGCAATTATGAATTATATCCATTTGTGTATCATATCTGAGTTACCTGGTGTATTCACCCCTACTGTAGGATGATCCTTCTCACCTTTTGGGTTAAAGTATCCATGAAGACCTATGTCACTTCGGTAACATGCCACCCACCCTAGGACCGGCCTAACATCAAACTCAGCTTTATTAGGGTACTCTAACAAACATGGTGATATGCATTGTTATTTCTTCCTACTTTAGCAGACCTTTAGGGTCTGTTAAACTAAATAGGTTATGATTTAGATCGTGGTTAGGAGTTGTCTATAAACATCGATTTAGTCTAAAAGAGCAAACAGATTATCAAGCATAATGTTAATTTAGCTTTATGACCTTTTTGCAAAAATGAGCAGAACCTCAACTTGCAAAACATGTATAATATAACAATCATAATTTAATATTCAAATAAATATTTAGATGAACACAACCCAAGAAATACATAAAGGATCTAGGGAACCATGTCCATAGAGTATTCACCACTTTATGAGGTCCGCCGGTGTTGCCAATCATGTATTCTTTGCACTGCTCGATCCTACTTTGGATGACAGAACCTTCAGAGAATGCTTCCTTGGCCTAGTAGCAATTGCTTTACCTTATGTCCTAGGCTTAAGCAATGCCCTGTTGACTAAGTCTATGCTAACCTATCGCTCTCTTAGGATCTTCTAACGAAATTCCGGTATTCTATGAATACCAAAAATTAATACTAATTCAAATTCTCAAAATCTGAGATAAACACTCAGAGAACAGAGAAAAGGAGACACTCAAAGTTGCTAGATAACTTGTGTTGAGTGCTAAGGGATCAATTCAATGCTCTGGACCCTGGGTATTTATAAGGGGTGAAAGGAGTGATTTTCTCTTGAAACACTGATGTAGGACACCATACTGGGCTTGGGACACCCATCCCTAGGCCGAGGACACCCGTCCAGAGCCTTGACCAGGTCAGGGTGGGCGTTCCAACCTCTGGGATGGTCACCACGAGCTCAGTTCTTCCAAAAATTGCACTTTTGGCCCAATATTTACTGTTTTTGTACAATTTACTCCCGAAACTTCCAAAATCACAAATTACACAATTTTATGTCAATTTTATTCAATTAGGATCCAATAAGTTCCAATATTGCCCTAATTTGTGTTAAAAAATATGTTAAAAATGTGATATGATTTGTGCATATCAATGGTAACCCCACTTGCTTCTTTGAACCAACTTGTGGTGTTAGAGAAGATGATCCAATTTCACCATACCTTTTCATCTTAGGAATGTAATTCCTTTCTCTTTTAATCAATAGATAAACTGATCTAAGATTTTGGAAACCAATTCCTATATCAGCAAATGGCCCGTTCATTACACATTCTCTCTTTGCTGATGACATTTTTTTATTTGTTGAGGCCTCCTTGGATAATGCACCATGCATTAAAAATGTCCTAGATGTTTTCACTCTGCTCACAGTGGTCTCAAAATTAATACTTCTAAATCCAAGATTTATTTCTCCAATCACGGCTCCCAAAGTCTATGTTCTCAAATTTGTGACTCCCTTTCCATTCCTCAAGCAAAAAACTTGGGTAATTAACTCATGACAAAAACTCCTAAACACTCTGATTTCCATCCACTACTTTCCACTCTTGAAAGAAAACATAGCAACTGGAAGTGTAATACTTTCTCTCTAGCATCCACTACTTTCCACTCTTGAAAGAAAACATAGCAACTGGAAGTGTAATACTCTCTCTCTAGCAGGAAGAGTTACCTTTACTAAATCTGTTTTAACTTCCATTCTTACTCATATTATGCAATGTTTTCACTCCCTATCAAAACAACCAACAATATTAACAAAATTATTAGGAATTTTGTTTTGGGGTTCCAGTTCGAGTAAAAGAAAATTCATTTTGTTAGTTGGTCTTAATTATAAAGCCAAAAAATCAAGGTAGCCTTCAACTAAGAGATGCTAAATTTCATAATCAATGACTTTTATCCAGTCTAAGTTGGCATTTTCTAACTTATGATTGTTCCATTCTCTAGAAATCACTTTTGGTTAATAAATATATCAATTGCCCAACAATAGATCCTTTTACAATCCCTTCCAAATAAAAAAATGAATCTTTCATTTGGCACAACATTAGAATTGGTTGGAATCTCTATCTACCTCATATAAAATGGGTGGTAGGATCTAGCAGGATCATAAAATTCTGGCAGGATAATTTGATCAATACACTTGACAAACCTCTATCCAACACACTAAGTGGTCCAATCTTGCCCTCTGACTCATCTTTAACTGTCCAAAATCTACTCAATTTAGGCATTTGGAATTTCAGTAAATTATCTTATCCAATTCCCCTAGATATCCAACAAAGAATCAATGACACTCCAATTCCCCTTTCCAATAATAACGATGCCTCTAATTCTTTATATTGGACAGCTTCATCCAACTCCATTTTCACTACCCCCTCCTCCTATAAATGTTTTATCTCTTCTTTTTGCAATGAACCTTCTTTGAATGTTAATTGGCTATGGTTTACTAAAGTACAATCCAAAATAAACTCCTTCTTCTAGTTGTGTTGGCATAATCGTATTAAAACTAATCTCCTCTTACATATAAGGAAACTTTTTCCTTCTCCAAAATGCTCCATCTGCCCTTCTCAAATGAAACCATAAATCACATTCTGTTTTCATGCCCACCAGCTATCTAAATATGGCAACAATTATCACACTTTATTTCTCCTTTCCTTAAGAGTTTACTCATCCAAAAATCCTCCTTCAAAGATTGGATAAAACAAAATCTTTCTACTACTCAATAATCCTTTGTTGATATTCCATGGAACACTTTATTTGCATTCACATGTTGGAACCTTCAGAAAAATAGAAACAAAAGAACAATTAAATTTGAGGAACCAATATATCTCACCTTACATTTTATTCTTAGAATATCAACTGAATTCATTACCCTTACCAAAAGACTAAATCTCAACTTCAAAAACCACATTTCTATATATGTCAAATGGCATCCGCCTACTCACCCATCTGTCAAATTGAATATTGATGACTCTTTCAACACTGCAATACAAAAGGGAGGTTCTAGAGGTGCCTTCAAGAACTCTAAAGGAGGCTACATATTAGGATTTTCAGAAGATTTTTATTGCAATTCAAGTAACTAAGCTGAACTACTTGCTCTACGGAAAGAGTTACAACTAGCTATCATTATGGGGATTAAGAATCTTGATATCAACTCAAACTCCCAGGTGCTTGTTCATTCAATGAATAATTATGATACTTCGACTAACTTTGTTACAATTGTCTTTAAATGTAGATATCTTCTGAAAAAACTGGATCAATTTAGGATCATTCATGTGTTTCGTGACACAAATGTAGTTGCTGACTCTCTAGCAAGAAATGGAAGTGCTCATCTTGGTGCCTCTACCATCTTTACTACCCCTCCCGTTTTTTCATTTACCATTTTCTAAAATGATCTAAATGATACTCAGTACTTTAAGCAAACTTGTATTGAATATTCTATTCTCTCTCGGACTATTGTTGTTTCTTAACTTATTTTAATATATATCCCTATTTGCAAAAGAAAAATAAAATAAAAAGATTTGGGATGGAATAGTAGGGATCCGTGAAGCCTATGAAATAGGTATGCAGAGGAGAAGAATCGGGAGAAAGAGAGCGGCGGAATAGAAAAAAATGAACAAGAAAAGTATAAAAGGAAGGCAGAGTAGATAAGAATGAGAGGCGGAGTAAACGAGACAAGAGAGGACTTAGGTCAATGGCGGCTTAAAAATCTTTTGGACCGATGACTTAAAAATCTTTTTAATCGGTCCAAAGTAAGATACTTCCACACCAATTCAGATCTGAAATTTTATTTTTATTAGTTTATGAAGTTGAATGTTTATTCGATTGGTGGGATTATTTTGTGTTGTATTTCAACTTATGGTCCAATAATATTATAGTCTAGTAACATATAAAAATTTACTAACATTCGAAAAGAATAGTAGAATTGACTAAGATATAAAAATTCTATTAATTTTATTAATTTGAGGTCTTTTGAGGTCTTTTGAGAGGTTATTTAAATATAAAACTGTGAAGGTGTAGGTTCAAAACTGATAATATCATACTAATGTGAAGTTAAGTAGTAAAAATCTAATATTATAAAATTATTGGGACTGACATTTTAAGATTAAATTGATTTTGAAATTTGTATTTAACTATTATTAAATTTGGGCATTTTATAAATTTATTAATGATGATATTTTATAATTATGTAATTATAATTAAATCAATTAAAATTAATTCAATTTATTTAATCAACAATAAAGTTTTCATCTATTTGTTTTTCTAACATACATAATTTATTAATTAATAAGAATAGAAAGAAAAAAAGAAAGAGTTTCGGATATTAGGATATCGAAAAAACAATTAATAAATAACAAAGATGAGATTTAAAATTTTAGCCTGAAATAATTTAATTTGAATTTTTTCTGTTCCTAAATTAATATCCTAATTAAAAATTATTTCTTAATCGAATTCTGAAGAAACTATGAGAATTTGCATATGAGAATTGGTATCACATTGTTATTATTGCTTAATTCAATATTGAAGAGATTTTATTTGATAATTTTAAAAAATATTTTAAGATATTTTTAATTTTATTAAATAAAAATTTATAATTTTAAGTTATAAATAAAATTATTATTAAGTTAGATTATTTTAATATTTAATATTTTATTTAATAAAAAATAATTTATAAAATTAATTTATGAGGTTTTAGGTCCTCTTTCGTCGTGGGACCTTAGCCGATGGCTTAAATGTTCTAAGTGTCTATGTTGTTGTTTATCTTATTTTTAAATAAGATGAAAAATTAAAAAATAATTTAAGAAATTTTTAATCTAATAAAAAAATCATTACTATCAGATAAGTTTGATTTAAAAAATAATAATAAAAAGATTATCAACGAATGACTTCATTAAGTCAACAGACGTTATCTACATTTTTGTCAACCTCAGCAACCCTAACTTTTCAGTGTTGGATTTCGTATTTGATTTTCCTTCCCTGTTTATACACGTAATACAGTAAGTCAGTCACCTTATTGTAATTACGGCCAAAATCAGATGTCATTGCTGCGAACGCACTACCACGTTTTTAACGTAGTCGTCCTGCCATAGTTGGGGTCCACATGCTATTTTAAAATCTCTTTTCTTTTTAAAATATATCACAAACATATAATACATACATAGACACACACACACACACACACATATATATATATATTATATATATATATATATATATATATATATAATATATCCATCCTTCTAATTTGTTGTACTCAATATTCATTAATTAGATCAATAATTTTATCCATTTAAATGGAGTTTACATATTGATAAAATGTAAATTTAATTGATAAAAAAAACCTAAACAGGTACTAGAATTATATTATAAAATAGTTTTGTTTTTGTTTTTATATATTATTTAGTATTTGTTTTTGAAAGAGGAGATTTGATTATGGAAATAAATGAGCACGAGTAGGCTTAGAGGACACTAAGAGGGTATTGATCTCTTAACAGAAGATTATGTATTCATTTTTCTATTTATATTTAAAAGTACGATTAACACTTAATTCGTTTAATTTAAGAGCATACAAATTTAAAATATGCATTTATTTTAAGAATATTAAAATAGATGGAGAAATATATAATTGTAAAAATAGCCAAATTGAACATGATGTCTCAAAATCCTCTAAACATTTGACCAGCATATGAACATGTTTCCTTCTATTAAGGTTTTGGCTGCAATTGCTGACTATTATATTTTGAAATTTCTAGTTTGTAAAAGTAGCCAAAATTTTGTACATACTTCTAGTGCGAGCATGTTCTTGCTAATCTATATGATGAGGCAAGAAATGGACTGGCCAGCAAAAATGGATGACTGGATTCTTACGGGGATGACCAGTCAGCTTTCTCTCTATTTGTCGAGTATTATTTTTATGGCTTGGGGATAAACCCACTTGTCTTGTAAAGAAGATCATGTAAAGAAGTTCAAACGGACTGTTTGCCTTCATTCGAATATTCTGATGATAAAATTAGGAATAAACAAAAAAAGAAATTGTAAAAAGAGAAGATCTTAATCTTCCAGCTTTCTTGCACTGTAAAATTAGGGTTTGGCACAAACTTGTTATGATCAAACCCTAGAAAAATAATGGATAAGACAGAGAGTAGATGAGTAAAATATTTGCTTGAGATTATGTAAATTTGATTACCCGTGTAGATATGTATACTTTCTTATTTATTTAGAATTTTAGGAATTAGTACAGTTTTAGAATTACGCAATTGTCGTCAAATCGACCAACATTAATTCAATTTTATTCAATGAGTAATATAGGATATTTAACCGAGTGGTTTCCCTAAAAACTTAATCTAAAATCAATTAATAAGAATCAAAATAATAAAAAGAGGATTCTTTTAGATAATGAGAATGTAAAAATAAGAAAACGAAATATGAGAAAACTTCAATCAGGATTGATTATGATTTAATTCAAGTTTTTCTTGTTCTAAATTTTATTTGTTAATTAAAAACTAAATCTTTAATTGAATTCTGATCAAGCCATCAGAATTTGTATCATCTACTAATGAAGCTATTAGAATTCGATTAAACAAACAAGAGATATTTAAGACAAACGTCAAATAATCAATTCAAGTTTAACATAAAACTCGTGATAAAATTAAATTAATTCGTGAAGTCACAAAATTATAAATATGAATTTAATTATAACAATAAAATTCCTACTTAATTCAATCGAAAAGCTTCACTAAATATCAAGTAAAATCTATTCAATATTCAATCGAGCAATATAAAATTTGAAATATTAATAAAATTCCAAACTTGTCTTTAAATCATCTTCGAACTGAATGGAAATTTAGGCTGACATCCTCGGGAAATTTTGTTAACTTGTTTTTCCTCAATGGCTCCTTGTATCTTCTTCTTTTTTTTTTAAATAAAGTAAAACAAAACAATAAAATAATAATATCCTAATTAAAATAAGATCTTTTCTCAAAATAATAATAAATATGACAGTCTTGAAAACATTTTCAAATTATGAAACTTGTTTTGTTTTGAATGTTTTCTTTAGTTTATAATTATAAATGCATCTTTATGTCAATGTCAAGTTGTGCTCAATTCTCAATGTTTCATTCTTTATTATCAAAATAAGAATAAATTTTATAAATTAGTTCAATATTTAATAAAAATGTAAGATTAACAAAAAAAAAAAAAAAAAAATATATATATATATATATATATATATATTAAATATAATAATTATAATAATTTATGACTTATCAAAAATACAAGAGTGGTACTTATTAGATACACTTGTTGATATAGAGTTCTTTTGACCTTTTTAGATGTATTTAATGTTCTTTGATATAGCGTAAAGTAATAATGCCTCTACATAGCAAGTCTGGGGCAGCTCACACAAAGTGGAAGGTTGTGCATGCTTTCCATGTTGTCGCTATCCCGTCAAAAGGGTACTTTCTAGCGAATTTCTCACTATAGGGCCTAAGGGTGGAAAAGGGATACATTCCAGTGAATTTCTCACTATAAGGCCTAAGGGTGGAAAAGGGATCTCTCGAGCCGGATAGAGCATCACACATCGTTTCCAACACAGTCTTCGTAGAGTACGTGACCAGTGGGGACTTTGGTCCATTGACCTAGTCTTGCCTTCCACCTGCTACTTCGTAGTTTGACTTGGTCTTTATTGATGTCCTTTCACTATAAATTACCTTAGAATGCAAATGCAAATACTAATCCAACTTAAAAAATATATAGATCAAAATGAAGACACCAACACTACTGTTTCTTTCCTTCCTTCTTTTTACAATATTTTCAGCTAAGGTTTTGGTTTCTTCAGCACAAAGTACCCCTGCTGCTGTGCGTGACACCTCCGGTCAGGAGCTCCGTCGTGGCGTTAACTACAATATCTTTCCAGCTAAGAACGGCTTCGGTGGTGCCGTAGAAGCTACTAATGATAGAGGCGCCAGATGTCCCCTTCAAATAACCCTTAGCCCAGTGGAAGGAGGAAATGGTAGCCCTGTACAGTTTTCACCTATAAGCCCTAATGACCGGATTATCCGTTTGGGTACTGATATAAACATCAAGTTTACCTCCACTCCAGCAACGTGTCCACAATCCACTGTTTGGATGCTCAATAGTAATCAATCACCCTCAATAGTAACCATTGGCGGAGTTGAAGGAAACCCGCGACCTGAAACCGTCAGTAGCTGGTTTAAGATTGAGAGAGATGGAGATGCTTACCAGTTAAAGTTTTGCCCAAGTTCAAGATTCTGTCCACGTGGTACTCTCTGCAAATTTCGCTGTGGAAATATTGGAGCTACTGAACCCAGGCCGCTTAGACGTTTAGCTTATGTTGATCAGCAGGAGTTCAAGGTTAAATTTACAAGGGTCTAGATTCTTCTAGAAGGCTCTACTTTATTTGTCTGAATAAGAGCAAAGAATTCAATATATAGTTTGAATAAACTGGTTATGTAATAAAAACAATGAATTCTGCAATTTTAATTTTTCTTCCTTCTTCTGTTATATTATATATTATATTTACTTGAATGAATCCGCATCTTCCGCCAATACTTAAGTCATTTAAGTAATTAGTTTAAAAAACTGGTAAAAAAGGTCAAAGTTAAAGTTACATATTATACTAATCAAAATATTATAAAGTTTATCTATAGTTGTTACCAAATATTATACTAATCAAACTTTTTTTAAAGAATAATAGGGTGTTTTTTATAAATTCTGTCAAAAACTTAAAAAATTAATATTTTTTACATTTAAATCATTAAAGACAATGATAAAAAAAGTTAATACACGTGAAAAGAAAAAAATACTTAACAAAAGAGATAAAAATATTCTCACATTTAAAATTTTAAAAATAAAAAAATCTATCTAAATAGTATGAAAAGTCATTCGTCAATCAAAAGTCTTCTTTGTCAAAAAGGCTTTTGCTCGGATAATAAACACTCTCACTTATGGATGAGAGGTCATGAATTCAAAATATAGTAGAGATGAAAATTATGTCATAGATATTATCAAAAAAAGTCATTCTCCACGTTTCAAGTATTATAAAATAATATCCAAAGTAATTTGTTAATATAAACTTTCAGCAATTACCAAGAGCAACAATATTTTAATTTGTTAATCATAAAAGTTTTTCTCTTAATAGAAATATTTCAGTTGATAAGAACGGAAACACAAGTTCTTCTTGTAAAAAGAATAAGTTCTAGTAAAACAGAGCAATATAACGAAACTTTAATGGGTAAAATCTACACGAAACATAAACACAATCGAATAATAGGACAATATTTTCAATACAAACATATGTCACTTCAGGTAAAATCTACACAAAACATAACCACAATCAAATAATAGGATAATATTTTTAATACAAACTTATGTCACTCCATCTATCAGACACAACAAAAAAATTATCCACATGTTCCATATCATCATTTAAAATAAGTAAATTTTTTGATCTTTTGAGTACACAATTATTAGATGATGGTCTGGTATTTATAAGTGTCGCACTTTCAATGTGAAGGTGTGCTCACAGTTGGATGTTCTTGAAAGGTGTGCTCGCAGTTGCCAATGACATGCATCTTTTGACGAGGATTCAAATGCTTTGTTTGATGAAGAGATCACGAGAGTTTGAGTGAGGAACCATGGGTAAAAAGAGGATGAACGAGAATTTAAACTCAAACTCAGATTCATATAAATTATTAAATCACAATCTAAAAAGAAAAACAAATTTTAGAATTCTTCTTTTGTTTTTTATTTTTCAATCTACAAAGACGCTTTATTTTATTTTTTTCAAATATTCCACAAAACCAAAAAAACTTTGTAGGAAGAAAGACTTTTGATATTTTCAATATTCAAACATTTTTATTTTTAAATGTTATATATGAGGATAATTTTATCTTTTTATTTAAATATTTTATTTATTTTATTTCTTTCTTTTCACATGTAATGACATTTTTATCATTTTTTTAATTAAATAAATAATAAAATCTGAAATCTCTAAAAATATTTTAGAACTAAGTTTTCCAAACCTAAATTTATTTGACACCAAACTCACTAATTAACTATATATATATATATATATATATATATATATATATATATATATATATATGTTAAATTGATTATAAAAAAATATGTTAAATTGGTGCTACATTTTCCTATATATTTATAGAGAGGGGAAATAATTTTACTAGTTTAGGCAGGAATAAATAAATAAACACATAAATAAATAGATATTTATTAGTCTTCAACACTCCCTTGAAAGACCTTGTTTTGACATTAAAAACATCCAAACAAACTTATGCCTAATTACAAAAATGATTCTTAATTTTTTCCCCACTTGTCAAGGCATAAAGTTTCACTTCTTCAGAAAAATTTTAAAAAATAGATTATAGTTTTAAAAACATGAAATATTATTTGATTTCACATTCTAAATTTTTTTGAAAAATTGGAAATATTTTGAGCAGCGTTTATGCGATTACATCACTTCCTACATCTACTTATGCAGTAAAGATAAATAATAATAATAATAATAATAATAATAATAATAATAAAATATTTCATACTAAAAAAATTGAATAAAACAATATATATTTTCAGAATTACCTGGGAAAACTATATTAATAAAATAAAATAGGAAAATCCAACATTTATTTGATAAATTCATAATGAGTTTGAGTAATGGTCCCTGTTTTGACGTCTCTGCTGAAATGAATTTTGAAAATTCATCCGTTATAATTTGAATGGGTTCAAAGACACGTTAGAAGCTGGATATGTTTTGTAGACTTTATGCTTGATTCTTGTTTTTTTCTTTTATTTAAGAATCTGAATATTGTTCTTGAAATAATATAATATGTTGCCTTTATTTATTAACAATGGTAAATAGTCAAGAGAGGTTGCTCAAATGGTAAACACCCTCACTTACGATTGAAAGATTATGAGTTCGAGACAAACTTCAACCCTAAAGCATTATTCTAACACTCCTCCTTGCACCGTTATGGGAGAATACTCTTTAGAAGACTCGTAGCTAACTCGAACTGGGCATTCTAGGCCTGCCTGAGCATTCTTTACTGAAAGGGTCCGCCACCGGGATGAATTCTGTAAGCGAATCGGATGTCTCCTTATCCATAAGCCCAGAGATTCTCAGAGAAAGAGAATGAATCTATCAGGTTTATTAGGTTTGACCTTCTGCATGATAAACCTATTTATCTTATCACTACCTCCAATTTGTTGAGGAGTATAAGGGTTTGTTAGTTGATGCTTAGTGTTTGCTTTTTCACAAAATTTGTTGAATTTTTCTGATGTATACTCTTTCTCATTGTCAGACTTATTAATTTCAAGACCTGAGTTATTTGTGTGAATCAAATTCAACTTCCTCATTGCTTTGCTTTTCATCTTTGAGAAAGGTTTCCCGTTCTATTTTCCAAACTGACATACTTTAGAACCTGAAATCTGATCATCTAATTTTAGAAGGTCATTTGTCATTATCTTGAACTTCATTTGCAGCAATCCTTGGTGATGGTAGTGCTCTAACCTTTTATGACACACTTCTGTAGTACTTTCTTTAATTGAGAAAGTATTTTGCTCCTCCTCCAATAGATTTAGAGCAAAACTTTTTCCCCTTATTTTCACTTTAAAAATATAATCAGACAATATTTATCTTCAAAAATAACCTTAAATCCTTTCTCAATCAATTGGCCAACACTTAACAAATTTTGATGGATTTCAGGGACATGAGAACATCAGGAATTAGTTTTGTACCTGAATAACTTGTTATAGCAATTTTTCCCTTTCCTTTAACTGAGATGTATTCACCATTCCCAATTTTGACTTTAGATATGTTGGTTGGCTTCAAATCTATAACCAACTCTTTGTCACGGGTCATATGGTTGTTACAACCAATGTCAATCAACCAACTTTTATTTAATTTACTCCCCACGAAGTATGTAGCCACAAACAGTTGATCTTCCTCCTCTTGATCTGCAATCTTAGCCTCTTCACTTTGATATTGATTAGTGTTAATGCAAATTACAGCTTCATGCCCCTTTTGGTTACATTTGGTACATTTGACATTTGGTCTTCTCCAACATTTAAAAGGAGAATGACCCTTTTGATATGCATAAATCATATCACGTTTTTAGCATGTTTTTAGGCATAATTTAGGGTGAAATTGAGGGCAAATCGGTCTTAATTGTTTATTATTAACTCAATTTCACAGTTTTTATGATTTTGGAAGTGTCAGGTGAAAAGTAGAAGAAAATGGCAAATTTCGGGGCAAAAATGCAAATTTTCAGAAGTTCGGACTTCGGGGAGGGCGTCCCGAATCAGGACGGGCGTCCTGACCTGGTCAATAGGTCGGGACGGGCATCCAGGACTCGGGACGACCGTCCTGACCTGGTCAACAGACCGGGACGGGCGTCCCAAGCAGAAATTCCAAGTCCCACATCGAATTTTTGAAGAAAAATCACTCCAGAAAGCTGCTATAAATACCCCAGGCCTACCTCAGTTGAAATCATCCCTCTCCACTTGATCTGAGTCATTTAGTGACTTCAAGTGTACACTTTTTCTCGAGTACATAAGTCACTTAGAGACTCGGGTTTAGTTTTCTTTCTTGTTAGTGTTTCGTTTTTTTAGTTTCTGAGAAATAGTCTCAAATCCTAGGGTTCGACAGATAGGTTCGTTTCTGGTATTCATAGAATACCCGGGATTTCGTTAGGAGATCCTAAGAGGGCTCGAGGCATTCGAAGAGTCAGTCCACAGGGCTGGGCTTAAGCTGGGTATTATGGTAAAGTCCAGCTACTAGGCTGAGGAAGCGTCCTCCGAAGGTTCTGGCGAGCAGAGTCGGGTCGAGCAGTACGACATATACAAGAAGTTGCTCCATTGGCGAGACTAAGTAAAGGGTGATTTCTTTATGGCATCAGTCCCCCTTGTCCCTTTCTTTATATGTTTGTATTGTGATTGTCCAAATATTTGTTATGAATACGAGATTATGATTGCTATGAATATTTGTCGCATATGTTGAAGTGCTTATGATTTTCCGTAAATGGCCACCTGCTTTATGTTCACTATTTCTGCAAGTCTAATGTAGTTTCTTTTAAACTAAAATTAGGGTTATAGACAATTCCTAACCACGGTCTATTGATAACCTGTTTAGTTTAACAGACATCAATTAGTATTGGTGTCTGCCATATTAGATAAAATAACCTGCGGAACACCCTGTTTGTTAGAGTAGTCTAAGTAGGCTGAGTAGAGCGTTATGCCGGCGGTTATGGGCCAGCGGTGTGATCCCCGAAGTGACATAGGGCTTTCATAGCTGTCTTTTGTTCGAACCGTGAGTAGGGCCGTTTACCTTGGCGATGGGGCGGTTTATTAGATACTCAGATGTGGTACACCTTTAGACTCAGAACATAGTTGCAATCTAGGCCAAGACATGTCTAAAACACTCGAAGATAGGTCAATCAACATGTAGAAACAGTATAACATAGAATCAGGACATTATCTATAAAACACTTTCAGGCTTAATTAGACTTAAACTTAGTGGAGAATAGATCACCCTCTCATCAAAGTTATTGATGAAGATTGCATTACTGGATCATAAGATAAGAGTTAGGATAAAAGGCTAGTTACTACTAAGCCGTTACCACTTTCCTGGGAGTACGATCTTTAATTTAATAAAATCGTAGATACTTTCCAACAGACTAGCTACACGATAGGTACTCTGCCTTAGGTTCTGGTTGATTAAGTGACACCATAGAGACTAAATGTGACAATTAGTCAACTCAGTCCTTAATTACTCATAATCAACATAGGGTAAAAACAACACCTATTTAGCATATCAGTCGGGAACGCATCACCTTTCTATTGCAATGTTGACATGGAGGGTAGGATCCTTTCTTGAAAAACATGTTATTGTTGTTGTTTTTCGTATTCTCATGATGCTTCGCTATCAAGGCGTCTTCAACAACACCTTCTTGTCTCGTGGCTCTTCTTTGCTCCTTTGCTTGCAAAGCATTTAAAATTTTTGCAAGAGTAATTTTAGTTAGTTAAATCCTTAGTATTTTCTAAGGCTGAAATAGATGCCTCAAATTTTTCAGGCACAGTTACAAGAATTTTTTCAACAATTCTTGAATCCATAAACAAAGAACCAAGTAATCTAATTTAGTTTGCAATATTCAATAACCTATCATAATACTCTTTAATTGATTTTGTTTTCTTCATCTTCTGCAACTCAAATTCTCGAATCAAGTTTAGCACACACATTCTTTTGATTCTTTCATTTCCTTCAGACTCTGCCTTGAGAGTAATTCCATATCTCATATGCTGACTTAAAAGTCATTGATATGCATAAATCATATCACATTTTTAGCATGCTTTTAGGCATAATTTAGGGTGAAATTGATGGTAATTCGTTCTTAATTGTTTGTTATTAACTCAATTTTACAATTTTTGTAATTTTGGAAGTGTCAGGTGAAAAGTAGAAGAAAATGGCAAATTTCGGGGCAAAAATGTGATTTTCAGAAGTTCAGAAGTCGGGATGGGCGTCCCGAAGTCAGGATGGGCATCCTGACCTGGTCAACAGGCCAGGACGGGCGTCCTGAGCCCCAGTTCAGAATCCCACATCGAAATTTTGAGAGAAAATCACCCAGCTCCCCTACTATAAATACCCCAGGCATTCCTCAATTGAATTCATTCCTCTCCACTCGATTTGAGTCATTTAGTGACTTCAAGTATACAGTTTTCCATAGTATACAAGTCACTTAGCGACTCAGGTTTTAGTATAAGTTTATTTATATTCTTAGATAGTGTCTCGTGTTCTTTGTTTCTGAGAGTCTGTCTCAGATCTTAGGATACGACTAGATAGGTTCCTTTCTGGTATTCATAGAATACCCGGGTTTCGTTAGGAGATCCTAAGAGGGCTCTAGGCATTCGAAGAGTCAGTCAACAAGGCTGTGCTTAAGCTGGGTATTAAGGTAAAGTCCAGCTACTAGGCTGAGGAAGCGTCCTCCGAAGGTTCTATCGAGCAGAGTCGGGTTGAGCTGTCCAACATATACAAGCAGTTGCTCCATCGGCAAGACTAAGTAAAGGGTGAATACTTTATGGCATCAGTCCCCCTGGCCCTCTCTTTATATGTCTGTACTGTGTTCGTCCAAACATTCATTATGTCTATTGGATTATGATTTTATGAATATTTGTTATGCATGTTGAAGTACTTTATGATTTTCCGGAAATGGCCACCAGCTTAACTTTCATTATGTCTGCATTTCTAATGTAGTTTCTTTTAAACTAAATGTAGGGTTATAGACAATTCCTAACCATGGTCTAATCATAACCTATTTAGTTTAACAGGCATTAATTTAGGAATTCCCCGTCGGGATGCATTAATGTCTGCCATATTAGATGAAATAACCTATAGATCACCATGTTTGTTAGAGTAGTCTAAGTAGGCTGCGTTTGTGTGTTTATGCCAGCGTTAGGGCGAGCGGCATGATCCCTGAAGTGTCATAGGGCTTTCATGGATGCCTTTAGCTCGAACCGTGAATAGGGCGGTCATTAAGGTAGGGCGGTTTATTAGGTAACTCAGATGTGGTACACCTTTAGACTCAGTACATAGTTGCAATCTAGGCCAAGATATATCTAAAATACTCGAAGATAGGTCAATCAACATGTAGGAACAGTATAACATAGAATCAGGACATTATCTGTAAAACACTCTTAGGCTTAAATAGACTTAAACCTAGTGGAGAATGAATCACCCTCTCATCAAAGATATTGATGAACGATTGCATAACTGGATCATAAGATACGAGTTAGGGTAAGAGGATAGTTACTACTAAGTCGTTACCACTTCCCTGGGAGTACAATATTTGATTTAATTAAAATCGTAGATACTTTCCAACAGACTAGCTACACGATAGGTACTCTGCCTTAGGTTCTGATTGATTAAGTGATAGTATAGAGACTAAATGTGACAATTAGTCAGACTAAGTCCTTAATTACTCATAATCAACATAGGGTAAAACAACACCTATTTTAGTATATCAGTCGGAACGCATCAGATTTTTGGCGCCGTTGCCGGGGAAATATCATAATGAACTTAGGATTATTGGCCACAATTCTAGAAGCTTATGATAGGTAATGGTAGTAACCTAGACCTTAGACCTAACACTTATTTTATGCTAGTTAGACAATCAATTTCCGAAATATAGGGTTATTATAACTAATTAATTTTAGACATTATCTGAAATTAAGACATTTAGGATAATCAAATTTTAGAAAATTATTCTAAAACCATATTGAGGAAATTTAACTTCTTTCGAAATAAAATAAAAAAAGAAAAAAAAATTTAAATTTAAAACACGAAAAAAAAATGTATTTTTCCTGCTCAACGGTAAGTTGTTCTTCTTCCCTATCTCTTGTATTATTTGTTCTTTCATAGTTGAACATTTGTTTTCTTTCAATGTTTTTCTTTTCTTTTCTTTTCTTCTATAAAATTTTCTGAAAAATATTATTTTCCAGAAGATAAAAAGAAATAAATTTTTCCTGTTTACAGTTTTCGTGTTCGTTTATTTCTATTATTTGATTTCGAAAAAAAAATTAAATATGGAAATGAGGAAAGAATATTTTTCTTTTGAGCTATCAATTCTGGCTTAGGTTTTAATTTGGAAGAAATGTCATTCTATGTTAGGATTTTCTTAAGTCATGCTAGCTTTATTAGACAAGCTATGAAATAATTTTTCCTTAATAGCCAGACTTTTGAAAATTCTATTGAGAAAGGATGTTCCTTTTTGATGATAAATGCATAATATCTTTTTACTGAAGGAACTGTTTATTACTGCACCCATTATGACATCACTTGATTGGAGTTTTCTTTCTGAATTGATATGTGATGCTAGTGACCATGTAGTAATGATTGTTTTAGGAAATAGGCATGATTAGAACCTTCATGTTATACACTATGCAAGTAAGACCTTTTACTGATGCCCAGTAGAACCATACCACTACTGAAAAGGGATTACTAGTCGTTGTATAGGATGATAGATTCATACCATATCTAGTTTCATCTAAAACAATAGTATGCATTGATCACTCTGAGATATCTGTTCAATAAAACTGTTGATGAACCATAATTGATTAAGTTAAGTTTTATTGTTACTTGAATTTGATATAGAATGAAGGGATAAGAAAAAGGGTTGAAAATCTAGAAAGCAAACCATTTGTCTAGATTAGAAAACCCCGAGTTAGAGGCTATTGTAATACTGATAAATTTTTGGATGAAAACTTATTTGCATTGTTTGCTATGTATAATAATTCTCATCTGTGGTTTACTGTTGTTGCAAATTATCTAGTCACTGAATGAGTTCCAAGTGATATGACTTATCAGCAAAAGAAGAAATTCTTTGCTGATTTGAAATATTACTACTGGGCAGATTTCTCTTCTATTTCAATTTTTTGTAGATCAGTTGATCAGAAGATGTGTCTCGAAAGACAAAGGCCACAAAATTTTGGAGCATTGTCATCGACGATCTACGAGAGGCTATTTGACTGCTAGCAACACTGTCCGAAAAGTGTTGGAAGCATGATATTACTGGCCCACTATTCAAAGATTTTGTATCCTTGATACAGACCGATGATGCTTGAAAAATAACAAGTAACACGTCTTCCCGAGATCTTCTACCCCAGCAAGGTACACAAAGTGTTGCAATCTATCGATATCTGGGGTATTCATTGAATCCTTTTTCTTTCTTCCTTCTAGCAACAAGTACATCATAGTAGCTATAGAACACTTTCAAAAATAGCCTGAAGCACAGGCATTACCTACTAATGATGTTAAAGTCATGTGCAGATTCTGTGAGAAACTGTTTTCTAGATTCAGATGTGCCTATGTATCAAATCTGTGAAGTCTGCCAAGTACCACACTTTAGCAGGGATTGCTATGGGAATGAAATACAGACCATTCCAAAAAGAGGTAGGAGTAGGTTACTGTAGAATGCTACTCCAATGGGAAACACATACAATCCCTACCGGAGAAATCATCCGGGATTTAGTGGAGGAATGACTCTGAAGCCAAAAAACTTTCAGAAGATACCACTACAGCAAAGTCCCTACCCGCAGAATCAACATATGAGATACTGGTCAGACCCGTTTTACTATTATAGAAGTGTAGTCATACGGAGCATGTGTTATAATGGAGCAAGACGTCACTTCTAAAAAAGTAAACGGGCAACAATTAAAGTCATACCAGTGCAAGCATGTGACCTACCAAGTAGTATCGAATGGTCGACAGATAGGAATTTGGCGTTGTATCAGGAGCATAGCAATGGAAGAGCTTGCATCCCCTGCATACCAATCAGCTGTGAGAAACTTCCCCGAGGAAGTCTCGAATACTTGGGCTCAGATCTACACCACTGGAGCCTCCTACCACCACGGCTTTGCCAAAGCTTCAGGTATCCTTTCTGCCATTCGAAATTTGCATGCAATACCTTCACTGATATTGGCAGGTAGGCACACCAGTCCAAAGAAGTCTCATTCCTAGATACGTTCCTTCTGGACACGTTGCTACGATTACGAGAAACTTTGCAAATGATTCGAGGAAGCAGTCCTTGGGGCTCGAGCCAAGAGTCAAGGGCACTTCAGTGATAGCACATGACTGGGGTGAAGAGCCAATTGGAAGATCAAAGCAGACCCTTCTACTCGATACATGAAGGGAGTTCTTCTAACCCTCATCTTTCGTTACTTTATTTAAAATTTTGTTTTCTTTCTATTTTCATTTCGTGGTTTGTTTGTCTTTCCTATTTTTGTTTTTAAACTCTTAATTCTCAAATAAGTGTGGGGTAAGAGTTTTGTTTGTTTTGTTTCCTATCCTCCGCTTAGTTAGTCAAATAAGTGTGGGGTAAGAATTTTCTGTTTTGGTTTTTATTTCTTCTTGTTTTCAAATAAGTGTGGGGTAATTTAGATATGCATGCACACTGAGGACAGTGTCAGACTTAAATGTGGGGTAGCAGTGCACAGTGCACTGTAGTAGGAAAAAAATTTTGCATGATTTTTGCATGTTTTTCCCGTATTTTCACGCCCTTCCAAATTTTTTTTCAAAATTTTTCACTTTTTCACTCTTCAAAATGCAATATGATTGGTAAAGAATTGCTGATGTCTATGATATATAGGTAGAATGTTATGATTAGTAGGAGACAACGTGATGACTTTCTTGAACTTATCGATTAGGAATAGGGAATTCCTGATAATTTAGCACAACTTAGTTTGGATTAGAGACCTCAGCCAAATACCTTTTCAAAACTTAACTAGATAAGATTAGACCAGTTGAGGATGTATTGGCAATCAAAATGATTAGATGATGCTCTGAGCTGAAAGTGAAAAGAAAAATAAAGAGAGTTAACTAAATAGGGTAGTTTGCAAGCGGCCTTTGCTACTCGAGCACCACTCCTTAGGGGAACTTAAAGCCTGATGCCCTAAGGTCGTGTAGGTCTGGGAGTCATCGGAGTGGGACTCGCTACATGGGTAGTTAAAGTTGACGTGTGAAAGCAGACACAAAATACCCTGAAAAATCTATAAAAGAAAAATCAATAAATGCTTAATTAAAAATCTTGTCACCAAGGCTCAGACTCAAAAAGTTGTTTGTTGTTAGTATGTCTAGCGACAGGTCGAAGTATTATTTGGTAATAGTCGAGATAAGAGTATATTGTGTTGACTATCTAGTCTAGACCAGTACACACACTACACATCAGGAAGACCTTGTGACTGAGAGAAGAGTTCAATCTAGTTATTAAGTTGTTAAACCTGCTTGACCATGATAATCTACTAGAGACATTTGAGACCTTGTCATAGCAACTTAACCAGTCAGACCTGTGTTGTGAATTATCTGATTCAATGAAGAATTTTGAAGTAAAAACATGACTAGAAATTTTAAGTGACTGCACCTATGATTTAAAATCACTAACTTCAGGTAGACTTTGCTTGAGGACAAGCAAAATGCTAAGTGTGGGGTTATATGATATGCATAAATCATATCACATTTTTAGCATGTTTAGGCATAATTTAGGGTGAAATTGATGGTAATTCGTTCTTAATTATTTGTTATTAACTCAATTTCATAGTTTTTGTGATTTTGGAAGTGTTAGGTGAAAAGTAGAAGAAAATGGCAAATTTCGGAGCAAAAACGTGATTTTCAGAAGTTCAGAAGTTGGGATGGGCGTCCCGAAGTCAGGATGGGCATCCTGACCTGGTCAACAGGCCAGGACGGGCGTCTAGGACTCTGGACGGCCATCCTGACCTGGTCAATAGGCTGGGACGGGCTTCCCAGATCCAGGATGGGCGTCCCGAGCCCCAGTTCAGAATCCCACCTCGAAATTTTGAGAGAAAATCACCCAGCTCCCCTACTATAAATACCCAGGCATTCCTCAGTTGAATTCATTCCTCTCCACTCGATCTGAGTCGTTTAGTGACTTCAAGTATACAGTTTTCCATAGTATACAAGTCACTTAGCGACTCAGGTTTTAGTATAAGTTTATTTATATTCTTAGATAGTGTCTCGTGTTCTTTGTTTCTGAGAGTCTGTCTCAGATCTTAGGATACGACTAGATAGGTTCGTTTCTGGTATTCATAGAATACCCGGGGTTTCGTTAGGAGATCCTAAGAGGGCTCTAGGCGTTCGAAGAGTCAGTCAACAGGGCTGTGCTTAAGCTGGGTATTAAGGTAAAGTCCAGCTACTAGGCTGAGGAAGCGTCCTCCAAAGGTTCTGTCGAGCAGAGTCAGGTCGAGCAGTTGCTCCATCGGCAAGACTAAGTAAAGGGTGAATACTTTATGGCATCAGTCCCCTTGTCCCTCTCTTTATATGTCTATAATGTGTTCGTCCAAACATTCATTATGTCTATTGGATTATGATTTTATGAATATTTGTTATGCATGTTGAAGTACTTTATGATTTTCTGGAAATGGCCACCAGCTTAACTTTCATTATGTCTGCATGTCTAATGTAGTTTCTTTTAAACTAAATGTAGGGTTATAGACAATTGCTAACCATGGTCTAATCATAATCTGTTTAGTTTAACAGGCATTAATTTAGGACTTCCCCGTCGGGATGCATTAATGTCTGCCATATTAGATGAAATAACCTATAGATCACCGTGTTTGTTAGAGTAGTCTAAGTAGGCTGAGTTTGTGTGTTTATGCCGGCGTTAGGGCGAGCGGCATGATCCCCGAAGTGTCATAGGGCTTTCATGGATGCCTTTAGCTCGAACCGTTAGTAGGGCCGTCATTAAGGTAGGGAGGTTTATCAGGTAACTCAGATGTGGTACACCTTTAGACTCAGTACATAGTTGCAATCTAGGCCAAGATATATCTAAAATACTCGAAGATAGGTCAATCAACATGTAGGAATAGTATAACATAGAATCAAGACATTATCTGTAAAACACTCTTAGGCTTAAATAGACTTATACCTAATGGAGAATGAATCACCCTCTCATCAAAGATATTGATGAACGATTGCATAACTGGATCATAAGATAAGAGTTAGGGTAAGAGGATAGTTACTACTAAGCCGTTACCACTTCCTTGGGAGTACGATATTTGATTTAATTAAAATCGTAGATACTTTCCAACAGACTAGCTACACGATAGGTACTCTGCCTTAGGTTCTGATTGATTAAGTGACAGTATAGAGACTAAATGTGACAATTAGTCAGGCTAAGTCCTTAATTACTCATAATCAACATAGGGTAAAACAACACCTATTTTAGTATATCAGTCGGAACGCATCAGTCGTCATTCGAGAGAAGATGGTAGATGAGACTGCAACAAATAAACATGCCTTTGTCTTGGATTTCTTTGTCTTTTTCTCCTTCTGCAATTTGATTTGCGCCAGGGTAGGATTATTTGGAAGAGCTGACATTTCATAATCTTCTTCCACTGCTTCCCAAAGATCCAAAGCTTCCATATACGTCTCCATACGGACTGCCCAAACTTGGTAGTTATCTCCGTCAAACACTAGTGAAGAAATTGAAGAGGAGAAACTAAAATTTTCCATGGCTTAACAACCTCACACATTCACTCACAGATCCCTTAAGAATAAGGCTTTGATACCAATTGTTGGAAATATAAATGAAAGAGATGCTTAATATGAAGATGATTAACTTGATTGATTAAAATGAAAGACAAGTGAGACCTATTTATAGATTTACAAAATAAAAATAGATACCTACATAACCACTACATTTAACATTATCTCATTACTCGTATTAACTACCCACTCACTAACCATAACTACCCACTTAATAACTAACTATAACTATCCACTAACATTGAGTAGTTACCCACTAACATAGAAGTTTCAGCCCTAATACATTGTTCTAACAGATATCAAGTCTAGTAAAGGATAAAGAGAAGCTTGATTTAACATCAACCAACGTAGAATTGAACTTGCAGGTAGACATGTTGGCACGATCAATAATTTCTTGAGCATATTTGTTTTCGGATAAAAATAATCCAGACGAAGTACAAGTAACAGAAATTCTCAAAAATTAGCTCAAGGGACCTAAGTTTCATAACAAAGTCACGATGAGATGAGTTGGAGAAGAGGCAGTGAGATGAAAACCTAATGTATGAACATAATCAACAAAACGCTGGTATCATGCATGAGGACCCTATAGAGAGATTTCCCAATGTATGAACATAATCTGTAAATTGGTGGTACCATGCACGAGGAGCCTATAGAGAGATTTTTGTAGTAAACAGACATGATCAGGATGACTGGAATCACGAAACTAGTTGGCTGCAACATGTAAACAGTATCAGAGAGGTGGCCATGGAGAAAAACATTCTTGACATCTAACTGATGAATACACCAAGATTTAGAAAGAGCAAGAGTGAGCACTGTGAATGGTGGCAGGCTTGACCATAGGACTGAAAGTTTCACCACAATCAACACTAGTTTGTTGTCCGACACCATCACCAAGGAGGCAATCTTTGTGACACTCAAAAGAGCCATCAGATTTGGTTTTGCGCTTGAAAGTCAATAAACTACAAATGACATTAGCAGTAGCAGGACGAGAAACAAGTTCCTACGTCTTATTTTCAATAAGAACATCAAACTCATCTTGCATGACCAATTTCTAGTTAGGATCTCGAAGAGCCTAGAGATGATTTTTAGGTAAAGGAAAAATAGAAGAAGAAATAGAATTAAGATTCAATAATTGTTCGGGTTTAAAAATGTCATGACGGGCTCTAGTCATCATTTTGGGACAAAGAGAGGAGGGTCCAAGAGCAGTGGATCGCGAGTCAGGTTGCGGCCCAAGAGTAGAATTCAAATCCAAGATGGGTAGGAGAGTTGGGGCAGTTCGCAGATTAGCAACTTAGCAACTGGAGTGGAGTCTGGAGGATTAAAATTGGATTGGGCCACAGGTGACCCTACAACAGATGGGCTAGGGTTGAAAATCCCAGGCAGACTTGAGGGATCATGGGTCGTTGACTGGGCTGGAGATAAAGAAGGCTGGCCAGAGAGTGTAGATCGGCCAAACAAAGGAGAAAACAATATAGGAGGAAAACAGCAGAGAAAGAAAGTTGTTGCGTAGAGGAAAAATTATTAGAAAAAGAGATAAAAGAGGAAAATGGAAATTTAAACTCATCAAATAAGACATGGCGGAATATAAAAATTTTATTAGTAGATAAATCTAGACATTTGTAACCTCTGTTATTCGGAGGGTACCCTAAAAAGATACATGGAGTGGAGTGGAGCGAGCTTGCAATTTATTACGAGAGGTAGAGGGAATAAGAGGAAAACAGACACAACCAAAAACACGTAAATAGTTGTAAGTTAAAATTTTATAATAAACGTGGTAACAAACCATCTAGTGCGAAAGGGAATGATATTTAACAGATAAGTGGCCAAGTGAAGGTCATGTGACCAAAAAGAGGAGGGAACAGAAACATGAGAGAGTAGAGTGCAGATAATATTATTTAGAGTGCAGATTTTGCGTTCAATTTTGCCATTTTGGGTGGAGGTACATGGGCATGGAAACTGAAAATTAATGCCATTTGAAAGACAAAAACAACGCAATCTTTACCATTGTAACATTACAGAGATTTAATACTGATAACTCTAAAATAATAGAGTTATTCACGTCCAATTTGCCACGTTTTATTTGGGAAATAACTGAATTTATTTGGAAAATGGAATGAAAATGTGTTGATTTGATATTTTCTCTCTTTTTACCTAAAACTTTGAATTTATTGTTAAAACTTAATTTAATTGAATTAAGTTTCAAATGTGGTCGAGTTGTATGTATTCATTATTATTTGGGAATTAATTTGATTTGATTTATTTTGACAAGGGTAAAAAGAGAATAAAAATTCAGTTGTATTATTCAACCATTTTCTTTATAGTTTGTTTTATTTGAAACGTGGCAGAAAAAATACAAGAAAATTCAAAAAGCATCTGCAATTCTGCTGCTGATCCTGCGGCAGTCAGAAGAAAAAGATAAAAACTCTGCTGAAAATGCTGCAACAGCAGAGGAAAAAGACAAAGACCACAGAAAGCAGCTGGAATTCGGCTGAAGATGCTGCATCAATCAGAGGAAGAAGACAACATCTTCAGAAGGCAGCTGGAATTTATTCAGATTATTTGCTAGAATTTTTGGAGAAAATTTCATAATTTTGGACAGATGGCAGCTTGGTAATGGCTCTCGGTACACAAAGAGGCTATATATATGTGAAAAACCGAGAGCATAAGTTTGGCTTGACTTTTGGTCAATTTTATAGAGAGATTGGTTTCCTTAGTTTTCTTAGATAGTTTAGTAGTGTTTCGATAGGACAGTTTAGCTTTTCTTCTTAGTTTTTGACTAACCTTTAGGAGGGAAAACCCAAGAGTGAGCAGGAAGCATTCATCAGCTGAGCAGTAAAGATGCTGCAGCATCAAGCAGAGGAAACGAAGGGCAGCAGTACGTTGATTAAACTTGATTTGGGCAGTAGGGTGATCTCTGACCCAGAGTAATCCTCTCTCCATTTCTTCAAACTTGCTACTGTTTTGTAATTAAATGTTCTTTGTAATATGAGAATGTTTACATGGGTTCAAGGATTGATTAAAAATGTTTTGGGTTTGATATGATTTCCGTCTTGGGATTGACTCCGTCTTTGACTGGTGTCACTATGGACCTAGGGACTGTTTTTCCTATTACGTTGATCCTTGTCTTTCATGATTCGTTTCAGCAAAATATATATTTTTAACCTGAAGATGCTGTGGCGTAGTTAAGTATGAGCATGTTGAATACACTGTTTTGATTATGATGATGAGCATGTTGTAGCATTGCTTTCTATTTTTATGTTTGGTGCTTGTATGGGGCGATGCTTGGTTTATTCATGTAATTACATTAAAATGATTTAACATCACTTGCGGTTACAACTGTCCAATGTATGAATTGAGCTAGTTTCTGGCCTTCTAGCGGAGGGGAGCTAGTGGACGTGATAATTATGTGGCGCTAGATTGAGACTGCGAAAGCGGTAAGACACGAGAGTGCACTCAATATTGCAGTGGAAATGACCAAATTCACTGACTAGCATTGCGCTAGGTCAACGGTACTTCGTACTCCATGAGACGATGTTATCGGGGATCTAGACTAATAGATCAAGTAGTCTGGGTGGAACCGGACATGCTGTAGCATTGATATGGAAACTGAAAGCATGTTTGTATACTTAGATTCATCTACGGTTTGTAATTGCATTTTGGGCGTGAATGCCGCAGCATTGTATTACCTGCAGTACTCTTGTGGTTATTTCCAGTAGGCTAACCTTTAACTATTAGTTTAGTTAGGAGTAGGATTGCCGTGGCATTAAACCAATCTTTGTTCATGATTTATCATTCTTTATTCTTTTATTCTTCATGATTCATTATTCTTTATTCTTTTATTCTTTTAACCATTTGTACAATCGTATTTGCATTTGTAATTGGCATACATAGTCCCTGTGGGATCGATAATCTTGTACTTAGATACATATATTACTTGTTGACCGGTGTATACTTGCACTTGTTAAGATTGCGTTGATTTATTCTATTTTCTTTATCTTTACAAATTGTGACACACGCACACAATGCAACAAGTTTTTGGCGCCGTTGCCGGGGACTTTGGAGTCAATTTGATTGTAAATATTGATTGTTTGCATTTGGTTACTTTTATTTTTCAGTTTATTTTTATACTCATTCTTGAGCTTATGAGATTATTAAAACGATTGTATGAGGAACAAATAAATTATGCATGAGCTGAACTGTTTTGTGGATTTATTGACTTGAATTATTTGCTAAATTTTAGCTTGTGTCTCATTCCTTCCTTAACGTGTGATGTTTTGCATGAGTAAAACGTGCAAGGGCTCTCAAGCTTCATTGCTGCCACTCGATCCAGAAATTGAGAAAACAGCCAAGGCGTTAAAGAAGAAGAAACAAACCACGAATAAGGCAGTCATGGTGGAACAGTGGGAAATTCAACCTGAACCTGCCCATAATCCAGTGGTGATGGCTGACGATAGGGATCATGCCATTTGGCAGTATGAAATCCCTATGTTTAATGCATTGAAACCAAGTATTGTGCAACCGGAGATTGCTGCAGCACATTTTGAGTTGAAACCACTGATGTTTCAAATGTTGCAAACAGTAGGGAAGTTTGGTGGATCACCTGCTGAAGATCCACACTTGCACCTACGTCTATTTTTGGAGGTAAGCGACTGTTCTAAGATACCAGGGGTGACGGACGATGCATTGAGGCTGAAATTATTTCCATATTCTCTGAGAGACAAAGCTAGAGAATGGCTTAACTCTCTACCTTCTGGTAGTGTGACTTCATGGCAGCAGCTTACTGAGAAATTTTTGATGAAATATTTTCCTCCAACGAAAAATGCTAGGTTGAGAAATGAAATCACCTTTTTTCAACAATTAGAAGATGAATCATTATATGAAGCATGGGAAAGATTCAAAGAGTTGTTAAGGAGATGTCCACATCACGGAATCCCACACTGTATTCAAATGGAAACATTTTACAACGGGTTGAATGCACACACCAGAATGATAGTTGATGCTTTAGCAAATGGAGCACTTTTGGCAAAGACATACAATGAGGCCTATGAACTAATTGAGAGGATTGCCAACAACAACTATCAATGGCCTACAACAAGACTGCCAAGCGGAAGAAGAGTGGCTGGAGTGTTGGAGTTAGATCCAATAACTTCGCTTTCAGCCCAAGTATCATCCATGTCTAATATGATGAAGACACTGACGATGCAACAACATAGCGGGCAGCTGGCTGAGCAACCAAACCAGTCCAATGTAAGCCAGGTACAAGCCGTGTGCTGTGTTTATTGTGGAGAGGGCATCTATTTGAGGATTGTGTTCACAATCCTGCATCAATCTGCTACATGGGGAATCAAAATAGGGGTAATGGTCTTCAATCAAATACTTACAACCCTACTTGGAGGCAGCATCCAAATATTTCTTGGAGTAATCAAGGGATGCACCCCACTCAAGGTGTGAACCCAAGACCACTGCTCCAGCAGCAACAGCAGTACCCCCAGCAACAGCAACAACAACTCCAACACCAACAAAGACCTCTACAACAACAATCACCTTCAAGTACTTTAGAAAACATGATGAGAGACTTCATGGCAAGGACAGAAACAACCATACAAGGACTATCATCTACTGTTCGTAACTTGGAAAACCAGGTGGGGCAGTTAGCCCATGAGATGAGGAGCAGACCACAAGGATCACTTCCGAGCGATACAGAAAATCCAAGAAGAGAAGGAAAAGAACATTGCAAGGCTGTAACATTACGAAGTGGCAGAATACTGGACGAACAAAAAATGAAGTCTGGAGCAGCTGAGAAGACCAGTGAGCCCAGCAAGAATGCAGAAATTCCAGTAGCTGAGCCAGAACCAGTGGAGCCAAATGCTGCAGCATCTCCAATACCGTAGTAAAGCACCATTCTAGAACATCTGGATGCTGCAGCATTACCAATGCCGCAGCAATGCAATATTCCAGAGAGCAAACTAGTACAGCAAAGAATGCCTTTTCCACAGAGGTTTGCCAAAAAGAAACAAGATGAGTAGTTCAAGAAGTTCTTGGACATTTTGAAACAGCTACACATCAACATTCCATTGGTGGAAGCCATAGAACAAATGCCCAACTATGCGAAATTCATGAAGGATATCCTTACAAAAAAGAGAAAGTTGGGAGAATATGAAATTATTTCACTAACCAAAGAATGCAGTTTCTTTTTGCAGGATAAGCTGCCCCCTAAAATGAAAGATCCAGGGAGCTTTAATATTCCTTGTTCTATTGGAGACTCATACTATGGTATGGCCTTATGTGATCTTGGTACTAGCATAAATTTGATGCCTATGTCAATTTTTAAGCAATTGGGCATAGGTAAGGTAAGACCTACGACGGTAACATTGCAATTGGCGGATAGGTCTATAGCTCACCCCGATGGAAAGATTGAAGATGTCCTAGTAAGGGTTGATAAATTTATTTTTCTAGCTGACTTTATTGTTCTTGATTATGAAGCAGATAGAGAAGTTCCAATTATTTTGGGGAGACCTTTCTTTGCTACGGGAAGGACCCTCATTGATGTTCAAAAAGGAGAACTCACCATGAGGTTTCAAGATGATAAAGTCACGTTCAACGTATTCAAAGCCATGAAATTTCATGATGAAGGTGAGGATTGTTTTCGCATATCTACTGCTAATTCTTTGACAGGTGAAGATGAAGAGTGGAGGAACTATGGAGATGATGCATTGGAAAGAGTGTTGATGGAGGAGATGTTGCACTATGGTAATGAAGAAGAAGAGGAATACTCAGCGTGGTTAGAAGCCAATTCTCATGGTTTCAAGTTTCGTGCACAATTTGAATCCTTGGACTTGTCTTCTCGGGAGATCAAAGTGACAAAACCTTCTGTGGAAGAACTACCTGAACTAGAACTGAAGTCATTGCCGCAGTATTTGAAGTACGGATTTTTGGGAGCAGACTCAACTCTGCCTGTGATTATTTCAGCATTATTGGATGCTGAACAAGAAGAAAAATTACTTGGAGTTCTGAGGCATCATAAGAGAGCTTTGGGTTGGACCATAGCTGACATAAAAGGTATAAGTCCAACCTTATGCATGCATAAAATCATTTTGGAAGAAAATTCCAAAAATTCAGTTGAGGGGCAACAAAGATTAAATCCTATTATGAATGAAGTGGTAAAGGAGCAGATTATCAAGTGGCTTGATTTTGGCATAATCTATCCTATTTCTGACAGTTCTTGGGTAAGTCCTATACAATGTGTGCCCAAGAAAGGGGAAATCACTGTGGTGACGAATGAAGATAATGAGTTGATTCCCACCAGAACCATCACGGGATGGAGGATTTGCATTGACTACAGGAAACTCAACAAAGCCACACGGAAAGACCACTTCCCACTGCCCTTCATGGATCAAATGTTGGATAGGTTAGCTGGACGTGATTACTACTATTTTTTGGATGGCTATTCTGGTTACAACCAGATTGCTGTAGCACCAGGGGACCAGGACAAACTACTTTCACTTATCCCTATGGTACATTTGCTTTTAGAAGGATGCCATTTGGATTATGCAAAGCTCCAACAACGTTCCAACGATGTATGATGGCCATTTTCACAGATATGATAGAGCAGTACTTAGAGGTTTTTATGGATGACTTCTCCGTATTTGGGGATTCTTTTGATGAATGTTTAGAGAATTTGGCCAAGGTGCTTAAACGTTGTGAGGACACCAACTTAGTCCTCAACTGGGAAAAGTGTCACTTTATGGTTAGAGAAGGAATTGTGTTGGGACACCGGATTTCAAAGAAAGGTCTCGAAGTGGACCGAGCCAAGATAGAAGTGATTGAAAAATTACCAACCCCAACAACTGTGAAACACATTCGAAGCTTCTTGGGACATGCGGGCTTCTATCGACAATTCATTAAAGACTTTTCAAAGGTATCTAAGCCCTTATGTAAATTGTTAGAAAAAGATAATGTGTTTTCTTTTGATGCAGCCTATGCCGCAGCATTTGAGGAGCTTAAACAGAAGCTTATTTCAGCCCCCATTATCATAGCACCCGACTGGAGTCTACCATTTGAGCTAATGTGTGATGCTAGTGACTATGCAGTAGGCGTAGTTTTGGGGCAGCGGCGGAACAAAATTTTTCATTCCATCTATTACGCCAGCAAGACACTCACGGAGGCTCAGGTAAATTACACTGTTACTGAAAAAGAGTTGCTTGCTGTTGTATTTGCCTTTGATAAATTCAGGTCCTATTTGGTGGGTGATATGCATAAATCATATCATATTTTTAGCATGTTTTTAGGCATGATTTAGGGTGAAATTAAGGGTAAATCGGTCCTAATTGTTTATTATTAACTCAATTTCACAGTTTTTATGATTTCGGAAGTGTCAGGTGAAAAGTAGAAGAAAACGGCAAATTTCGGGGCAAAAACGCAATTTTTCGGAAGTTCGGACTTCAGGACGGGCGTCCCGGTTCAGAACGGGCGTCCTGACCTGGTCAACAGGCCAGGACGGGCGTCCTTGACTTAGTTAACGACCCAGGACGGGCGTCCTTAACTTAGTCAACAATTCAGGACAGGCGTCCCAATCCGGGACGGGCGTCCCGAACCGCCAGATCAAGTTCCACATCAAATTTTTGATGAAAAATCACCCCGAGAAGCTGCTATAAATACCCCAGGCCTCCAGCAGTTGATATCATCCCTCTCCACTCGATCTGAGTCATTAAGTGGTCTCCAGTGTACAATTCTCTAGTACACAAATCACTCAGAGACTCAGATTTCAGTATAAGTTTTCTTTCTTTCCTTTTTGTTTCGTTTTTCTTAGTTTCTAAGAAATAGTCTCAGATCCTAGGGCTCGAGAGATAGGTTCGTTTCTGGTATTCATAGAATACCCGGGATTTCGTTAGGAGATCCTAAGAGGGTTCAAGGCGTTCGAAGAGTCAGTCCACAAGGCTGGGCTTAAGCCCGGGACGTAAGGTAAAGTCCAGCTACTAGGCTGAGGAAGTGTTCTTCGGAGGTTCTGCCGAGCAGAGTCGGGTCAAGCAATAAGGCATATACAGAAGCACGCTCCATCGGCGAGACTAAGTAAAGGGTGATTTCTTTATGGCATCAGTCCCCCTGTTCCCTCTCTTATATGTTGTTATTGTGTTTGGCCAAATAACAGTTCTGAATGCTAGATTACGATTATTATGAATATTTGTTATACATGTTGAAGTTATTATGTTTTTCCGGAAATAGCCACCTGCTTAAATATTCATTATGTCTGCATGTCTAATGAGTTTCTTTTAAACTAAAATTACGGTTATAGACAATTCCTAACCACGGTCTATTCATAACCTGTTTAGTTTAACAGGCATCAATTAGTATTGGTGTCTGCCATATTAGATAAAATAACATGCGGAACACCCTGCTTGTTAGAGTAGTCTAAGTAGGCTAAGTAGAGCGTTTATGCCGGCGGTTATGGGCAAGCAGCATGGTACCCAAAGTGACATAGGGCTTTCATAGCTGTCTTTAGTAGTAGCCGTGAGTAGGGCCGTTTACCTTGGTGATGGGGCGGTAGCACAGATTACTCGGATGTGGTACACCTTTATACTCAGAACATAGTTGCATTCCAGGCTAAGATATATCTAAAACACTCGAATATAGGTCAATCAACATGTAGGAACAGTATAACATAGAATCAGGACCTTATCTCTAAAACACTTTTAGGATTAATTAGACTTAAACCTAGTGGGGAATGGATCACCCTCTCATCAAAGTATTTGATGAAGATTTCATAACTGGATCATAAGATAAGATTTAGAATAAAAGGCTAGCTACTACTAAGCCGTTACCACTTCCCTGGGAGTACGATATTAATAAATTAAAATCGTAGATACTTTCCAATAGACTAGCTACACGATAGGTACTCTGCCTTAGGTTCTGATTAATTAAGTGACAATAATTGAATGCTAAAGTTACAGTTAGTAAGACTCAGTCCTTAATTATTCATAATCAACATAGGTAAATAACACCTATCTTTTAGCATACCAATCGGAACGCATTAGTGGGCACGAAAGTGATAGTCTACACCGATCATTCTGCCATCAAATATTTACTTGCAAAGAAGGACTCAAAACCAAGGCTCATTAAATGGATTCTACTCCTACAAGAATTTGATGTGGAAATAAAGGACAAGAAGGGAGTGGAAAATCAAGTGGCTGATCATTTGTCTCGATTGGAACAACAAGAGAGATTTCATATCCCAATTAATGAACATTTTCCTGATGAACAATTGCTTGGAAATTTCAGAAGACATGAAGATACCGTGGTATGCTGATTTTGCTAATTTTCTGGCCAGTGGTACAATGCAGCCGGATTTCTCATACCAGGAACGAAAGAAGTTTCTCCATGATGTAAAAAGTTATTTTTGGGAGGAACCCTTTTTGTTCAAACAATGCAAAGACCAAGTGATTCAGAGATGTGTAAACGATGATGAAATTGTGGACATCATTTTTCAATGTCACAACTCACCATGTGGAGGACATTTTGGAGGGTCAAGAACTGCAGCAAAGGTACTACAATCTGGTTTCTTTTGGCCTTCATTATTTAGAGACTATTATGAGTTTGTGGCAAGGTGTGATCGCTGCCAAAGGGTAGGAAATATCTCAAGAAGGAAAGAAATGCCTCTCACCAACATTTTGGAAGTTGAACTTTTTAATGTGTGGGGTATTGACTTCATGGGACCTTTCCCCTCTTCTTTTGGAAAGTCATACATTTTGATGGCAGTAGACTATGTTTCAAAGTGGGTGGAAGCTGCAGCATTCCCCACCAATGATTCCAAGGTTGTGATGAACTTTTTGAGGAAAAACATTTTCACAAGATTTGGAACTCCACGGGCAATTATTAGTGATGAAGGAACTCATTTTGTTAACCGGTGGCTACATGTCATGTTAGCCAAGTATAATGTTCGTCACAAGATTGCCCTACCTTATCATCCTCAAACTAATGGGCAAGTTGAATTGTCCAACTGAATCATTAAGGGTATACTTGAGAAGGTGGTAAACAATAATAGAAGAGATTGGTCAAAAAGGTTAGATGATGCTCTATGGGCCTACAGGACAGCTTTCAAGACTTCAATAGGTATGTCTCCTTATAGACTCGTTTTTGGGAAAGCTTGTCACTTACCCGTTGAGTTAGAGCACAAAGCATACTGGGCGCTGTAGCATCTCAATCTGGATATGGATGCTGCTGGAAACAAGAGAATGCTGCAGCTTTCTGAACTGGATGAGCTGAGGTTATTTTCTTATGAAAATGCCAAGTTATACAAGGAGAAAATGAAGAGATGGCATGATAAACACATCCAGCCAAGGAATTTTGAAATTGGACAACAAGTTCTGATTTTTTATTCAAGATTGAGATTATTTCCAGGCAAATTGAAATCGAGATAGACCGGACCCTACACAATTGAACAAATTTACCCTTATGGAGTGGTCTCGGTTGTGGGCAAAAAGGGGACCAAATTTAAAGTCAACGGGCATAGACTAAAACTCTACAGAGATGGTGACCAAGAACAAACCGTTGCTTCTCTATCTTTGGTCGATGCTGAACATTTTAGTGGGTTCCACACAAGTGAAAAATTCAAGTGAACACTTTTCAATTTTGTTTTATTTTCTGTTTTTCTGTTATTTCTGTTTAATTATTTTATTTTCTGTTTTTCTTTCATGCCTGTTTATTTATTTTATTTTATGTTTTTCTTTCATGCCTGTTTATTTATTTTATTTTCTGTTTTCCTTTTCTTTTTGTTTATTTATTACTTTTGTCTTTTGTTTTAATTATGTGTCGGGTACCCCTGTACCCGACCATTGTTTTTCCTTCTTTCTTTGTTTTGTTTTGCTTTTATTTCAGATCAAAAGGGGGATGTACGCACAGTATATATATATATATTGGGCAGAATATATATACCACTTTCGGATAATAGAAACAGAAGGCAGCAAAATGACAAGTGGAAAATCCAGTCCACTTTTTCTGACTTTCAAAGAGCAAAAAGGTGACTTTTCAGTTACCATTTTCTTCCCAAGGCTTTGGAACAGGTGAGTATTCATTACTATTATTCTATATTTAATTTTTCAAAAGAGATGAATGCCACTTAGTTCAAGAAACCAAAAGACACCAACATTCTTCTATTTTGTCTACACCCACTCAACTAAACCGTCAAGAACTACACTTATTTCACTTCTCACTTCCCTCACTTCTCATCAAAAAAAAAATAAAATCTTCTGCTCTTCTTCTACTCTCAGGACCGGCAGTTCTCCAGTCAAGTTCCGACGCAAACCAAACACTAAAGGTATGTTTATCTTGCATTAGTCTGAAGGTTACACTGTGACGTTGCGGCTGGGATTTTTCTGGGTTAACCGTTCACTGAAAAGCATGGGTTCTTTCTTTCTTCATTGAGTTGCGCGACTATGTAGATTTTATTTCGGATCTGGATTTTTTCCTCTTTTCGGTCAAAAAATGGGAACATTTTCTGTCTACACTGAGTGGGTTGTTGGATTTGTTGTTTAAGGCTTTCAGATTTACCTTGACAAATGCGAAAAAAAATGGGCTTTTCTTTGAATACGAATGTTGTGGCTGTGTTCTTTTTATTTCTGAGCATGCGGTCCTTTTTTTGATAACGAATGGGTTTTCTGCAAACTAGATATTTCTGCGTTGATAATGGGGTTTACGTGTTCTAGATCTACTGAAATTCTGAGTTTTATGTCTCTTATTTTCTGGGTTCAAGTGGAATTTTTAGAAACCAAGGTTTGATTTTGAAATGGGTATCACATTTTCTATCTATTTTTGATAAAAGGGCTTAAGTGTAGTTTTCTGATTTTCTTCTTAGTATGTACTCGTCTGAGTTTTCTTTTCTTTCGGAATATCTTTGAGATATCGGGATACATACTGGTTTCCTGCGGGTACTGCAATTTTTTTTATTATTTTCTATTGACAGTATGATTCTGTGGTGAACAGGTAAGGACAGCCATTGACTGATTTTTTTTTCGGGACTTATTTTCATTCTTATTCTGTGTTGATTGTGGCTCTCTTGGCAATATATTCTTACATGTATTAATCTTTTTAGATGCCTAGAATTAAACAAATTGCACGCAAATGCACCAAGGAGAAATTTCCTTCCTCCGATGCGGAGGCGAGAATGAAGGAACTATATGCGAAAAAGTAGTGTCTTGCAGACCTAGGCTTCGACCTCACGGGAGAAACGCCATATCCATTGCCCGATGAATGCCGCCATGTCATCCGAGTGCTGGGCTGGGAGCGGTTGTGTGCCCAACGAGTGGAACCGGACACTTCAGTTGTCCGGGAATTCTACTCCAATATGTGGCCCAATAGTATTTACGCAGTCTTTGTTAGAGAACGGATGGTCGCATTAAACCCGAGGGCAGTCAACCAACTGTTTGACTTGATGAATTACAACAATGATTTGGATGACTACTATTCCTTTCTGGCTGATCCCGAAACTTGCGATAAGGTTTTGCATGAGGTGACGGTTCCTGGTACAGAATGGACTTTGTCAAAGCAGGGGAACAAAACATGTAAGCGCGAGTTTTTAACGGACGAGGCAAAAATATGGTGATGGCTTCCCGACTGATATAATAAATAGGTGTTATTTTACCCTATGTTGATTATGAGTAATTAAGGACTGAGATTGACTAATTGTCACATTTAGTCTCTATGGTGTCACTTAATCAGCCAGAACCTAAGGCAGAGTACCTATAGTGTAGCTAGTCTGTTGGAAAGTATCTACGATTTTATTAAATTAAATATAGTACTCCCAAGGAAGTGGTAACGGCTTAGTAGTAACTAGCCTTTTATCCTAACTCTTATCTTATGATCCAGTTATGCAATCTTCATCAATAACTTTGATGAGAGGGTGATTCATTCTCCACTAGGTTTAAGTCTAATTAAGCCTAAAAGTGTTTTTGTAGATAATGTCCTGATTCTATGTTATACTGTTCCTACATGTTGATTGACCTATTTTCAAGTATTTTAGATATATCTTAGCCTAGATTGCAACTACGTTCTGAGTCTAAAGGTGTACCACATCTGAGTATCTGATAAACTGCCCCATCGCCAAGGTAAACAGCCCTACTCACGGTTCGAACTAAAGTAAACCATAATCCTTGAAGTGACATAAGATCATGCCGCTCGCCCCTAACCGCCGACATAAACGCTCAACTCAGCCTATGATACGCGAAAATCATATACCTTTTTTAGCATGTTTTATGTATGATTTAGGGTGAAATTGATAGGAAATCGATCTTAATTGACTGTTATTTACTCAATTTCACAGTTTTTATGATTTTGGAAGTGTCAGGTGAAAAGTAGACAAAAACAGCAAATTTTGGGGTAAAAATGCAATTTTTGGAAATGCTGACTTGGTCAACGGTCCGGGACGGGCGTCCCGACCCAGTCAAACCACCAGGACGGGCGCCCCAATCCAGGACGGGCGTCCCGAAGCACCAGAAGTTGTCCCACATCGAAATTTTTGGAGATTTTCACTCCAGAAAGCTGCTATAAATACCCCAGGCCTCCAGGAGTTGAAATCATTCGTCTCCACTCGATCTGAGTCATTCAGAGACTTCCAGTGTACAATTCTCGAGTACACAAGTCACTGAGAGACTCGGGTTTCAGTTTTAGTTTTCTTTCTTTCTTTAGTGTTTCGTTTTCTTAGATTCTGAGAAATAGTCTCAGATCTTAGGCTTCGATAGATAGGTTCGTTTTTTATATTCATAGAATACCGGGATTTCGTTAGGAGATCCTAAGAGAGAGATAGGGTGCGTGTTCTTAGTCAGATTAGGGCAATTTGCTTAAGCCCGGGATGTAAGGTAAAGCAATTGCTACTAGGTCTAAGGAGCGTTCTCCGAAGGCTCTGCCGAGCAGAGTAGGATCGAGCAGTCAGGAGCATACAGGAGCTGTAGTGCCGGCTGGACCTGCATAGAGTGGTGATTATTTTATGATTGTGGGTCCCCTAGACGAGGTTCTGTATGTTTACGAATTGTTTTATCTAAATATTAATTTGAATATCAGATTACGATTCTTATGAATATTTATTATATATGTTGAAGTTGTTATGTTTTTCCGGAAATAGCCACCTGCTAAATATTCACTATGTCTGCATGTTTAATGTGCTCTTTTAAACTAAAGTTAGGGTTATAGACAATTCCTAACCACGGTCTATTCATAACCTGTTTAGTTTAACAAGCATCAATTGGTGCCTGCCATGCTAGATAAAATAACCTGCTGAACACCCTGCTTGTTAGAGTAGTCTAGGTAGGCCGAGCTGAGTCTGATTATGCCGGCGGCTAGGGCAAGTGACATGATACCGAAGTGACATAGGGTACCGTTCATGGATGCCTTCATCCCGAACCGTGAGTAGGGCCGTCATTAAGGTAGGGCGGTTTATTAGAGACCTCGGATGTGGTACGCCTTTAGACACAGAACATAGTTGCAATCCAGGCTAAGATGCATCTAAAATACTCGAAGATAGGTCAATCAACATGTAGGAACAGTATAACATAGAATCAGGACATTATCTATAAAACACTTTTAGGCTTAATTAAACTTAAACCTAGTGGAGAATGGATCACCCTCTCATCAAAGTATTTGATGAAGATTGCATAACTGGATCATAAGATAGGAGTTAGGATAAAAGGCTAGTTACTACTAAGCCGTTACCACTTCCCTGGGAGTACGATATTTAACTTAATAAAATCGTAGATACTTTCCAACAGACTAGCTACACGATAGGTACTCTGCCTTAGGTTCTGGTTGATTAAGTGACAATAATTGAATGCTAAGTGACAGTTAGTAAGACTCAGTCCTTAATTACTCATAATCGACATAGGTAAATAAAGCCAATCGGAAACCCCATCAGATTTTTGGCGCCGTTGCCGGGGAAATATCATAATGAATTTAGTATTCCTGATCAAAATTCTAGAGACTTATGATAGGTAACGGTAGTAACCTAGACTTTAGACCTACGCTTATCTTACACTAGTTAGACAATCAATTTCCGAAATATAGGATTATCATAACTTATTGATTTTAGATATCATCTGAAATTAAGACACTTAGGATAATCAAATTTTAGAAAATTATTCTAAAACCGTATTGAGGAAATTTAATTGCTTTTGAAATATAAAAAGAAAA
This sequence comes from Asclepias syriaca, assembly GCA_027405835.1. Lineage (NCBI taxonomy): Eukaryota > Viridiplantae > Streptophyta > Magnoliopsida > Gentianales > Apocynaceae > Asclepias > Asclepias syriaca. The sequence continues at coordinate 14,537,627 of CM049932.1, forward strand.
AAAATGTTAAAAATTTAAAATCCAAAAAGAATGTATTTTTCTTGCTCAATGGTAAGTTGTTCTTTTCCCTATCTCTTGTTCTTTCTTAGTTGTTTTCTTAGTTCTACATTTGTTGCTCTTTTTCGTGTTATTTCTATTTGTTAATTTCGAAAAAATAAAAATGGAAATGAGGATAGAATATTTTTCTGATTTGTCAAATTTTGGCTCAAATTTTAATCTGGAAGAAATATCATTATGGAATTTTCTTAGGTCATGCTTAGTCTATTAGACAGAATCATGAAATAAAATTTTCTTTAATAGACAAACCTCAAAGTATTCTAATGAGAAAGGATGTTCCTTTTGTTTGATGATAAATGCATGAGATTGTTTAAACCAAAAGGAATTACTGCACCCATTATGACATCACTTAATTGGAATTTGCTTTGTGAATTAATATGTGATGCTAGTGACCATGTAGTAATGATTGTTTTAGGAAATAGGCATGATTAGAACTTCATATTATACACTATGCAAGTAAGACCTTTTACTGATGCCTAGTAGAACCTTACCACCACTGAAAAGGGATTACTAGTTATTGCATATGCCTATGATACAATCATGCCATGCCTAGTCTAAACAATAGTATACACTGATTACTTTACTCTAAGATATCTGTTCAATAAAACTAATGATGAACCAAGATTGATTAGTTAAGTTCTATTGAATTTGATATAGAAAGACGGGATAAGAAAAAGGGCTAAAAATCTAGAAAGCAAACCTTTGGTCTAGATTAGAAAACCCCGAGTTAGAAGCTATTGACGAGACAGTAGTATCTGATAAACTTTTGAATGAGAAATTATTTGCTATGAATAATGATTCTCCTCCGTAGTTTACTGATATTACTAATTATCTAGTTGCTAATTATTCCCAAGTGATATGACTTATCAACAAAAGAAGAAATTCTTTGTTGATTTGGAATGTTACTACTAGGGAGATCCGTTTTTCTATTTTGAATCATTGCAGGGTAAGTGATCAGAAGACGTATCTTAAAAGACGAAGGACACAAGATTTTGGAGCATTGCCCTAAAGAATCTACGGGAGACCAATTGACTACTATCAACACTGTTCGGAAAGTGTTGAAAGCAGGATCTTGTTGACCCACCATATTCAAGGACTTTTGTATCTCTGATACAGTCCTGCGATGCTTGCCAAATAATAGGTAACACATCTTCCAGAGATCGTCTACCCCAGCAACGTACACAGAATGTTGCAACCTTTGATATCAGGGGTATTTCGAATCCTTTTCCTTTCTTCCTTTGACGCTAATTACATCATAGTAGTCGTGGAACACTTTTTCAAAATGGCCTGAAGCACAGGCATTACCTACTAATGATGTTAAAGTCATGTGTAGATTCTATGAGAAGTTGTTTTCTAGATTTAGAGTGCCAATGTCTTAGGAAGAAACGTTCAGTATGTGTATCAAATCTGTGAAGTCTGCTAAGTACCACACTTTAGCAGGGATTGCTATGGGAATGACTGACCATTCCAAAAGTGGTTGGAGCAGGTTACTACAGAATGCTGATCCAATGGGAAATGCATACAATCCCAGCTAGAGGAATCACACAGGATTTAGCTGAGGAATAATTCGGAAGCTGGAAACTTTCAGAAGGTACCACCACAGCAAAACCCTTACCCGCAGAATCAATAGATGAGATACTGACAACAATTAAAGCCAGACCAATGCAAGCAAGTGATCTACCAAGAGGTAACGAAGGGTCGAAGGATATAGAGGAATTTGGCGTTGTATCAGGAGCATAGAAATTGAGGAGTTTGCATCCCCTGCATACCAATCAGCTGTGAGAAACTTCCCCGAGGAAGTCTCAAATACTTAGGCCCAGATCTACACAACTGGAGCCCGCTACCACCACAGCTTCGCCATAACTTCAAGTATCTTTTCTTCCATTCGAGACTTGCATGCAATACCTTTACTAACATTGGCAGGAAGGCACACAAATCCCAAGAAATCTCATTCCTAGACACGTTCCTCCTGGACACGTTGCTATGATTGTGAGAAATCTTACAAATGATTCGAGGAAGCAGTCCGTGGGGCTCGAGCCATTCATCAAATGAATAGGCCACTACCTAGAGCTCGACGATGAAGGATCGAAGCTGACGTCATCCGTTCCAGTATCTAGAGCTTACAGAGTCAAGAATGCCTCAGCAATAGCACATGACTAAGGTGAAGAGCCAATTGACAGATCAGAGAAAACCCTTCTGCTCGAGGCAAGATGGGAGTTTTTCTAATCTCATCTTCCTTTACTTTTATTTTCTTCATTTTTGTGTCTTGTTTTGTTGGTTGTTTTATTTTCTCTCTTACCCTTAGTTAGTCAAATAAGTGTGGGGTAAGAGTTTTCTATTTTGTTTTCATTTCTTCTTGTCTTCAAAATAAGTGTGGGGTAGTTTAGATATGCATGAACACTGAGGACAGTGTCAGACTTAAGTGTGGGGTAGCAGTGCACGGTGCACTGTAGCAGTTGGCAAAATTTTTGCATGATTTTGCTTGTTTTCCCCGTATTTTCACACCCTTCCAAAAAATTTTCAAAATTTTTTCCGTCTTTCAGACTTCTAAATGCAGTATGCTTGGTTAAACAATTGCTTATGTCTATGATATGTAGGTAGAATGTTATGGTTAGTAGGAGATAATTGATGACTATTTTTGAACTTATTGATTAGGAGTAGGGAATTCCTGATAATTAAGCACAACTTATTCTGGGTTAAAGACCTCAGCCAATTACCTTGTCAAGACTTAACTAGATAAAATTAGACCAGTTGTAGGATGCATTGACAATTAGAATGACTAGATGAGACTCTGAGCTAAAAGTGAAAAGAAAAGAAAAAAAATGATGATGAAAAAAAAAATAGGGTAGTTTGCCAGCGGCCTTCGCTACTCGAGCACCACTCCTTCGGGGAACTTAAAGCCTGATGCCCTAAGGTCGTGTAGATCTGGGAGTCATCGGAGTGGGACTCGCTACATGGGTAGTTGAAGTTGACGTGTTCTAAGAAGACTCAAAATACCCTAGAAAATCTATAAACGAAAGAAATCAATAAATGCTAAATGATAGAATCTGATCACCAAAGCTCAGAACTCAGAAAGTTATATGTTGTCAGTGTGTCTAGCGATAGGTCAAAGTGTTATCTGGTAATAGTTAAGACAAGAGTTTATTGTGTTGACTATCTGGTCTGGACTAGTACACACACTACACATCAGGAAAACCTTATGACTAAGAGAAGAGTTCAACCTAGTTGTTAAATTGTTTTCTGCTCAATCCTAACAATCTACTAGAGACATTTGAGACCTTGTCATAGCAACCTAACCAGTCAGACCTGTGTTAAGAATTATCTGAATAATTTTTGGAATAAAATCATGACTAGAAATTTAAGTGACTGCACATATGATTTAGAATCACTAACTTCAGGTAGACTTTGCTTGAGGACAAGCAAAAAGCTAAGTGTGGGGTTATCTGATACGCGAAAATCATATACCTTTTTTAGCATGTTTTTATGTATGATTTAGGGTGAAATTGATAGGAAATCGATCTTAATTGACTGTTATTTACTCAATTTCACAGTTTTTATGATTTTGGAAGTGTCAAGTGAAAAGTAGACGAAAACAGCAAATTTTGGGGTAAAAATGCAATTTTTGGAAATGCTGACTTGGTCAACGGTCTGGGACGGGCGTCCCGACCCAGTCAAACCACCAAGACGGGTGTCCCAATCCAGGACGGGCGTCCCGAAGCACCAAAAGTTGTCCCACATCGAAATTTTTGGAGATTTTCACTCCAGAAAGCTGCTATAAATACCCCAGGCCTCCAGGAGTTGAAATCATTCCTCTCCACTCGATCTGAGTCATTCAGAGACTTCCAGTGTACAATTCTCGAGTACACAAGTCACTGAGAGACTCGGGTTTCAGTTTCAGTTTTCTTTCTTTCTTTAGTGTTTCGTTTTCTTAGATTCTGAGAAATAGTCTCAGATCTTAGGCTTCGATAGATAGGTTCATTTTTTGTATTCATAGAATACCGGGATTTCGTTAGGAGATCCTAAGAGAGAGATAGGGTGCGTGTTCTTAGTCAGATTAGGGCAATTTGCTTAAGCCCGAGATGTAAGGTAAAGCAATTGCTACTAGGTCTAAGGAGCGTTCTCCGAAGGCTCTGCCGAGCAGAGTAGGATCAAGCAGTCAGGAGCATACAGGAGCTGCAGCGCCGGCTGGACCTGCATAGAGTGGTGATTACTTTATGACAGTGGGTCCCCTAGACGAGGTTCTGTATGTTTACGAATTTTTTTATCTAAATATTAATTTGAATATTAGATTACGATTCTTATGAATATTTGTTATATATGTTGAAGATGTTATGTTTTTCCGGAAATAGCCACCTGCTAAATATTCACTATGTCTGCATGTTTAATGTGCTCTTTTAAACTAAAGTTAGGGTTATAGACAATTCCTAACCACGGTCTATTCATAACCTGTTTAGTTTAACAGGCATCAATTGGTGCCTGCCATGCTAGATAAAATAACCTGCTGAACACCCTGCTTGTTAGAGTAGTCTCGGTAGGCCGAGCTGAGTCCGATTATGCCGGCGGCTAGGGCAAGCGACATGATACCGAAGTGACATAGGGTACCCTTCATGGATGCCTTCGTCCCGAACCGTGAGTAGGGCCATCATTAAGGTAGGGCGGTTTATTAGAGACCTCGGATGTGGTACGCCTTTAGACACAGAACATAGTTGCAATCCAGGCTAAGATGCATCTAAAATACTCGAAGATAGGTCAATCAACATGTAGGAACAGTATAACATAGAATCAGGACATTATCTATAAAACACTTTTAGGCTTAATTAAACTTAAACCTAGTGGAGAATGGATCACCCTCTCATCAAAGTATTTGATGAAGATTGCATAACTGGATCATAAGATAGGAGTTAGGATAAAAGGCTAGTTACTACTAAGCCGTTACCACTTCCCTGGGAGTACGATATTTAACTTAATAAAATCGTAGATACTTTCCAACAGACTAGCTACACGATAGGTACTCTGCCTTAGGTTCTGGTTGATTAAGTGACAATAATTGAATGCTAAGTGACAGTTAGTAAGACTCAGTCCTTAATTACTCATAATCGACATAGGTAAATAAAGCCTATCTTTTAGCATACCAATCGGAAACCCCATCAGCCTACTTAGACTACTCTAACAAACAGGGTGTTCCGCAGGTTATTTTATCTAATATCGCAGACACCAACACTAATTGATGCATGTTAAACTAAACAGGTTATGAATAGACCGTGGTTAGGAATTGTCTATAACCCTAAATTTAGTTTAAAAGAAACTACATTAGACATGCAGACATAATGAATATTAAGCAGGTGGCTATTTCTGGAAAATCATAAGAACTTCAACATGTAAAACAAATAATCATAAAAATCATAATCCAGTATTCATAATTGATATTTGGACAAACACAATACAAACATATAAAGAGAGGGACAGGGGGACTGATGCCATAAAGAAATCACCCTTTACTTAGTCTCGCCGATGGAGCAACTGCTTGTATATGTCGTACTACTTGACCCGACTCTGCTCGACAGAACCTTCGGAGGACGCTTCCTCAGCCTAGTAACTGGGTTTTACCTTAATACCCAGCTTAAGCCCAGCCCTGTGGACTGACTCTTTGAAAGCCTAGAGCCCTCTTAGGATCTCCTAACGAAATCCCGGGTATTCTATGAATACCAGAAACGAACCTATCTATTGAAACCTAAGATCTGAGACTAATTCTCAGAAACTAAGAAAACGAAATACTAACTAGAAAGAAAGAAAACTTATACTGAACCCGAGTCTCTCAGTGACTTATGTACTCGAGAAAAAGTGTACACTTGAAGTCACAAAATGACTCAGATCAAGTGGAGAGGAATGATTTCAACTGAGGAAGGCCTGGGGTATTTATAGCAGCTTTCTAGAGTGATTTTTCATCAAAAATTCGATGTGGGACTTTGACCAGGCACCCGGGACACCCGTCCTGGATTGGGACGCCCGTCCCGGTCTGTTGACCAGGTCAGGACGCCCGTCCCGAGTCCTGGACGCCCGTCCCGACCTGTTGACCAGGTCAGGACGCCCTCCCCGACTTCCGAACTTCTGAAAAATTGCATTTTTGCCCCAAAATTTGCCATTTTCTTCTACTTTTCACCTGACACTTCTAAAATCATAAAAACTATGAAATTGAGTTAATAACGAATAATTAAGACCGAATTGCCCTCAATTCCACCCTAAATTATGCCTTAAAACATGCTAAAAATGTGATATGATTTATGCATATCAGATAACCCACACTTAGCTTTTTGCTTGTCCTCAAGCAAAGTCTACCTGAAGTTAGTGATTTTAAATCATATGTGTAGCCACTTAAATTCCTAGTCATGTTTTTATTCCAAAAATTATTCAGACAATTCTTAACACAGGTCTGACTGGTTAGGTTGCTATGACAAGGTCTCAAATGTCTTTAGTAGACTGTTATAATTAAGCAGAAAACAACTTAAAAACTAGATTGAACTCGTCTCTCAATCACAACGTCTTCCTAATGTGTAGTGTGTGTACTAGTCTAGACCAGATAGTCAACACAATATACTCTCATCTTAACTACTACCAGATAACACTTCGACCCGTCGCTAGACATACTAACAATAGACAACTTTCTGAGTTCTGAGCCTTGGTGATCAGATTTTTAATTATTTAGCGTTTATTGATGTTTTTCTTTTATAGATTTTTCAGGGTATTTTGAGTCTGCTTAGAACACGTCAACTTCAACTACCCATGTAGCGAGTCCCACTCCGATGACTCCCAGACCTAGACGACCTTAGGGCATCAGGCTTTAAGTTCCCCGAAGGAGTGGTGCTCGAGTAGCGAAGGCCGCTGGCAAACTACCCTTATTTAACTCTCTTTCTCTTTTCACTTTTAGCTCAGAGGCTCATCTAGTCACTCTAATTGTCAATACATCCACAACTGGTCTAATCTTATCTATTTAAGTCTTGAAAAGGTAATTGGCTGAGGTCTCTAATCCAGACTAAGTTGTGCTCAGTTATCAGGAATTCCCTATTCCTAATCAATAAGTTCAAAATAGTTATCATATTGTCTCCTACTAACCATAACATTCTACCTACATATCATAGACATCAGCAAATGTTTTACCAATCATACCGCATTTAGAAGTCTGAAAGAATGAAAAATTTTGAAAATTTTTTGGAAGGGTGTGAAAATACGGGTAAAGCAAGCAAAATCATGCAAAAAGTTTCTCAAACTACTACAGTGCACCGTGCACTGCTACCCCACACTTAAGTCTGACACTGTCCTCAGTGTTCATGCATTTCTAATTTACCCCACACTTATTTGAAAACAAGAAGCAAAAACAAAGCAGAAAAGACTCTTACCCCACACTTATTCAAATAACTATGGGTAAGAGAGAAAATAAAGCAGTAAAATAACAATATCAAATAGAGGAAACAACGCTGTTATGTCATATCAATCAACGTTATACATAGATTCATATTTCATACAGCCCAGACATGATCACACACATAGAACAAAGACAATAAAAGAAAAAGAAAAGGAAAAGAAAAGCTAAGAACTCGGCTCGCAGTCGTTAGGTGGACCGAAGTCTGCTGGAAAGTAGACCTGTGTGTTTTCCACCAGTTGGGAGGTATGCTGATAAATCTCCTAGATCTTGTTGGTGTTCATAGAGAGTCTGTCATCAATCATCGTCAGCCGTCTCTCGATCCGTTCCATATCCTATCTATATCGGGCTGAAAGTTCTGCCAATTCGTGTGACATATGTCGTTCGAAGGCAGTGCGTGGAATGAACATCTCGGTCGGAGGTATATGTGTTGGAGCTACTCCTGGTGCTGATGCCTGTCCTGGCTGTTCCGTGTGGATGGAGTAGCGCCCATTTGCATCCCGTACGCCCATTTGCATCCCGTACGACCATTCCCATGTTCCGTAGAATAGTAAGGTCCGTAGGAATGGTGGTCGGGGTAACCTGGGTCAGCTCCGAGCCCCCGATGTCCAACTCCAAGTAGTGAGCTATCCTAGTGATGAACGGCCCGAGCCCCAGACACTTTTTCCGAGTTTCCGTAGCTAAACCCCGCATGATGACAGTATTAAGTCGCGTCATCTCCACTGTAGCACCCATGTGCATGTTGGCCAAGAGGAATGTCTCCATTTAGGTGACATTTTCGGGGGCCGTCCGACGTCCTGACAGAGTGTGTGCGATAATGGCATGTAAATAGCGAAGAGTAGGATAAATACCTGTGGCTTTCACAAAGCCATGCTGGTAGGGAACACCCATCGTACAGATCTGAGCCCAAGCAGTGGAGACGTTTGCAGAAGTGAAGTCTCGAACTGCTGTGGTGTAGGCGGGCGTATCCAGCTCGTCTCTTTGCCAGATGCCCAAGGCGATGCCGAACTCGGCCATGCTCATCGATCGATCTATTCCGCCCAAGCGGAATGTGATCTGCTCCTGATGGAATGTGAACGAAGCATAAAACTCACATACCAGCTCTAGGTATGTTAGCTCGGTGACGATGAAGACTCGACTGTAGGGTAGTACGTCGAGTATGCGTCGGACTTCCTGCTCAACCTCTAACGTCTGTACTGCTGCCCAGTCAAGCGTTCTACCAATCAGTATGGTGCGTCCGATGTATCCATGACATCTTTCCTGGTATGCTGGGCTGGAGTGAAACAGCATGAAAGGATGTGCCACCGATGTGACGGTCATGGTAGACGTGGTACGAGCGCGTTTGGGAGCCATTTGGTTGAGAGTGTTCGAGAGACTTTGAGAATTTAGGCGGGAAGGAAGATTCGAATTCGAATTCTGGAGATGAATTTGAATTCGGAAGGATGGATTTTTTTTAGGGAAGGATTTTGAATTTTTGGTGGGAAATTTGAATTTTGGAGGGAAATTCGAATTTTGCAAAGAAATTTAAAATTGAAATTTTGGAGGGAAATTCGAATTTTGAGACCTTGGGGAGTTGCCAAAAATTTGAAGAGAGAAGGTAGAGAGAAAATTTTTAGAGAGATGAATTTTTGGAAGTTGATTTGAGGGAAAATGAGAAAAATGGAATATTTGTAGGAGGGGCGGCCTTCGGGACTCCCGTCCCTGAGACAGGATGCCCGTCCCGGGTTGCTTCGGGATGCGTGCCATTTTTTTTCGTATTTCCCTGCAAATCTCAGTACACAAAAAATAACAATATATAACAAGTCTTCATGTTTATCCAATCAAATTCAGAAGCTGTTAAAATCTCTGTGCAAAAATTCCTCAATCTCTTTTTCGAAAATCATGACTACCCTAATCTTATCCTAACTTCTATTCAGCAAGAATTTCATAAAAACAAAAACTGAGTTTATACAATTTAATTAGTGAAAAATAAACTGCATTTGCAAAACTCTTGTTTTTCATAGAAATTTGAGAAATAAAATGTCAGATGAAAAATTGTTGAATAAAATAAGAGACCCTTTTAAAAGTTTGAAAACAAAAAGTAGGGGTCACTTATTTAATTTTAGTTCAAACAATTTATTTGCTGAAAAGAAAAGAAAATAGTGAAAAGAATCTTCCCTTTTTTAGTGGCCCTTATTTCTGATCTCACATAGCTCTGCTTGTATGTTTCGCATTTCCTCCTGCTGGTTCCTTTGTTCCTCTAAGATTTCCATCACCTCTCGGAGTATTTGCAAATTTTGGCGTTCTATTGTGGTTCTGAATTGGGTTACTTCAGAACTTACGGCTAGAACAGCCTGATATGATCGTCGTAGTCTGCTTGGTATTGTCTGAGCCATGGCGCTTATCCTGTAAGATATATCATCTACCTGAGCAGACAAGGCTGATTGGAAACTGTTAGTGCTATCCCCTAATGAAGGTGGTTGATTGTTAGGTGCTGGGGATGCAGGAGTATACTCAGGAGATTTTGGAGTGTACTCAGGGGATGCAAGAGTATATTCGGGAGATACAGGAGTTGTTTGGATCTCTGGGAAAGGATTGATGTTATTTTCTAATTCGTCCAGAATATCCTGGGCTCTTCCTCTCGTCATCTATGAGTGCAAAGTCTGGTTAGGAATAACAAATAACAAAAATAGAAAGAAAAGCAAAATAGAAAAGCAAGAAAGATATTTTTCGGGTTTTTAAAATTTTAAATTTTTTTTTCTTTTATATTTTATTTAAAAAGCAGATAAATTTCCTCAATATGGTTTTAGAATGATTTTCTAAAATTTGATTATCCTAAATGTCTTAATTTCAGATAACATCTTAAATTAGTTAGTTGTGATAACCCTATATTTCGGAAAGTGATTGTCTAACTAGCATAAGATAAGTGTAGGTCTAAAGTCTAGGTTACTACCGCTACCTATCATAAGTTTCTAGAATTGTGGCCAATAATCCTAAATTCATTATGATATTTCCCCGACAACGGCGCCAAAAATCTGATGGCTTCCCGACTGATATGCTAAATAGGTGTTATTTTACCCTATGTTGATTATGAGTAATTAAGGACTGAGATTGACTAATTGTCACATTTAGTCTCTATGGTGTCACTTAATCAGCCAGAACCTAAGGCAGAGTACATATCGTGTAGCTAGTCTGTTGGAAAGTATCTACGATTTTATTAAATTAAATATCGTACTCCCAGGGAAGTGGTAACGGCTTAGTAGTAACTAGCCTTTTATCCTAACTCTTATCTTATGATCCAGTTATGCAATCTTCATCAATAACTTTGATGAGAGGGTGATTCATTCTCCACTAGGTTTAAGTCTAATTAAGCCTAAAAGTGTTTTTGTAGATAATGTCCTGATTCTATGTTATACTGTTCCTACATGTTGATTGACCTATCTTCGAATATTTTAGATATATCTTAGCCTGGATTGCAACTACGTTCTGAGTCTAAAGGTGTACCACATCTGAGTATCTGATAAACCGCCCCATCACCAAGGTAAACGACCCTACTCACGGTTCGAACTAAAGACAACCATGATCCTCGAAGTGACATAAGAACATGCCGCTCGCCCCTAACCGCCGGCATAAACACTCAACTCAGTCTACTTAGACTACTCTAACAAACAAGGTGTTCCGCAGGTTATTTTATCTAATATGGCAGACACCAATACTAATTGATGCCTGTTAAACTAAACAGGTTATGAATAGATCGTGGTTAGGAATTGTCTATAACCCTAAATTTAGTTTAAAAGAAACTACATTAGACATGCAGACATAATGAATATTAAGCAGGTGGCTATTTCCGGAAAATCATAAGAACTTCAACATGTAAAACAAATAATCATAAAAATCATAATCCAGTATTCATAATTGATATTTGGACAAACACAATACAAACATATAAAGGGAGGGACAGGGGGACTAATGCCATAAAGAAATCACCCTTTACTTAGTCTCGCCGATGGAGCAACTGCTTGTATATGTCGTACTGCTTGACCCGACTCTGCTCAACAGAACCTTCGGAGGATGCTTCCTCAGCCTAGTAACTGGGCTTTACCTTAATACCCAGTGATGGGAATTTCCGACCGATATGCTAAATAGGTGTTATTTTACCCTATGTTGATTATGAATAATTAAGGACTGTGATTGACTAATTGTCACATTTAGTCTCTATGGTGTCACTTAATCAGCCAGAACCTAAGGCAGAGTACCTATCGTGTAGCTAGTATGTTGGAAAGTATCTACGATTTTATTAAATAATTATCGTACACCCAGGAAAGTGGTAACGACTTAGTAGTAACTAGCCTTTTATCCCAACTCTTATCTTATGATCCAGTTATGCAATCTTCATCAATAACTTTGATGAGAGGGTGATCCATTCTCTACTAGGTTTAAGTTCATTCAATCTAGAAATGTTTTATAGATAAGGTCCTGATTCTATGTTATACTGTTCCTACATGTTGATTAACCTATCTTCGAATATTTTAGACATGTCTTGGCTTGGATTGCAACTATGTTCTGTGTCTAAAGGCGTACCACATCCGAGGTCTCTAATAAACCGCCCTACCTTAATGACGGCCCTACTCACGGTTCGGGACGAAGGCATCCATGAAAGCCCGATGTCACTTTTGGGGATCATACCGCTTGCCCTAGCCGTCGACATAATTGGACTCAGCTCGGCCCCTACCTAGACTACTTAAACAGGCAGGGTGTTCCACAAGTTATTTTATCTAGCATGGCAGACACCAATACTAATTGATGCCTGTTAAACTAAACAGGTTATGATTAGACCGTGGTTAGGAATTGTCTATAACCCTAACTTTAGTTTAAAAGAACTCATTAAACATGCAGATATAGTGAATATTTTAGCAGGTGGCCATTTTCGGAAAATGATAATAACTTCAACATGTAAACAAATATTCATAACAATCATAATCTAGTATTCAAATCAGTATTTGGACAAACACAGTAACAACATATAAAGAGAGGGACAGGGGGGACTGATGCCATAAAGAAACCACCCTTTACGTAGTCGCGCCGTTGGAGTGTACTGCTATATATGTCGTACTGCTTGACCCGACTCTGCTCGATAGAACCTTCGGAGGACGCTTCCTCAGCCTAGTAGCTAGACTTTACCTTACATCCTGGGCTTAAGCCTAGCCCTGTGGACTGACTCTTAGAACGCCTAGAGCCCTCTTAGGATCTCCTAACGAAATCCCGGGTATTCTATGAATACCAGAAATGAACCTATCTATCGAACCCTAGGATCTGAGACTATTTCTCAGAAACTAAGAAAAACGAAAAACAAAGAAGGAAAGAAAGAAAACTTCTACTGGAATCCGAGTCTTCGACTGAATTGTGTACTAGAGAATTGTACACTGGAAACCACTGAATGACTCAGATCGAGTGGAGAGGGATGAATTCAACTACTGGAGGCCTGGGGTATTTATAGCAGCTTCCCGGGGTGATTTTTCATCAAAAATTCGATGTGGGACTTGATCTGGGGGTTCGGGACGCCCGTCCCGGATTGGGACGCCCGTCCTGGTCTGTTGACCAAGTCGGGACGCCTGTCCCGAGTCCTGGATGCCCGTCCCGGTGCTTTGACTGGGTCGGGACGCCCGTCCTGAGCCTTTGACCAAGTCAACATTTCCAAAAATTGCGTTTTTGCCCCAAAATTTGCTATTTTCGTCTACTTTTCACCTGACACTTCCAAAATCATAAAAACTATGAAATTAAGTAAATAATAAACAATTAAGATCAATTTACCCTCAATTTCACCCTAAATCATATATAAAAACATGCTAAAAAGGTGATACGATTTTCGCGTATCAGATAACCCCACACTTAGCTTTTTGCTTGTCCTCAAGCAAAGTCTACCTGAAGTTAGTGATTCTAAACCATATGTGCATTCCTAGTCTTGTTTTTATTCCAAAAATTCTTCAGACAATTCTTAACACAGGTCTGACTGGTTAGGTTGCTATGATAAGGTCTCAAATGTCTCTAGTAGTTTGTTAGGGTTGAGCAGAAAGTAACTTAACAACTAGGTTGAACTTTTTTCTTAGTCATAAGGTCTTCCTGATGTGTAGTGTGTGTACTGGTCCAGACCAGATAGTCAACACAATAAACTCTTGTCTTAACTGTTACCAGATAACACTTCGACCTATTGTTAGACATACTGACAATAGATAACCTTCTGAGCTCTTAGCTTTGGTGATCAGATTTTAATTGTTTTAGCTCTTATTGATTTTTTTTTCTCTTTTATAGATTCAGGGTATTTTGAGTCTGCTTAGAACACGTCAACTCCAACTACCCATGTAGCGAGTCCCACTCCGATGACTCCCAGACCTACACGACCTTAGGGCATCAGGCTTTAAGTTCCCCGAAGGAGTGGTGCTCGAGTAGCGAAGGCCGCTGGCAAACTACCCTTGTTTAATTATCTTTCTTTAATTTCTTTTCACTTTTAGCTCAGAGTTTCATCTAGTCATTCTAATTGTCAGAACATCCACAATTGGTCTAATTTTATCTAGTTCAGTCTTGAAAAGGTAATTGGCTGAGGTCTCTAATCCATACAAAGTTGTGCTCAGTTATCAGGAATTCCCTATTCCTAATCAATTAGTCCAATATAGCTATCAATTATCTCCTACTAACCATAACATTCTACCTACATATCATAGACATAAGCAATTGTTTTAACCAAGCATACTGCATTTAGAAGTCTGAAGGACGGAAAAATTTTGAAATTTTTTTTGGAAGGTGTGAAAATATGGGGAAAAACAAGCAAAAGCATGCAAAAGTTTTTCAAATTTTTCAAACCACTACAGTGCACCGTGCACTGCTACCCCACACTTAAGACTGACACTGTCCTCAGTGTTCATGCATATCTAACTACCCCACACTTATTTGAAAACAAGAAACAAAAACAAAACGGAAAAGACTCTTACCCCACACTTATTTGACTAACTATGGGTAAGAAGGAAAGTAGAGCAACAAAACAAGAAGGATAAAAGAAATAACAAAACAGAACACAAATCAAGTAAAGGAATATGAGGGTTAGAAAAACTCCCTTCTTGTCTCAAGCAGAAAGGTTTTCTCTGAGCTGTCAATTGGCTCTTCATCTTAGCCATGTGCTATTGCTGAGGTGTTCTTGACTCTGTAAGCTCTAGATATTGGAACAGATGACGTCTGCTCCGATCCTTCATCGTCGAGCTCCAGGTAGTATCCTATCCATTTGATGAATGATTCAAGCCCCAAGGACTGTTTCCTCGAATCATCTGCAAAGTTTCTCGTAATCGTAGCAACGTGTCCAGAAGGAACGTGTCTAGGAATGAGACTTCTTTGGATTAGTGTGCCTACCTGCCAATGTTAGTGAAGGTATGGCATGCAAGTCTCGAATGGAAGAAAAGATACCTGAAGTTTTGGTGAAGTTGTGGTGGTAGGAGGCTCCAGTTGTGTAGATCTGGGCCCAAGTACTTGAGACTTCCTCGGGGAAGTTTCTCACAGCTGATTGGTATGCAGGGAATGCAAGCTCCTCCAATGCTATGCTCCTGATACAATGCTAAATTCTTCTATATCCCTCGACCGTTCGTTACCACTTGGTAGATCACTTGCTTGCACTAGTCTGGCTTTAATTGTTGCCAGTATCTCATCTATTGCTTCTGCGAGTAAGGGTTTTGCTGTGGTGGTGTCTTCTGAAAGTTTCCAGCTTCCGAATTACTCCTCAGCTAAATCCTGTATGATTCCTCTAGTTGGGATTGTATGCATTTCCCATTGGGGCAGCATTCTGCAGTAACCTACCCCTACCTCTTTTGGAATGGTCAGTCATTCCCATAGCAATCCCTGCTAAAGTGTGGTACTTAGCATACTTCACAGATTTGATACACAGGCTGAACATTTCTTCCTAAAACATCGGTACTCTGAATCTGGAAAACAACTAGAATCTGCACATGACTTTAACATCATTAGTAGGTAATGCCTATGCTTCAGGCCATTTTGAAAAAGTGTTCCACGACTACTA
Source organism: Asclepias syriaca (assembly GCA_027405835.1). NCBI lineage: Eukaryota > Viridiplantae > Streptophyta > Magnoliopsida > Gentianales > Apocynaceae > Asclepias > Asclepias syriaca. The sequence goes on from CM049932.1 coordinate 14,553,139, forward strand.
TGATGTAATTAGTGTCAAAGGAAGAAAGGAAAAGGATTTGAAATACCCCTGATATCAAAGGTTGCAACATTCTGTGTACGTTGCTGGAGTAGATGATGTCTGGAAGATGTGTTACCTATTATTTGGCAAGCATTGCAGGACTGTATCAGAGATACAAAATCCTTGAATATGGTGGGTTAACAAGATCCTGCTCTCAACACTTTCCGGACAGTGTTGATAGTAGTCAATTGGTCTCCCGTAGATTCTTTAGGGCAATGCTCCAAAATCTTGTGCCCTTCGTCTTCTGAGATACGTCTTCTGATCACTTACCCTGCAATGATTCAAAAAAGAAAAACGGATCTCCCTAGTAGTAACATTCCAAATCAACAAAGAATTTCTTCTTTTGTTGATAAGTCATATCACTTGGGAATAATTAGCAACTAGATAATTAGCAATATCAGTAAACTACGGAGGAGAATCATTATTCATAGCAAACAATAAATTCTCATTCAAAAAGTTATCAGATACTACCGTCTCGTCAATAGCGTCTAACTCGGGGTTTTCTAATCTAGACCAAAGGTTTGCTTTCTAGATTTTTAGCCCTTTTTCTTTTATCTCGTCTTTCTATATCAAATTCAATAAAACTTAACTAATCAATCTTGGTTCACCATTAGTTTTATTGAAAAGATATCTCAAAGTAAAGTAATCAGTGTATACTATTGTTTAGACTAGGCATGGCATGTATCATAGGTATATGCAATAACTAGTAATCCCTTTTCAGTGGTGGTAAGGTTCTACTAGGCATCAGTAAAAGGTCTTACTTGCATAGTGTATAACATGAAATTCTAATCATGCCTATTTCCTAAAACAATCATTACTACATGGTCACTAACATCACATATTAATTCACAAAGCAAATTCCAATTAGGTGATGTCATAATGGGTGCAGTAATTCCTTTTGGTTTAAAAGATCTCATGCAATTAACAGCAAAACAAAAGGAACATCCTTTTTCAATAGAACATTCAAAGGTCTGGCTATTAAGGAAAAATTATTTCATAAAGAAAGCCGGCATGACTCTAAGAAAATTCTGAAATGGAATTTCTTCCTAATAAAAAAAATCTAAGCCAAAATTTTACAACTCAGAAGAAAATATATTTTATCCTCATTTCCATTTTTATTTTGAAATAATAGAAAAACACGAAAAAGAGCAACTAATGTACGACTAAGAAAACAACTAAGAAAGAACAAGAGATAGGGAAAAGAACAACTTACCATTGAGCAAGAAAAATACAATTTTTTTTCGGGTTTTTAAATTTTAACATTTTTTTTCTTTTTTTTTATATTTTATTTAGAAAGCAGTTAAATGTCCTCAATATGGTTTTAGAATCATTTTCTAAAATTTGATTATCCTAAGTGTTCTTAATTCCAGATAATATCTAAAATTAATTAGTTGTGATAATCCTATATTTCGGAAATTGATTGTCTAACTAGTATAAAACAAGTGTTAGGTTTTAAGGTCTAGGTTACTACCGTTACCTATCATAAGTCTCTAGAATTTTGATCAGTGTCTAGAATTTTGATCAGGAGTCCTAAATTCATTATGATATTTCCCCGGCAACGGCGCCAAAAATCTGATGGGAATTTCCGACCGATATGCTAAATAGGTGTTATTTTACCCTATGTTCATTATGAATAATTAAGGACTGTGATTGACTAATTGTCACATTTAGTCTCTATGGTGTCACTTAATCAGCCAGAACCTAAGGCAGAGTACCTATCGTGTAGCTAGTCTGTTGGAAAGTATCTACGATTTTATTAAATAATTATCGTACACCCAGGAAAGTGGTAACGGCTTAGTAGTAACTAGCCTTTTATCCCAACTCTTATCTTATGATCCAGTTATGCAATCTTCATCAATAACTTTGATGAGAGGGTGATCCATTCTCTACTAGGTTTAAGTTCATTCAATCTAGAAATGTTTTATAGATAAGGTCCTGATTCTATGTTATACTGTTCCTACATGTTGATTGACCTATCTTCGAATATTTTAGACATGTCTTGGCTTGGATTGCAACTATGTTCTGTGTCTAAAGGCGTACCACATCCGAGGTCTCTAATAAACCGCCCTACCTTAATGACGGCCCTACTCACGGTTCGGGACGAAGGCATCCATGAAAGCCCTATGTCACTTTTGGGGATCATACCGCTTGCCCTAGCCGCCGGCATAATTGGACTCAGCTCGGCCCCTACCTAGACTACTTTAACAGGCAGGGTGTTCCACAAGTTATTTTATCTAGCATGGCAGACACCAATACTAATTGATGCCTGTTAAACTAAATAGGTTATGATTAGACCGTGGTTAGGAATTGTCTATAACCCTAACTTTAGTTTAAAAGAACTCATTAAACATGCAGACATAGTGAATATTTTAGCAGGTGGCCATTTCCGGAAAATCATAATAACTTCAACATGTAAACAAATATTCATAACAATCATAATCTAGTATTCAAATCAGTATTTGGACAAACACAGTAACAACATATAAAGAGAGGGACAGGGGGGACTGATGCCATAAAGAAATCACCCTTTACGTAGTCACGCCGTTGGAGTGTACTGCTATATATGTCGTACTGCTTGACCCGACTCTGCTCGACAGAACCTTCGGAGGACGCTTCCTCAACCTAGTAGCTAGACTTTACCTTACATCCTGGGCTTAAGCCTAGCCCTGTGGACTGACTCTTCGAATGCCTAGAGCCCTCTTAGGATCTCCTAACGAAATCCCGGGTATTCTATGAATACCAGAAACGAACCTATCTATCGAACCCTAGGATCTGAGACTATTTCTCAGAAACTAAGAAAAATGAAAAACAAAGAAGGAAAGAAAGAAAACTTCTACTGGAATTCGAGTCTTCGAGTGAATTGTGTACTAGAGAATTGTACACTGGAAACCACTGAATGACTCAGATCGAGTGGAGAGGGATGAATTCAACTACTGGAGGCCTGAGGTATTTATAGCAGCTTCCCGGGGTGATTTTTCATCAAATATTCGATGTGGGACTTGATTTGGGGGTTCGGGACGCCCGTCCTGGATTGGGACGCCCGTCCTGGTCTGTTGACCAAGTCGGGACGCCCGTCCCGAGTCCTGGACGCCCGTCCTGAGTCCTGGACGCCCGTCCCGGTGCTTTGACTGGGTCGGGACGCTCGTCCTGAGCCTTTGACCAAGTCAACATTTCCAAAAATTGCATTTTTGCCCCAAAATTTGGTGTTTTCGTCTACTTTTCACCTGACACTTCCAAAATCATAAAAACTGTGAAATTAAGTAAATAATAAACAATTAAGATCAATTTACCCTCAATTTCACCCTAAATCATATATAAAAACATGCTAAAAAGGTGATACGATTTTCGCGTATCACCCAGCTTAAGCCCACCCCTGTGGACTGACTCTTCGAATGCCTAGAGCCCTCTTAGGATCTCCTGACGAAATCCCGGATATTCTATGAATACCAGAAACAAACCTATCTATCGAAACCTAAGATCTGAGACTAATTCTCAGAAACTAAGAAAATTAAACACAAACTAGAAAGAAAGAAAACTTATACTGAACCCGAGTCTCTCAGTGACTTATGTACTCGAGAAAAAGTGTACACTTGAAGTCACTAAATGACTCAGATCAAGTGGAGAGGAATGATTTCAACTGAGGAAGGCCTGGGGTATTTATAGCAGCTTTCTGGAGTGATTTTTCATCAAAAATTCGATGTGGGACTTTGACCAGGCACCCGAGACGCCCGTCTTGGATTGGGACGCCCGTCCCGGTCTGTTGACCAGGTTAGGACGGCCGTCCCGACTCCTGGATGCCCGTCCCGACCTGTTGACCAGGTCAGGACGCCCGTCCTAATTCGGGACGCTCTCCCCGACTTCCGAACTTCTGAAAAATTGCGTTTTTGCCCCAAAATATTCCATTTTCTTCTACTTTTCACCTAACACTTCCAAAATCATAAAAACTGTGAAATTGAGTTAATAACGAACAATTAAGACCGAATTGCCCTCAATTTTACCCTAAATTATGCCTAAAAACATGCTAAAAACGTGATATGATTTATGCATATCATATGGTTTTACTTTGTGAGGCACTCTCTGATGCCAACGAATCACACTTCGTGTTTGAACGTTGAGCGAGTCGTCTTGTCAGCCTGTATTATCAAGGCTAGGACTATAAACACGGGGAAGATAGTTTGTGAACAAATAAGATTATGTGCTAACAAGAAAAGTGGGGAGATATTTTTCCCCACTTTAATCTGTTTATTGTGCAGGGCCTCGGGAGTGGATGTGGACATACTGGACGATGACTTCTATCCGCCAGGGACAATTTCTGCTCACGATTTACGCAGGATTCTCCCTCCACCACCATAGCCTCATCCACCTGAGAGTACCCCCACTGCCCAGACCCCTCTGTCCGCAGCAACAGAAGCCCCACCATCAGCAACAACAGATGCTCCAGCATCGACATCCACCGATGTTGCGGCAATGAACACTCATATCCTCGCTCAACTTCAAATCTACTGGAGGTACGTACGAGCACGTGATGAAGCCTACCTCAGATCCTTACCGAGGCAACGCCAACACGCAAGAAACCTGTGGCCCAGCTTTCCGAACCAACTTCTACCTGATGAGGATCCTGACCGAATGGATGACGATGTCGTCATCGTCCCTTGATGCACTCCCGTGCATATGGGAGTAGTTCTTACCCTAAGCTCTTTTACTTTTTGTGTTTTTGTTTGACTTGTACTGTATTTGCCTGCTGTGTAGGTCTTGGACAACTTTTCTTATCTTTTGTTTTGTTTTGTTTTGTTTTTTTAGCACATTGCTTTGCTTGCTGTCTAATGTTCTATGTTAAAGCAATGAGGATATTCCTTCCCCTTAAGTTTGGGGGAGGGTGTCCTCTGGTGGCAAAAAGTTCAAAATGGTGCTAATTTTAAAATTTTTCCTGTTGTCTTTTGAATGCATGAACATCCTTTTTGCTGAAATCTGAGTGATCTATCTGAATGCATGAATGTCTTATCTGAAAAACTGTTTTAGGATGCCTTATAAATTGACTGATCTGGCATAGAAAAATTATTTGCACAAATGCGGCAACATTTTCATATGACCCAGTAGAACCTTAGTTTCAGCAGGATTAGTGTAGACTTTTGGGACCCGATTAATGATGATATCTTAAAAACAAAAGCACACTCTTGTAGACTTTGTATCTTCCTTTTAGAATAACTAGGTATTAGTTGACTCTAAGTAAAAATTATTTCTACTCCCTATCTTTTGCACAGTCTTACTTGGAGATTTCATGTTCATAAAAAAGAGTTAGCTTTGGTATGAAGGTTTAGAATTTTTAGACTCATTGGTTATATTCCTTGAGGTGAAATCCTAGTAGATTTGGTACTAAAGAAATGATTGAGGCATGTTCTTGAACCGTTTGAGCCTTTCTAGCTTACCCTAATGCATTTTATTTCCCTAGTTAACCCAAGTTGAGCCTAAGCCTAATTTCTTGACACCCTTATTAAATAGCCACTTATCCTAAATGTTTTGCATGTATCCATTCTTTGTTTTCCCTAAACTTGAGCTTAGTCTGCTGTGAACACTGTTAAACATAAGTTTGGGGGTATGCTGAGAATGCTATGAGGAGGAACATAGAAATGATGCAGCACAATGCTGCAGCATTATTATTTTTTTTATTGGATTCGTGGTATTCAAGAAAATTTTGAAATTTTGTTATGAATGCTCTAAGTATTGAGGGTATGTGTATAAAAATATGTGTGAAAAAAGTGAAAGCACCCTCTTTACTTTAAAAAGAGAAAGAAGAACAAAAAGAGCAAAAAGGAAATACGTGTTATGCTTCTTTGAGGTCAAATGCTATATACTGATTGTGGTTAAATGTTGCATGTATTTCTGAAACAGGGTGTAAATGTTTATGCTCCTTGGATAAAAAAAAATTTTTGAGAAGTGATAGCATTGGGTAGAAGCTCATGGCAGACTAGGACTAAGTTTTGAGCCTACTTTTTATCCATATTTTCCTACCTTAGCCCTAGCCTACATTACAACCAATTTAAGACCTCTTTGATCTTTATTGCTAAATTTGCTACATTAGTGGAGAGGGGTGTAATAGATTGAGTTTGAGGATACAAAATGAACCTTAGGATTACCATATGTTGACTTATGAATGAGAGATCGAAAAGGAAAGACTATTCACACACACACTGGAGTGGAAATTCTTTGAGCTTGGGTTAGTTAATATTTGGTTATTCAACTAAGGATGGAACATTATGTCTGCTTGAATTTTGAATTTTTCTCTCTGAAATCACTAGTCCCATGTTTGACTGAAACTGCTGACAAAGTTTTTATGTGGGTATGTATATTTCTATTGCTTCCGCATTGCTGCAGCATTGCTCGAAATGAGCAATGACCTAAGTTTGGGGGTGTGATAACTCTAAAATAATAGAGTTATTCATGTCCAATTTGCCACGTTTTATTTGGGAATTAACTGAATTTATTTGGAAAATGGAATGAAAATGTGTTGATTTGATATTTTCTCTCTTTTTACCTAAAAATGTGAATTTATTGTTAAAAGTCAATTTAATTGAATTAATTTTCAAATGTGGTCGAGTTGTATGTATTCATTATTATTTGGGAATTAATTTGATTTGATTTATTTTGACAAGGGTAAAAAGAGAATAAAAATTCAGTTATTATTCAACCATTTTCTTTATAGTTTGTTTTATTTGAAACATGGCAGAAAAATACAAGAAAATTCAGAAAGCATCTGCAATTCTACTGCTGATCCTGCAGCAGCAGAAGAAAAAGACAAAAATCCTATAGAAAGCATCTGGAATTCTGCTGCAGATCTTGCGGCAGTCAGAAGAAAAAGACAAAAACTCTGCTGATAATGCTGCAGCAGCAGAGGAAAAAGACAAAGACCACAGAAAGCAGCTGGAATTCGGCTGAAGATGCTGCAGCAATCAGAGGAAGAAGACAACAACTTCAGAAGGCAGCTGGAATTTATTCAGATTATTTGCTAGAATTTTTGGAGAAAATTCTAGAATTTTGGACAGATGGCAGCTTGGTAATGGCTCTCGGTACACAAAGAGGCTATATATATGTGAAAAACCGAGAGCATAAGTTTGGCTTGGCTTTTGGTCATTTTTATAGAGAGATTGGTTTCCTTAGTTTTCTTAGATAGTTTAGTAGTGTTTCGATAGGATAGTTTAGCTTTTCTTCTTAGTTTTAGACTAACCTTTAGGAGGGAAAAACCCAAGAGTGAGCAGGGTGACTTGCTGAAGCATTCATCAGCTGAGCAGTAAAGACGCTGCAGCATCAAGCAGAGGAAACAAAGGGCAGCAGTACGTTGATTAAACTTGATTTGGGCAGTAGGGTGATGTTCGACCTAGAGTAATCCTCTCTCCATTTCTTCAAACTTGCTACTGTTTTGTAATTAAATGTTCTTTGTAACATGAGAATGTTTACGTGGGTTCAAGGATTGATTAAAAATGTTTTGGGTTTGATATGTTTTCCGTCTTGGGATTGACTCCGTCTTTGACTGGTGTCACTATGGACCTAGGGACTGTTTTTCCTATTACGTTGATCCTTGTCTTTCATGATTCGTTTCAGCAAAATATATATTTTTAACCTGAAGATGTTGTGGCGTAGTTAAGTATGAGCATGTTGAATACACTGTTTTGATTATGATAACGAGCATGTTGTAGCATTGCTTTCTATTTTTATGTTTGGTGCTTGTATGGGGCGATGCTTGGTTTATTCATGTAATTACATTAAACTGATTTAACATCACTTGCGGTTACGACTGTCCAATGTATGAATTGAGCTAGTGTCTGGCCTTCTAGCGGAGGGGAGCTAGTGGACGTGATAATTATGTGGCGCTAGATTGAGACTGCAGAAGCGGTAAGACACGAGAGTGCACTCAATATTGCAGTAGAAATGACCAAATTCACTGACTAGCGTTGCGCTAGGTCAACGGTACTTCGTACTCCATGAGACGATGTTATCGGGGATCTAGACTAATAGATCAAGTAGTCTGGGTGGAACCAGACATGCTGTAGCATTGATATGGAAACTGAAAGCATGTTTGTATACTTAGATTCATTTACGGTTTGTACTTGCATTTTGGGCGTGAATGCCGCAACATTGTATTACCTGCAGTACTCTTGTGGTTATTTCCAGTAGGCTAACCTTTAACTGTTAGTTTAGTTAGGAGTAGGATTGCCGTAGCATTAAACCAATCTCTGTTCATGATTTATCATTCTTTATTCTTTTATTCTTCATGATTCATTATTCTTTATTCTTTTATTCTTTTAACCATTTGTACAATCGTATTTGCATTTGTAATTGGCATACATAGTCCCTGTGGGATCGATAATCTTGTACTTAGGTACATATATTACTTGTTGACCGGTGTATACTTGCACTTGTTAAGATTGCGTTGATTTATTCTATTTTCTTTATCTTTACAAATTGTGACACACGCACACAACGCAACAAATACTACATTCAAATTGAGTATAAATATAGGAATGAAAATTAATAAAAATAGAGGAAACTTGAGATTTATGAAAAATAAGGAAAGTCCATAAAACATTTGTAAAATCATCAAGAAATAATAAATAATAACGATGACCACTATAACTAATAACAGGAGGTGTCCCAATATCACTATGTATTAAATCAAAAGGCATTTGAGTAGAAGTAATTGATGGAAAAAATGGAAGTTAATAAATTTTCTTAAAGAACAAGAGGAAAAAAAGGTTCCTAATTATTAGTACATGGAATAAATTGATGGGGACAAAGGGAGTGGAGAATAGCAAGACCCGAATGACCAAGCCGGTTATGCCATAACACAGGAGAAAAAGCAGCAAAGGAGGAGGACAACGAGGGACTTAGGGAAGGACGATGCATGAGAGAGTAGAGATCACTAGAGCTATTACAGTGCAGGAGAGGAGACTTGTTTGAAAATTCTTAACATTAAAACTAAAAGGATCAAATTCAACATAAACATTGTTATCAATAGTGCATTGATGGAAAGAAATAAGATCCTTAATCAAATGAGGAACATGTAAAGCATTATTTAAAGTTAGAGGGGGAGAAGAATTTGGTAATACAGTATGCCCAAGACCCTTAACTGGAATAATATGTCCGTTACCAAAAAGAATATGATGAGAATTGCCTAAATTGAACTAAGACAAGAGAATACCTTCATTCCCAGTCATATGAGAGGTGGCCCCAATATCCATGTACCACTAATCAGATGAATGAGAGAGATAACTGCTGCAGAGACATCAGTGAGTGTAAATTGGAAAGAGACAACTGACCCACTAGCCAAATGGGCTTGCATCTGGGCTGATGAAAGTGGGCCCAAAATACAGGATGCATGTGGAGAAGCAGCAGACGGCCAACCCAAGGAGCAGTTTGATAGGGGCAAGGTGGACTGGGCCAGAAAGCTACCGCAGTAGGCCAAGAAGAGGGCACAACCCACATGAAGGAGGAAGCCCAAGGTGGAGGCTAAGTCCATTGCTATGGGTGCGACAGGCGACATCGAATGAAGACCACCTGTATCCGGGAAAGAAGGAACCAGGACTTGGGGAATTGAATGGGCAGGTCGATCTATGTGCTGCTCCACCTGGTTGATGTCAGCCCCTGCCGGATAGGCCACCACCGCCGAAGTCCCGATTTTTGCTGCTAGAGCAATGACCAGACTGACCTCCGGAGTTGTTACCGGAAAAATTACCAGAAGGGTTCAGAGAGGAAACCAAGAAACCAGATTTGTCTGGTAGAGGATCAGATCATTTTGAACGAGTTGTTTCTTCTAGAAATAACATAGAATGAGCCTTATAAAATAAAGGCAACGTGTCACCCTAGCAGATTTGGGTACCTACATTAGCATATGCATCAGTTAAACCAGCAATTAATTGAAGAACTAATTGATCAATAGAAACGGGGGCACAACGTCAGATAATTTATCCGCCAAGAATTTGAGATATGGGCAATAAGAGGAAGCATCAGCAAAATTATCTATATGAATGTTGGAAAATTCTTGTTTAAGGTAAAGAGCTCTAGAATTTTTGTTGTAAGAAAAAATATCACGTAAGCGATTCCAGGCAATTTCTGTAGTGGTTTCTTGTCCAATATAGTGTTGAAGAGATTATTGGAGATGGTGCCATAAATCCATTGTAAAACTATGGCATTAATACAGAACCAAAGATCAAAATCAGAAGCGGAAGACGACGTCGCCTCGGAAGAAGAGGTTGGAGTAATGTGATATAACACTTGGTAAACTTGAGCATGAATTTTAAAAAAAGGTAGACCACGTGATGTATTGATTGGTTTGTAGATCCAATGTAATCTTAATAAAAAATTTGTGAGTCTTTTCTGCCGAAAATTATATCAAGTGTGAAGAATGTACAAACTAAAAAAAAAAATAATCATAAGATAAAAGAAGAACTAAATTATTAATCTAGGGTTCTAATACCATAAAAGAATATAATTCGTTGCTTTTATCTATTAATAATAATAAATATATATACGACAGAGTCTTACATAAAAGGTAAGAAAAATATTAAAAAATATTTTCAAATTAAATGAAATCGTAAAATAACAAGATCTAAGAGTTATCACATTCATATCATATTTAAGATACTTAATATATATATATATATAGATATATATATATATATATAATATATATATAATAAATACACAATTTATTTTCAATAAATTAATAATTTTTTTTAACAATAATAAAAGAAAAATGAGACTAAATTTACAACGCTGTGTCACAAAACCCAAGAGAAAGTTTAGTCCCTAGTATTTGTCAAGGACATTTAATTTGGAATGGACCCATATTTTTATTATGGTTGCTTTCTTCATTACGGGTAAAGCCTTTTCATGGTACTAAATGACAAATTAGATGCGTTGTTGCTCGTAACAAGAGATAAAAAAATAAATTAAAAAATTGATTAGACTAGAATTGTTGTTTAATTGACATATTTATTATAGAATTATTAAAAAGAAGTTTATAAAAAATCAAATGAAATAGAAATAACAAGAGGGAATTATTTATATCTTTTATATATATATAATTTATATCTATCATCAAATATTGATATATATCATCAAATTTGATGAGAATCTCATTCATAAAAATTTACTCTTAATTCATATGAGTTTATTGAGATCTTGAAATTCTTTTTACTTACCTATTTTTAATTATTTTCTTAGATTAGATTTAGTTTAGATCTCAACTTACATATTTTGTTTGGAACTTGATAAATATTTTATAGTTGTAATTTTTATAGATTTCAACAATTCTTCTTTAGGAATAAAATAATTTTTAATTTTAAAATCTTTCATGTTACATAACTTACTCAATGATGGGTATTCTGCCGAACTCTTTGATACATTTTAAGTGACAATCTACTATTCTTAATCAACTTAATCGCATAATCAATTTAATTAAAAGAGTTAATTGATGCATCTCAAAACTTCACATCAGATTTTTTGCATCTTTGCTAGGGAAGCCAATGTAATTTCATAATAAATCTAGGATTTTATTATGCTAGATAACTTGATTTCGGTTATGGCTTGATATATCTTAGACATAATAATGAAACTATGAAATTGAAGTTAGGTTCCTTTACATTTCTTTCCTTAGTTTTTGTCTTTAATTTTTGGTAAAGTTTAGGTTTAGCCTTTAGTTTTTCTTATTCTAGTTGTTTTAGATTTCCTTAGTTTAGTTTAGGTTCATTAATTTTTGGTTAGTTTAGTTTAGTTTAGTTTAGATGTAGATTGTTAATCTTAGTTTTAGGTTAGTGATGATTGATTTTTGTTAGCTTTGATCTAATCTTTTCTAACTAATAACCTAACCTAGTCTAATCTAGTTTTCTAATCTTCTAATCAACTCTAATCTCTAATATGATTTAGACTTAGTTAATATCTAATTCTTAGTTCTAACTTAGGTTAAATGACTTTAGTTTAGGTTAATTGAATAGATCTAATGGTTTAAACTTATTTTACTTGTTTCTTACTTGGTTTCCTTGCTAACGGTTTGCTTTCTTTTGTCCAATCTTGTTTATTTTGTTTAATCTTTGATTCCATGTTTTGAATCCTGTTTTGCCCTGTTTTCTTGGTACTCTCAGCCTAGAATTAAGAAATTTAGGTTAGTTTTGTGCTTCTTCGATACTTCTAGTATAGGTTTTATGCTTGGTTCAGATAGATTTTTCCATAGTCTAGTTTTATCATGTTTTTAAGTCTCTTATTTCTTCTTTTAATTTCAGTTTTTAATGATTTGTTTAGGTTATTTTACGGTTTGGTTTAGTTTTTTTTTATTTGTTTTAGATTTTGGTTATCATGATCAAGGTTTAGATTGAATAGTGTATGGTTTTCCATGACTTGTTAAATTGTTTTTCACATAGGAATTAGTTCTAAATGATAGGTAGTTAATTAATCTACGTGAGTTTATAACCTTATGGTTGAGTTTTACTCAACATTGTTTATGATCTTAATCCTAGATTCTTGCTTAACTTTTAATCTTAGATGCATGTTCATAGGTTTTGAGTTCACCTTTACCTATTTACTAATCTTATACATTCTTTACCATTGCACCATTTAATTCAATAACATGATTAGTAGCATTTGTGTGTTACTTGTCTTAGATATTATGATATTAGGTTTTTACTTGAATTTCATGTTTACATGGCTACAATAGATTGATTTGGGTATAGATTTCATGAGGCCATGACACTTTACTTGGTTAATTATTCTAGCTTAGACTAAGATATTTCTATAATTTTTCATTTTCCTTGCATGTCATAAATGAACCTTAGTTTCCTTTTAGGATTTAGATAGTTTGAATTTCATGATTCATCTATGAGTTTTATGTTTTTATGTTACCTTTATGTTTGATCATTGGATGTTTAGATATCCTTGATCTAGTATGACTTTTCTTTGAAGATTTTCTTATTTTACCTTGAATGTTTCATTATGTTCTTAGGTTTGATATTTATTTGATTTCTAGATATTTGATGTATCCTTAAAATTTATGCATTAGGTTTAGTTTATCTTCTTTAGCATGTTTAGTTTGTTATGAGCTTTTTGATCACACTAATTTTTTCTTACTTGATCATTTAGATGCCTGGACATTAGTTCAACTTTTAGAATTGCTCATTACATCTCTTTTGTATCTAAGTTTAGGATTTTGAAAGTATCTAGTATCGATATTTTGTAGTTTGACACTAGTCCACTTTGCTTGAATTGTTTTGTGTAAGAGTGAATAGTTTGTTTTTCTTTAGTTTTGTCATCTTTGAGATTTTTATCAAACTGTAATTTTTTGTTATTCTTCTTCATGTCAGGATTTAGATAATATATTTTTTGTTAATTTATGTTTTAAATTGAATTTTATACATAGCTTCAAAATTCGTTGTCATTTTTTATCCTTCTAGTAGCATTTTTATCTTAGAATTTAATCTAAGCAATGTTCTTTTTAGTTTCTGTTGGAAATATGAATAAGAAAAATGTTTAATAAGAGATGATTAATTTGATTGATTTAAAAAAAAATGAAAGACAAGTGAGATCTATTTATAAACTTACAAAATCAATAACTAAATATCCACATAACCACTATATCTATCATTATCTCATTACTTATATTAACTACCCACTAAATAACTACCCATAACTACCATAACTTACTCATCCACTGACATCGAATAAACTGTCCACTAACATAGAAATTTCAGCCCTAAAGCATTATTCTAACAGTTTCTTTAATTTTTGAATTTTCCTTAAATTTTTATATTTTGGATATTTATGATTAGTTAGATATGTTTTATATGTATTTAAGTGGAATTTAGCAATTGCATGATCCTTAGTATTTTTAGAAACTAGTTCATGTATTTTGCTATGTTTTGTTCACTAGTTTGCGTTGCATGATTTCTATGTCATAAGGCAGTAGTTTATCATCTTTTATTTCATCTTTTGAGCATATTTAAGTTCATCAAACATTCAGTAGTTTTTGATGACTCTAAATTATTTGATTTAATAGATTTTTTAAGTGCTTAATTTAAGAGTTTTTAGTGTCATTTTGATGCATTATGCTATGATTTGTTTCTTAAATTTGCTGCATCTTTTGCCATGATTTAGGTCTGCATTTTTATGATCTAATTAATATTTAGAGCACATTTAACGCCCTTTAAGATTCAGTAGATTTGCATTTTAAAGTTTTGTTATTGACTATGCATCTTGTATTATTTTAAAAAAAAAAAAAACTGTGCATCTTGTTTATTGTATAACTCTCTCTAGGAGCATTAGTTTTGTTCCACTCCTTTTGCATAATTTTTATATGTTTTTTCTCTCTGCAATTTTTCTATTTAAGCTTGACTTATTGCAGGTTATGAGGTTTTTTTTTTAAAACAAAGTTTCAGATTTAAAAAAAAAAAAAAGTTTGCAAATTGCAATTGTGCTCTCGGATGATGACCGGAGAGGTATGCATTTATTCCATTTCAATTGATATTGAAATTCCAGTGGCTACCATTCCATTTTCCTCTGTTTTTCAAACAAATTCCAGTATCCAACCTCTGTTTTTAGTCCCCATTTCCCTGTTTTAATTAAGATAATCCTTCAACTTAGTATAGTTTATGTATTGATCGGTTTGGTTTAGTCATTTTTGGCTTTGTACATTCAGCTTGTATGGCTAGAGTTTTGTAATTTTGAGCTTGTTTTAGATATGTTAGAGTTACGAATTCTTTCATTCTTCTATTCTTTATTCTTTCATTCTTTCATTCTTTTATTTCTTTATTTTTTGTTCGGTTTTGTGCAATAAGCTTTCAACTCTGCCTCTTTGGTTCTAGGGTTGAAATTTTCTACTTGTTTTGGTTATGAAATTTTCTACTAGGGATGATAATTTTGATTATTGATTTATGGAAATTTTGATGTTTGATATCTTTTGGCTTTGCAGAAAATATTGATTCTTGATGTATAATGCATAAAGATATCTTAATTTTACTTGTACTTGAGTTTTATTTTGGAATAAATAAATTGTGGGCATAGATATGGAACCCACATGAATTATGGTAAAATTAATTATGATTTGTTATATTTATATTTGGATTTTTTTTATATATATTATTGAATTCAATTAAGTTACTTATATGTTAGATTGATTATTTGAAGCTTAAATGCTGCGGAAGTAACTTTTGTGTAAATTAATTAATTAATAATATAAGGTTAGTTATGTGTGTTTGAGTTTCGT
Source organism: Asclepias syriaca (assembly GCA_027405835.1). Lineage (NCBI taxonomy): Eukaryota > Viridiplantae > Streptophyta > Magnoliopsida > Gentianales > Apocynaceae > Asclepias > Asclepias syriaca. The sequence continues at coordinate 14,568,422 of CM049932.1, forward strand.
AGTAATTGGTCCAAAGGAAAGTTATTGTTTGACAGAAATTTAAACATAATGTAGTCATATCATTAGACAAATTATGAGATCTTGGTTAAATCCAATTTTTGTTAGGTTACTTATATTTTATATTGACTGGTTGATGGAAACTTAATGTCGCCAAAGTGACTTTTATGAAAATTAATTGATCATTAAATATAAGAAAAGTTGTTTGTGGTTAATTTTTCATGCGAATAATGATTGTCCCAAATAAAAGTTGTTATTTGGCATAAATTTTAAACACAATGTGGTAATAAATATTTTACAATAATTCAGTTTTTCTTCCATATGAATAATTCCTCGGTGAAAGAGAGGCTTATTTGTTTGACAAGAACTTATTGTTAATATTTGATTACTACATTGAGAGTACCCCTTACAAATTGATATTTCTGTCCAAAGACTAAATCTCAATGTTGTACTAGGTATCTTGTGATGGGTTTTACCATTTTTTGAATTACATTGGTCCATTTTATGTGGATAAGTATTGTGAGTGTAATTTTATTTTAAAGTTTTTTTTGTCCTCTATTCAATTACTAATTTTGTTGCTTTAGTATCTACCAATTTTAATTTTATGGTGTAGTAAATGATACAAATTCTTTAAAGATTTTGAAAGAAATATTTTAATATTTCATAAATGCATAGATCTTAATCTTGGTATTCAGATTGAGAAACCACTTATTTATTACAGAGTTTAATATCTTTAATAATTAGAGAAATTGAAATGAGTGGGAGCATTCAAATTGCATGAATTTTACAGTAATAGAATATGCATTTTCAAAAGAATTTGGGGTATTATGTTTAAAGAATTTATCATACACAATTATTTAGTAAAAAATGAAGTCCAAGTGGGAGAATTATTAAATTTATTTAATAAATAAATAAAATTATATGGACTTATTTGTCAATTATTATGTACTAAAGACTTAAAAGACTATTGTGAGGCAACTTCAAGTTTCTATGGGAGATAAATGTATCTCAATAAATGCCCCGATGAAGTAATTTCTTTGAAGCTAAAGAGATTTAAAATATTTCTTATACTTCACTTATAAAGTTTTTATGTACATACTTAAGTTTGTATGCATTTAGATATTATGTACATTATTAAAGTATTCGGCAGATATTTAAGAGATTCATAAACTTAAAAATTTATGTGATATTTTAAGAGAATAAAATAATATACTGACATACACATGTGATCAGATCAGTGGGAGATCATTAGGTATTCTGATTCTGATTTCATGGGATGGCAAGATAGTTATAGATTTATTCCTGACTATATCCATCTTATTTATTGCATTGGAAGAGTGATTTCTTTAGAGAGTATTAAGCAAAACACTCATAACTCTTTCACTATGGTAATTAAGTATAATATATTATCAGAGATCCATTCATGAAATATAGCTAAGGAATGTTGTCACTAAATTGAGAATTGAGAATTTTGGATAATATTTAAAGACCATTAAAGTCATAATTTATAGTTGTCCTAAGTTAACTGAATTATACTAGAAGAGATATAAAAAAAAATTAAATGCACAGTGACTCTTTAAAATTTTTTAACTCTAGTGTCGATAACTCCAAAGTAGGATGAAATGATTCCATAAGTACTCCCTCATATTCTCATTATCGTTATATTTTATAGAAACAAATTTTGATAAAATTTCATAATTGTTTCTATTTTTTATTTTTTTGAATCATACAAAAGTATAATTACAAAACTTAAATTTATGTATTGTTTTAGATTATGCATGAAAAAATCCTAATTACATGAATAAAATAGAAAACAATATGAAAAAGTTCAAGATAAATTTACTGTAGGAAATATAACATAACACACTAAATTCTTTATCCCAAAATAATAAAATATATTTTCTTTAAAATAAAATATAATACTCATATAACATGAGTCCTATCATTTTATAAATAATAAAATAGTGAATTATTAAAATTATCATATTGATTAATAAAAGTCAAGAATATATTAGTGAAATTGCTCTTTACTTTTCTCCGAATATTGTCTTTATTTTTTTATTAATTTCATAACACGTTATTAGTACGAGCCTCTAATACTAAATAAGATTTTTAGGTCTTAGAATAGGCGAGAATCGTGAGAAGTTAGGAGTCAAAAACTTCAAGATTATTAAAGAAATACCTAATTCAGTATGCTTTTACAAAATTATTTAATTAATCAATTTCTTGATCTGGAGATCTATGATCTCGATTTTGAGATGTTGAGTGTTTAATTATGTGGTTTCAATTTATTTTTTTTTTTTGCATTTTTGATAGATAGATTTATTTTGAGTATATTGGACTTATTGATTAGAGTTTCTTAATTATGGAATATATTTACAATCTATATATATTATTTTATTGTATTGATATTAATTTGTGTAGTGATTTTCTTTATATGTGTTCGCCTTGGATACCGTAACTGAAAATAATTGAATGCATTATTTCTATAACTTTCGCATAAATGGTGGACTTGATAAGGAGGAGATATTTTCAGTTTGTCTTTTTTAATTTTGCTTCAATTTAAAATTGTTTTTGTTTATATATATATATATATATATATATATATATTGATTTGTCAAAAATTGTAAATTTGATTCCAACTAATTTCGGGAATGTCGATGTCTAGATTGAGATTCAGTGTATATCGGGTACTCTGCCTGAGGAGGCTCTATTTCTCCCTTCCCGAAGTATGGAAGACCTGCAAAATAAGGTAAGTTCGATGGGAATGTTCTCCCCGTGAACTCTCTGACGCTCAAGTCAAATTAGAGTATGATAAGTATTTTTGGATATCTGAACTTATCCCCTTACCTTCTATTCATTTCTCCTTTTTATAGGTACTTTGATTGGGGGAATTACCATGATGAGATAGTGGCCTTTTCCTTGTGGTCGGCAGTTTCGTCCATGATTTTCCGTTATGTAGAAACGGATTCGGATCATGGGGTTCATGGGAGAGTAAACCGACATTGACGTAGTGGGGTCATCAAGTCCGCTTTTAATGTCGATGAATTTATGGAATCATTTAAGTGCAAATCAGTTATTCATATGAATAATGATGTTTTTGCCCTTGATAGGCATTCTTGGCGATTCAGTGGCCCCTCAGCGAAGTACCACATGGCGAGGTATGTGGACTTCGTTGGTCGATCGCGGCTTGATAGTCCGACTAGTGTCTGACTTCGTATATAAGAGAAGTTAGGGTTTTTTAGGGTGACCTGCTGTCTTTTCACCTTCCGCGTCTGTCATTAATGGCAGGATGTCAACTAACAGAAAACTTTTTCACCTTCCCTGATGCATTGATCCTGGCAAACAATCATATTTGCAAGTAAGAACTCTTTTACGACCATTTAAGACCTTTTTCGCATATACGTCTTCATTTTCAGTATCTTTTGCTTTCCTCTTCCATAGTTTTTTGCCATTACTATCTCTGTGCTCTTCTAGAGATTCCTTCGCCCTTGTTTTTGTCGCAAGTTCAATCACATTTTCCAGACTTCTATCTCAGTTATCATTAAAAGAAATGTTTTGTCTTCTTCTTGACGACTAGTTTTTATCTTCCGCCATTGTTGATGATGCATTTCCGACTGATATGCTAAAAATAGGTGTTATTTACCCTATATCGATTATGAATAACTAATGACTTAGACTTACTAATTGTCACATTTAGTATCTATGTTGTCACTTAATCAATCAGAACCTAAGGCAGAGTACCTATCGTGTAGCTAGTCTGTTGAAAAGTATGTACGATTTTAATTTAATAATTTTATCGTACTCTCAGAGAAGTGGTAACGGCTTAGTAGTAACTATCCTTTTACCCTAACTCTTATCTTATTATCCAGTTATGCAATCGTTCATCAAAATCTTTGATGAGAGGTTGATTCATTCTACACTAGGTTCAAGTCTATTTAAGCCTACAAAAGTGTTTTACAGACAGAGTTCTGATATATGTTATATTGTTTCCACATGTTGATTGACCTATCTTCTAGTAGTTTAGATATATCTTGGTCTAGATTGCAATTATGTACTGATTCTACTTGTGTACCACATCTGAGTTATCTAATAAACCGCCCCATCGCCATCGACGGCCCTACTCACGGTTCGAGCTAAAGGCATCCATGAAAGTCCTGTGTCACTCAGGAGATCATGCCGCTCGCCCTAACGCCGGCATAAACACGCAAACTCAACCTACTTAGACTACTTTAACAAACATGGTGATCTATAGGTTATTTCATCTAATATGGCAGACCTTAATGCTTCCGACGAGAAGCCCTAAATTAAGGCCTGATAAACTAGACAGGTTATGATTAGACCGTGGTTAGGAGTTGTCTATAACTGTTCATCTAGTTTAAAAGAGCAACTAAACATGCAGCCATAATGATAGTTAAGCTGGTGACCTTTCCAGAAAAATGTAAATAACTTCAACATGCATAACACATATTCATAATATCATAGTTTAGTATTCAAAATGGGTCTTTGTACAAACACAGTACAGACATATAAAGAGAGGGACAAGGGGACCACCGCCATAAAGTATTCACCCTTTATTAGGTCCGCTGATGGAGCAACTGCTTGTATATCCTGGATTGCTTGACCCGACTCTGCTCGATAGAACCTTCGGAGGATGCTTCCTCGGCCTAGTAGCTATTGCTTTACCTTACGTCCCGGGCTTAAGCAAAGCCCTGTTGACTAACTCTTCGAACGCCTAGTGCTCTCTTAAGATCTCCTAACAAAATCCCGGGTGTTCTATGAATAATAAAAACGAACCTATCTAGTCTTATTCTAAGATCTGAGACAGACTCTCAGAAACGAAGAACACGAGACACTCTCGAAAACTAGAAATCTACTTAAACGAAAAACACCTGAAATCACTAAATGACTTGTATACTATAGAAAAATGTATACTTGAAGTCATTGAATGACTCAGATCAATTGGAGAGGAATGATTTCAACTGTGAAAGGCCTCAGGTATTTATAACAGGGGAACTGAGTGAATTTCTCTTCAAAAATCGATGTGGGAGTCTAAACAGGGGTTTGGGACGCTCGTCCTGAATCTGGGACGCCCGTCCCGGCCTGTTGACCAGGTCAGGATGGCCATCCCGGGTCCTGGACTCTCGTCCTGACTTCCGAACATCTGAAAACCACGTTTTTGCCCCAAAATTTGCCATTTTCTTGCATATTTCACCTGACACTTCCAAAATCGCAAAAACTGTGAAATTGTTTTAATAACAGTCAATTGAGAACTATTTAACACCAATTTCTCCCTAAATTGTGCCTAAAAACATGCTAAAAAAGTGATATGATTTGTGCATATCATATAACCCCACACTTAGCTTTTTGCTTGTCCTCAAGCAAAGTCTACATGAAATTATTGATTTTAAATCGTAGGTGCAGTCACTTAAAATTCCTAGCAATGTTTTTATTCCAAAATTGATCACTGAGTCAGATAATTCACAACATAGGTCTGACTGGTTAAATTGTCATGACAAGGTCTCAAATGTCTCTAGTAGATTATCACGGTCAGGCAGGGTTAACAACTTAATAACTAGATTGAACTCTTCTCTTAGTCACAAGGTTTTCCTGATGTGTAGTGTGTGTATTAGTCCAGACTAGATTGTCAACACAATATAGTCTTCTCTTGAATCTTACCAGATAATACCTCGACCGGTCGCTAGACACACCAGCAACAAACAACCTTCTGAGTTCTGAGCTTTGGTGACAAGTTTTTTTTTCAATTAAAAATTTCAATATAAGAACATACTGGGCTATGTATTTTTAGATTGATTGTTCAGGGTATTATTGTGTTTGCTTTCACACATCAACTTTAACTACCCATGTAGCGAGTCCCACTCCGATGACTCCTAGATCTACACGACCTTAGGACATCAGGCTTTAAGTTCCCTTAAGGAGTGGTGCTCGAGTAGCAAAGGACGCTTGCAAACTACCCAATTTATTTAACGTTTTTCACTTCCAGCTCAGAGCTTCATCTAGTCATTTAAATTGCTAATACATCCTCAATTGGTCTAATATTATTTAGCTAAGTCTTGAAAAGGTATTTGGTTGAGGTCTCTAATCCAAACTAAGTTGTGCTCAAGTATCAGGAATTCCTTATTTCTAATCGATGAATTCAAGAAAGTTATCACGTTGTCTCCTACTGATCATAATGCTCTACATACATATCATAGACATAAGCATTTCTTTACCAATCATAACTGCATTTTGAAGTCTAAAAGAGTGAAAAATTTTGAAATTTTTTTTGGAAGGGTGCAATTTTAGTGAAAATATGGGAAAACATGCAAAAATTTAACTACTACAGTGCACTGTGCACTGCTACCCCACACTTAAGTTTGACACTATCCTCAATGTTCATGCATATCTAAACACCCCACACTTATTTGAAAAACAAAGGTTTAAACTATGACATATAAAACTCTTACCCCACACTTATTTGACTAATAAGAGTTTTAAAAACAAAAATAGGAAAAACAAACAAAACACGAAATGAAGATAAAAATTAAAAGAAAATAAAATAAAAGTAGAGGAAGATGAGGATTAGAAAAACTCCCTTCATGTCTCGAGCAGAAGGGTCTTCTCTGATCTATCAATTGGCTTTTCACCTCAGCCATGTGCTATTGCTGAAATGTCCTCGACTCTGTAACCTCTGAATGTTGGAGCTGCTGACTCTACAGTATGCTTTGTATGGAGGGTGTGCCTACCTGTGACGGTATTGTATGCAAGTATCGAAGGGCAGAAAAGATACCTGATGATTTGGTAAAGCTGTGGTGGTAGGGGGCTCCAATGGTGCAAATTTGGGCCCAAATAGTTGAGACTTCCTCGGGGAAGTTTCACACAGCTGACTAGTATGCAGGGGATGCAAGCTCCTCCACAGCTATACTCCTGATACAACGCCAAACTCTTCTATATCTATCGATCGATTGATACCGCTTGGACTGTAGGTCACTTGCTTGCACTTGTACAACATTAATTGTTGCCCGTTCACCTTTTTAGTAGTGTTATCTTGATCCATTATAACACAAACTTCCCATGACGACACTTTTGTAACAATAAACGGGTCTGACCATTAACAACATCTCCTCTGTTGATTCTGCGGCTAGGGACTTTGTTGTGGTGGTATTTTTTGGAAGTTTTTAGCTCCAGAGTTATTCCTCCATTAAATCCCAGATGATTTCTTCGGTAGGGATTGTATGTGTTTCCCATTGGAGCAGCATTCTGCAGCAACCTGCTCCTACCTCTTTTGGAATGGTTAGTATTCCATTCCCATAGCAATCTGTGCTAAAGTATGGTACTTGGCAGACTTCACAGATTTGATACATAGACTGAACGTTTCTTCTTTGTTGAAAGGCATTAATTTGACTATTATCATTAGCTATTAATGCCTTCATCTGCTCATCAGAGGAAGCGTTAGCTGCGTTAACTAGCGGACAACCCTTTATCACTTATCAAGACATTGGCACATCTGAATATGGAAAACAGTTTCTCACAGAATCTGCACATGGCTTTAACATCATTAGTAGGTAATGCCTGTGTTTCAGGCTATTTTTGAAAAGTGTTCCACGACTACTATGATGTAATTATTTTCAAAGGAAGAAGGGAAAAGGATTCAATCAATACCCCATATATTAAAGATTGAAAGACTCTATATACCTCGATGGGGTAGGCGATCTCTGGAAGAGGTGTTACCTGTTATTTGGCAAGCATCGCATGACTGTATCAAGGATACAAAATCTTTGAATAGTGGGCCAATACTATCCTGCTTCCAACACTTTCAAGACAGTGTTGATAGCAGTCAATTGGTCTCCCGTAGATTCTTTATGACAATGCTCCAGAATCTTGTGGTCTTCGCCTTCCGAGACACATCTTCTGAGCAATTACTCTGCAATAATTCGAAATAGAAAAGGAATCTTCCTAATAGTATTATTTTAAATCAGCAAAGAATTTCTTCTTTTGCTGATAAGTCATATCACTTGGGAATAGTTCAGTGACTAGGTAGTTTGTAATATCGGTAAATCATGGAGGAGATTTATCATACATAGCAAACAATGCAAATAAATTCTCATCCAAAAATAATTTATCAGATATACTATCTCATCCATAGCCTCTAACTCATGGTTTTCTAATCTAGACCAATGGTTTGCTTTCTAGATATTCATCCCCTTTTCTTTTCCCTTATTTCTATATCAAATTATGGTAACAATAAAACTCAACTTAATCATTCTTGGTTCAGTATCAGTTTTATTGAACACAAATATCTCAGAGTGATCAGTGTATACTATTGTTTTAGATGGAACTAGGTATGATATGAATTTATCGACAACATATACAACAACTAGTAATCCCTTTTCAGTAGTGTTATGTTCTACTAGGCATCAGTAAAGGTTTTACTTGCATAGTTATATAACATGAAATTTCTAATCATGCCTTTTTCCTAAAACAATTCTTACTGCATCGTTACATCACATATTAATTCAAAAGGCAAATTACAATCAAGTGATGTCATAATGGGTGCAGTAATTCCTTTTGGTTTAAAAGGTCTCATACATTTATCATCAAAAACAAAAGGAACATCCTTTCTCATTAGAATATTAAGAGGCCTGCCTATTAAAGAAAACTTATTTCATGATTCGTCTAATAAATCTAGCATGACCTAAGAAAATTCTAAAATGATATTTCTTCCAAATTAAAACCTATGCTAAAATTGACAGCTCAAAAGAAAAATATTCTTTCCTCATTTCCATTTTTTTTTATTTCGAAATAGAAATAACAAACAAGTACGAAAACTATAAACAGGAAAAATTTATTTCTTTAATTTTCTGGAAAATAATATTTTTCAGAAAATATAATTTTTAAAAGCAAAATTGTAAACAAGAAAAGAATTTATTTTGTTTTTAACTTTTTATATTTTTATATTTTGTTTTATTTTTCGAAAGCAATTTAAATTTCCTTAATACGGTTTTAGAATAATTTTCTAAAATTTGATTATCCTAAATGTCTTAATTTCAGATAATATCTAAAATTAATTAGTTATGATAACCCTATATTTCGGAAACTGATTGTCTAACTAGCATAAAATGAGTGTTATGTCTAAGGTATAGATTACTACCGTTACCTATCATAAGTCTCTAGAATTTTGATCAGGAATCCTAAATTCGCCCTTGTTTTCTAGAGATTCCTTCGCCCTTGTTTTCGTCGCAAGTTCAGTCACATTTTCCAGACTTCTTTCTCAGTTATCACTAAAAGGTATGTTTTGTCTTCTTCTTGATGACTAGTTTTTATCTTCCGCCATTGTTGATGATGCGTTTCCGACTGATATGCTAAACATAGGTGTTATTTACCCTATATCGATTATGAATAACTAAGGACTTCGACTTACTAATTATCACATTTAATATCTATGTTGTCACTTAATCAATCAGAACCTAAGGCAGAGTACCTATCGTGTAGCTAGTCTGTTGGAAAGTATCTACGATTTTAATTTAATAATTTTATCGTACTCCCAGGGAAGTGGTAACAGCTTAGTAGTAACTATCCTTTTACCCTAACTCTTATCTTATTATCCAGTTATGCAATCGTTCATCAAAATCTTTGATGAGAGGTTGATTCATTCTACACTAGGTTCAAGTCTATTTAAGCCTACAAGAGTGTTTTATAGACGGAGTTCTGATATATGTTATATTGTTCCCACATGTTGATTGACCTATCTTCTAGTATTTTAGATATATCTTGGTCTAGATTGCAATTATGTACTGATTCTACTTGTGTACCACATCTGAGTTATCTAATAAACCGCCCCATTGCCATTGATGACCCTACTCACGGTTCGAGCTAAAGGCATCCATGAAAGTCCTCTATCACTCAAGAGATCATGCAGATTGCCCTAATGTCGGCATAAACACACGAACTCAGCCTACTTAGACTACTTTAACAAACATGGTGATCTATAGGTTATTTCATCTAATATGGCAGACCTTAATGCTTCCGACGAGAAGCCCTAAATTAAGGTCTGATAAACTAGACAGATTATGATTAAACCGTGGTTAGGAGTTGTCTATAACCGTTCATCTAGTTTAAAAGAGCAAGTAAACATGCAGTCATAATGATAGTTAAGCTGGTGACCTTTCCGAAAAAATGTAAATAACTTCAACATGCATAACACATATTCATAATATCATAGTTTAGTATTCAAAATGGGTCTTTGGACAAACACAGCACAGACATATAAAGAGAGGGACAAGGGGACCACCGCGATAAAGTATTCACCCTTTATTAGGTCTGCTGATGGAGCAACTGCTTGTATATCCTGGACTGCTTGACCTGACTCTGCTCGACAGAACCTTCGGAGGATACTTCCTCTGCCTAGTAGCTATTGCTTTACCTTACATCTCGGGCTTAAGCAAAGCCCTGTTGACTAACTCTTCGAACACCTAGTGCTCTCTTAGGATCTCCTAACGAAATCCCGGGTATTCTATGAATAATAAAAATGAACCAATCTAGTCGTATTCTAAGATCTGAGACAGACTCTCAGAAATGAAGAACATGAGACACTCTCGAAAACTAGAAATCTACTTAAACGAAAAATGCCTGAAATCACTAAATGACTTGTATACTATAGAAAAATGTATACTTGAAGTCACTGAATGACTCAGATCAAGTGGAGAGGAATGATTTCAATTGTGAAAGGCCTCAGGTATGTATAGTAGGGGAACGAAGTGAATTTCTTTTCAAATATCGATGTGGGAGTCTGAATAGGGGTTCAGGACACCTGTCCTGAATCTGGGACGCCCGTCTCGGCCTGTTGACCAGGTCAGGATGGCTGTCCTAGGTCCTGGACGCCCGTCCCAGTCTATTGACCAGGTCAGGATGCTCGTCCCGGGTCTTGGACGCCCGTCCTAACTTCTAAACTTCTAAAAATCACGTTTTTGCCCCGAAATTTGTCATTTTCTTGCATATTTCACCTGACATTTCCAAAATCACAAAAACTATGAAATTGTGTTAATAACAGTCAATTGAGAACGATTTAACACCAATTTTGCCCTAAATTGTGCCTAAAAACATGCTAAAAGGTGATATGATTTGTGCATATCAGTTGACCAGTATGTGAACCTTAAACACCTTTATGTTTATATCTTTTTGGCCAATGTAAGGAAAATGTAATCTTTTGCTTTACTCCTTTTTGGAGACATCACTGTGAGAAAAATTCTTGTATATGTTTTCTGGTATTGTGTCTGCGTTTGTAAATTGTCATAGAGTAGATCTGGCTCTGTCTTCATGTGTTTCTTTTATCTTTTTTCTGGGTTAGGTGTTCAGGAGTAGTTTAAGTTTCTTTTCTGGGTAGCTTTTTGAACGGGGTTCTAAACATTGAACTTTTATTTTAAGGTAAAAATGGCTGCCCAGGAAGAACATGTTAAGGAAGTTGAGGATCTCATGGCGAAAGCTTTAGAGATCCTCAGCCTGTTCGACCGGAGAATGAGATTACTGTGGCGGTTGTTAGGAACGACCAAGCTGAGGCTCCCGTAGGTGTCCCTTTCCAGCCACTTATGCTTGAACCCCTTGTTGGTGACTTCTCTTTTTAGCGAAAAAGGATCACCCAAGAACAGGCTATCTCCTTTGCCCATAGTTATAGTGTAGTCCCCAATATTTATAGAGTATTCGTAGTTCCTGAAACAAGTAGGATGTCACTTCACCACATTCTCCTACCCTTAGCACGCTTCGAAGTAGGACTTAGGCTTCCTATGGACCCTGCCTTTGCAGACTTCTTGGTATTTGCTAGAGTCCAGCCAGGCCAAATTCACCTAAATGTTGTTCGCACCCTTTTTTCTTTGATTTGCCTCTGTCGTAGATTAGGCTTCGAGCTTACGATGAATATCCTTAGGATGTTCTTTTCTTCACTTCGTATGTCGGACAACACTCTTTCACTTCGTTCGCGTAGAAATAAAGTCCAGCTATTTGACTCTCCACCCAATAGGGTAGATTTTAAAAGGAGGTGGGTGATGGTAGAATCAAAAATAGGATTCTCTTTTCTACCAAGTGTTAGTGAAGACTATTAATGGTCCCAAATCCAGCACTCCTCATCTCTTAGCCACTCCGAAAAGTCCTTCTTAGAACCTATTACCCTGGACTTAGGAGATAGTCGCCAACATCAGACCCGGATAGACTCCACCGTCGATCTGCTGAGTGAGGATAGCCTGAGGTGGTGTGGCATAGGTTCTGGTTTGGATGCCCGCAAGAGGGCGCTGGGCTTTGAAGTAGAAAGTCCAAACCATGACTGCACTATGCACCCTGGGGGTGTCTTTTCCACGCATTGTGACTTGTGCACCTCTATTGTCCGGGGTTGTCGTATAAGCCGGGGTAAACTTGTTTACTTCTCTTTTTTTTTTGACTAACCCATTTTTCCTTTTTCTCAGGCCCAACCATGTTCGGATTAGCTTGGGGGAACCGGGAAGAAGGTAGAAATGTGAGGCAGTCCCATTTGGACTCCTTACCCCGGTTTCCACCAAGGCTGGTAGATCGAGGGGCTTCAAGGGATACCATCCTCTCTTACCCCTCCTCTGCTGAGCAGACATATGATAACTCTAAAATAATAGAGTTATTCACATAAGCTTTGCCCACATTCGGCTTTTAAAATGACTGAATTTATTCGAAAATTGGGGTTAAAATGTGTCTAGTTGATATTCTTTCCCTTTTTACGAAAAATGTGGTTTTAATGTCAATAAGTCAATTTAATTTAATTAATTTCCAAATGTTTGTTACGAGTTGCATTTATTATTATTTGGGGATTTAATTTGAATTGATTTATTGTAACAAGGGTAAAAAGGAAATGATATTATCGATTTATTATTCAATTATTTTCAGAAATTATTATGTTTTAATTAATTAATTACATGGCAGCAGTAGCTTGAAACCCGAAGAGAATCCTGCAGCATGGACGAAAAAGATAAAGAAATCAGAAGGTAGCTGGAATTAATTTTTGGATTATTCATTTTATTTGCTGGATATTATAAGAAAATTCTAGAAATATGGACAGATGGCGGAATGAGGCTAAATCTCGGGAACAAGATGAGACACTATATATAATTGAAAAACCGAGAGAAGAAGGGATGAGACTTTTAGACTTTTGAAGAGGAGATTGGTTTTTATTCACTCTTAGATAGCACAGTAGAATTTCGGCAGTAGAGTTTAGCATTTCTTTTTAGTATTAGATTAATTCTGTAGGGAAAACCCTAACAGGAAGCAGGGTGACTTGCTAAGTATTCATCAGTTGGGTAAAAAGACGTCGCGACATCAGTCAGAGGAGAATAATAGTGGGCAGTTATGATTAAACTGATATGGGCAGTAGCATGATCTCAGACCTGAGTAATTCTCTACCTATTTCTTCATTATAGTTCATTGTCTTGTATAAACTCTTACTTGAATGTTGGGTATGAGTTGAAGGTGAATTTATGGATTAATTAAACTTGTTTTGTAATAGAATTATTCACTATGACCTTAGGAGTATTTTATTACATTACTTTAATTCCTGGATTTCGTTATTCTCAGTACTTAATGTATATTTATAACCTGAAGTTGTTGTGGCATTGTTAAGTATGAACATGTTGATTATACTTTTTTGAATACGATGATGAGTATGTTGTAGCATTGTTCTCTATTTTTATGACTTATGCTTGTATGGGGCATGCTTGGTTTATTCATGTAATTACTTAAATAGATTTAGCATAACTTGCGGTTACGACTGTCCAAGTTATGTACCGAACTAGTATCTGGCTTTCTAACCGGAATGGAGCTAGTGGACAAGATAATTATGTGGCTCTATATTGAGATGCAAGACCGTGAGCTCAATATTGCAGGGGACATGACCAAATTCACTGACTAGTGTTGTTCTAGGTCAACGGTACTTCGTACTCCATGAGACGATGTTATCGGGGATCTAGACTAGTAGATCAAGTAATCTGGGTAGCACCAGATCGCTATAGCATTAATCTGGAAACTGAAAGCATGTTCTGTATGTTTAGATTCATCTCTGGTTTGTATTTACATTTTGAGCATGAATGTCGCAGCATTGTATTACCTATAGTACTCTTGTGGTTATTTCCAGTAGGCTGACCCTTAACTATTAGTTTAGTTTTACTGTAGCATTAGCATTGCCGTAGCATTAGACCAATCTCTATTCATGATGCGGTTTCCGACCGATATGCTAAATAAGTGTTATTTTACCATATGTTGATTATGAATAATTAAGGACTGTGATTGACTAATTGTCACATTTAGTCTCTATGGTGTCACTTAATCAGCCAGAACCTAAGGCAGAGTACCTATCGTGTAGCTAGTCTGTTGGAAAGTATCTACGATTTTATTAAATGATTATCGTACACCCAGGGAAGTGGCAACGACTTAGTAGTAACTAGCCTTTTATCCTAACTCCTATCTTATGATCCAGTTATGCAATCTTCATCAAATACTTTGATGAGAGGGTGATCCATTCTCCACTAGGTTTAAGTCTAATTAATCCTAAAAGTGTTTTATAGATGAGGTCCTGATTTTATGTTATACTGTTTCTATATGTTGATTGACCTATATTCGAGTGTTTTAGATATATCTTAGCCTGGATTGCAACTATGTTCCGTGTCTAAAGGCGTACCACATCCGAGGTTTCTAATAAACCGCCCTACCTTAATGACGGCCCTACGCACGGTTCGGGACGAAGGCATCCATGAAAGCCCTATGTCACTTTGGGGATCATACCGCTTGCCCTAGCCGCCGGCATAATCGGACTCGGCCCGGCCTACCTAGACTACTCTAACAAGCAGGGTGTTCAGCCGGTTATTTTATCTAGCATGGCAGACACCAATACTAATTGATGCCTGTTAAACTAAACAAGTTATGATTAGACCGTGGTTAGGAATTGTCTATAACCCTAACTTTAGTTTAAAAGAGCACATTAGACATGCAGACATAGTGAATATTAAGCAGGTGGCTATTTCCAGAAAAACATAACAACTTCAACATAATGAACAAATATTCATAAACATCGTAATCTCGTATTCACAACAAGTATTTGGAACAGCACAATAACAACATATAAGAGAGGGACATGGGGACTGATGCCATAAAGAAATCACCCTTTACGTAGTCTCGCCGATGGAGCGTACTGATGTATATGTCGTATTGCTCGCCCCGACTCTGCTCGCCAGAACCTCCGGAGAACGCTTCCTCAGTCTAGTAGCTAGACTTTACCTTACGTCCTAGGCTTAAGCCCAGCCTTGTGAACTGACTCGTCGAACGCCTCGAGCCCTCTTAGGATCTCCTAACGAAATCCCGGGTATTCTATGAATACCAGAAACGAACCTATCTATCGAACCCTAGGTTTTGAGACTATTTCTCAGAAACTAAGAAAAATGAAAAACAAAGAAGGAAAGAAAGAAAACTTCTAATGGAATCCGAGTCTTCGAGTGAGTTGTGTACTAGAGAAGTGTATACTGGAAACCACTGAATGACTCAGATCGAGTGGAGAGGGATGAATTCAACTACTGGAGGTCTGGGGTATTTATAGCAGCTTCCTGGAGTGAAAATCTCTGAAAAATTCGATGTGGGATAGCTTCTGGCGGTTCAGGACGCCCGTCCCGGATTGGGACGCCCGTCCTGATCTGTTGACCAGGTCGGGACGCCCGTCCCGGCGGTTTGACTGGGTCAGGACGCCCGTCCCGGGTTCGGGACGCCCGTCCTGAACCTTTGACCGAGTCAACTTTTCCAAAAATTGCGTTTTTGCCCCAAAATTTGCTGTTTTTGTCTACTTTTCACCTGACACTTCCAAAATCAGAAAAACTGTGAAATTAAGTAAATAATAAACAATTAAGATCAATTTACCCTTAATTTCACCCTAAATCATATATAAAAACATGCTAAAAAGCTGATACGATTTTCGCGTATCAGATAACCCCACACTTTAGCTTTTTGCTTGTCCTCAAGCAAAGTCTACCAGAAGTTACTGATTCTAAACCATGTGTGCATTCCTAGTCATGTTTTTATTCCAAAAATTCTTCAGACAATTCTTAACACAGGTCTGACTGGTTAGGTTGCTATGACAAGGTCTCAAATGTCTCTAGTAGTTTGTTAGGGTTGAGCAGAAAGTAGCTTAACAACTAGGTTGAACTTTTCTCTTAGTCATAGGGTCTTCCTGATGTGTAGTGTGTGTACTAGTCCAGACCAGATAGTCAACACAATAAACCTTGTCTTAACTGTTACCAGATAACACTTCGACCTATCGTTAGACATACTGACAATGGATAACTTTCTGAGTTCTGAGCCTTGGTGATCAGATTTTACTTATTTAGCTCTTATTGATTTCTTTCGTTTATAGATTCAGGGTATTTTTAGTCTGCTTAGAACACGTCAACTTCAACTACCCATGTAGCGAGTCCCACTCCGATGACTCCCAGACCTACACGACCTTAGGGCATCAGGCTTTAAGTTCCCCGAAGGAGTGGTGCTCGAGTAGCGAAGGCCGCAGGCAAACTACCCTTGTTTAATTAACTTTCTTTAATTTCTTTTCACTTTTAGCTCAGAGTCTCATCTAGCCATTCTAATTGTCAAAACATCCACAACTGGTCTAATTTTATCTAGTTCAGTCTTGAAAAGGTAATTGGCTGAGGTCTCTAATCCAGACCAAGTTGTGCTCAGTTATCAGGAGTTCCCTATTCCTAATCAATTAGTCCAAGATAGCTATCAATTATCTCCTACTAACCATACATTCTACCTACATATCATAGACATAAGCAATTGTTTAACCAATCATACTGCATTTAGAAGTCTGAAAGACGGAAAAATTTTGAAAAATTTTTGGAAGGTGTGAAAATATGTGAAAAAGCAAGCAAAATCATGCAAAAAATTTTAAACTGCTACAGTGCACCGTGCACTGCTACCCCACACTTAAGACTAACGCTGTCCTCAGTGTTCATGCATATTTAAACTACCCCACACTTATTTGCAAAGAAGAAATGAAAACAAAATAACGAACTCTTACCCCACACTTATTTGACTAACTAAGGGTAAGAGAGGAAATAAAGCAGCAAAATAGGAAGGACAATGGAAATAACAGAACACAAAACAAATAAAAGTAAAGGAACATGAGGATTAGAAAAACTCCCTTCATGTCGCGAGCAGAAGGGTTTTCTCTAGGCTATCAATTGGCTCTTCACCTTAGCCATGTGCTATTGCTGAGGCGCTCTTGACTCTGTAAGCTCTAGATATTGGAACGGATGACGTCACCTCCGATCCTTCATTGTCGAGCTCCAGGTAGTGGCCTATTCATTTGATGAATGGCTCTAGCCCCACGGACTGTTTCCTCGAATCATTTGTAAGATTTCTCACAATTGTAGCAATGTGTCCAGGAGGAACGTGTCTAGGAATGAGATTTCTTGGAATTTGTGTGCCTTTCTACCAATGTTAGTAAAGGTATTGCATGCAAGTCTCGAATGGAAGAAAAGATACCTGAAGTTTTGGCGAAGCTGTGGTGGTAGGGGGCTCCAGTTGTGTAGTTCTGGGCCTAAGTATTTGAGACTTCCTCGGGGGAAGTTTCTCACAGCTGATTGGTATACAGGGAATGCAAGCTCCTCCAATGCTATGCTCCTGATACAACGCCAAATTCTTCTATATCCCTCGACCCTTTGATACCTCTTGGTAGATCACTTGCTTGCACTGGTCTGGCTTTAATTGTTGCCAGTATCTCATCTATTGATTCTGCGAGTAGGGGTTTTGCTGTGGTTGTGTCTTTTTGAATGTTTCCAGCTTCTGAATTATTCCTCAGCTAAATCCCGTATAATTTCTCCAGCTGGGATTGTATGCATTTCCCATTGGAGCAGCATTCTGCAGTAACCTACTCCTACCTCTTTTGGAATGGTCAGTCATTCCCATAGCAATCCCTGCTAAAGTGTGGTACTTAGCAGACTTCACAGATTTGATACACAGGCTGAACATTTCTTCCTAAAACATTGGCACTCTGAATCTGGAAAACAACTAGAATCTGCACATGACTTTAACATCATTAGTAGGTAATGCCTGTGGTTCAGACCATTTTGAAAAAGTGTTCCACGACTACTATGATGTAATTATTTTCAAAGGAAAGAAAAAGAAAGGATTTAATGAATACCCCCAGATAAAAAAAATTGTAAAACTTTGTGTACCTTGTTGGGGTAGATGATCTGTGAAGGATGTGTTACCTGTTATTTGGCAAGCATCGCAAGACTGTATCAGAGATACAAAATCCTTGAATATAGTGGGTCAACAAGATCCTGCTTTCAACACTTTCCGGACAGTGTTGATAGCCATCAATTGGTCTCCCGTAGATTCTTTAGGACAATGCTCCAAAACCTTGTGTCCTTCATCTTCTGATCAACTGATCTGCAAAAATTTGAAATAGAAGAGAAATCTGCCCAGTAGTAATATTTCAATTCAGCAAAGAATTTCTTCTTTTGCTGATAAGTCATATCACTTGGAACTTGTTTAGTGACTAGATAATTTTGCAATAACAATAAACCACAAATGAGACTTATCATACATAGCAAACAATGCAAATAAGTTTTCATCCAAAAGTTTATCAGTATTACACTAGCCTCTAACTCGGGGTTTTCTAATCTAGACAAATGGTTTGCTTTCTAGATTTTCAACCCTTCTTCTTATCCCCTCATTCTATATCAAATTCAAGTATCGATAAAACTTAACTTCGTCAATTATGGTTCATCATTAGTTTTATTAAACACAGACATCTCAGAGTGATCAGGGTAACCTATTGTTTTTAGACAGACTAGATAAGATCGGAATTTATCATACATGAACTTTCTTATCATGCTTCTGTCCTAAAACAATTCTTACTACATCATTGCATCACATATTTATTCAAAAAGCATATTTCAATCAGGTAATGCCATAATGGGTGTAGTAGTTCCTTTTGGTTTAAAAGATCTCATGCAATTATCACAAAACAAAAGGAACATCCTTTTTTCAATAGAACATTCAAAGGTCTGGCTATTAAGGAAAAATTATTTCATAACTCATCCTAATAAAGCCGACATGACTCTGAGAAAATTCTAAAATGGAATTTCTTCCCGATAAAAATTCTAAGCCAAAATGTTTACAACTCAGAAGAAAATATATTTTATCCTCATTTCCATTTTTATTTTTTTTTTCGAAATTAAGTAATAGGGAAAAAAACGGAAAAGAGAAACAAATGTACGAAAAAAAAACAACTAAGAAAGAACAAGAGATAGGGAAGAAGAGCAACTTATCGTTGAGCAAGAAAAATACATTCTTTTTGGATTTTAAATTTTTAACATTTTTTTTCTTTTTATGTTTAATTTCGAAAGCCATTAAATTCCCTCAATATGGTTTTAGAATAATTTTCTAAAATTGGGTCATCCTAAGTGTCTTAATTCCAGATAATATCTAAAATCAATTAGTTATGATAACCCTATATTTCAGAAATTGATTGTCTAACTAGTATAAGATAAGTGTAGGTCTAAGGTCTAGGTTACTACCGTTACCTATCATAAGTCTCTAGAATTGTGGCCTTTAATCCTAAATTCATTATGATATTTCCCCGGCAACGGCGCCAAAAATCTGATGCGGTTTCCGACCGATATGCTAAATAGGTGTTATTTTACCCTATGTTGATTATGAATAATTAAGGACTGTGATTGACTAATTTTCACATTTAGTCTCTATGGTGTCACTTAATCAGCCAGAACCTAAGGCAGAGTACCTATCGTGTAGCTAGTCTGTTGGAAAGTATCTACGATTTTATTAAATGATTATCGTACACCCAGGGAAGTGGCAACGGCTTAGTAGTAACTAGCCTTTTATCCTAACTCCTATCTTATGATCCAGTTATGTAATCTTCATCAAATACTTTGATGAGAGGGTGATCCATTCTCCACTAGGTTTAAGTCTAATTAATCCTAAAAGTGTTTTATAGATGAGGTCCTGATTTTATGTTATACTGTTTCTATATGTTGATTGACCTATATTCGAGTGTCTTAGATATATCTTAGCCTGGATTGCAACTATGTTCTGTGTCTAAGGGCGTACCACATCCGAGGTTTCTAATAAACCGCCCTACCTTAATGACGGCCCTACGCACGGTTCGGGACGAAGGCATCCATGAAAGCCCTATGTCACTTTGGGGATCATACCGCTTGCCCTAGCCGCCGGCATAATCGGACTCGGCCCGGCCTACCTAGACTACTCTAACAAGCAGGGTGTTCAGCCGATTATTTTATCTAGCATGGCAGACACCAATACTAATTGATGCCTGTTAAACTAAACAGGTTATGATTAGACCGTGGTTAGGAATTGTCTATAACCCTAACTTTAGTTTAAAAGAGCACATTAGACATGCAGACATAGTGAATATTAAGCAAGTGGCTATTTCCGGAAAAACATAACAACTTCAACATAATGAACAAATATTCATAAACATCGTAATCTCGTATTCATAACAAGTATTTGGAACAGCACAATAACAACATATAAGAGAGGGACATGGGGACTGATGCCATAAAGAAATCACCCTTTACGTAGTCTCGCCGATGGAGCGTACTGTTGTATATGTCGTATTGCTCGCCCCGACTCTGCTCGCCAGAACCTCCGGAGAACGCTTCCTCAGTCTAGTAGCTAGACTTTACCTTACGTCCTGGGCTTAAGCCCAGCCCTGTGGACTGACTCATCGAACGCCTCGAGCCCTCTTAGGATCTCCTAATGAAATCCCGGGTATTCTATGAATACCAGAAACGAACCTGTCTATCGAACCCTAGGTTCTGAGACTATTTCTCAGAAACTAAGAAAAACGAAAAACAAAGAAGGAAAGAAAGAAAACTTCTACTGGAATCCGAGTCTTCGAGTGAGTTGTGTACTAGAGAAGTGTACACTGGAAACCACTGAATGACTCAAATCGAGTGGAGAGGGATGAATTCAACTACTGGAGGCCTGGGGTATTTATAGCAGCTTCCTGGAGTGAAAATCTCTGAAAAATTCGATGTGGGACAACTTCTGGCGGTTCGGGACGCCCGTCCCGGATTGGGACGCCCATCCTGATTTGTTGACCAGGTCGGGACGCCCGTCCTGGCGGTTTGACTGGGTCAGGACGCCCGTCCCGGGTTCGGGACGCCCGTCCTGAACCTTTGACCGAGTCAACTTTTCCAAAAATTGCATTTTTGCCCCAAAATTTGCTGTTTTCGTCTACTTTTCACCTGACACTTCCAAAATCAGAAAAACTGTGAAATTAAGTAAATAATAAACAATTAAGATCAATTTACCCTTAATTTCACCCTAAATCATATATAAAAACATGCTAAAAAGCTGATACGATTTTCGCGTATCAATTCATCATTCATCATTCATCATTCTTTATTCTTTTATTCTTTTGATAACCATTTGTACAATCGTATTTGAATTTGTAATTGGCACACTTAGTCCATGTGGGATCGATAATCTTGTACTTAGGTACATATATTACTTGTTGACCGGTGTATACTTGCACTTGTTAAGATTGCGTTGATTTACTTCATTTTCTTATCTTTACAAATTGTGACACACACACACAACGCAACAAGTTTTTGGCACCGTTGCCGGGGACTTTGGAGTCAATTGTTTGTAAATATTGATTGTTTGCATTTGGTTACATTTATTTTTCAGTTTTTTTTATACTCATACTTGTGCTTAATAGTCTATTAATTTAGTGTATGAGTGACAGTTATTTGTGCATAGGCTGAATTTTATTTGAACATTATTGATATTGACCATTTGTTAATTTTCAGCTTGTGTATATCATTCATTCCTTAACGTGTGTTGTTTTGCATGAGTAAAACACGCAAGGGCTCTCAAGCTACATTGCTGCCACTAGATCCAATAATTGAGTGAACTAAGGTGTTAGGAAGAAGAAACAAACCACGGATAAGGCAGCTATGGCGGAACAACGTGAAATTCAACCTGAACCTGCCTACAATCCTGTGGTAATGGCAGATGATAGGGACCATGCCATTCGGCAGTATGTTGTCCCTATGTTCAATGAACTGAACCCAAGCATTGTGCGACCAGAGATTGCCGCAGCACAGTTCGAGTTGAAACCAGTAATGTTTCAAATGTTGCAAACAGTAGGGCAGTTTGGTGGACTACTTGCTGAAGATCCACACATGCACCTACAATTATTCATGGAAATAAGCGACAGTTTCAAGATACCAGGGGTGACAGACGATGCTTTGAGGCTGAAATTGTTTCCATATTCCCTGAGAGACAAAGCTAGAGCATGGCTGAACTCTCTACCTTCGGGTAGTGTAACAACATGGCAGTAACTTACGGAAAGATTTTTAATGAAACATTTTCCTCCTACAAGAAATGCTAGGTTAAGAAACTAAATTACTTCTTTTCATCAACTAGAAGAAGAATCATTGTACGAGGCATGGGAAAGATTTAAGGAGTTGTTAAGAAGATGCCCACATCACGGAATCCCACGCTGCATTCAAATGGAAACATTTTACAATGGGTTAAATGCACACACACGAATGATAGTTGATGCTTAAGCAAATGGTGCATTATTGGCTAAAACATACAATGAAGCTTATGAATTAATTGAGAGAATTGCCAATAACAACTATCAATGGCCTACAACAAGACTTCCAAGCAGAAGAAGGGTGGCTGGAGTGTTTGAGTTAGACCTAATAACTTCACTTTCAGCCCAAGTATCATCCATGTCCAACATGTTGAAAACACTGAGTATGCAGCAGCATAGCGGGCAGACGGCTGAGCAACCAAACCAGTCTAATGTAAGTCAGGTACAAGATGTGTGTTGTGTCTACTGTGGTGAAGGACACTCTTTTGAGGATTGTGTTCACAATCCAGCATCAGTGTGCTACATGGGGAACCAGAACAGAGGCAATGGTTTACAGTCAAATTCTTACAATCCTACTTGGCGGCAGCATCCCAACTTTTCTTGGAGAGACCAGGGGATGCAGAACAGCTAAGGTATGAACCAGAGGCCAATGTTCCAGCAACAGCAGTACCCCCAGCAGCAGTACCCCCAGCAGCAACAACAACTTCAGCAAAGGCCTCAACAACAACAACCACCACATTCAAATTCATTAGAAAATATGATGAGAGATTTTATGGCAAGAACGGAGACAACCATTCAAGGCTTGACATCCACTGTACGAAACCTTGAAACCCAGATGGAGCAGTTGGCCCAAGAATTGAAAAATAGACCACAAGGGTCACTCCCGAGTGACACTGAGAATCCAAGAAGAGAAGGAAAGGAACATTGCAAAGCGGTAACGTTAAGGAGTGGAAAAGTACTGGAAGAACCAACAATCAAACTTGGAGCAGTGGAGAAATCCAGCGAGCCCAGTAAGGAAGATAAAGAAGAAGAAATTCCAGTAGCTGAACCAGCCAAAGCAGAGACCGATGCTGTAGCATCGCAATTGCCGCAACAAAGCAAAGTTCTAGAAAGCAAACCAGTACAACAGAAGATGCCATTTCCGCAGAGGTTTGCTAAAAAGAAACAGGATGAGCAGTTCAAGAAGTTTCTGGATATTTTGAAACAACTGCATATCAACATTCCTTTGGTCGAAGCCATAGAACAAATGCCCAACTACTCTAAGTTCATGAAAGATATTCTTACAAAGAAAAGGAGGTTGGGTGAGTATGAAATTGTTGCACTAACCAAAGAATGTAGTTTCTTTTTGCAGGATAAGCTGCCCCCCAAAATGAAAGATCCGGGGAGCTTCAACATTCCTTGTTCTATTGGAGATTCGTATTGTGGCATGGCAATATGCGATCTTGGCACCAGCATCAACCTAATGCCCATGTCAGTCTTTAAACAGTTGGACATTGGCAAGGTGAGACCTACAACAGTAACGTTGCAACTAGCGGACAGGTCTATAGCCCATCCGAATGGGAAAATTGAGGATGTCCTAGTAAGAGTGGATAGATTTATTGTTCCAGCTGACTTTATTGTTTTGGATTATGAAACAGATAGCGAAGTTCCTATTATTTTGGGGAGACCTTTCCTTGCTACGGGAAGGACTCTCATTGATGTCCAAAAGGGGGAACTCACCATGAGAGTTCAAGATGATAAAGTCACAATCAATGTGTTCAAGGCCATGAAATTTCATGATGAAGGTGAGGATTGTTTTCAAATATCTACCATTGATTCTTTGACAAAGGAAGATGAAGAGCGGAAGAAATATGGAGATGATGCACTGGAAAGAGTGTTGATGGAGGAAATATTGCATGACGATGGCAATGAGGAAGAAGAAGAATATTCAGCTTGGTTAGAAGCAAATTCCCAAGGTTTCAAATTCAGAGCTCAATTTGAATCCTTGGACTTATCTTCTTGGGAAATCAAAGTAACAAAACCTTCTGTGGAAGAGCCACCCGAGCTGGAACTTAAGACATTGCCGCAGCATTTGAA
This sequence comes from Asclepias syriaca, assembly GCA_027405835.1. Taxonomy (NCBI): domain Eukaryota; kingdom Viridiplantae; phylum Streptophyta; class Magnoliopsida; order Gentianales; family Apocynaceae; genus Asclepias; species Asclepias syriaca. The sequence continues at coordinate 14,592,918 of CM049932.1, forward strand.
GTATGGATTTTTGGGAGCAGACTCAACTCTGCTTGTGATTATTTTAGTATTACTGGATGCTGAACAAGAAGAAAAATTGCTTGGAGTTCTAAAGCAGCATAAGAGAGCTATGGGTTGGACCATAGCTGACATAAAAGGTATAAGTCCAACCTTATGCATGCATAAAATTATTTTGGAAGAAGATTCCAAAAATTCAATTGAGGGGAAGAGAAGATTAAACCCTATTATGAAGGAAGTGGTAAAGGAGCAAATTATTAAGTAGTTGGATTTTGGCATAATTTATCCTATCTCTGACAGTTCTTGGCCAAGTCCTATATAGTGTGTGCCCAAGAAAGGGGGATTACAGTGGTGAAAAATGAAGACAATGAATTAATTCCCACCAGAACTGTTACGGGATGGAGAATTTGCATTGACTATAGAAAGCTCACAAAGCCACACAGAAATATCACTTCCCACTGCCCTTCATTGATCAAATGTCGGATAGGTTAGCTGGACGTGATTATTATTATTTTCTGGATGGTTATTCTGGTTACAACCAGATTGCTGTAGCACTAGGGGACCAGGACGAAACAACTTTCACTTGTCCCTATGGTACATTTGCATTTAGAAGAATGTCGTTCGGATTATGCAATGCTCCAACAACGTTCCAATGCTGTATGATGGCCATTTTCACGGATATGGTAGAGCAGTACTTAGAAGTTTTCATGGATGACTTCTCCATATTTGGGGATTATTTTGAAGAATGTTTAGAGAATTTGGCCAAGGTGCTTAAACGTTGCGAGGACACCAACTTAGTCCTCAACTGGGAGAAGTGTCACTTTATGGTTCGAGAAGGTATTGTGTTGGGTCATTGGATCTCGAAGAAAGGCCTTGAAGTGGACCGAGCAAAGATAGAGGTGATTGAGAAACTACCAACCCCTACGACCGTAAAGCACATTAGAAGTTTTTTAGGACATGCAGGCTTCTATCGAAGATTCATCAAAGATTTTTCAAAGGTATCTGATATGCATAAATCATATCACATTTTTAGCATGTTTTTAGGCATGCTTTAGGGTGAAATTGAGGGCAAATCGGTCTTAATTGTTTATTATTAACTCAATTTCACAATTTTTGTGATTTTGGAAGTGTCAGGTGAAAAGTAGAAGAAAATGGCAAATTTTGGGGCAAAAATGCAATTTTTCAGAAGTTCAGACTTCGGGGAGGGCGTCCCGAATCAGGACGGCCATCCTGACCTGGTCAATAGGCCAGGACGGGCATCCAGGACTCGGGACGGCAGTCCTAATCTGGTCAACAGTCCAGGACGGGCGTCCCGAGCTGCAATTCCAAGTCCCACATCAATTTTTTGATGAAAAATCACTCCAGAAAGCTGCTATAAATACCCCACGCCTTCCTCAGTTGAAATCATTCCTCTCCACTCAATCTGAGTCATTTAGTGACTTCTAGTGTACATATTTCGAGTACACAAGTCACTTAGAGACTCCGGTTCAACATAAGTTTTCTTCTATTTTTAGTTAGTGTATTCGTCTTCTTAGTTTCTGAGAATTGGTCTAAGAACTTAAGCTTCGATAGATAGGTTCGTTTCTGGTATTCATAGAATACCCAGGATTTCGTTAGGAGATCCTAAGAGGGCTCTAGGCGTTCGAAGAGTCAGTCCACAGGGCTGGGCTTAACCTGGGTATTAAGGTAAAGTCCAGCTACTAGGCTGAGGAAGCGTCCTCCGAAGGTTCTGTCGAGCAGAGTCGGGTCGAGCAGTACGACATATACAAGCAGTTACTCCATCGGCGAGACTAAGTAAAGGGTAATTTCTTTATGGCATAAGTCCCCCTGACCCTCTCTTTATATGTTTGTATTGTGTTTGTCCAAAGATTTATTATGAATATGAGATTATGATTTCTATGAATATTTGGTTTATATGTTGAAGTTCTTATGATTTTCTGGAAATGCCCACCTGCTTAATATTCATTATGTCTGCATGTCTAATGTAGTTTCTTTTAAACTAAAATTAGGGTTATAGACAATTCCTAACCACGATCTATTCATAACCAATTTAGTTTAACAGGCATCAATTAGTATTGGTGTCTGCCATATTAGATAAAATAACCTGTGGAACACCCTGTTTGTTAGAGTAGTCTAAGTAGGCTGAGTAGAGCGTTTATGCCGGCGGTTAGGGGCGAGCGGCATGATCCCCGAAGTGACATAGGGCTTTCATGGATGTCTTTAGCTCGAACCGTGAGTAGGGTCGTTTACCTTGGCGATGGGGCGGTTTATTAGAGACTCAGATGTGGTACACCTTTAGAATCAGAACATAGTTTCAATCCAGGCCAAGACATGTCTAAAACACTCGAAGATAGGTCAATCAACATATAGGAACAGTATAACATAGAATCAGGACCTTATCTATAAAACACTTGTAGGCTTAAATAGACTTAAACCTAGTGGAGAATGAATCACCCTCTCATCAAAGTTGTTGATGACGATTGTATAACTGAATCATAAGATAAGAGTTAGGATAAAAGGCTAGTTACTACTAAGCCGTTACCACTTCCCTGGGAGTACGATCTTTAACTTAATAAAATCGTAGATACTTTCCAACAGACTAGCTACACGATAGGTACTCTGCCTTAGGTTCTGACTGATTAAGTGACACTATAAAGACTAAATGTGACAATTAGTCAATCCCAGTCCTTAATTACTCATAATCAACCTAGGGTAAATCAACACCTATTTAGCATATCAGTCGGTAACGCATCAGATTTTTGGCGCCGTTGCCGGGGAAATATCATAATGAACTTAGGATTCCTGATCAAAATTCTAGAGAATTATGATAGGTAACGGTAGTAACCTAGACTTTAGACCTACACTTATCTTATGCTAGTTAGACAATCACTTTCCGAAATATAGGGTTATCATAACTAACTAATTTTAGATATTATATAAAATTAAGACATTTTGGATAATCAAATTTTAGAAAATTATTCTGAAACCATATTGAGGAAATTTAACTGCTTTCTAAATAAAATATAAAATGAAAAAAAAAATTTAAAAATTTAAAAACCGAAAAAAGATTGTATTTTTCTTGCTCAATGGTAAGTTGTTCTTTTTCCAATCTCTTGTACTATTTGTTTTTTTCATAGTTGAACATTTGTTTTCTTTCAATTTTTTTTCTCTCTTTTCTTTTCTTCTATAAAATGTTTCTGAAAAATATTATTTTCCAGAAGATAAAAGAAATAAACTTTTTGTGTTTACAGTTTTTGTGTTTGTTTGTTTTTATTTAATTTCGAAAAAAAATAAAAATGGAAATGAGGAAAGAATATTTTTCTTTTGAGCTGTCAATTTTTGCTTAGGTTTTAAGAAATATCATTCTATGTCGGTATTGATTGAATCCTTTTCTTTTTCTTCCTGTGAAAACATTTACATCATAGTAGTCGCAGAACACTTTTCAAAATGGCCTGAACCACAGGCATTACCTACTAATGATGTTAAAGTCATGTGCAGATTCTATGAGAAGTGTTTTCCAGATTCAGAGTGCCAATGTCTTAGGAAGAAACGTTCAGTCTGTGTATCAAATATGTGAAGTCTGCCAAGTACTTCACTTTAGCGGGAATTGCTATGTGAATGGAATACTGACCATTCCAACAGAGGTAGGAGTAGGTTACTGCAGAATGCTACTCCAATGGGAGACGCATACAATCCCAGCTGGAGAAATCATACGGGATTTAGCTGAGGAATAATTCGGAAGCTGGAAACTTTCAGAAGATACCACCACAGCAAAACCCCTACCCGCAGAATCAACAGATGAGATACTAGCAACAATTAAAGCCAGACCAGTGCAAGCAAGTGATCTACCAAGTGATATCGAATGGTCGAGGGATATAGAGGAATTTGGCGTTGTATCAGGAGCATAGCAATGGAGGAGCTTGCATCCCCTGCATACCAATCACCTGTGAGAAACTTCCCCGAGGAAGTTTCAAATACTTGGGCCCAGATCTACACCACTGGAGCCTCCTACCACCACGGCTTCACCAAAGCTTCAGGTATCTTTTCTGCCAAAATTGCATGCAATACCTTTACTGACACTGGCAGGTAGGCACACCAATCCAAAGAAGTCTCATTCCTAGACACGTTCCTTCTGGACACGTTGCTACGATTACGAGAAACTTTGCAAATGATTCGAGGAAACAGTCCTTGGGGCTTGAGTCATTCATCAAATGGAAAGGCCACTACCTAGAGCTCGACAATGAAGGATCGGAGCTGACGTCATCCATTCCAGTATCTAGAGCTTACAGAGTCAAGAGCGCCTCAGCAATAGCACATGGCAAAGGTGAAGAGCCAATTGACAGCCCAGAGAAAACCCTTCTGCTCGAGGCAAGAAGGGAGTTTTTCTAATCTTAATCTTCCTCTACTTTGTGTTCTTTTAAATTTTTATCTTCATTTTATGTTTTGTTATTTCTATTACCTTCCTGTTTTGATTTCTTTTATTGCTTTATTTTCCTTCCTACCCATAGTTATTCGAATAAGTGTGGGGTAAGAGTCTTTTCTATTTTTGTTTCTGTTTATTGTTTTCAAATAAGTGTGGGGTAGTTTAGATATGCATGAACACTGAGGACAGTGTCAGACTTAAGTGTGGGGTAGCAGTGCACGGTACACTGTAGTAGTTTGAGAAAATTTTTGCATGATTTTGCTTATTTTCCCGTATTTTCACACCCTTCCAAAATTTTTCAAAATTTTTCATTCTTACAGACTTCTAAATGCAGTATGATTGGTAAAACATTGCTGATGTCTATGATATTTAGGTAGAATGTTATGGTTAGTAGGAGACAATATGATGACTATTTTGAACTTATTGATTAGGAATAGGGAATTCCTGATAACTGAGCACAACTTAGTCTGGATTAGAGACCTCAGCCATTTATCTTTTCAAGACTTAACTAGATAAGATCAGACCAGTTGTGGATGTATTGACAATTAGAGTGACTAGATGAGACTCTGAGCTAAAAGTGAAAAGAAACAAAAGAAAGTTAATTAAATAGGGTAGTCTGCCAGCGGCCTTTGCTACTCGAGCACCACTCCTTAGGGGAACTTAAAGCCTGATGCCCTAAGGTCATGTAGGTCTGGGAGTCATCGGAGTGGGACTCGCTACATGGGTAGTTGAAGTTGACGTGTTCAAAGTAGACTCAAAATACCCTGAATCTATAAAAGAAAGAAAATCAATAAAACGCTAAATAATTAAGAATCCGATCACCAAAGCTCAGAACTCTGAAAGTTGTCTATTGTTAGTATGTCTAGTGACGGGTCGAAGAGTTATCTGGTAGTAGTTAAGACGAGAGTATATCGTGTTGACTATCTAATCTAGACTCGTACACACACCACACATCAGGAAGACCTTGTGACTGAGAGAAGAGTTCAATCTAGTTGTTAAGTTGTTAACTGCTTGATTATAACAATCTACTAAAGACATTTGAGACCTTGTCATAGCAACCTAACTAGTCAGACCTGTGTTAAGAATTGTCTGAATAATTTTTGGAATAAAAACATGACTAGGAATTTAAGTGACTGCACCTATGATTTAAAATCACTAACTTCAGGTAGACTTTGCTTGAGGACAAGCAAAAAGCTAAGTGTGGGGTTATCTGATATGCATAAATCATATCACATTTTTAGCATATTTTTAGGCATGATTTAGGGTGAAATTGAGGGCAAATCGGTCTAAATTACTTATTATTAACTCAATTTCAGAGTTTTTGTGATTTTAGAAGTGTCAGGTGAAAAGTAGAAGAAAATGGCAAATTTCGGGGCAAAAACGCAAATTTTCAGAAGTTCGGACTTCGGGTAGGGCGTCCCGAATCAGGACGGGTGTCCTGACCTGGTCAACAGTCCAAGACGGGCATCCCAATCCAGGACGGGCGTCTCGAGCTGCAATTCCAAGTCCCACATCGAATTTTTGATGAAAAATCACTCCAGAAAGCTGATATAAATACCCCAGGCCTTCCTCAGTTGAAATAATTCCTCTCCACTCAATCTGAGTCATTTAGTAACTTCTAGTGTACATCTTTCGAGTACACAAGTCACTTAGAGACTCGGGTTCAACATAAGTTTTCTTCTATTTTTAGTTAGTGTTTTCGTCTTCTTAGTTTCTGAGAATTTGTCTCATAACTTAGGCTTCGATAGATAGGTTCGTTTTTGGTATTCATAGAATACCCAGGATTTCGTTAGGAGATCCTAAGAGGGCTCTTGGCATTCGAAGAATTAGTCCACAGGGCTGGGCTTAAGCTGGGTATTAAGGTAAAGTCCAGCTACTAGGCTGAGGAAGCGTCCTCCGAAGGTTCTGTCGTGCAGAGTCGGGTCGAGCAGTACGACATATACAAGCAGTTACTCCATCGGCGAGACTAAGTAAAGGGTGATTTCATTATGGCATCAGTCCCCCTGTCCCTCTCTTTTTATGTTTGTATTGTGTTTGTCCAAAGATTTATTATGAATATGAGATTATGATTTGTATGAATATTTGTTTTATATGTTGAAGTTCTTACAATTTTCCGGAAATGGCCACCTACTTAATATTCATTATGTCTGGATGTCTAATGTAGTTTCTTTTAAACTAAAATTAGGGTTATAGAAAATTCCTAACCACGGTCTATTCATAACCTGTTTAGTTTAATAGGCATCAATTAGTATTGGTGTCTGCCATATTAGATAAAATAACCTGTGGAACACCCTGTTTGTTAGAGTAGTCTAAGTAGGCTGAGTAGAGCGTTTATGCCTGCGGTTAGGGGCGAGTGGCATGATCCCCGAAGTGACATAGTGCTTTCATGGATGTCTTTAGCTCGAGCCGTGAGTAGGGCCGTTTACCTTGGCGATGGGGCGGTTTATTAGAGACTCGGATGTGGTACACCTTTAGACTCAGAACATAGTTGCAATCCAGGCCAAGACATGTCTAAAACACTCGAAGATAGGTCAATCAACATATAGGAACAGTATAACATAGAATCAGGACCTTTTCTATAAAACACTTGTAGGCTTAAATAGACTTAAACCTAGTGGAGAATGAATCACCCTCTCATCAAAGTTATTGATGACGATTGCATAACTGAATCATAAGATAAGAGTTAGGATAAAAGGCTAGTTACTACTAAGCCGTTACCACTTCCCTGGGAGTACGATCTTTAACTTAATAAAATCGTAGATACTTTCCAACAGACTAGCTACACGATAGGTATTCTGCCTTAGGTTCTGACTGATTAAGTGACACTATAAAGACTAAACGTGACAATTAGTCAATCCCAGTCCTTAATTACTCATAATCAACATAGGGTAAATCAACACCTATTTAGCATATCAGTCGGGAATGCATCAGTATCCAAGCCCTTATGTAAGTTATTAGAAAAAGATAATGTGTTTTCTTTTGATGCAGCCTGTGCCGCAGCATTCGAGGAGCTTAAGCAGAAGCTAATCTCAGGCCCCAATATCATAGCACCGGAATGGAGTCTGCCATTTGAACTAATGTGTGATGCTAGTGACTATGCAGTTGGTGCAGTTTTGGGGCAGCGGTGAAATAAAATGTTTCATTCCATCTATTACGCTAGCAAGACACTCACTGAGGCTCAGGTAAATTACACTGTTACTGAAAAAGAGTTGCTTGCTGTTGTATTTGCCTTTGATAAATTTAGGTCCTATTTGGTGGGCACGAAAGTGATAGTCTACACCGATCATTATGCCATCAAATATTTAATTTCAAAGAAGGACTCTAAACTAAGGCTCATTAGATGGATTCTACTCCTACAAGAATTTGATGTGGAAATCAAGGACAATAAAGGAGTAGAAAATCAAGTAGCCGACCATCTATCTTGATTGGAACAACAAGAGGGATTTCAAATCCCCATTAATGAACATTTTCCAGATGAACAATTGCTGGAAATTCAAGAAAATATGAAAATGCCATGGTATGCTGACTTTGCAAACTATTTAGCCAATGGTGAAATGCCGCCGGATTTCTCGTATCAAGAAAGGAAGAAGTTCCTCCATGATGTAAAGAGTTATTTTTGGGAGGAACCCTTTTTTTTTCAAACAATGTAAAGGCCAAATGATTCGGAGATGTGTAAACGACGATGAAATTGAGGATATCATGTTTCAATGTCACAACTCACCTTGTGGATGACATTTTGGAGGGTCAAGAACTGCAGCAAAGGTGCTACAATCTGGTTTCCTTTGGCCTTCATTATTTAAGGATTGCTATGAGTTTGTGGCAAAGTGTGATCGCTGCCAAAGGGTAGGAAACATCTCACGGAGAAAAGAAATGCCTCTTACCAACATTTTGGAAGTTGAACTTTTTGATGTTTGGGGTATTGACTTCATGGGACCTTTTCCCCCTTCTTTCGAAAAATCGTACATCTTAATGGCAGTGGATTATGTATCAAAGTGGGTAGAACCAGCAGCATTCCCCACTAATGATTCCAAAGTCTTGATGAACTTTCTAAGGAAAAATATTTTCACACGATTTGGAACTCCACAAGCAATTATTAGTGATGAAGGATCTCACTTTGTTAACAGGTGGCTAAGTGTTATGTTAGCCAAATATAATGTTCGTCACAAGATTGCTCTACCCTATCATCCTCAAACCAACGGGCAAGTGGAATTGTCCAATCGGATCATTAAAGGTATACTTGAGAAGGTGGTTAACCCTAATAGAAAAGATTGGTCAAAAAGGTTAGATGATGCTCTATGGGCTTATAGAACAGCTTTCAAAACTTCAATTGGAATGTCTCCTTATAGACTTGTTTTCGGGAAAGCTTGCCATCTACCAGTGGAATTAGAGCACAAGGCATACTGGGTATTACAGCATCTTAATTTGGACATGAATGCTGCCAGAGACAAGAGAATGCTGCGGCTTTCGGAATTGGATGAACTGAGATTATTTTCGTATGAAAATGCCAAGTTGTACAAGGAAAAAACTAAGAAATGGCATGACAAACACATCCAAGCAAGGAACTTTGAAATTGGACAACAAGTTCTAATATTTAATTCAAGGTTGAAATTATTTTTGGGCAAATTAAAATCGAGATGGACAGGGCCATTCACAATTGAACAGATATATCCTTATGGAGTGGTCTTGGTCACGGGTAAAAATGGTGTCAAATTTAAGGTTAACGGGCACCGATTGAAACTTTATCCGGACGGTGACGTCGAGCAAAATATCTCACCTCTATCATTGGTCGCGGATGAGTAATTAAATAGACCCGACATAAGTACAAAAATTTCAAAGTGAACACTTTCCAATTTGATTTTATTTTTATTTCCGTACTTTCATTTTTTTTTGGCAATGGCGGTTATTGTTGGTAACCGGCCACAGTTTTTTTTTCTTTTTTTAATATATTTTCTTTGTTTTTATTATTATTTTTATTCAGCATTACTTACATAATTCTTTTTGTAAGTAAGAACATCAGGGTACAATAGCATTTATGAGGCGAGTTGACTATGGGTAACGTGGATGGGTCAACTTCATCAGGCGGCGTCAGACGTTGGGAAAAGACGCGTCAAGAATTAAAGCAACCCCCTAGTCTGCGGAAAAGACCACTCAGACACAATCAGTACATGGGAAGGTGAGACATTTTCTTTTCTTCTTTAAATTTTTGGTTTGAATATAGAAAAAGAAAAACCATATGGAAAACCAAAGGGACACATCCATTTCCAAAACATCTCTATAAGTAAAGGAGTGGGGAATTAAAAGATTTTTAACTACTGCACTTGAAGTCCTACCCCTTTAGTGATATCTCCCCAAAACTTAAATTCTCCTACATTTCCATCCGACCGCCAAGAACAGAAGGTAAGCAAGGTGTAATTTTCAGAATCGTCTTTTCGGAACCCTACGAAACAAGGTATGTTCTCGACTCTACACTTTCTTTCTGTGGGACTACATCATTCCTCTTCATTTAAGTCTATTTCTGAGCAGTACTTCGTTAAATTTCTGGAAGAATCAGATTTAAAATTTTTTGAAATTAGGGTTACATTTGCTATTTTTGTAACCGTCTGTGAAATATGTTCTTGGGACAGTACATTCTGTTAGAAATGGGGGTGCGTTGAACCTACTGAAAGTTTTGGAAAGCAAATTTCAGTTTCGTTTTGTTTCTTTTGTTGTGATAAGTTGAGTCCCAAGTATTTTCATTTGAGGAAAAATCATGACGGTCATGGTTGCTTGAAATTTGGGATTTTTCTATTTTAGCTACGGCTTATGTACGTGATTGTTCTTACACTTGTTTTTTTCAGATGCCTCGACTTAAGCAAGTGGCACAAAAATGTTAGGTACCGAAAAACGAAATGTAACCAAGAGAGATATAAACAGAGTTATAAACAGAGTTAAAAAGAATTCCACTATAAAAACATAGTTTACAAAAAAAAACTCTAACTCGGAGGAGGAGCTATACTCGACTCAACTCTCTCTTTTCTCTCACAAAGCACTCTCTTGTTTTTCCTGCTTCTCTTCTTTCTGCTTGCAATAATGCAAGCCTTTTATAGAGATTTAGTAGTGTAAAATCTGTCCACCTTTGTCAACAAAAGGTGGCTGCTTTATTTTCTCCTTTTGGAGGTCTTCAAAAGCTGCATGTCAAAAGAAAAAAAACTGTTGTTTTCTTCTCCCCCTGCACGCCATTCTTCAACAAGGGCTGCATGCAGTTTTCTTCTTTCCCTGCACGCCATTCTTCAACAAGGGCTGCATACAGTTTTCTTCTTCCTTTTTGGTGAGTGGGTAGGACCCATCAAATCTCCCCCTCCTACCCATTTGGGAGGAGAATGAAAATGACATTAATTAATCGATGTTCACTCCAGCTATGTCTCTACATAGCTCAAGCTTGTCCCGTGTAACCACCTTCGTCAACATATCTGCGGGATTCTCTGAGGTATGAATCTTCACCAACTTCAAGAGTTGTTGCTCCATCACTTCGCGTATCCAGTGATAGCGAATATCAATATGTTTTGTCCGGGAATGATACATTGAATTCTTGCTCAAATCTAGAGCACTCTGACTATCACAATGTACCAAGTACTCTTCCTGATTGACTCCCAGTTCTTGGAGAAACCGCTTCACCCATAACATCTCCTTTCCAGCTTCCGCTGCGGCAATGTACTCTGCCTCAGTTGTAGATAAAGCAACACACTTTTGTAACTTGGACTGCCATGAAATAGATCCTCCTGCAAAAGTGAAAAGAAATCCTGATGTAGACTTTCTACCAACAAGATCGCCGACCATATCGGAATCCGTATAGCCTTCCATAACTGGTTTAGCTCCCCCATAGCACAAACACATCTTCGATGTACCTTTTAGATATCTCAGAATCCACTTGACGGCTTCCCAGTGTTCCTTTCCAGGATTGGAAAGAAATCTGCTTACAACGCCTACAGCGTAGGCGATATCAGGTCTAGTACAGACCATAGCATACATCAAGCTCCCTACAGCTGATGAGTACGGGATCTCCGCCATTTCCTCAATCTCCTTCTTCGTGGTCGGACACGAGTGTTTGCTAAGCTTGAAGTGGTTAGCTAATGGAGTACTTGCTGGCTTTGCATGTTCCATGTTGAATCGTTTGATCACACGTTCAACATACTTCTGTTGTGTCAACCACAACTTCTTGGCTTTCCGGTCACGAACAATCTTCATGCCGAGAATCTGTTCTGCAGGGCCCAAGTCCTTCATTTCAAAGAACTTTGATAACTCCATCTTCAGTTTGCTAATCATAGCTTTGTTTTGACCTACAATCAACATGTCATCGACATAAAGAAGTAAGATAACAAAACCTCCATCTGGGAATTTCTGAATATACACGCACTGGTCTGCCTCGGTTCTCTTGTACCCTTGACCCATCATGAATGAGTCAAACTTCTTGTACCATTGCCTCGGGGCTTGCTTAAGGCCATAGAGACTCTTTTGCAGCTTGCAGACTAAGTGCTCCTTCCCCTGAACTTTGAAGCCTTCAGGTTGTTCCATGTATATTTCCTCATCCAGATTCCCGTGAAGAAACGCTGTCTTCACATCCATTTGCTCAAGTTCGAGGTCCATGCTGGCTACCAATCCAAGTATTACTCGGATTGAGGTCATCTTCACAACCGGTGAAAATATCTCGTCAAAGTCGATACCTTTCTTCTGTTCGAACCCTTTGACAACAAGCCGAGCCTTGTACCTAGCTAGATTCCCTCCATTGTTTTGCTTTAACTTGAACAACCATCTGTTCCTTAGAGCTCTCTTGCCATTAGGAAGTTTCACCAACTCATAGGTTTGATTCTTTTGGAGAGAACTCATCTCTTCTTGCATAGCCTGCAACCACTGCTTCTTCTCCTTATGAGTTTGAACTTCATTGAAACTTTCTGGTTCCCCATCTTCGGTGAGCATTATATACTCAGAACTTGGATACCTGCTGGATTTGTGATGATACGGCCATACCTTGAGGTTCTTGGCCTATCTTCTTCAAACGGAGGAGTATCCTCGACATTTGGAGGGGATTGAAGCTCCCCCCGCTCAATATCCTCTTCGAAAGTTTCATTCTGAGTCTCTTCAGTATCATCAGGAACTTGTGGCGGTGTAGGATCTGGAACAATGTCTCTTACACTCGATTCTCCAGATTGTGATGGTTTTTCAGAACAAGGGTCCTGATGTATCTGGTTCTCTTGGAACACAACGTCCCTGCTTCTGATGATCTTCTTTGCTACTGGATCCCATAGCCTGTATCCAAACTCTTCATCTCCATAGCCAACAAAGATACATGGAGTGGACTTGACATCTAGCTTCTGTCTTTGCTCTTTGGATACATGTGCAAATGCCTTGCACCCGAATACTCTCAGATGAGAATATGACACCTTCTTTCGTGACCAAATCTTCTCCGGAACATTAAAGTTCAATGGTACTGAAGGTGATCTGTTGATCAGGTAGCACGCCGCTAGAACAGCTTCTCCCCAGAATGGCTTTGGTAATTTAGCCATACTGATCATGCATCTAACTTTCTCCACAATGGTCCGGTTCATCCTCTCGGCTACCATTATGTTGTGGGTACGTGGGACTGTCTTCTCATGTCGAATGCCGCGATTCGAGCAATATGCCTTGAAGTCATTTGAAGTATACTCGCCTCCATTGTCAGATCGGAGGCACTTCAGCTTCTTCCCTGTTTCCCTTTCCACCATCACATGGAAATGTTTGAAATACTCAAGAACTTGGTCCTTGGTTTTCAACAAGTATATCCACCTTCCTGAAGCATCATCAATAAAAGTTAGAAAATACCTGTTTCCGCCTAAGGACTCTTCTTCAATGGGTCCGCATACGTCAGAGTGTACCAGGCTCAACACTTCTGATCTTCTTCCCTTCCTGTATGACTTGAACGAGACTCGATGTTGTTTGCCGAAAAGGCAGTGTTCACAAGGATTAAGAGAAACTTCCTTGTCTACATTGATAAGGTTTTTCTTGCTCAGGATGTCTAAACCTTTCTCCCCAATGTGTCCGAGTCTCTTGTGCCATAGATTTGGGACCCTTTATCTTCAACTGCATTAAGACTATGAATACTAACCTTGAGATTAGTTTTGTATAGCGTGTCACAAAGGTGACCACGTCCAACAACTAAAGAACCTTTAGTTAACTTCCACATGCCATGTCCGAAGTATTGTTCATAGCCCTCCTGATCAAGAACAGATCCTGATATAAGATTGAGCCGTAGGTCGGGGATGTGTCGAACGCCCTTTAGCTCAAAAGTGCATCCAACCTCCGTCTTCACAAGTATAGTCCCGACCCCAACAATCTTTGAGCAGCTGGTGTTCCCCATCTTCACGGTACCAAAATCTCCAGATTGATACGTGGTAAATAATTCTTCATGTGAAGTAGCATGATGAGAGGATCCTGTATCCACCACCCATTCACCTTCGCCGTTTCCAGCGTGGAGGCATTCTTCTATGCTGTTGGAAAGAAGAGCTACTTCGTGTGAAATAGTGACCAAAGTATCACCATTTTCATTCTTCTTACTGGAGCTGTTTTGACCTTGTTCTCTTTTTATCTTCCAGCAGTCGATTTTCTTGTGACCTGGAATTCCACAGTGATAGCACTTGAAATTACCTTTGTTTGAATTCTTACCATTTCCAGAATTGCCATGATCTTGAGACTTGCCTTTGCCTCGACCTCGACCTCGACCTCGACTTTGACTCCTTCCTCGTTGGTCATATCCTTTGTTCTCTGTGACAAAAAGCATGTGGGTGGTCGGGTTCAGTTTCTTTCCTCCTTGCCTCTTCACTGTACAAAGCACCCTTGACAATGTTCATACTCAGTTTGCCGACTGCTGAGTTGCTGAGTGTGACAACTAGTGTTTCCCAGTTGTCCGGGAGTGTACCAAGAAGTAAAATGGTCTGCATTTCATCATCTAAAAGCATATCACATGAAATAAGTTGGTTTACCAAGTTCTGGAATGCACTTGTATGCTCTGCTACTGATCCTCCTTTCTTGAGTTGTAGCTTCACCAATCTCCTCATGAGGAGACATTTGTTCTGTGCTGTCTTTGACTGGTATATCTCCTCCAGTTTCTTCCAGAGCTTGTGAGCATTTGTCTCCTGAGAAATTTCTGGGAGAATGCTATGATCGACCCACTGCCTGATCTGAGCGGCAGCCTTCCGATTCATCTTTATCCAATCGGCTTCCTTTATTTCATTTGGCTTCTTCCCTTCATCTTCTAAAGGGTCGTGCAAGTCTTTGCAGTATAGAAGATCCTCCATCAATGGTTTCCAGATGGAATAATTTGATGATGATAATCTCATTATTGAGCTAGTTCATAAACTCGACTCTTCTGAGGTCATTTCTTTAAACGGTATTTTAGAGTCCGAATTTCACAAAACGGACTGCGCGGCTGCGTCCGGAGCGGTTGATTTGGTTCTGCCTACGTGGCGGCTGAAAAGGCACTGCTGACGTGGCACTGCTGATGTGCACTGCTGACGTGGCGCTGATGACGTGGCGCTGACTGGGCAGCCTACTGGGCGCGGAGGTGGCGCTGACTGGGTAGCCTACTGGGCATCTGACGTGGCGATGACTGGACAGCCTATTGGGCGCTGACGTGGTGCTGACTGAGCAGCCTACTGGGCAGCTGGCTTCTGCTGACGTGGCGGCTGACTTGACTGCCGGCGCTGATGTCACGCTGACATCAGGTCTTCTTCTCCGGCAACACAAAATTTACAGAAAATTTCGGACTTACCGTACGGGCTCGTCTAAGGTCGGATTTTAATTCCGTAAGATGTTCTGAACTCGTCTCGACGAGACGAAGCTTTCTGTGGTGTCAAAATGAAGTTCCGAGCACTTCAAATTTTGACAGTAATTTCCTCTTTCGCCTCCGGTACCGATAACTTTGCTCTGATACCACTTGTTAGGTACCGAAAAACGAAATGTAACCAAGAGAGATATAAACAGAGTTATAAACAGAGTTAAAAAGAATTCCACTATAAAAATATAGTTTACAAAAAAAAACTCTAACTCGGAGGAGGAGCTATACTCGACTCAACTCTCTCTTTTCTCTCACAAAGCAATCTCTTGTTTTTCCTGCTTCTCTTCTTTCTGCTTGCAATAATGCAAGCCTTTTATAGAGATTTAGTAGTGTAAAATCTGTCCACCTTTGTCAACAAAAGGTGGCTGCTTTATTTTCTCCTTTTGGAGGTCTTCAAAAGCTGCATGTCAAAAGAAAAAAAACTGTTGTTTTCTTCTCCCCCTGCACGCCATTCTTCAACAAGGGCTGCATGCAGTTTTCTTCTTTCCCTGCACGCCATTCTTCAACAAGGGCTGCATGCAGTTTTCTTCTTCCTTTTTGGTGAGTGGGTAGGACCCATCAAAAAATGTACCAAGGAACGCTTTGCATCCATGGATGTAGAGTCTCGATTCCAAGAGTTGTACAGCGAGAAATAGTCCCTACCTGATTTGGGTTTTGTACTGGACGGGGAATCTCCTTATCCCCTTCCCTCTGAGTGTCGTGATGTTATCCGAATCCTAGGATGGGAGAGATTCTGTAGTCAACGTCCTGAACCAGACTCTTCCATTGTGCGTGAATTCTATGCTAATTTGTAGCCAAACAACGTCTACTCGGTGTTCGTCAAAGAGAGGCACATCTCGTTAAATACGAAGGCCATCAACCAACTGTTTAGTTTAAACGACTAAATTAACGACGCTGATGATTTCTTCTCCTTCCTTGCGAACCTCAGTGACGAAACATGTGACAAGCTACTAAGAGAAGTAACAGTTCCAGGCACCCAATGGACCCTCTCAAAGCAAGGCAACAAGACCAGCCGCAGGGAATTTTTGACTGATGAAACGAAAGTCTGGTTCTATTTTATCAGACACTGCACACATCTTCTCTAAATGTTGAACGAATTGTCTTATTGGCTTGTATCATAAAAGGCCATCCCATTAATGTCGGAAAACTTGTTTGTGAACAAATTCGAGCTTGTGCTAATAAAAAGAGTGGGGAAATATTTTTCCCGACTTTGATTTGTATGCTTTGCAGGGCTGCTGGTGTGGTGGTAGCCATGGAAGACACAGATTATTATCCGCAGGGGACTATCTCTGCTTACGACTAAAGCAAGATACTCCCCACTGCAGCACCACAACCTCCGAGGGATAGCACCCAGACTCCTTCTACTCAAACTCCATTTTCGGCCACACCTGATGCTCCAGCAACTTCTTCAATGGATGCTCCGGCAATGACTGTGGCACAATTGTACGTACAACAGCAGTTGTACCGGCAGTATGCTAGAAACTAGGATGCTGCCCACTTTAAATCATTACCGTAGCAAAGACAACAATCTGAAGCACCCTGGCCGACTTTTCCACAACGGCTACTGCCCGATGACCCACACAACATGGATGACAACATCGATATTCTTTAAGGCACTCTCGGCACAATGGGAGTGGTTCTTTCTCTAAACTCCTTACTTTTGATTGCACCTCGTTTTGTAATATTAACCTGCTGAGCAGGGCCGAACAATTTGTTTTCTTTTCTTGTTTTTGCTTTTTGGATTATCTTGCTGCCTATTTTTCTTACTGTTTGTTTTGCAATGGGGACATTGCTTATCCTTCAGTTTGGGGGAGGGTGTCCCTTAGCTAAAAAGCTGAAATCTCTGTTTTTTAATTGCAGTTATAATGACATCTCCCTTTTCTACTATATCTGTATTGAGAATGTTAAGACTTATGTTGTAGCATTTTGATATGAATGAGTTAACATCTGAATGTGTTTCAATGGATGTATGGCTTAGCATAAAAGAGCTGATAGCATGAATGCGGTAGCATTTGCATGTGTTCCATTAAAAAATGGCTTAAGCAGGATTATGACAGACTTTAGGACTCGATTAATGATGAGTTCTTAAAGCTAAAGTATATTATTGTATGCCATGTACCATATTTTTTTAAAAATAATTAGGTATTAGTTGACTCTAAGTGAAACCTATTTTTACTCTCCATCTTTTACACAATAGTCTAGACTTAGACAATTTTCTTTATTCATAAAAAAAGAATTAGCTTGGTATGAAGAAACAAAATTTTTAGGTTCATTTATATACCCCTTGAGGCAAAATTATAGTAAACTCAGTAGCATTGAAATGATTAAGGCACATTTTTGAAACGATTGAGCCTTTCTAGCCTGACCATGATGCATTTATTTTTCCTAGTGAACCAAGTTGAGCTTAGCCTAATTTTTTGGACACCCACATCGAACAGATGAGCCACTTTTACCAAAATATTTGTTTGTATCCTTTCTTTGCCGCCTAAAAACTTAATCTAAGTCTGCTTAGAATATGTTTAAAAAAATAAGTTTGGGGGTGCAAGAAAGAGAAAAAAGAGAATTTTTGAGAAAAATCATAGAAATACTGTAGCAACAATGTTGCAACATCCTAGAAGGATGGTAGTAAAAAGTGAATGGGCGATAATGGTTCATTTAAATACTTGGAAAAGAAAGTCAAAATCTCTGACTACAAAGGTAAAAGAAAAAAAAATAAAGAGGAAAGTTCATTATTGAGGATGCCTATAAAAAATGTGACCAAATGATGAATTATTTGCTGGAGCAAAAATGAGAAAAAGGTAGACCCTCTACAGGAGAAATATATAAAAAATTACTTGCATTAAGTGTATTCTGGGCAGAGTGGGACTGAGTTCAAGCCCAATTTTTATCTATATTTATCATACCTTAGCCCCAGCCCACATTACAACCAAAGTAAGACCTTTTTGATCTTTGTTAATGAGTTTGCTACATTAGTGGAGAGTGGTATAATAAATTAAATTCTGGCAATACAAAATGTTATGCGTTTCGACTGATATGCTAAAATAGGTGTTATTTTACCCTATGTTGATTATGAGTAACTAAGGACTTAGACTGACTAATTGTCACATTTAGTCTCTATATTGTCACTTAATCAATCAGAACCTAAGGCAGAGTACCTATCGTGTAGCTAGTCTGTTGGAAAGTATCTACGATTTTAATTTAATCAATTATCGTACTCCCAAGGAAGTGGTAACGGCTTAGTAGTAACTATCCTCTTACCCTAAGTCTTATTTTATGATCCAGTTATGCAATCGTTCATCAAATTCTTTGATGAGAGGGTGATTCATTCTCCACTAGGTTCAAGTCTATTTAAGCCTAAAAGAGTGTTTTACAGATAATGTTCTGATTTTATGTTATACTGTTCCTACATGTTGATTGACCTATCTTCGAGTATTTTAGATATATCTTGATCTAGATTGCAATTATGTACTGATTCTACAGGTGTACCATATCTGAGTTACCTGATAAACCGCCCTACCTTAATGACGGCCCTACTCACAGTTCGAGCTAAAGGTATCCATGAAAGTCCTGTGTCACCCAGGAGATCATGCTGCTCGCCCTAACGCCGGAATAAACACACAAACTCAACCTACTTAGACTACTTTAACAAACATGGTGATGTATAGGTTATTTCATCTAATATGGCAAACATTAACACTTCTGACAGGAAGTCCTAAATTAATGTCTGTTAAACTAAACAGGTTATGATTAGACCGTGGTTAGGAGTTATCTATAACCATTCATCTAGTTTAAAAGAAACTATAGTAGACATGCAGTCATAATGATAGTTAAGCTGGTGACCATTTCCAAAAAAATATAAATAACTTCAACATGCAAAACACATATTCATACAATCATGGTTTAATATTCATAATAGTTATTTGGACGAACACAGGTCAAACATATAAAGAGAGGGACAAGGGGATCGATGCCATAAAGTATTCACCCTTTACGTAGTCCACTGATGGAGCAACTGCTTGTGTATGTTAGACTGCTCGACCCGACTCTACTTGACAGAACCTTCGGAGGACGCTTCCTCAGCCTAGTAGCTATGCTTTACCTTAATACCCAGCTTAAGCACAGCCCTGTTGACTGACTCTTCGAACACCTAGTGCCCTCTTAGGATCTCCTAACGAATTCCCGGTATTCTATGAATACAAAAAATGAACCTATCTAGTCGTATTCTAAGATCTGAGACAGACTCTTAGAAACGAAGAACACGAGACACTCTCTAAAACTATAAATATACCTATACTAAAACTTGAAATCACTAAGTGACTTGTATACTATAGAAAATTGTATACTTGAAGTCACTAAATGACTCAGATCTAGTGGAGAGGAATGATTTCAACTGAGGAAGGCCTGGGGTATTTATAGCAGGGGAACTGGGTGAATTTCTCTCAAAAATTCGATGTGGGACTTTGACTAGGCATTCGAGACGCCCGTCCTGGATCTAGGATGCTCGTCCAGGCCTGTTGACCAGGTCAGGACGGACGTCCCAAGTCCTGGACGCCCGTCCTGGGTTCTGGACGTCCATCCCGACTTTCAAACTTCTGAAAATCACGTTTTTACCCCAAAATTTGCCATTTTCTTGCAGTTTTCACCTGACACTTCCAAAATCACATAAATTGCGAAATCGAGTTAATAACAGTCAATTGATAATGATTTAACACCAATTTTGCCCTAAATTGTGCCTAAAAACATGCTAAAAAAGTGATATGATTTATGCATATCAAAATGTATCTTGGGATTATCAACTGCTGATTCATGAATGAAAGAAACCAATAAGCTGGACTATCCACACACACACTGGAGTAGAAATTCTTTGAGCTTGGGTTGGTTAATATTTTGCTAGTGGGTATGCATATTTCATTTTATCTTCGCTTTGCTGCAGCATTGCTCGGGACGAGCAATGGTTTAAGTTTGGGGGTGTGATAAATCTAAAATAATAGAGTTATTCCCATAAGCTTTGCCCACATTTGGCTTTTAAAATGACTGAATTTATTCAAAAATTGGGGTTAAAAAGCGTCTAGTTGATATTCATTCCCTTTTTAAGAAAAATGTGGTTTTAATGTCAATAAGTCAATTTAATTTAATTAATTTTCAAATGTTTGTTACGAGTTGCATTTATTATTATTTGGGGATTTAATTTGAATTGATTTATTGTAACAAGGGTAAAAAGGGAATGAGATTACCGATTTATTATTCAATTATTTTCAAAAATTATTATGTTTTAATTAATTAATTACGTGGCAGCTGTAGCTTGAAACCCGAAGAGAATCCTGCAGCATGGAGGAAAAAAGCAAAGAAATCAGAAGGCAGCTGGAATTAATTTTTGGATTATTCATTTTATTTGCTGAATATTATAAGAAAATTCCAGAAATATAGACAGATGGCGGAATGAGGCTGAATCTCGGGAGCAAGATGAGACACTATATATAATTGAAAAACCGAGAGAAGAAGGGATGAGACTTTTAGACTTTTGAAGAGGAGATTGGTTTTTATTCACAGTAGAATTTCGGCAGTAGAGTTTAGCATTTCTTTTTAGCATTAGATTAATTCTGTAGGGAAAAACCCGAGAGGAAGTAGGGTGACTTGCTGAGTATTAATCAGCTGGGTAAAAAGACGCTGCGTCATCAGTCAGAGGAGAATAACAGTGGGCAATCGTGATTAAACTGATTTGGGCAGTAGCGTGATCTCAGACCCGAGTAAGTCTCTGCCCATTCCTTCATTATTGTTCATTGTCTTGTATAAACTCTTACTTGAATGTTGGGTATGAGTTGAAGGAGAATTTATGGATTAATTAAACTTGTTTTGTTATAGAATTATTCACTATGACCTTAGGGGTATTTTATTACATTACTTTAATTCCTGAATTTCTTCATTCTCAGTACTGAATGTATATTTATAACCTGAAGTTGTTGTGGCATAGTTAAGTATGAACATGTTGATTATACTATTTTGAATACGATGATGTGTATATTGTAGCATTGTTCTCTATTTTTATGACTGATGCTTGTATGTGGCATGCTTGGTTTATTCATGTAATTACTTAAATAGATTTATCATAACTTGCGGTTACGACTGTCCAAGTTATGTACCGAAATAGTATCTGGCTTTCTAACTGGAAGGGAGCTAGTGGACAAGATAATTATGTGGCACTAGATTGAGATGCATGACCGTGCGCTCAACATTGCAGGGGACATGACCAAATTCACTGACTAGTGTTGTTCTAGGTCAACGGTACTTTGTACACCATGAGACGATGTTATCGGGGATCTAGACTAGTAGATCAAGTAATCTGGGTAGCACCAGATCACTGTAGCATTAATCTGGAAACTAAAAGCATGTTCTGTATGTTTAGATTCATCTCTGGTTTGTATTTACATTTTGGGCGTGAATGCCACAACATTGTATTACCTGTAGTACTCTTGTGGTTATTTCCAGTAGGCTGACCCTTAACTGTTAGTTTAGTTTTACTGTAGCATTAGCATTGCCGTATCATTAGACCAATCTCTATTCATCATTCATCATTCTTTATTCTTTTATTCTTTTGATAACCATTTGTACAATCGTATTTGCATTTGTAATTGGCACACTTAGTCCTTGTGGGATCGATAATCTTGTACTTAGGTACTGATGTGCACAAATCATATACCCTTTTTAGCATGTTTTTATGTATGATTTAGGGTGAAATTGATAGGAAATCGATCTTAATTGATTGTTATTTACTCAATTTCACATTTTTTATGATTTTGGAAGTGTCAGGTGAAAAGTAGACGAAAACAACAAATTTTAGGGTAAAAATGCAATTTTTGGAAATGCTGACTTGGTCAACGGTCCGGGACGGGCGTCCCGAATTTGGGACGGGCATCCCGACCCAGTCAAACCACCAGGACGGGCGTCCCGAAGCACCAGAAGTTGTCCCACATCGAAATTTTTGGAGATTTTCACTCCAGAAAGCTGCTATAAATACCCCAGGCCTCCAGGAGTTGAAATCATTCCTCTCCACTCGATCTGAGTCACTTAGTGACTTCAGTGTACACTTTTCTGGAGTACACAAGCCACGGAGAGACTCGGGTTTCAGTTTCAGTTTTCTTTCTTTAGTGTTTCGTTTTCTTAGTTTCTGAGAAATAGTCTCAGATCTTAGGCTTCGATAGATAGGTTCGTTTTTGGTATTCATAGAATACCGGGATTTCGTTAGGAGATCCTAAGAGAGAGATAGGGTGCGTGTTCTTAGTCAGATTAGGGCAATTTGCTTAAGCCCGGGATGTAAGGTAAAGCAATTGCTACTAGGTCTGAGGAGCGTTCTCCGAAGGCTCTGCCGAGCAGAGTAGGATCGAGCAGTCAGGAGCATACAGGAGCTGCAGCGCCGGCTGGACCTGCATAAAGCGGTGATTACTTTATGATAGTGGGTCCCCTAGACGAGGTTCTGTATGTTTACGAATTGTTTTATCTAAATATTAATTTGAATATCAGATTACGATTCTTATGAATATCTGTTTTACATGTTGAAGTTGTTATGTTTTTCCTAGGAATAGCCACCTGCTTAATATTCATTATGTCTGCATGTCTAATGTAAGTCTCTTTTAAACTAAAATTAGGGTTATAGACAATTCCTAACCACGGTCTATTCATAACCTGTTTAGTTTAACAGGCATCAATTAGTATTGGTGTCTGCCATACTAGATAAAATAACCTGCGGAACACCCTGTTTGTTAGAGTAGTCTAGGTAGGCTGAGTAGAGCGTTTATGCCGGCGGCTAGGGCAAGCGGCATGATACCGAAGTGACATAGGGTACCGTTCATGGATGCCTTCGTCCCGAACTGTGAGTAGGGCCGTCATTAAGGTAGGGCAGTTTATCAGATTACTCAGATGTGGTACACCTTTAGACTCAGAACATAGTTGCAATCCAGGCTAAGATGCATCTAAAATACTCGAAGATAGGTCAATCAACATGTAGGAACAGTATAACATAGAATCAGAACTTTATCTACAAAACACTTTTAGGCTCAAGTAGACTTAAACCTAGTGGAGAATAGATCACCCTATCATCAAAGTTATTGATGAAGATTGCATAACTGGATCATAAGATAAGAATTGGGATAAAAGGCTATTTACTACTAAGCCGTTGCCACTTTCCTGGGAATACGATATTTATTTAATAAAATCGTAGATACTTTCCAACAGACTAGCTACACGATAGGTACTCTGCCTTAGATTCTGGCTGATTAAGTGACACCATAGAGACTAAATGTGACAATTAGTCAACCTCAGTCCTTAATTATTCATAATCAACATAGGGTAAACTAACACCTATTTAGCATATCAGTCGGAACGCATCAGATTTTTGGCGCCGTTGCCGGGGAAATATCATAATGAACTTAGGATTCCTGATCAAAATTCTAGATATTTATGATAGGTAACGGTAGTAACCTAGACCTTAAACCCAACACTTATCTTATACCAGTTAGACAATCAATTTCCGAGATATAGGATTATCATAACTAACTAATTTTAGATATTATCTGAAGTTAAGACACTTAGGATAATCAAATTTTAGAAAATCATTCTAAAACCGTATTGAGGAAATTTAATTGCTTTCGAAATATAAAAAGAAAAAAAATGTTAAAAATTTAAAATCCAAAAAGAATGTATTTTTCTTGCTCAATGGTAAGATGTTCTTTTCCTTATCTCTTGTTCATTCTTAGTTGTTTTTTTTCGTACATTTGTTTCTCTTTTTCATTTTTTCCCTATTACTTAATTTCGAAAAAATAAAAATAAAAATGGAAATGAGGATAGAATATTTTTCTGAGTTGGCTCAGGTTTTAATCTGGAAGAAATATCATTGTGGAATTTTCTTAGGTCATGCTTAGTCTATTAGACAGAATCATGAAATAAAATTTTCTTTAATAGACAAACCTCTGAGTATTCTAATGAGAAAGGATGTTCCTTTTGTTTGATGATAAATGCATGAGATTGTTTAAACCAAAAGGAATTACTGCACCCATTATGACATCACCTAATTGGAATTTGCTTTGTGAATTAATATGTGATGCTAGTGACCATGTAGTAATGATTTTTTTAGGAAATAGGCATGATTAGAACTTCATATTATACACTATGCAAGTAAGACCTTTTACTGATGCCTAGTAGAACCTTACCACCACTGAAAAGGGATTACTAGTTATTGCATATGCCTATGATACATTCATGCCATGCCTAGTCTAAACAATAGTATACACTGATTACTTTACTCTAAGATATCTGTTCAATAAAACTAATGATGAACCAAGATTGATTAGTTAAGTTCTATTGAATTTGATATAGAAAGACGGGATAAGAAAAAGGGCTAAAAATCTAGAAAGCAAACCTTTGGTCTAGATTAGAAGACCCCGAGTTAGAAGCTATTGACGAGACAGTAGTATCTGATAAACTTCTGAATGAGAAATTATTTGCTATGAATAATGATTCTCCTCCGTAGTTTACTGATATTACTAATTATCTAGTTGCTAATTATTCCCAAGTGATATGACTTATCAACAAAAGAAGAAATTCTTTGTTGATTTGGAATGTTACTACTAGGGAGATCCGTTTTTCTATTTTGAATCATTGCAGGGTAAGTGATCAGAAGACGTATCTCAGAAGACGAAGGACACAAGATTTTTGAGCATTGCCCTAAAGAATCTACGGGAGACCAATTGACTACTATCAACACTGTCCGGAAAGTGTTGAAAGCAGGATCTTGTTGACCCACCATATTCAAGGATTTTGTATCTCTGATACAGTCCTGCGATGCTTGCCAAATAATAGGTAACACATCCTTCAGAGATCATCTACCCCAACAAGGTACACGAAGTTTTACAATCTTTTTGATATATGGGGTATTCATTAAATCCTTTCTTTTTCTTTCCTTTGAAAATAATTACATCATTGTAGTCGTGGAACACTTTTCGAAAATAGCCTGAACCACAGGCATTACCTACTAATGATGTTAAAGTCATGTGCAGATTCTAGTTCTTTTCCAGATTCAGAGTGCCAATGTTTTAGGAAGAAATGTTCAGCATGTGTATCAAATCTATGAAGTCTGCTAAGTACCACACTTTAGCAGGGATTGCTATGGGAATGACTGACCATTCCAAAAGAGGTAGGAGTAGGTTACTGCAGAATGCTGCTCCAATGGGAAATGCATACAATTCCAACTAGAGGAATCATATGGGATTTAGCTGAGGAGTAATTCGGAAGCTGGAAACTTTCAGAAGACACCACCACAGCAAAACCCTTACTCACAGAAGCAATAGATGAGATACTGGCAACAATTAAAGCCAGACCAGTGCAAGCAAGTGATATACCAAGTGGTATCGAACGGTCGAAGGATATAGAGGAATTTAGCATTGTATCAGGAGCATAGCAATGGAGGAGCTTGCATTCCCTGCATACCAATCAGCTGTGAGAAACTTCCCCGAGGAAGTCTCAAATACTTGGGCCCAGATCTATACAACTGGAGCCCCTACCACCACAGCTTTGCCAAAACTTCAGGTATCTTTTCTTCCATTCGAGACTTGCATGCCATACCTTCACTAACATTGGTAGGTAGGCACACCAATCCAAAGAAGTCTCATTCCTAGACACGTTCCTTCTGGACACGTTGCTACGATTACGAGAAACTTTGCAGATGATTCGAGGAAACAGTCCTTGGGGCTTGAATCATTCATCAACTGGATAGGACACTACCTGGAGCTCAACGATGAAGGATTGGAGCAGACGTCATCCGTTCCAATATCTAGAGCTTACAGAGTCAAGAACACCTCAGCAATAGCACATGGCTAAGGTGAAGAGCTAATTGACAGCTCAGAGAAAACCTTTCTGCTCGAGACAAGAAGGGAGTTTTTCTAACCCTCATATTCCTTTACTTGATTTGTGTTCTGTTTTGTTATTTCTTTTATCCTTCTTGTTTTGTTGCTCTACTTTCCTTCTTACCCATAGTTAGTCAAATAAGTGTGGGGTAAGAGTCTTTTCCGTTTTGTTTTTGTTTCTTGTCTTCAAATAAGTGTGGGGTAGTCTAGATATGCATGAACACTGAGGACAGTGTCAGAAATAAGTGTGGGGTAGCAGTGCACGGTGTACTGTAGTAATTTAAACAAAATTTTTGCATGCTTTTGCTTGTTTTCCCCGTATTTTCACACCCTTCCAAAAATTTTTCAAAATTTTTCCGTCTTTCAGACTTCTAAATGCATTTTGATTGGTTAAACAATTGGTTATGTCTATGATATGTAGGTAGTATGTTATGGTTAGTAGGAGACAATGTGATGACTGTTTTGAACTAATTGATTAGGAATAGGGAATTCCTGATAACTGAGCAGAACTTAGTCTGGATTAGAAACCTCAGCCAATTACCTTTTCAAGACTTAACTAGATAAAATTAGACCAGTTGTAGGATGCATTGACAATTGGAATGACTAGATGAGCCTCTGAGCTAAAAGTGAAAAAGAAAAAAAAATTAATGAATGAGCTAATTAAATAGGGTAGTTTGCCAGCGGCCTTCGCTACTCGAGCACCACTCCTTCGGGGAACTTAAAGCCTGATGCCCTAAGGTCGTGTAGATCTGGGAGTCATCGGAGTGGGACTCGCTACATGGGTAGTTGAAGTTGACGTGTTCTAAGCAGACTCAAAACACCCTAGAAATTCTATAAAAAATCAATAAATGCTAAATAATAGAATCTAATCACCAAAGCTCAGAACTCAGAAAGTTATCTGTTGACAGTGTGATACGCGAAAATCGTATCAGCTTTTTAGCATGTTTTTATATACGATTTAGGATGAAATTGAGGATAAATTGATCTTAATTGATTATTATTTACTCAATTTCACAATTTTTATGATTTTGGAAGTGTCAGGTGAAAAGTAGACGAAAACAGCAAATTTTGGGGCAAAAATGCAATTTTTGGAAAAGTTGACTCGGTCAAAGGTCCAGGACGGGCGTCCCGAACCCGGGACAGGCGTCTCGACCAGTCAAACCGCCAGGACGGGCGTCCTGAACCAGGACGGGCGTCCCGAACCTGGTCAACGAATCAGGACGGGCGTCCCGAACTGGGACGGGCGTCCCGAGCCGCCAGAAGCTGTCCCACATCGAATTTTTCACAATTTTTCACTCCAGGAAGCTGTTATAAATACCCCAGGCCTCCAGTAGTTGAAATCATCCCTCTCCACTCGATCTGAGTCATTTAGTGGCTTCCAGTGTACAATTCTCTAGTACACAACTCACTGAGAGTCTCGGATCTCAGTTTTCTTTCTTGTTAGTGTTTTGTTTTAGTTTCTGAGAATTAGTCTCAGATCTTAGGTTTCTATAGATAGGTTCGTTTCCGGTATTCATAGAATACCCGGGGTTTCGTTAGGAGACCCTAAGAGAGCTCTAGGCGTTCGAAGAGTCAGTCCACAGGGCTAGGCTTAAGCCCAGGACGTAAGGTAAAGTCTAGCTACTAGGCTGAGGAAGCGTCCTCCGAAGGTTCTGGCGAGCAGAGTCAGGGCGGGCAATACGACGTATACAGCAGTACGCTCTGTAGGCGAGACTAAGTAAAGGGTGATTTCTTTATGGCATCAGTCCCCATACCCCTCTCTTATATGTTTTATTGCTTTGTCCTAAACATCAATTATGAATATCATATTATGATTTTATGAATAGTTGTTTTGTATGTTGAAGTTATTATGTTTTTCCGGAAATAGCCACCTGCTAAATAATCATTATGTCTGCATGTCTAATGTAGTTTCTTTTAAACTAAAATTAGGGTTATAGACAATTCCTAACCACGGTCTATTCATAACCTGTTTAGTTTAACAGGCATCAATTAGTATTGGTGTCTGCCATACTAGATAAAATAACATGCTGAACACCTGGCTTGTTAGAGTAGTCTAGGTAGGCTGAGTAGAGCGTTATGCCAGCGATTACGAGCCTTCAGAGTGATCCCCGAAAGTGACATAGGGCCTTCATAACTGTCTCTGTTCGTACCGTGAGTAGGGTCGTTTACCTTAATGATAGGGGGCGGTAGCATAGAGACTCAGATGTGGTACACCTTTAGACACAGAACATAGTTGCATTCCAGGCTAAGATATATCTAAAACACTCGAATATAGGTCAATCAACATATAGGAATAGTATAACATAGAATCAGAACTTATCTTTAAAACACTTCTAGGATTAATTGAACTTAAACCTAGTGGAGAATGGATCACCCTCTCATCAAAGTATTTGATGAAGATTGCATAACTGGATCATAAGATAGGAGTTAGGATAAGAGGCTAGTTACTACTAAGCCGTTGCCACTTCCCTGGGTGTACGATAATTAACTTAGTAAAATCGTAGATACTTTCCAATAGACTAGCTACACGATAGGTACTCTGCCTTAGATTCTGGCTGATTAAGTGACACCATAAGACTAAATGTGACAATTAGTCAATCACAGTCCTTAATTAATCATAATCAACATAGGGTAAAATAACACCTATTTAGCACGTCAACCGGAATCGCATCAGATTTTTGGCGCCGTTGCCGGGGAAATATCATAATGAATTTAGGATTATTGGCCACAATTCTAGAAACTTATGATAGGTAACGGTAGTAACTTAGACTTTAAACCTACACTCATCTTATACTAGTTATACAATCACTTTCCAAAATATAGGATTATCATAACTAACTAATTTTAGATATCATCTGAAATTAAGACATTTAGGATAATCAAATTTTAGAAAATTATTCTAAAACCATATTGAGGAAATTTACCTGCTTTCTAAAAACATGAAAAAAAATTTTTTTTTTTTTATTTCTTTCCGCATTATATTTTTTCTTTCTGTTATCTTTTTCTTTTTATTTATTTTTCTAACCAGACTTTACACTTAAAGATGAAGAGAACAAGAGCAGCTACTAAGCAAGCAAAGGAAGCAGAAAACCCTGATGCTCCAGGACCAAAGAAGACAAAGCCAGAAGGACCATCTAGGCCCGAACCAGAAATACCACGAGGGAACCTTCCTTCACAACCGGTAGAAATAACCTCGAGCCTAGATACCAGTAACTTAGTGAGAAGACTCATGACTGCCCGTGATGCTAGTCCCACAGAGGAAGACCCTTCTGAGGATACCTTCCCTCCTAGGGAAGAACCTCAAGGATCTCCAGTTCACACTCCTGTCCAGAGAACTCCTATAAATCCACCACCTCTTGACCAAAATCCAAACTCACCCACATCTCCTGCCTACACTCCAACACCAAACGAGCGCACTCCTTCATCTGGAGGAAGCACTAACTGTTTTCAGTCCATTTTGTCCGTGCAGATAGATGCATTGGCTAATAGGATTTATGAGATGGACCAAGGAATTGCACGCAGATTATGTCATTCAGACCAAGTGAGTCTGAATATCACAACAAACATGGACCACCTCAGAGCTACAGTCAATTCCCAGGAAGACCAAGGTGCCCGAATACTCAGGGAATTAGCTGACTTACGAAGTGAGCAAGGTAGGCAGAGGGACGAGATGAGAACCATGCGCATGGAAATGCGAAGCATTCAGGAAGGGATGCAGAACATCCAGGCAGAGCTACGTGAGATCAGAGATAAGGGTCGTTGAAAAAAAAAGGGGAAGTTTCTCTTTACTCTTATTTTCAGTGAATAAAATTGTTTGAACTAACGTTAAATAAATTGACCCTTACTTCCTTTTTCAAAACTTTTAAAGGGTCTTTCATTCAACAATTTTCTTTCAGACATTTTATTTCTCAGATTTCTATGAAAAACAAAGGTTTTACAAATGCAGTTTATCTCTCACTATTTCAAATTGTATAAACTCAGTTTTTTCTTTCTCTGAAATTATGGCTGAATTTAAGTTAGGATAAGATTAGGGTATCATGATTTTCGAAAAGGAGAGATTGAGAAATTATTTTCCACAGAGTTTTTAACAGCTTCTGAATTTGATTGGATAAACGTGAAGATTTGTTAAATATCTTTTTGGTACTGAGATTTGCAGGGATCTACAAAAGAAAAAAAAAAGAAAAAAAAAATTTTTTTTTCTTTTCCCAGAACCGGCACGCATCCCGAAGCAACCCGGGACGGGCGTCCCGAGGACCACTCCTCCTATAAATAGTCTATTTTTTTCATTTTCCCTCAAATCAACTTCCAAAAATTCATCTCTCTAAAAAGTTTCTCTCTACCTTCTCTCTACAAATTTTTGGCAACCCTCTCAAAAGTCAAAAATTCAGATTCCCTCCAAAATTTAAATTTTAAACTTCCCTCCAAAATTCAAATTTCCCTCCAAAATTTGAATTTCCCGCCAAAAACTCAAAAAACTCTCCCTAGCCTAAATACATCCTCCCGAATTCAAATTCACTTCCAGAATTCGAATTCGAACCTTCCTTTCAACTTAAAATCCCAAAATCTCTCATTTTCAAATGGCTCCCAAACGTGCCCGTATCGCATCCACCACGACCGTCACGTCAGTGGCACATCCCTTCATGCTGTTCCACTCCAGCCCAGCATACCAGGAGCGATGCCACGGATTCATCGGACGCACCATATTGACGAGCATGACACTCGATTGGGCAGCAGTGCGGACATTAGAAGTGGAGCAGGAAGTCAGACGTATGCTCGACGTACTACCATACAGTCGGGTATTCATCGTCACTGAGCCGATATATCTGGAACTGGTATGCGAGTTCTATGCTTCATTCACATGCCATCAGGAGCAGATTACATTCCGCTTGGGCGGAATAGACAGATCGATGAGCATGGCCGAGTTCGGCTTTGCCTTAGGCATCTGGCAGAGAGAGGAGCAGGATACGCCCGCCTACACCACAGCGGTTAGAGACTTCACTGCAGACGTCTCCACTGCTTGGGCTCAGATCTGTATGACGGGTGTGCCCTACCAGCATGGCTTTGCAAAAGCCACAGGTATTTACCCTGCTCTTCGATACTTGCATGCTATCATTGCATATACACTGTCAGGACGACGAACGGCCCCCGGGAATGTCACCCAGCTGGAGACATTCCTCTTGGCCAACATGCACATGGGATCTACGGTAGAGATGGCCCGACTGATCGCAGTCATCATGCGGGGTTTCGCTACGGACACCCGGAAACAGAGTCTGGGGCTAGGACCGTTCATCACCAGGATAGCTCACTACCTGGAGCTCGACATCGAGGGCTCAGATCTGACCCAGATTGCCTCGACTACCATTCCTACGGACCTTACTATCCTACGGAACATGGGAATGGTCGTACGGGACGCAAATGGGCGCTACTCCATCCACACGGAGCAGCCAGGACAGGTCTCGGCATCAGGAGCAGTTCCAGCACACATACCTCCGTCCGAGACGTTTGTTCCTCGCACGGCTTTCGAACGACATGTGTCGCACGGAATAGTAGACTTGGCATCTCGCATGGAGAGGATCGAGAGACGGTTGACGTTGGTAGAGGACAGAGTCACGATGAACACCAGCAGGATCGAGGAGATTTATCAGCATACCTCCCGCCTGGTGGACAATTCCGAGATCCACTTTCCAGCAGACTTTCCAGACTTTCCGGCAGATTTCGGTCCACCTAATGATGGCGAGCCGGGTTCTTAGTTTTTCTTTCCTTTTCTTTTTCTTTTTGTTGCTTTCATTTTATTTGTGTGATCATGTCTGGGCTGTATGAAATATGAATCTCTGTTTAACAATGATTGATATGACATAACAGCGTTGTTCTCCATGTTTTCTTGTTTTGTTATTTCTATGTTCCTTCTTACCCGTAGTTAGTTGAATAAGTGTGGGGTAAGAATCTTTTCTATTTTGTTTCTTTGTGTCAAATAAGTGTGGGGTAGTTAGGTATGCATGAACACTGAGGACAGTGTCAGTCTTAAGTGTGGGGTAGTAGTGCACGATGCACTGTAGCAGTTTGAAAATTTTTGCATGATTTTGTTTGTTTTTTCACATATTTTCACACCTTCCAAAAAAAAATTTCAAAATTTTTCCGTCTTTCAGACTTCTAAATGCAGTATGCTTGGTTAAACAATTGCTTATGTCTATGATATGTAGGTAGAATGTATGGCTAGTAGGAGGCAATGTGATAGTGATGCGGTTTCCGACCGACATGCTAAATAGGTGTTATTTTACCCTATGTTGATTATGAATAATTAAGGACTGTGATTGACTAATTGTCACACTTAGTCTCTATGGTGTCACTTAATCAGCCAGAACCTAAGGCAGAGTACCTATCGTGTAGCTAGTCTATTGGAAAGTATCTACGATTTTATTAAGTTAATTATCGTACTCCCAGGGAAGTGGCAACGGCTTAGTAGTAACTAGCGTTTTATCCTAACACCTATCTTATGATCCAGTTATGCAATCTTCATCAAATACTTTGATGAGAGGGTGATCCATTCTCCACTAGGTTTAAGTTTAATTAATCCCAAAAGTGTTTTATAGATGAGTCCTGATTCTATGTTATACTGTTCCTATATGTTGATTGACCTATATTCGAGTATTTTAGACATGTCTTGGCCTGGATTGCAACTATGTTCTGTGTCTAAAGGTTACCACATCTGAGTTTCTACGCTACCGCCCCATCGTTAAGGGTAACGGCCCTACTCACGGCTCGGACTAAAGTCAGCAATGAACGGTACCCTATGTCACTTCGGTATCATGCTGCTCGTCTCATAACCGCCGGCATAACACTCTACTCAGCCTACCTAGACTACTTTCAACCAACGGGGTGTTCCACAGATTATTTTATCTAGTATGGCAGACATCAATACTAATTGATGCCTGTTAAACTAAACAGGTTATGAATAGACCGTGGTTAGGAATTGTCTATAACCCTAATTTCAGTTTAAAAGAACGGCAATAGACATGCAGACATAATGAATATTTAAGCAGGTGGCCATTTCCGGAAAATCATAGCAACTTCAACATATAAAACAGATATTCATAAGAATCGTAATCTGATATTCAAATTAATATTTAGATAAAACAATTCGTAAACATACAGAACCTCGTCTAGGGGACCCACTGTCATAAAGTAATCACCACTCTATGCAGGTCCAGCCGGCGCTGCAGCTCCTGTAATGCTCCTGACTGCTCGATCCTACTCTGCTCGGCAGAGCCTCCTTCGAAGAACGCTCCTCAGACCTAGTAGCAATTGCTTTACCTTACATCCCGGGCTTAAGCAAATTGCCCTAATCTGACTAAGAACACGCACCCTATCTCTCTCTTAGGATCTCCTAACGAAATCCCGGTATTCTATGAATACCAAAAACGAACCTATCTATAGAAGCCTAAGATCTGAGACTATTTCTCAGAATCTAAGAAAACGAAAACAAAAAGGAAAGAAAGAAAACTTCTACTGAAATCTGAGTCTCTGAGTGATTTGTGTACTAGAGAATTGTACACTGGAGACCACTTAATGACTCAGATCGAGTGGAGAGGGATGAATTCAACTACTGGAGGCCTGGGGTATTTATAGCAGCTCCCCGGGGTGATTTTTCATCAAAAATTCGATGTGGTACAGCTTCTGGTGCTTCGGGACGCCCGTCCTGAATTGGGACGCCCGTCCTGGTGGTTTGACTGGGTCGGGACGCCCGTCCCGAATTCGGGACGCCCGTCCCGGACCGTTGACCAAGTCAGCATTTCCAAAAATTGCATTTTTACCCCAAAATTTGCTGTTTTCGTCCAATTTGCTCCTGAAACTTCCACAATCGAAATTTAAGCAATTTTATGTCAATTTGATTCAATTAAGATCAAATACATTCAAATAGGACGCCCGTCCTGATTCGGGACGCCCTCCCCGAAGTCCGAACTTCCGAAAAATTGCGTTTTTGCCCCGAAATTTGCCGTTTTCTTCTACTTTTCACCTGACACTTCCAAAATCATAAAAAATGTGAAATTGAGTAAATAACAATCAATTAAGATCGATTTCTTATCAATTTCACCCTAAATCATACATAAAAACATGCTAAAAAGGGTATACGATTTGTGCACATCAAATAACCCCACACTTAGCTTTTTGCTTGTCCTCAAGCAAAGTCTACCTGAAGTTAGTGATACTAAATCATATGTGCATTCCTAGTCATGTTTTTATTCCAAAAATTCTTCAGACAATTCTTAACACAGGTCTGACTGGTTAGGTTGCTATGACAAGGTCTCAAATGTCTCTAGTAGTTTGTTAGGGTTGAGCAGAAAGTAACTTAACAACTAGGTTGAACTTTTCTCTTAGTCATAGGGTCTTCCTGATGTGTAGTGTGTGTACTAGTCCAGACCAGATAGTCAACACAATAAACTCTTTATCTTAACTGTTACCAGATAATACTTCGACCTATCGTTAGACATACTGACAACAGATAACTTTCTGAGTTCTGAGCCTTGGTGATCAGATTCTTTTTTCTTTTTTAGCTCTTATTGATTTTTTTCGTTTATAGATCCAGGGTATTTTGAGTCTGCTTAGAACACGTCAACTTCAACTACCCATGTAGCGAGTCCCACTCCGATGACTCCCAGATCTACACGACCTTAGGGCATCAGGCTTTAAGTTCCCCGAAGGAGTGGTGCTCGAGTAGCGAAGGCCGCTGGCAAACTACCCTTGTTAATTATCTTTCTTTAATTTCTTTTCACTTCTAGCTCAGAGTCTCATTTAGTCATTCTAATTGTCAAAACATCCACAACTGGTCTAATTTTATCTAGTTCAGTCTTGAAAAGGTAATTGGCTGAGGTTTCTAATCCAGACAAAGTTGTGCTCAGTTATCAGGAATTCCCTATTCCTAATCAATTAGTCCAAGATAGTTATCAATTATCTCCTACTAACCATACATTCTACCTACATATCATAGACATAAGCAATTTTTTTAACCAGTCATACTGTTTTTAGAAGTCTGAAAGACGGAAAAATTTTGAAAATTTTTTTTGGAAGGTGTGAAAATACGGGGAAAACAGGCAAAAGCATGCAAAATTTTTTCAAATTTTTCAAACCACTACAGTGCACCGTGCACTGCTACCCCACACTTAAGACTGACACTGTCCTCAGTGTTCATACATATCTAACTACCCCACACTTATTTGAAAACAAGAAACAAAAACAAAACGGAAAAGACTCTTACCCCACACTTATTTGACTAACTATGGGTAAGAGGGAAAGTAGAGCAACAAAACAAGAAGGATAAAAGAAATAACAAAACAGAACACAAATCAAGTAAAGGAATATGAGGGTTAGAAAAACTCCCTTCTTGTCTCGAGCAGAAAGGTTTTCTCTGAGCTGTCAATTGGCTCTTCATCTTAGCCATGTGCTATTGCTGAGGTGTTCTTGACTCTGTAAGCTCTAGATATTGGAACGGATGACGTCTGCTCCGATCCTTCATCATCGAGCTCAAGGTAGTATCCTATCCATTTGATGAATGATTCAAGCCCCAAGGACTGTTTCCTCGAATCATCTGCAAAGTTTCTCGTAATCGTAGCAACGTGTCCAGAAGGAGCGTGTCTAGGAATGAGACTTCTTTGGATTGGTGTACCTACCTGCCAATGTTAGTGAAGGTATGGCATGCAAGTCTCGAATGGAAGAAAAGATACCTGAAGTTTTGGCAAAGCTGTGGTGGTAGGGGGCTCCAGTTGTGTAGATCTGGGCCCAAGTATTTGAGACTTCCTCGGGGAAGTTTCTCACAGCTGATTGGTATGCAGGGAATGCAAGCTCCTCCATTTCTATGTTCCTGATACAATGCTAAATTCCTCCATATCCTTCGACCGTTCGTTACCTCTTGGTAGATTACTTGCTTGCACTGGTCTAGCTTTAATTGTTGCTAGTATCTCATCTGTTGATTCTGCGGGTAGAGGTTTTGCTGTGGTTGTATCTTCTGAAAGTTTCAGCTTCCGAATTATTCCTCAGCTAAATCCCGTATGATTTCTCCAGCTGGGATTGTATGCGTCTCCTATTGGAGCAGCATTCTGCAGCAACCTGCTCCTACCTCTTTTGGAATGGTCAGTCATTCCCATAGCAATCCCTGCTAAAGTGTGGTACTTAGCAGACTTCACAGATTTGATACACAGGCTGAACATTTCTTCCTAAGACATCGACACTCTGAATCTGGAAAACAACTAGAATCTGCACATGACTTTAACATCATCAGTAGGTAATGCCTGTGGTTCAGGCCATTTTGAAAAAAATTGTTCCACGACTACTATGATGTAATTATTTTCACAGGAAACCTATTGTTTTTAGACAAGACCAGATAAGTTCGGAATTTTATCATACATGGACTTTCTTATCATGTTTCTGTCCTAAAACAAGTCTTACTACATCATTACATCACATATTCATTCAAAAAGCAGATTTCAATCTGGTGATGTTAGAATGGGTGCAGTAGTTCCTTTTGGTTTAAAAGATCTCATGCAATTATCAGCAAAACAAAAGGAACATCCTTTTTCAATAGAACATTCAAAGGTCTGGCTATTAAGGAAAAATTATTTCATAACTCATCCTAATAAAACAGGCATGACTCTAAGAAAATTCTAAAATAATGTTTCTTCCCGATAAAAATTTAAGCCAACATTTTACAACTCAGAAGAAAATATATTTTATCCTCATTTCCATTTTTATTTCCTTGAAATTAAATAAAAGAAGAAAAACTCGAAAAAGAGCAACTAAGAAAACAACTAAGAAAGAACAAGAGATAGGGAAAAGAACAACTTACCATTAAGCAAGAAAAATACATTCTTTTTTTGGATTTTAAATTTTTAACATTTTTTTTTCTTTTTATGTTTAATTTCGAAAGCAATTAAATTCCCTCAATATGGTTTTAGAATCATTTTCTAAAATTTGATTATCCTAAGTGTCTTAATTTCAGATAATATCTAAAATTAATTAGTTATGATAATCCTATATTTCGGAAATTGATTGTCTAACTAGTAGAAAATAAGTGTTAGGTCTAAGGTCTAGGTTACTACCGTTACCTATCATAAGTATCTAGAATTTTGATCAGTGTCTAGAATTTTGATCAGTAGTCCTAAATTCATTATGATATTTCCCCGGCAACGGCGCCAAAAATCTGATGCGGTTTCCGACCGACATGCTAAATAGGTGTTATTTTACCCTATGTTGATTATGAATAATTAAGGACTGTGATTGACTAATTGTCACACTTAGTCTCTATGGTGTCACTTAATCAGCCAGAACCTAAGGCAGAGTACCTATCGTGTAGCTAGTCTATTGGAAAGTATCTACGATTTTATTAAGTTAATTATCGTACTCCCAGGGAAGTGGCAACGGCTTAGTAGTAACTAGCCTTTTATCCTAACTCCTATCTTATGATCCAGTTATGCAATCTTCATCAAATACTTTGATGAGAGGGTGATCCATTCTCCACTAGGTTTAAGTTTAATTAATCCCAAAAGTGTTTTATAGATGAGTCCTGATTCTATGTTATACTGTTCCTATATGTTGATTGACCTATATTCGAGTATTTTAGACATGTCTTGGCCTGGATTGCAACTATGTTCTGTGTCTAAAGGTTACCACATCTGAGTTTCTACGCTACCGCCCCATCGTTAAGGGTAACGGCCCTACTCACGGCTCGGACTAAAGTCAGCAATGAACGGTACCCTATGTCACTTCGGTATCATGCTGCTCGTCTCATAACCGCCGGCATAACACTTTACTCAGCCTACCTAGACTACTTTCAACCAACGGGGTGTTCCGCAGATTATTTTATCTAGTATGGCAGACATCAATACTAATTGATGCCTGTTAAACTAAACAGGTTATGAATAGACCGTGGTTAGGAATTGTCTATAACCCTAATTTCAGTTTAAAAGAACGGCAATAGACATGCAGACATAATGAATATTTAAGCAGGTGGCCATTTCCGGAAAATCATAGCAACTTCAACATATAAAACAGATATTCATAAGAATCGTAATCTGATATTCAAATTAATATTTAGATAAAACAATTCGTAAACATACAGAACCTCGTCTAGGGGACCCACTGTCATAAAGTAATCACCACTCTATGCAGGTCCAGCCGGCGCTGCAGCTCCTGTAATGCTCCTGACTGCTCGATCCTACTCTGCTCGGCAGAGCCTTCGAAGAACGCTCCTCAGACCTAGTAGCAATTGCTTTACCTTACATCCCGGGCTTAAGCAAATTGCCCTAATCTGACTAAGAACACGCACCCTATCTCTCTCTTAGGATCTCCTAACGAAATCCCGGTATTCTATGAATACCAAAAACGAACCTATCTATAGAAGCCTAAGATCTGAGACTATTTCTCAGAATCTAAGAAAACGAAAACAAAAAGGAAAGAAAGAAAACTTCTACTGAAATCTGAGTCTCTGAGTGATTTGTGTACTAGAGAATTGTACACTGGAGACCACTTAATGACTCAGATCGAGTGGAGAGGGATGAATTCAACTACTGGAGGCCTGGGGTATTTATAGCAGCTCCCCGGGGTGATTTTTCATCAAAAATTCGATGTGGTACAGCTTCTGGTGCTTCGGGACGCCCATCCTGAATTGGGACGCCCGTCCTGGTGGTTTGACTGGGTCGGGACGCCCGTCCCGGACCGTTGACCAAGTCAGCATTTCCAAAAATTGCATTTTTACCCCAAAATTTGTTGTTTTCGTCCAATTTGCTCCTGAAACTTCCACAATCGAAATTTAAGCAATTTTATGTCAATTTGATTCAATTAAGATCAAATACATTCAAATAGGACGCCCGTCCTGATTCGGGACGCCCTCCCCGAAGTCCGAACTTCCGAAAAATTGCGTTTTTGCCCCGAAATTTGCCGTTTTCTTCTACTTTTCACCTGACACTTCCAAAATCATAAAAAATGTGAAATTGAGTAAATAACAATCAATTAAGATCGATTTCTTATCAATTTCACCCTAAATCATACATAAAAACATGCTAAAAAGGGTATACGATTTGTGCACATCAGATAGCTATCTTGGACTAATTGATTAGGAATAGGGAATTCCTGATAACTGAGCACAACTTTGTCTGGATTAGAGACCTCAGCCAATTACCTTTTCAAGACTGAACTAGATAAAATTAGACCAGTTGTGGATGTTTTGACAATTAGAATGACTGGATGAGACTCTGAGCTAGAAGTGAAAAGAAATTAAAGAAAGATAATTAAACAAGGGTAGTTTGCCAGCGGCCTTCGCTACTCGAGCACCACTCCTTCGGGGAACTTAAAGCCTGATGCCCTAAGGTCGTGTAGATCTGGGAGTCATCGGAGTGGGACTCGCTACATGGGTAGTTGAAGTTGACGTGTTCTAAGCAGACTTAAAATACCCTGAATCTATAAACGAAAGAAATCAATAAGAGCTAAATAAGTAAAATCTGATCACCAAGGCTCAGAACTCAGAAAGTTATCTGTTGTCAGTATGTCTAACGATAGGTTGAAGGGTTATCTGGTAAACAGTTAAAGTAAAGAGTTTATTGTGTTGACTATCTGGTCTGGACTAGTACACACACTACACATCAGGAAAACCCTATGACTAAGAGAAAAGTTCAACCTAGTTGTTAAGTTGCTTTCTGCTCAACCCTAACAAACTACTAGAGACATTTGAGACCTTGTCATAGCAACCTAACCAGTCAGACCTGTGTTAAGAATTGTCTGAAGAATTTTTGGAATAAAAACATGACTAGGAATGCACACATGATTTAGAATCAGTAACTTCAGGTAGACTTTGCTTGAGGACAAGCAAAAAGCTAAGTGTGGGGTTATCTGATACGCGAAAATCGTATCAGCTTTTTAGCATGTTTTTATATACGATTTAGGATGGAATTGAGGATAAATTGATCTTAATTGATTATTATTTACTCAATTTCACAATTTTTATGATTTTGGAAGTGTCAGGTGAAAAGTAGACGAAAACAGCAAATTTTGGGGCAAAAACGCAATTTTTGGAAAAGTTGACTCAGTCAAAGGTCCAGGACGGGCGTCCCGACCAGTCAAACCGCCAGGACGGGCGTCCTGAACCAGGACGGGCGTCCCGAACCTGGTCAACGAATCAGGACGGGCGTCCCGAGCCGCCAGAAGCTGTCCCACATCGAATTTTTCACAATTTTTCACTCCGGGAAGCTGCTATAAATACCCCAGGCCTCCAGTAGTTGAAATCATCCCTCTCCACTCGATCTGAGTCATTTAGTGGCTTCCAGTGTACAATTCTCTAGTACACAACTCACTGAGAGACTCGGATCTCAGTTTTCTTTCTTGTTAGTGTTTTGTTTTAGTTTCTGAGAATTAGTCTCAGATCTTAGGTTTCTATAGATAGGTTCGTTTCCGGTATTCATAGAATACCCGGGGTTTCGTTAGGAGACCCTAAGAGAGCTCTAGGCGTTCGAAGAGTCAGTCCACAGGGCTAGGCTTAAGCCCAGGACGTAAGGTAAAGTCTAGCTACTAGGCTGAGGAAGCGTCCTCCGAAGGTTCTGGCGAGCAGAGTCAGGGCGGGCAATACGACGTATACAGCAGTACGCTCTGTAGGCGAGACTAAGTAAAGGGTGATTTCTTTATGGCATCAGTCCCCATACCCCTCTCTTATATGTTTTATTGCTTTGTCCTAAACATCAATTATGAATATCAGATTATGATTTTATGAATAGTTGTTTTGTATGTTGAAGTTATTATGTTTTTCCGGAAATAGCCACCTGCTAAATAATCATTATGTCTGCATGTCTAATGTAGTTTCTTTTAAACTAAAATTAGGGTTATAGACAATTCCTAACCACGGTCTATTCATAACCTGTTTAGTTTAACAGGCATCAATTAGTATTGGTGTCTGCCATACTAGATAAAATAACATGCTGAACACCTGGCTTGTTAGAGTAGTCTAGGTAGGCTGAGTAGAGCGTTATGCCAGCGATTACGAGCCTTCAGAGTGATCCCCGAAAGTGACATAGGGCCTTCATAACTGTCTCTGTTCGTACCGTGAGTAGGGCCGTTTACCTTAATGATAGGGGGCGGTAGCATAGAGACTCAGATGTGGTACACCTTTAGACACAGAACATAGTTGCATTCCAGGCTAAGATATATCTAAAACACTCGAATATTGGTCAATCAACATATAGGAACAGTATAACATAGAATCAGAACTTATCTTTAAAACACTTCTAGGATTAATTGAACTTAAACCTAGTGGAGAATGGATCACCCTCTCATCAAAGTATTTGATGAAGATTGCATAACTGGATCATAAGATAGGAGTTAGGATAAGAGGCTAGTTACTACTAAGCCGTTGCCACTTCCCTGGGTGTATGATAATTAACTTAGTAAAATCGTAGATACTTTCCAATAG
The DNA here is from genome assembly GCA_027405835.1 of Asclepias syriaca. Taxonomy (NCBI): domain Eukaryota; kingdom Viridiplantae; phylum Streptophyta; class Magnoliopsida; order Gentianales; family Apocynaceae; genus Asclepias; species Asclepias syriaca. The sequence goes on from CM049932.1 coordinate 14,634,524, forward strand.
ACTAGCTACACGATAGGTACTCTGCCTTAGATTCTGGCTGATTAAGTGACACCATAAGACTAAATGTGACAATTAGTCAATCACAGTCCTTAATTAATCATAATCAACATAGGGTAAAATAACACCTATTTAGCACGTCAACCGGAATCGCATCACAGTGTGTCTAGCGATAGGTCGAAGTGTTATCTGGTAATAGTTAAGACAAGAGTACATTGTGTTGATTATCTAGTCTGGACTAGTACACACACTACACATCAGGAAGACCTTGTGACTAAGAAAAGAGTTCAATCTAGTTGTCAAGTTGACTTCCTGCTCAATCCTAACAATCTACTAGAGACATTTGAGACCTTGTCATAGCAACCTAACCAGTCAGACCTGTGTTAAGAATTTTCTGAAGAATTTTTGGAATAAAAACATGACTAGGAAATTTAAGTGACTGCACATATGATTTAGTATCACTAACTTCAGGTAGACTTTGCTTGAGGACAAGCAAAAAGCTAAGTGTGGGGTTATTTGATGTGCACAAATCATATACCCTTTTTAGCATGTTTTTATGTATGATTTAGGGTGAAATTGATAGGAAATAGATCTTAATTGATTGTTATTTAATCAATTTCACATTTTTTATGATTTTGGAAGTGTCAGGTGAAAAGTAGACGAAAACAGCAAATTTTAGGGTAAAAATGCAATTTTTGGAAATGCTGACTTGGTCAACGGTCCGGGACGGGCGTCCCGACCCAGTCAAACCACCAGGACGGGCGTCCCGAAGCACCAGAAGTTGTCCCACATCAAAATTTTTGGAGATTTTCACTCCAGAAAGCTGCTATAAATACCCCAGGCCTCCAGGAGTTGAAATCATTCCTCTCCACTCGATCTGAGTCACTTAGTGACTTCAGTGTACACTTTTCTGGAGTACACAAGCCACGGAGAGACTCGGGTTTCAGTTTCAGTTTTCTTTCTTTAGTGTTTCGTTTTCTTAGTTTCTGAGAAATAGTCTCAGATCTTAGGCTTCGATAGATAGGTTCATTTTTGGTATTCATAGAATACCGGGATTTTGTTAGGAGATCCTAAGAGAGAGATAGGATGCGTGTTCTTAGTCAGATTAGGGCAATTTGCTTAAGCCCGGGATGTAAGGTAAAGCAATTGCTACTAGGTCTGAGGAGCGTTCTCCGAAGGCTCTGCCGAGCAGAGTAGGATCGAGCAGTCAGGAGCATACAGGAGCATACAGGAGCTGCAGCGCCGGCTGGACCTGCATAAAGCGGTGATTACTTTATGATAGTGGGTCCCCTAGACGAGGTTCTGTATGTTTACGAATTGTTTTATCTAAATATTAATTTGAATATCAGATTACGATTCTTATAAATATCTGTTTTATATGTTGAAGTTGTTATGTTTTTCCTAGGAATAGCCACCTGCTTAATATTCATTATGTCTGCATGTCTAATGTAAGTCTCTTTTAAACTAAAATTAGGGTTATAGACAATTCCTAACCACAGTCTATTCATAACCTGTTTAGTTTAACATGCATCAATTAGTATTGGTGTCTGCCATACTAGATAAAATAACCTGCGGAACACCCTGTTTGTTAGAGTAGTCTAGGTAGGCTGAGTAGAGCGTTTATGCCGGCGGCTAGGGCAAGCGGCATGATACCGAAGTGACGTAGGGTACCGTTCATGGATGCCTTCGTCCCGAACCGTGAGTAGGGCCGTCATTAAGGTAGGGCAGTTTATCAGATTACTCAGATGTGGTACACCTTTAGACTCAGAACATAGTTGCAATCCAGGCTAAGATGCATCTAAAATACTCGAAGATAGGTCAATCAACATGTAGGAACAGTATAACATAGAATCAGAACTTTATCTACAAAACACTTTTAGGCTCAAGTAGACTTAAACCTAGTGGAGAATGGATCACCCTATCATCAAAGTTATTGATGAAGATTGCATAACTGGATCATAAGATAAGAATTGGGATAAAAGGCTATTTACTACTAAGCCGTTGCCACTTTCCTGGGAATACGATATTTATTTAATAAAATCGTAGATACTTTCCAACAGACTAGCTACACGATAGGTACTCTGCCTTAGATTCTGGCTGATTAAGTGACACCATAGAGACTAAATGTAACAATTAGTCAACCTCAGTCCTTAATTATTCATAATCAACATAGGGTAAACTTACACCTATTTAGCATATCAGTCGGAACGCATCAGGTACATATATTACTTGTTGACCGGTGTATACTTGCACTTGTTAAGATTGCGTTGATTTACTTCATTTTCTTATCTTTACAAATTGTGACACACGCACACAACGCAACAACATCGCGTTGGGGAAGGAACCCCCGGCATCCACGAGATAGGAGATAAAGGGTTCGGACTCCCCAATCTGCTCCTACTGAACCTCGAAGGGAGGCTCCCCTTGATCCCATTGAAGTCACTCACTCCGAAGGTGAGGACGAAGAGGAGCAACTTCGTCCTCGTCAGAGACAAAGGACTTCGCCTCATCTTCCTACTTCGACGGAGGTACATGATAACTCTCCCACTCTTCCAACCTAAGTTTCAGAGGAAAGTTTCCCGCTGGAGGTTCACGGAGGGATCTGGACCTTCGTGGCTGCGACTAGGATTCGAAATGCCAACTGAGGAGGATGCTCTGATAGAGTTAGCATCAGAAATTACAACCAGGACTCCTCCCCTTTACAATATTCTCTTCACCAACCGGTACGCGGCTTCCTTCATCGGTGGTGCAGTTCTGAACCGAGCTGCCGATGTCGAGTCCCTAGCTTCAATGGGAGAGATGGGAGTAGATGAGGCGACTAACTGAGTTGAAGCCCTTCTTGCTCGGGTAAGCATCCTTGCCTGTGTTATTATTTTTTCTAAGTGTGTTTTTTTAACATCCTTTCTTGGCAGCTTTCTTCCTATGTTCTCTATATCTCCAGCTCCCGATCTAGTGAGGTAGATGAGTGGGATGACGCCAACTGATACGCGAAAATCGTATCAACTTTTTAGCATGTTTTTATATATGATTTAGGGTGAAATTGAGGATAATTGATCTAAATTGTTTATTATTTACTTAATTTCACAGTTTTTCTGATTTTGGAAGTGTCAGGTGAAAAGTAGACGAAAACAGCAAATTTTGGGGCAAAAACGCAATTTTTGGAAAAGTTGACTCGGTCAAAGGTTCAGGACGGGCGTCCCGAACCCGGGACGGGCGTCCCGAACCGCCAGAAACTGTCCCACATCGAATTTTTCAGAGATTTACACTCCAGGAAGCTGCTATAAATACCCCAGGCCTCCAGTAGTTGAATTCATCCCTCTCCACTCGATCTGAGTCATTCAGTGGTCTCAAGTGTACAATTCTCTAGTACTCAACTCACTCGAAGACTCGGATTCCAGTAGAAGTTTTCTTTCTTTCCTTCTTTGTTTTTTATTTTTCTTAGTTTCTGAGAAATAGTCTCAGATCCTAGGGTTCGATAGATAGGTTCGTTTCTGGTATTCATAGAATACCCGGGATTTCGTTAGGAGATCCTAAGAGGGCTCGAGGCGTTCGACGAGTTAGTCCACAGGGCTAGGCTTAAGCCCAGGACGTAAGGTAAAGTCTAGCTACTAGGCTGAGGAAGCGTTCTCCGAAGGTTCTGGCGAGCAGAGTCGGGGCGAGCAATACGACATATACAGCAGTACGCTCCATCGGCGAGACTACGTAAAGGGTGATTTCTTTATGGCATCAGTCCCCATGTCCCTCTCTTATATGTTGCTATTGTGCTGTTCCAAATACTTATTATGAATACGAGATTACGATGTTTATGAATATTTGTTTATTATGTTGAAGTTGTTATGTTTTTCCAAAAATAGCCACCTGCTTAATATTCACTATGTCTGCATGTCTAATGTGCTCTTTTAAACTAAAGTTAGGGTTATAGACAATTCCTAACCACGGTCTAATCATAACCTGTTTAGTTTAACAGGCATCAATTAGTATTGGTGTCTGCCATGCTAGATAAAATAACCTGCTGAACACCCTGTTGGTTAGAGTAGTCTAGGTAGGGGCCGAGCCGAGTCCGATTATGCCGGCGGCTAGGGCAAGCGGTATGATCCCCGAAGTGACATAGGGCTTTCATGGATGCCTTCGTCCCGAACCGTGCGTAGGGCCGTCATTAAGGTAGGGCGGTTTATTAGAAACCTCGGATGTGGTACGCCTTTAGACACAGAACATAGTTGCAATACAGGCTAAGATATATCTAAAACACTCGAATATAGGTCAATCAACATATAGAAACAGTATAACATAAAATCAGGACCTCATCTAGAAAACACTTTTGGGATTAATTAGACTTAAACCTAGTGGAGAATGGATCACCCTCTCATCAAAGTATTTGATGAAGATTGCATAACTGGATCATAAGATAGGAGTTAGGATAAAAGGCTAGTTACTACTAAGCCGTTGCCACTTCCCTGGGTGTACGATAATTATTTAAATAAAATCGTAGATACTTTCCAACAGAATAGCTACACGATAGGTACTCTGCCTTAGGTTCTGGTTGATTAAGTGACAATAATTAAATGCTAAGTGACAGTTAGTAAGACTCAGTCCTTAATTACTCATAATTGACATAGGTAAATAAAACCTATCTTTTAGCATACCAACCGGAAACGCATCACCAACGCCGAGTGGCGAGCTACAAACGAACCTCGTCTTGCTGACTTGAAGGCAATAGTTGCTGACCAAGCTAACTGTTTGGAGCTAGCAGCGGGTGAAAAATCCCAAATGCTAAGTGAGACGGTAGAACTAAGGGAGAAGTTGCTTAAGGCCGAGGAGATGATAGCAGAGTTGGAGGCTACGAACTCCGCACTGAACATAGCCCGGGATGAGGCCATCACGAGTCGTATCTCCACTCAAGAAGAGTTGAACTTCTATTGGTCGGACACTTTCAAGAAAAATATCATCGACGATTTCAAGAGTTCAACAGTATATCACGAGGAGATCGGCAGCGAAGCTAGGTTGTTTTTGGACAAGGGTTGTGTCCACATCATCCGTCACCTCCATCCACATTTGAAGGATAAATCCGTTCTTCTGAGGGCCTTTTTTGCCAACTTCGATAACGAAGCGTGTAGAAAGGGTGCTGACTTCATTCCCTTCACTTCAGAGGAAATGGATGCATTGAGGGAGCGGGATGAAAAGAGAGGTCGTCCATTTTGGAAGCCTCCAACTCCGTCTAAGCCGCCTTTCTGGGATATGCTCGATGGCTCGAGCTCTACTCCCTGAATTTATTTTTGCAACATTTTTGTATATTTTTAACGAACCTTGTCTATCTATCTTCTTGGACTTCAATGAATTTTCCTTTGCCATTTCCTTGTGTATTTATCATTTTTATACATGACTTAAAACACTCACAAGTTAAATGTAGCACCTCAAAATCAGAAAGCGAGTAATGACTCCTTTAGTACTTTGGAATAGTAGGATTTAATTTTCTCCCAAGTGTAGCTTGGTACTTCGGAACCATGAGATTAACTCAATGGTAATACCTTTTCCCAATCTTGGTACTTCGAAACCATGAGATTAACTCAATGGTAATTTTCATAAAATTTCCCAAGCTTAACTCGGTACTTTGGAACCACGAGATTAACTCAATGGTAACTTTCAATTTTTTCCCAAATTTAACTCGGTACTTCGTAACCATTAACTTAATTGTAATATTTGAATATCTTCCCAAGTTTAACTCGGTACTTCGTAATGGTGATTTTTATGTTTGATTTAACTACAAGATTTGACTTGGTGGTAATATTTTTCCGAGCTTAACTCAGTACTTTATTTCAAAATTAACTCGAAGGTAATCAAAATGAAATGCTAATTCTTGAGGTTAACTCGGTACTTCTATTCTAGAATTCCGAATTAGAAGTTTCCCAAGATTAACTTGGTACTTAAAGAGATGATTCTTAGGTATTATTTACACATAGTACCTTTTCAAGTAGTTTGTATGCCATGGATTCGGGAGGAGAACACTATCTTTATCCATGAGTTTATAAGTGTTGGGTCTTACTTCGTGCTTGACGAGGTACGGTCCTTCCCAATTTGGAGTTAACTTGTTTGCTTTTATGTGCCTTACTATGCCTTCGATTTTTCGAAGTACCCAGTCTCCAATCTTTATTGGTCGTTTGAACACTTTTTTATCATGAGCTTTTTTGGTTCTTTGCTTGAATGATTGTGATCTTAGGCGACTTGCTATTCTTCGTTCTTCTAGCAAATCTAAGTCCATACTTCTCTTTCCATTGTTGATGTTCTCATTATACATCGAAACTCTTGTTGTGGGTAGTGCGACTTCGGATGGTGCTATTGCTTCAGAACCATATACCAGTTCAAATGTCGTCTCTCCGGTGGGGCCCCTAGTCGAAGTACAGACTGCCCACAAAGCGGGATTTAGCTCATCAGCCTATTTGTTCGACTTTCCTTCTAAGTTTTTCCGCAGAGCAATTAACACTAACTTGTTTGTAGCCTTCGCTTCGCCATTCCCTTGCGGATGCGCTACTGGAGATTTCCAGTGCTTGATGTATAACCGTTGACATTCCGAGGTGAATTTGGCTGAGAATTGAACTCCGTAGTCGGTAATTACTGCCCTAGGTACTCTAAAACGGCATAAAATGTTTTCTCGAAAGAACTTAGAGACATTTTCTTGCGTGGGATGTGTCAAAGCCTTTGCCTCGATCCATTTTGAAAAATAATTTATGGCCACTACTAATTACTCGTAGCCATTTCTTGTTTTTGGGAATTTTCTCATTAGATCCATTCCCCACATATCGAACGGCCAAGCCACCACAACTGGGGTTTGCTCTACGGACGACAATTGTGGTATGCTTCCAAAAATTTGGGAAGTATCACATTTCTTAACATACCTCTTAGCATCTTCCCTTAGGGTCGGCCAAAAATATCCTTGGTTGATTACTCTCTCTGCCAATGCTCGGGCTCTGGGGTGTCCTCCACATACTCCTTTGTGCATTTCGATGAGTAACTCGTTCACTTGGAGTGGCAGAATGCAACGAAGCAAAGGTCTTGAGAAAGATCGCCTATATAGAACATCATCATGGATTGTGTACCTGGCTGACTGGCGTCGTATTTGCCTAGCTCGAATGAAGTCATCTGGCAGAATCCATTGCCGAATGAATTTTACCATTTCGTCCACCCAATCTGCTGATGTCGGTTGTAAGGGTTGTGTTAAACAAGTTTCCTTAGAGGATGAGATTATTTCCACCGGGATGCCCTCCTCATTTTGAGTTTCTCTTGAGGCGATTTTTGCTAATCTGTCTGCTTGTTGAATATCTCTTTGACTGATTAAAGATAGGCTGAAAGGATTGAATTTCTCTTTCCATTATCTAGCTTTGTCTACATATGATTGAAGACCTTCTGAATGTACCACGTAGGTACCTTGGACTTGATTCACTACTAATTGAGATTCATTGTAGACCTTTAAAGCTGTTATATTTGCTTCATGGGCCCATTCCATCCCAATCAGCAATGCTTCGTACTCCGCCTGATTATTTGAAAGATTAGGCCTCAATTTGACAACTCGTATTTCAGTGTATTGTCTATTGGGGGAAGTTAAAATTACGCCCACTCCTACTCCGTTGGTGTTGACTGCTCTGTCTACCTTCAGTTCCCAAGGATCCATCAGTAATTTGCTTCCCTCTACGTTTAACTCTGTGAAAGATCCTTCTGCCAGGAAGTCAGCAAGGGCCTGTGCATTGATGGCAGTTGGTGGCTTGAAGGTGATCTCTTGTCCACATAATTTGATGGACCATTGAAGCAACCTTCCTGATTGATCCAATTTATGAAAAATTGTCTTAGCGGGGCATCAGTGTAGACAACAATAGGATGGGACTCGAAATAGGGCCTGAGTTTTTGTGTCGAAGTTACCAATGCATATGCTAGTTTTTTTATGTTAGAGTATCGTAACTCAGTGTTGTTTAAGGCCTTGCTTACGAAGTACACGGGGTACTGCCTTGATCCTTCTTCCTTTACTGACACCGATGCTACAATCAAATCAGAGAAAGATAGATATAGGAAAAGTGTTTCTCCCACGTTTGGAGATCGCAACAGAGGAAGCCTTAGTAGATGGCGTTTCAAACTTTTCCAAGCGCTGCTGTATTCCAGAGTCCATCTGAAATCACTCTTTGAGTTCTTTAAAGCTTTGAAGAATGGAAGGCATTTTTTCGCTGACTTTGAAACAAAGCGTCCCAGTGCAGCAATACATTCGTTTAACCTTTGGATATCTTTGATACATCGGGGCTCGGTAAGTCGAGCTATGGCCTCCAATTTCTCTAGGTTGGCTTTGATTCCTCGTTCAAACATTATGAAGCCCAGGAATTTCCCACATTTTGCCCCAAATGTGCACTTCGTTGGATTCATTTTGAGGTTGAATTTTGCCAAATTTGAGAATGTTTCCTCCAGGTCATCTAAATGCGATAATCCGTGTTTGGTTTTGACAACCATGTCATCCACATAGGCTTCTATGTTTCTTCCTATTTGATCTCGGAGGATATGATTCATCATTCGTTGATAAATGGCCCCTGCATTTTTCAAGTCGAACGACATAACATTATAGCAATATATGGCCCTTGCAGCTCGGAACGAAGTATGTACTTGATCACTTGGCCTCATTTTTATTTGATGGTAATCTGAAAAAGCATCCATGAAACTTAAAAATTCGTATCCCGCTGTTGAATCTACTAGTGCATCAATCCGAGGTAGCGGGTAACAATCCTTGGGGCAATCTTTGTTGAGGTCAGTGTAATCAACACACATCCTCCATTTTCCATTGGATTTCTTGACCATCACAACATTAGCTAGCCATGTGGGGTATTTGACTTGGCGAATGAACCCTACTTTTAACAACTTTTTTACTTCTTCTTTCATGCCTTGTATCTTTTTTTCTCTGAACTGTCTGGACTTTTGTTTTACTAGGTGGCACACCGGGATTATGTTCAGTGTGTGTTCGGCTATGGCCGTGTCGATGCCTGGCATGTCCTCTGTGCACCAAGCAAAATTATTTTGGTGATCCTTCAAGAATTTGATGATATCTTGTCTGAGTGTATCTGGCATTTCTTTTCCAATTTTGACACACTGCTGGGGATGTTCTGGATTTATGACCACTTCGTCGACTTCGCTTTCCCTTTACCCTTCGGTGACCAAGTCACAGATTTGTTTCTCCAGTATCCTCTGTATCCTTCGGTCATCATGAACAGTTATAGAGTTAAAGTAACTAACTTCGGTGGATTCTTCCCTTTTTCTCTTTATCTTCATAATCTGTCCCAACAAACTCCAGGGACTGCTCTTCACAAAACCGACACCTCGCAAGGTGTTGAACTTCACTTGTTGGTGAGATGTGGATATCACAAGATCAAAGGTTGCGTGGAAAGGCGTCCCTAATATGACATTATATGGGGACTCCAAATCCACGACGTAAAATTTTATCTCCTCTATTCTTACTCTGTCTCCATCGCCAAGGGTGACTTGCATTTTCACCGTTCCTTTGACTGGTACTTTGTGTAATGTGAACCCTTCTAGTACCATTTTACTTGCCTTGAGATGTTCACCTTTCAAGCCCATCTCATTGAAACATCGAAGGTACATGATGTTTTTCGTGGCTCCTGTATCAACCAAAACCCTTCTTACCATGCACTTGTTGATTCCATCTCTTGTCATTCGAATTTCGAGGACAATAGGAGTGACCATGACCTCTTCATTGTGCTCTAATTCTTCATTTGTAAAAGAGATGACTTCCGACCATTCAAATTCATACTTCGGAATGAGGTATGACTTGGTGAGGTTGTATATTCTCTTTATGATTTTCTTGACGGAGGTCAACTTGATATGCATAAATTATATCACATTTTTAGCATGTTTTTAGGCATAATTTAGGGTGAAATTGATGGTGATTCGTTCTTAATTGTTTGTTATTAACTCAATTTCACAATTTTTGTGATTTTGGAAGTGTCAAGTGAAAAGTAGAAGAAAATGGCAAATTTTGGGGCAAAAACATGATTTTTAGAAGTTCAGAAGTCAGGATGGGCGTCCCGAAGTCAGGATGGGCGTCCTGACCTGGTCAACAGGCCAGGACGGGCGTCCAGGACTCCGGATGGCCGTCCTGACCTGGTCAACAAGCCGGGACGGGCGTCCCAGTTTAGAATCCCACATGGAAATTTATAGAGTAAATCACCCAGTTCCCCTACTATAAATACCCCAGGCATTCCTCAGTTGAATTCATTCCTCTCCACTCGATCTGAGTCATTTAGTGACTTCAAGTATACAGTTTTCCATAGTATACAAGTCACTTAGCGACTTAGGTTTTAGTATAGGTTTATTTATATTCATAGATAGTGTCTCGTGTTCTTTCTTTCTGAGAGTCTGTCTCAGATCCTAGGATACGACTAGATAGGTTCGTTTATGGTATTCATAGAATACTCGGGGTTTCATTAGGAGATCATAAGAGGGCTCTAGGCGTTCGAAGAGTCAGTCAACAGGGCTGTGCTTAAGTTGGGTATTAAGGTAAAGTCCAGCTACTAGGCTGAGGAAGCGTCCTCCGAAGGTTCTGTAGAGCAGAGTCGGGTCGAGCAATCCAACATATACAAGCAGTTGCTCCATCAGCGAGACTAAGTAAAGGGTGAATACTTTATGGCATCAGTCCCCCTGTCCCTCTCTTTATATGTTTGTACTGTGTTCGTCCAAACATTCATTATGTCCATTGGATTATGATTTTCTGAATATTTGTTATGCATGTTGAAGTACTTTATGATTTTTCGGAAATGGCCACCAGCTTAACTTTCATTATGTCTGTATGTCTAATGTAGTTACTTTTAAACTAAATGTTGGGTTATAGACAATTCCTAACCATAGTCTAATCATAACCTATTTAGTTTAACAAGCATTAATTTAGGACTTCCCCGTCGAGATGCATTAATGTCTGCCATATTAGATGAAATAACCTATAGATCACCATGTTTGTTAGAGTAGTCTAAGTAGGCTGAGTTTGTGTGTTTATGCTAGCGTTAGGGCGAGCGGCATGATCCCCTAAGTGACATAGGACTTTCATGGATGCCTTTAGCTCGAACCGTGAGTAGGGCCGTCATTAAGGTAGGGCGGTTTATTAGGTAACTCAAATGTGGTACACCTTTAGACTCAGTACATAGTTGCAATCTAGGCCAAGATATATCTAAAATACTCGAAGATAGGTCAATCAACATGTAGGAACAGTATAACATAGAATCAGGACATTATCTGTAAAACACTCTTAGGCTTAAATAGACTTAAACCTAGTGGAGAATGAATCACCCTCTCATCAAAGATATTGATGAACGATTGCATAACTGGATCATAAGATAAGAGTTAGGGTAAGATGATAGTTACTACTAAGCCGTTACCACTTCCCTGGGAGTACGATATTTGATTTAATTAAAATCGTAGATACTTTCCAATAGACTAGCTACACGATAGGTACTCTGCCTTAGGTTCTGATTGATTAAGTGACAGTATAGAGACTAAATGTGACAATTATTCAGGCTAAGTCCTTAATTACTCATAATCAACATAGGGTAAAACAACACCTATTTTAGTATATCAGTCGGAACGCATCACAACTCTAGATTTATCATGTTGATCACCCTCTCACATTTATCTTTCTATTGTTGAATATCAGCTACGTATTCCTTCAAACACCCCTCTCGGATGAGTCTTTCGATTGCTCTTTTTAACTGGATGCAATCTTAGGTAGTGTGACCGTAATGCCCGTGAAACCCACAGAACTTCATCTTGTCACGTGTAGGGAAGGATTGGGATCTCATCGGGGCAGGGTCCCTGACCCCGTACTTGTCTTTTATCACTGCTACCAGATTTTCATTTGGGACGTTTAGGGGTGTAAACGTCTCGAACTTTTTATTTCGACTTTTGTCTAGCCTGTTTGGAAAATTTGGGGTGACATCTTTCTGATGCTCGTGTTGTCTATCCCTCCTTCTGGTGGTAGATTCTATCGCACTACTTTTGGCTAGTGTGACCTTCCGAGCAACGTTGAACATTTCTTCGATGGTTTCTGGCTTCCTTAATTGGAGCTCGGTCTATAACATTTTGGATCAAAAGCCACATTCGAAACTGGTGATGACTGTATCTTGACTGATTCCTTCTATGTCATCATAAGTTTTCTTGAATTGTTCCAAGAAAGATAGTAAAGTCTCATCATCCCACTGCTTGATATTTGTGAGGTCTCATCTTGTCTTCAGGATTGTCCTTGTGGTACTGAATTTATCTAGAAATGACTTTTCTAGAGTGTGCCAGGAATCAATCGTCCCTGGTTTCAAGGAAGTGAACCACGTTAAAGCCTTGTCTGATAAAGTGCTCGGAAAAGCTTTGCACAATATGGCCTTGTCGTTTGTGACTAAGCCCATGGCCAATTTGTAACGGCATATGTGTTCAAGGGGTTGAGATTGCCCAAAGTATAGAACAAATTGTGGGATTTTGAGAAACGGATCAGGGGCGACTCCTTGGATCCATTTAGTGAATGGACCTAATTCAATGCTTCTCGTCCTTTGTATCTTTGTTGCACTTTTAACCTTTTTGGGGCTGTGTTCGGTATAACATTTTCTGGCCCCTCGCTTCGGAGTGGGTTTCGAAGTGTGGTAACTTTCTCCCACTTTGCTGACGGTTTGTCATTGCTTCCCGCTTGTTCGTGCTCCCCACTTCTCTGCTTTGGTAGCTAGAGTCGGTGTTTGTTGTGGCTGTTGTTCGGAAGGATCATCTAAGAACATCAACGATGGTAATTCTTTTCCTACTTTGCAGAACTTGGTCCTTAATTTTAACCACTGTCTTGAGAGCTCCTGTTCTTGCCTTAGAAGCTCGTTTTCTTGTTGTAATTTTTGTAACAACTCTCTTTCATCGCTTATCCTTTTAGAAGTGAGGCGATCTCTCAAATCTTGAGTGTCTCGAAGTCTCTAGTTGTGGTCCCAACCTTTCCCCGGCTGGGCGCTGATGCGTGAAAGGAGGGGCTGTGATATGCATAAATCATATCACTTTTTAGCATGTTTTAAGGCACAATTTAGGGTGAAATTGGTGTTAAATTGTTATCAATTGACTGTTATTAACTCAATTTCGCAGTTTTTGTGATTTTGGAAGTGTCAGGTGAAAAGTGCAAGAAAATGGCAAATTTTGGGGCAAAAACATGATTTTCAGAAGTTCGGAAGTCGGAATGGGCGTCCAGAACCAAGGACGGGCGTCCTGACCTGGTCAACAGACCAGGACGGGCGTCTAGGACTTGGGACGGCCCTCCTGACCTGGCCAACAGGCTGGGACGGGCGTCCTAAATGCCTGGTCAAAGTCCCACATCAAATTTTTGAGAGAAATTCACCCAGTTCCCCTGCTATAAATACCCCAGGCCTTCCTCAGTTGAAATCATTCCTCTCCACTCGATCTGAGTTATTTAGTGACTTCAAGTATACAATTTTCTATAGTATACAAGTCACTTAGGGATTTCAGGTTTTAGTATAGGTAAATATATAGTTTTAGAGAGTGTCTCGTGTTCTTCGTTTCTGAGAGTCTGTCTCAGATCTTAGAATACGACTAGATAGGTTCATTTTTTGTATTCATAGAATACCCGGGATTTCGTTAGGAGATCCTAAGAGGGCACTAGGCGTTCGAAGAGTCAGTCAACAAGGTTGTGCTTAAGCTAGGTATTAAGGTAAAGCATAGCTACTAGGCTGAGGAAGCGTCTTCCGAAGGTTCTGTCGAGTAGAGTCAGGTCGAGCAGTCCAACATATACAAGCAGTTGCTCCATCAGCGGACTACGTAAAGGGTGAATACTTTATGGCATCGGTCCCCTTGTCCCTCTCTTTATATGTATGTACTGTGTTCGTCCAAATAACTATTATGAATATTAAACTATGATTGTATGAATATGTGTTTTGCATGTTGAAGTTATTTATTTATTTTTTCCCTGAAATGGTCACCAGCTTAACTATCATTTTGACTGCATGTCTACTGTAGTTTCTTTTAAACTAGATGAATGGTTATAGACAACTCCTAACCACGGTCTAATCATAACCTGTTTAGTTTAACAGGCATTAATTTAGGACTTCCCGTCGGAAGTATTAATATCTGCCATATTAGATGACATAACCTATAGATCACCATGTTCGTTAAAGTAGTCTAAGTAGGCTGAGTTTGTGTGTTTATGCCGGCGTTAAGGCGAGCGACATGATCTCCTGGGTGACACAGGACTTTCATGGATGCCTTTAGCTCGAACTGTGAGTAGGGCCGCCATTAAGGTAGGGCGGTTTATAAGGTAACTCGGATGTGGTACACTTGTAGAATCAGTACATAATTGCAATCTAGACCAAGATATATCTAAAATACTCGAAGATAGGTCAATCAACATGTAGGAACAATATAACATAAAATCAGAACATTATCTGTAAAACACTCTTTTAGGATTAAATAGACTTCAACCTAGTGGAGAATGAATCACCCTCTCATCAAAGAATTTGATGAACGATTGCATAACTGGATCATAAGATAAGAGTTAGGGTAAAAGGATAGTTACTACTAAGCCGTTACCACTTCCCTGGGAGTACGATAATTGATTAAATTAAAATCGTAGATACTTTCCAATAGACTAGCTACACGATAGGTACTCTGCCTTAGGTTCTGATTGATTAAGTGACAATATAGAGACTAAATGTGACAATTAGTCAATCTAAGTCCTTAGTTACTCATAATCAACATAGGGTAAAATAACACCTATTTTAGCATATCAGTCGGAACGCATCATCAGATTTTTGGGGCCGTTGCCGGGGACATATCATAACGAATTTAGGATTCCTGATCAAAATTCTAGAGGCTTATGATAGGTAACGGTAGTAATCTATACCTTAGACCTAAACACTTATTTTATGCTAGTTAGACAATCAGTTTCCGAAATATAGGGTTATCATAAGTAATTGATTTTAGATATTATCTGAAATTAAGACATTTAGGATAATAAAATTTTAAAAAATTATTTTAAAACCGTATTAAGGAAATTTAAATTGCTTTCGAAAAAAACAAAATATAAAAATATAAAAAGTTAAAAACAAAATAAATTCTTTTCTTGTTTACAATTTTGCTTTTAAAAATTATATTTTCTGAAAAAAAATATTATTTTCCAGAAAATAAAAGAAATAAATTTTTCCTGTTTACAGTTTTGGTGTTTGTTTGTTATTTCTATTATTTAATTTTGAAAAAAAATAAAATGGAAATGAGGAAAGAATATTTTTCTTTTGAGCTGTCAATTTTTGGCTTAGGTTTTAATTTGGAAGAAATATCATTTTAGAATTTTCTTAGGTCATGCTAGGTTTATTAGACGAATCATGAAATAAAATTTTCTTTAATAAACAGACCTCTGAGTATTCTAATGAGAAAGGATGTTCCTTTTGTTTGATGATAAATGCATGAGATCTTTTAAACCAAAAGGAATTACTGCACCCATTATGGCATCACCTGATTGGAATCTGCTTTTTGAATTAATATGTGATGTAATGATGTAGTAAGAATTGTTTTAGGACAGAAACATGATAAGAAAGTTCATGTAATATACTACGCTAGCAAAACCTTAATTGAGGCTCAAGAAAATTACATTACAACAGAAAATGAATTACTAGCAGTAGTATACACGTTTGATAAATTCCGATCTTATCCAGTCTTGTCTAAAAACAATAGTTTACACTGATCACTCTGAGATATCTGTGTTCAATAAAACTAATGTTGAACCAAGAATGATTAAGTTGAGTTTTATTGTTACCAGAATTTGATATAGAAATAAGGGAAAAGAAAAGGGGATGAATATCTTGAAAGCAAACCATTGGTCTAGATTAGAAAACCCTGAGTTAGAGGCTATGGATGAGATAGTATATTTGATAAATTATTTTTGGATGAGAATTTATTTGCATTATTTGCTATGTATAATTCTCATCTGTGGTTTATCGATGTTGCAAATTATCTAGTCGCTGAATTAGTCCCAAGTGATATGACTTATCAGCAAAAGAAGAAATTCTTTGTTGATTTGAAATATTACTACTGGGCAAATCCCTCTTCTATTTCAAATTTTTGCAGATCAGTTGATCAGAAGATGTGTCTCGAAAGACAACGGCCACAAAATTTTGGAGCATTGTCGTCAAAGATCTACAAGAGGCTATTTGACTGTTAGCAACACTGTCTGGAAAGTGTTGGAAGCATGATATTACTGGCCCACTGTTCAAAGATTTTGTATCCTTGATGCAGCCTGGCGAGGCTTGAAAAGTAGCAGGTAACCCGTCTTCCCGAGATCATCTACCCCAACAAGGTATACAGAATACTAAAATCTTTTATATCTGGGGAATTGATTTCATGCATCCTTTTTCTTTCTTCCTTTGAAAACAATTACATCATAGTAGTTGTAGAACACTTTCAAAATGGCCTGAACCACTTGCATTACCTACTAATGATGTTAAAGTCATGTGCAGATTCTGTGAGAAAATATTTTTCAGATTCAGATGTGACAATATCTTGATAAGTGATAACTAACACAGCTAACGCTTCTTCTGATGAGCAGTTGAAGGCATTAATAGCTAATGATAATAGTCAAATTAATGCCTTTCAACAAAGAAGAAACGTTCAGCCTATGTATCAAATCTGTGAAGTCTGCCAAGTATCACACTTTAGTAGGGATTGCTATGGGAACGGAATACTGACATTCCAAAAGAGGTAGGAGTAGGTTGCTGCAGAATGCTGCTCCAATGGGAAACACATACAATCCCTACCGAAGAAATCAGCCGGGATTTAGTGGAGGAATAACTCTGGAGCTAAAAACTTCCAAAAAATACCACCACAACAAAGTCCCTAGCCGCAGAATCAACAGAGGAGATGTTGTTAATGGTCAGACCCATTTACTGTTACAGAAGTATCGTCATGGGAAGTTTGTGTTATAATTGATCAAGACAACACTACTAAAAAGGTGAACGGGCAACAATTAAAGTTGTACAAGTGTGAGTAAGTGACCTACAGACCAAGCGGTATCAATGGATCGATAGATATATAAGAGTTTGGCGTTGTATCAGGAGTATAGCTGTGGAGGAGCTTGCGTCCCCTGCATACTAGTCAGCTATGTGAAACTTCCCAGAGGAAGTCTCAACTATTTGGGCCCAAATCTGCACCATTGGAGCCCCCTACCACCACGGCTTTGCCAAATCTTCAGGTATCTTTTCTGCCCTTCGATACTTGCATACAATACCATCATAGGTAGACACACCCTCCATACGAAGCACACTGCAGAGTCAACAACTCCAACATTCAGAGCTTACAGAGTCGAGGAAGTTTTAGCAATAGCACATGGCTGAGGTGAAAAGCCAATTGACAAATCAGAAAAGATCCTTCTGCTCGAGACATGAAGGGAGTTTTTCTAATCCTCATCTTCCTCTACTTTTATTTTGTTTCCTTTAATTTTTTATCTTCATTTTGTGTTTTGTTTTGTTATTTCTATTACCCTTATTGTTTTATCTTGTTTCTTTTCTTTCTCTTCCCCTTAGTTAGTCAAATAAGTGTGGGGTAAGAGTTTTATATGTTATGTCTTAAATTTTTGTTTTTCAAATAAATGTGGGGTAGTTAGATATGCATGAACACTGAGGACAGTGTCAAACTTAAGTGTGGGGTAGCAGTGCACAGTGTACTGTAGCAGTAAAAATATTTGCATGTTTCTCCCATATTTTCACTAGAATTACACCCTTCCAAAAAAAATTTCACTCTTTCAGACTTCAAAATGCAGTTATGATTGGTAAAGAATTGCTGATGTCTATGATATGTATGTAGAATATTATGATTAGTAGGAGACAACGTGATAACTTTTTTGAATTTATCGAATAGAAATAAGGAATTCTTGATACTTGAGCACAACTTAGTTTGGATTAGAGACCTCAACTAAATACCTTTTCAAGACCTAGCTAAATAATATTAGACCAGTTGAGGATATATTAGCAGTCTAACTGACTAGATGATGCTCTAAGCTGAAAGTGAAAAAAGTTAAATAAATAGGGTAGTTTGCAAGCGGCCTTTTTCTACTCGAGCACCACTTTTTAAGGGAACTTAAAGCCTGATGCCCTAAGGTCGTGTAGGTCTGGGAGTCATCGGAGTGGGACTCGCTACATGGGTAGTTAAAGTTGACGTGTGAAAGCAAACACAAAATACCCTGAAAAATCAATCTAAAAATACATAGCCCAGTGTATTCTTATATTGAAATGCTTAATTGAAAATATTGTCACCAAAGCTCAAAACTCAGAAGGTTGTTTGTTGCTGGTATGTCTAGGGATCGGTCGAAGTATTATCTAGTAAGAGTCAAGATAAGAGTATATTGTGTTGACAATCTAGTCTGGACTAGTACACACACCACACATCAGGAAGACCTTGTGACTGAGAGATGAGTTCAATCTAGTTATTAAGTTGTTAACCCTGCTTGATCATGATAATCTACTAGAGACATTTGAGACCTTGTCATGGCAACTTAACCAGTCAGACCTGTGTTCTGAATTATCTGGTTCAGTGATAAATTTTGGAATAAAAACATGGCTAGAAATTTTAAGTGACTGCACCTATGATTTAAAATCAATAACTTCAGGTAGACTTTGCTTGAGGACAAGCAAAAAGCTAAGTGTGGGGTTATATGATATGCATAAATCAAATCATTTTTAGCATGTTTTTAGGCACAATTTAGGGCAAAATTGGTGTTAAATCGTTATCAATTGACTGTTATTAACTCGATTTCACAGTTTTTGTGATTTTGGAAGTGTCAGGTGAAAAGTGCAAGAAAATGGCAAATTTCGGGGCAAAAACATGATTTTTAGAAGTTCAGAAGTCGGGATAGGCGTCCAAAACTAAGGACGGGCGTCCTGACCTGGTCAATAGACCAGGACGAGCGTCCAGGGCTTGGGACGGCTATCCTGACCTGGTCAACAGGTCGGGACGGGCGTCCTGAATGCTTGGTCAATGTCCCACATCAAATTTTTGAGAGAAATTCACCCAGTTCCCCTGCTATAAATACCCCAGGCCATCCTTAGTTGAAATCATTCCTCTCCACTCGATCTGAGTCATTTAGTGACTTCAAGTATACAATTTTTTATAATATACAAGTCACTTAGTGATTTCATATTTTAGTATAGGTATATTTATAGTTTTAGAGAGTGTCTCGTGTTCTTCGTTTCTGAGAGTCTGTCTCAGATCTTAGAATACGACTAGATAGGTTCGTTTTTGGTATTCATGAAATACCTAGAATTTCGTTAGGAGATCCTAAGAGGGCACTAGGCGTTCGAAGAGTCAGTCAACAAGGCTGTGCTTAAGCTAGGTATTAAGGTAAAGCATAGCTACTAGGCTGAGGAAGCTTCCTCCGAAGGTTCTGTTGAGTAGAGTCGGGTCGAGCAGTCCAACATATACAAGCAGTTGCTCCATCAGTGAACTACGTAAAGGGTGAATACTTTATGGCATCGGTCCCCTTGTCCCTCTCTTTATATGTCTGTGATATGCATAAATCATATCACATTTTTAGCATGTTTTTAGGCATGATTTAGGGTGAAATTGAGGGCAAATCGGTCTTAATTGTTTATTATTAACTCAATTTCATAGTTTTTGTGATTTTGGAAGTGTCAGGTGAAAAGTAGAAGAAAATGGCAAATTTAGGGGCAAAAATGCAATTTTTTAGAAGTTCAGACTTCGGGGAGGGCGTCCCGAATCAGGACGGGCGTCCTGACCTGGTCAACAGGCCAGGACGGGCGTCCAGGACTCGGGACGGCCGTCCCGACCTGGTCAACAGTCCAGGAAGGGCGTCCCGAGCTGCAATTCCAAGTCCCACATCGAATTTTTGATGAAACATCACTCCAGAAAGCTGCTATAAATACCACAGGCCTTCCTCAGTTGAAATCATTCCTCTCCACTCAATCTGAGTCATTTAGTGACTTCTAGTGTACATCTTTTGAGTACACAAGTCACTTAGAGACTCGGCTTCAGTATAAGTTCTCTTCTATTTTTAGTTAGTGTTTTCGTTTTCTTAGTTTCTGAGAATTAGTCTCAGAACTTAGGCTTCGATAGATAGGGTCGTTTCTGGTATTCATAGAATACCCAGGATTTCGTTAGGTGATCCTAAGAGGGCTCTAGGTGTTTGAAGAGTCAGTCCACAGGGCTGGGCTTAAGCTGGGTATTAAGGTAAAGCCGAGCTACTAGGCTGAGGAAGCGTCCTCCGAAGGTTCTATCGAGCAGAGTCGGGTCGAGCAGTACGACATATACAAGCAGTTGCTCCATCGGCGACACTAAGTAAAGGGTGATTTCTTTATGGCATCAGTCCCCCTGTCCCTCTCTTTATATGTTTGTATTGAGTTTGTCCAAAAATTTATTATGAATATGAGATTATGATTTCTATGAATATTTGTTATATATGTTGAGTTGTTATGTTTTTTCGGAAATAGCCACCTGCTTAATATTCATTATGTCTGCATGTCTAATGTAGTTTTTTTAAAACTAAATTTAGGGTTATAGACAATTCCTAACCACGGTCTATTCATAACCTGTTTAGTTTAACAGGCATCAATTAGTATTGGTGTCTGCCATATTAGACAAAATAACCTGCGGAACACCCTGTTTGTTAGAGTAGTCTAAGTAGGCTGAGTAGAGCGTTTATGCCGGCAGTTGGGGGAGAGCGGCATGATCCCCGAAGTGACATAGGGCTTTCATGGATGTCTTTAGCTCGAACCGTGAGTAGGGCCGTTTACCTTGGCGATGGGGCGGTTTATTAGAGACTCAGATGTGATACACCTTTAGACTCAGAACATAGTTGCAATCCAGGCTAAGATATATCTAAAACACTCGAAGATAGGTCAATCAACATATAGGAACAGTATAACATAGAATCAGGACATTATCTATGAAACACTTTTAGGCTTAAATAGACTTAAACCTAGTGGAGAATGAATCACTCTCTCATCAAAGTTATTGATGACGATTGCATAATTGAATCATAAGATAAGAGTTAGGATAAAAGGCTAGTTACTACTAAGCCGTTACCACTTCCCTGGGAGTACGATCTTTAACTTAATAAAATCGTAGATACTTTCCAACATACTAGCTACACGATAGGTACTCTGCCTTAGGTTCTGACTGATTAAGTGACACTATAAAGACTAAACGTGACAATTAGTCAATCCCAGTCCTTAATTACTCATAATCAACATAGGGTAAATCAACACCTATTTTAGCATATCAGTCCGGAAGCCATCAGATTTTTGGCGCCGTTGCCGGGGAAATATCATAATAAATTTAGGATTATTGGCCACAATTCTAGAAACTCATGATAGGTAGCGGTAGTAACCTAGAATTTAGACCTACACTTATCTTATGCTAGTTAGACAATCACTTTCTGAAATATAGGGTTATCATAACTAACTGATTTTAGATATTATCTAAAATTAAGACATTTAGGATAATCAAATTTTAGAAAATCATTCTAAAACCATATTGAGGAAATTTATCTGCTTTCTAAATAAAATATAAAAGAAAAAAATGTTAAAAATTTAAAAAAAAACCTGAAAATATATTTTCTCTTTCTATTTTTGTTATTTGTTATTCCTAACCAGATTTTGCACTCATAGATGAAGAGAACAAGAGCAGCTACAAATCAAGCAAAGAAAACAGGAAACCCTGACACTCCAGGACTAAAGAAGACCAAACTAGAAGGACCATCTAGGCCTGAACCAGAAATACCTTGGGAGAATCCTCCTCCACAACCTATAGACATAAACTCAAGCCTAGACACCAGTGACTTAGTGAGAAGATTACTGAACGCCCGTGAGCCTAGTCCCACGGAAGATGATCCTTCTGAAGATACCTTTCCTCCTAGAGAAAAACCTCAAAGATCTCCAGTTCACTCTCCTGCCCAGAGAGTCCCTATAAATCCACCACCCCTTAACCAAACCCAAAACTCACCAACATCTCCTGAGTACACTCCAACACCTAATGAGCACACCCCTTCATCCGGGGGAAGTACTAACGGTTCTCATTCAGTGTTGTCCGTGCAGATAGACACTTTGGCTCAAAGGATCTATGAGATGGATCAAGGAATTGCAAGCAGATTGTGTCATTTATACCAAGTTAGTCTGAATATCACAACCAACATGGACCGACTCAGAACCACAGTCAGTCTTCAGGAAAATCAAAATGCACAACTACTCCGAGAGATGGCAGACTTACGAAGTGAGCAGGGCAGACAAAGGGATGAGATGAGAGCCATGCGCATAGAGATGCGAAACATACAAGCAGAGATACGAGAGATCAGAAATAAGGGCCGTTGAAAAAGGGAAGATTCTTTTCACTATTTTTCTTCTTTTCAGCGAATAAATTGTTTGAACTAAAATTAAATAATTGACCCCTACTTTTTGTTTTCAAATTTTTTTTAAAAAAAGGGTCTTTTATTTTATTCAACAATTTTTCTTCGGACATTTTATTTCTCAAATTTTTATGAAAAACAAAGGTTTTGCAAATGCAGTTTATTTTTCACTAATTAAATTGTATAAACTCAGTTTTTGTTTTTCTGAAATTCTTGCTGAATATAAGTTAGGATAAGATTAGGGTAGTCATGATTTTCGAAAAAAGAGATTGAGGAATTTTTGCACAGAGTTTTTAACAGCTTCTGAATTTGATAGGTTAAACATGAAGACTTGTTAAATGTTATGATTATTTTTGGTATACTGAGATTTGCAGGGAATTACGAAAAAAAAATCCGAAATTGGTGATATGCAAAAATCATATCACTTTTTTAGCATGTTTTTATGCATGATTTAGGGTGAAATTGAGGGTAAATCGGTCTTAATTGTTTATTATTAACTCAATTTCACAATTTTTATGATTTTGGAAGTGTCAGGTGAAAAGTAGAAGAAAACGGCAAATTTTGGGGCAAAAAATGCAATTTTTCAGAAGTTCGGACTTCGGGGAGGGCGTCCCGAATCAGGACGGCCGTCCAGGACTCGGGACGGCCGTCCCGACCTGGTCAACAGTCCAGGACGGGCGTCCCGAGCTGCAATTCCAAGTCCCACATCGAATTTTTGATGAAAAATCACTCCAGAAAGCTGCTATAAATACCCCAGGCCTTCCTCAGTTGAAATCATTCCTCTCCACTCAATCTGAGTCATTTAGTGACTTCTAGTGTACATCTTTCGAGTACACAAGTCACTTAGAGACTCAGGTTCAGTATAAGTTTTCTTCTATTTTTAGTTAGTGTTTTCGTTTTCTTAGTTTCTGAGAATTAGTCTCAGAACTTAGGCTTCGATAGATAGGTTCGTTTCTGGTATTCATAGAATAACTGGGATTTCGTTAGGAGATCCTAAGAGGGCTCTAGGTGTTCGAAGAGTCAGTCCACAGGGCTGGGCTTAAGTTGGGTATTAAGGTAAAGCCCAGCTACTTGGCTAAGGAAGCGTCCTCCGAAGGTTTTGTCGAGCAGAGTCGGGTCGAGCAGTACGACATATACAAGCAGTTGCTCCATCGGCGAGACTAAGTAAAGGGTGATTTCTTTATGGCATCACTCCCCCTGTCCCTCTCTTTATATGTTTGTATTGAGTTTGTCCAAAAATTTATTATGAATATGAGATTATGATTTCTATGAATATTTGTTATATATGTTGAGTTGTTATGTATTTTCGGAAATAGCCACCTGCTTAATATTCATTATGTCTGCATATCTAATGCAGTTTCTTTTAAACTAAATTTAGGGTTATAGACAATTCCTAACCACGGTCTATTCATAACCTGTTTAGTTTAATAGGCATCAATTAGTATTGGTGTCTGCCATATTAGATAAAATAACCTGCGGAACACCCTGTTTGTTAGAGTAGTCTAAGTAGGCTGAGTAGAGCGTTTTTGCCGACGGTTGGGGGAGAGCGGCATGATCCCCGAAGTGACATAGGGCTTTCATGGATGTCTTTAGCTCGAACTATGAATAGGGCCGTTTACCTTGGCGATGGGGCGGTTTATTAGAGACTCGGATGTGATACACCTTTAGACTCAGAACATAGTTGCAATCCAAGCTAAGATATATCTAAAGCACTCGAAGATAGGTCAATCAACATATAGGAACAGTATAACATAGAATCAGGACATTATCTGTGAAACACTTTTAGGCTTAAATAGACTTAAACCTAGTGGAGAATGAATCACCCTCTCATCAAAGTTATTGATGACGATTGCATAACTGAATCATAAGATAAGAGTTAGGATAAAAGGGCTAGTTACTACTAAGCCGTTACCACTTCCCTGGGAGTACGATCTTTAACTTAATAAAATCGTAGATACTTTCCAACATACTAGCTACATGATAGGTACTCTGCCTTAGGTTCTGACTGATTAAGTGACACTATAAAGACTAAACGTGACAATTAGTCAATCCCAGTCCTTAATTACTCATAATCAACATAGGGTAAATCAACACCTATTTTAGCATATCAGTCGGGAAGCCATCAGTCTGTACTGTGTTCGTCCAAATAACTATTCTTAATATTAAATTATGATTGTATGAATATGTGTTTTGCATGTTGAAGTTATTTATATTTTTCCGGAAATGGTCACCAGCTTAACTATCATTATGACTGCATGTCTACTGTAGTTTCTTTTAAACTAGATGAATGGTTATAGACAACTCCTAACCACGGTCTAATCATAACCTGTTTAGTTTAACAGGCATTAATTTAGGACTTCCCGTCGGAAGTATTAATGTCTGCCATATTAGATGATATAACTTATAGATCACCATGTTTGTTAAAGTAGTCTAAGTAGGATGAGTTTGTGTGTTTATACCGGCGTTAGGGCAAGCGGCTTGATCTCCTGGGTGACACAGGACTTTCATGGATGCCTTTAGCTCGAACCATGAGTAGGGCCATCATTAAGGTAGGGCAGTTTATCAGGTAACACAGATGTGGTACACTTGTAGAATCAGTACATAATTGCAATCTAGACCAAGATATATGTAAAATACTCGAAAATAGGTCAATCAACATGTAGGAACAGTATAACATAAAATCAGAACATTATTTGTAAAACACTCTTTTAGGGTTAAATAGACTTGAACTTAGTGGAGAATGAATCACCCTCTCATCAAAGAATTTGATGAACGATTGCATAACTGGATCATAAGATAAGAGTTAGGGTAAGTGGATAGTTACTACTAAGCCGTTACTACTTCCTTGGGAGTACGATAATTGATTAAATTAAAATCGTAGATACTTTCCAACAGACTAGCTACACGATAGGTACTCTGCCTTAGGTTCTGATTGATTAAGTGATAATATAGAGACTAAATGTGACAATTAGTCAATCTAAGTCCTTAGTTACTCATAATCAACATAGGGTAAAATAACACCTATTTTAGCATATCAGTCGGAACGCATCAGGCTGAGGATTGGGCTATCCTTGTCGCTGTATCACGAGGTGAGGCATGTCGGATGGTGTGTTGGTCTTCATTCGAACGTCTAGACATTGTGATAGGCGATGGGGAAATATGTCATTTCTCGATAACGGAACCAAACTGATTCGTCAAAAATTGGTACAAAGAATTCAAGGGTTATAATTGTAAATTTGTATCGAACTAATTCTGGGAATGTCAAAGTGTGGATTGAGATTCAGTGTATATCGGGTACTCTGCCTGAGGAGGCTCTATTTCTCCCTTCCCGGAGTATGGAAGACCTACAAAATAAGGTAAGTTCGGTGGGGATGTTCTCCTCGTGAACTCTCCAACGCTCAAGTCAAATTAGAGTATGATAAGTATTTTTGGATATCTGGACTTGTCCCTTTACCTTCTATTCATTTCTCCTTTTTATAGGTACTTTGATTGGGGGAATTACCATGATGAGATAGTGGCCTTTTCCTTGTGGTCGGTAGTTTCGTCCATGATTTTTCGTTAAAACCCTTTACTCAATGATATGGTTTAAACTTGTGAGGTCCACCTGAAGTTGACAAAAACAAATACTATTATTGGATGTTTATAATAAAGTTTTATCAAAACCAAGTTTTAATCTTGGAACTTGTGTGTTAATATAATTGAAATATTTTCAACAATAAACCAGATGTTTATTGAAATATGTCTATATGACATATTATATCTTATGATTTTAATAGACACGTGGAGTAAAAGGTCTTGTGAATACTTACTAATGAATCACAACCTGAAATTTGTGATATGATTATAATAGACGTATTTAGTAGATGGTCTTATGAATGTTTATTATTAACTCACAACCTGAAGTTTGCTACATTATTTGCTTAAAATATATGATTATGAGCATAATATATTTAGATAATATTGTGATGACTATGGGCACAAGTGTATGTTTAATTGATACTGGAACTACGCACATCATTTAAATATGAGAAATATTTTTCTCATTTCAATATAGGAGAAACATGTCTTACAATGATAAAAGGGGGTGAAAAACTTATTAAGGGCTCCAGAAGAGCTAAGATAATATTACTATGAGGAACTATTATTGTTATTGAGATGCATCATTTAGTAAACCAAAAGTTTACTAATCTCATTATTTTTATGACTTCATATGATCATTTGGGTCATTTGGGATAAATTATGATGCGAAAAATAATTGAGATTATACATGATTATTCTTTGATTTTGATTTTTAAAAAAACTCTCTTGCGTTGCATGTTTAAAAAGAAAATTAATCTTTAAACCATCACCATTAAAAGTAGGAGTTGAATGTCCTACATTCATAGAACGGATTCATGGAGATACATGTGGATTAATCCACGATGTGCATAATTTAGATAATTTATGGTTTAAATTGATGCAGTAACTCGATGATCACGTTTTGTTTTGTTTATTATCAATTCGCAACCTCAAGTTTTTGAGATTAATTGTCCAAATAATTTTCTTGAGAGAAAAATTTCTTGATAATCCTATTAAATGAATTTGTTTAGATAATTGTGAATATTTTTCATAAATATTTGATTCTTATTACAAAATAATTGTTGAACATTCATAAGTTCATATTCGCAAGCAAAATATCTAGTTGAATTATTTATTTTGCATGTTGAAATGGTTGTGCATTTAAGGCCATGAAATTATCTTAAATTTTCTCCATTATAGTTGACTTCTAGCCTAATATTTCTTATTTTAGAATTTTTGTATGTGTCATATATATTCCAATTGAACCAATCCTATGGATAAAGATTATATTGAAATTAAATATTATATTTGAAAGCTTTTAGTTTTATTTCTTTTATGAGAAATAATGAGTCATGATTGACAAATTATATTATAATTATCAAAAGTGAATGTTAGTAAAATTTATGATACATCGAGTGGTCATATTCGTTTAAATATTTTTATCTATGATCGTGATAATATATATGATTGAATTTATATAATCAAGATGCATTTTGATATTATATAATAATTATTGAGAAAAAGGTCAAATATTAATAACTACTTGGAGTAGAAAATGACAATGATTATTGGAAAATATATTATTATATTATGTTTGATATGTTATCATATATTATCTATTTAATATTTTATTATCTGTCTAATATTTAATTTATATGGATAGATATTTATTATTTATTACCAGAAGTGATAATATTTTAAATGAGTATTTTATCTCTAGAATTTTAATAAACTTAGCACTTGAAGTGGTAGTATTTTAATATTATTCCCACCTAAAGTGGGTCAAAAGGAACAATATCATTTAGCTGTTTATATCATTGAATTATTTATGACTCATCATTTATTATAAGATATTTTGAACCATTGATGATGAGATATTTTTATATCAAGTGCCATTTTGATGAGAATTTGTTTCCTAAATTAGGGGAAGAAAGTAAATGGAATAAAATAGAATTTATGTGGAAAATATGTTTGATGCATTTAGATCGAGACACAAGTGTGATTAAACTAGAAGTTCAAAAGATAATTTATTTGGAGCAAATTGCAAATTACTCCAGAAGAGTCACTAAATCGCATATTTGAGCTATAGATGCACCCATACAAATAGAAGTCTCTGAAGGATAAAATATAAATCATATTAGTTGTTGAATAAAAAAACACGCCAAAAAAGCCCTTGGTATTAAGGATAAAAATCCTAGAAAGAAAAGAGGATTAAATGATCCAGAAGATCATATTGAAGAAATTGAAAAAGACAAACCAAGGGATAACTATTCAAAAGATTCTAGCAACAAATAATAAAGATAATTTGAAAATCTCTCTCAATCTTACCACTTATGATAATGTTTTTGCATATAATGTAGCCCTTGATGTTTTCAAGGATAATGAGGATCTTGATCTTTCATTAGTTGAAGAATATCAACATAGAATTGATTGGCCTCAATACAAATATGTGATTTCATCATAGTTAAATTCACTTATAATGTGGAAAGATTTTGGGTTTGTAGTCTAAACCCCAAATGATATGAAATATGTTGGTTATAAATGGATGTTTATGTGAAAATAAAATGTGAATAATGAAGTCGTAAGATAAGCACGATTTGTCACACAAGACTTTTCACAAAAGTCAAGTATTGATCATGTTTAAACTTATTCACTTATTATTGATGTTATTATACTATGATATCTTATAAGTTTCGTCGTTCATGAAAAAAGTAGGCACACGTCTAATGGATGTTGTTCCAACTTATCTATATGGAAGCCTTAAAAATGAAATTTATATGAAAATCCCTAAAGGATTAAAGGCTTATAATGCCTCTTGTGGAAATTATTCTATAAAATCATAGAAATTATTATATGGGTTAAAAGAATCTAGAAGCATGTATTATCTTAGTGAATATTTATTGAAGTTGAAATATAAGAAAGGCGAAATTGTCCATGTGTTTTTATTAAGAAATCATATTTTAATTTTGTGATTCTTATTATATATGTTGATGATATTAATCTCAATGAAACTCCAAAAGCGTTAAGAAAAACTACAGATTGCATAAAGCGAAATTTTACAATTAAAGTTTTTTAAGAATCATGTGAAAGATGGAATTTTTTGTTTACCAATCAACATATAAAATTAAAGTTTTGAAAAGATTTTTCATTGAAAAAGAACATTTATTTAATATTCCAATGGTTGTGAGGTCAATGGAAATAAATAAAGATATCTTTAGACCTCGAGAAAATGTTGAAGAACTACTTGGTCTTCAAGTACCATATTTGAGAGTTATTAATGAATTAATGTATCTTGAAATATTATATGACTTGATATTACATTTTCTATAAATAAATTAGTATGATATAGTTCTTCGTCAACATGACAACATTGGAATGATGTTCAACATGTCCTTAGAAAATTAATGTGCTTCAAATACAGTCGGTGATATGCACAAATCATATCAAATTTTTAGCATATTTTTAGACACAATTTAGGGTAATATTGGAACCGATTTGATCATAATTGATTCAAATTAACATCGTTTTGCGTAATTTGTGATTTTAGAAGTCTCAGGAGTAAATTTCATAAAAACAACAAATATTGGGGCAAAAGTGCGATTTTTGGATGAGTTAGACTCGAGGTGGCCGTCACAGAGGTCAGGACGCCAGCCCTGACCTGGTCAAAGCTCACGATGGGCATCCCAAGCCTCGGGACGAGCATCCCGAGCAGCAGAGTGGAATCCCACATCGGTTTCTCATGCAAAAATCACTCCTTTCAACCCCCTATAAATACCCCAAGACTCTAATAGTTCAAAGAATCCATCAGCACTCAACACAAGTCATCTAGCAACAAAGAGTGTCTCGTTTTCTTTGTTCTCTGAGTGTTTATCTTAGATTCAAGGAATTCGATTAGATAGTGTTCATCTTTAGTATTCATAGAATACTAGGATTTTGTTAGGAGATCCTAAGAGAGCAATAGGCTAGCGAACAATTAGTCAACAGGGCATTGCTTAAGCTCAGGACATAAGGTAAAGCAATTACTACTAGGCCAAGGAAGCTTTCTCCAAAGGTTCTGCCAATCAGAGTAGAATCGAGCAACATAAAGGATACAAGTTTGGCAACGCCGACCGACCTCATAAAGTGGTGACTACTCTATGGACATGGTTCCCTAGATCCTTTTTGTATATCTTTGAGTTGTGTTCATCTAGATACCTATTTGAATATTAAATTGTGATTTCTATATTATGCATGTTTTGCAAGTTGAAGTTCTGTTCATTTTTCCGAAAAGTCACCTGCTAAATTGACATTATGGCTGATTATTTGTTTGCTCTTTTAAACTAAATGAACAGTTATAGAAAATTCCTAACCATGGTCTACATCATAACCTATTTAGTTTAACAGACCTTAAGGTTTGCTAGATTAGGTAAAATAACATACAGATCACCATGTTTGTTAGAGTAAGCCAATAAGGCTGAGTTTGTGTGCTATGCCAGCATTAGGGTAAGTGGTATAATTTCCTGAGTGACACAGGCTTTCATGGATACTTTAACCCAAAATGTGACAAGGGTCATCATACGGTAGGGTGAATACACTAGGTAACTCAGATATGGTACACAAACAGATACAGTTCATAATTGCAATCCAAACCAAGATATATCTAAAATATTCTAAGATAGGTCAATCAAATTGTAGAAACATGAGTATACATCAGAATACATGTCTATGTGATATCTCTTACATGCTTGATACTTGCTTGTGCTGTTGTGATACAACAACTCTCCAACATATGATAATCGATTGATTGATTCGCTGATAAGATGATTGTTAGGAATAAGTGATAGTTGCTACTAAGCCGTTGCTAGTTCCCTGGGAGTACGATATTATTAATTTAAAATCGTAGATACTTTCCAACAACTAGCTACACAATAGGTACTCTGCCTTAGATTCTGATTGATTAAGTGACAACCAATAAATGCTAAAGTGACAGTTAGTAATACTTAAGTTCTTAATTATTCATAATCAACATAGGTTAATCAACCCTATCTTTTAGTATACCAATCGGAACGCATAAGATTTTTGGCGTCGTTGCCAGGTACATTCATAAAATTTTAAGATTCCTGATCAAATTTCTAGAAGATTATGATAGGTAACGGTAGTAATCTATACCTTAGTAAGCAATCACACTTATTTGAATTAGTCAATCAATTTCATGAACTATAGGGTTACCTTAAATAATTAATTTTAGACATTATCTGAAATTAAGAAATTCAAGTTAATCAAATTTTAGAAACTTATTCTAGAACCATACTAAGGAAATTTTCTTTTTCTGTTTGTTTTTATTTTTCAATTTCTGAAAATATTATTTTGAGGAATTGATCTAACCCAAATTTTGCCATCAATCTTAAATGAAGAGAAATAGAGCAAATAATGAAGTTAGACAGCCTAGTATTCAACAAACCTTCGTCCATAGAGCTAAACGACCAAAAAGACATCCTAGTCCAATAGAAAGCTCTAGCAATGAATATGATGGATACACAATTACATTCTTTGAGATCATCAAAACAATGGCTCAAAATATTCTAAAAGCATATTCATCCGAAGGCAATCCTATTCCTCCATCCAATCTTCCGGCTCCTATATCTTTCTCACCCGAATACACTCTTGTTTCACCCAAATACACTCCTGTTTCACCTGAGTACACTCTAGCTTCATCCGAATACACCTCTGCTACTCTGATTGATACACCTTCACCTGGAATGGATGATACTTCTCCCTCTACCATACGTGCACTAATTGAATGTGTAACTCATAGGATGTATTCTATGGATAGTGCTATTTTTGGCAGGTTGTGTCAGTTGGAGCAATCCATTCTAAACCTCAGCACTAGCGTTGAACAACTTCGAACTGCAGTTGGTCGTCATGAAGAGAAATTATCGGAAAAATGAACGGTGAAGAAAGAGGGAAGACTTCTTTTCATAGGCAAATAAATCATCTTTTGAGATTCATTATTATTTGAATTAATAATTTACCCATTATTTTATTTATTTCAAACAATAAATGGGTTCTTATTAATTTTTTCAAAATTTTATTCAAAGGTTTTTTGTTCTTGATGGAAATATTTATATGAAACATTTATGCATTTATGATCTTTTTTCAAGTTTATTTTTTAATCAAACAAATATTTGAGTTATGTAAAATGGAAAGATGATCTTTGGAATTGAGAAAAATGTAAATGTTGAAATTTTTGAACAGAAAAAGTAAGAGAATTTTTCAAAAAAAATTCAGAAACAAATTCTGTGTTTAATTATTCCACTTTAACAAATTGTTAATGATTAATTTGATGTTTGGAAGTTTATTTTTGTGTGAATAAGTTTGTACGACATTGTGGAATCGGAAAAAGCTTGAAAAATGAGTGCGCGACATGCATCCTAAGGCAGTCAGAACGGCTGTCCCAGAAGACTAGGCCAACATCCCGACCTCGGGTGGGCGTCCTGAGGAGAATTCTCCTCTATAAATAGAGGAGCACCCCCCTCATATTTTTCACACAAAACATTTTCTCTCCCTCTCAAAATTCTCTCTCTAGAATTTTTCCCACCAAAAGTTCAAAAATTTTGAATTTTTGAATTTTCAAAATTTTCCTCAAAAAAATTTGAAATTTTGAATTTTCAAATTTCTCTCTAAATTCGAATTTTCCTCCAAAAGTTAAAATTTTCACTTAAAGTCAAATCATTCACTCCGAATTTGAATTTTTAATTTTTTCCCGCCAAATTTGATTTTTTCTTAAAAGTTCAAATTTTTCAAGAATGGCCCCGAAACGTGCTCGTGTGATTCCGACGATGACCGTCACTGCAATGAGTCATCTGTTCATGCTATTTCCTGCAGTAAGGGCTTACCAGAAGAGGAGTCAGAGACTCAACTGGCGTTGCATTCTGGTAGGCCGAACACTCGACTGGACTGCAGTCCAGACGCTGGGAGTTGAGCAGGATCCGACACATGCTCAACGTGCCTCCATACAGGCGTGTCTTCATCATCACAGAGTTGACCTACATTGAGCTGGTATGTGAATTTTATGCTTCCTTTACATACCAGCGAGAGTAGGTTACTTTCCGACTAGGTGTCATCAACCGGTCGATGAGCATAGCCGAGTTCGGCATTGCGCTTGGAGTTTGGCAGCGGGAGGAGCTAGAGACCCCGTCTACGTGTCAGCTGTGAGGGACTTCACGAAGAAGTCTCCATCACCTGGGCCTAGATCTACACGATTGGAGCCCCCGACCATCACGGTCTCACTAAGGCCACAGGTATCTTTCCTGCCCTTCACTATCTACATGCTATTGCATCCCACACTCTGGCAGGTCGACGCACCACTCTGGGGAATGTCATGCAACTGGAGACATTCCTCCTTGCCCATATGCACAGAGCCATCACTGTGGAGATGGGCAAGATTATTGCCCACAACATGCGCAGCTTCGCTATAGACACACGAAAGCAGTGTCCGGGGCTCAGGCCATTCATCACACGGATAGCCCACTACTTGGAGCTAGATATCGAGAGCTCAATGCTGACACAGATAGTTCCATCCACTGTTCCTACTGATCTGACTGTTCTACAGAACATAGTAATGGTGGTACGAGACATAGAAGGTAGGTACACCCTCCACACAGATCATCCATGAGTGCCATCAGCGCCAGCACCCACTATGCCACAGCCATCACCGGCCCTGATGTTTGTCCCATGATGTGTTTCAATTGGTATGCTAAAAGATAGGATTTATTCCTTTTGGTTTAAAAGATCTCATGCAATTATCAGCAAAACAAAAGGAACATCTTTTTTTTTCAATAGAACATTCAAAAGTCTGGCTATTAAGGAAAAATTATTTCATAACTCGTCCTAATAAAGCCGGCATGACTTTAAGAAAATTCTAAAATGGAATTTCTTCCCGATAAAAATTTAAGACAAAATTTTACAACTCAGAAGAAAATATATTTTATCCTCATTTTTATTTCTTCGAATTTAAATAATAGAAGAAAAACACGAAAAAGAGCAACTAAGAAAACAACTAAGAAAGAACAAGAGATAGGGAAAAGGACAACTTACCATTGAGCAAGAAAAATACATTTTTTTTCGGGTTTTAAATTTTAACATTTTTTTCCTTTTATATTTTATTTCGAAAGCAGTTAAATTTCCTCAATATGGTTTTAGAATATTTTTCTAAAATTTGATTATCCTAAATGTCTTAATTTCAGATAATATCTAAAATTAGTTAGTTATGATAACCCTATATTTCGGAAAGTGATTGTCTAACTAGCATAAGATAAGTGTAGGTCTAAGGTCTAGGTTACTACCGTTACCTATCATAAATATCTAGAATTTAGATAAGGAATCCTAAATTCATTATGATATTTCCCCGGCAACGGCGCCAAAAATCTGATGCGTTCTGATTGTTATGCTAAAAGATAAGCTTTATTTACCTATGTCAATTATGAGTAATTAAGGACTGAGTCTTACTAACTGTCACTTTAGCATTCAATTGTTGTCACTTCATCAATCAGAACCTAAGGCAGAGTACCTATCGTGTAGCTAGTTCTTGGAAAGTATCTACGATTTTAATTTATTAATATCGTACTCCCAAGGAAGTGGTAACGGCTTAGTAGTAACTAGCCTTTTACCCTAACTCTTATCTTATGATTCAGTTATGCAATCGTCATCAATAACTTTGATGAGAGGGTGATCCATTCTCCACTAGGATCAAGTCTAATTAAGCTTAAAAGTGTTTTATAGATAACGTCCTGATTCTATGTTATACTGTTCCTACATGTTGATTGACTTATCTTCGAGTATTTTAGATGCATCTTAGCCTGGATTGCAACTATGTTCTGTGTCTAAAGGTGTACCACATCCGAGGTCTCTGATAAACTGCCCCATCGTTAAGGTTAACGGCCCTACTCATGGTTCGAACTAAAGACATCCGTGAAAGCCCTATGTCACTTCGGGGACCATGCCGCTCGCCCCTAACCGCCGGCATAAATGCTCAACTCAGCTCCTACCTAGACTACTCTAACAAACAGGGTGTTCCGCAGGTTATTTTATCTAGTATGGCAGACACCAATACTAATTGATGCCTGTTAAACTAAACAGGTTATGAATAGACCGTGGTTAGGAATTGTCTATAACCCTAAGTTTAGTTTAAAAGAACACATTAGACATGCAGATATAGTGAATATTAAGCAGGTGGCTATTTCTGGAAAAACATAACAACTTCAACATATATAACAAATATTCATAAAAACCATAATCCGATATTCAAAATCATTCTTTGGACAAACACAGTAACAACATATAAAGAGAGGGACAGGGGGACTGATGCCATAAAGAAATCACCCTTTACTTAGTCTCCCTGATGGAGCAACTTGTTGTATATGTCGTACTGTTCGACCCGACTCTGCTTGCCAGAACCTTCGGAGGACGCTTCCTCAGCCTAGTAGCTGGGCTTTACCTTAATACCCAGCTTAAGCCCAGCCTTGTGGACTGACTCTTCGAAAGCCTCGAGCCCTCTTAGGATCTCCTAACAAAATCCCGGGTATTCTATGAATACCAGAAACGAACCTATCTATCGAAGCCTAAGATCTGAGACTATTTCTCAGAAACTAAGAAAACGAAACACTAACTAGAAAGAAAGAAAACTTATACTGAACCCGAGTCTCTCAGTGACTTATGTACTCGAGAAAAGTGTACACTTGAAGTCACTAAATGACTCAGATCAAGTGGAGAGGGATGAATTCAACTGAGGTAGGCCTGGGGTATTTATAGTAGCTTTCTGGAGTGATTTTACTTCAAAAATTCCATGTGGGACTTGGTACTGTAGCTCGGGACTCCCGTCCTAGATTGGGATGCCCGTCCTGGGCTGTTGACCAGGTCAGGACGGCCGTCCCTAGTCCTGGACGCCAGTCCTGATTCGGGATGCCCTCCCTGAAGTCCTAACTTCTGAAAAATTGCGTTTTTGCCCCGAAATTTGCCATTTTCTTCTACTTTTCACATGACACTTCCAAAACCATAAAAACTGTGAAATTGAGTTAATAATAAACAATTAAGACCAATTTACCCTCAATTTCACCCTAAATCAGTCCTAAAAACATGCTAAAAATGTGATATGATTTATGCATATCAATAACATCAAGTAAAGGAAAATTAACATGAATTTGACTAAAATTCTTAAGAAATTTTTCAAATTGCTCCTTATCTTTATTTTGCATAAGTCTGGCAGGGTAAGGTTCTTTTGGCCGGTACTCAAGAATAAACTCTGTCTTCCCTTTCCTTGCTACTTCGATTTCGACATCCGTCGGCGTTGGATCCTTGGAGCCTTCTTCTGGTTCCTGCACAAGCATAGGAGGGTCAGATGGTTTGGGTGGAGATGGAAATAGAATTTTACCGGATCTTAAAGTGATGGTCTTGCATTCAGTTTGGGGGTTGGTCTCAGTGTTGCTTGGTAGCGTTCCCTGGGACCTGTGAGAGAGATGGGTGGATAGCTGACCCATTTGTCTCTCTAAGGTTTGTATAGCAGCTTGTGTATTTCTGACTGTTTGCTTGGTCTGCTTCTGTCTATTCTCGTTCTGCTGGATTCTTTCTGCATGAGCTTCCTGGACCTTCCTGTTAGACTCTATCATTTCCTTGTTAGAGTCGGCAATGCTTTTCAGCATGTCCCTAAATTCTTGCATGGGGTCAGTTGGAACGATGTAGTTCCTAGGTGCAGGCAGAGCGACTTGCTGGTTCTGCGGATATGGCAGTTGCTGAGGTACCCTTTTCTGGAAGTTAGCAGTCCCAGAATTATTTCTCCAGCTGAATCCCGGATGGTTCTTCCAAGTGGGATTGTAGGTATTTCCTATAGGAGTAGAGTTCACTGCATCCACTTGTTCCATATCCTTTGGAATAGTCAATATTCCATTACCATAGCAATCTCCACTAAAATGCGGTCCTTGGCAAAATTCGCAGACTTGATACACTGACTGAACGCTTTTCCCTTGTTGGAAAGCATTCAGTTGATTAGTAATGCTGGCCTTTAGTGCCTCAAATTGATCATCAGTGGAGGCGAGGGCCGCATTTACTGGTTGCTTCTTAGCTCGGCCACTTGTGCGACAGTTCTTACTATTCCTATAGTGCCTCTTGATGGCTTCCCGACTGATATGCTAAATAGGTGTTATTTTACCCTATGTTGATTATGAGTAATTAAGGACTGAGATTGACTAATTGTCACATTTAGT
This sequence comes from Asclepias syriaca, assembly GCA_027405835.1. Lineage (NCBI taxonomy): Eukaryota > Viridiplantae > Streptophyta > Magnoliopsida > Gentianales > Apocynaceae > Asclepias > Asclepias syriaca. The sequence continues at coordinate 14,671,721 of CM049932.1, forward strand.
CTCTATGGTGTCACTTAATCAGCCAGAACCTAAGGCAGAGTACCTATCATGTAGTTAGTATGTTGGAAAGTATCTACGATTTTATTAAATAAATATCCTACTCCCAGGAAAGTGGTAACGGCTTAGTAGTAGCTAGCCTTTTTATCCTAACTCTTATCTTATGATCCAGTTATGCAATCTTCATCAATAACGTTGATGAGAGGGTGATCCATTCTTCACTAGGTTTAAGTCTAATTAAGCGTAAAAGTGTTTTATAGATAATATCCTGATTCTATGCTATATTGTTCCTACATGTTGATTGACCTAGCTTCAAATTTTTTAGACATGTCTTGGCCTAGATTGCAACTATGTTCTGAGTCTAAAGGTGTACCACATCTGAGTAATCTGATATACCGCCCCATCGCCAAGGTAAACGGCCCTACTCACGGTTTGAACAAAAGATAGCTATGAAAGCCCTATGTCACTTCGGGGATCACGCCGCTGGCCCATAACCGCAGGCATAAATGCTCTACTCAGCCTACCTAGACTACTCTAACAAACAGGGTGTTCCGCAGATTATTTTATCTAGTATGGAAGACACCAATACTAATTGATGCCTGTTAAACTAAACAGGTTAAGAATAGACCGTGGTTAGGAATTGTCTATAACCCTAATTTTAGTTTAAAAGAAACTACATTAGACATGCAGACATAATGAATATTTAGGCAGGTGGCCATTTCTGGAAAAACATAACAACTTCAACATATATAACAAATATTCATACCAATCATAATCCAGTATTCATAATTGATATTTGGACAAACACAATAACAACATATAAGAGAGGGACAGGGGGCTGATGCCATAAAGAAATCACCCTTTACTTAGTCTTGCCGATGGAGCGTACTGCTGTATATGTCGTATTGCTTGACCCGACTTTGCTTGTCAGAACCTTCGGAGGACGTTTCCTCAGCTTAGTAGCTGGACTTTACCTTAATACCCAGCTTAAGCCCAACCCTGTGGAATGACTCTTCGAACGCCTAGAGCCCTCTTAGGATCTCCTAATGAAATCCCGGGTATTCTATGAATACCAGAAACGAACCTATTTATAGAACCCTAAGATCTGAGACTATTTCTCAGAATCTAAGAAAACGAAACACTAACTAGAAAGAAAGAAAACTTATACTGAAATCTGAGTCTCTGAGTGAACTGTGTACTCAAGAATTGTACACTGGAAGTCACTAAATGACTCAGATCGAGTGGAGAGGGATGATTTCAACGGGGAAGGCCTGGGGTATTTATAGCAGCTTCCTGGAGTGATTTTTCATCAGAAATTCGATGTGGGATTCTGATTTCTAGTTCGGCACGGCCATCCCGGTCTGTTGACTAGGTCAGGACGGCCGTCCCGAGTCCTGGACGCCCGTCCCGGTCTGTTGACCAGGTCAGGACGGTCGTCCTGAACCGGGACGCCCTCCCCGAAGTCCGAACTTCTGAAAATTGGGTTTTTGCCCCGAAATTTGCCATTTTCTTCCACTTTTCACCTGATACTTCCAAAATCATAAAAACTGTGAAATTGAGTTAATAATGAACAATTAAGACCAATTTGCCCTCAATTTCACCCTAAATCATGCCTAAAAACATGCTAAAATGTGATATGATTTATGCATATCAGATAACCCCACACTTAGCTTTTTGCTTGTCCTCAAGCGAAGTCTACCTGAAGTTAGTGATATGTGCTGTCACTTAAATTTCTAGTCATGTTTTTATTCCAAAAATTATTCAGATTATTCTTAACATAGGTCTGACTGGTCAGGTTGCTATGACAAGGTCTCAAATGTCTCTAGTAGATTGTTATGATTGAGCAGAAAACAACTTAACAACTAGGTTGAACTCTTCTCTTAGTCACAGGGTCTTCCTGATGTGTAGTGTGTGTACTAGTCCAGACTAGATAGTCAACACAATAAACTCTTGTCTTAACTATTACCAGATAACACTTCGACCCGTCGCTAGACATACTAACAATAGACAACTTTTTGAGTTCTGAGCCTTGGTGATCAGATTTTAGTATTTATTGATTCTTTTCTTTTATAGATTTTTCAGGGTATTTTGAGTCTGCTTAGAACACGTCAACTTCACCTACCCATGTAGTGAGTCCCACTCTGATGACTCCCAGACCTACACGACCTTAGGGCATCAGGCTTCAAGTTCCCCGAAGGAGTGGTGCTCGAGTAGCGAAGGCCGCTAGCAAACTACCCTTATTTAATTAACTTTCTTTTGTTTCTTTTCACTTTTAGCTCAGAGTCTCGTCTAGTAATTCTAATTGTCAATACATCCACAACTGGTCTAATTTTATCTAGTTAAGTTTTGAAAAGGTAATTGGCTGAGGTCTCTAATCCAGACTAAGTTGTGCTCAATTATCAGGAATCCCCTATTCCTAATCAATAAGTTCAAAATAGTCATAAATCGTCTCCTACTAACCATAACTTTCTACCTACATATCATAGACATCAGCAATTGTTTAACCAATCATACTGCATTTAGAAGTCTGAAAGAATGAAAAATTTTGAAAAATTTTGGAAGGGTGTGAAAATACGGGGAAAACAAGCAAAATTATGCAAAAATTTTCGCAAACCACTACAGTGCACCGTGCACTGCTACCCCACACTTAAGTCTGACACTGTCCTCAGTGTTCATGCATAGCTACCCCACACTTATTTAAAAACAAAAACGAACAGAAATAAAAGAAAACAAAACAAGGAACTCTTACCCCATATTTATTCGACTAACAACGGGTAAGAAGGAAAATAGAACAAATAACAAAACATGAAATAAAATGAAAGAGATACTCCCTTATTCTGTGAAGTCCACAGTTTGCTCGGACGAGTCAAAAGGCTCTCTGTAAATCTTTAGGCATTGTCCGTTCACTTTTTGAATAATGCCGTCAGAATCCATGATGTCACATGCTCCGAAAGGTGATACTTCCGTGATTGTGAACTGTCCTGACCAACAGCTACGCAACTTTCCTAGGAAAAATTTTAAACGTGAGTTGTATAGCAATACCTTATCTCCTGGTTCAAAATTCTTCTGGGTTCTGAGTCGTTTGTCATGCCGGAGTTTACTTGTCATCGTGAACTGATGTGAGTTTTCATAGGCTTTGAGCCTCCATTCATCCAATTCATTGAGTTGTAGAATCCGGTGTTCCTTAGTTAAGTTTTCATTGAGATTGCATTTTTGTACTGCCCAGTAAGCTCAGTGTTCAAGTTCAACCGGAAGGTGGCATGCTTTTCCATAGACTAGTCGATAAGGTGAGAACCCCGTAGTGGTCTTGTATGCTGTACGGAAGGCCCATAATGCATCCTCCAATTTATTGGCCCAATCCTTACGGTTAACACCCACAGTCTTTTCTAGGATTCTCTTTATTCCCCTATTGGTTACCTCAGCCTGCCCATTGGTTTGGGGATGGTAGGCTGTGGAAACGCGATGCTGAACTCCGTATTGATGAAGCACCTTCTGCAATTGAGAGTTGCAGAAGTGTGTACCTCGATCACTGATTAGGGCTTTCGGACATCCAAATCTGGCGAAAATCTGCTTAAGGAATCTGCATACGACTCTAGCATCATTAGTAGGTAGGGCATGTGTCTCAGGCCATTTTGAAAAATATTCCACAGCTACTATGATGTACTGTTTACCAAAAGAGGGAGGAAACGGACCCATGAAGTCTATACCCCATATGTCAAATATTTCTACACTTTGAATTACCTGTTGGGGTAGATTGTCTCGAGAAGATAGGATTCCAGTTTTTTGACAGGCATCGCACGATCCTGTGAATGCTGCGACATCTTTGAATATGGTAGGCCAATGGAAGCCTGCTTCTAATACTTTTGGGGCGGTGTTAGCTGCAGCTAAGTGACCGCCTGTTGGTCCGCAGTGACAAAGTTCCAGAATTTTGAAACCTTCTTCTTGAGAGACACATCTCCTGATCATCTGATCTGCACATATTCGAAATAGAAAAGGATCTTCCCAATAGTAATATTTAAGGTCAACAAAGAATTTTCTTCTTTGTTGAGCAGTGATATCACTAGGGAGAGTCCGAGCTGCCAAGTAATTTGCTATATCTGCAAACCAAGGGGGTGAGAAAATAGCAAACAATGCACATAGATTCTCATCCAAAAATTTCTCAGATATGATTGTTTCATCAATAGCTTCTAGGGTCAGATTCTCTAGCCTGGACAAGTGGTCTGCGGCTAAGTTTTCTGCCCCTTTCTTATCCCGAATTTCTATGTTGAATTCTTGAAGCAATAAAACCCATCTAATTAATCTTTGTTTTGCCTCAGTTTTATTGAACAAGTACTTTAATGCAGAATGATCAGTATAAACAATAGTTTTAGACAGGACTAGATAAGATCGAAACTTATCAAATGCATATAATACTGCTAATAATTCCTTCTCTGTCGTAGTGTAATTTTCCTAAGCATCAGTTAAGGTTTTACTAGCATAATATATTACCTAAAATTTCATATCATGTCTTTGTCCTAAAACTACTCCTACTGCATAATCACTAGCATCACACATAAGTTCAAAAGGTAGACTCCAGTCAGGTGACGTCATGATGGGTGCAGTAGTTAAAAGTTCCTTAAGTCTATTAAAAGCTTTTAGACATTTTTCATCAAAGACGAATGGAACATCCTTACCGAGTAAATTTGTCAACGGTCTGGCTATTAATGAGAAATCTTTTATGAACCTACGATAAAAGCTAGCGTGTCCCAAAAAACTTCTAATGGCTCTCACATTTTTGGGAGGAGGTAGTTTTGAAATAACTTCAATTTTGGCCTTATCTACTTCCATACCTAGGTGTGAGATCTTATGTCTTAAAACTATTCCCTCTTTTACCATGAAGTGGCATTTTTCCCAATTTAAAACCAAGTTGGATTTTATACAACGTTTCAACATTAACTCCAAGTTCTTTAGACAAACCTCAAATGAATCACCAAAAACAGAAAAGTCATCCATAAATACTTCCATAGATTTTCCTAACATGTCCTCAAAGATAGCAGTCATACAACGTTGAAATGTAGCAGGTGCATTACACAAACCAAAAGGCATCCTTCTATATGCAAATGTTCCAAAAGGGCATCTGAAAGTAGTTTTATGCTGATCCTCAGGGGAAATAGGAATTTGAAAATAACCAGAAAACCCATCAAGAAAGCAATAAAACATATGTCCAGATAATGTTTCTAACATTTGGTCAATAAAAGGAAGGGGGAAGTGGTCTTTTCGTGTGGCCGTATTTAGTTTTCTATAGTCTATGCATACACGATGACCAGTTACAGTTCTCGTGGGGATTAGTTCATTATGTTCATTCCTGACAACTGTTATACCGCCTTTCTTAGGTACTACCTGCACTGGGCTTACCCACTCACTATCTGAGATAGGGTAGATAAGTCCTGCATCTAACAATTTGATTACTTCTTTCTTAACAACATCACACACATTAGGATTCAACCTCCTTTGAGGTTGCACACATGGCTTGTACTCATTTTCTAGAAGAATCTTATGCGAACAAAAGCTTGGATTAATACCTGGAATGTCTACAATTTTGTAGGCGAAGGCTCTTCTATACTTCTTGCATATGTCCACGGTCAGCTTCCTTTGTTCTGCAGTCAGATCAGCTACAAGAATAATGGGAAGTTTGTTGTTGTCATCTAAGAATTCGTAGCACAGATGAGTGGGTAGTTCCTTCAATTCCAAGTCTGGTGGATCTTCGAACGAAGTTCGTTCTTTCTTCATCTCATCATCACCTATCTCAGTGAAACTATCAGAAGTAATTTCATTTTCAGAAGGGCTAAGTTCAGTCTCTTCTAATTCTAGGGAGTCCTCTCTCAGGACTTGATAGTTTGAGCATAAGTCTATCACGTTAACTGCAATCAAGTGTTCAATAGCATCCACACAAAAACAAGTATCATCTAAATGCATGGGATACCTAAGGGTCTCATTTAGATCAAAAGTGATGTCCTCATTACCTACCCTTAACTTGATTTGGCCATTACTGACGTCTATTAATGCTTTTGAGGTAGCTAGAAATGGTCGACCTAGGATCAGGGGCACTCCTCCTTCCCCATTCATATCCATGACAACGAAATCCACAAGGAATACAAATTTCCCGACCTTTACTAAGAGATCTTCAATTATTCCCTTGGGGATTTTTTACTGTCCTATCTGCAAGTTGTATGCACATCCTAGTCTTTTTCAAATCATGCAAACCTAATTTATCAAATAAACTAGATGGCATAAGATTAATACTAGCTCCTAAGTCTGCTAATGCATGCATGTTAGTAATATTTCCAATTGTACATGGCAAGGTAAAACAACCAGGATCTTTCTGTTTAGACGGTAGTTTATTCAACAGAACCGCCGAACATTCTTCATTAAGAACCACCTTGTCCATGTCAAATTTTCTTTTATTACTAACGACTTCTTTTAAAAACTTAGCATACTTTGGCATTTCAGAAATAACATCAAGTAAAGGCAAATTAACATGAATCTAACTAAAATTCTTAAGAAAATTTTCAAATTGCTCCTTATCTTTATTGTGCATAAGTCTGGCAGGGTAAGGTACTTTTGGTCGGTACTCAAGAATAAACTCCGTCTTCCCTTTCCTTGCTACTTCGATTTCGATATCCGTCGGCGTTGGATCCTTGGAGCCTTCTTCTAGTTCTGCACAAGAATAGGAGGGTCAGATGGTTTGGGTGGAGATGGAGATAGAATTTTACCAGATCTTAGAGTGATGGTCTTGCATTCAATTTGAGGGTTGGTCTCAGTGTTGCTTGGTAGCGTTCCCTGGGACCTATGAGAGAAGTGGGTGGATAGCTGACCCATTTGTCTCTCTAAAGTTTGTATAGCAGCTTGTGTGTTTCTGATTGTTTGCTCGGTCTGCTTCTGTCTGTTCTCATTCTGCTGGATTCTTTCTGCGTGAGCTTCCTGGATCTTCCTATTGGACTCTATCATTTCCTTGTTAGAGTCGAAAATGCTTTTTAGCATGTCCCTGAATTCTTGCATGGGGTCAGTTGGAACGGTGTAGTTCCTCGGTGCAGGCAGAGTGACTTGTTGGTTCTGCGCATATGGCAGTTGCTGAGGTACCCTTTTCTGGAAGTTAGTAGTCCCGAAATTGTTTCTCCAGCTAAATCCCGGATGGTTCTTCCAAGTGGGATTGTAGGTATTTCCTATTGGACCAGAATTGACTACATCCACATGTTCCATATCCTCTGGAATAGTTAATATCACATTACCATAACAATCTCCACTGAAATGCGGTCCTTGGCAAAATTCGCAGACTTGGTACACTGACTGAACGCTTTTCCCTTGTTGGAAAGCATTCAGCTGATTAGCAATGCTAGCCTTCAGTGCCTCAAATTGATCATCAGTGGAGGCAACGACCGCATTTACTGGTTGCTTCTTAGTTCATCCACTTGTGCGCCAGTTCTTGCTATTCCTGTATAGCCTCTCCAGAGCGTTTCTAGCATCTACATCAGTCATTCCATTGAAACCGCTCTGGGGATTGAGTCCATCAAGAATTTGCTTACCCATGTCTGTCATACCCCCGTAAAATTGCTGGATCAACAATGCTTCGGTTAGTCCATGTTGGGGGCAGAGCCTGAGTAGCTCCTTAAATCTGTCCCAAGCTTCGATCACTGTCTCATCAGCAGCCTGAGTAAAACTGGACAGAGCCCTTCGATATTCTAGGACTCTTGCTGCAGAGTAGTACTCTTCTAGGAAGGTTTTGCTTAACTCGTCCCAAGAGGTGATGGAGTTAGTAGGTAGCTGGGCCAACCATCTCTTAGCTCTATCCCTCAGTGAGTAGGGAAAGAGATTTAGTTTGGTTACTTCTGCAGTATGATCTCCCTTGAGGCCTTCGCAGAGAGAAGAGAAATCAGATAAGTGTTATAGCGGATTCTCGGCTGTAGTTCCTCCAAACTGAACCCGATTTATAATCAGCTGGATCACATTTGGTTTAAGATCATAGCGAGGGTTCCCAGGGATTTGGATGGTAGATGACACTAGAACAGTCTGTGGCTGGATGTAGGATTCGAGGGTAGGTCTTTCAGCAGCCATCTCTGTTCTTCGCCTATTAGCTGTACGAATGAGACGTTCAGGATTCTCAACTGGTGTTTCAAGGTTAGCTTCTGAAGTTTGAGTCATGCAACTACAGAGAAGAATACGTTTAAGCCTGAGCAAACTGGTTAGTGGAGTTACATGGAAAGTGAAAAATAAAAAATTTGGAAGAAAAACAACTATTCAATTATGAAAGGGAAATAACACAAGAGATAGGGAAAAGAACAACTCACCATTGAACAAGAAAAGTAAATTTTTTCGGATTTTAAATTTTAACATTTTTTTTTCTTTTTAAAATTTCGAAAGAAATTAAATTCCCTCAATATGGTTTTAGAATAATTTTCTAAAATATGATTATCCTAAGTGTCTTAATTTTAGATAATATCTAAAATTAATTAGTTATGTGATGGGGATTCCGGTTGACGTGCTAAATAGGTGTTATTTTACCCTATATTGATTATGAATAATTAAGGACTATGATTGACTAATTGTCACATTTAGTCTCTATGGTGTCACTTAATCAGCCAGAACCTAAGGCAGAGTACCTATCGTGTAGCTAGTCTGTTGGAAAGTATCTACGATTTTATTTAATTAATTATCGTACACCCAGGGAAGTGGCAACGGCTTAGTAGTAACTAGCCTTTTATTCCTAACTCTTATCTTATAATCCAGTTATGCAATCTTCATCAATAATTTCGATGAGAGGGTGATTCATTCTCCACTAGGTTTAAGTCTAGCTAAACCTGAAAGTGTTTTAAAGATTAGATCCTGATTTTATGTTATACTGTTACTATATGTTGATTGACCTATATTCGAGTGTTTTAGACATGTCTTGGCCTGGATTGCAATTATGTTCTGTGTCTAAAGGCTACCACATCTGAGTTCCTATGCTACCGCCCCATCGTTAAGGGTAACGGCCCTACTCACGGCCCGGACTAAAGTCAGCAATGACCGCCCTATGTCACTTTGGGGATCATACTGCTCGTCGCAAAAACCGCCGGCATAAAACTCTACTCAGCCTACCTAGACTACTTTCAACCAACGGGGTGTTCCGCAGATTATTTTATCTAGTATGGCAGACACCAATACTAATTGATGCCTGTTAAACTAAACAGGTTATGAATAGACCATGGTTAGGAATTGTCTATAACCCTAATTTCAGTTTAAAAGAACGGCAATAAACATGCAGACATAATGGATATTTAAGCATATCAGTCGGAACGCATCAAAAGGCATCCATGAAAGCCTGTGTCACTCAGGAAATCATGTCGCTCGCGCTAACGCCGGCATAAAAATACGAACTCAGCCTCATTAGACTACTCTAACAAACATGGTGATCTATAGGTTATTTTATCTAATATGGCAGACCTTAATGCTTCCGTCCTCTCACAAAGCCCTAAAATAAGGCTTGTTAAACTAGATAGGTTATGATTAGACCGTGGTTAGGAATTATCTATAACCGTTCATCTAATTTAAAAGAGCAAGTAGACATGCAGTCATAATGATTAATTAAGCTGGTGACCTTTCCGAAAAAATGTCAAGAACTTCAGCATGCAAAACACATATGCATATCATCATAATTTGATATTCAAATAAATCTTTAGACAAACACAGTACAAAATATACAGAGAGGATCTAGGGAACCACCACCATAAAGTATTCACCCTTTATAAGGTCCGCCAATGGAGCGACTACTTGTATATCTTGGCCTGCTTGACTTGACTCTGCTTGATAGAACCTTCAGTGAACGCCTCCTTAGCCTAGTAGCAATTTCTTTACCTTACGTCCTGGGCTTAAGCAAAGCCCTATTGACTAGCTCTTCGCTCACCTAATGCCCTCTTAGGATCTCCTAACGAAACCTCGGGTATTCTATGAATACCAAAAATGAAACCTATCTAGTCAAATTCTAAGATTCTGAGACATATTCTCAGAGAGCAAAGAAACCGAATAACTCTCGTATACTAAACTACTTTAATGAAACACATGAAATCACTAAATGACTTGTATACAGTAGAAAAGTGTATACTTGAAGTCACTAAATGACTCAGATCGAGTGAAGAGGGATGAATCCAACTGAGGAAGGCCTTGGGTATTTATAGCAGGTATTTTGAGGATTTTTCTCTGTGAAATTCGATGTGGGATTCTGCCAGGGTGCTCGGGACGCCCGTCCCGATTTGTTGACCGGGTCAGCACACCCATCCCGGTGCTTTGACCAGGTCGGGATGCCCGTCCTGATCCAAGAACTTTTGAAAATTACGTTTTTCTTGCACATTTCACCTAAAACTTCCAAAATCACACAAACTGCAAAATTGTATTAATAATAGTCAATTAAGAATGATTTATCTCCAATTTTGCCCTAATTTGTTCCTAAAAACATGCTAAAAAAGTGATATGATTTTTGCATATCAACAGGCAATCGAGTGACTGATCCGAGAGGGACATCTGAAGGAATTCATGTAGGAAAGACGGCCAAACAAAAAGCCCTAAAGATTGATCGAAGTGATCTCTCCGCAATTCTCATCTATCAAACAAATAAAGCGGAAGATTTATAACCTGAGCAAGCCCGCTCTGGGATCCCACTTCGGCACATTCCCCCACGAGCCAATAACGTTTTACGACAAGGACCTTGAGCTCAATGAGGAGGCCTGAGTCACCCCAATCATTCTCAAGGTCGGCATGACCAAGCAAGGGATCGACCAATGTCGGGTGAAGAGGGTCCTGATATACACGAGAGCCATAAAGAACATCCTCTACTTCAAATGCTTCAAAGAGATGGAAATGAATGACAGCCACACGAAGCCTAGCAATATGGTCTTGGAAAGTTTTAACTCTCACAAGATAAACGGGAAAGGAACGGTCAAGATCAAAGTAACTTTAGGCTCCGGTGATTGTACCCGGGAGGAGGAGATTAAGTTCTACGTAGTGGACATTGATTCCTCCTACAACGCCATCCTTGGAACTCTGGCTCAAGCAGCTTTCGAGCTAATTATCTCTACTTCACATCAGTAAGTTAGGTTTGCTACCAGAAGCAGCGTGGGAGTCATCAAGAGCAGCCCCAAAAGCTTGCTCACACATATCATGAACTCCCAAAAGCTGCAGGAAGTTGCACAGCCACCCATGGCTATTGGGTCGATCCTGATGATCGGAAAAACTGTACACCCAATAACCCCGGGCGAGATAAGCCTCCGTACTGAGGTCCCCGAACCAGAGCCAAAGGAGTTTGAAGAAATGATAATTCACACCGATTATCCCAACTAGAAAATCCAGATTGGGAAGGAGATGCCCCGACACATGAAAGAGGAGATGATCCACTTCCTCTCCACTCACCTCCACAACTTCGCATGGAACACCCAAGACATGCCAGGAATTTCCTTGACCATCGCTGAGCACCGGCTTAATATTGATCCTACCTATAAACCAGTGAAGCAAAAGCCCCGCCAATTCGGGGAAGACAAGCTCAAAGGCATGCAAGTTGAAATCCAAAAACTGTTGGGATTAGGATTTATACGAGAAGTCGGTTACCCTTCCTGGCTAGCCAACGTGGTAATGGTAAAGAAATCAAGTGGGAAGTGGAGAATGTGTGTAGACTACACCGATCTAAACAAAGCCTGTCATAAGGACTTCTACCTGCTTCCTTGAATAGACGCTCTGGTAGACTCCACATCAGTATATGAGTTTCTCAACTTCATGAATGCATTCTCCGGATACCACCCGATCAGAGTGAAGCCACATGACCAAATCCACACTTCGTTTCGGGCAGCAGGGGCCATCTACTGCTATATCGTAATGTCATTCGGATTAAAGAATGCAGGAGCAACCTACTAGCGAATAATGAACAAGATTCTACAGAAACAAATAGGCAGGACATAAAGACCTATGTAGACGACATGGTTGTCAAAACCAAGCGAGGACACTCCCATCTGGAAGATCTAAATGAAACCTTCACCACTCTATCCGAGTATGAGCTACAGCTCAACCCCACAAAGTGCACATTCAGCATCAAGTCTGGAAAATTCCTAGGGTTCATGATGTCAGAACAGGGTATATAGGCCAATCCCCATAAAGTAGACGCAGTGATGGCATTGGCTGAGCCCTGCTGCATCAAAGACAACCAGAGGCTGAATGGTTACATTGCCGCCCTAGAAAGATTTGTGTCCAAGTCTGCTGAAAAATGTATGCCATTTTTCAAAGCACTAAAGCTATTTGGAAGGAACTTCCAATGGAGTGAAGAATGCACAAAAGTGTGGAAAGATTTAAAGGGCTACTTGGCAAATCTACCCTTGTTGAGCTCACCAACACTAGGTAGTAGCCTCCGTCCTGGTTAAAGAATCAGATGATAGACAGCTACCAGTCTACTTTGTTAGTCGTGTACTCAGGGATGCCGAAGTACGGTACCCGTACATTGAAAAACTGGCATATGCGCTGGTTATAAGCACATGAAAGCTTCGAGCATACTTCGAATCGCACTCTTTCACCATATATACCAACCACCCTTTGAAGCAGATCTTTCACAAGGTAGACCAGTCCAAAAGAATGCTAAGATGGTCCATCAAACTGCTATCAAAGCCCAAGCCTTATCAAACTTCCTCGCATAGCTCTCCTTCTCTAAGACCGCTTGCGCAGAAGAAGCGAACCCTAAATCCCTAGAGGGAGAACCTTGGACAATGACAGTAGATGGAGTTGTCAATGCAAAGGGGGTGTGGGTAGGTATCACTGTAACTTTCCCCTCTGAGCAGCATGAAAGAGATCGAAGTGTGAGGCTGAACTACCCATTGTCGAACAATCAAACCGAGTACGAGGCTCTCATCATCGGGATGCAATGGGCCTTAGACACGGGCATAAACTCTCTAACAGTCTTCAGCGATTCTCAAGTCGTGGTAGGCCAAGTAAATCATGAGTATGTAGTAAATTTAGATAACTTGAAAGTGTACACAGAAAATGTCAACCTACAAGCTGCCCGGTTCCAACACTTAACATTGGGAAAGGTGGACTGGAACAGTAACGAGGCGGCTGATAGATTGGCCAAAATAGCATCAGGACAAACTCTCAACGACCAGGGAATTTCGGTAGAACTCCTCTCAGCTCCAGAGCATATTCACCCACTACAACTGGCCGTCTCTAACTCCCCCACCTGGGTAGACAAACTCGTGAACTACATATCCTCGGATATCCTGCCCGATGATAAGGATAAGGTAAGGTAAATTCGGAAAAGGGCAACCCAGTACACGGTGATCAATAATATCCTATATCGGCATTCCTTCACAAAACCTCTGCTACGATGTATCCCGCCCAACCTCACTCAAACAATTCTCGAAGAATTACATGAACGGGTGTGTGGTGGACACCCAGGTTAGAGGTCATTGTCATAAAAAGTCATCAACCAAGGCTATTACTGGATGACGCTACGAAAAGATGCAGACAGATATGTGAACCATTGGCGAGGTATGCCAAAAATTTGGCAAAATACCGCAGCTACCCTCCGTCCCACAGACACTGGTACTGGCAGCCTAATCCTTTGACATGTGGGAAATTGACCTTATGGGAAGTTCCCTAAGTCCAGAGGTGGAAGCGAATACTTGATAGTGACCGTAAACTAATTCTCCAAATGGATAGAAGCAAAGCCACTAGCCGCCCCCACAAAGGAAAACACACTCAACTTCCTCCAAATTTTATACTATGCAGATACAGGATACCTCGAGCCATTGTTACAGATCACGACACCCAGTTTGCTACCAAGTTCATAGTAGACTGCTCCTGACTGGGGATAAAGCATTGGAAATCATCTGTAGCACACCCTCAGGGAAACGGACAAGCAGAGTCGGCAAACAAGTTGGTTCTCATAGCACTGAAAAAGAACTTGGAGGAAAAATCCAACAAATGGGTCGATGAGCTCTCCGCCACACTTTGGGCTATCCGAACCTCGGCTAAGAGCCCTATTGGAAAAACAGCCTATGCTATGGTATTCAGATCCGCGGTCTTCATCTTGGACCCAGGTGGGGGAGTAATATGAATTGGAGGATTTTGGTAAGGAATTCATCGATGAGAATGAATAACTTTTATTAGATATAGCAATTTGTGCTAAATATTTAAAAATAAAGAGTTTGTCAGATATTTGTGTTGAGAAAATGGCAAAAAAAAAATTGGCTTTATAATTCACATATGTAAAGGTAAAACTCCACAACAAATTTATGAGATGTTTAATTTTCAAAATAATGTACCACAAGAAATTAGTGGTATTTTGGATATTGGAAGTAAATTACCGAGAGACCTTCGTGAGATGGTTACGATTGAGAAATTCGTAAGATGTGAAGAAGTACTTCGTAGCAAGAATATTAGTGTTTAGTTCTAAAATTTTATTTTTAGTATTTTCGTTTTTTGAATTCTATATTATTATTATTTTTAGGATTCTTTATATTTATTTTTTCTATATAAAAAGATTATATAAAAGTCTTTTTTCTTTTGTTATGATCTGAAATTCATATTTCTTATTTAGGAAACTTCTGAACTATTATTAAACATAAGTTTGAAATGTAAATGAAAAATATCATTGGGTTGTTCATAATTTTTTTAAAAAAATATTTTTATCTTTATTATATATTATTTTTCCATTCATAACTTTTAAAATTTTAAATGAAAATATTACCAATTTAAAAATTACCAAAGCTAATATATATATATAATATATATATAATATATATATATTAATTAGGATCATTAAATAAATTAATTCTTTTAACAACTTTTTTGGATTCCAATTATCAAAGTTAGAGTAGGAGTTGAGTTCTCTTTTCTTAGGAAAAAAACTTTCTCTGTTTAAAAAATCATACTCAAACAAAAACATTCTTCAATCAAAAAAATTAATTATGTCTGCATGTTTATTGCCGTTCTTTTAAACTGAAATTAGGGTTATAGACAATTCCTAACCATGGTCTATTCATAACCTGTTTAGTTTAACAGGCATCAATTAGTATTGGTGTCTGCCATACTAGATAAAATAATCTGCGGAACACCCCGTTGGTTGAAAGTAGTCTAGGTAGGCTGAGTAGAGTTTTATGCCGGCGGTTTTTGCGACGAGAAGTATGATCCCCAAAGTGACATAGGGCGGTCATTGCTGACTTTAGTCCGGGCCGTGAGTAGGGCCGTTACCCTTAACATAATACTTCAACATAAATAACATATATTCATAAAAACATAATCTGGTATTCAAACAGTTATTTGGACAAACACAATAACAACATATAAGAGAGGGACAGGGGGATCGATGCCATAAAGAATTCACCCTTTACGAAGTCTCGCCGATGGAGCGTACTGCTGTATATGCTGTATTGCTTGACCCGACTCTGCTCGCCAGAACCGTCGGAGGACGCTTCCTCAACCTAGTAACTGGGCTTTACCTTAATACCCAGCTTAAGCCCAGCCCTGTGGACTGACTCTTCGAACGCCTAGAGCCCTCTTAGGATCTCCTAACGAAATCCCGGGTATTCTATGAATACCAGAAACGAACCTATCTATAGAAACCTAAGATCTGAGACTAATTCTCAGAAACTAAAACAAAACACTAACAAGAAAGAAAACTGAGATCCAAGTCTCTCAGTGAGTTGTGTACTAGAGAATTGTACACTGGAAACCACTAAATGACTCAGATCGAGTGGAGAGGAATGATTTCAACTACTGGAGGCCTGGGGTATTTATAGCAGCTTCCCGGAGTGAAAAATTGTGAAAATTTTGATGTGGGACAGCTTCTGGCGGTTCGGGACGCCCGTCCCGGTTCGGGACGCCCGTCCTGATTCATTGACCAGGTTCGGGACGCCCGTCCTGGCGGTTTGACTGGTCGGGACGCCCGTCCCGGGTTCGGGACGCCCGTCCTGGCGGTTTGACTGGTCGGGACGCCCGTCCCGGGTTCGGGACGCCCGTCCTGGACCCTTGATCGAGTCAACTTTTCCAAAAATTGCGTTTTTGCCCCAAAATTTGCTGTTTTCGTCTACTTTTCACCTGACACTTCCAAAATCATAAAAATTGTGAAATTGAGTAAATAGCAATCAATTAAGATCAATTTATCCTCAATTTCATCCTAAATCGTATATAAAAACATGCTAAAAATGTGATACGATTTTCGCGTATCATATAACCCCACACTTAGCTTTTTGCTTGTCCTCAAGCAAAGTCTACCTGAAGTTACTGATTCTAAACCATATGTGCAGTCCTAGTCATGTTTTTATTCCAAAAATTCTTCAGACAATTCTTAACACAGATCTGACTGGTTAGGTTGCTATGACAAGGTCTCAAATGTCTCTGGTAGTTTGTTAGGGTTGAGCAGAGAGTAGCTTAACAACTAGGTTGAACTTTTCTCTTAGTCATAGAGTCTTCCTGATGTGTAGTGTGTGTACTAGTCCAGACCAGATAGTTAACACAATAAACTCTTTTATCTTAACTGTTACCAGATAACCCTTCGACCTATCATTAGACATACTGACAACAGATAACTTTCTGAGTTCTGAGCCTTGGTGATCAGATTTTTCTTTTTTTAGCTCTTATTGATTTTCTTCGTTTATAGATCCAGGGTATTTTGAGTCTGCTTAGAACACGTCAACTTCAACTACCCATGTAGCGAGTCCCACTCCGATGACTCCCAGATCTACACGACCTTAGGGCATCAGGCTTTAAGTTCCCCGAAGGAGTGGTGCTCGAGTAGCGAAGGCCGCTGGCAAACTACCCTTGTTTAATTATCTTTCTTTAATTTCTTTTCACTTCTAGCTCAGAGTCTCATCTAGTCATTCTAATTGTCAAGACGTCCACAACTGGTCTAATTTTATCTAGTTCAGTCTTGAAAAGGTAATTGGCTGAGGTCTCTAATCCAGACAAAGTTGTGCTCAGTTATCAGGAGTTCCCTATTCCTAATCAATTAGTCCAAGATAGCTATCACATTGCCTCCTACTAACCATACATTCTACCTACATATCATAGACATAAGCAATTGTTTAACCAAGCATACTGCATTTAGAAGTCTGAAAGACGGAAAAATTTTGAAAATTTTTTTGGAAGGTGTGAAAATATGTGAAAAACAAGCAAAATCATGCAAAAATTTTCAAACTGCTACAGTGCACCGTGCACTGCTACCCCACACTTAAGACTGACACTGTCCTCAGTGTTCATGCATAGCTAATTACCCCACACTTATTTGAAAACAAGAAGTAAAACATAAAAAACAAAACAAGAAAAAAAACAAAATAATGCAACAATTCTGTATGTCATATAAATCAATTTTATACAAAGATTCATAGTCATACAGCCCAGACATACACATAGAACAAGATAAACAAAATACAAAAGAAAGGAAAGAAGGAGAGAGAGAGACTAAGAACCCGGCGGGTCGCCGTCCAGTGGACCGAGGTCTGCTAAGTCAAACTCGAAGTTCTCCGCTACTCGGGCAGTCTGCTGATGTATCTCCTCAATCCTACTGGTGATCATGGCGATCCTGTCATCCATCACCGCCAGTCGTCTGTCAACCCTGTCATCCATCATGGCCAGCCGTCTGTCAGTCCGGTCCATGTCTCGACTGTATCGTGCCGATAGTTCTGCCAATCCGTGCGACATGTGTCGTTCGAAGGCAGTACGTGGCACGAACGTTTCGGATGGAGGGATATGCGGTGGAGCTACTTCTGATGCCGAGGCCTGTCCTGGCTGCTCCGTGTGGATGGAGTAGCATCCATTTGCGTCTCGTACGACCATTCCCATGTTCCGTAGGATAG
This sequence comes from Asclepias syriaca, assembly GCA_027405835.1. Taxonomy (NCBI): domain Eukaryota; kingdom Viridiplantae; phylum Streptophyta; class Magnoliopsida; order Gentianales; family Apocynaceae; genus Asclepias; species Asclepias syriaca. The sequence continues at coordinate 14,689,558 of CM049932.1, forward strand.
TAAGGTCCGTAGGAATGGTGGTCGGGGCAACCTGGGTCAGATCTGAGCCCTCGATGTCGAGCTCCAGGTAGTGAGCTATCCTGGTGATGAACGGTCCTAGCCTCAGACTCTGTTTCCGGGTGTCCGTAGCGAAACCCCGCATGATGACCGTGATCAGTCGGGCCATCTCTACCGTAGATCCCATGTGCATGTTGGCCAAGAGGAATGTCTCCAGCTGGGTGACATTCCCGGGGGCCGTCCGTCGTCCTGACAGTGTATAAGCAATGATAGCATGCAAGTATCGAAGAGCAGGGTAAATACCTGTGGCTTTTGCAGAGCCATGTTGGTAGGGCACACCCGTCATACAGATCTGAGCCCAAGCAGCGGAGACGTCTGATGTGAAGTCTCTAACCGCTGTGGTGTAGGCGGGCGTCTCCTGCTCCTCTCTCTGCCAGATGCCTAAGGCAATGCCGAACTCGGCCATGCTCATCGATCTGTCTATTCCGCCAAAGCGGAATGTAATCTGCTCCTGATGGCATGTGAATGAAGCATAGAACTCACATACCAGCTCCAGGTATATCGGCTCAGTGACGATGAATACCCGACTGTATGGTAGTACGTCGAGCATACGTCTGACCTCCTGCTCCACTTCTAATGTCCGCACTGCTGCCCAATCGAGTGTCCTGCTCGTCAGTATGGTGCGTCCGATGAATCCGTGGCATCGCTCCTGGTATGCTGGACTGGAGTGGAACAGCATGAAGGGGTGTGCTACTGACGTGACGGTAGTGGTGGATGCGATACGGGCGCGTTTGGGAGCCATTTGAAAATGAGAGATTTTGGGGTTTTAAGTAGGAAGAAAGGTTCGAATTCGAATTCTGGAGGTGAATTTGAATTCCAAAGGATGAAATTAGGCTAGGGAAAGATTTTGAAATTTTCGGTGGGAAATTCGAATTTTGGAGGGAAATTCGAATTTGGAAGGAAATTTAAAATTTAAATTTTGGAGGGAAATTTGAAATTTGAAATTTGAAAAGTTTGCCAAAGGTAAAGAGAGAGAGTTATTTGAGAGAGGTGGATTTTTGGAAGTGAATTTTGAGGGAAAAATGAAAAAAATTGAGATTTTATAGAAGGGGCGGCCTTCGGGACGCCCGTCCCGGAGGCAGGACTCCCGTCCCGCTGGACGCCCGTCCCGGGTTGCCTCGGGACGCGTGCCAATTCCGAAAAAAAAAAATTTTTTTTCTTCTCTTTTTTTTTCTAATTCCTGCAAATCTCAGTATACCAAAAATAATCATAATTTTTAACAAGGCTTCATGTTTATCCAATGAAATTCAGAAGTTGTTAAAAAAAAAAACCTCTTATGCAAAAATTCCTCAATCTCACTTTTTCGAAAATCATAACTACTCTAATTTTGTTCCTATTTAAATTCAGCAAGAAAAACAAAAAATTGAGTTTATACAATTTAAAATAGTGAGAGATGAACTGTATTTGTAAAACCTTTGTTTTTCATAGAAATCTGAGAAATAAAATGTCTGAAAGAAAATTGTTGAATGAAAGACCCTTTTAAAAGTTTTGAAAAAGGAAGTAAGGGTCAATTTATTTAACGTTAGTTCAAACAATTTTATTCACTGAAAATAGGAGTAAAAAGAAACTTCCCTTTTTTTTTCAACGACCCTTATCTCTGATCTCACGTAGCTCTGCCTGGATGTTCTGCATCCCTTCCCGAATGCTTCGCATTTCCATGCGCATGGTCCTCATCTCGTCCCTCTGCCTACCTTGCTCACTTCGTAAGTCAGCTAATTCCCTGAGTATTCGGGCACCTTGGTCTTCCTGGGAATTGACTGTAGCTCTGAGGTGGTTTACTTCAGACCCTAGGGTTAGGACAACCTGAGTTGATTGTCTCAGCCTGTTGGGTATTATCTGGGTCATGGTGCGAATCCTGTGAGTTATCTCATCTACCTGGGCAGACAAGGCTGATTGGACATTGTCAGTGCTATCCCCTGATGAAGGTGATTGACTGTTAGGGACTGGGGATGCAGGAGTATACTCAGGAGATTCTGGAGTATACTCAGGAGATTCTGGAGTATACTCAGGAGATGCAGGAGCTGTTCGGATTTCTGGGAAAGGACTGATGTTATTTTCTATTTTGTCCAGATTTTCCTGGACTGTTGCTTTCTTCATCTTTAGGTGTAAAGTCTGGTTAGAAAAATAAATAAAAAGAAAAAGATAACAGAATATAATGCGGAAAGAAATAGAAAAACAAAATAAAAACAAAATTTTTTTTTTTCATGTTTTTAGAAAGCAGGTAAATTTCCTCAATATGGGTTTAGAATAATTTTCTAAAATTTGATTATCCTAAATGTCTAAATTTCAGATGATATCCAAAATTAGTTAGTTATGATAATCCTATATTTTGGAAAGTGATTGTATAACTAGTATAAGATGAGTGTAGGTTTAAAGTCTAAGTTACTACCGTTACCTATCATAAGTTTCTAGAATTGTGGCCAATAATCCTAAATTCATTATGATATTTCCCCGGCAACGGCGCCAAAAATCTGATGCAGATCCGGTTGACATGCTAAATAGGTGTTATTTTACCCTATGTTGATTATGAATAATTAAGGACTATGATTGACTAATTGTCACATTTAGTCTCTATGGTGTCACTTAATCAGCCAGAACCTAAGGCAGAGTACCTATCGTGTAGCTAGTCTGTTGGAAAGTATCTACGATTTTATTTAATTAATTATCGTACACCCAGGGAAGTGGCAACGGCTTAGTAGTAACTAGCCTTTTATTCCTAACTCTTATCTTATAATCCAGTTATACAATCTTCATCAATAATTTCGATGAGAGGGTGATTCATTCTCCACTAGGTTTAAGTCTAGCTAAACCTGAAAGTGTTTTAAAGATTAGATCCTGATTTTGTGTTATACTGTTACTATATGTTGATTGACCTATATTCGAGTGTTTTAGACATGTCTTGGCCTGGATTGCAATTATGTTCTGTGTCTAAAGGCTACCACATCTGAGTTCCTATGCTACCGCCCCATCGTTAAGGGTAACGGCCCTACTCACGGCCCGGACTAAAGTCAGCAATGACCGCCCTATGTCACTTTGGGGATCATACTGCTCGTCACAAAAACCGCCGGCATAAAACTCTACTCAGCCTACCTAGACTACTTTCAACCAACGGGGTGTTCCGCAGATTATTTTATCTAGTATGGCAGACACCAATACTAATTGATGCCTGTTAAACTAAACAGGTTATGAATAGACCATGGTTAGGAATTGTCTATAACCCTAATTTCAGTTTAAAAGAACGGCAATAAACATGCAGACATAATGGATATTTAAGCAGGTGGCCATTTCTAGAAAAACATAATACTTCAACATAAATAACATATATTCATAAAAACATAATCTGGTATTCAAACAGTTATTTGGACAAACACAATAACATAATATAAGAGAGGGACAGGGGGATCGATGCCATAAAGAATTCACCCTTTACGAAGTCTCGCCGATGGAGCGTACTGCTGTATATGCTGTATTGCTTGACCCGACTCTGCTCGCCAGAACCGTCGGAGGACGCTTCCTCAGCCTAGTAACTGGGCTTTACCTTAATACCCAGCTTAAGCCCAGCCCTGTGGACTGACTCTTCGAACGCCTAGAGCCCTCTTAGGATCTCCTAACAAAATCCCGGGTATTCTATGAATACCAGAAACGAACCTATCTATAGAAACCTAAGATCTGAGACTAATTCTCAGAAACTAAAACAAAACACTAACAAGAAAGAAAACTGAGATCCGAGTCTCTCAGTGAGTTGTGTACTAGAGAATTGTACACTGGAAACCACTAAATGACTCAGATCGAGTGGAGAGGAATGATTTCAACTACTGGAGGCCTGGGGTATTTATAGCAGCTTCCCGGAGTGAAAAATTGTGAAACTTTCGATGTGGGACAGCTTCTAGCGGTTCGGGACGCCCGTCCTGATTCATTGACCAGGTTCGGGATGCCCGTCCTGGTTCAGGATGCCCGTCTTGGCGGTTTGACTGGTCGGGACGCCCATCCCGGGTTCGGGACGCCCGTCCTGGACCCTTGACCGAGTCAACTTTTCCAAAAATTGCGTTTTTGCCCCAAAATTTGCTGTTTTCGTGTACTTTTCACCTGACACTTCCAAAATCATAAAAATTGTGAAATTGAGTAAATAACAATCAATTAAGATCAATTTATCCTCAATTTCATCCTAAATCGTATATAAAAACATGCTAAAAATGTGATACGATTTTCGCGTATCATTATGATAACCCTATATTTCGGAAAGTGATTATCTAACTAGCATGAGATAAGTGTTGGGTTTAAGGTCTAGGTTACTACCGTTACCTATCATAAATCTCTAGAATTTTGATCAGGAATCCTAAATTCATTATGACATTTTCCCGGCAACGGCGCCAAAAATCTGATGGCTTCCCGAGTGATATGCTAAATAGGTGTTATTTTACCCTATGTTGATTATGAGTAATTAAGGACTGTTATTGATTAATTGTCATATTTAGTCTCTATGGTGTCACTTAATCAGCCAGAACCTAAGGCAGAGTACCTATCGTGTAGTTAGTACGTTGGAAAGTATCTACGATTTTATTAAATAAATATCGTACTCCCAGGAAAGTGGTAATGGCTTAGTAGTAGCTAGCCTTTTTATCCTAACTCTTATCTTATGATCCAGTTATGCAATCTTCATCAATAACGTTGATGAGAGGGTGATCCATTCTTCACTAGGTTTAAGTCTAATTAAACCTAAAAGTGTTTTATAGATAATGTCCTGATTCTATGCTATATTGTTCCTACATGTTGATTGACCTAGCTTCGAATAATTTAGACTTGTCTTGGCCTGGATTGCAACTATGTTCTGAGTCTAAAGGTGTACCACATCTGAGTAATCTGATATACCGCCCCATCGCCAAGGTAAACGACCCTACTCACGGTTCGAACAAAAGACAGCTATGAAAGCCCTATGTCACTTTGGGGATCACGCCGCTGGCCCATAACCGCAGGCATAAACGCTCTACTCAGCCTACCTAGACTACTCTAACAAACAGGGTGTTCCGCAGGTTATTTTATCTAGTATGGCAGACACCAATACTAATTGATGCATGTTAAACTAAACAGGTTATGAATAGACCGTGGTTAGGAATTGTCTATAACCCTAATTTTAGTTTAAAAGAAACTACATTAGACATGCAGACATAATGAATATTTAGCCAGGTGGCCATTTCCGGAAAAACATAACAACTTCAACATATATAACAAATATTGATAACAATCATAATCCAGTATTCATAATTGATATTTGGACAAACACAATAACAACATATAAGAGAGGGACAGGGGGACTGATGCCATAAAGAAATCACCCTTTACTTAGTCTCGCCGATGGAGCGTACTGCTGTATATGTCGTTTTGCTTGACCCGACTCTGCTCTTTAGAACTTTCGGAGGACGCTTCCTCAGCCTAGTAGCTGGACTTTACCTTAATACCCAGCTTAAGCCCAGCCCTGTGGACTGACTCTTCGAACGCCTAGATCCCTCTTAGGATCTCCTAACGAAATCTCGGGTATTCTATGAATACCAGAAACGAACCTATCTATAGAACCCTAAGATCTGAGACTATTTCTCAGAATCTAAGAAAACGAAACACTAACTAGAAAGAAAGAAAACTTATACTGAAATCTGAGTCTCTGAGTAAACTGTGTACTCGAGAATTGTACACTGGAAGTCACTAAATGACTCAGATCAAGTGGAGAGGGATGATTTCAACTGGGGAAGGCCTGGGGTATTTATAGCAGCTTCCTGGAGTGATTTTTCATCAAAAATTCGATGTGGGATTCTGATTTCTGGTTCGGGATGCCCGCCCCGGTCTGTTGACTAGGTCCGGACGGCCGTCCCGAGTCCTAGACGCCCGTCCCGGTCTGTTGACCAGGTCAGGACGGCCGTCCTGAACTAGGACGCCCTCCCCGAAGTCTGAACTTCTGAAAATTGCGTTTTTGCCCCGAAATTTGCCATTTTCTTCCACTTTTCACCTGATACTTCCAAAATCATAAAAACTGTGAAATTGAGTTAATAATGAACAATTAAGACCAATTTGCCCTCAATTTCACCCTAAATCATGCCTAAAAATATGCTAAAAATGTGATATGATTTATGCATATCACATCTCCAGAGTGTTTCTAGCATCTACATCACTCATTCCATTGAAACCGCTCTGGGGGTTGAGTCCATCAAGAACTTGTTTACCCATGTCTGTCATACCCCCGTAGAATTGCTGGATCAGCAATGCTTTGGTAAGTCCATGTTGGGGGCAGAGCCTGAGTAGCTCCTTGAATCTGTCCCAAACTTCGATCACTGTCTCATCAGCAGCTTGAGTAAAACTGGACAGAGCTCTTCGATATTCTAGGACCCTTGCTGCAAAGTAGTACTCTTCTAGGAAGGCTTTGCTTAACTCGTCCCAAGATGTGATGGAGTTAGTGGGTAGCTGGGCCAACCATCTCTTAACTCTATCCCTCAGTGAGTAGGGAAAGAGGTTTAGTTTAGTTACTTCTGCAGTATGATCTCCCTTGAGGCCTTCACAGAGAGAAGAGAAATTAGATAAGTGTTCTAGCGGATTCTCGGCTTCAGTTCCTCCAAACTGAACCCAATTAATAATCAACTGGATCACATTCGGTTTAAGATCATAGCAAAGGTTTCCAGGGATTTGGATGGCGGATGATACTGGAACAGTTTATGGCTAGATGTAGGATTTGAGGGGAGGTCTTTCAGCAACCATCTCTGTTCTTCGCCTGTTAGATGTACGGATGAGACGTTCAGGGTTCTCAACTGGTGTTTCAAGGTTAGCTTCTGAAGTTCGAGTCATGCAACTACAGAGAAGAATACGTTTAAGCCTGAGCAAACTGGTTAGTGGAGTTACACGGGAAGTGAAAAACTAGAAAAATTTGGATGAAAAAAAAACAACTATTCAAGTATGAAAGCGGAAAAGAAAATAATACAAGAGATAGGAAAAAGAACAACTAACCATTGAACAAGAAAAATACAATTTTTTCGGATTTTAAATTTTAACATTTTTTTCTTTTTATATTTCGAATGCAATTAAATTCCCTCAATATGGTTTTAGAATAATTTTCTAAAATTTGATTATCCTAAATGTCTTAATTCTAGATAATATCTAAAATTAATTAGTTATGATAACCCTATATTTCGGAAATTGATTGTCTAACTAGCATAAAATAAGCGTTGGGTCTAAGGTCTAGGTTACTACCATTACCTATCATAAGTCTCTAGAATTTTGATCAGGAATCCTAAATTCATTATGATATTTCCCCGGCAACGGCGCCAAAAATCTGATGGATTCCAGACTGATATGCTAAATAGGTGTTGTTTTACCCTATGTTGATTATGAGTAATTAAGGACTTAGATTGACTAATTGTCACTTTTAGTCTCTATGCTGTCACTTAATCAGCCAGAACCTAAGGCATAATACCTATCATGTAGCTAGTCTGTTGGAAAGTATCTATGATTTTATTAATCTAAATATCGTACTCCCAGGGAAGTGGTAACGGCTTAGAAGTAACTAGCCTTTTACCCTAACTCTTATCTTATGATCCAGTTATGCAATCTTCATCAATAACTTTGATGAGAGGGTGATTCATTCTCCACTAGGTTTAAGTCAAATTAAGCCTAAAAGTGTTTTATAGATAATATCCTGATTCTATGTTATACTGTTCCTACATGTTGATTGACCTATCTTCGAGTGTTTTAGATATATCTTGGCCTGGATTGCAACTATGTACTGAGTCTAAAGGTGTACCACATCTGAGTCAACTGATAAACCGCCCCATCGCCATTGACGGCCCTACTCACGGTTCGAGCTAAAGGTATCCATGAAAGCCCTATGTCACTTCGGGGATCATGCCGCTCGCCCTAACGCCGGCATAAAAACTCAACTCAGCCTACTTAGACTACTCTAACAAACAGGGTGTTTTGTAGGTTATTTTATCTAATATGGCAGACACCAATACTAATTGATGCATGTTAAACTAAACAGATTATGAATAGACCGTGGTTAGGAATTGTCTATAACCCTAAATTTAGTTTAAAAGAAACTACATTAGACATGCAGACATAATGAATATTAAGCAGGTGGCCATTTCCGGAAAATCATAAGAACTTCAATATGCATAACAAAATAATCATAAAATCATAATCCAGTAAACAAAATTAATTTTTGGACAATCACAATACAAACATATAAAGAGAGGGACAGGGGGACTGATGCCATAAAGAAATCACCCTTTACTTAGTCTCGCCGATAGAGCAACTGCTTGTATATGTTGTACTGCTCGACCCGACTCTGCTCGACAGAACCTTCGGAGGATGCTTCCTCAGCCTAGTAGCTGGACTTTACCTTAATACCCAGCTTAAGCCCAGCCCTGTGGACTGACTCTTCGAACGCCTAGAGCCCTCTTAGGATCTCCTAACGAAATCCCGGGTATTCTATGAATACCAGAAACGAACCTATCTATCGTAGCCTAGGATCTGAGACTAATTCTCAAAAATAAAGAAAAACGAGACACTATCTAAGAAAAATAAAACTTCTACTGAACCCGAGTCTCTCAGTGACTTATATACTTGAGAAAAATGTACAATCGAAGTCACAAAATGACTCAGATCGAGTGGAGAGGAATGATTTCAACTGAGGAAGGCCTGGGGTATTTATAGCATCTTTCTAGAGTGATTTTTTCCCGAGTCCTAGACGCCCATCCTGGCTTGTTGACCATGTCAAGATGCCCATCCTGATTCGGGACGCCCACCCCGACTGCTGAATTTCCAAAAATTGCATTTTTGCCCCGAAATTTGCCATTTTCTTCTACTTTTCACCTGACACTTCCAAAATCACAAAAACTGTGAAATTGAGTTAATAACAAACAATTAAGACCGATTTCCTATCAATTTCACCCTAAATTATGCCTAAAAACATGCTAAAAATGTGATATGATTTATGCATATCATTGGTTGTGATATTCAGAATGCTCTGTTCTGAGTGACAGAATCTGCTCACTATTGTTTGGTAGATCTTGTGAGTCAAAGTATCTATCTGCACGGACAAAACTGACTGAAAACCATTAGTATTCCTCCGGATGAAGGTGTGTGCTCGTTAGGTGTTGGGGTGTACTCAGGAGATGTTGGTGAGTTTTGGGTTTGGTCAAGGGGTTGTGGATTTTTAGGAGCTCTTTGGGCTGGAGTGTGAACTGGAGATTTTTGAGGTTCTTCTCTTGGAGGAAAGGTCTCTTCAGAATGGTCCATCTCCTTCGTGGGACTGGGTTCATGGGTATTCAAGAATTTTCTCACTAAATAACTGGTATCTAAGCTTGAGTCTATGTTTATAGGTTGTGGAGGATTGTTCTCTCGTGGTACTTCTGGTTCAAGCCTAGATGGTCCTTCTAGTTTCTTCTTCTTTCGAACTAGAGCGTCGGGATTTTCTATTTTCTTTGCTTGGTTTGTAGCTACTCTTGTTCTCTTCATCTATGAGTGTAAGGTCTGGTTAGAATAAAAATAATAAAACAAATATTGAAAAATAAAAGCAAAATAAAACAAACAAAAAGGGAAAAATAAAATACGGAAGAATTTTAAAAACAAGAAAATATTATTCGAGTTTTTATTTTTTCGAAAGCAATTAAATTCCTTAATAAGGTTTTAGAATAATTTTCTATAATTTGATTATCCTAAATTTCTTAATTTCAAATAATTTCTAAAATTATTTAGTTATGATAACCTAATATTTCAGGAAACTGATTGTCTAACTAACATAAAGTGAGTGTTATGTCTACGGTATAGATTACTAACGTTACCTATCATAAGTTTCTAGAATTTTGATCAGGAATCCTAAATTTGTTATGATATTTCCTCGGCAACGGCGCCAAAAATCTGGTGTGATTCCGACTGATATGCTAAAAATAGGTTTTATTTACCCTATATTGATTATGAGTAATTAAGGACTTAGAATTACTAATTGTCACATTTAGCATCTATGTTGTCACTTAATCAATTAGAACCTAAGGCAGAGTACCTATCGTGTAGCTAGTCTATTGGAAAGTACCTACGATTTTAATTTAAGAAATTATCGTACTAGTAACTATCCTTTTACCCTAACTCTCATTTTATTATCCAGTTATGCAATCATTCATCAATATCTTTGATGAGAGGTTGATCCATTCTACACTATGTTCAAGTTCATTAAGCATGCAAGAGTATTTTACAGACAGTGTTCTGATATATGTTATATTGTTTCTACATGTTGATTGACCTATCGAGTATTTTAGATATATCTTGGTCTAGATTGCAATTATATACTAATTCTACTTGTGTACCACCTCTGAGTTATCTGATAAACCGCCCCATCGCCATTGACGGCCCTACTCACAGTTCGAGCTAAAGGTATCCATGAAAGTCCTGTGTCACTCAGGAGATCATGCCGCTAGCCCTAACACCAGAATAAACACACGAACTCAGCCTACTTAGACTACTGTGACAAACATGGTGATCTATAGGTTATTTCATCTAATATGGCATACCTTAATGCTTCCGTCCTCACACAAAGCCCTAAATTAAGGCCTGATAAACTAGACAGGTTATGATTAGACCATGGTTAGGAGTTGTCTATAACCGTTCATCTAATTTAAAAGAGCAAATAGATATACAGTCATAATGATAATTAAGCTGGTGACCTTTCCATAAAAAATGTAAATACCTTCAACATGCAAAACATATATTCATAATATCATAATTTAGTATTCAAATGGGTCTTTGGAAAAACACAGTACAAAAATATAAAGAGAGGGACAAGGGGACCACCACCATAAAGTATTCACCCTTTATTAGGTCCGCTGATGGAGCAACTGCTTGTATATCCTGGACTGCTTGACCCGACTCTGCTCAACAGAACCTTCGGAGGACGCTTCCTCAACCTAGTAGCTATTGCTTTACCTTACGTCCCGGGCTTAAGCAAAGCCTTTTGACAAACTATTCGAACGCCTAGTGCTCTCTTAGGATCTCCTAACGAAATCCCTGGTATTCTATGAATATTAAAAACAAACCCTATCTAGTCGTATTCTAAGACCTAAGACAGACTCTCAAAAAACAAAGAACACGAGACACTCTCGAATACTAGAAATCTACTTTAACAAAAAATACCTGAAATCACTGAATGACTCGTAGACAGTAGAAAACTGTGTACTAGAAGCCATTGAATGATTCAGATCAAGTGGAGAGGGATCGAATGATCCACTAATTGACTCGTATTGAGTGGAGAGGGATGATTTCAACTGTGGAAGTCCTGGGGTATTTATAGCAGGGGAGCTGAGTGATTTTTTATGCAGAAAACGATGTGGGAGTTTGTACAGGGGTTCAGGACGCCCGTCCCGATCTATTGACCGGGTCAGGACGCCCGTCCAGGGTCCTGTTGATGCGGATCCGGTTGACATGCTAAATAGGTGTTATTTTACCCTATGTTGATTATGAATAATTAAGGACTGTGATTGACTAATTGTCACATTTTAGTCTTATGGTGTCACTTAATCAGCCAGAACCTAAGGCAGAGTACCTATCGTGTAGCTAGTCTATTGGAAAGTATCTACGATTTTATTTAATTAATTATCGTACACCCAGGGAAGTGGCAACGGCTTAGTAGTAACTAGCCTTTTATCCTAACTCCTATCTTATGATCCAGTTATGCAATCTTCATCAAATACTTTGATGAGAGGGTGATCCATTCTCCACTAGGTTCAAGTCTAACTAACCCTAGAAGTGTTTTAAAGATGAGTTCTGATTCTATGTTATACTGTTCCTATATGTTGATTGACCTATCTTCGAGTATTTTAGATGCATCTTAGCCTGGATTGCAACTATGTTCTGTGTCTAAAGGCGTACCACATCCGAGGTCTCTAATAAACCGCCCTACCTTAATGACGGCCCTACTCACGGTTCGGGACGAAGGCATACATAAAACCCTATGTCACTTTTTGGGAATCATACCGCTTGCCCTAGCCGCCGGCATAATTGGACTCAGCTCGGCCACTACCTAGACTACTTTAACATGAAGGGCGTTCAGCATGTTATTTTATCTAGCATGGCAGACACCAATACTAATTGATGCCTGTTAAACTAACAGGTTATGATTAGACCGTGGTTAGGAATTGTCTATAACCCTAACGTTAGTTTAAAAGAGCACATTAAACATGCAGACATAGTGAATATTTAGCAGGTGGCTATTTCTAGAAAAACATAATACTTCAACATAAATAACATATATTCATAAAAACATAATCTGGTATTCAAACAGTTATTTGGACAAACACAATAACAACATATAAGAGAGGGACAGGGGGACCGATGCCATAAAGAATTCACCCTTTACGAAGTCTCGCCGATGAAGCGTACTGCTGTATATGCTGTATTGCTTGACCCGACTCTGCTCGCCAGAACCTTCGGAGGACGCTTCCTCAGCCTAGTAACTGGGATTTACCTTAATACCCAGCTTAAGCCCAGCCCTGTGGACTGACTCTTCGAACGCCTAGAGCCCTCTTAGGATCTCCTAACGAAATCCCGGGTATTCTATGAATACCAGAAACGAACCTATCTATAGAAACCTAAGATCTGAGACTATTTCTCAGAAACTAAAACAAAACACTAACAAGAAAGAAAACTAAGATCCGAGTCTCTGAGTGAGTTGTGTACTAGAGAATTGTACACTGGAAACCACTAAATGACTCAGATCGAGTGGAGAGGGATGAATTCAACTACTGGAGGCCTGGGGTATTTATAGCAGCTTCCCGGAGTGAAAAATTGTGAAAATTTCGATGTGGGACAGCTTCTGGCGGTTCGGGACGCCCGTCCCGATTCGGGACGCCCGTCCTGATTCGTTGACCAGGTTCGGGACGCCCGTCCTGGTTCAGGACGCCCGTCCTGGCGGTTTGACTGGTCGGGACGCCCGTCCCGGGTTCGGGACGCCCGTCCTGGATCCTTGACCGAGTCAACTTTTCCAAAAATTGCGTTTTTGCCCCAAAATTTGCTGTTTTCGTCTACTTTTCACCTGACACTTCCAAAATCATAAAAATTGTGAAATTGAGTAAATAACAATCAATTAAGATCAATTTATCCTCAATTTCATCCTAAATTGTATATAAAAACATGCTAAAAAGCTGATACGATTTTCGCGTATCAGATAACCCCACACTTAGCTTTTTGCTTGTCCTCAAGCAAAGTCTACCTGAAGTTACTGATTCTAAATCATGTGTGCATTCCTAGTCATGTTTTTATTCCAAAAATTCTTCACACAATTCTTAACACAGGTCTGACTGGTTAGGTTGCTATAACAAGGTCTCAAATGTCTCTGGTAGTTTGTTAGGGTTGAGCAGAAAGTAACTTAACAACTAGGTTGAACTTTTCTTTCAGTCATAGGGTCTTCCTGATGTGTAGTGTGTGTACTAGTCTAGACCAGATAGTCAACACAATAAACTCTTTATCTTAACTGTTACCAGATAACACTTCGACCTATCGTTAGACATACTGTCAACAGATAGCTTTCTGAGTTCTGAGCTTTGGTGATCAGATTTTACTTTTTTAGCTCTTATTGATTTTTTTCGTTTATAGATCCAGGGTATTTTGAGTCTGCTTAGAACACGTCAACTTCAACTACCCATGTAGCGAGTCCCACTCCGATGACTCCCAGATCTACACGATCTTAGGGCATCAGGCTTTAAGTTCCCCGAAGGAGTGGTGCTCGAGTAGCGAAGGCCACTGGCAAACTACCCTTGTTTAATTATCTTTCTTAAATTTCTTTTCACTTCTAGCTCAGAATCTCATCTAGTCATTCTAATTGTCAAAATATCCACAACTGGTCTTATTTTATCTAGTTCAGTCTTGAAAAGGTAATTGGCTGAGGTCTCTAATCCAGACAAAGTTGTGCTCAGTTATCAGGAATTCCCTATTCCTAATCAATTAGTCCAAGATAGCTATCATATTGCCTCCTACTAACCATACATTCTACCTACATATCATAGACATAAGCAATTGTTTAACCAAGCATACTGCATTTAGAAGTCTGAAAGACCGAAAATTTTTGAAAAAAAATTTTTTGGAAGGTGGGAAAATATGTGAAAAACAAGCAAAATCATGCAAAAATTTTCAATGCTACTACAGTGCACCGTGCACTGCTACCCCACACTTAAGACTGACACTGTCCTCAGTGTTCATGCATAGCTAATTACCCCACACTTATTTGAAAACAAGGAGAAACAAAAACAAAACAGAAATTTCTTACCCCACACTTATTTGACTGACTAAGGGTAAGAAAGAAAATGAAGTAACGAAGTAAATAACAAATAACTAAACACGAAATGAAGAAAATAAAAGTAAAGGAAGATGAGGGTTAGAAAAACTCCCTTCTTTCCTCGAGCAGAAGGGTTTTCTCTGAGCTGTCAATTGGCTCTTCATCTTAGCCATGTGCTATTGCTGAGGTGTTCTTGACTCTGTAAGTTCTAGATATTGGAACGGATGACGTCTGCTCCGATCCTTCATCGTCGAGCTCCAGGTAGTGTCCTATCCATTTGATGAATGATTCAAGCCCCAAGGACTGTTTCCTCGAATCATCTGCAAAGTTTCTCGTAATCGTAGCAACGTGTCCAGAAGGAACGTGTCTAGGAATGAGACTTCTTTGGATTGGTGTGCCTACCTGCCAATGTTAGTGAAGGTATGGCATGCAAGTCTCGAATGGAAGAAAAGATACCTGAAGTTTTGGCAAAGCTGTGGTGGTAGGGGGCTCCAGTTGTGTAGATCTGGGCCCAAGTATTTGAGACTTCCTCGGGGAAGTTTCTCACAGCTGATTGGTATGCAGGGAATGCAAGCTCCTCCATTGCTATGCTCCTGATACAACGCCAAATTCTTCTATATCCCTTGACCCTTCGATACCACTTGGTAGATCACTTGCTTGCACTGGTCTGGCTTTAATTGTTGCCAGTATCTCATCTGTTGATTCTGCGAGTAGAGATTCTGCTGTGGTGGTGTCTTCTGAAAGTTTCCAGCTTCCGAATTACTCCTCAGCTAAATCCCGTATGATTTCTCTAGTTGGGATTGTATGCATTTCCCATTGGAGCAGCATTCTGCAGTAACCTACTCCTACCTCTTTTGGAATGGTCAGTCATTCCCATAGCAATCCCTGCTAAAGTGGGGTACTTAGCAGACTTCACAGATTTGATACACAGGCTGAACATTTCTTCCTAAAACATCGGCATTCTGAATCTGGAAAACAATTTCTCCTAGAATCTGCACATGACTTTAACATCATTAGTAGGTAATGCCTGCGGTTCAGGCCATTTTGAAAAAATTGTTCCACGACTACTATGATGTAATTATTGTCACAGGAAACCTATTGTTTTTAGACAAGACCAGATAAGATCGGAATTTTATCATATATGGACTTTCTTATCATGTTTCTGTCCTAAAACAAGTCTTACTACATCATTACATCACATATTCATTCAAAAAGCAGATTTCAATCTGGTGATGTTATAATGGGTGCAGTAGTTCCTTTTGGTTTAAAAGATCTCATGCAATTATCAGCAAAACAAAAGGAACATCCTTTTTCAATAGAACATTCAAAGGTCTGGCTATTAAGGAAAAATTATTTCATAACTCATCCTAATAAAACAGGCATGACTCTAAGAAAATTCTAAAATAAAGTTTCTTCCCGATAAAACTTTAAGCCAACATTTTATAACTCAGAAGAAAATATATTTTATCCTCATTTCCATTTTTATTTCCTTGAAATTAAATAAAAGAAGAAAAACTCGAAAAAGAGCAACTAAGAAAACAACTAAGAAAGAACAAGAGATAGGGAAAAGAACAACTTACCATTAAGCAAGAAAAATACATTCTTTTTGGATTTTAAATTTTTAACATTTTTTTTCTTTTTATGTTTAATTTCGAAAGCAATTAAATTCCCTCAATATGGTTCTAGAATAATTTTCTAAAATTTGATTATCCTAAGTATCTTAATTCCAGATAATATCTAAAATTAATTAGTTATGATAACCCTATATTTCGGAAAGTGATTGCTTAACTAGCATAAGATAAGTGTAGGTTTAAAGTCTAGGTTACTACCGTTACCTATCATAAGTTTCTAGAATTGTGGCCAATAATCCTAAATTCATTATGATATTTCCCCGGCAACGGCGCCAAAAATCTGATGCAGATCCGGTTGACATGCTAAATAGGTGTTATTTTACCCTATGTTGATTATGAATAATTAAGGACTGTGATTGACTAATTGTCACATTTTAGTCTTATGGTGTCATTTAATCAGCCAGAACCTAAGGCAGAGTACCTATCGTGTAGCTAGTCTATTGGAAAGTATCTACGATTTTATTTAATTAATTATCGTACACCCAGGGAAGTGGCAACGGCTTAGTAGTAACTAGCCTTTTATCCTAACTCCTATCTTATGATCCAGTTATGCAATCTTCATCAAATACTTTGATGAGAGGGTGATCCATTCTCCACTAGGTTCAAGTCTAACTAACCCTAGAAGTGTTTTAAAGATGAGTTCTGATTCTATGTTATACTGTTCCTATATGTTGATTGACCTATCTTCGAGTATTTTAGATGCATCTTAGCCTGGATTGCAACTATGTTCTGTGTCTAAAGGCGTACCACATCCGAGGTCTCTAATAAACCGCCCTACCTTAATGACGGCCCTACTCACGGTTCGGGACGAAGGCATACATAAAACCCTATGTCACTTTTTGGGAATCATACCGCTTGCCCTAGCCGCCGGTATAATTGGACTCAGCTCGGCCACTACCTAGACTACTTTAACATGAAGGGCGTTCAGCATGTTATTTTATCTAGCATGGCAGACACCAATACTAATTGATGCCTGTTAAACTAACAGGTTATGATTAGACCGTGGTTAGGAATTGTCTATAACCCTAACGTTAGTTTAAAAGAGCACATTAAACATGCAGACATAGTGAATATTTAGCAGGTGGCTATTTCTAGAAAAACATAATACTTCAACATAAATAACATATATTCATAAAAACATAATCTGGTATTCAAACAGTTATTTGGACAAACACAATAACAACATATAAGAGAGGGACAGGGGGACCGATGCCATAAAGAATTCACCCTTTACGAAGTCTCGCTGATGGAGCGTACTGCTGTATATGCTGTATTGCTTGACCCGACTCTGCTCGCCAGAACCTTCGGAGGACGCTTCCTCAGCCTAGTAACTGGGCTTTACCTTAATACCCAGCTTAAGCCCAGCCCTGTGGACTGACTCTTCGAACGCCTAGAGCCCTCTTAGGATCTCCTAACGAAATCCCGGGTATTCTATGAATACCAGAAACGAACCTATCTATAGAAACCTAAGATCTGAGACTATTTCTCAGAAACTAAAACAAAACACTAACAAGAAAGAAAACTGAGATCCGAGTCTCTGAGTGAGTTGTGTACTAGAGAATTGTACACTGGAAACCACTAAATGACTCAGATCGAGTGGAGAGGGATGAATTCAACTACTGGAGGCCTGGGGTATTTATAGCAGCTTCCCGGAGTGAAAAATTGTGAAAATTTCGATGTGGGACAGCTTCTGGCGGTTCGGGACGCCCGTCCCGATTCGGGACGCCCGTCCTGATTCATTGACCAGGTTCGGGACGCCCGTCCTGGTTCAGGACGCCCGTCCTGGCGGTTTGACTGGTCGGGACGCCCATCCCGGGTTTGGGACGCCCGTCCTGGATCCTTGACCGAGTCAACTTTTCCAAAAATTTCGTTTTTGCCCCAAAATTTGCTGTTTTCGTCTACTTTTCACCTGACACTTCCAAAATCATAAAAATTGTGAAATTGAGTAAATAACAATCAATTAAGATCAATTTATCCTCAATTTCATCCTAAATTGTATATAAAAACATGCTAAAAAGCTGATACGATTTTCGCGTATCACCTGTTCGCCCGTCCTAGTCTTGGGACGCCTGTCCTGACTTCTGAACTTCCAAAAATCACATTTTTCTCCGAAATTTGCTATTTTCTTGCATATTTCACTTGAAACTTCCGAAATCACAAAAACTGTGAAATTGTGTTAATAACAGTCAATTAAGAACGATTTAACTCCAATTTCGCCCTAAATTGTGCCAAAAAACATGTTAAAAAAGTGATATGATTTGTGCATATCAACTTTGTGCCAAGTGAAGAGGAAGACCCTTCTGAAGAAACTTTTCTGCCAAAAAATGAACCACAAAATTCTCCACTTCATACTCCAGTCCAAAGAGTTCCTGAAAATCCACCAACTTTCGATAACACCCCAAATTCACCCACATCTCCTGAGTTTACCCCAACACATAACGAGCAAACACCTTCATTTGGGGGAAGCACTAAAGGTTCTCAGTCAGTTTTAGCTGTGCAAATAGATAATTTGACTAGCATGATCTACTCGATGGACCAGACGATCGCAGGCAGATTCTGTCATTTAGATCAAGTGGTACTGAATGTCACTGCTAGTGTAGATCAACTCAGAGCTATGGTGAATCTCCAAGAAGATCAAAATGCACTCTTACTACGAGAATTAATCGAAATCTTAGACAAGCAAAGGAGGCAGTGAGAAGAGATGAGAGCGATACGAGCAGAAATGCGAGAGACCAGAAATAAAGGCAACTAAAAGGGAAAGCTTTTCTTTTATATTCAGCAAATAAATTATTTGTTTAGAAATATGACTTGAATTAATAATTTACCCAATACTTTTCTACTTGCTATTTCAAAATAAATAGTTGGGTTTTTATTAATTTATTTCTAAATTTTTATTCAAATAATTTTTATTCTTTACGATAAATTTATACAAAAGATTTTCATTCTTGAACTATTTTTCAAATTTATTTTTCAAAGAATATTTGTTGTATGGAAAAGTAAGAGAATGATTATGGTGCAGGAAATTTTTGAACCAAAAAAAGAGAAACAAGAATTTTTTCGGAGAATTTTTAAACAAATTCTGTGTTGAATTGATTTACTATAATAATTTGTGTGAATATAATTCTTGTGTCAAAGTGTTTGCATGAGATTACAAGGTAAAAAGAAGCTCGAAAAATCGATGAAAATCGAAAACGAGTGGAACACGCATCCCGAGGGAGAAAAATTCTTTAAATATTACATTTTCCCTCATAATTTTTAAACCAAAAAATATCTTTTACCTCTCTCTAAATTTTTTTTTCTCTTCACAATTTCTCTTCCAAAAATTTAAAATTTAAAATTTTCAAATTTTCCCTCCAAAAATTTGAATTCTTTTGAAATTCTTCCTAAATTTGAATTTCCCTCCAAAATTCAAATTCTTCATTTAAGCAAATTCCTTTCTTCTAAATTCAAATTTGCCTCCAGAATTCGAATTTAAAATTTTTCCCGCCGAATTTTGAATTTTTCAGCACTTTTTCAGAAAAGTTCAAATGGCTCCAAAACGTGCACGCGCCACTCCATCCATGACTGTCACAGCTGTGGCACACCCTTCCACGCTCTTCCCTACCGTCCCGTCTTATCAGGAGAGGAGCCAGGGATTGATCGAACGTAGCATTCTAGCAGGATGGATTCTTGACTGGATTGCAGTAAGGACACTTGGAGTCGAGCATGAGATTCGGTGCATGCTCGACATCTTACCGTACAGTTGAGTTTTCATCATCACCGAGCTGACTTATCTAGAGCTAGTATGTGAGTTCTATGCTTCTTTCACATTCCAGCGTGAGTAGGTTACATTCCGACTAAGTGGAATAGACTAGTCGATGAGCATGGCCGAGTTCGGCATTGCACTCAGTGTTTAGCAGCGGGAGGAGCTGGAAACCTCCACTTACATGATGGTTATACGAGACTTCACTTCAGCTGATGTCTCCACAGCTTGGGCTCAGATTTATATGACTGGAGTCCCCTATCAGCATGGCTTAACGAAAGCTACAGGTATTCTTCCAGCCTTACGCTATTTACATACCATTGTAGCCCATACGCTAGCAGGGCGACTGACTGCTCCAGGGAATGTCACCCAGATGGAGACATTCCTTCTAGCCCATATGCATAGAGGCATCACTGTGGATATGGCCAGACTCATCACTGTCATCATACGAGGGTTCGCGACAAACACTAGGAAGGAGTGTTTGGGGCTCGGGCCATTCATCACCCAGATAGCCCACTACTTGGAGCTGGATATCGAGGGCTCGGAGTTGACCCAGATAGCTCCGATGACCATCCTCACTTACTTGACTGTTCTAAGGAACTTGGGGATGGTAGTACGAGATGCGGAGGGAAGATACTCCATCCATACTGAGCAGCCAAGGGAGTCATCGGCACCAGAACCAGCAGCGGAGCAAACACCGCCGACCCCGACTTTTGTTCCACGCACCGCCTTTGAGAGGCACATGTCACAGGGGATGGAAGATTTGCAAGCCTGGTACAACATGGATATGGAAAATATCCATAGTCAGCTGATGATGTTAGATGACAAAGTCAGCAGTTACAGCAGCCAGATAGAGGAGATGTACAAGTACTATGTCAACAACCGGGACGACAATGAAGTTTACTTCTTCGCGCCAGATGATGATCCGGGTTCTTAGTTTCTTCTCTTTTCCTTTCTTTCTTAGTTGATGTTGTGATTATGTGATAGTCTGGGTTGTATGGCATGTATCTTTTTGTATGACAAACTTCAATTTATATGATATAACAGCGTTGTTATTTTTGTTTTATTTTATTTACTGGTTATGATTTTTCGATTATTTTTCAAATAAGTATGGGGTGATAGGGCATGCAAGAACAATGAGGACAATGTTAATCTTAAGTGTGGGGTAGTAGTGCACAATGCACTGTAGTAAAACTTTGCATGCTTTTCCATACTTTTCACTAAAATTGCACCCTTCCAAAAAAATTTAAAAAATTTTCACTCTTTCAGACTTCAAAAAATAGTATTGATTGATTGAAATACTTATGTCTATGATATATGTTTAGTAGAGTATTATGACCATTAGGAAACAAGTTAATGACTTTACTGAACTCAGCACTTAGAAGTAGGGAATTCCTGATATTATTGAGCACAACTTAGTTTGGATTAGAAAAATCGACTGAATACCTTTTCAAAACTAAAACTGAATAATAATAGACCAGTCCAGAATGTATTAGCAACTTGAATGACTAGATGATATTCTGAGCCGAAAGTGTAAAAGCTTAAAATTAAAAAAGGGGTAGTTTTGCAAGCGTCCTTTGCTACTCAAGCACCCTTCTGAAGGGAATTTAATGCCTGATGCCCTAAGGTCGTGTAGATCTAGGAGTCATCGGAGTGGGGCTCCATACCTGGGTAGTCAAAGTTGATGTGTGAAAGCAAAACACAAAAATACCCTGGAAAACCAAATTGAAAATACACCTAGTGTATTCTTTTATTGAAAATCGTACTAGAAAGCATTGACACCAAAGCTCAGAACCCGGAAGGTAATTTATTTTGCTATTATATTCGAAGATTGATCGAACTATTATTTAATAAAGGTTTAGAAAAGCTTATTGTGAGTTGACAATCTAGTCTTGACCAGTTTACACACTACACATCAAGAAGACCTTGCGACTAAGCATAAAGTTCAATCAGGTTATTGAATTGTTTCATCTACATGGTCATGACACCCTTACCAAACATTTGAGACCTTTACATAGCAACACGAACAGTCATGTCTATTTTCTGAATCATTTGACTCAGTGAGAAATTTTGCTAAAAACATTGCTAAAACCTTTATGTGATTGCACCTATGATTTAACTTTCAGTAATTCCATATAGGTTTTGCTTGAGGACAAGCAAAAAACTAAGTGTGGGGTTATATGATATGCACAAATCATATCACTTTTTTAGCATGTTTTTAGGAACAAATTAGGGCAAAATTAGAACTAAATCGATCTTAATTGATTGATATTAACACATTTTTGCAAAATTTGTGGTTTTGGAAGTTTCAGGTTAAATGTGCAAGAAAATAGAAATTATTGGGGTAAAAATGCAATTTTTGGAACTTCTAAATTCGGGACGGGCGTCCCTGACTTGGTACATGCATCCTGACCCAGTTAAATCACCGGGATGGGAGTCCCAAGTGAAAGATACATGTCCCACATTGGAAATTGAAGAGAAATTCCCTCATTTCCCCAACTATAAATACCCAAGGCCCTTCCTCAGTTGAAATCATCCATCACCGCTTAATCTGAGTCATTTAGCACCTTCGAGTGCATTCCTAATCACTCGATCTGAGTCATTCGGTGCTCAAGTGCATCTTTCTGCACTCACACGAGTAGATAGCAGTATAAGAATATCTAGTTTTATTTGCTTCTAGAGTGTTTACCTCAGGTTCTTAGAATTCGATTAGATAGGGTTCGTTTTTTATATTCATAGTATATTTGGGATTTTGTTAGGAGATCCTAAGAGGGCACTAGGTGAGTGAAGAGCTAGTCAATTGGGCATTGCTTAAGCCTAGGATGTAAGGTAAAGTAATTGCTACTAGTCTAAGGAAGTATTCTCCGAAGTTTCTGCTGATTAGAGTCAGGTCAAGCAATCCAGGATATACAAGTAGTTGCTCCGCTGGCGGACCTTATAAAGGGTGAATACTTTATGGTGGTGGTTCCCTAGATCCTCTCTGTATATTTTATGTTGTGTTTGTCTAAACACTTATTTGAATATCAAACTATGATTGATTTGTTATATATGCTTTGCATGTTGAAGTTAGAATCATTTTTCCAGAATGGTCACCAGCTAAACATACATTATGACTGATTATCTACTTGCTCTTTTAAACTAAATGAACAGTTATAGATAATTCCTAACCACGGTCTATCATAACCTGTTTAGTTTAACAGACCTTAATTTAGGATAAAAAAGGATTGAGGTTTGCCATATTAGGCGAAATAACTTATAGATCACCATGTTTGTTAGAGTAGTCTAATGATGCTGAGTTTGTTCTCTATGCTGGTGTTAGGGTGAGTGGCATGAATTCTTGAGTGACACGGGTTTTCATGGATACCTTGAACTCAAACCGTGAGTAGGGCCATCATTAAGGTAGGATGGTTTATCAAGTAACTCAGATGTGGTACACAGGTAAGATACAGTACATAATTGCATTCTAGACCAAGATATATCTAAAATACTCGAAGATAGGTCAATCAACATGTATAAACAATACAACATACATCAGAACTCATGTCTATTTGATTCTCTTGCCTGCTAATTACTTATGTGCTATGTGAGGATGGGATCACAACTTCATCAAAATTATTGATGAAAGATTGGTTAATTGCATGAATAAATGAATGTTATGGTTAAAGGATAGTTGCTACTAAGCCGTTACCAGTTCCTTGGGATTACGATAATAATAAATTAAAATCGTAGGTACTTTCCAAATAACTAGCTACACGATAGGTACTCTGCCTTAGGTTCTGATTGATTAAGTGACAACAATTATTGGTAAAAGTGACAATTAGTAAGACTCGGTCCTTAATTATTCATAATCAATATAGGTAAATAACTCCTATCTTTTAGCATGTCAGTCGGAATGCATCACCTAACATAAAGTCTGTAAAACTAAACAGGTTATGATGTAGACCATGGTTAGGAATTGTCTATAACCATTTATTTAGTTTAAAAGGGTAAATAGATAATCAGGCATAATGTTAATTTAGCATGTGACCTTTCTGAAAAACTGTGTAGAACCTCAACGTGTAAAACATGTGTAATATAGCAATCATAATTAAGTATTCAAATCATTGTTTAGACGAACACAACACAAAGATATATAGAGATGATCTAGGGGACCACCACCATACAGTATTCACCATTTATCAGGTTTTCCGGCATTGCCAATACTTGTATTCTTTGGGTTGCTCGACTTGACTCTGATCAGCAGAACCTTCGGAGAACGCTTCCTTGGCCTAGTAGCAATTGTTTTACCTTAAATCCTGGGCTTAAGCAATGCCCTGTTTACTAACTATTCACTCACCTAATGCTCTCTTAGGATCTCCTAACAAAATTCTTGGTATTCTATAAATACCGAAGATGAACACTATCTAATCGAATTCCTAGAATCTGAGATAAACACTCAGAATGTAGAGAAAATGAGACACTCCATGTTGCTAGATGGCTTGTGTTGAGTGTTGAAGGATATCTCTAACTTTCCAACCCCTAGGGTATTTATAGGGGTGAAAAGGAAGAGATTTTATATGAATTTTTGATGTGGGACAAAGTTTTTCTGCTCCGGACGCTCGTCCTGAGGCCTTGACCTGGTCAGGACGCCCGTCTTGGCTTGGGGACTCCTGCCCCAAGCCTTTGACTCGATTAGGGTAGGCGTTCTAGCTCTGGGACTCCCACCCTGAGCTCAGAACTTTTGAAAATTGCATTTTTGCCTTGATATTTGCTATTTTCATGCAATTTACTCCTGAAACTTCCAAAATGACAAATTATGCAAAAAGATGTCAATTTCAATCAATTAAGATCAATTTGGTTCCAATTATGCCCTAATTTGTGTCTAAAAATATGCTAAAAATGTGATATGATTTGTGCATATCATCCCACGTACCAATTTTGAGAGTTGTGTGGTACATGAGCTGATGGAGTCACGAGCACAGTATCGCTAGGATATGACAAATATTCATAGTCGGCTGACGACCATGGAGAACACTATGAGTAGAGACAATAGATGGGTAGAGGAGTTGTATCAGTACTACACCAACAACCTCTCGACCGATGACTATGATATATACGATATCCCTCCCCCAGAGGATGATTCGGGTTCTTAGTTCTGCCTTCCTTCTTTTTGTTTTTATTTTCTTCATTTTAGTTGTTTATTTGTTTATGTGGAAAGTTTGGGTTGTATAACATATATGATATAATAGTGCTATTTCTATATATGTTTGTTCTAATTTTTCCTGCTTATTTTTTTTAAATTCTTATTTTTCAAATAAGTGTGGGGTGATATGATGCTGCATGAACATTGAGGACAATGTTAATATTAAGTGTGGGGTAGTAGTGCACAGTGCACTCATTTTAAAATATTTGTCGTGTTTTCCTCTGTTTTTCACTGAGATTGCACCCTTCCAAAAAAAATTTCAAAATTTTTTTACTCTTTCGGACTTCAAAAACTATGTTGACTGATTGAAAAAGTGCTTCTATTTTTTATATATATTCAGTAGAGTGTTATGACCATTAGGAACATTTCGTCTGCTTTACTAAATTCATCAATTAGAAGTAGGGAATTCTTGATTTTTGAGCAAAATCTAGTTTTGATTAGAAAAGTCAACCGAGTACCTTTTTGAGTTGAGTTAAATAATATTAGACTGTTTGAGAATATGATAGCAACATGAATGTCTTGATGGAATTCTGAGCTAAAGTGTCATAACTTAAATATCAAAAGGGTAGTTTGCAAATATCTTTTGCTACTCAAGCACCCCTTCTGAAGGGAACTTAATGTCTGATGCCCTAAGGTCATGTAGATTTGGGAGTCATCGGAGTGGGGCTCGATACATGGGTAGTTAAAGTTGATATATGAAAGCAAACACAAAAATACCCCCCAAAAAGTCAAATAAAACATACACTTAGTGTATTTTTCTTTGAAAATCTCAAAAGTAAAGTATTGGCACCAAAGCTAAGAATTTAGAAAGTCGTTTATTATGCTGTTTATGTTCATCATAACTGGTCGAACCATATTTTGGTGACTACTTGAGAAGCTTATTATGAGTTGATGATCTAATCAAAGCTATTTCACACATTACACATTAGGAAGACCTTATGACTAAAGTAGAGCTAGGACTCAGTAAAGCTTTTGAACTGTTTTTCAGCCTATACGGTCATGACACATCTGCTGAATTTTGAGACCTTTACATAGCAACTTGATCAGACTACACATGTTTTTTGAACCATCTAAATCAGTGAGGAGTTTTGCTAAAAACATTGCTGAAAACTTTTTTGTGATTGCACCTATGGTTTAGCCTTTCTTTAATCTCATATAGGGTTGCTTAAGGACAAGCAAAAAGCTAAGTATGGAGTTATATGATATGCACAAATCATATCACATTTTTAGCATGCTTTTAGACACAAATTATGGCAATATTGGAACTTATTTGATCACAATTGATTCAAATTAACATCATTTTGTGTAATTTGTGATTTTGGAAGTGTAACGAGTAAATTGCATAAAAACAGCAAATATTGGGGCAAGAGTGTGATTTTCGGAAGAGCTGAGCTTGGGGTGGCCGTCCCAGAGGTTAGGACGCCCACCCTAACCTGGTCAAAGCTCAAGACGGGCGTCCCGAGCAGCAAAATAGTGTCCCACATCGGTTTTCAAGAAAAAATCACTCCTCTCAACCCCTATAAATACCCCAGGCCTCCAATAGTTCAAAGAATCCATCAACACTCAACACTCAACACAAGTCATCTACCAACAAAGAGTGTCTAGTTTTCTCTGTTCTCTGAGTGTTTATCTCAAATTATGGGAATTTGATTAGATAGTGTTCGTTTTAGTATTCATAGAATACTGGGATTTTGTTAGGAGATCCTAAGAGAGCAATAGGCAAGCGAAGAATTAGTCAACAGGGCATTGCTTAAGCCCAAGACATAAGGTAAAGCAATTGCTACTAGGCCATGGAAGCATTCTCCGAAAGTTCTTCCAATCAGTGTAGGATCGAGCAACACAAAGGATACAAGTTTGGCAATATTGGCGGACCTGATAAAGTGGTGACTACTCTATGGACATGGTTCCCTAGATCCTTTATGTCTATCTTTGAGTTGTGTTCATCTAGAAACCTAATTGAATACTAAATTATGATTGCTATATTATGCATGTTTTACAAGTTGAGGCTCTGTTCATTTTTTCGGAAAGGTCACCTGCTGAATTGAAATTATGACTGATTATCTGTTTGCTCTTTTAAACTAAATGAACAATTATAGACAATTCCTAACCATGGTCTACATCATAACCTATTTAGTTTAACAGACCTTAAGGTTTGCCAGATTAGGTAAAACAACATTCAGATAACCATGTTTGTTAGAGTAACCTAATAAGGCTGAGTTTTTGTGCTATGCCAGCATTAGGGTGAGTGGTATGATTTCCCGAGTGACATAGGTTTTCATGGATATTTTAACCTGAAACGTGAGAAGGGTCATCATACGGTAAGGTGAATATACTAGGTAACTCAGATGTGGTACACAAACATATACAATTCATAATTGCATTCCATACCAAGATATATCTAAAATATTCGAAGATAGGTCAATCAAGTTATAGAAACATGAGTATAAATCAGATTACATGTCTATGTGATATCTCTTACATGCTTGATACTTGCTTGTTCTGGTGTGATACAATAACTCTCCAACATATGATATTCGATTGATTGATTCGCTGATAAGATGATTGTTAGGACTAAGGGATAGTTACTACTAAGTCGTTGCCAGTTCCCTAGGAGTACGATATTATTAATTTAAAATCGTAGATACTTTCCAACAACTAGCTACACGATAGGCACTCTGCCTTAAATTCTAATTGATTAAGTGGCAACCAGTAAATGCTAAAGTGATAGTTAGTAATACTAAGTCCTTAATTATTCATAATTAACATATGTTAATAAACCCTATCTTTTAGCATACCAATCCGAACGCATCAGTCGGTCATGTGATAATTTTGTAGATTTATTCACTAAGCCCTTTCAATTGGAAAGTTTGAGAAATTGAGATATAAAATTAGTTTGTGTAATTCGAAGATATCGAGAATTCATCTCATCAGGGGGAGAAATTCACGCGTAAAGAATAGTTTAAGGACATCCAATGGGGAGTGTTATGAATCCTGAAGATTCATTGATTTGATGATACATTAAATTTAGTGGATGTCCATCAAATAATTATTATTATCCCTTAATATCAAGATCATTAATGTTATTAATATGATATTTATTGTACAATAGATATTCAAGGGAGAGTGTTATGAATCTATTTATTATGTTAAATCCATTGAGATATTTTATATCTCCTATATTTCTTATTTCCTAGTTTAGATAAACTAGGACTCCATATTCCTACTTTCTCTATGGTTGTATCCCTACTTTATCTAGGGTTTTTATCCCTATAAATAGATAATTTCATAGAATGATTATATACAAGTCTTGTACTAGAGAATACATCAATGAAATTATTTTTTACTTTTCTCCCAATATTGTCTCTATTTTTTTTATTATATTAGGTTTATAACAAATAGCTAATTCTTTTTTTTAAATCATTAAAAATACAGGTGTATATGTGATATGCACAAATCATATCAATTTTTTAGCATATTTTTAGGCACAATTTAGGGCAAAATTGGAGTTAAATCGTTCTCAATTGACTGTTCTTAACACAATTTCGTAGTTTTTGTGATTTTAGAAGTGTCAGGTGAAATATGCAAGAAAATAGAAAATTCTGGGGCAAAAACGTGATTTTTGGAAGTTCAAAAGTCAGGACGAGCGTCCCGACCCGGTCAAAGACCTGGGACGGGCGTCCAAGACCTGGGACGGGCGTCCAAGACCCGGGACTGGCGTCCAGGACCTGAGACGGGTGTCCTGACCTAGTCAACCAGTCAGGACGGGAGTCCCGGACTCGGGACGGGCGTCCCGAATCTGTGAACAGTATCGCACATTGATTTCTAAAGAGAAATTCACTCAGTTCCCCTGCTATAAATACCCTAGGCCTTTCACAGTTGAAATCATTCCTCTCCACTCGATCTGAGTCATTCAGTGACTTCTAGTACACAATTTTCTACTATTTACTAGTCATTCAGTGATTTCAGGTGTCTTCGTTCAAGTAGATATTTTTAGTTTTCGAGAGTGTCTCGTGTTGTTCGTTTCTGAGAGTCTGTCTCAGATCTTAGAATACGACTAGATAGGGTCGTTTTTAATATTCATAGAATACTCGTGATTTCGTTAGGAGATTCTAAGAGAGCACTAGGCGTTCGAAGAGTTAGTCAACAGAGCTTTGCTTAAGCCCGGGACGTAAGGTAAACCAATAGCTACTAGGCTGATGAAGCGTCCTCCGAAGGTTCTGTCGAGCAGAGTCGGGTCAAGCAGTACAAAATATACAAGCAGTTGCTCCGTCAGCGGACCTAATAAAGGGTGAATACTTTATGGCAATGGTCCCCTTGTCCCTCTCTTTATATGTTTGTACTGTGTTTGTCCAAAAATACATTTGAATATTAAATTATGATACTATGAATATGTGTTATGCATGTTGAAGATGTTTACATTTTTCCGGAAAGGTCACCAGCTTAATTAACATTATGTCTGTATATCTATTTGCTCTTTTAAATTAGATGAATGGTTATAGATAACTCCTAACCACGGTCTAATCATAACCTGTCTAGTTTATCAAGCCTTAATTTAGGGATTTGTGTGAGGACGGAAGCATTAAGGTCTGCCATATTAGATGAAATAACCTATAGATCACCATGTTTGTTAAAGTAGTCTAAGTAGGCTGAGTTCGCGTGTTTATGCAGGCGTTAGGGCGAGTGGCATGATCTCCTGAGTGACACAGGACTTTCATGGATGCCTTTAGCTCGAACCGTGAGTAGGGCCGTCAATGGCGATGGGGCGGTTTATTAGATAACTCAGATGTGGTACACAAGTAATATCAGTACATAATTGCAATCTAGACTAAGATATATCTAAAATACTCGAAGATATGTCAATCAACATGTAGGAACAATATAACATATATCAGAACACTATTTGTAAAACACTTTTGTAGGCTTAAGTAAACTTGAACCTAGTGTAGAGTGAATAAACCTCTCATCAAAGATTTTGATGAATGATTGCATAACTGGATAATAAGATAAGAGTTAGGGTAAAAGGATAGTTACTACTAAGCTGTTACCACTTCCCTGGGAGTACGATAAAATTCTTAAATTAAAATCGTAGGTACTTTCCAATAGACTAGCTACACGATAGGTACTCTGCCTTAGGTTCTGATTGATTAAGTGACAACATAGATGCTAAATGTGACAATTAGTAATTCTACGTCCTTAGTTATTCATAATCGATATAGGGTAAATAACACCTATTTTTAGCATATCGATCGGAACGCATCAATATGTATGCATAACTAATAAAACAAAAAAAAACAAATTGTGAAAAAATATTAAATATATATATATGTAGCCAATAAATAAAAATTAAAACTAAAAGACTCAAAGTTCCGAAGAAATATATATATATATATATATATATATATATATATATATATATGGGTACTGGAAATATAGTACCCAATATACTTCCTTTCTGTTTTTTTCAAAGAACAAAACACCATTACAAAAAATAAAAAAGTCATAGAGCAAATTTTTTATCAACCAAATGGAAGCTTAATCAATTGCCCACCAAATTTACATTTGAACAATTCAATAAGAGATTTTAATAGCAATAAAACAAAAATAACTTTATCCCTGATTGATATGAAAAAATCATATCATTTTTTAAGCATGTTTTTAGCACATATTAGGGCAAAATTGGAACCAAATCGATCTTAATTGATTGATATGAACACATTTTTGCAGAATTTGTGGTTTTGGAATTTTCAGGTGAAATGTGGAACAAAATAGCAATTATTGGGGGAAAATGCAATTTTTTGAACTTCTGAGTTCGGGACGGGCGTCCCAAGCGGCAGATGCAAGTCCCACATCGAGAAATGAAGAGAAATTCCCTCATTTCCCCTACTATAAATACCCCAGGCCTTCCTCAGTTGAAATCATCCCTCACCACTCAATCTGAGTCATTTAGCAGCTTCGACTGCATTCCTAGTCACTCGATCTGAGTCATTCAGTGGCTCAAGTGCATCTTTTTGCACTCACACGAGTAGATAGCAGTATCAAAGTATCTCATTTTCTTTGCTTCCTGAGTGTTTATCTCAGGTTCTTAGAATTCGATTAGACAGGGTTTGTTTTTGGTATTCAAATAATACCCGAGATTTTGTTAGGAGATCCTAAGAGGGCATTAGATGAGTGAAGAGCTAGTCAAAAGGGCATTGCTTAAGCCCAGGATGTAAGGTAAAGTAATCGCTACTAGTCTAAGGAAGCGTTCTCCGAAGGTTTTGCTGATCAGAGTCAGGTCAAGCAATCCAGGATATACAAGTAGTCGCTCTGTCGGTGGACCTAATAAAGGGTGAATACTTCATGGTGGTGGTCCCCTAGATCCTCTTTGTATATTTTGTGTTGTGTTTGTCTAAACACTTATTTGAATATTAAACTATGATTGATTTGTTATATATGCTTTGCATGTTGAAGTTAAAATCATTTTTCCGGAAAGGTCACCAGCTAAACATACATTATGACTAATTATCTACTTGCTCTTTTAAACTAAATGAACGGTTATAGACAACTCCTAACCACAGTCTAATCATAACCTGTTTAGTTTAACAGGCCTTAATTTAGGATAAAAAAGCATTGAGGTCTGCCATATTAGGTGAAATAACTTATAGATCACCATGTTTGTTAGAGTAGTCTAATGATGCTGAGTTTGTTGTCTATGCCGGTGTTAGGGTGAGTGGCATGAATTCTTGAGTGACACAGGTTTTCATGGATACCTTTAACTCGAACCGTGAGTGGGGCCACCATTAAGGTAGGATGGTTTATCAGGTAACTCAGATGTGGTACACAGGCATGATACAGTACATAATTGCATTCTAGACCAAGATACATCTAAAATACTCGAAGATGGGTCAATCAACATGTATAAACAATACAATATACATCAGAACTCATGTCTATTTGATACTCTTGCATGCTAATTACTTATGTGCTATGTGAGGATGGGATCACAACTTCATCAATATTATTGATGAAGGATTGATTAATTGCATGAATAAATGAATGTAATGGTTAAAGGATAGTTGCTACTAAGCCGTTACCAGTTCCTTGGGATTACAATAATAATAAATTAAAATCGTAGGTACTTTCCAAATAACTAGCTACACCATAGGTACTCTACCTTAGGTTTTGATTGATTAAGTGACAACCATTATTGCTAAAAGTGACAATTAGTAAAACTCAGTCCTTAATTATTCATAATCAACATAGGTAAAGAAATCCTAATTTTTAGTATGACTAATCGGAACACACCAGATTTTTGGCGCCCGTTGTCGGGGAACATATCATAAAATTTTATTATTCCTGATCATAATTCTAGAGGCTTATGATAGGTGACGGTAGTTGATATGCATAAATCATATCAGGTTTTTTGCATGTTTTTATGCATGATTTATGGTGAAATTGAGGGTAAATCGGTCTTAATTTTTTATTATTAACTCAATTTCACAGTTTTTATGATTTTGGAAGTGTCAGGTGAAAAGTAGAAGAAAATGGCAAATTTCGGGGCAAAAATGCAATTTTTCAGAAGTTCGGACTTCGGGGAGGGTGTCCCGAATCAGGACGGGCGTCCTGACCTGGTCAACAGTCCAGGACGGGCGTCCCGAATCAGGACGGGCATCCCTAACTTAGTCAACACCTCAGGACGGGCGTCCCAATCCAGGACGGGCATCCCAGACTTGGTCAACAGACCGGGACGGGCGTCCCGAACCGCCAGATCCAGTCCCACATCAAATTTTTGCTGAAAAATCACTCCGGAAAGCTGCTATAAATACCCCAGGCCTCTAGGAGTTGAAATCATTCCTCTCCACTTGATCTGAGTCATTAAGTGAATTCCAGTGTACAATTCTCTAGTACACAAATCACTCAGAGACTCAGATTTCAGTATAAGTTTTCGTTCTTTCTTATTTTTTTTTGTTTCGTTTTCTTAGTTTCTAAGAAATAATCTCAGATCCTAGGGTTTGATAGATAGCTTCGTTTCTGGTATTCATAGAATACCCGGGATTTCGTTAGGAGATCCTAAGAGGGCTCTAGGCGTTCAAAGAGTCAGTCCACAGGGCTAGGCTTAAGCCTAGGACGTAAGGTAAAGTCTAGCTACTAGGCTGAGGAAGCGTCCACCGAAGGTTCTGTCGAGCAGAGTCGGGTCAAGCAGTACAACATATATAGCAGTACGCTCCAACGGTGCGACTACGTAAAGGGTGATTTCTTTATGGCATCAGTCCCCCCTGTCCCTCTCTTTATATGTTGTTACTATGTTTGTCCAAATACTGATTTGAATATGAGATAATGATTTTTTATGGATATTGTTATATATGTTGGAGTTATTATGATTTTCCGGAAATAGCCACCTGCTTAAATATTCATTATGTCTGCATGTCTAATGTAGTTTCTTTTAAACTAAAATTAGGGTTATAGACAATTCCTAACCACGGTCTATTCATAACCTGTTTAGTTTAACAGGCATCAATTAGTATTGATGTCTGCCATACTAGATAAAATAACCTGCGGAACACCCTGTTTGTTAGAGTAGTCTAGGTAGGCTGAGTAGAGTATTATGCCGGCGGTTTTGAGGCTAGCGGCTTGATCCCCGAAGTGACATAGGGCTTTCATAGCTTCTTTTGCCCGAACCGTGAGTAGGGCCGTTTACCTTAACGATGGGGCGGTAGCATAGAGACTCAGATGTGGTACACCTTTAGACACAGAACATAGTTGCAATCCAGGCTTAGATGCATCTAAAATATTCGAAGATAGGTCAATCAACATGTAGGAACAGTATAACATAGATTCAGGACATTATCTAGAACACACTTTTAGGATTGAATGAACTTAAACCTAGTAGAGAACGGATCACCCTCTCATCAAAGTTATTGATGAAGATTGCATAACCGGATTATAAGATAAGAATTAGGATAAAAGGCTAGTTACTACTAAGCCGTTACCACTTTCCTGGGAGTACGATATTTATTTAATAAAATCGTAGATACTTTCCAACAGACTAGCTACACGATAGGTACTCTACCTTAGGTTCTGGCTGATTAAGTGACACCATAGAGACTAAATGTGACAATTAGTCAACCTCAGTCCTTAATTACTCATAATCAATATAGGGTAAAATAATACCTATTTAGCATATCAGTCGGGAAGCCATCAGATTTTTGGCGCCGTTGCCGGGGAAATATCATAATGAATTTAGGATTATTGGCCACAATTCTAGAAACTTATGATAGGTAACGGTAGTAACCTAGACTTTAACCCTACACTTATCTTATGCTAGTTAGACAATGACTTTCCGAAATATGGGATTATCATAACTAACTAATTTTGGATATCATCTGAAATTTAGACACTCAGGATAATCAAATTTTAGAAAATTATTCTAAAAACATATTGAGGAAATTTACCTGCTTTCTAAAAACATGAAAAAAAAAATTTTAATTTTATTTTTGTTTTGTTTTCCTATTTCTTTCCACATTATGTTTTTCTTTCTGTTTCTGTTATCTTTTTCTTTTTATTTATTTTTCTAACCAGACTTTACACTTAAAGATGAAGAGAACAAGAGCAGCTACTAAACAAGCAAAGGAAGCAGAAAACCCTGATGCTCCAGGACCAAAGAAGACAAAGCCAGAAGGACCATCTAGGCTTGAACCAGAAATACCACGAGGGAACCTTCCTTCACAACCTGTAGAAATAAGCTCGAGCCTAGATACCAGTGACCTAGTGAGAAGACTCCTGACCGCCCGTGAGCCTAGTCCCACGAAAGAAGATCCTTCTGAAGATACCTTCCCTCCTAAAGCAGAACCTCAAGGATCTCCAGTTCACACTCCTGCCCAGAGAACTCCTATAAATCCACCACCCCTTGACCAAACCCAAAACTCACCCACATCTCCTGCCTACACTCCAGCACCAAACGAGCACACTCCTTCATCCGGGGGAAGTACTAACGGTTTTCAGTCCATTTTGTCCGTGCAGATAGATGCATTGGCTAATAGGATCTATGAGATGGATCAAGGAATTGCACGCAGATTGTGTCATTCAGACCAAGTTAGTCTGAATATCACAACCAACATGGACCAACTCAGAGCTACAGTCAATTCTCAGGAAAACCAAAGTGCACAAATACTCAGGGAATTAGCTGACTTACGAAGTGAGCAAGACAGGCAAAGGGATGAGATGAGAGCCATACACAGAGAAATGCAAAACATACAAACAGAATTACGAGAGCTCAGGAATAAGGGTCGTTGAAAAAAGGGAAGTTTCTTTTCATTATTATTTCAGCATTTAAATTGTTTGAACTAAAAATTGAATAATTGACTCCTACTTTTTATTTCTGATTTTCAAACTTTTAAAAAGGGTCTCTTATTTTATTCAACAGTTTTTCTTCAGACATTTTTCAAATTTTTATGAAAAACGAAGGTGTTTAAATGTAGTTTATTTTTCACTAATTACATTGCATAAACTCAGTTTTTGTTTTTCTGAAATTCTTGCTGAATAAAAAGTTAGGAAAAAAAATTAGGGTAGTCATGATTTTCGAAAGAGAATTGAGAAAATTTTTCGCAGAGTTTTAACAGCCTCTGAAGTTGATGAAGACTTGTTATGTAATTGTTTTTGGTGAACTGAGATTTGCAGGAAATTACGAAAAGGAAAAAAAAATTTCCGTAACTGGCACGCATCCCGAAGTAACCCGGGACGGGCGTCCCGAAGGCCGCCCCTCTATAAAAAATCAATTTTCTTCATTTTCTCTCAAATCTACCACCAAAAATTCCTCTCTCTAAAAATATTTCTCTCTACCTTCTCTCTACAAATTTTTGGCAACTCCTCAAAGTTTAAAAATTCAAATTTCCCTCCAAAATTTGAATTTTAAATTTCCCTCCAAATTTGAATTTCCCTCCAAAATTCGAATTTCCCGCCAAAAGTTCAAAATCCTTCCCTAACCTAATTTCATCCTTCTGAATTCAAATTCACCTCCAGAATTTGAGTTTAAAGATTCCTTCCCACCTAAACTCTCTCGTACGTTCTTAATGGCTCCCAAATGCGCTCGTACCACATCCACCATGACAGTTACCTCAGTGGCACATCCTTTTATGTTGTTTCCCTCCAGCACAGCATACCAGGAAAGATGCCTTGGGTATATCGGGCGTACTATACTGACGGGCAGAACACTGGACTGGGCAGCGGTACAGACGCTAGGAGTAGAGCAGGAAGTGAGACGCATACTCGACGTACCACCCTACAGCCGAGTTTTCATCGTCACAAAGCCCACATACCTAGAGCTGGTATGTGAGTTTTATGCATCTTTTACATACCATTAGGAGCAGATCACATTCCGCTTGGGTGGAATAGATCGATCGATGAGCATGGCCGAGTTCGGCGTCGCCTTAGGTGTCTGGTAGAGAGACGAGCTGGATATGCCCACGTACACCATAGCAGTTCGAGACTTCACGTCTGCAGACGTCTCCACTGCTTGGGCTCAGATCTGCACGACGGGTGTCCCCTACCAGCATGGCTTTGCAAAAGCCACAGGTATTTATCCTACTCTTCGCTACTTGCATGCTATCATAGCACACACACTGTCAGGACGACGAACGGCTCCCAGAACTGTCACCCAGATGGAGACATTCTTGCTGGCCAACATGCACATGGGTTCTACAGTAGAGATGGCTCGACTCATCACGGTCGTCATGCGAGGATTCGCTACAGACACTCGGAAATAGTGTCTGGGGCTCGGACCGTTCATCACCAGGCTAGCCCACTACCTGGAGTTGGACATAGAGGGCTCGGAGCTGACCTTACCATTCTACAGAACATGGGAATGGTCGTCCGGGATGCGAATGGGTATCGGCATCAGGAGCATATCTAGCGCATATCCCTCCGTCCGAGACGTTCGTTCCATGCACTACCTTCGAACGACATATGTCGCACGGGTTGGCAGAACTATCAGCTCGATATAGATGAGATATGGAAAGGATCGATAGACGGCTGGCGATGATGGATGATAGAATAGCCATGAACACCAGCAGGATCGAGGAGATTCATCAGCATACCTCCCGACTAGTGGAGAACATAGAGGTCAACTTTCTAGCAGACTTCGGTCCAAACTTCGGTCCACTGGACGACGACACGCCGGGTTCTTAGTCTCTCTTTCTTTCTTTTCTTCTCTTTCCTTTTTGCTTTTGTTATTCTTGTTCTATGTGTATGTCTGGGCTGTATGAAATATGAATCTCTGTGTAACATTGATTGATATGACATAACAGCATTGTTTTCTCTATGTTTTCTTGTTATTTCTTTTATCGTTATGTTCCTTCTTACCCATAGTTGCTCGAATAAGTGTAGGGTAAGAGCCTTTTCTGTTTTATTTTTATTTCTTGTTTTCAAATAAATGTGGGGTAGTCTAGATATGCATGAACACTGAGGACAGTGTCAGAATTAAGTGTCGGGTAGAAGTGCACGGTGCACTGTAGCAGTTTGCCAAATTGTTTTGCATGATTTTGCTTGTTTTCCCCATATTTTCACACCCTTCCAAAATTTTTCAAAATTTCTCCGTCTTTCAGATTTCTAAATGCAGTATGATTGGTTAAACAAATGCTTATGTCCATGATATGTAAGTAGAAGGTTATGGTTAGTAGGAGATAATTGACGACTATTTTTGAACTTATTGATTAGGAATAGGGAATTCCTGATAAATGAGCACAACTTAGTCTGTATTAGAGACCTCAGCCAATTACCTTTTCAAGACTTAGCTAGATAAAATTAGATCAGTTGTGGATGTATTGGCAATTAGAATGACTAGATGAGACTCTGAGCTAAAAGTGAAAAAGAAAAAAAAATTGAATGAATAAGCTAATTAAATAGGGTAGTTTGCCAGCGGCCTTCGCTACTCGAGCACCACTCCTTCGGGGAACTTAAAGCCTGATGCCCTAAGGTCGTGTAGGTCTGGGAGTCATCGGAGTGGGACTCGCTACATGGGTAGTTGAAGTTGACGTGTTCTAAGCAGACTCAAAATACCCTGAATCTATAAAGAAAATCAACAAATGCTGAATCATTAAAAATCTGATCACCAAGGCTCAGAACTCAAAAGGTTGTCTATTGTTAGTATGTCCAGCGACGAGTCAAAGTATTATCTGGTAATAGTTAAGACGAGAGTAAATTGTGTTGACTATCTGGTCTGGACTAGTACACACACTACACATCAGGAAGACCTTATGACTAAGAGAAGAGTTCAACCTAGTTGTTAAGTTGTTTTCTATTTAATCATAACAGTCTACTAGAGACATTTGAGACCTTGTCATAGCAACCTAACCAGTCAGACCTGTGTTAAGAATTGTCTGAAGAATTTTTGGAATAAAAACATGACTAGGAATTAAAGTGACGGCACATATCACTAACTTCAGGTAGACTTTGCTTGAGGACAAGCAAAAAGCTAAGTGTGGGGTTATCTGATATGCATAAATCATATCAGGTTTTTAGCATGTTTTTATGCATGATTT
This sequence comes from Asclepias syriaca, assembly GCA_027405835.1. Taxonomy (NCBI): domain Eukaryota; kingdom Viridiplantae; phylum Streptophyta; class Magnoliopsida; order Gentianales; family Apocynaceae; genus Asclepias; species Asclepias syriaca. Next base: position 14,727,983 of record CM049932.1, read on the forward strand.
ATGGTGAAATTGAGGGTAAATCGGTCTTAATTGTTTATTATTAAATCAATTTCACAGTTTTTATGATTTTTGAAGTGTTATGTGAAAAGTAGAAGAAAATGGCAAATTTCGGGGCAAAAATGCAATTTTTTAGAAGTTCAGACTTCGGGGAGGGCGTCCCGAATCAGAACGGGCGTCCCTGACTTAGTCAACACCTCAGGACGGGCATCCCAATCCAGGACGGGCGTCCCAAACTTGGTCAACAGACCGGGACGGGCATCCCGATCTGGGACGGGCGTCCCGAACCGCCAGATCCAGTCCCACATCAAATTTTTGCTGAAAAATCACTCCGGAAAGCTGCTATAAATACCCCAGGCCTCTAGGAGTTGAAATCATTCCTCTCCACTTGATCTGAGTCATTAAGTGAATTCCAGTGTACAATTCTCTAGTACACAAATCACTCAGAGACTCAGATTTCAGTATAAGTTTTCGTTCTTTCTTTTTTTTTTTCGTTTTCTTAGTTTTTGAGAAATAGTCTCAGATCCTAGGGTTCGATAGATAGGTTCATTTCTGGTATTCATAGAATACCTGGAATTTCGTTAGGAGATCCTAAGAGGGCTCTAGGCGTTCGAAGAGTCAGTCCACAGGGCTAGGCTTAAGCCCAGGACGTAAGGTAAAGTCTAGCTACTAGGCTGAGGAAGCGTCCTCCGAAGGTTCTGTCGAGCAGAGTCAGGTCAAGCAGTACAACATATATAGCAGTACGCTCCAACGACGCGACTACGTAAAGGGTGATTTCTTTATGGCATCAGTCCCCCATGTCCCTCTCTTTATATGTTGTTACTGTGTTTGTCCAAATACTGATTTGAATATGAGATTATGATTTTTTATGGATATTGTTATATATGTTGGAGTTATTATGATTTTCCGGAAATAGCCACCTGCTTAAATATTCATTATGACTGCATGTCTAATGTAGTTTCTTTTAAACTAAAATTAGGGTTATAGACAATTCCTAACCACGGTCTATTCATAACCTGTTTAGTTTAACAGGCATCAATTAGTATTGATGTCTGCCATTCTAGATAAAATAACATGCGGAACACCCTGTTTGTTAGAGTAGTCTAGGTAGGCTGAGTAGAGTGTTATGCTGGCGGTTTTGAGGCTAGCGGCGTGATCCCCGAAGTGACATAGGGCTTTCATAGCTTCTTTTGCCCAAACCGTGAGTAGGGCCGTTTACCTTAACGATGGGGCGGTAGCATAGAGACTCAGATGTGGTACACCTTTAGACACAGAACATAGTTGCAATCCAGGCTAAGATGCATCTAAAATATTCGAAGATAGGTCAATCAACATGTAGGAACAGTATAACATAGATTCAGGACATTATCTAGAACACACTTTTAGGATTGAATGAACTTAAACCTAGTAGAGAACGGATCACCCTCTCATCAAAGTTATTGATGAAGATTGCATAACCGGATCATAAGATAAGAATTAGGATAAAAGGCTAGTTACTACTAAGCCGTTACCACTTTCCTGGGAGTACAATATTTATTTAATAAAATCGTAGATACTTTTCAACAGACTAGCTACTCGATAGGTACTCTGCCTTAGGTTCTGGCTGATTATGTGACACCATAGAGACTAAATGTGACAATTAGTCAACCTCATTCCTTAATTACTCATAATCAATATAGGGTAAAATAATACCTATTTAGCATATCAGTCGGGAAGCCATCAGTAGTAATCTATACTCTAATCAACATTTATTTTTTCTAATTAATCAATCAATTTCCTGAAATATAGGGTTATCATAATTAATTAATTTTAAAAATTATCTTAAATTAAGAAATTTAGGTTAATCAAGTTTTTAAAAATTATTCTAAAACCATACTAAGGAAATCAAACTGAAAAAAACAAAAATAGAAAAATTTAAAAACCAAATAATTTCTTTTCTTGTTTACAGTTTTTCTTTTCTTTTATAAATTTTGGTAATTTCTGAAAAATATTAATTTCCAGAAATTAATATAGTAAATTTTTCTTCTTTATAGCTTTCTTGTTTGTTATCTTTTGAAAAAAAAAGAAGATGTATAGAAGTGAGGAGAAAATATTTTTCTTCTGAGTTGTCAAATTTTGGCTTTAATTTTAATGTGGAAGAAATGCCATTGTATGTTAGAATTTTCTTAGATCATGCTGGCTTTTACAAACGGACGAGTTATGAAATGATTTTTCCTTAATAGCCAGACCTTTGAATATTCTATTGAGAAAGGATGTTCCTTTTTGATAATAAGTGCATGACATCTTTTAACAAACCAAAAGGAATTACTGCACCCATTATGACATCACCTGATTAGGAATTTGTTTGTTAAATTGATATGTGATGTAAGTAACGATGCAGTGAGAATTGTTTAGGAAAAAGACATTATTATAAATTTCATGTTATATACTATGCAAGTAAAACCTTTACTAATGCCAGTAGAACTATACCACTACTGAAAAGGATTACTAGTTGTTGTATATGCTGATTGATAAAGTCATATCATACCTAGTTTCATCTAAATCAATAGTACACAATGATCGCTCTGAGATATCTGTTCAATAAAACTGATGCTGAACTAAGATTAATTAGTTGAGTTTTATTGAATTTGCTATAGAAAGAAGGGATAAGAAAAAGGGTTGAAAATCTAGGAAGCAAACCATTGGTCTAGATTAGAAAACCACGAGTTAGAAGCTATTGATGAGACAATAATATCTGATAAATTTCTAGATGAGAATTTATTTTCATTGTTTGCTATGAATAATGATTCTCCTCCGTGGTTTACCGATATTGCAAATTATCTAGTCGCTGAAATGTTCCTGAGTGATATAACCTATCATCAAAAGAAGAAAATCTTTGTTGATTTCAAATATTACTACTGGGGAGATCCCTTTTCTATTTCGAATTGTTGCAGAGTAATTGATCAGAAGATGTGTCTCAGAAGACGAAGTCCACAAGATTCTAGAGCATTGCCATAAAGAATCTACGAGAGACCAATTGACTGCTATCAACACTGTCCAGAAAGTGTTGGAAGCAAGATCCTATTGGCCAACAATATTCAAAGATTCTGTATCTTTTATATAGTCTTGCGATGCTTGCCAAATAACAGGTAACATATTTTCCAGAGATCGTCTACCCCAGCGAAGTATACAGTGTGATGCAATCTTTGATATTTGGGGTATTGATTAAATCCTTTTCTCTTCTTCCCTTGAAAATACTTACATCATAGTAGCTGTATAATAGTTTTCAAAATGGCCTGAAGCACAGAAATTACCTAATAATGATGATAAAGTCATGTGGAGATTCCTTGAGAAACTATTTTCCAGATTCAGATGTGCCAATGCCTTTATAAGTGATAAAGGGTTGTCAACCAGTTAACACAGCTAACGCTTCTTCTGATGAGCAATTGGAGGCATTAAAAAAGGCTAATAACAATAGTCAAATTAATTGATATGCATAAATCATATCACTTTTTTAGCATGTTTTTAGGCACAATTTAGGGCAAAATTGGAGTTAAATTGTTCTTAATTGAGTGTTATTAACACAATTTCGCAGTTTTTGTGATTTTGGAAGTTTCAGGTGAAATATGCAAGAAAATTGCAAATTTCGAGGAAAAATGTGATTTTCGGAAGTTTGGGAATCAGGACGGGCGTCCCGACCGGTCAAAGCACCGGGACGGGCATCCTGACCAGGTCAATAGATCGGGACTGGCGTCCCGAACCCATGAACAGTGTCCCACATCGTTTTCTGAAGAGAAAATCACTCAGCTTCCCTGCTATAAATACCCTAGGTCTTCTACAGTTGAAATCATCCCTCTCCACTTGATCTGAATCATTCAGTCGCTTCCAGTACATAGTTTTCTACAGTATACGAGTCATTCAGTGATCTCAGGTTTTTTCGTTCAAGTAGATTTTAGTATACGAGAGTTTCTCGTTTTCTTTGTTTTTTGAGAGTCTGTCTTAGGATCTTAGAATACGACTAGATAGGGTTTGTTTTTAATATTCATAGAATACCCGGGATTTCGTTAGGAGATCCTAAGTGAGCACTAGGTGATTGAATAGTTAGTCAACAGGGTTTTGCTTAAGCCCGGGACGTAAGGTAAAGCAATAGCTGCTAGGCTGAGGAAGCATTTCCCGAAGGTTCTATCAAGCATAGTCGGGTCAAGCAGTCCAGGATATACAAGCAGTTGCTCCATCAGCAGACCTAATAAAGGGTGAATACTTTATGGTGGTGGTCCCCTTGTCCCTCTCTTTATATTTCTGTACTGTGTTTTTCCAAAGACCCATTTGATTATTAAATTATGATATTATGAATATGTGTTTTGCATGTTGAAGATATTTACATTTTTCCGGAAAGGTCAGTAGCTTAATTATCATTATAACTGCATGTCTACTTGCTCTTTTAAATTAGATGAACGGTTATAGACAATTCCTAACCACGGTCTAATCATAACCTGTCTAGTTTAACAGGCCTTAATTTAGGGCTTTATGTGAGGACAGAAGCATTAAGGTCTACCACATTAGATAAAATAACCCATAGATCACCATGTTTGTTAGAGTAGTCTAATGAGGCTGCATTCGTGTGTTTATGCCGGCATTAGGGTGAGCGGCATGATCTCCTGAGTGACACAGGACTTTCATGGATGCCTTTAGCTCGAACCGTGAGTAGGGCCGTCAATGGCAATGGGGCGGTTTATCAGATAACTCAGATGTGGTACACAAGTAGAATCAGTATATAATTGCAATCTAGATCAAGATATATCTAAAATACTCGAAGATAGGTCAATAAACATGTAGAAACAATATAACATATATCATAACACTTGTCTGTAAAATACTTTTGCATGTTTAATAAACTCGAACCTTGTGTAGAATGGATCACCCTCTCATCGAAGAATTGATGAACGATTGCATAACTAGGTAATAAATTGAGAGTTAGGGTAAAAGGATAGTTGCTACTAAGCCGTTACCACTTCCCTGGGAGTACGATAATTTCTTAAATTAAAATCATAGGTAATTTCCAATAGACTAGCTACACGATAGGTACTCTGCCTTATGTTCTGATTGATTAAGTGACAACATATATGCTAAATGTGACAATTAGTAATTCTAAGTCCTTAATTATTCATAATCGATATAGGGTAAATAAAATCTATTTTTAGCATATCAATCGGAACGCATCAGATTTTTGGCGCCGTTGTCGGGGAAAATATCATAACAATTTTAGGATTCCTGATCACAATTCTAGAGACTTATGATAGGTAGCGGTAGTAATCTATACCTTAGACATAACACTCACTTTATGCTAGTTAGACAATCAGTTTCCTGAAATATAGGGTTATCATAACTAATTAATTTTAGAAATTATCTAAAATTAAGACATTTAGGATAATCAAATTTTAGAAAATTATTCTAAAACTTTATGAAGGAAATTTAAATTGCATTCAAAAAACCCAAAAAATATTTTCTTGTTTTTAATTTTCTTCATATTTTGTTTCATTTTTTTTGTTTTATTTTTTTATTATTTTTCATTATTTGTTTTATTATTGTTTGATTCTAACCAGACTCTACACTCATAGATGAAGAGAACAAGAGCAACTACAAACCAAGCAAAGAAAATAGAAAATTCTGATGCTCTAATTCGAAAGAAGAAGAAACCAGAAGGACCATCTAGGCCTGAACCAGAAGCACCACGGGAGAACAATTCTTCACAACCTATAAACATTGACTCAAGCCTAGACACTAGTGACTTAGTGAACAGATTCTTGAATACCTGTGAACCCAGTCCTACGGAGGAGGAGGACCCTTCTGAAGAGACCTTTCCTCCAAGAGAAGAACCTCAGAAATCTCCAGTTCACACTCCTGCCCAAAAAGTTCCCGAAAATCTACAACCCTTTGACCAAACCCAGAACTCACCAACATCTCCTGAATATACCCCAACACCTAACGAACAAACACCTTCATCCGGAGGAAGTACTAATGGTTTCCAGTCAGTTTTGTTCGTGCAGATAGATACTCTGACTCACAGGATCTACCAGATGGATCAAACGATCGCAAACATATTCAGTCACTCAGACCAGAGCATTCTGAATATCACAGCCAACGTGGACCAACTCAGAGCCACGGTAAATCTCCAAGAAAGCCAAGGTGCATTGATACTACGGGAATTAGCGGAAAACGAGAGGAGCAAGGAAGGTAACAGGATGAGATGAGAGCTATGCGAGTGGAGATGCTAGAGATAAGGAATAAAGGCTAATAGAAAAAAGGGAAGATTCTTGTTTTTTAGCAAATAAATTGTTTGAAAAAAAATTTAATAACTGACCCCTACTTTTTATTTTCAAATTTTAAATGGGTCTTTTATTTTATTCAGAAATTTTTCTTCAAACAATTTTTTCAATTCTTTGCGAAAAATAAATGTGTTAAAAATACAATTTATTTTTCATTAATTAAATTGTGTGAATTTAGTCTTTTGTTTTTCTAGAATTTTTGCTAAATAGAAAGTAAGGATATGATTAGGGCAATTATGATTTTTGAAAAGAAGACTGAGAAATTTTTTAAAGGTTTTTAACAACTTCTGTATTACATAGGCTAACCATGATGATTTGTTAAAAATTATAATTGTTTTTTGTATGTAAAGATTTGCAGGGAATTTCGAAAAAGAAAAAAAAATTTCTGGAAGCGGCACGCATCCCGAGGCAGCTGGGACGGGCGGCCCCCTCTCTATAAATACTCAATTTTTTCATTTTCCTCCAAAAATCTTCTCTCTACAAAAATTCTCTCCAAAAATTTGGCAAACTCTTGAATTTTCAAATTTCAACTTTTCCCTCCAAAATTTTGAACTTTTGAATTTCCCTCCAAAATTCAAATTTCCCGCCAAAAACTCAAAATTCTTTCCTAAACAAAATCCTCCCTTCTGAATTCGAATTTACCTCTAGAATTTAAATTTGAATTTTCTTTCCTGCCAAATTCTCGAACTTTCTCAAATTCCTTCAACCAAATGGCTCCAAAACGCGCACGTATCACCTCTTCCATGACTATCACATCTGTAGCACAGCCCTTCATGCTTTTCCCTTCCATTCCGGTGTATCAGGAGAGGTGCCACTGGCACATTGGATGCAACATACTGGTTGGCAGAATGCTCTACTGGGCAACAGTTCGGACACTAGGAGTCGAGCGGGAGATCCAGCGCATACTCGACGTATTACCCTACACTCGAGTCTTCACCATCATCGAGCCGACCTACCTCGAGTTGGTTTATGAGTTTTACGCTTCCTTCACATTCTAGCAAGAGCAGATCACATTCCAACTGGGCGGAATGGACTAGTCGATGAGCATGGCCGAGTTCGGCATTGCTTTGGGTATGTGGCGGAGAGAGGAGCTGGACACACCTGCCTACATTGCGACTATACGAGACTTCACCTCTGCGGACGTCTCCACTGCCTGGGCTTAGATCTGCATGACTGGCGCCCCCTATCAGCATGGCTTTACGAAGGCCACAGGTATCCACTCGACCCTTGGCTATTTACATACCATCATAGCACACACTCTAACAGGTCGACGTACTACCCCGGGGAATGTCACCCAGATGGAGACATTTCTGCTGGCTAATATGCACAGGGGCACTACTGTGGAGATGGCCCGGCTCATTGCTGTCATCATGCTGGGATTTGCTACAGACACTCGGAAGTAGTATCTGGGGATCGGGTCGTTCATCACCTGGATAGCCCATTACCTGGAGCTGGATATCGAGGGCTCGAAGTTGACCCAGATTGCTCCGACCACCATTCCCACAGACTTGACTCTTCTACAGAACATGGGAATGGTCATATGGGATGCAGCTGGGCGATACTCCATCCACACAGAGCAGCAAGGAGAGTCATCGGTACCGGGACTGGCAGCAGAGCATACACCACTGACCTAGACGTTCGTACCATGCACCGCCTTCGAGCGACATATGTTGTAGTGGTTGGCGAAACTCACCGTCTGACACAGCCAGGATATGGAAAACATTGAGAGGTGGATGGATATGATGGATAACAGAATCAACAGGACTAGCAGTAGGGTCGAGGAGATTTATCAGCAGACCTCCCGATTTACTGAAGAGCCCGAGGTCATATTCTAGCCACCTGATGATGATGAGCCTGGTTCTTAGTTTCTCTTTTCCTTTTCTTTCTTTCGTTTTTCACTTTATGTGTGATTATGTGATAAGTCTGGGGTGTATGAAATATGAATCTTTGTATGCAAAACATTGATTTGTATGACATAACAACATTGTTTCTTTTATTTGATTTGTTATTTCTATTACCTTTTTTGTTTTGTTATTTTATTTTCTTTCTCTTCCCCTTAGTTACCCAAATAAGTGTGGGGTAAGAGTTTTATATGTCATGTTTTCCAACTTTTGTTTTTCAAATAAGTGTAGGGTGATTGGATATGCATTAACACTGAGGACAGTGTAAACCTTATGTGTGGGGTAGCAGTGCACTGTGCACTGTAGTAGTAAAATTTTTGCATGTTTTCACATATTTCTCACTAAAATTGCACCCTTCCAAATTCTTTTTTTTCAAAAATTTTCACTCTTTTAAACTTCAAAATGCAGTTGTGATTGGTATAATAAATGCTTATGTCTATGATATATGTGAGTAGAGCATTATGATCGGTAGGAAACAAGTTGATAACATTACTGAAATTCCTCGATTAGAAATAGGGAATTCCTGATAATTGAGCACAACCTAGTTTGGATTAGAGACATCAACCAAATACCTTTCCAAGTGAAGCTGCTCCGACTGATATGCTAAATAGGTGTTTTTTACCCTATGTTGATTATGAGTAATTAAGGACTTAGATTGACTAATTTTCACTTTTAGTCTTTATGCTGTCACTTAATCAGCCAGAACCTAAGGTAGAGTACCTATCGTGTAGCTAGTCTGTTGGAAAGTATATACGATTACTCCCAGGGAAGTGGTAACGGCTTAGTAATAACTAGCCTTTTACCCTAACTCTTATCTTATGATCCAGTTATGCAATTGTCATCAATAACTTTGATGAGAGGGTGATTCATTCTCCACTAGGTTTAAGTCTTTTTAAGCCTAAAAGTGTTTTACAGATAATGTCCTGATTCTATGTTATATTGTTCCTACATGTTGATTGACCTATCTTCGATTATTTTAGACATATCTTGGCCTGGATTGCAACTACGTTCTGAGTCTAAAGGTGTACCACATCTGAGTCACATAATAAACCGCCCTACCTTAATGACGGCCCTACTCACGGTTCGAGCTAAAGGCATCCATGAAAGCCCTTTGTCACTTCGAGGATAATGCCGCTGGCCTAACAACGGCATAAAAACTCAACTCAGCCTACTTAGACTACTCTAACAAACAGGGTGTTCTGTAGGTTATTTTATCTAATATGGCAGACACCAATGCTAATTGATGCCTGTTAAACTAAACAAGTTATGAATAGACCGTGGTTAGGAATTGTCTATAACCCTAAATTTAGTTTAAAAGAAACTACATTAGACATGCAGACATAATGAATATTAAGCAGGTGGCCATTTCCAAAAAATCATAAGAACTTCAATATGCATAACAAATACTCATAGAATCATAATCCAATAAACATAATTAGTTTTTGGACGATCACAATACAAACATATAAAGAGAGGGACAAGGGGACTGATGCCATAAAGAATTCACCCTTTACTTAGTTTCCCCGATGGAGCAACTGCTTGTATATGCTGTACTGCTCGACCCGACTCTGCTCGACAGAACCTTCGGAGGACGCTTCCTCAGCCTAGTAGCTGGACTTTACCTTAATACCCAGCTTAAGCCCAACCCTGTGGACTGACTCTTCGAATGCATAGAGCCCTCTTAGGATCTCCTAACGAAATCCCGGGTATTCTATGAATACCAGAAACGAACCTATCTATCGTAGCCTAGGATCTGAGACTAATTCTCAGAAACAAAGAAAACGAGACACTATCTAGAAATAAAAGAAACTTCTACTGAACCCGAGTCTCTAAGTGACTTATGTACTCGACAAATATGTACACTTGAAGTCACTAAATGACTCAGATCGAGTGGAGAGGAATGATTTCAACTGAGGAAGGCCTGGGGTATTTATAGCAGCTTTCTGGGGTGAATTTCTCCAAGAATTTCGATGTGGGACTTGGACCAGGCACCCGGGACGCCCGTCCTGGATTGGGACACCCGTCCCGGCCTGTTGACCAGGTCAGGACCCCCATCCTGATTCGGGATGCCCACACCGACTTCTGAACTTCTAAAAATTGCGTTTTTGCCCCGAAATTTGCCATTTTCTTCTACTTTTCACCTGACACTTCTAAAATCATAAAAACTGTGAAATTAAGTTAATAACAAACAATTAAGACCGATTTGCCCTCAATTTCACCCTAAATTATGCCTAAAAACATGCAAAAAATGTGATATGATTTATGCATATCAGATAACCCCACACTTAGCTTTTTGCTTGTCCTCAAGCAAAGTCTACCTGAAGTTAGTGATTCTAAATCATATGTGCAGTCACTTAAATTTCCTAGTCATGTTTTTATTCCAAAAATTATTCAGACAATTCATAACACAGGTCTGACTGGTTAGGTTGCTTTGACAAGGTCTCAAATGTCTCTAGTAGATTGTTATAATCAAACAGAAAACAACTTAACAACTAGGTTGAACTCTTCTCTCAGTCACAAGGTCTTCCTGATGTGTTGTGTGTGTACTAGTCTAGACCAGATCATCAACACAATATACTCCTGTCTTAACTACTACCAGATAACACTTCGACCCGTCGATAGACATACTAACAACAGACAACTTTATGAGTTCTGAGCCTTGGTGATCAGATTTTAATTATTTAGCATTTATTGATATTTTTCTATTATAGATTCAGGGTATTTTGAGTCTGCTTTGAACACGTCAACTTTAAACCCATGTAGCGAGTCCCACTCCGATGACTCCCAGACCTACACGACCTTAGGGCATCAGGCTTTAAGTTCCCCTAAGGAGTGGTGCTCGAGTAGCAAAGGCCGCTGCCAAACTACCCTATTTAATTAACTCTCTCTTTTTTTCTTTTCACTTTCAGCTCAGAGTCTCATCCAGTCATTCTAATTGCCAATACATCCACAACTGATCTAATTTTATCTTGTTAAGTTTTGAAAAGGTAATAGGCTGAGGTCTCTAATCCAGACTAAGTTATGCTCAATTATCAGGAATTCCCTATTCCTAATCAATAAGTTCAAAATAGTCATCATATTGTCTCCTACTAATCATAACATTCTACACACATATCATAGACATCAGCAATGTTTTACCAATCATACTGCATTTTAAGGTTTGAAAAAAATGAAAAATTTTGAAAATTTTTGGAAGGGTGTGAAAATACGGGGAAAACAAGCAAAATCATGCAAAAAATTCCTCAAACTACTACAGTGCACCGTGCACTGCTACCCCACACTTAAGTCTGACACTGTCCTCAGTGTTCATGCATATCTAAACTACCCCACACTTATTTGAAAACAAGAAACAAAAACAAAACAGAAAAGACTCTTACCCCACACTTATTCGAATAACTATGGGTAAGAAAAAAAATAAAGCAATGAAATAAAATAACAAGATAAGACAGAGGAAACAATGTTGTTATGTCATATCAATCAACGTTATACAGAGATTCATATTTCATACAGCCCAGACATGATCACACACATAGAACAAAAACAACAAAAGAAAAAGAAAAGGAAACGAAAAGCTAAGAACTCGGCTCGTCGTCGTTAGGTGGACCAAAGTCTGCTGGAAAGTAGACCTCTGTGTTTTCCACCAGTTGGGAGGTATGCTGATAAATCTCCTCGATCCTGCTAGTGTTCATAGCGATTTTGTCGTCCATCCTCGACATCCGTCGCTCGATTCTTTCCGTATCCCGGCTATACCGGGCTGAAAGTTCCACCAATCTGTACGACATATGTCGCTCAAAGGCAGTGCGTGGAATGAATGTCTCTGTCGGAGGTATATGTGCTGGAACTGCTCCTGGTGTCGAGGCCTATCCTGGCTGCTCAATGTGGATGGAGTAGCGCCCATTTGCATCCCGTACGACCATCCCCATGTTCCGTAGAATGTTAAGGTCTGTAGGAATGGTGGTCGGGGCAACCTGGGTCAGCTCTGAGCCCTCGATGTCCAACTCTAAGTAGTGGGCTATCCTGGTGATGAACGGTCTGAGCCCCAGACACTGTTTCAGAGTGTCCGTAGCGAAACCCCGCATGATGACAGTGATGAGTCGAGCCATCTCTAATGTAGAACCCATGTGTATGTTGGCCAGGAGGAATGTCTCCATTTGGGTGACATTCCCGGGGGCCGTCCGACGTCCTGACAGAGTGTGTGCCATAATGGCATGTAAATAGCGAAGAGCAGGATAAATACCTGTGGCTTTCGCAAAGCCATGCTGGTAGGGAATACCCGTCGTACAGATCTGAGCCCAAGCGGTGGAGACGTCTGCAGAAGTGAAGTCTCGAACTGATGTGGTGTAGGAGGGTGTATCCAGCTCATCTCTCTGCCAGATACCCAAGGCGATGCCGAACTCGGCCATGCTCATCGATCGATCTATTCCACCCAAGTGGAATGTGATATGCTCTTGATGGAATGTAAACGAAGCATAAAACTCACATACCAGCTCTAGGTAGGTCGGCTCAGTGACGATGAAGACTCGACTGTAGGGTAGTACGTCGAGTATGCGTCGGACTTCCTGCTCAACCTCTAATGTCTGTACTGCTACCCAGCCAAGCGTTCTGCCAATCAGTATGGTGCGTCCGATATATCCATGACATCTCTCCTGGTATGCTGGACTGGAGGGAAACAGCATGAAAGGATGTGCCATCGATGTGACGGTCATGGTAGACGTGATACGAGCGCGTTTGGGAGCCATTTGGTTGAGAACGCACGAGAGACTTTGAGAGTTTAGGCGGGAAGGTAGATTTGAATTCGAATTCTGGAGGTGAATTTGAATTCGGAAGGATGGATTTTGGTTAGGGAAGGATTTTGAATTCTTGGCGGGAAATTCGCATTTTGGAGGGAAATTCGAATTTTGGAAGGAAATTAAAAATTCAAATTTTGGAGGGAAATTCGAATTTTGAAACTTTGGGGAGTTGCCAAAAATTTGTAGAGAGAAGGTAGAGAGAAATGTTTTTAGAGAGATGAATTTTTGGTGGTTGGTTTGAGAGAAAATGAAAAAAATGGAATATTTGTAGGAGGGGCGGCCTTCGAGACACCCGTCCCGGAGGCAGGATGCCCGTCCCGGGTTACTTCAGGATGCGTGCCAATTCAGGATTTTTTTTTTCTTTTTTTTTCGCAATTCCCTGCAAATCTCAGTACACCAAAAATAATATATAACAAGTTTTCATGTTTATCCTATCAAATTCAGAAGCTGTTAAAAACTCTGTGCAAAAATTCCTCAGTTTCTTTTTCGAAAATCATGACTACCGTAATCTTATCCTAACTTTTGTTCAGCAAGAATTTCAGAAAAACAAAAACTTGAAGCACCTTTGTTTTTCATAGAAATTTGAGAAATAAAATGTCTGAAGAAAAATTGTTGAATAAAATAAGAGACCCTTTTAAAAAGTCTGAAAACAAAAAAAAATAGGGGTTAATTATTTAATTTTAGTTCAAACAATTTATTTGCTGAAAAGAATAGAGAAAAGAATCTTCCCTTTTTCAATGGCCCTTATTTCTGATCTCTCGTATCTCTGCTTGTATGTTTCACATCTCTATGCGCATGGCTCTCATCTCATCCCTTTGCTTGCCTGCTCACTTCGCAAGTCAGCTAACTCCCGGAGTATCTGTGCATATTGGTTTTCCTGGAGACTGACTGTGGCTCTGAGTTGGTCCATGTTGGTTGTGATATTCAGACTAACTTGGTCTGAATGACACAATCTGCGTGCAATTCCTTGATCCATCTCATAGATCCTTTGAGCCAAAGTATCTATCTGCACGAACAACACTGAATGAGAACCGTTAGTACTTCCCCCGGATGAAGGGGTGTGTTCGTTAGGCGTTGGAGTGTACTCAGGAGATGTTGGTGAGTTTTGGGTTTGGTTAAGGGGTGGTGGATTTATAGGAACTCTCTGAGCAGGAGTGTGAACTGGAGATCTTTGAGGTTCTTCTCTAGGAGGAAAGGTATCTTCAGAAGGATCTTCTTCCGTGGGACTAGGCTCACGGGCGTTCAGTAATCTTCTCACTAAGTCACTGGTGTCTAGGCTTGAGCTTATTTCTATAGGTTGTGGAGGAGGATTCTCCTGAGGTATTTCTGGTTCAGGCCTAGATGGTCCTTCTGGTTTGGTCTTCTTTGGTCCAGGAGTGTCAGGGTTTTCTGTTTTCTTTGCTTGATTTGTAGCTGCTCTTGTTCTCTTCATCTATGAGTGCAAAGTCTGGTTAGAAATAACAAATAACAAAATAGATAAAGAAAAGTAAGAAAGATATTTTTCGGGTTTTTAAATTTTTAACAATTTTTTTTCTTTTATATTTTAGAAAGCAGATAAATTTCCTCAATATGGTTTTAGAATAATTTTCTAAAATTTGATTATCCTAAATGTCTTAATTTTAGATAATATCTAAAATTAGTTAGTTATGATAACCCTATATTTCGGAAATTGATTGTCTAACTAGCATAAGATAAGTGTAGGTCTAAAGTCTAGGTTACTACCGTTACCTATCATAAGTTTCTAGAATTGTGGCCAATAATCCTAAATTCATTATGATATTTCCACGGCAACGGCGCCAAAAATCTGATGCTGCTCCGACTGATATGCTAAATAGGTGTTGTTTTACCCTATGTTGATTATGAGTAATTAAGGACTTAGATTGACTAATTGTCACTTTTAGTCTTTATGCTGTCACTTAATCAGCCAGAACCTAAGGCAGAGTACCTATCGTGTAGCTAGTCTGTTGGAAAGTATCTACGATTTTATTAAATTAAATATTGTACTCCCAGGGAAGTGGTAACGGCTTAGTAGTAACTAGCCTTTTACCCTAACTCTTATCTTATGATCCAGTTATGCAATCGTCATCAATAACTTTGATGAGAGGGTGATTCATTCTCCACTAGGTTTAAGTCTTTTTAAGCCTAAAAGTGTTTTACAGATAATGTCCTGATTCTATGTTATATTGTTCCTACATGTTGATTGACCTATCTTCGATTATTTTAGACATCTCTTGGCCTGGATTGCAACTATGTTCTGAGTCTAAAGGTGTACCACATCTGAGTCACCTACCTTAATGACGGCCCTACTCACGGTTCAAGCTAAAGGCATCCATGAAAGCCCTATGTCACTTCGGGGATCATGCCGCTCGCCCTAACACCGGCATAAAAACTCAACTCAGCCTACTTAGACTACTCTAACAAACAGGGTGTTCTGTAGGTTATTTTATCTAATATGGCAGACACCAATGCTAATTGATGCCTGTTAAACTAAACAGGTTATGAATAGACTGTGGTTAGGAATTGTCTATAACCCTAAATTTAGTTTAAAAGAAACTACATTAGACATGCAGGCATAATGAATATTAAGCAGGTGGCCATTTCCGGAAAATCATAAGAACTTCAATATGCATAACAAATACTCATAGAATCATAATCCAATAAACATAATTAATTTTTGGACGATCACAATACAAACATATAAAGAGAGGGACAGGGGGACTGATGCCATAAAGAATTCACCCTTTACTTAGTCTCGCCGATGGAGCAACTGCTTGTATATGTTGTACTGCTCGACCCAACTCTGCTCGACAGAACCTTCGGATGACGCTTCCTCAGCCTAGTAGCTGGACTTTACCTTAATACCCAGCTTAAGCCCAGCCTTGTGGACTGACTCTTCGAACGCCTAGAGCCCTCTTAGGATCTCCTGACGAAATCCCGGTTATTTTATGAATACCAGAAATGAACCTATCTATCGTAGCCTAGGATCTGAGACTAATTCTCAGAAACAAAGAAAATGAGACACTATCTAGAAATAAAAGAAACTTCTACTGAACCCGAGTCTCTAAGTGACTTATGTACTCGAGAAAAATGTACACTTGAAGTCACTAAATGACTCAGATCGAGTGGAGAGGAATGATTTCAACTGAGGAAGGCCTGGGGTATTTATAGCAGCTTTCTGGAGTGAATTTCTCCAAGAATTTCGATGTGGGACATGGACCAGGCACCCGGGACGCCCGTCCCGGCCTGTTGACCAGGTCAGGACGCCCTCCCCGACTTCCGAACTTCTGAAAATTGCATTTTTGCCCCGAAATTTGCCATTTTCTTCTAATTTTCACCTGACACTTCCAAAATCATAAAAACTGTGAAATTGAGTTAATAACAAATAATTAAGACCGATTTGCCCTCAATTTCACCCAAAATTATGCTAAAAACATGCTAAAAATGTGATATGATTTATGCATATCACCAAGAATTAACTAAATAATAGTAGACCGGTTGTGGATGTATTAGCAATTTGAATAACTAGATGATGCTCTGAGCTGGACGTGAAAAAGTTAAATAAATAGGGTAGTTTGCAAGCGTCCTTTGCTACTCGAGCACCACTCCTTAAGGGAACTTAAAGCTTGATGCCCTAAGGTCGTGTAGATCTGGGAGTCATCAGAGTGGGACTCGCTACATGGGTAGGTATAGTTGATGTGTGAAAGAGAACACAAAAATACCCTGAACAATCAATCTAAAAATACATTACCTAGTGTATTCTTTTATTGAAAATTTTAATTGAAAAGCCTTGACACCAAAAGCTCAAAACTCAGAAGGTTGTTTGTTGCTGTTATGTCCAGCGACTGTTCGAAGTATTATCTGGTAAGAGTTAAGAGAAGACTATATTGTGTTGACAATCTAGTCTGGACTAATACACACTATACACATCGAGAAGACCTAGTGAGTAAAGAGTAGAGTTTAGTCTAGTTATGGAATTGTTAACCCTGCATGACCATGATAATCTACTAAGACATTTGAGACCTTGTCATAGCAACTTAACCAGTCAGGCCTGTTTTTGTGAATCATCTGACTCAGTGATCAATTTTTGTATAAAACATTGCTAGGAATTTATGTGACTGCACCAATGATTTAAATTATCAATAGTTACATATAGATTTTGCTTGAGGACAAGCAAAAAGCTAACTGTGGGGTTGTATGATATGCATAAATCATATCACTTTTTTAGGATGTTTTTAGGCACAATTTAGAGTGAAATTGGAGTTAAATCGTTCTTAATTGACTGTTATTAACACAATTTCGCAATTTTTGTGATTTTGGAAGTTTCAGGTGAAATATGCTAGAAAATGGTAAATTTTGGGGCAAAAACGTAATTTTCAAAAGTTCGGGAATCAGGATGGGTGTCCCGACCCAATCAAAGCACCGGGGCGGGCATCCCGGACTCGAGACAAGCGCCCCGAACCCATGAACAGTATCCCACATCATTTTCTGAAGAGAAAATCACTCAACTTCCCTGCTATAAATACCCTAGGCCTTCTATAGTTGAAATTATCCCTCTCCACTTTTTCTGAATCATTCAGTGGCTTCCAATACAAAGTTTTCTACTGTATACGAGTCATTCAGTGATCTCAGGTGTTTTCGTTCAAGTAGACTTTAGTATACGAGAATTTCTCGTGTTCTTTGTTTTCTGAGAGTCTGTCTCAGGATCTTAGAATACAACTAAATAGGGTTTGTTTTTAATATTCATAGAATACCCGAGAATTCGTTAGGAGATCCTAAGAGAGCACTAGGTGATCGAATAGTTAGTCAACAGGGCTTTACTTAAGCCCGGGATGTAAGGTAAAGCAATAGCTGCTAGCCTGAGGAAGCGTTCCCCGAAGGTTTTGTCAAGCTGAGTCTGGTCAAGCAGTCTAGGATATACAAGCAGTTGCTCCATTAGCAGACCTAATAAAGGGTGAATACTTTATGGTGGTGGTCCCCTTGTCCCTCTCTTTATATTTTTGTACTGTGTTTGTCCAAAGACTGATTTGATTATTAAATTATGATATTATCAATATGTGTTTTGCATGTTGAAGATATTTACATTTTTCCGGAAAGATCACCAGCTTAATTATCATTATAACTGCATGTCTACTTGCTCTTTTAAATTAGATGAACGGTTATAGACAATTCCTAACCACGGTCTAATCATAACCTGTCTAATTTAACAGGCCTTAATTTAGGGCTTTATGTGAGGACAGAAGTATTAAGGTCTGCCATATTAGATAAAATAACCTATAGATCACCATGTTTGTTAGAGTAGTCTAATGAGGCTGAGTTCGTGTGTTTATGCCGGTGTTAGGGTGAGCGGCATGGTCTCCTGAGTGACACAGGACTTTCATGGATGCCTTTAGCTAGAACCGTGAGTAGGGCCCGTCAATGGCGATGGGGCGGTTTATGAGATAACTCAGATGTGGTACACAAGTAGAATCAGTATGTAATTGCAATCTAGACCAAGATATATCTAAAATACTCGAAGATAGGTCAATCAAAATGTAGAAACAATATAACATATATCAGAACACTTGTTTGTAAAATACTCTTGCATGTTTAATACACTCAAACCTTGTGTAGAATGGATCACCCTCTCATCAAAGAATTGGTGAACGATTTCATAACTAGGTAATAAAATGAGAGTTAGGGTAAAAGGATAGTTGCTACTAAGCCGTTACCAGTTCCCTGGGAGTATGATAATTTCTTAAATTAAAATCGTAGGTACTTTCCAACAGACTAGCTACACGATACGTACTTTGCCTTAGGTTCTAATTGATTAAGTGACAACATAGATGCTAAATGTGACAATTAGTAATTCCAAGTCCTAAATTATTCATAATCAATATAGGATAAATAAAACCTATTTTTAGCATATCAATCGGAACACATCATTAATGCCTTTCAACAAGGAAGAAACGTTCTGCCCGTGTATCAAATCTGTGAAGTCTGCCAAGTACCTCGCTTTAGCGGGGATTGCTATGGGAGTGGAATACTGACCATTCCAAAAGAGGCAGGAGCAGGTTGCTGCAGTCAATGCTGCTCCAATGGGAAACACATACAATCCCTACAAAAGAAATCATTCGAGATTTAGTTTGAGGAATAATTCTGAAGCTGAAAACTTTTAGAAGATACCACCACAACAAAGTCCCTATCCGCAGAATCAACAGATGAGATGCTGTTATTAGTCAAGCCCGTTTACTGTTAAAGAAGTGTCGTCATATGGAGCCAGTGTTATAATAGATCAAGATGACATTACTCAAAAGGTAAAGCGGGCAACAATTAAAGTCATACTAGTGCGAGCAAGTGACCTACCAACCAAGTGGTATTGACCGGTCGATGGATATAGAGGAATTTGGCTTTGTATCAGGAGTATAGCAGCGGAGGAGCTTGTGTCCCCTGCATGCTAGTCGGCTGTGCGAGACTTTCCCAAGGAAGTCTCGACTACTTGGGCCCAGATCGGCACTACTGGAACCCCTTACCTTTACGACTTCGCCAAAGCTTCAGGTATCTTTTTTGCCCTTCAATATTTACATGCAATACCTTCATAGACATTGGCAGGTAGGCGTACCACTCCATGGAACGTCACACTGCTGGACACATTTCTCTTGGACACGTTGCTCTGATTGCGAGAAATTTTGCAAATGATTCGAGGAAGCAGTCCTTGGGGCTCCAGCCATTCATCACACGGATAAGCTACTACCTGGTGTTCGACATTGAGGAATCAAAGCTAATGAGGATATCTCCACCTACCATTCCCACCAACCTAACTGTTCTTCGGAACATGGGAATGATAGGGTAGATACACCCTCCATACAAAGCTCACTGCAGAATCATCAAATCCAGAGCTTACAGAGTCGAGGACACTTCAGCAATAGCACACGACTGAGGTGAAGAGCCAATTGGCAGATCAGAGCAGACCCTTATGCTTGAGACATGATGGGAGTTTTTCTAATCCTCATCTTCTTTGCTTTTATTTTGTTCTATCTTTTCTTTTTTTTATTTTCATTTCGTGGTTTGTTTGTTTTTTTTTCTGTTTTTGTTTTTAAACTCTTATTCCTCAAATAAGTGTGGGGTAAGAGTTTTGTTTGTTTTTCCTGCTTTTGTTTTTAAACTCTTATTTTTCAAATAAGTATGGGGTGATAGGATATGCATGAACACTGAGAACAGTGTTAATCTTAAGTGTGGGGTAGTAGTGCACAGTGCACTATAGTAAAAATTTGCATGTTTTTCCATACTTTTCACTGAAATTGCACCCTTCCAAAAAAATTCAAAAATTTTCACTCTTTCAGACTTCAAAATCAATATTGATTGATTGAAGAAATGCTTATGTCTATGATATATGTTTAGTAGAGTATTATGACCATTAGGAAACAAGTTAATGACTTTACTAAATTCATCACTTAGAAGTAGGGAATTCCTTATATTATTGAGCACAACTTAGTTTAGATTAGAAAAATCAACCCGATATCTTTTCAGAACTAAAACTGAATAATATTAGAACAGTCGAGAATGTGTTAGCAACTTGAATGGCTAGATGATATTCTAAGCTGAAAGTGAAAAAGCTTAAAAAGGGGTAGTTTTGCAAGCGTCCTTTGCTACTCGAGCACCCCTTCTGAAGGGAATTTAATGCCTGATACCCTAAGGTCGTGTAGATTTGGGAGTCATCGGAGTGGGGCTCGATACATGGGTAGTCAAAGTTAATGGGTGAAAGCAAACACAAAAATACATTGGAAAACAATTTGAAAATACACCTAGTGTATTCTTTTATTGAAAATCTTACTAGAAAGCATTGACACCAAAGCTCAGAACCTGAAAGGTCGTTTGTTTTGCTATTATATTCGAAGATTGATCGAACTATTATTTGGTAAAGGTTTAGAAAAGCTTATTTTGAGTTGACAATCTAGTCTAGACCAGTTCACACACTAAACATCAGGAAGACCTTGTGACTAAGCGTAGAGTTCAACCAGGTTATTTAACTGTTTCATCTACATGGTCATGACACCCTTACCAAACATTTGAGACCTTTACATAGCAACTCGATCAGTCATGTATGTTTTCTAAATCATCTTATTCAGTGAGAAATTTTGCTAAAAATATTGCCAAAACCTTTATGTGATTGCACCTATGATTTAGCTTTCAGCAATTTCATATAAGTTTTGCTTGAGGACAAGCAAAAATCTAAGTGTGAAGTTATATGATATGCACAAATCATATCACTTTTAGCATCTTTTTAGGCACAAATTAGGGCAAAATTGGAACCAAATCGATCTTAATTGATTGATATAAACACATTTTTGCAGAATTTGTGGCTTTGGAAGTTTCAGGTGAAATGTACAAGAAAATATCAATTATTAGGGCAAAAATGCAATTTTTGGAACTTCTGAGTTCGGGACGGGCATCCCGAACACGAGATGGGCGTCCTAAGCAGCAGATGCAAGTCCCACATTGAGAATGAAGAGAAATTCCCTCATTTCCCCTACTATAAATACCCCAGGCCTTTGATGGGGATTCCGGTTGACATGCTAAATAGGTGTTATTTTACCCTATGTTGATTATGAATAATTAAGGACTGTGATTGACTAATTGTCACATTTAGTCTTATGGTGTCACTTAATCAGCCAGAATCTAAGGCAGAGTACCTATCGTGTAGCTAGTCTATTGGAAAGTATCTACGATTTTATTTATTTAATTATCGTACACCCAGGGAAGTGGCAACGGCTTAGTAGTAACTAGCCTTCTATCCTAACTCCTATCTTATGATCCAGTTATGCAATCTTCATCAAATACTTTGATGAGAGGGTGATCCATTCTCCACTAGGTTCAAGTCTAATTAATCCTAGAAGTGTTTTAAAGATGAGTTCTGATTCTATGTTATACTGTTCCTATATGTTGATTGACCTATATTCGAGTATTTTAGATATATCTTAGCCTGGAATGCAACTATGTTCTGTGTCTAAAGGTGATGGGGTTTCCGGTTGACATGCTAAATAGGTGTTATTTTACCCTATGTTGATTATGAATAATTAAGGACTGTGATTGACTAATTGTCACACTTAGTCTCTATGGTGTCACTTAATCAGCCAGAACCTAAGGCAGAGTACCTATCGTGTAGCTAGTCTATTGGAAAGTATCTACGATTTTATTTAATTAATTATCGTACACCCAGGGAAGTGGCAACGGCTTAGTAGTAACTAGCCTTTTATCCTAACTCCTATCTTATGATCCAGTTATGCAATCTTCATCAAATATTTTGATGAGAGGATGATCCATTCTCCACTAGGTTCAAGTCTAATTAATCCTAGAAGTGTTTTAAAGATGAGTTCTGATTCTATGTTATACTGTTCCTATATGTTGATTGACCTATCTTCGAGTATTTTAGATGCATCTTAGCCTGGATTGCAACTATGTTCTGTGTCTAAAGGCGTACCACATCCGAGGTCTCTAATAAACCGCCCTACCTTAATGACGGCCCTACTCACGGTTCGGGACGAAGGCATCCATGAAAGCCCTATGTCACTTCGGGGATCATACCGCTTGCCCTAGCCGCCGGCATAATTGGACTCAGCTCGACTCCTACCTAGACTACTTTAACAGGCAGGGTGTTCAACATGTTATTTTATCTAGCATGGCAGACACCAATACTAATTGATGCCTGTTAAACTAAACAGGTTATGATTAGACCGTGGTTAGGAATTGTCTATAACCCTAACGTTAGTTTAAAAGAGCACATTAAACATGCAGACATAGTGAATATTTAGCAGGTGGCTATTTCTAGAAAAATATAATAACGTCAACATATAAAACAACTATTCATAAAAATCGTAATCTGATGTTCATAATAAATATTTAGAGCAAAAACAATAACAACATATAAGAGAGGGGTATGGGGACTGATGCCATAAAGAAATCACCCTTTACGTAGTCTCGCCGACAGAGCGTACTGCTGTATATGTCGTACTGCTTCCTCTGACTCTGCTCACCAGAACCTTCGGAGGACGCTTCCTCAGCCTAGTAACTGGGCTTTACCTTAATACCCAGCTTAAGCCCAGCCCTGTGGACTGACTCTTCGAACGCCTAGAGCCCTCTTAGGATCTCCTAACGAAATCCCGGGTATTCTATGAACACCGGAAACGAACCTATCTATAGAAACCTAAGATCTGAGACTATTTCTCAGAAACTAAAACAAAACACTAATAAGAAAGAAAACTGAGATCCGAGTCTCTCAGTGAGTTGTGTACTAGAGAATTGTACACTGGAAACCACTAAATGACTCAGATCGAGTGGAGAGGGATGAATTCAACTACTGGAGGCCTGGGGTATTTATAGCAGCTTCCCGGAGTGAAAATTTGTGAAAATTTCGATGTGGGACAGCTTCTGGCGGTTCGGGACGCCCGTCCCGATTCGGGACGCCCGTCCTGATTTGTTGACCAGGTTCGGGACGCCCGTCCTGGTTCAGGACGCCCGTCCTGAAGGTTTGACTGGTCAGGACGCCCGTCCCGGGTTCGGGACGCCCGTCCTGGACCCTTGACCGAGTCAACATTTCCAAAAATTGCGTTTTTGCCCCAAAATTTGCTGTTTTCGTCTACTTTTCACCTGATACTTCCAAAATCATAAAAATTGTGAAATTGAGTAAATAACAATCAATTAAGATCAATTTATCCTCAATTTCATCCTAAATTGTATATAAAAACATGCTAAAAAGCTGATACGATTTTCGCGTATCAAAAGGTGTACCACATCTGAGTCTCTATGCTACCGCCCCCTATCATTAAGGTAAACGGCCCTACTCACGGTACGAACAGAGACAGTTATGAAGGCCCTATGTCACTTTCGGGGATCACTCTGAAGGCTCGTAATCGCAGGCATAACGCTCTACTCAGCCTACCTAGACTACTCTAACAAGCCAGGTGTTCAGCATGTTATTTTATCTAGTATGGCAGACACCAATACTAATTGATGCCTGTTAAACTAAACAGGTTATGAATAGACCGTGGTTAGGAATTGTCTATAACCCTAATTTTAGTTTAAAAGAAACTACATTAGACATGCAGACATAATGATTATTTAGCAGGTGGCTATTTCCGGAAAAACATAATAACTTCAACATACAAAACAACTATTCATAAAATCATAATCTGATATTCATAATTGATGTTTAGGACAAAGCAATAAAACATATAAGAGAGGGGTATGGGGACTGATGCCATAAAGAAATCACCCTTTACTTAGTCTCGCCTATAGAGCGTACTGTTGTATATGTTGTATTGCCTGCCCTGACTCTGCTCGCCAGAACCTTCGGAGGACGCTTCCTCAGCCTAGTAGCTAGACTTTACCTTACATCCTGGGCTTAAGCCTAGCCCTGTGGACTGACTCTTCGAACGCCTAGAGCTCTCTTAGGGTCTCCTAACGAAACCCCGGGTATTCTATGAATACCGGAAACGAACCTATCTATAGAAACCTAAGATCTGAGACTATTTCTCAGAAACTAAAACAAAACACTAACAAGAAAGAAAACTGAGATCCGAGTCTCTCAGTGAGTTGTGTACTAGAAAACTGTACACTGGAAACCACTTAATGACTCAGATCGAGTGGAGAGGGATGATTTCAACTACTGGAGGCCTGGGGTATTTATAGCAGCTTCCCGGAGTGAAAAATTGTGAAAATTTCGATGTGGGACAGCTTCTGGCGGTTCGGGACGCCCGTCCTGATTCGTTGACCAGGTTCGGGACGCCCGTCCAGGTTCAGGACGCCCGTCCTGGTGGTTTGACTGGTCGGGACGCCCGTCCTGGACCCTTGACTGAGTCAATTTTTCCAAAAATTGCATTTTTGCCCAAAATTTGTTGTTTTCGTCTACTTTTCACCTGACACTTCCAAAATCATAAAAATTGTGAAATTGAGTAAATAACAATCAATTAAGATCAATTTATCCTCAATTTCATCCTAAATTGTATATAAAAACATGCTAAAAAGCTGATACGATTTTCGCGTATCAGATAACCCCACACTTAGCTTTTTGCTTGTCCTCAAGCAAAGTCTACCCGAAGTTACTGATTCTAAATCATGTGTGCATTCCTAGTCATGTTTTTATTCCAAAAATTCTTCAGGCAATTCTTAACACAGGTCTGACTGGTTAGGTTGCTATGACAAGGTCTCAAATGTCTCTGGTAGTTTGTTAGGGTTGAGCAGAAAGTAACTTAACAACTAGGTTGAACTTTTCTTTTAGTCATAGAGTCTTCCTGATGTGTAGTGTGTGTACTAGTCCAGACCAGATAGTTAACACAATAAACTCTTTTATCTTAACTGTTACCAGATAACCCTTCGACCTATCGTTAGACATACTGACAACAGATAACTTTCTGAGTTCTGAGCCTTGGTGATCAGATATTTCTTTTTTTAGCTCTTATTGATTTTCTTCGTTTATAGATCCAGGGTATTTTGAGTCTGCTTAGAACACGTCAACTTCAACTACCCATGTAGCGAGTCCCACTCCGATGACTCCCAGATCTACACGACCTTAGGGCATCAGGCTTTAAGTTCCCCGAAGGAGTGGTGCTCGAGTAGCGAAGGCCGCTGGCAAACTACCCTTGTTTAATTATCTTTCTTTAATTTCTTTTCACTTCTAGCTCAGAGTCTCATCTAGTCATTCTAATTGTCAAAACATCCACAACTGGTCTAATTTTATCTAGTTCAGTCTTGAAAAGGTAATTGGCTGAGGTCTCTAATCCAGACAAAGTTGTGCTCAGTTATCAGGAATTCCCTATTCCTAATCAATTAGTCCAAGATAGCCATCATATTGCCTCCTACTAACCATACAGTCTACCTACATATCATAGACATAAGCAATTGTTTAACCAAGCATACTGCATTTAGAAGTCTGAAAGACTGAAAAATTTTGAAATTTTTTTTTGGAAGGTGTGAAAATATGTGAAAAAACAAACAAAATCATGCAAAAACTACAGTGCACCGTGCACTGCTACCCCACACTTAAGACTGACATTGTCCTCAGTGTTCATGCATACCTTACTACCCCACACTTATTTGAAAACAAGAAATAAAACATAAAAAAAAAAAAAAAACAAGAAAAAACAAAATAATGCAACGATTCTGTATGTCATATAAATCAATTTTATACAAAGATTCATAGTCATACAGCCCAGACATACACATAGAACAAGATAAACAAAAGACAAAAGAAAGGAAAGAAGGAGAGAGAGACTAAGAACCCGGCGGGTCGCCGTCCAGTGGACCGAGGTCTGCTAAGTCAAACTCGAAGTTCTCCGCTACTCGGGCAGTCTGCTGATGTATCTCCTCAATCCTACTGGTGATCATGGCGATCCTGTCATCCATCACCGCCAGTCGTTTGTCAATCCGGTCCATGTCTCGACTGTATCGTGCCGATAGTTCTGCCAATCCGTGCGACATGTGTCGTTCGAAGGCAGTACGTGGCACGAACGTCTCGGATGGAGGGATATGCAGTGGAGCTGCTTCTGATGCCGAGGCCTGTCCTGGCTGCTCCGTGTGGATGGAGTAGCGTCCATTTGCGTCCCGTACGACCATTCCCATGTTCCGTAGGATAGTAAGATCCGTAGGAATGGTGGTCGGGGCAACCTGGGTCAGATCTGAGCCCTCGATGTCGAGCTCCAGGTAGTGAGCTATCCTGGTGATGAACGATCCTAGCCCCAGACTTTGTTTCCGGGTGTCCGTAGCGAAACCCCGCATGATGACCGTGATCAGTCGGGCCATCTCTACCGTAGATCCCATGTGCATGTTGGCCAAGAGGAATGTCTCCAGCTGGGTGACATTCCCGGGGGCCGTCCGTCGTCCTGACAGTGTATAAGCAATGATAGCATGCAAGTATCGAAGAGCAGGGTAAATACATGTTGCTTTTGCAGAGCCATGCTGCTAGGGCACACCCGTCATACAGATCTGAGCCCAAGCAGTGGAGACGTCTGCAGTGAAGTCTCTAACCGCTGTGGTGTAGGCGGGCGTCTCCTGCTCCTCTCTCTGCCAGATGCCTAAGGCAATGCCGAACTCGGCCATGCTCATTGATCTGTCTATTCCGCCCAAGCGGAATGTAATCTGCTCCTGATGGCATGTGAATGAAGCATAGAACTCACATACCAGCTCCAGGTATATCGGCTCAGTGACGATGAATACCCGACTGTATGGTAGTACGTCGAGCATACGTCTGACCTCCTGCTCCACTTCTAATGTCCGCACTGCTGCCCAATCGAGTGTCCTGTTCGTCAGTATGGTGCGGCCGATGAATCCGTGGCATCGCTCCTGGTATGCTGGGCTGGAATGGAACAGCATGAAGGGGTGTGCCACTGATGTGACGGTCGTGGTGGATGCGATACGGGCGCGTTTGGGAGCCATTTGAAAGTGAGAGATTTTGGGATTTTAAGTAGGAAGGAAGGTTCGAATTCGAATTCTGGAGGTGAATTTGAATTCCAAAGGATGAAATTAGGATAGGGAAAGATTTTGAAATTTTCGGAGGGAAATTTGAATTTGGAAGGAAATTTAAAATTTAAATTTTGGAGGGAAATTTGAAATTTGAAATTTGAAAAGTTTGCCAAAGGTAAAGAGAGAGAGTTATTTGAGAGAGGTGGATTTTTGGAAGTGAATTTGAGGGAAAAATGAAAAAATTGAGATTTTATAGAAGGGGCGGCCTTCGGGACGCCCGTCCCGGAGGCAGGACTCCCGTCCCTCTGGACGCCCGTCCCGGGTTGCCTCGGGACGCGTGCCAATTCCGAAAAAAAAAAAAATTTTTTTTTTCTTCTCTTTTTTTTTCTAATTCCTGCAAATCTCAGTATACCAAAAATAATCATAATTTTTAACAAGGCTTCATGTTTATCCAATGAAATTCAGAAGTTGTTAAAAAAAACCTCTTATGCAAAAATTCCTCAATCTCACTTTTTCGAAAATCATAACCACCCTAATTTTGTTCCTAGTTATATTCAGCAAGAAAAACAAAAAATTGAGTTTATACAATTTAAAATAGTGAGAGATAAACTGCATTTGTAAAACCTTTGTTTTTCATAGAAATCTGAGAAATAAAATGTTTGAAAGAAAATTGTTGAATGAAAGACCCTTTTAAAAGTTTTGAAAAAAAGAAGTAAGGGTCAATTTATTTAACGTTAGTTCAAACAATTTTATTCACTGAAAATAAGAGTAAAAAGAAACTTCCCTTTTTTTTTTCAACGACCCTTATCTCTGATCTCACGTAGCTCTGCCTGGATGTTCTGCATCCCTTCCTGAATGCTTCGCATTTCTATGCGCATGGTTCTCATTTCGTCCCTCTGCCTACCTTGCTCACTTCGTAAGTCAGCTAATTCCCTGAGTATTCGGGCACCTTGGTCTTCCTGGGAATTGACTGTAGCTCTGAGTTGGTTTACTTCAGACCCTAGGGTTAGGACAACCTGAGTTGATTGTCTCAGCCTGTTGGGTATTATCTGGGTCATGGTGCGTATTCTGTGAGTTATCTCATCTACCTGGGTAGACAAGGCTGATTGGACATTGTCATTGCTATCCCCTGATGAAGGTGGTTGACTGTTAGGGACTGGGGATGCAGGAGTATACTCAGGAGATTCTGGAGTATACTCAGGAGATTCTGGAGTATACTCAGGGGATGCAGGAGTTGTTCGGATTTCTGGGAAAGGACTGATGTTATTTTCTATTTTGTCCAGATTTTCCTGGCCTGTTGCTTTCTTCATCTTTAGGTGTAAAGTCTGGTTAGAAAAATAAATAAAAAGAAAAAGATAACATAAAGAAAAATATAATGCGGAAAGAAATAGAAAAACAAAATTAAAAAAACAATTTTTTTTTCTTTTCATGTTTTTAGAAAGCAGGTAAATTTCCTCAATATGGTTTTAGAATAATTTTCTAAAATTTGATTATCCTAAATGTCTAAATTTCAGATGATATCCAAAATTAGTTAGTTATGATAATCCTATATTTTGGAAAGTGATTGTATAACTAGTACAAGATGAGTGTAGGTTTAAAGTCTAAGTTACTACCGTTACCTATCATAAATTTCTAGAATTGTGGCCAATAATCCTAAGTTCATTATGATATGTCCCCGGCAACGGCGCCAAAAATCTGATGGGGATTCCGGTTGACATGCTAAATAGGTGTTATTTTACCCTATGTTGATTATGAATAATTAAGGACTGTGATTGACTAATTGTCACATTTAGTCTTATGGTGTCACTTAATCAGCCAGAATCTAAGGCAGAGTACCTATCGTGTAGCTAGTCTATTGGAAAGTATCTACGATTTTATTTATTTAATTATCGTACACCCAGGGAAGTGGCAACGGCTTAGTAGTAACTAGCCTTCTATCCTAACTCCTATCTTATGATCCAGTTATGCAATCTTCATCAAATACTTTGATGAGAGGGTGATCCATTCTCCACTAGGTTCAAGTCTAATTAATCCTAGAAGTGTTTTAAAGATGAGTTCTGATTCTATGTTATACTGTTCCTATATGTTGATTGACCTATATTCGAGTATTTTAGATATATCTTAGCCTGGAATGGAACTATGTTCTGTGTCTAAAGGTGTACCACATCTGAGTCTCTATGCTACCGCCCCCTATCATTAAGGTAAACGGCCCTACTCACGGTACGAACAGAGACAGTTATGAAGGCCCTATGTCACTTTCGGGGATCACTCTTGATGTGCACAAATCGTATACCCTTTTTAGCATGTTTTTATGTATGATTTAGGATGAAATTGAGGATAAATTGATCTTAATTGATTGTTATTTACTCAATTTCACAATTTTTATGATTTTGGAAGTGTCAGGTGAAAAGTAGACGAAAACAGCAAATTTTGGGGCAAAAATGCAATTTTTGGAAATGCTGACTTGGTCAACGGTCTGGGACGGGCGTCCCGAATTCGGGACGGGCGTCCCGACCCAGTCAAACCCCCAGGATGGGCGTCCCAATTCAGGACGGGCGTCCCGAAGCACCAGAAGCTGTACCACATCGAATTTTTGATGAAAAATCACCCCGGGGAGCTGCTATAAATACCCCAGGCCTCCAGTAGTTGAATTCATCCCTCTCCACTCGATCTGAGTCATTAAGTGGTCTCCAGTGTACAATTCTCTAGTACACAAATCACTCAGAGACTCAGATTTCAGTAGAAGTTTTCTTTCTTTCCTTTTTGTTTTCGTTTTCTTAGATTCTGAGAAATAGTCTCAGATCTTAAGCTTCGATAGATAGGTTCGGTTTTGGTATTCATGGAATACCGGGATTTCGTTAGGAGATCCTAAGAGAGAGATAGGGTACGTGTTCTTAGTCACATTAGGGCAATTTGCTTAAGCCCGGGATGTAAGGTAAAGCAATTGCTACTAGGTCTAAGGAGCGTTCTCCGAAGGCTCTGCCGAGCAGAGTAAGATCGAGCAGTCAGGAGCATACATGAGCTGCAGCGCCGGCTGGACCTGCATAAAGCGGTGATTACTTTATGACAGTGGGTCCCCTAGACGAGGTTCTGTATGTTTACGAATTGTTTTATCTAAATATTAATTTGAATATCAGATTACGATTCTTATGAATATCTGTTTTATATGTTGAAGTTGTTATGATTTTCCAGAAATGGCCACCTGCTTAAATATTCATTATGTCTGCATGTCTATTGCCGTTCTTTTAAACTGAAATTAGGGTTATAGACAATTCCTAACCACGGTCTATTCATAACCTGTTTAGTTTAACAGGCACCAATTAGTATTGGTGTCTGCCATACTAGATAAAATAATCTGCGGAACACCCCGTTGGTTGAAAGTAGTCTAGGTAGGCTGAGTAGAGTTTTATGCCGGTAGTTGTGCGACGAGCAGCATGATACCGAAGTGACATAGGGTACCGTTCATTGCTGACTTTAGTCCGAGCCGTGAGTAGGGCCGTTACCCTTAACGATGGGGCGGTAGCATAGGAACTCAGATGTGGTAGCCTTTAGACACAGAACATAATTGCAATCCAGGCCAAGACATGTCTAAAATACTCGAATATAGGTCAATCAACATATAGGAACAGTATAACATAAAATCAGGACCTCATCTATAAAATACTTTTGGGATTAATTAGACTTAAACCTAGTGGAGAATGGATCACCCTCTCATCAAAGTATTGGATGAAGATTGCATAACTGGATCATAAGATAGGAGTTAGGATAAAAGGCTAGTTACTACTAAGCCGTTGCCACTTCCCTGGGTGTACGATAATTAATTAAATAAAATCGTAGATACTTTCCAACAGACTAGCTACACGATAGGTACTCTGCCTTAGGTTCTGGCTGATTAAGTGACACCATAGAGACTAAGCGTGACAATTAGTCAATCACAGTCCTTAATTATTCATAATCAACATAGGGTAAAATAACACCTATTTAGCACGTCAGTCGGAAACCCCATCAGATTTTTGGCGCCGTTGCCGGGGAAATATCATAATGAATTTAGGATTAAAGGCCACAATTCTAGAGACTTATGATAGGTAGCGGTAGTAACCTAGACCTTAGACCTAACACTTGTTTTATGCTAGTTAGACAATCAATTTCCGAAATATAGGATTATCCTAATTTTCTTAATTTTAGACAGTGCACGGTGCACTGTAGTAATTTAAACAAAATTTTTGCATGCTTTTGCTTATTTTCCCCGTACTTTCACACCCTTCCAAATTTTTTTTTAAAATTTTTCCGTCTTTCAGACTTCTAAATGCATTATGATTGGTTAAACAATTGCTTATGTCTATGATATGTAGGTAGTATGTTATGGTTAGTAGGAGACAATGTGATGACTGTTTTGAACTAATTGATTAGGAATAGGGAATTCCTGATAACTGAGCACAATTTAGTCTGGATTAGAAACCTCAGCCAATTACCCTCTCAAGACTTAACTAGATAAAATTAGACCAGTTGTAGGATGCATTGACAATTGGAATGACTAGAGGAGCCTCTGAGCTAAAAGTGAAAAAGAAAAAAAAAATGAATGAATGAGCTAATTAAATAGGGTAGTTTGCCAGCGGCCTTCGCTACTCGAGCACCACTCCTTCGGGGAACTTAAAGCCTGATGCCCTAAGGTCGTGTAGATCTGGGAGTTATCGGAGTGGGACTCGCTACATGGGTAGTTGAAGTTGACGTGTTCTAAGCAGACTCAAAACACCCTAGAAATTCTATAAAAAAATCAATAAATGCTAAATAATAGAATCTGATCACCAAAGCTCAGAGCTCAGAAAGTTATCTGTTGTCAGTATGTCTAGCGACAGGTCGAAGTGTTATCTGGTAATAGTTAAGACAAGAGTACATTGTGTTGATTATCTGGTCTGGACTAGTACACACACTACACATCAGGAAGACCTTATGACTAAGAGAAGAGTTCAACCTAGTTGTTAAATTGTTTTCTGCTCATTCCTAACAATCTACTAGAGACATTTGAGACCTTGTCATAGCAACCTAACCAGTCAGACCTGTGTTAAGAATTATCTGAAGAATTTTTGGAATAAAAACATGACTAGGAAATTTAAGTGACTGCACATATGATTTAGTATCACTAACTTCAGGTAGACTTTGCTTGAGGACAAGCAAAAAGCTAAGTGTGGGGTTATTAGATGTGCACAAATCGTATACCCTTTTTAGCATGTTTTTATGTATGATTTAGGATGAAATTGAGGATAAATTGATCTTAATTGATTGTTATTTACTCAATTTCACAATTTTTATGATTTTGGAAGTGTCAGGTGAAAAGTAGACGAAAACAGCAAATTTTGGGGCAAAAATGCAATTTTTGGAAATGCTGACTTGGTCAACGGTCTGGGACGGGCGTCCCGAATTCGGGACGGGCGTCCCAACCCAGTCAAACCCCCAGGACGGGCGTCCCAATTCAGGACGGGCGTCCCGAAGCACCAGAAGCTGTACCACATCGAATTTTTGATGAAAAATCACCCCGGGGAGCTGCTATAAATACCCCAGGCCTCCAGTAGTTGAATTCATCCCTCTCCACTCGATCTGAGTCATTAAGTGGTCTCCAGTGTACAATTCTCTAGTACACAAATCACTCAGAGACTCAGATTTCAGTAGAAGTTTTCTTTCTTTCCTTTTTGTTTTCGTTTTCTTAGATTCTGAGAAATAGTCTCAGATCTTAGGCTTCGATAGATAGGTTCGTTTTTGGTATTCATGGAATACCGGGATTTCGTTAGGAGATCCTAAGAGAGAGATAGGGTGCGTGTTCTTAGTCAGATTAGGGCAATTTGCTTAAGCCCGGGATGTAAGGTAAAGCAATTGCTACTAGGTCTAAGGAGCGTTCTCCGAAGGCTCTGCCGAGCAGAGTAGGATCGAGCAGTCAGGAGCATACAGGAGCTGCAGCGCCGGCTGGACCTGCATAAAGCGGTGATTACTTTATGACAGTGGGTCCCCTAGACGAGGTTCTGTATGTTTACGAATTGTTTTATCTAAATATTAATTTGAATATCAGATTACGATTCTTATGAATATCTGTTTTATATGTTGAAGTTGTTATGATTTTCCGGAAATGGCCACCTGCTTAAATATTCATTATGTCTGCATGTCTATTGCCGTTCTTTTAAACTGAAATTAGGGTTATAGACAATTCCTAACCACGGTCTATTCATAACCTGTTTAGTTTAACAGGCACCAATTAGTATTGGTGTCTGCCATACTAGATAAAATAATCTGCAGAACACCCCGTTGGTTGAAAGTAGTCTAGGTAGGCTGAGTAGAGTTTTATGCTGGCGGTTGTGCGACGAGCAGCATGATACCGAAGTGACATAGGGTACCGTTCATTGCTGACTTTAGTCCGAGCCGTGAGTAGGGCCGTTACCCTTAACGATGGGGCGGTAGCATAGGAACTCAGATGTGGTAGCCTTTAGACACAGAACATAATTGCAATCCAGGCCAAGACATGTCTAAAATACTCGAATATAGGTCAATCAACATATAGGAACAGTATAACATCAAATTAGGACCTCATCTATAAAATACTTTTGGGATTAATTAGACTTAAACCTAGTGGAGAATGGATCACCCTCTCATCAAAGTATTGGATGAAGATTGCATAACTGGATCATAAGATAGGAGTTAGGATAAAAGGCTAGTTACTACTAAGCCGTTGCCACTTCCCTGGGTGTACGATAATTAATTAAATAAAATCGTAGATACTTTCCAACAGACTAGCTACACGATAGGTACTCTGCCTTAGGTTCTGGCTGATTAAGTGACACCATAGAGACTAAGCGTGACAATTAGTCAATCACAGTCCTTAATTATTCATAATCAACATAGGGTAAAATAACACCTATTTAGCACGTCAGTCGGAAACCCCATCAGATTTTTGGCGCCGTTGCCGGGGAAATATCATAATGAATTTAGGATTAAAGGCCACAATTCTAGAGACTTATGATAGGTAGCGGTAGTAACCTAGACCTTAGACCTAACACTTGTTTTATGCTAGTTAGACAATCAATTTCCGAAATATAGGATTATCATAACTAATTGATTTTAGATATCATCTAAAATTAAGAAAATTAGGATAATCAAATTTTAGAAAATCATTCTAAAACCGTATTGAGGAAATTTAACTGCTTTCGAAAAACATAAAAAGAAAAAAAATGTTAAAAATTTAAAATCCAAAAAAGAATGTATTTTTCTTGTTCAATGGTAAGTTATTCTTTTCCCTATCTCTTGTTCTTTCTTAGTTGTTTTTTTTTCTCTTAGTTGCTCTCTTTCGTGTTTTTCTTCATTTATTTAAATTTTGAAGAAATAAAAATGGAAATGAGGATAAAATATATTTTCTTCTGAGTTGTAAACATTTTGGCTTAAATTTTTATCGGGAAGAAACTTTATTTTAGAATTTTCTTAGACTCATACCGGCTTTATTAGGACAAGTTATGAAATAATTTTTTTTCTTAATAGCCAGACCTTTGAATGTTCTATTGAAAAAAAGGATATGGGGTATTCATTAAATCCTTTCTTTTTCTTTCCTTTGAAAATAATTACATCATAGTAGTCGTGGAACACTTTTCGAAAATGGCCTAAACCACAGGCATTACCTACTAATGATGTTAAAGTCATGTGCAGATTCTAGTTGTTTTCCAGATTCAGAGTGCCGATGTCTTAGGAAGAAATGTTCAGCCTGTGTATCAAATCTGTGAAGTCTGCTAAGTACCACACTTTAGCAGGGATTGCTATGGGAATGACTGACCATTCCAAAAGAGGTAGGAGCAGGTTGCTGCAGAATGCTGCTCCAATGGGAAATGAATACAATCCCAGCTGGAGAAATCATACGGGATTTAGCTGAGGAATAATTCAGAAGCTGGAAACATTCAAAAAGACACCACCACAGCAAAACCCCTACTCGCGGAATCAATAGATGAGATACTGGCAACAATTAAAGCCAGACCAGTGCAAGCAAGTGATCTACCAAGTAGTATCAAAGGGTCGAGGGATATAGAAGAATTTGGCGTTGTATCAGGAGCATAGCATTGGAGGAGCTTGCATTCCCTGTATACCAATCAGCTGTGAGAAACTTCCCCCGAGGAAGTCTCAAATACTTAGGCCCAGATCTACACAACTGGAGCCCCCTACCACCACAGCTTCGCCAAAACTTCAGGTATCTTTTCTTCCATTCGAGACTTGCATGCAATACCTTTACTAACATTGGCAGAAAGGCACACAACTTCCAAGAAATCTCATTCCTAGACACGTTCCTCCTGGACACGTTGTTACAATTGTGAGAAATCTTACAAATGATTCGAGGAAACAGTCCGTGGGGCTAGAGCCATTCATCAAATGAATAGGCTACTACCTGGAGCTCGACAATGAAGGATCGGAGGTGACGTCATCCGTTCCAATATCTAGAGCTTACAGAGTCAAGAGCGCCTCAGCAATAGCACATGGCTAAGGTGAAGAGCAAATTGACAGCCCAGAGAAAACCCTTCTGCTCGCAACATGAAGGGAGTTTTTCTAATCCTCATGTTCCTTTACTTTTATTTGTTTTGTGTTCTGTTATTTCCATTGCCCTTCCTATTTTGCTCTCTTACCCTTAGTTAGTCAAATAAGTGTGGGGTAAGAGTTCGTTATTTTGTTTTCATTTCTTCTTGTTTGCAAATAAGTGTGGGGTAGTTAGGTATGCATGAACACTGAGGACAGTGTCAGAAATAAGTGTGGGGTAGCAGTGCACGGTGCACTGTAGTAATTTAAACAAAATTTTTGCATGCTTTTGCTTATTTTCCCCGTACTTTCACACCCTTCCAAATTTTTTTTTAAAATTTTTCCGTCTTTCAGACTTCTAAATGCATTATGATTGGTTAAACAATTGCTTATGTCTATGATATGTAGGTAGTATGTTATGGTTAATAGGAGACAATGTGATGACTGTTTTGAACTAATTGATTAGGAATAGGGAATTCCTGATAACTGAGCACAATTTAGTCTGGATTAGAAACCTCAGCCAATTACCCTCTCAAGACTTAACTAGATAAAATTAGACCAGTTGTAGGATGCATTGACAATTGGAATGACTAGAGGAGCCTCTGAGCTAAAAGTGAAAAAGAAAAAAAAATGAATGAATGAGCTAATTAAATAGGGTAGTTTGCCAGCGGCCTTCGCTACTCGAGCACCACTCCTTCGGGGAACTTAAAGCCTGATGCCCTAAGGTCGTGTAGATCTGGGAGTCATCGGAGTGGGACTCGCTACATGGGTAGTTGAAGTTGACGTGTTCTAAGCAGACTCAAAACACCCTAGAAATTCTATAAAAAAATCAATAAATGCTAAATAATAGAATCTGATCACCAAAGCTCAAAGCTCAGAAAGTTATCTGTTGTCAGTATGTCTAGCGACAGGTCGAAGTGTTATCTGGTAATAGTTAAGACAAGAGTACATTGTGTTGATTATCTGGTCTGGACTAGTACACACACTACACATCAGGAAGACCTTATGACTAAGAGAAGAGTTCAACCTAGTTGTTAAATTGTTTTCTGCTCATTCCTAACAATCTACTAGAGACATTTGAGACCTTGTCATAGCAACCTAACCAGTCAGACCTGTGTTAAGAATTGTCTGAAGAATTTTTGGAATAAAAACATGACTAGGAAATTTAAGTGACTGCACATATGATTTAGTATCACTAACTTCAGGTAGACTTTGCTTGAGGACAAGCAAAAAGCTAAGTGTGGGGTTATTTGATGTGCACAAATCGTATACCCTTTTTAGCATGTTTTTATGTATGATTTAGGATGAAATTGAGGTAAAGATATCAAACTATGCTCAATTAAGATAAAAATTGTGAAATTGAGTAAATAACAATCAATTAAGATCAATTTATCCTCAATTTCATCCTAAATTGTATATAAAAACATGCTAAAAAGCTGATACGATTTTCGCGTATCAGCCTTCCTCAATTGAAATCATCCCTCACCACTCAATCTGAGTCATTTAGCAGCTTCAAGTGCATCCTATGCACTCGATCTGTGTCATTCAGTAGCTCAAGTGCATCTTTCTGCACTCACATGAGTAGATACCATTATAAAAGTGTCTCATTTTCTTTGCTTCCTGAGTGTTTATCTCAGGTTCTTAGAATTCGATTAGATAGGTTTCATTTTTGGTATTCATAGAATGCCTGAGATTTTGTTAGGAGATCCTAAGAGGGCATTAGGTGAGCGAAGAGCTAGTCAACAGGGCATTGCTTAAGCCCAGGATGTAAGGTAAAGTAATCGCTACTAGTCTAAGGAAGCGTTCTATGACGGTTCTGCTAATCAGAATCAAGTCAAGCAATCCAGGATATACAAGTAGTCGCTCCGCCGGCAGACCTAATAAAGGGTGAATTCTTTATGTAGGATTTTAATGATGCAGAATACGAATTTGATAGACGAAATCGAAAACAATAATCAAATAGGAACACACGATTTTATCCAGGTTCACCCCAATTTGGGCTACGTCCTGCAAACCGAATTCAAGATTATTATTTCTTGGTTCTTAATATCTCGTTACATTAATATCCCTATATATAGATATCTAAACCCTAGTTACAAATATCTATACATCACTTGGCCTGAACCCTACATATCACTGGGCCCAAGCCCGTTGGTGTTTCGGGGGCGCTGCCCCCGAAAGCCCCCGCCCGCTCGCCGGTGAGGGGGGCGGGGGCTCCGCCCCCGATGTGTCCTCGAGATATTTTACCACACTTTATGGTGGTGGTCCCCTAGATCCTCTCTGTATATTCTGTCTTGTGTTTGTCTAAACAATTATTTGAATATCAAACTATGATTGATTTGTTATATATGCTTTGCATGTTGAAGTTAGAATCATTTTTCCGAAAAGGTCACCAGTTAAACATACATTAT
This sequence comes from Asclepias syriaca, assembly GCA_027405835.1. Taxonomy (NCBI): domain Eukaryota; kingdom Viridiplantae; phylum Streptophyta; class Magnoliopsida; order Gentianales; family Apocynaceae; genus Asclepias; species Asclepias syriaca. The sequence continues at coordinate 14,766,355 of CM049932.1, forward strand.
GACTGATTATCTGCTTGCTCTTTTAAACTAAATGAACGGTTATAGACAATTCCTAACCACGGTCTAATCATAACCTATTTATTTTAACAGGCCTTAATTTAGGATAAAAAAGCATTGAGGTCTGCCATATTCGGTGAAATAACTTATAGATCACCATGTTTGTTAGAGTAGTCTAATGAAGCTAAGTTTGTTCTCTATGTCGGCGTTAGGGTGAGTTGCATGAATTCTTGAGTGACACAGGTTTTCATGGAGACCTTTAACTCGAACCGTGAGTAGGGCCATCATTAAGGTAGGGTGGTTTATCAGGTAACTCAGATGTGGTACACAGGTAAGATACAGTACATAATTGCATTTTAGACCAAGATATATCTAAAATACTCAAAGATAGGTCAATCAACATATATAAACAATACAACATACATCAGAACTCATGTCTATTTGATACTCTTGCATGCTAATTACTTACGTGCTATGTGAGGATGGGATCACAACTTCATCAAAATTATTGATGAAACATTGGTTAATTGCATGAATAAATGAATGATAGGGTTAAAGGATAGTTGCTACTAAGCCGTTACCAGTTCTTTGGGATTATGATAATAATAAATTAAAATTGTAGGTACTTTCCAAATAACTAGCTACACGGTAGGTACTCTGCCTTAAGTTCTGATTAATTAAGTGACAACTATTATTGCTAAAAGTGACAATTAGTAAAACTCAGTCATTAATTATTCATAATCAACATAGGTAAATAAATTCTATCTTTTAGCCAAATTATATATAATATTTATGATATATATATATATTATATATATTCATGATATATATATATATTATTAAACAAATAATTATATATCCTAATAACCAAATTATATATAATATAAGTATTTGGAAGGAAATAAATATATGTGGCAAGTCAACAAGTCAAATCAGACACATGGCAAGTTAAATAGTGAATGTTCGAAACACTTCAAACATCGAATAAGAAATTATGTTTATACCTCGGTTAATACGAAGTGTATTTCCCTATGAATGAGAGTGAACTACATAGGGAACGAGGTATATCTCATCATTTACCTCAGTCATTATACTTGTATTGATGAGTCCCATAGCGAAGAATCTGTTGAGGAATGTTTATGCTGTAGGGAAACTGAATAACGGCAAAAAGTCTGCAATCCCTTTTTATTTGGCAAAAACTTTCATGGGGCCACTCACAATAAAGTTATTATTCACAGGACAAAGGGTATTTAATACTTCAACCAATGACAAAATTATATGTAGCATTTTCATTTCATTATTCAGATAAGTAAATCTTCTTATAAATGAGGAGCAGTACACAATTAGTAGGTAACCAAATTCTTCTCTAAAAATAGCAAACTTCTTCTCAGATCATATTCAGTACTTCATTAGAGTTGTGTTCATAAAATTTGAATATCAAACTCTGATAATATTTTACCCCAGAAGTTAGATCATAATCTTCTTCTGTTGTTTTTTTTCGTCAACTTCTGACTTTACCAACGGGGGATATCTTCTCGTTTAGGCTTGTTTGCAGGTCAAAGTTGATCAAGAGAAGGTTCAATCCAATTCAACATTCATATTACAAGTAGGGAGAAAGCCAACTACTTGTTCCACATCACAATTTTACCTTAATTTCTGGTTGATACATTTTGTGTTTTATCAATATTTAACATGAAATAACCTTAAAAGTCACACCTTTAAACCGTAAACAAAAAACTAAACATAATCTTTAAAATTTTAAAAAACTTAATCATCAATTTATTAATAAATTTCATAAAACTGCATAATTAAAGGTGCAATCTTTTATGACTTCATGATGAAAGGTAATTTATGGGTTTCAATCATTCTTCCCTATGATAAAATGATTTTCAATTTTAAAATTTTTGATGCTACATAACAATGTGCTCAATGATGGGTACTCTACCCAATTATTTGATAGATTTTAAGTGACAATCTACCATGCTTAATCAACTTAATTCAAAGAGTTAATTGATGCATCTAAAAAGTGCACATCATAGGTTTACAAACAACTATATTGCATCTTTGATAAATCTTAGATGATGGTCTAGTACCCCTTATAGGTTCATGATCTACAATTTCATTTTGCCAGCCTTCATCTCTATATTCTTCTGTATCGGAGATATAATGTTTGAACCTTAGCTCTTCCAAGGTCTGATTTCTTTTTTTTTTTTTTTGAATCATTCCAACTCCACTTTTCATCTTCTACAAAGTGCACATATTTGTTCACAAGTAGCTTCCCAGTTTAAGGCTTATAAATTTTGTAGGCTTTAGAGGAAGAACTATTGTCTATAAAGATGTCTTGTTCAACCATCTTGTTAGGTTTATCACACTTGAAGTTTGAAATGTGAGAAAAACTCAAGAAACTAAACACTCTATGAAACTTGAGTGAAGGTTTATAGTCATACAAGCCATAAATGATGTTTGATGCTTTGTTGTCTTTATGAGAAGTTTATTTTGAAGGAATACAATTGTACTTGCTGCCTCTACTTAAAATATTTATGGAAAATTTTTCTCATGTAACATACATCTTGTCATCTCCATGATGAACCTATATCTTCTCTCATTGATTCCATTTTGTTGAGAAGTGTATGGGGCTATTAGTTGATGCTCAATGTCTGCTTCTTCACAAAACATGTTAAATTTATCAGTTATATACTTTTTTCCATTGTCTGACCTTACAATATAAATTTTGTAGACACTTTCATTCTCAACTCTTGCCTAAACTTTCAAAAATTTTGAGCTACTTTTAATTTATAATTCAAGAAAAAAAATTCGAGCACATTCAGGTGAAATCATCAATAAAGGTAACCTAATAAAGACTACCTTTAAGGGAATGTGTCATTTGATAAACTAAGATATCCATGTGAATCAATAGCAGCTTACTCATTGCCTTGTTCGTCACTGGTAGTGCCCTAACCTTTTATGCCACACTTTAATAGTATTTTCTTTAATTGAAAAAGCAGCTTGCTTCTCTTGTAATGAGTTTAGAGCAAAATGATAACATTAAAATATTCATGTATTTTAGTGATATTTTATGCTTAATTCTTGATCTAATTGATGAAAAAGAATCACTTTTCGTTTAATTTTACTAATTCTTTGAATTAAGTGATTTCACGAAGTTTTCAGAGCAAAATCGTGAGATATTGCAAATTCAGGGACTCAATTGCGAAATCTGAAGATATTTTACACGTCGTGCCTTGACGCTAGTCAAGCCCTCGTTCTTGACGGCCATCAAGCGAGATTTGTTGCCAGCCGTCAAGTATTGTTCATCAAATTTTTTTTTATTTGTGAATTTCCAATTTTACCCCCACAATTTGTATTTATAAATAGTTGAATTTCACCACAAATTAAAATATAATGTGTAGAATAATTGTTGAGTGAATTGTTAGGCTATCTTTGTATTTTCATACATTTTTCTTTAATACAAGAAATAGTTCTTTTCAAAAGTTCATTTTCATTCTTCATTCTCTTTTGGTTTCTTGTTCTAAACCAAGAAGGGAATCTTGAGAGTTTTATTGTTTGAAAGTGATAATCAAGCCATTCTTGAGTGGCGTGAGTGTTTGATGTTCTAAACCAAGAAATTTAGTATTCATATTGCTTGGAGCGAGTTTGATTCTTAATATCAAACCTCCCCCAATAGACTGATAGATTGAAGGTACCCATAAGGACTTCACTCTATTGATTTCCCTTGGTGGAAGGCTTTGATGTGTTGAAGAGTTGATTTACAGACATCTACAAGTACTTGAAGACGTAAGGAGTTCCTTGCTTCAATCTCTGTACATCTTTCCTCATTTATCTTTTATATTCTTGTATGTATGATTCTAGCGTAATTCCCTCTTAGGATCTCTCACATTCGACATTTCTTTAGGATTGATTTTTGGGAATTTTATATGTCTTGTGAATAATTGTTCTGATGTTATCTATATCATTCTATCATTGGTTTTTGCATTATACTCTTAGGGGATTTCATCTTATGGATGTGAATAACTTTGATGTATGGTATAGGCTATCCATATACCTTTATGCATAGTTATATGGTAGGGCTTAAGATAGATGCTAAGAAAACAACAAGTAAAGTTGGGTGTTGATGCTTGAGTAAGCATAAGAGCTTTCAATTCATGAGAGTTTATTATGTGTAGAATCTCCCATTAATCATGCATGCATTCTTAATTTCTAATGAACCTATGTTTACTTTACATTACTTGCTCTTTAATTGCTTTCTAGATTAGAATTAATCTTCCCATACTTGAATTTGGAACCTACTACTTAACTATTTCTTATAATCAATTAAGTAAATGAATCCTAACTTCCTTGGAAAAATGATAATTACAAATTTAAAATCTCCAACGATGGGTACTTAGCCCACTCTTTCAATAAACCTAAGTGACACTCACATTTCTTAATCAATCTTAATATTACTTTGATCTAAATAATTCAAAGAGTAATGGTATAAATAATAACCATCACAAAACTTAACCTTTTCATTTTCACTTTGAATATATCCTAATTTGTTGTATCTTTAATCAAAAAATATTTGTTTTAAAAAATAACCTTCTAATTTGTTGTATCTTTAATTTAAAAATATTTGTTTTAAAAAATAACCTTAAAGCCTCTTTCAATTAGTTGACCAACATGTAACAAAATTTTCAAAATTCCAGGGACATAAAGAACATGAAAAGTTAGTTTTATACCTTAATAACTTGTTACAACAATTGTTCCTTATTAACCATTCCGAATTTTATCTAAAGTAGTATTCTAACAAACGCCAACGTACATCTCAAAATAGAAAATAAAAGTCTCGACTCTATACCTTATTACACATTAAACATCAAAATCTTCAAAAAAAAAAAAAAGGCAAAATGAAGGGAAGAAAGATTGAGAAGGTCAAAATGAAGATGTAAAAACTCCAAGTAATCTAGATTAGGGCATACTTGCAGTAAGAAACACTTCTATGGCTATGAGTAGGTTTTGACAATGTTGGACACGAACGGCTAATGTTGAGAGAAAGAGAGAAAGAGAGAAAGAGAGCCATGTTCGAGGGAAGAAAAAGGGGAAAGAAAAGAAGAAAAAAGGGATATTTTCTCAAGTTTTAATAGAACTTATTTTGTAAATGAATTATAACTATTTTAGCTTATAGTTTCAAAATTAAGAGGTTAATGTTTTTCTTTATAAAAAAATTATGGCCATTTTGGGCTAATACTCCAATTGTCGAGCTCCAACATGTAATAATTAAATTCTATATATATATATATATATATATATATATATATAATATATTTTTAAATCCAATATGTAATCATCTGAAGCCATTCCACGACAAGCCTGAGCTTGACTTTCTCAATAATCACAAGTTTCAAAGACTTTTTCTACATTGAATAATTAAAGAGTTACAATAAATGTAGAATACAGAGAATGCAAAACTAAATGGTCTTCCAATGAAGAAACAAAATGTCATATAATATTTGTTCAAATTGGCATATTTATTTCACATAAGACCTAATTTATGAAAGACTTTGCTAGAAACAATCTTAATTTATGAAAAAACTTTTATAATGTGTCTATGAACTTGAACGTGCTTTCTTCAAACCATGTTGTATTAAATTTTATTTTCTACAGTTGTCGTATTATCTTAAAATTTTTATTTATTGACATTTAATTTAGAATTAACTACCATGATTTTGAAAACGGACAGAAATTCAACCCTTATTACTTCATTGTGTACAAATAAAAAACAAATCAAAAAACTTTATTGCGTACTAAACAAACTTATTCTTTATTATTATTTTGAAATCCACATCAATTGAAACACTTGACACAAATAAATGCTTACTAATTATTTATGCGTTTCAGTGGTTGTTCTTTTTTTTTTCTCTGTTTTGAAATATCCCAATAATTTTAGATATAGGCAATTTGCTTGGCAATATCCCTGCCATTAGGCATAGGTGCAACATAGAGGATAAAACCGTCAGTTGGAAGAACACTTGCCCAGCTGATCCAAAAATCTGATCAAACAGAATCCCAGCAGCGGCTCCAATCATGGTTCAAAATCTTTGTCGAGTTGTATCCGTCTCCGTCTCGTGACCGAGATAAAGATACAAATAAAAATCGAGATAATGTCAATTCGGCCTGAACTCGCCTGTAACTTGGTATGATTGGATCCTAATTCAAGTAACCATGGAAGAAGAAGAAGGAAGGAGAAGAGGGAAGAAGGAAAAAGGAAGAAAAAGAAGGAAGAGAAAAAGAAATGGCACGCATATAAATAAAAAATAATTAATATTATACATAAAATTTAATATTGTAATATATATTAATATTATACATAATTTTCAAAGAAATAATATATATTATGTTATATATTTTTTAATTAGACATTATATATTTTTATTAAATATATTATTTTATAATTATTTTATTAAAATTTGGATTAATTATAATTTTTTAAAAATTTTATTAATTGTTTGAATTATATATATATATATATAATATTTAAATAATTTATTTTCAAAAAAATATATAAATAATTTTTTAAATTAAATATATAGAATTTTATATTAGCGGATGGAATGATGGAGTCACCTATACTGATATGGACTATTGATCATAAAGACGATGATCGATACCAATACTTTTAACTATGAATCTAATAAGCTCCCACAACTCCTCCAAGAATTGCAGCGGCAGTGACAAACAAAGTAGCTCCCACAATATTTGGCAGGGCATATCCTTCTTTTTTGCCGCTTGCACTAATGCGTCCTCGGTGGTGGCTGGTCTGATTGGTTGATCACTCAAATATATTGTACTATGATATTGATAATACTAAAAAATTCTGATATTTTAGTGAGTAATTTTACCTACTTGAATACTAATTTGATGTTAGTTAATCACTTTTAGCTTGATTTGACAAATTTTTTTATTAAAGTGATATCAGAAAGTTTTTGGAATAAATTCGTGAGAAATTACTAATTCAGGGACTCAATTGTAAAATTTGAAGATATTTTACACGTTGCGCCTTGAAGCCTGTCAAGATCTTGTTCTTGACTGCCGTCAAGCGAGATCTATTAACGGCCGTCAAGCACTATTCATCATATTTTTTATTTGTTTATTTGTGAAATTTCTATTTTGCCCTCATGTAATTCACTTATAAATAGGTGGAATTCCCTACAAATAAAGGAGGAATTGTTAAGGCTAGTAAAATTCTATCATTTTTGTTATTCAACATTGTTTTGTGCTTTCTATTACTCTCATATTCTCTCATTTTCTTTTGGAGTCTTGTCTAAACCAAGGATTCATTGAGGATTTGTTGTTGTTGTGTGTGAGTGATTATCATTTTCTATTTGAGTGTTGTGAGTGTAAGAGTTGTCTAAACCAAAAAACTCTTGGATTCATATACTTGGAGTGATTTTAATCATTAATATCACTAATCCTCCAAGGATATGATATAGGATGTTGCCTCAATCACAAGAAATTTTTCTACACAATGGGAGAAGTTAGTGATTGTTGAAGGTTTTTTATTATATCTACAAAGTTCTTGGAGTTGCAAGAGATTGTTGCTTCAATTGTACATCTTCTACCTCTTTTATTTTAATTAATTTTTGTATTGTATTGATGTTTTAGAGCACAATTCCCATTTTAGGATCTCTATCTTCTACCTTTCTTATAGGATTGAATATGAGAATAATAATATGATTCATCTATTTGATTATTCATGTGTGATCTATGCTTATGTTTCTTAGTTACTTGCATCATATCTTATGAGATAGCATCTTATGTATGTGAGTTTCATGGAGATATAGTATGGGCTACTGTCACGAAGTGCCTCTTCCTGGTACGACCACCAGTTCACGGCACTCAAAACCAACCTTGCACAAGCACGTGCGCAAGTGCAAGTACACAAACAGCGGATAAAATCACAAGTATAGAGATAGACACGATAATTACGGGCAACTCACCCAACCTTTCTATATTAATAAAATAGTAAGGAATTACAATGTATTTGCAACCATGCACAAGGCTGCTCGGCCACACAGGCCTACAAGATAGAACAACCCTATTCTATCCTTAATCACTCTATCTCTCTGTTCTAGCGCGCTCTCGCTCGCTGCTTTCTCCCTTACCCATCTGCCCCTATTTATAGCCACTAGGGATGGGTAGGGTTTGAGTCAACCCATGGGCCACGGCCCATGCCACTATGGCAACATTCCTGGTCTAACTCATGCCACTTAGGGCACCGTTAGGGTTCCAGCTATCTCGGTCTAGGGCTTCGGCCCATGCTACAACTCCGCAGCCCACGCCTTCCTTTCTTCTATAAAAGGGGCACATAGCCAACCCCGAAACCATTCGCTGCTCCCACACTTGCTCGGCCGCTGCCAGAGTTGCCCCGCACCCTCGGGACAAAGGGGCTCACAAACCTCCCCCACTTAAGCTGTCGACGTCCTCGTCGACCTCTGTTGCTTCCAATAGTCAGCAATGTGATCCTCAAATTGCCAAAGGGTCACATCTCTTTCCCACGTGGCATCAATCTCGGCCTCCCCTTTCCAATGCACAAGGAAGTCAGTCCTACGATTCTTCTTACTTTGGCCCATAGTCCGATGGTCTAAAATCTTTTCAACCAGCTTGTCAAACTGTTTTCGAATCACATGTGGAGCCCTCCTAGACTTCTGCCTTTCTCTCTCGAATTCATCCTTGTTGTACTTCTTCAAGTAACTCACATGGAAAGTAGGATGAATCTTAAACCTGTCAGGTAGTTTAAGTCGATATGCAACATTTCCTACCCTTTTGATTACCTCGAATGGTCCGTCATACTGAGGTATCAATCCACGATGAACAGCTTTCCGACTTATCTTCTTCCAAATTTGAGGAGTCAATTTCAGCAACACCAAGTCACCTACCTCAAATTGCACATCACGTCGATGCTTATCAACATACTTCTTCATCCTTCTTTGAGCCATCTCCAAACTGTCTCTTGCTTCGGCAATCATCTCCTGCTTTGCCTTGGCAAATCTCTGAGCTGCTGGACACGTTCCAACACTTGGCACCACCATCGCCAAATCCTGAGGAGTCGTTGGTTGCTGTCCATTCACTAACTCAAATGGACTCATCTTCGTTGCAGAAGATCGATGAAGATTGTAACAGAACTGAGCTGAGTCAAGAAGATTCACCCAATTATTCTGACTTGCTGTCACATAATGCCTCAAGTACTCCTCCAACAAGGCATTGATCCTCTCTGTCAGACCATCGGTCTGAGGATGATTGGCAGTCGAAAACTTCAATTCGGATCCCAATAACCCGAACAACGCCACCCAAAATCTACCAGTAAATCTGGCATCCCTGTCACTAACTATGTCCTTTGGAATCCCAAAATACTTTACAACATGTTTGAAAAACAATTCAACTGCCACATCAGCTGGACAAGATGATGGAGAAGGGACAAATACAGCGTATTTCGAAAACCTATCTACTATTACAAAAATAGAACTCAAGTCGTTCACCTTGGGTAATCCAGAGATGAAATCCATTGAAATACTCTGCCATGGTCCCTCAGGAATGGGAAGAGGTTGTAGCAAACCAGGTTCCCTTTACCTTTCCACCTTGTCTTGTTGACACACCAAACACGTTCGGACGTATGCTTCGATGTCATCCTCCATCTTTGGCCAAAAGAATCTTCTTGCTAGCAAAGAACGAGTTCTTTCAATGCTGGGATGACCAGCCCACAACGAATCATGTGCTTCCTTAAGCAACATCCTTCTTAACTCTCCGCTAGGGACATAGGCTCGTCTCCTTAGGGACATAGATACAACATGCCATCATCGAGCCAATATCTTCTCACAGTGCCATCCTGCACTAAAGATATCAATTTTTGATAGACAGGGTCTTTAGGTGCGTACTCACGTATTTTCGCCACAAAGTTCGATTCCACAATCGAAACTGCTGATAGTGTCATGCACTCAGTACGCCTACTCAATGCATCTGCCACCACGTTTGCCTTGCCCACTCTATGCACCCACTCGAAATCAAATTCTGCCAAGAACTCTTGCCATCGAGCTTGCTTTGCAGACAGCTTCTTTTGCGTTTTAAAATACGTGTGAAAGCCGATCCCAACAAGTAGTGCCTCCAAATCGTAAGGCAATGGATCACAGCCGTCATCTCCTTCTCATGGGCAGAATAACGCTGCTCACAATCCTTCATCTTGCGGCTCTCGAATGCTACAGGGTGTTGTCCTTGCATCAACACTCCTCCGATCCCACGATCAGATGCATCCGTGTGCACCTCGAAGGGCACATCAAAATTAGGCAACTGTAGCACAGGGGCCGTCACGATTGCCTTCTTGAGCCTCTGGAATGCCTCCACACACTCCTTACTCCACTTCCAGTCTACACCCTTTTTCAAGAGGTCAGTCAAAGGGCTTGCCACACTTGCATACCCACCGATGAATCTTCGATAATAATTGGCCAATCCTAAGAAAGATCTCAATTCTGCCACTGACATCGGGGCAGACCAACTTTCAATAGCCTCCACCTTTCGAGGATCCATTCTCACTGACCCATGGCTAATTATGTGCCCAAGGAACTTAATTTCCTCCTTACAAAATTCGTACTTCTCCCTCTTGACATAGAGTACATACTCCCTCAATTTTGCAAACACAAGTCTTAGATGTCTAACATGCTCCTCTAAGCACCCACTATAGATAACAATATCATCCAAATAGACAACTACGAATTTATCCAAAAATTCATACAAAACATCGTTCATCAATTTGCAAAATGTCGCAGGGGCATTAGTTAAGCCAAACGACATCACTAAAAATTCAAATGAGCCATAACTTATCACTACCGTGGTTTTGGCTTCATCACCATTAGCAATCCGTACTTGCCAATATCCTGACCGCAAATCAATCTTAGTGAAGTGCCTCCCTTTTGCTAGCCTATCGAACAAATCCAATTGATTTGGGATAGGGTACTTGTTCTTCACTATCAACTTGTTCAAGGCTCGGTAATCTACACAGAATCGCATCGAGCCATCTGCCTTCTTCTGGAACAAGGCAGGGGCACCATAAGAGGCCTTTGAGGGTCTGATAAACTGCGCCTCAAGCAATTCACCCAACTGCTTCCTCAATTCCAATAACTCCGCTGGTCCCATCCGATATGGTGCTTGCGCGGGTGGTACTGCTCCAGGTACCAACTCAATCTGGTGATCAATGGCACGCCTTGGGGGTAGCATCTTGGGCAACTCGTCGGGCATCAAATCAGCAAACTCGTCCAACACATCGGACATGGATTCAGGCAACTCTGAGTGATCCCCAGCTGTCTCTTCCAATAAAACAGCAACAAATGTTGGTTCACCCCGTCTTAACCCATCCTTCAACTGCATCGCCGACAACATCCCCTTTGCATCCTTTTGATCCAAGTCTTTGTACGTGCATTGTACAAAGTTTGGTGTCCCCTCGTCCATAATCATCAATCCACGCAAATGTGGCATCACCGCCACCTTGGCCATAGACAAGAATTCAATCCCTAGGATGAGATCAAAGTCATCCAATGGAATGGCCGTCACCTTGCACTGGCCTTCCCAAGCTCCCACCTTCAATGACACCATGGCACTGCCTCTCACCCATTGTTGCGCAACATTGACAGTTTTAATGCTATGGGAACTCTCTTGTAGTGCCAACTACAAGCGCGTGGCTTCTCGATCAGCCACAAAGTTGTTTGTTGCGCCAGAGTCTATCATTGCCCACAGCTTCACACCATTCACAACCTAATGCACGTACATCAACCCACGTACTGGTTGTGGTCGCTCAGACACTTGAATGGCATTGCACAACTGAATAGGATTCACACGAGCAGGTGGATCCTTTTCGGTCTCATCTTCAATTTGAACAACAGCCAAATTTTGATTCCTCCTCGGCTTAGGACATTGATATGACATGTGCCCAGTCTCCCTACAATTGAAGCACTTAACACGGAAATCCTTAGTTTTCCCAACAACAACATCTCTCTTCTTGGGTTTGTCATTCCAAGACTTACCCTTGTTTTTCGATGGAACACTTTTTCTCTCGGGGGTAGGAGGAGCTGAAGATTGTAAGTCTGTCAATCTTTCTGCCATTGAATAGGCCTCCCTCACATCCTTAGGGTTCTGCCTCATTAGCTCGATCCTAGCCCACTTCTTCAACCCTGACAAAAAGTTGAACAACTTATCCTCCTCGGACATGTTAGGTATATTCAGAAGGATTGCAGAGAATTGATTCACGTACTCTCGAACAGTTCCCATATGTTCTAGTCTCTTCAAGCTCTCACGAGCCATACACGCGGAATTCTTTGGCAAGAATTGCTCCATCAATTCCTCCTTCATGTGTCTGAAAGATCGGACTACTTCTTTCGTAGGGCCCGCTTCCCTTGTCTGCCACCATAACTTGGCAGTGTCTACGAGGAACAATGATGTAATCACCACTTGTTCACTCTTCGGGACTCTAGCCATCGCAAAGTACTTCTCCAAATCCCACAAGAAACTCCTGATCACCGTCGCATCCCGAACACCCGAATATGTTCTAGGCTCAGGAACCCTGAACAATGGTTGTCTAACACTGGTTTCAGTAGTATTAGATTGCAGTGCCACAACACTAGCTTGCAGTGCGTCGATGCTTGCCTTCATATTATCCACAATCTCTTGGAGTTGGTGCAAATCTGCCACCACGTCTGGTGGCCCCTGGATCTGGTCTGTCAAGGGACGAGCATTCTGAACATACTCTAACACACCAATCGCCTGCACATGATGCGAGAACAAGGTCTCCAACCTTGTCAACAGCTCCGTAGTAGCGTCATGAGGATTCGGCGTACTGTCAAGGCGTATCGGTATTGCCCTACGTGAATCTTCGGACGAACTAGACATTTCCGCAAGGGTCGGACTGCGCTCTGGCACAAATTTGTCACGAAGTGCCTCTTCCTGGTACGACCACCAGTTCACGACACTCAAAACCAACCTTGCCCAAGCACGTGTGCAAGTGCAAGTACACACACAGCGGATAAAATCACAAGTATAGAGATAGACACGATAATTACGGGCAACTCACCCAACCTTTCTATATTAATCAAATAGTAAGGAATTACAATGTATTTGCAACCATGCACAAGGCTGCGCGGCCACACAGGCCTACAAGATAGAACAACCCTATTCTATCCTTAATCATTCTATCTCTCTGTTCTAGATGCGCTCTCGCTCGCTGCTTTCTCCCTTGCCCATCTGCCCCTATTTATAGCCACTAGGGATGGGTAGGGTTTGAGTCAACCCATGGGCCACGGCCCATGCCACTAGGGTAACATTCCTGGTCTGACTCATGCCACTTAGGGCACCATTAGGGTTCCATCTATCTCGGTCTAGGGCTTCGGCCCATGCTACAACTCCGCAGCTCACGCCTTCCTTTCTTCTATAAAAGGGGCACATAGCCAACCCCAAAACCATTCGCTGCTCCCACACTTGCTCGGCCGCTGCACACTTGCTCGACTGCTGCACACTTGCTCGACCGCTGCTAGAGCTGCCCTGCACCCTCGGGACAAAGGGGCTCACAGCTACCATATACCTTTGTGCATAGCTATATAGTAGGGTCTGAGTTCTTAAGTGATGAGAATCCATTGTTTAGAACCTCTCATGTTCATGAGTGCTTCTTGAAGATCCTATTCATCTACTAATTGCTCTTATTGCTTTCTTAGATTAGAATTAGTTAATTTTCAACCTCTTAAATCAATTGCTTGAAGCTTATATCTTTAATTTTATAGTTTATCAATTATTGAATTCAACCATATTTTTTTTAGAAATAATGATAATAAATATAAAATCTAAACTCACTCAAGGATGGGTACATTGTCTGACTCTTTGATCTTAATAAGTGACCTTAATTTCCTTAATCCATTTAATCATAAAACAATATCTTAATCGAAAAATAGTGAAAATTATATAAGTACGTATAGCTCTTGTCAACTATCCATCCTACAGTATACATGAACATTATTTTTTAACTTTATTTTAACATATCTTTTAAACTTTTTTTCTACTGTCATCATCATCATCATCTCTACCCTAGGAATTGTATCAGGGAGAAGCTGGCATTGTAGTGTGACGGTGATGCCTTTTGTCTCCTGAGTATCTTGACATAATTAGCGAGGACTTATATAAAACATTCCTAATAACATAACCAAATTGAAATGACTAATTTGTTGTACGCCATATGTCAACTGTTGATAAGTCGATTGAGACTGAGCGAAAGTGGATTGAATGCAATGTGATGAGATTTTGATTCTCTATTCTCCCTGCAAAATCTAAGTTCAGTAGAATGGTAAATATTTGTTATAGAGAAGAAGAGTTAGATCAAAAAATACCCCTCCTTTTGGATGTTCTTTGTCCTCTATATATAGGTGGTGATTTCCCTTTCTCTTAACTTCCATGTTCATGGAAGTCATTCATTCGTGTTCACTTAATTTTCGTTGACTTGAACGAGCTATTTTAAAATTTATAATTGAAAATTGAATTATGTTATTACTTATATATATATATATATATATATATATTTATAAATTTACAAATTTCTAGTAAAGTAATTTTTGGATAATTTTATTTTAAATTAAGGTTTATTTCGAATATATTTTTGAAATTGGTATCAAATAGATATTCTGTTTGTATATTAATTTTAAAAACAAAACTTATAGCTTGCTTTTTAATATTTAGATACTTTATGAGACGATTTATTAATATTTAGAAAATAAATATTTTGATAGAATGAAATATCTTGGATTTTCTTTAGTTTTTGAAAACAAGTAATGAAATGATTGAGCATGTATAATGATTACTGTTAAAATTATTTAATGTATAAGAATCTATTTCAATGAAATGAATTATTGACATATACAAAACACCACTTAAATATAAATGTAATGGTCATTTCTTATTATAAAATTAGAAATTAAATTCAATAAATAACTCTTTAGCTATACATTTATTTATGTCGAATTAAATGACATCATTGGTTTGATTGATTCCTACAGTCTTTTGAAATTGAAAGAAATGAAATGATTTTGAAAATGTTATTAAATGTTTTACCCAAGTACAAGTTTCCATTTTGTTTAACCACATCATGTTTTACTAAATTTTTAAAAGTTAATTATTTATTTTAATTATATTTAAATAGTTAAAAGGGAAAGTTTTTATTTATTAAGTTGTGTACTCTCTCCTCTTTCATTTCCCATCCTTTTACAAATGAGCAATTGTGGAATATGAATATGAGTTTTAAAATAATAATTTATGATTTATGCAAAAAATTAGTAAAATAATATTAAATTTAAATTATTATATTCATGTATTAGAATATTTTTGTTATCAATCCCGAAGATTCATTAAATTAGTTAATATTTATCGTATAATCGTTATTATCCTTTAATCTCAGTACTTAATAAAAGGTAATAAGTATGACCTGATGTCAATCTCTAAGGTGACACATATTACCTAGAACTTATGACTTTGGTGACAAGTGTCACCTAGTACTTAATATCGGGTGACAAATGTCACCTTTAGTGCTTATCCTTATTCCTATTCACCTCTATAAATAGAGGGTCTTATGCCCTTTTGTAGTTACAATCGACAACTAACAACCAACAAGAAATCACATGATAATATTCTCTTTATTTTCTACGTCTCTCGTTTACTTTTCATCTTGTTTATTTTATTGTTTTTATAATTTCACAATACGTTATCAACACGAGTCTCTACCACATGGTAAAGTATTTTTGAGGTTTATTTGAAGATCAAATAGGTACGTTTTCTACAGGTACGTTTTCTATTATTATAGCAAATCTTACTAAACTAGAATTTATGGCTCTTGATGTCACTGAAAAGAACTATTTATCATGGACACTAGATGCCGAAATGCATCTTGCTGCAATGGGTCTGGCAGACACCGTTGTGCAAAATAATGTGTCATCAACACAAAATCTTGTCAAAGCTATAATATTTCTCCATCATCATCTTCATGAGGATTTGAAAAATGAATATTCTACTGTGAAAGATTCGACCACCAAAAGATGGTCGTTCTCCCAAAAGCAAGGTATAACTGGTTGCACCTGAGGTTGCAAGATTTCAAATCTGTGACTGAGTATAATTCCGTAATGTTTAAAATAGTTTCGCAGTTAAAACTATGTGGAGTTTATATAACGGATGATGATATATTGGAGAAAACATACTCTACTTTTCATGCCACGAATATTGTCTTGCGGCAATAATATCGTGAGAAAGGTTTTAAGAAATACTCTGAATTGATTTCTTGTCTTCTTGTTGCGGAACAAAATAATGAATTACTAATGAAAAATCACTAGACTCGACCTACTGGCTCTACTCCATTCCCTGAAGTGAATGCTATTAGAAATCATGATCCCAGAAGAGATTGTGGTCGTGGTCGTGGTCGTTACCGTGGTCATGATCGAAAATATAATCATGGACGTCGTGATAAATTTGACCCTTATAATCGTAATAATAATTTAGGTGCTAAAAATGTTTATGACCACCTGAAGTGGACAAAACATAATGAGAAAGGAAATATTATTCCGAAAAATTATGAAGACAAATGTTATCGTTGTGGCATGAAAGGTCATTAGTCTCGTGCATGTCGCACAATAAAACATCTTTTTGACTTATCTCAAGCATTTATTGAAAAGAAAGGCAAAGATGCTGAGGCAAATTTTACTTCTCAAAATTTGTCTCATGAAAGAAATGATGTTGACAACGATCTTGAAAATGTTGATGTTGATGTTGCTCACCTGGATGTTGCTGATTTGTTCGAACATCCAGAAGGAAGAATTGACCACTTGATTGGAAATGAAAGTGTCCAAAATAATTAAAATAATAATATTATGTGTTTTATGTTTATATTACTTTTTGTTGTGATATAATATGTTTAATTTTTATGTCTGTAAATATTTTGTTAATTTTTTTGTTTGAATAACGATATCAAAAGTGTCTGTCTTAATGAAAGTGGAACTACACACACCATACTAAAATATGAGAAATATTTTTCTCATTTGAATGTGGGAGAAACAAGTGTTACCAGAATAAATTGTAGTACAAAACTTATTGAAGGCTCTGAAAGATCTAATATAATATTACCGGGAGGAACTGTGATTGCTATTGATAAAGTATTATATTCCTCAAAGTCTCAAAGAAATTTATTGAGTTTTAAAGATATCTGACGTAATGGATATTATGTTCAGACTGTGGAGGATAATGGTCTTATTAAGGGTATCACAAAAGTGACCTCCGGTAATAAATTTTTGTTGGAAAAACTATCATCTCTATCCTCTAGCCTATATTATGCGAAAATAAATGCTATTGAGGTGCATCATTTAGTAAACAAGAAGTTTACTAATCTAGTTATTTTTAAAGTTTGACATGACCATTTGGGTCATCTGGGATAAATTATGATGCAAAAAATTATCGAGACAACGGAAAAGATTTTGACTTCCGATAAACTTTCATGTGCTGCATATTCCAAAGGGAAATTGATTATAAGACCATCACCATTGAAAGTAGGAGCTAAAATTCCTACATTTCTAGAATGGATTCATGGAGATTTATGTGGAGCGATTAGTCCACCATGTTGGTAATTTCGATTTTTCATGGTCTTTATTGATGCATCGACCCTATGGTCAAATGTTTGTTTATTATCAACTCGCAACCTGGCGTTTGCAAAATTACTTACCCGGATAATTCGCTTTAGAGCGCAGTTTCCTGATTATCCTATTAAGCGAATCCGTCTAGACAATGTTGGTGAATTTTCTTTGCATGTATTTGATTCTTATTGCATGTCGATTGGAATAATTGTTCAACATCCTGTAGCTCATGTTCACACACAGAATGGTCTAGCTGAATCATTTATTAAAAGGCTGCAATTAATTGCTAGACCATTATTGATGAAAACAAATCTCCCTACAGCATTTTGGGGACATGCAATTTTGCATGCTGCAACACTTGTGCTTTTAAGGCCATCGAGTTACCATAAGTTTTTTCCCATATAGTTGGCTTTTAGTTTAGAGCCAAATATTTCTTATTTCAAAATTTTCAGGTGTGCTGTATATGTACCAATTGAACCACCCCAACGAATAAAAATGGGTCTGCAAAGAAAATTGGAGATATATGTTGGGTATGACTCCCCGTCCATTATAAGGTATCTTGAACCTTTAACAGGGAACGTGTTTACAGCAAGATTTACTGATTGTTATTTTGATGAAAATTTGTTTCCCAAATTAGGGGGAGAGAATAAATGACATAAGATTGAACTTGCGTGGAAAACATCTTTGAATCATTTAGATTCAAACACAAATATGAGTGAACCTGAAGTTCAAAGATTATACATTTGCAACAAATTGCAAATCAACTGCTACATTCTTTTGCTGACTCCAGCAGAGTCACTAAATCGCATATTCCGGCTATAGATGCTCCTATACGAATAGAAGTCCTTGAATGACAAAAAGTAAATCCTATAGCTGTTGAATAAAAAACAAGCCAAAAACATGGCCAACCCCTTGGTTCTAGAAATAAAAATCCTCGAAAGAAAAGAGGATTAAATGATCCAGACGATCATATTGATGAAATAGAAAAATAAAACCAAGGGACAACTGATGAAAAGATTTCAACTATAAATGATGAAGAACTACTTGGTTCTAAAGTACCATATTTGAGTCCTATTGGTACATTAATGTATCTTGTAGATATATTCACTAAAGCCCGTCTGACTGCAACCTTTGAGAAATTGAGATATAAAATTATTTTGTATCAGTTTAATGATCTCGAGAACTCATCCTATCATGAGGAGAAATTTACACATAATGAATAGTGTACTCTTTTTCCTTCACTAGAGTGTTTTCCCACTGAGTTTTAATCTAGTAAAGTTTTAACGAGGCATATTCTTTATGTAATGGACATCCAAGGGGGAGTGTTATGAATCCCGAAGATTCATTAAATTAGTGAATATTTATCGTATAATCGTTATTATCCTTTAATCTCGGTATAATTACGTACTTAATGAAAGGTGATAAGTATCGCCTGATGTCTATCTCTAAGGTGACACATATCACCTAATACTTATGACTTCGGTGACGAGTGTCGTCTGGCACTTAATGATGTCTATTTCTAAAGTAACACATATCACCTAATACTTATGACTTCAATGACAAGTGTCACCTAACACTTAATACCGGGTGACAAGTGTCATCCTTAGTGCTTATCCTTATCCCCTATTCATCTCTATAAATAGAGGGTGCTATGCCCTTTTGTAATTATAATTGACAACTAACAACCAGCAAAAAAATCACATAATATTATTATTTCTATTTTCTACGTCTCTCATTTACTTTTTCATCTTATTTATTTTATTTTTTTATAATTTCACAATAATTAAAATTTTTTTTTTGATTGATTGTTAATATATTTAGATGATTTTATTTTAATTGAATATTAAATTATTTTAATATTTTTAAGAAATAAGAAATGTTTATAAGTTTTGTTTTTAAAAAAATTAGGATGTTGTTATGATTGAATTTTTGAATTTTGAGTGTTACTCCGTGAACTAAACCGAATTTACTAGATTTGATGTGTGACACAATATATCACAAAAGATTTAAATAAGAAATATATGTGAATCAAACAAATTTATATTTAAGTAAATTATGTCTTAAATTTTTGTTTATTAAAATCCCAAACTTTTTGTTCTTTATGAATTTTGTCAATTTTGTTTTAAATATAAAAAAATATAAATGTAAAAGAACTTATATTATTCGTTCTATTTATTTAATAAACTAGGTAAACTATTAAGTTTTTAAAATTTTGATCAAATTTGTGAAATTTTTTTAGGTAAAAAAATTTGAAATTTTAAAAACAAATTTATTATGACTAAATATGTCAAATACAAATTTTTTTTAGTCATGTCAAATATAAATTTATTTGTACAAAATTCATCTATTATTAATTTTTTTTTAAAATATATATATATATATATATATATATATTATTTATTTATTTATTTACTTATTTAAGGGCGTCAGTTATAAGGTTTGGTGAATTTAATAATGGAATTATGTCTTTTAGTTGAAACCATGAAAAGTGTTGTCATGATTTCAATCAAAATATATTGAATAAATAATATATTTATTATTATAAATTTATTTATTATATGAATATTTATTGATTTATTCAATACTTTCTATAGTTTTTTTAAATTTAAATAAATTAAAATTTTATATTTTTATTTTTTTAGGATTGTATTCTATTTTATTTAAGATTTTATTTTATAAATAAATAATTTTATAAAAGGATTATAAATAAGTATTGTAAGAGACATACATCAATAAAATTATTCTCTATTTTTTCTTTTTATAGTAATTTTATAACACGTTATCAACCCGAGTCTCTATTACTCTCACGAGTCTCTGTGTCACAGAGTAAAGTTTAAGTAAACCTTTTAGGGTTTAAGAATATCATAAAAAAATTCGAGATCGGTAATAAGTTAAGACTCAAAGATTAATTCAAGTATGCTTTTATAAATTAATTTTTAAATTAAGAAATTCATGATCGTTATTTAATATTTTGATAATATGATATAATATGTTTTAGATTTTTAAAAAAATTAAAGAATATAATATAATATATATATTATATAAAAGTTTTATTTTAACTTAAAAGAAATTGTAAAAATTTTCCAAAAAGAGAGAGAAGAGGAGAGATGGGGAAAGGAAGCATAGGGAGGACGAGGAAAACAAACAAGAAAAAGAGGTGAAAAAGAAAACAACAAGAAAAGGTATTATCTTTGTATATATATAATCACATATTATCTATATTATTATTTTTATAAAAAAATAAAATTTATTTAATTAGAATAAAAATATAATTAATTATTTAAATTTTAAATCAAAATTAATATATAATATCTATATATATTAATTAATTATTTTCTACTTCAAATTTACAATTATATTAATTTTTATATCTATCATATAATATATAAATATACTATATAATAATATTATAATATATATTATATATAATTAATTATTTACAACAAATTTATAATTCCGATAGGTTTTAGATTATATATTAGGATAAACTATCCCAGATGCACCTCTTAAATGTCAAAATCCAGCTTTTGCACCTCAAAGATTTTTTGTACATAAAGTGTCATTAACGTTTCAAAACGTCCCACTACATGCACCTCTGTTAAGTCAAACTGTTAAGTCTTTAAATTTGCCGTTAGTCAACCTTTTTTCACTGTTTCACACTGTTCTAGTCAGGGGCATTTTTATCCAATTTTTCTTAATTTAAAAAAAACAAAATTTCTCTTTCTTCTTCCTCATTTCTCTCTCTTCCTTTTTTCTCTCTCCATTAATTTAATTTTTTTTTTCTCTCTTCCTCTTTTCTCTCTCTCTTTTTCTTTTTCATTCATCTCTCTTCCTTCTTTCTCTCTCCTTTTAATTTTAACCCCCGAAGCGACTAAATCATATGTGCACAGAACTGTAGTGTACACATTTGTATTCTGACACGGGTCGATGGAGCTCCAAAACTAACCCTAGTCTTTGCAGGTAAAATAAAGCAGGTTTGAGTTGATCCCTTACGCTGGAAATTAGCAATCTAGGGCATTTGTTGATGACCTTTCTGAAATTTTCTTTGGGAACTCTTAGGTCATAAGTAAGGAAATTGAAAACAGTGATATCTGATGTCAAAACTTTAGGGCACACACCGAAAATCCTTCCCATGTCCTTTTGGTGTATGCCTTTTGATTCTAAAAATGTGACAATTTCTTGAATTGAATTCAGAGAAGCTGAACGGAGATCTGGATTTAGGGATAATGCTTTACCTGAATCAACACCCAAGATCTCCAAACAGAGGATTATTTCCTTGAATTGTAAAGAAATGTTGGCATGAGTTGGTTGCCAAAGTGGGTCTTTATCTGTAAAGACTCTTTTTCTTGGGTTTTAATGCTTAAGAAATATTCTGATTTTCTGGGCTTGAAGGTAAAGAAGAAGAAGAACAACAACAACAACAAGCAGAAGGTCTCTGAACATAGAAACATAGTGAAGAATGGAATATTGTTGTTGCTCGCATTGCAAAAAAAACTGCTAAATTTTTTCAAATTTTTGTTTTGGTCATTTGTTTCTTTCTTTCCTTTCTTATTTGTTTCTTGGTCATTTGGAGAGAGAAAGAAGGAAGAGAGAGAAAGGAAGAAGAAAAAGAGAGAGAAAAGGGGAAGAGAGAGAAAAAAAATTAAATTAATGGAGAGAGAAAGAAGGAAGAGAGAGAGAAGAGGAAGAAGAAGGAGGGAGAAAAGAATTTTAAAAAATGAAAAAAAAATTAAGAAAAATTGGACAAAAATGTCCCTCAGTGGAACAGTGCCAAATAGTAAAAAGAGGTTGACTAACAGCGTTGAAGAAGCATCAACATTCTTCTCTTATTATTTTCAACCGCATGTTCAAACAAGACACTCTTCTACTGCTCAAAATGAAGAAAGTGTAGGATTATCAATATGTAATATACCTAGTAGGAAAGTTGGCAAGATTCAATCAAGGTTCCTAACATATGAGGAATATAAAGCAGCCAATAATTACATTCTACTAAATTGCAAAGAGGTGCAACGCATCTGTTGCGTTGTGTGCGTGTGTCACAAATTGAGAAGATAATAAAATAGAATAAATCAACGCAATCTTAACAAGTGCAAGTATACACCGGTCAACAAGTAATATATGTACCTAAGTACAAGATTATCGATCCCACAGAGATTTAGTATGTCAATTATACCTGCAAACATGATTTACATTTGGTTAAAAGAATAAAGAATGATGAATAATGACAGGATAATTGGAGATTAAGCTACTGCTAAGATATTGCTGCAGCATTTCCATCACCAATGCCGCAACAATACTAACTAACTACTACTACAGGACAGCCTACTAGAAAATCACCATGAGAATACAACAGGTAATACAATGCTGTAAACATCAAGCCAAAAATGCAAATACAAACCAATAGTGAATCCAAGAATGCTAAGTATGCTTTTCGGTTTCCAAATGAACACTACACCGGTTTGGTTCTACCCAGACTACTTAGCCTACTAGTCTAAACCCTCGATAACATCGTCTCATGGAGTACGAAGTACCGTGAACCTAGAATAACACAATGCAGTGAAATTGGTCTTGTCCCCTGCAATATTGACCGCACGGTCATGCGCCTCAAGCAAGTGTCATGCAATTAACGTGTCAACTAGACCCCTTCCGGTTAGAAAGCCAGATACTAGTTCGATACATAACTTGGATAGTTGTAACCGCAAGTTATTCCTACTCCGTTTATGTATATATATATATAACAAACTGCTGCTGCTACTTCTTTTCCTCCTGAAAACCCGCAAGAAATAAGCATCTGTCGTCTGGAAATCTCAGTAGGAAATATGTGTTTCTTTGTTTTATCTCCAGCTGGAATTAATTTGGACTTTTAGAGTACATATATATATATATATAGTTGGAAAGGACAAATTAATTCTGCCCACTTTCTTCTGTCTTCTTGTTCACCTTGCCACCATGCACTCTTACAAACATATATATATATATATATAGTACCCGAAGTGTCCAGCTGGATTTTAAATTTCAAATGGTGTGTGTGTGCACATTATATATATATACACACGTATAGATGCCTTCTGAAATTTAATTTCCCATTTTCCCTCTTGATGAATCATCCACTAATTTCCAATTTCTTCAAATCGGTCAACTTTTATCCCAATTCCTTTTACCAATTTCAACCATTAAAATTCCCTTTTTACCCTTGGCAATTGAATCCAAAAAATTCCATCATCTTTTATGTGAAATCCTGCACAAATTTAAATGTTAACAATGAAATAATAAAATTTATGAATTTCTTCAATTAAAATGGCCCTTTTTAACAATTAATCCACAAAATTAAAATTGGGAAAAGAATTATGCAATTTAACAAAATCTAACTCAAAATCATAGACAAGTCAAGCAAATGGAGTTAGAAAATAGGCAAAGCAAGTGCAAATAACTCTACTATCGTAGAGTTATCACACCCCCAAACTTAAATCATTGCTCGTCCCGAGCAATGCTGCAGTAGATAAGATAGATCAATAAAACTCAATCAAACAGTACAACAATTCATGTCCAGAATCATCCAGCAATCATAGGCAATTTGGGTTCATATTTTCAGATCAAAGATGTGAAACAAAACTCTAATATGTTCATGACCCAAGTTCCTCAAATATCAGAACATTAACTAAATCAAGCTCAAAGCTTTGCTCCCCATGTGTGTGTGAATGGTCTTTCCTTTTCAATCTCTCATTCATAAGTCAACGTATTCAATTTTATTGGTGTATCTTTGTTATAATACTTATCTATAATTCTTCTTTGAAGCTAGAGATAAAATACTAGATAAAGTAAGAATACAACTTTAGAAAAATTATGAATATAAAGTCCTAGTTTATCTAAACTAGGAAATAAGAATTATAGAAGGTATACCATACATTAATGGATATTCACATAATAAATATAAATATATTTATAACACTCCCCTCCAATATTCATTGTACAATAATATTGTATTAATAGCATTATTGATTTTTACATTAAAAGATAATAATGATCATTCGATCGACATCCCACTAAATTTAATGTATCTTCAAACTCAATGAATCTTGAGGATTCATGATACTCCCCTTGGATGTCCATTTCATAAAGAATATGTTTTGTTAAAACCTTACAAAATAAAAATTCGGTGGAACAAAAATTTTAGTCAAGGAAAACAAGTATACTATTCTTTATGGCGTAAATTTCTTCCCTGATGGGGTGAATTCTTGATATCTTTGAATTACGCAAACCAATTTTATATCTCAATTGCTCAAAGGTTGCGGTTGAAAGGACTTAGTGAATAAATTTGTAAAATTATCACATGACCATATTTGAAGCATATCAATTTCACCCTTCTTTCGAAATTCATGAATAAAAAAATTTTAAGTGAAAATGTGTTTTGTCTTATCTCCATTGATGTATCTTCCTTTGCAACAGAACTATACAAGCTACATTATTTTATATAGAGGAGTTCGAATCTCTCTTCTAGAGGATAAACCACAACTCCCTCTAATATAATTATTGACCTTATATAATCTTATGTCAATAGTCTCTTGGAGGTATCTAAGGACATATTTAACATCATTCCAATATCGTCATGTTGACGAAGAACTAAATCATGCTAATAAATTTATAGCAAATGTTATATCAAGTCATGTGATATTTGAAAGGTACATTAATTCACCAATAACTCTCAAATATGGTACTTCAAGACCAAGTAGTTCTCCATTATTTTCTCGAGGTCTGAAGGTATCTTCCATTGACCTCACAATTATTGGAATATTAAATAAATGTGCTTTGCCTATGAAAAAATATTTTCAGAACTTTAATTGTATATGTTGACCGATGAACAAAAATTTCATCTTTCACATGTTCAATTTGTAGCCAAGAGAAAACATGATTTTTCTAAAATCTTTTAACTTCAAATTCTCGCTCTAAGCAATCTATAGTTTATCCGAACTCTTCTGGAGTTCTAATGAAATTAATATTGTCAACTATATAACAAGAATCACAAAATAATATTATGATAAAAACCCATTGACAATTTGGCAATTCTTATATTTCAACTTCAATAAAAAATTCACTAAGACAATACATGCTTATAGATTCTTTCAACCCATATAATAATCGCTATAATTTTATGAAATGATTTTTTTATGAAAGTCATTATAAGCCTTTGGTAAATTTAATCCTTCAGAGATTTTCATATAAATTTCTTTTTCAAAGCGTCCATATATATAAGATATAACAACATCTATTAGACGCATGTCTACCTTTTTCATGAACTGTCAAACTTATAAGCTATAAGAGTATAATAGCATCAATAACAAGTCGTGCTTATCTTACGACTTCATTATTCATATTTTGTTTTCACACAAACATCCATTTATAACCAATATATTTCATATCATTTGGGGTTTGGACTACAGACTCAAAAACTTTTCGCTTTGTAAGTTAATTTAACTCTGATTGAATCGTATCTTTCTATTGAGGCCAATCAATTCTATGTTGATATTCTTCAACTACTGAAAGATCAAGATCCTCATTATCCTTGAAAACATCAAGGGCTATATTATATGCAAAAGCATTATCAATAATTATTTATCTTTAATTCCAACTTTTATTACAAGTGACAAAATTGATAGAGATTTCTAAATTCTCTTCATTATTTGTAACTAGAATCTTTTCATTAATTATCAATTGGTTTTTCTTTTTCATTTTCTTCAATATGATCTTCTAGATCATTTAATCCTCTTCTCTTTCAAGGATTTTTATCTTTAGCACCAAAGGATCGGTCACACTTCTGGTGTGTTTTTTATTCAACAACTATATGATTTGCATTTTGTCCTTCAGGGACTTCTATTCATATATGAGCATCTATAGCTCAAATATGAGATTCAATGACTATTCTAGAGTCAACATAAAAATTTGGTAGTTGATTTGCAGTTTGATGCAAATAAATTATCTTTTAAACTTACAGTTCAATCACACTTGTTCGTAGATCTAAATGCCTCAAAAATATTTTTCACATAAGTTCTATTTGGTGCCATTTACTTTCTCCCCAAGTTTGGAAAACAAATTCTCATCAAAATGGCATCAGCTAATGTTGCTGGAAAAATATCTCATCATCAAATTTTCATGATACATTATAATAAATTATAATAAACATAGAGTCATAAATAATTTAATGATATTGTCTGCTTTGACGAATTCAGGTGGAAAGGATATTAAAATACTAGAGATAAAATACTCAAACATTATCATTTCTAGTGATAAATAACAAATATCTATCTATATAAATATAAATATTAGATAAATAATAAGATATTAAATAGATAATATATGATAACATATCATATATAATATATATTTTCCAATGGTCATTGCCTTTTTCCACTCCAAATGGTTATTAATATTTTGACACTTAATCTTTTTCTCAATAATTGTTATATAATAACCAAATGGATCATGAACCATATAAATATATTCAAATCTATTAACACAATCATGGACAAAAGTATTTACACAATACGACCTCTTCACGTATCATAAATTTTATTAACTTCACTTTGTGAATTATAAAATAATTTGTCAATCGTGATTTATTATTTCCAATAAGAGTATAAAGATAAAAAGCTTTTAAATATAATCTTTGTCCATAAGATTGGTTCAATTATAATATATATACGCTACATTCAAAAATTATAAAATAAGAAATATTAGTTTAAAAGTCAATTGTAATGGAAAAAAACTTCGGTAACTTTATGGCCTTGAATGCATAAGCATTACAACATGCAAAATAAATAATTTAAATAGACCATTTTGTGTATGAACCTAAATTACTAGATGTTCAAGAATTATTCATATAGACATGCAATAAGAATCAAATATATGTCAAGAAAATTTACCAGCATTATCTGAACGAATTCATTTAATATAATTATCAAGAAATTGCGCTCTCAAGTGAATTATTTGGGCAAATAATTTCGCAAACTTCAGGTTGCGAATTGATAATAAATAAAAAATGTGACTATTGAGTCACTTACTTAAAATCATAAAATATCTAAATTACCCACATGTTAGATTATTCGATCACATATCTACATGAATTCATTCTAAAAACGTAGGACTTTGAACTCCTACTTTTAATGGTGATCGTCTAACAATTAATTTTCCTTTAAAACATGCAAACATGTGAGAGTTTATCGAAAGTCAAAATCAAAAGATGACCATGTATAATCACATTTATTTTTCGCATCTTAATTGTTTCCAAATGACCCAAACAATCATGTCAACTTTTAAAACTAATAGGGTTAGTAAACTTAAAGTTTACTAAATAATGTCTCTCAATAATTGTTAATTTTAGCATAATATAAGTCATAAAAGAAATGGTAGTTTTATAACAAAAACTTATTACCAAAGGTTTTTTTAGTGATGTCCAAATATTAATGGTCATTATCTTCTATAGTCTCTACATAATATCCATTACATTTGATATATCTATAACTCATTAAATTTCTTAGAGACTTGGAGAAAAAAAATATTCTTTATCCATAAGAATCATAGTTCCTCTCAATAATTTTATCTTAACTCTTCTGGAACCCTTTGTAAGTTTTTTACCACCATTTACCATTGTAGCACTTGTTTCTCCCATATTCAAATGAGAAAAATATTTCTCATATTTAAGTGTGATGTGTGTAGTTCCACTATCAATTAGACATACACTTATGCCAATAGTCATCACAATATTATCCAACATATTATTGCTCATAATCAAATTATTTGAGCAATAATCTCACTATCTTCAGATTGTGAGATACTAATAAATGTTTATAAGACCATCTATCAGATGCATCTATTATAATCATATCACAAACTTCAAGTTGTGAGTTAATAATATATATTTATAGGACAATATACTCAATGCGTCTATTAAAATCATAATAATAGAATGTCTAATATCACTTTTGCCTTAAGATCAATCAAAACATACTTCAATAAACTTCTGGTTTATTGTTAAGTATATTTCAATTACGTTAACCTACTAGTCCCATGATTGAAATTTGGCTTTGATACAATTTTATTATAAACATTCCAATAATAATATTTGTTTTTGGCGAGTTTAAAATAGATTATTGAGTAAAGGGTTTTAGGCCCATTGCTTAATAACCTAAATTATCAAGCGATATGTGACTTCAAGTCAACAAACCCTCCTATCGCGAGGATGATCTTAACAAAATAATTATTAAATTCCTAGTAAATAACATCAATACAATCACTATCAATTATTGAATTCAACAAAATACACATGTACGAAACATGACTATATTTTATTAAAATATACAAAACGTTCAATAGCAAATTATGTATTGGAAGTTCAATAGCAAGTTAAGTATTAGAATAGAACAAAGAGTTTGTTAAGCTACTCCAACATGAAAGCAAGCAAATATATATTAGCAGTAAGGCTTCTTTTATTCAATTCTGCTTCTTATTTTAGAAAAATCTTTGCAGATATTTAATTATTATTATTTGATTTTAATAATAAACAATATATACATTCAAAGCATAGCAGTTGACATACGACAACTATTTAAACAAGCTTTTGTGATACACGAGCATACATACAATTTTCTAATTACGCGTGTATATATATAATACAAAAAATTGATGCTTGTATGTATATACATATCTAATAATAATAAACAATAATACAAAACCTGGCGTATAAAAATAATATAATTTTTATATATTATAATATTATATCTTGTATAATATTATATTTGATAATATATATATATATATATATATATTGATTCGTCGAAAATCGGTTTGACGCCACGTGTCGGTGAAGTGGCGTCGTCTGTGCGATCCCTGCCAAGTGTCAGTGCCGAAGTGGAGGCGTGGGGCCTACAAAAGAGAAAAGTTCGAGACAGAGGGTGAGGGACCCTCCGATGGTAAAGTCAGTATTCTGAAATCTGACTTGAGAGAGAGTAACAGAAATTGGCAGAGAGTTTGTTGAGTTATCTGAAATTGGCAGAGAGTTTGTTGAGTTATCTGAAATTGGCAGAGAGTTTGTTGAGTTATCTGGCCTTACCTTTTTATCCTAGTGAGGGGGGTATTTATAGGAATAAATGACCCTCAGAAATAGGCAGGTGGTGAAGAATCTGATAATTGTCAAATTCTGAAATATCCCACTATTATAGGGATATTTTGCGAGATACTTCTAACTGAATAATCATAAGATAAACTGTTGGTCAAAAGATATTCTTTGGGGAATATTCTGGAAGGATCTTGACTAGTTGGTAGTCATGATATTGGCGAAGTGGGTTGCCTGAGAGGCGAGACTACGGACTTCGGCGCCTTGCATGGCAGAGTTGTGGGCCCTGCCATGCTCGGTGGGCGGACATGACAGATTGCCATGTCAACTTTCAATCCATGTCAGCACAGGATATTTTTATACTTCTCAGTGGCACATCGTCGAAGTGAAAGAAAATCCCTTGTTCAACTTAGACGTAAAAAAGTTGCAATATTGCTGCTCTTATGCCGACTCACAGGATTGTGGTGAGAATCAGAGTGAAAAAAGTTGACCTGGTGAGCAATCAATTATTTTGATACCAACGGGGACTCCTAAGCGACGGTTGTAATGATGTTGTTTCCACTTCCCGAAATTTAGGTAATGATGGCTACTGTGCCTATTAGTATTGACGCAACATTTGGTGTGACTAGGCATGTTTAGAGGCGGGTTTGGGTGAAGCGTATTCGAGAAGCTTCCTTGTTTTATTATTATTTTATTTGCCTCTTCAGATTCCCTTCTTCAATAAATACCCAGTTTCACCCATTCAGTTGTTTTTTTACCCTTCTTCTGAACTTCCTTTTACAAACTGAAATCTCCTTCATCCTTTTGCTTATCTTGAACTTGCCCCGACACCCTTTTTAATCTTTCTGGAAACCATTCCACTATCATTATTAGGTAACAGCCATTTATTGATTTTCTTCGTTGTTCTCTTTATACTAATTCTATTTTAGGCGATGAAAGGGGTGATGTTCATTGCGTGTGTTGGATTTTTGGTTGGTGTTTTCGGGGCATAGAATGCTTTTTTTCTTTTTTTTTCTTAGTGTTTTTCTAGGTTTGGTTTTAAGGATGTGGTTGATTTTCTGCAAAACCATAGTTGGGTAAGATAGGATGGGCTCTTTTTGTGGAAGTTTTATGGGGAAAAATTTCCTGGGTTGAAGAACTCTTTGAAGGCGGAGTGAAGGATTAGAACTGATAGGATTTTTTGTCTCAGGTTAAAATGTCGAACTTTGAAAACCCCGAAGTCCCCGTCCCTTTTGTCTAGCTCTTTAGTATCCACTTTGGTGGATACACCGGCTAACCGAGCACCCCGAGTGATGATAGTAGCAGTAGCTTGAGTGGTGAGAGTTCGAGTGCTGAACATGGACAAGATCTTCAAATCGGTCTGGAGACAAACGACGGGATTTTTCGGGTACCAGCCATTTAGGCTTCAACTGGCCGCGCAGTTGAGGACTCCATTATTCCTGGTGCCACCACCAAAATTAGGGGTCTAGCCACGGCCAGGGCCCTCCAAGGGGAGGACCTTGACTCTGATAACCTAGAAGATCTCCCAACCACCAAAAGGCAATTGTCAGGGAACTTTGCTTTGAAAACCAATACCATTAGTCTAGAACTCCCTGTGTTATCATTAGAAGTCTACCGAAGTAGATTTAAAAATTTTTTGGTGAAGTCATGCGGGGTCATGGCTGATGCTTATGTCCACATACCCTTCGATCACTTCATTTCTGGTCTTGCCCTACCTTTAGACCCTGCTTTCTGTGATTTTTTGAACTTAGTGAAATGTCAAAATGCCCATGTTCATCTTAACAGAGTTCGGTACTTCGTCGCCTTAACTGTTTTGTAGGAGAGTAGGAATAGAGATCTCAGAGTTGATCCTGAGAACCTTCTTTACTGTTCTACGGATGAACAACCATACCCTGTCCCTTAGACCACGCCCAAGTAGGGTTACTCTTTTCGAACTTCCTCCTAATAAAGTCAGCTAGTAGAGAGAGCATTGGGTCTGCGTGGAGTCCAGGCTGGGCTTCCTGTTTTACCCGAAGTGTAAGACACTTTGCACCTGGTCACCTATGAAGAGGAGCACCCAATACTCTGACTCTGATAGGAAATTCTTAGACTACTTCTGGAGTGAGTTAGGTGACAACCCCCGAACCCAAACCAAAGTCTTCCTCACTAGCGAACTTATCGCTAATGAGAATCGTTACCCCTGCGGGATTGGTGGACAGTCAATAGACGCCCACCAGAGTGAGCTGGGTTTGGAGGATAATAATGAGTACCCAGTGTGGAGATTTCACCAGGGGAGAGTGTTCTTTGACGAATGCCCGGAGTGCACCAATCTGGAGAATGAGGGTTGTCCCGTAGCAAAGGGTAGATTAGGCTAAAGTTTGTTATTAAGTTTACGTACTTTGATTTCACCTTTGATGACTAACTTCGTCTTTTTTTTTAACAGACATGCTGAGAAATTTTGTAG
Organism: Asclepias syriaca; assembly: GCA_027405835.1. NCBI lineage: Eukaryota > Viridiplantae > Streptophyta > Magnoliopsida > Gentianales > Apocynaceae > Asclepias > Asclepias syriaca. The sequence continues at coordinate 14,798,585 of CM049932.1, forward strand.
AGCATCGGGAAGTAGAGAGGCGTGCTCGAGGTGCTACCTTTCGGCAAGCAGGCCTTACTCCGGCGAGGGCCGTAGATTGTGCCTCCATCTCCGCAATAGCCGATACTTCGTCGGAGGGCACTGCCTCTCCTTCTACGACGCTACTTACACAAGTGAGCAGGACTCCTCTACCACCAAGGCCTGTTGATCATTCAAAGGGCAAGGAACTAGCTGTTGCCCCATCGAAGAGAGCCTGTGACGGGCGTGAGTCGGAGCAGCCAAGGAAGAGACCTCAAGGCATTAGGCTATCCGACCCTGCGGAGTTAAGGGACGTGGCCCTACTTACAGCCAAAGCCTTGGCACTTCGTGCCTCACGAGAGGAAGGCTCTTCGGGGTCTTCTTCCTTCCTCTGGATGAGGGAATGCTTCAAACTTCCGGAGTCCAGGAGGTTCTTGGAAGGTCTTGCCCTGGAGATCCAACGGGCATCCCCACCTTTATCCAACTTGCAACTATCGAACTCTCGGGTGGGAAGATTATTCGGTAAGACTGTGTTGCACCGGGTGATGGACCACGATCTGTCATAAAACTTCTGTCGTGCTTCGATGGGGGTCGATGATATTATGGGACATATCGGAGCCCATTTATCACAGGTGAATTCACTTAACTATATATATTTTTTCTTTTTTGACATGTTTCTAACTCTGTTCTTTGTGCATTCTTTTTTAGGTTGGCGTTTACATCAGCCACCTCAGAATGATGGCCGCGTCAGCAAATACTTCACGGACTATGCAGCTGAACCTGGAGAAGAAGTGTGCTGACTTAGAGGGTCAGCTATCGGTAAAGAACAAGGCTCTTGACTCCGCCGAAGAAAAGCTTTGGTCTGTAGAGGAGAACATGGCCCTGGTTGTTGCTGAGAAGGACAAACAGTCCTCAGATATGATGTCTTTTCAAAATGCAAATGAGGATCTTAAGGCTCAACTGCGCGACTTCGACCGGTGGCTGAAGGATGTGGAGTCGAGGTGCAGAGCTTCGGACTCCAAGGTTGCCTACTACGAATCTGTGGACTATACTGCCAAGGTGGTGGACATATATCGAAGCTCCCCATCATACGAGGACAAACTCTACTCAAAATGCAATGGTTTCTATGAAAGGGGATGTGCGCAAATACTTCGTCAATTCCATCACCTTATCACGGACAAGGCGCTGATGTGTAGGGCATTTGAAGGGTCGTATGCTAATCCTGAGTTCAGACACGACTGTGACTTCATCCCATTCACGACTAGTGAGTTGGCGGAGATTGCTGCTACTGATTAGAAAGTGAGAAGGCAATGGACTCCGCCAGCATCAATGCACCCTGACTTGGCAGAATTGTGCGATCAGTTCAGGGGAGAACCAGAGGAGTCTGATGTGATGCAGGAAGAGCCTTCGTTGAATGCTAATGCTACTCCAGAGACCGAGAGTGCCGAGGTTGAGAGGCCCACCTTGGTGGTGGAGGAAATAATTTTGATAGGTGAGGAGGGTACTGAGGTTGAAGTTGTTCCTCCTTCAACTGAGGCCCCTCTAGCTGTGTAATAGAATAGGGTCTTTTGTAAATATAAATTTATTTTTGTAGCTTTTGCCTCAATTTATTTTAGGTGTTCTTACTTCGCATGAAAGGCCTCGAGCAAAAAAAAATTCATGAATCCAATTAATTGAAGTAATCTAGTGACTCGCTTGAAATTGAACTCCAAAAACATTAGTTCCATGATTATCTTGAGACTTATAAGTTCCCTGAACTCCAAGGTTAATTTGAAGTGATGAATCCCATGACATGACTTAAAACCCATAAGTTCCGTGAATTTAAATTCCAAGTTTGACTTAAAATGGGGATGATTTCCTTTATTGACTCAGAAATTTGTGAGCTCCGTGATTTACCCGAAATTGAACTCGAAGTGAGGATGAATTCCAAGGTTAACTCGAAGTGAGGATGAATTCCATGATTGACTCTGAAATTCGTGAGTTTCGTGATTTACTTGAAACTAAACTCCAAGATTGACTCGAAGTGAGGATGAATTCCATGATTGACTCTGAAATTCATGAGTTTCGAGATTTACTAGAAACTGATCTCCAAGGTTAATTCAATGTGAGGATGAATTCCATGATTGACTCTGAAATTCATGAGTTCCGTGATTGACTCAAAACTAAACTACAAGATTAACTCGAAGTGAGGGTGAATTCCATGATTGACTTTGAAATTCATGAGTTCTGTGATTTACTCGGAACTGAACTCCGAGATTGACTCGAAGGTGAGGGTGAATTCTATGATTGACTCTGAAATTCATGAGTTCTGTGATTGACTCGAAACTAAACTTCAAGCTTAATTCGGAGTGATTTTTGTTAACAATAGATAATTCCAAGAATAATTCGAAGTTATTTTTATTAAAAGCAAGTAGCTCTGAGGTTAACTCGAATGTATTTTATATTTAACTTCAACGAAGTGAATTAGTGGTAGGCTTACCTTGCTAAATGTTTAAACAAAATATTTTTTCAAATGATTGGCGTGCCATGGGTTAGGTAGCATCTTTCTTCCTGATCCATAAGACGAAAAGTCCCTTGGCATATTTCGCCTTTGATCAAATAAGGGCCCTCCCAGTTCGGAGATAACTTGTTTGCCTTGATCTGCCTGGCTGTTCCCTCAATCTTTCTTAATACCTAGTCTCCAACGCGCAGTGGCCTCCTTACCAAATATTTGTTGTGCGCCAGCTTGGTTTTTTGCTTGAAGCCTACCATCCTTAGTCGAGCTGCTATCCTTCTTTCTTCAAGTAAGTCCAGATCTAAGCATCATTGTCGCTTGTTGCTATCTGCATTGTATGTGGAAACTCTGTACGATGGGAGTGAAAGTTCGGCTGGAGAAATGGCTTTTGATTCGAACACCAAAGCGCATGCAGTTTCTCCCGTGGGGCCCCTAGCCGAAGTGCGGACTGCCCAAAGTGTTGTCGGGAGCTCGTCGACCCATTTATTAGACTTCCCCTCTAAGTTCTTCTTTAATGCTGTGAGGACTAACTTGTTTGCTGCTTCTACCTATCCATTACCATGGAGGTGTGCAACAGATGATTTCCAATGCTTGATTCCTAGGTGGGTGCATTCTGTTGTGAAATTAGAAGCAAATTGAGTGCCATGGTCAGTTACGACGACTCGCGGTACTCCATACCTGCAAAGTACGAAGTCATGCAAAAAATTGAGAGTATTCTCCCCTGTAGGGGCAGCTAGTAACTTCGCCTCTATCCATTTGGAGAAGTAATCTACTGCCACGATCAAATATTCGCTTCCTCTAGATTTTGGAAATTTTCCCATGAGCTCAATTCCCCACATGTCAAAAGGTCATGCGTCTAGAACGAGTGTTTGGGGGTGGATGATAGTCGAGGTATTTTGCCAAAATTTTGGCATACTTTGCAGTGTTTAACGAAGTTCTCTGCGTCTTTGCATAGTTTTATCCAGTAAAAACCTTGGTTTATTACCTTTTCTGCAAGGGGTCTTGATCTCGGATGACCACTACATATCCCCTCATGCATTTCCTCCAACACCGCCTGTGTGAGATCGGGGGGAATACAGCGGAGTAAGGGTTTCGAGAACGAACGTTGGTATAAATTTTGTTGACTACTGTATAACGAGCCATGCGCTTTTGGATCTGCCTCACCTTATTTTTGTCTTCCGGTAAAACGTCTGAGGATATGAAGTTTATCAACTCATTTATCCATGTGGGAGAGTCGGTGGTCAACCCTTGTAACGATAGGATAGGCTCTGGAGTGGAGAGAAGTTCTACAATCACTCCCAAATTATTGGGGGATTCTCCCGAAGCTATCTTAGCAAGTCTGTCCGCGGCTTCGTTGTGACTTCGATCGACCTTTCCCAGCGTGAAATGACAGTATTGGATAGCCAACCTGTTAACTTTCTCCGCATATTCTTTTAAGTTGTCGGAGTTCACAGCGACTCATGGTTTACCTGTTCGACGACAACTTGGGAATCACTGAAGACTTCTAGGACTTCTATGCTGGTATCCAAAGCCTATTGCATTCCGATGATAAGGGCTTCGTATTCGGCCTAATTATTGGAGAGGGGGTAATCGAGCCTTATACTTCGGACTTCTTCGTACTGCCCCAAGGGAGACCTCATTGTGATGCCCACTCCGACGCCTTTGGCATTGACCGCTCCGTCCACCATCATTGTCCAAGCATTCTCTCTCGTAGGTGCGGGTATGAACTCTTCGGGGGCGAAGTGCCTCTAAGAAAGAAAGTTCGGCGAGGAAATCTGATAGGGCTTGGGCCTTAATCGCTATTCGCGGGGTGAACCTAAGGTCGAAACTGCACAGCTCGATGGACCACCAAAGCATCCTTCTGAACTAATCTAGTTTGTGAAAAACCTGCTTCAATGGGTGATTGGTGTATATGACGACCATGTGTGATTCGAAGTACGCGCGAAGTTTGCGTGTGCTAATGACCAGCGCGTATGCTAATTTCTCAATCTGCGAGTAGCGTACTTCGACATCCCACAAGACCCAGCTAACGAAGTAAACTGGAAGCTGCCTATCCTCTCAGTCCTTTACCAGAACTGATGCTATCACCTTCTATGAAACGGATAAATACATGTATAGCACTTCCCCTGATACAGGTGCACTCAGCAAAGGTAATTTTGCCAGGTAGTCTTTTAAATCTTTCCACGCCTTTGCGCACTCTTCACTCCACAAGAATGTCTTTCCTAAAATTTTTAGGGCTTTGAAGAATGGTACGCACCTTTCTGCGAATTTTGATATAAATCTTCCTAATGCGGCTATGCATCCATTTAACCTCTGGATATCCTTGACGCAACGGGGTTCGTCCAGTGTCAATATAGCTTCGACCTTATGTGGGTTAGCCTCGATGCCTCGTTCTAACATCATGAACCCTAAAAACTTGCCGGATTTAACTCTGAACGTACACTTCGTTAGATTGAGCATCAATCTGTACTTCGATAAAGTGGTGAACGTTTCCCTTAGATCCTCCAAATGGGAGCTTCCGCGTTTGGTTTTAACGACCATGTCGTCCACATATGTCTCTATGTTCCTACCGATCTGTTCTTGTAAGATCTTGTTCATCATTCTTTGGTAGGTTGCTCCGGCATTCTTCAATTCGAACGGCATTACATTGTAGCAGTAAATGCCTCCCGCTGCTTAGAAAGACGTATGGATCTAATTGATATGCATAAATCATATCCCCTTTTTAGCATATTTTTAGACACAAATTAGGGTAATATTTGAATGTATTTCATCTTAATTGAATCAAATTGACATAAAATTTCTTAAATTTTGATTTTGGAAGTTTCAGGAGTAAATTGCATGAAAAGAGCAAATTTTTGGGCAAAAATGCAATTTTTGGAAATATTGAGTTCGGGACGGGCGTCCCGACCCAGTCAAAGTACCAGGACGGCCGTCACCAAAAGTTGTCCCACATCAAAATTTTTGGAGAAATTCACTCCAGAAAGCTATTATAAATACCCCAGGCCTCCAAGAGTTGAAATCATCCCTTTCCACTTGATCTGAATCATTCAGTGACTTCAAGTATACATTTTTCTATAGTATACAAGTCATTGAGTGATCTCAGGTGTTTCATTCACGTAGTTTAGTATATGAGAGTTTCTTGTTTTCTTTGCTTTTTGAGAGTCTGTCTCAGAATCTTAGATTACGACTAGATAGGGTTCATTTTTGGTATCACAGAATACCGGGATTTCGTTCGGAGATCCTGAGAGAGAGATAGGGTGCGTCTTCTTAATCAGATTAGGGCAATTTGCTTAAGCCCGGGATGTAAGGTAAAGCAATTGCTACTAGGTCTGAGGAGCATTCTCTGAAGGCTCTGCCGAGCAGAGTAGGATCGAGCAATCAGAAGCGTACATGAGCTGCAGCGCTGGCTGGACCTGTATAAAGCTGTGACTACTTTATGATAGTGGGTCCTCTAGACGAGTTTCTGTATGTTTATGAATTGTTTTATCTGGATATTGATTTGATATTGAATTTATACATCATACCTGTTCTACAATTTGAGATGCTATCCATTTTCCTGGGAAGATCATAGAGCTAGAATTATTATTAGGAATGTTGAACTGTCGTGTCCATTTAAATTAAACTAGGGTTATAGATAACTCCTAACCAAGGTCTGAATCATAACCAGTTTAGTTTAACAGACTGTAAATGGTCTGCCAGATTAGGAAGAAATAACAAAATAGATCACCATGTTTGTTAGAGTACCCTAATAAAGCTGAGTTTGTACGCTAGGCCAATCCTAGGGTTAAGTGGCATGATACCGAAGTGACATAGGGGACCGTTCATGGATACTTTAATCCGACATATGAGAAGGATCATCCCAAGGTAGGGGTGAATACACCAGGTAACTCAGATATGGTAAACAGATGGTTACATTTCATAATTACCTTAGAGATCAAGATATATCTAAAATGTTCGAAGATAAGGTCAAACAAATTGTAATAACTGAGCTTAAATTGATGAATGCATGTCTACTCTTGAATTCTATTTGCTTGTTATGTGTGATTGGGATCACCAATCAATCTCAAAGTATTGATTATCGATTGACTGATTAGATAAATAAGATGAATGTTAGGATTAAGGGATAGTTACTAATAAGCCGTTACCAGTTCCCTGGGAGTACGATATTAATAAATTAAAATCGTAGATACTTTCCAAGAACTAGCTACACGGTAGGTACTCTGACTTAGGTTCTAATTGATTAAGTGACAACAATTAATGCTAAAGTGACAGTTAGTAAGACTCAGTCCTTAATTACTCATAATCGACATAGGTAAATAAAGCCTATCTTTTAGCATACCAATCGGAACGCATCAGATTTTTGGCGTCGTTGCCGGGGAAATATCATAAAAATTTAGGATTATTGGCCACAATTCTAGAAGCTTATGATAGGTAACAGTAGTAATCTATACTTTAGACCAATGTTTATTTTAATTCTAGTTAGACAATTACTTTCCTGAAATATAGGGTTATCATAACTAATTAATTTTAGAATTTATCTAATATTAAGATATTTAGGATAATCAAATTTTAGAAAATAATTCTAAAATTGTATTAAGGAAATTTACTTGCTTTCTATAAAAAAAAGAAAAAAATGTGCTTTTACTTTTCCTATGTCAGTTCTTTATGCTACTTTTTCGTGTTTTCCAATATTTTCCTTCAAATAAATCTATATTACTCCACAAACCTTCTCTCTCTCAGACTTAACGTATGTTCTGTGTAGTTTTAGGACTCGAACGTCAAAAGCTAAACTTGAAACCCCAGTTGAAAACCCCGAACATCTCATCTGAACGGCTAACAAACGAAGAACCGAAATGGCAATCGAAAGACCCCCACTCGAATCGTATATCCAGCAGCAGACTATTCCAATGTCATCCGCCATTAGAATCCCGAGAAATCCCCGCTATGATCTTAAACTGAATATGCTCCAGCTGATAATAAATCGGGTCCAGTTTGGAGGAACTGCAGCTGAAAATCCACTCGAGCATTTAACTGAATTCTCCACTCTTTGCGATAGTCTCAAGGGAGACAACACTGCTGAGGTAACCAAACTAAACCTCTTTCCCTACTCTCTTAGGGACAGAGCTAAGAGGTGGTTGGCACAGTTGCCTACTAACTCGATCACAACTTGGGATGAGTTAAGTAAGACCTTTTTAGAGGAATACTACTCCGCAGCAAGAGTCTTAGAATATCTCAAGGCTCTATCCAGTTTTACTCAAGCTCCCGATGAGACAATAATTGAAGCATGGGACAAATTCAAGGAACTCCTCAAACTCTACCCTCAGCATGGACTGACTGAAGCTCTACTAATCCAACAATTCTATGGGGGTATGACAGAAATGGGCAAGCAAGTTCTTGATGGACTAAACCCCCAGGGTGGTTTCAATGGACTTAACGAAGTAGATGCTAGAAACACCCTAGAAAAACTCTATAGGAACAGCAAGAACTGGCACACCAGTGGTCGTGCTAAGAAGCAACCGGTTAATGCAGCAATTGCCTCCACTGACGAACAATTCGAGGCACTCAAAACTAATATTGCAAATCAACTAAATGCCTTTCAACAGGGAAGGGGCATCCAGCCGGTATACCAAGTCTGTGAATTTTGACAAGGACAGCATTTCAGTGGGGATTGTTATGGTAATGGATAACTATTCCAGAGGACATGGAATAAGTGGAAGTAGTTAACTCTGCTCCCGTAGGAAACACTTACAACCTCACCTGGAAGAACCACCCAGGATTTAATTGGAGAAATAATCCTGGGACTATGAACTTCCAGAAGAGCGCACCTCAGCAACCACCTTATCCGCAGAACCAGCAAGTAGCTCTGCCCGCTCCAAGGAAGTATGTCGTAGCAATCGATCCAATGCAAGAATTCCGAGACATACTGAAGAGCATTGCTGACTCTAATAAGGAAATGATAGAGTCAAATAGGAAGGTCCAGGAAGCCCATGCAGAGAGAATTCAGCAGAATGAGAATAGGCAGAAGTAGATTGAGCAGATAGTCAGGGACACACAAGCCTTCTTGCAGACATTAGAAAGACAAATGGGACAGTTATCGACCCATCTACCTCATCGATCACAAGGAACGCTACCTAGCAACACTGAGACCAACCCATTAAATGATTGCAAGACCTTAACTCTGAGATCTGGTAAAACTCTAACTCCTTTCCCAAAATCTTCTCACACTTCTACTTTTGTACAGGAAAACGAAGATAGCTCCGAGGAATCAACGCTGACAGTAGTCAAAAAAAAAGTAGTAGGGAAAGAGAAGAAAGAGTCCATCTTTGAGTACCAGCCAAGAGTACCTTACCCTACAAGACTAATGCAGAATAAAGATAAGGAGCAACTTGAGAGGTTTTTCAAAACTTTTGGTCAAATTCATGTCAATTTACCTTTTCTTGATGTTATTTCTGAAATGCCTAAATATGCTAAATTTCTGAAGGATATTATTAGTAATAAAAGAAAGATTGACATGGACAAAGTAATTCTTAGTGAAGGATGTTCGGTAGTTCTCTTGAACAAACTGCCTTCCAAAAAGAAAGATCCAGGTTGTTTCACTTTGCCATGTACAATAGGCAATATTACTAATAGGCATGCTTTAGCAGACTTAGGAGCTAGCATAAATTTAATGCCATCTAGTTTATTTGATAAATTAGGTTTGCATGATTTGAAAATGACTAGAATGTGCATACAACTTGCTGATAGGACAGTAAAAATTCCTAGGGGGATAATTGAAGATCTCTTAGTAAAGGTTGGGAAATTTGTCTTTCTTGTAGATTTTGTTGTCATGGATATGAATGGTGAAAGTGATGTACCCTTGATTCTCGGTCGACCTTTTCTAGCTACCTCTAAGGCATTGATTGACGTCAACAATGGTCAAATAAAACGAAGGGTAGAAAATGAAGATATGACTTTCAACTTGAATGAAACCCTTAAGTATCCTATGCATTTAGATGATGATTGTCATTCTGTGGATGCATTTGACCATTTGATTGGAACTAACCTGTTGGACTTAATCTCTGATTATCCAGTCTTAAATGTTGACTCTTTGGCCCTTGAAAACCCTGACTTTGACTATTCTGATTATGAAACTAGCACTAACTATATTTCGTTGATATAGGTGCTCATGAGTTGAAACTAGAAAAGATCTCTTTGGAAGAGCCCCAGAAGTGGAATTGAAGGCATTACCAAGCCATCTGTGTTACGACTTCCTAGACGCTGAACAAAAGCTTCCCATTATTCTTGCAGCAGACCTGACTGCAGAACAAAAGAAGTCAACACTGGACATACTCAGAGGTATAAAAGAGCCTTTGCATACAAAATTGCAGATATACTAGTTATAAATCCTAGTTTTTGTTCGCATAAGATTATTTTAGAAAATGAGTATAAGCCTTGTGTGCAACCTCAAAGGAGGTTGAATCCTAATGTGTGTGATGTAGTGAAGAAAGAGGTGATTAAATTACTAGATGCCAGACTAATCTATCCTATTTCTGATAGTGAATGGGTTAGCCCAGTGCAAGTAGTACCCAAAAAGGGAGGAATAATAGTTATTAGGAATGAAAATGATGAACTAATTCCTACTAGAACTGTCACTGGTCATCGTGTATGCATTGATTATAGGAAACTAAATACTGCCACACGAAAAGATCACTTCCCCCTTCCTTTTATTGACCAAATGTTAGAAAGGTTATCGGGACACATGTTTTATTACTTTCTTGATGGATTTTCTGGTTATTTTCAAATTCCCATCTTTCCTGAAGATTAGCATAAAACTACGTTTACTTGCCCTTTTGGAACATTTGCATATAGAAGGATGCCTTTTGGATTATGTTATGCACCTGCTACATTTCAGCGTTGCATGACCTCTATTTTTCATGACATGTTAGGAGAGTCTATGGAAGCATTTATGGATGATTTCTCAGTGTTTGGTGACTCATTTGTTATTTGTTTGAATAACCTGGAATCTATGCTTAAACGTTGTATAAAATCTAATTTGGTTCTAAACTGGGAGAAATGTCATTTCATGGTTAAAGAAGGAATTTTTTTAGGACATAATATTTCGCAGAGAGGTATGGAGGTAGATAAAGCTAATATTGAAGTGATCTCAAAACTACCTCCGCCCAAATCTGTAAGATCTGTGAGAAGTTTCTTAGGTCATGCTGGCTTTTATAGGCGTTTCATAAAAGATTTTTCATTAATAGCCAGACCTTTGACAAACTTATTGGGTAAAGATGTTCCTTTCGTTTTTGATGAGAAATACATGAAATCATTTAATAAACTTAAGGAACTATTAACTATTGCACCTATTATGACATCACCTGATTGGAGTTTGCCCTTCAAATTGATGTGTGATGCTAGTGATTATGCAGCAGGAGCTGTTTTAGGACAAAGACATGATTAAGAAATTTCATGTAATTTACTATGCTAGTAAAACCTTAACTAATGCTCAGGAGAATTACACAACTACTGAAAAGGAATTACTAGTTGTAGTATATGCTTTTGATAAATTTAGATCTTATCTAGTCTTGTCTAAAACAATAGTTTACACTGATCATTCTACTTTGAAATACCTGTTCAATAAAACTGATGCAAAACCAAGATTGATTAGATGGGTTTTATTGCTACAGGAATTTGATATAGAAATAAGAAAGGGGCTGAAAATCTAGCCGCAGATCATCTGTCTAGATTAGAAAACCCTGGATAAGGAGCAATAGATGAAATAGTAATATCAGATAAATTTCCAGATGAGAACTTATTTGCATTATCTGCTATCTTTTCACCTCTGTAGTTTGCTGACATTGCCAATTACTTAGTTGCTCAATCTCTCCAGAGTAATATGGATAAGCAGCAAAGAAAGAAATTCTTTGCTGAATTGGAAAATTACTACTAGGAAGATCCTTTTCTATTTCGAATTTGTAAAGATCAGATGATCAGAAGGTGCGTCTCAGAAGAAGAAGGATATAAGATCCTGGAGCACTGTCATTGTGGACCTACAGGAGGCCACCTGGCTGCCACTAACACTACTAGGAAAGTGTTGGAAGCAGGATTCTATTGGCCTACTATTTTCAAGGATGCAGCAGCATACATTCAATCCTGTGATGCTTGCCAGAGAACAGGTAATATTTCTTCTAGAGATGGTCTACCCCAGCAGGTGATACAAAGTGTCGAAATATTTGATATATGGGGTATTAACTTCATGGGTCCTTTTCCTTCTTCCTTTGGAAAAAATTACATCATAGTAGTTGTAGACTATTTTTCAAAATGGCCTGAAGCACAAGCATTACCTACTAATGATGCTAAAGCTGTGTTCAGATTCCTTAAGAAATTGTTTTCCAGATTTGGATGTCCCAAAGTACTCATAAGCGACAGAGGTGCGCACTTCTGCAACTTACAATTGCAGAAAGCACTCAAGTAATATGGAGTTCATCATCACTTTTCCACGGCCTATCACCCACGGACCAATGGGCAAGTTGAGGTAACCAATAGAGGTATCAAAAGAATTTTAGAAAAAAACTATAGGAGTTAACCGTAAAGATTGGGCCATAAAATTAGATGATGCCTTATGGGCCTTTCGTATGGCGTATAGAACCTCTACAGGATTTTCACATTACAAATTGGTTTACGGAAAAGCATGCCATTTGCCTGTTGAACTAGACCATAAAGCATTTTAGGCTTTGCAGAAATGCAATCTAGATGATAATTTGTCTAAGGAAAATAGGATGTTACAACTCAATGAATTGGATGAGTGGAGGTTTAATGCATATGAGAATTCTCTCCAATTTAAAATGAAGAGTAAAATTCGACATGATAACAGACTTAGATCCAGAAAAATTTCGAACCAGGTGATAAAGTGTTATTATACAACTCACGTTTGAAATTGTTTCCAAGAAAACTAAAAAGTTATTGGTCAGGTCCGTTTACCATTACAGAGGTGTCACCATTTGGAGCAGTCATCATCATTGATCAAGATAACATCTCTCAGAAAGTAAACAGGCAACATTTAAAACCATACCGAGAGCCAATGGACAGATCTGAGCAGGTCCTTCTGCTCAACGAGTAAAGGGAGTATATTTATTATTTATTTTATTTTATTTTATTTGTTTCCATTTCGTGTTTTGTTTGTTTTTCTTAGATTCTTATTTTTAAAATAAGTGTGGGGTGATAGGATATGCATGAACACTGAGGACAGTGTCAACCTTAAGTGTGGGGTAGCAGTGCACAGTGCACAGTGCAATATAGCAAATTTTTGCATGTTTTCCATTATTTCTCACTACAATTGCACCCTTCCAAAAAAAATTAAAAATTTTTCACTCTACCAGACTTAAAAATGCAGTATTGATTGGTTTAAGAAATGCTTATGTCTATGATATATGTGAGTAGAGCATCATGATCAGTAGGAAACAAGTTGAAAACTTTACTAAATTCCTCGATTAGAAATAAGGAATTCCTGATAATTGAGCACAACCTAGTTTAGATTAGATACATCAACCAAATACCTTTTCGAGACTTAACTAAATAATATCAGACCGGTTGAGGATGTATTAGCGATTTGAATGACTAGATGATACTCTGAGCTGGAAGTGAAAAAGTAAAATAAATAGGGTAGTTTGCAAGCGTCCTTTGCTACTCGAGCCTTAAGGGAACTTAAAGCCTGATGCCCTAAGGTCGTGTAGATCTAGGAGTCATTGGAGTGGGACTCGTTACATGGGTAGTTAAAGTTGATGTGTGAAAGCAAACACAAAAATACCCTGAACAATCAATCTAAAAATACATGGCCCAATGTGTTCTTTTATTGAAAATTTCAATTGAAAAGCCTTGACACCAAAGCTCAGAACTCAGAAGGTTGTTTGTTGCTGTTATGTCCAGCGATTGGTCAAAGTATTATCTGGTAAGAGTTAAGAGAAGACTATATTGTGTTGACAATCTTGTCTAGACTAATACACACACTACACCTCAGGAAGACCTCGTGACTAAGAGTAGAGTTTAGTCTAGTTATTAAATTGTTAAACCTGCATGACCATGATAATCTACTACGACATTTGAGACCTTGTCATAGCAACTTGACTAGTCAGGCCTGTTTTGTGAATCATCTGACTCAGTGATTAATTTTTTGCTAAAAACATTGCTAGGACTTTTAAGTGATTGCACCTATGATTTATAATGTCTATGATTTCATATAGACTTTGCTTGAGGACAAGCAAAAAGTTAAGTGTGGGGTTATTTAATATCCATAAATCATATCCCCTTTTTAGCATGTTTTTAGACACAAATTAGGGTAATATTTGAATGTATTTGATTTTAATTGAATCAAATTGGCATAAAATTGCTTAAATTTTGATTTTGGATGTTTCAGGAGTAAATTGCATGAAAACAGCAAATTTTTGGGCAAAAATGAAATTTTTGGAAATGCTGAGTTCGGGACGGGCGTCCCGACCCAGTCAAAGCACCAGGACGGCTGTCCTAGAAGTTGTCCCACATCGAAATTTTTGGAGAAATTCACTCCAGAAAGCTACTATAAATACCTTAGGCCTCCAAGAGTTGAAATTATCCCTTTCCACTTGATCTGAATCATTCAGTGACTTCAAGTATACATTTTTCTACAGTATACAAGTCATTGAGTGATCTCAGGTGTTTCATTCAAGTAGTTTAGTATACGAGAGTTTCTCGTTTTCTTTGCTTTCTGAGAGTGTCTCAGAATCTTAGATTACGACTAGATAGGGTTCGTTTTTGGTATCACAGAATACCGAGATTTCGTTAGGAGATCCTAAGAGAGAGATAGGGTGCATGTTCTTAGTCAGATTAGGGCAATTTGCTTAAGCTCAGGATGTAAGGTAAAGCAATTGCAACTAAGTCTGAGGAGCGTTCTCCGAAGGCTCTGCTGAGCAGAGTAGGATCGAGCAATCAGAAGCGTACAAAAGCTGCAGTGCCGGCTGGACCTGCATAAAGCGGTGACTACTTTATGATAGTGGGTCCCCTAGACGAGTTTCTGTATGTTTATGAATTGTTTTATCTGGATATTGATTTGATACTGAATTTATACATCATACATGTTCTACAATTTGAGATGCTATCCATTTTCCCGGGAAGATCATAGAGCTAGAATTATCATTATGAATGTTGAACTGTCATGTCCTTTTAAATTAAACTAGGGTTATAGACAACTCCTAACCAAGGTTTGAATCATAACCGGTTTAGTTTAACAAACTATAAAAGGTCTGCCAGATTAGGAAGAAATAACAAAACAGATCACCATATTTGTTAGAGTACCTTAATAAAGCTGAGTTTGTACGCTAGGCCAATCCTAGGGTTAAGTGGCATGATACCGAAGTGACATAGGGGACCGTTCATGGATACTTTAATCCAACAGATGAGAAGGATCATCCCAAGGTAGGGGTGAATACACCAGGTAACTCAGATATGGTAAATAGATGGTTACATTTCATAATTGCCTTAGAGATCAAGATATATCTAAAATGTTAGAAGATATGGTCAAACAAATTGTAATAACTGAGCTTAAATTGATGAATGCATGTCTACTCTTGAATGCTATTTGCTTGTTATGTGTGATTGGGATCACCAATCAATCTCAAAGTATTGATTATCGATTGACTGATTAGATAAATAAGATGAATGTTAGGATTAAGGGATAGTTACTACTAAGCCGTTACCAGTTCCCTGGGAGTACGATATTAATAAATTTAAATCGTAGATACTTTCCAAGAACTAGCTACTTGATAGGTACTTTTCCTTAGGTTCTGATTGATTAAGTAACAATTAATGCTAAAGTGACAGTTAGTAAGACTCAGTCCTTAATTACTCATAATCGACAAAGGTAAATAAAGCCTATCTTTTAGCATGTCAATCGGAACGCATCACTGATCCTGCGGCCTCATGCAGATTTGGTGATACCCTGAAAAAGTGTCCAAAAAATTGAGGAATTCGTATCCTGACGTGGAGTCTTCAAGGGCATCAATGCGAGGAAGTGGGTAACAATCCTTGGGGCAGACTTTGTTCAAATCTGTATAATCTACACACATCCTCCATGTCCCGTTTGATTTTTTCACCATTACTACATTTGCCAACCATGAAGGGTAGTCTACTTCTCGAATGAAGTTGGACTTCAGTAATTTCTGCACTTCTGCCTACATACCCTTGATCTTATCTTCGCCGAACTGTCTCGATTTTTGTTTAACGGGTTTGAATGTAGGATCAATGTTGAGTTTGTGCTCCATGATGTCGGGTGATATTCCTAACATATCCTCGGTGCGCCAAGCGAAGTTATGGAGATGATTAGAAAGAAAATGGATCGTCTCCCTCCTCAGGGATGCTGGCATTTCGTTTCCCATTGATAACTCTAAAATAATAGAGTTATTCGCATCTAATTTGCCACATTTTATTCGGGAATTAATTGATTTTGTTTGGAAAATAGAATAAAATGTGTTGATTTGGTATTTTCTCCCTTTTTACCTAAAATTGTGGATTTCTTGTTAAAAGTCAACTTAATTGAATAAATTTCTCAACATGTGGATGAGCTATATTATTTGTTATTAATTGGGAATTTATTTGATTCGACTTATTGTGATAAGGGTAAAAAGGGAATGTGATGGTTGACATTGTTGAAAGATAGTGACCGAGAGAAAGTGAAGAATGTGTGGATAATTTGCATCTATACATATGTATATATGTGTGTGTCTATATGTATATATATATATATATATATATATATAACATTCACCCACACACTAGTTGTCACTTAAAAATCCAGCTGGGCATATTAGAGGTAAACTTGCGATACTATGCATTAAATTCCTTTGTCCTATCCGTTTTATATATATATGTACACATATATATATGTATATCTATATATATATATATGTGTGTGTGTGTGTTTGCTTCTTTGCATGGCGACAAAGGGACAAAAAGGTAGAAGAAAAGGTCAAAAGAGCAGCTGAAATGTCGCTGCTGCCCATGTAGCCGCCAGTGGAAAAAGACAAAATCCTGCAAAAAGCACCTGAAGTTCTGCTGCAAATCCTGCAGCTGTCAGAAGAAAAGACAAAAATTCTGCTGACAATGCTGCAGAATCAGAGGAAAACGACAAGGATCACAGAAGGCGGCAGGAGACCGGCTGCAAATGCTGCAGCATTCAGAGGAAGATGACAAAAACTCCAGAATACAACAGGGATTTATTTTGATTATTTTCTAGAATTTTTGGAGAAAATTCCAGAATTATGGACACATGACAGCTTGGCAATGGCTCTTGGTGCACAAAGAGGTGATATATGTATATGAAAAACCGAGAGGAAGAGGCAGGCTAGTTTTGGAGAGTTTGTGAGCTAGTCTTTGTAAGTTTTAGTTTGGCTTTTGGCCATCTTAGAGATTGGTTTTTCTCCTTAGTTTTTAGATAGTTCATAGTCTTTCGATAGAATAGTTTTTCTTCTTAGTTTTAGACTAACTCTTAGGAAGGGAAGAGCACAAGAGTAAGTAGGGTGACTTGCTGCAGCATTCATCAGCTGAGCAGTAGAGACGCAGCAGCATCAAGCAGAGGAAACAAAGGGCAGCGGGTTGATTAAACCGATTTGGGTAGTAGGGTGACTTCCGGCCAGAGTAATCCTCTCTCCATTTATACAATTTGCTACCGTTTTTTTTGTAACTAAATGTTCTTTGTAATATGAGAATGCTACATGATTTCAAGGATTGATTAAAAATGTTTTGGGAGTAATATGTTTTCCATCTTAGGCTTGACTCCGTTGATTGGTGTCACTACGGACCTAGGGTCTATTTTTCCTATTACATTAGTCCTTGTCTTGCATGATTCTTGGTTCAAGGGTTGATTAAAAATGTTTTGGGGGTGATGTGTTTTCCGTCTTAGGCTTGACTCCGTTGATTGGGGTCACTATGGACCTAGGGACTATCTTTCCTATTACGTTGACTCTTGTTTTCCATGATTCGTTTCAGCATAATCCACATTTTTAACCTGAAGATGTTGTGGTGTAGTTAAGCATGAGCATGTTGAATACACTGTTTTGACCATGATGATAAGTATGCTGCAGCATTACTTTCTGTTTTTATGTTTAATGCTTGTATGGGGCAATGCTTGGTTTATTCATGTAATTGCATTAGAATTATGTGGCGTTAGATTTGAGAACTGCGTGAACAGCGGTAAAAACACGAAAGTGCACTCATATGGCAATGGATTGATAACTGCGTGAACAGCGGTACATTCACTGACTAGCGTTGCGTTAGGTCCATGGTACTTCGTACTCCATGAGACGATGTTATCGGGGATCTAGGCTAGTAGATCAGGTAGTCTGGGTGAAACCAGACATGCTGTAGCATTGATATGAAACTGAAAGCATGCTTTGTGTACTTAGATTCATCTTTGGCTTGTACTTACATTTTTGGCATAAATGCCGCAACATTGTATTACCTGCAGTACTCTTGTGGTGATTTCCAGTAGGCGAACCTTTAGTTGTTAGTTTAGTTAGGAGTAGGAATGCCGTAGCATTAGACCAATCTCTGATTCATGATTTATTATTCTTTATTCTTTTATTCTTTTATGATTCATTATTCTTTATTCTTTTATTCTTTTAACCATTTGTACAATCGTATTTGCATTTGTAATTGGCATACATAGTCCCTGTGGGATCAATAATCTTGTACTTAGGTACATATATTACTTGTTGACCGGTGTATACTTGCACTTGTTAAGATTGGGTTGATTTATTCTACTTTCTTTATCTTCTCAATTTGTGACACACGCACACAACGCAACAAGTTTTTGGTGCCGTTGCCGGGGACTTTGGAGTCAATTTGATTGTAATTATTGATTGTTTGCATTTGGTTACTTTTATTTTTCAGTTTGTTTTTATACTCATTCTTGAGCTTATGAGATTATTTAAATGGTTGTATGAGGTACAAATGAAATATGCATGAGCTGAACTGATTTGTGGATTCACTAACTTGAATTATTTGTTAAATTTCAGCTTGTGTCTCATTCCTTCCTTAACGTGTGCTGTTTTGCATGAGTAAAACGCGCAAGGGCTCTCAATCTTCATTGCTGCCACTTGATCCAGAAATTGAGAAAACAGCCAAGGCGTTAAAGAAGAAGAAGTAGCAAGCCACGGATAGGACAGGCATGGAGGACCCGCGGGACACTCAACCTGAACCTGCCCATAATCCAGTGGTGATGGCGGACGATAAGGATCATGCCATTCGGCAATATGCAGTCCCTATGTTTAATGCATTGAAACCGAGTATTGTGCAACCAGAAATTGCTGCAGCACAGTTTGAGCTGAAACCAATGATGTTTCAAATGCTGCAGACGGTAGGGCAGTTTAGTGGATTGCCTGCTGAAGATCCACACATGCACCTACGGTTATTCTTGGAGGTAAGTGATGGTTTTAAGCTAACAGGGGTGACGGACGAGGCTTTGAGGCTGAAATTATTTCCATATTCTTTGAGAGACAAAGCTAGAGAATGGCTTAATTCTCTACCCTCTGGTAGTGTGACTGCATGGCAGCAGCTTACCGAGAAGTTTTTGATGAAATATTTTCCTCCAACGAAGAATTCTAGGTTGAGAAATGAAATCACCTCTTTTCAACAATTGGAAGATGAATCATTGTATGAGGCATGGGAAAGATTCAAAGAGCTGTTTAGGAGATGTCCACATCACGGAATCCCACATTGTATTCAAATGGAGACATTTTACAACGGGCTGAATGCACACACCAGAATGATAGTTGATGCTTCAGCAAATGGAGCACTTTTGGCAAAGACGTACAATGAAGCCTATGAACTAATTGAGAGGATTGCCAACAACAACTATTAATGGCCTACAACAAGACTGCCAAGCGGAAGGAGAGTGGCTGGAGTGTTGGAGTTAGACCCAATAACTTCACTTTCAGCCCAAGTATCATCCATGACTAATATGTTGAAGACACTGACGATGCCGCAGCATAGAGGGCAGCCAGCTGAGAAACCAAACCAGTCCAATGTAAGCCAGGTACAAGCCGTGTGCTACGTTTATTGTGGAGAGGGGCATCTATTTGAGGATTGTGCTCACAATCCCGCATCAATCTGCTATATGGGGAATCAAAACCGGGGTAATGGTCTTCAATCAAATACTTACAACCCTACTTGGAGGCAGCATCCAAATTTTTCTTGGAGCAATCAAGGGATGCACCCCACGCAAGGTATGAACCCGAGACCACTGCTTCAGCAGCAACAACAGTACCCCCAGCAGCAGCAACAACAGTACCCCCAGCAGCAGCAACAACAACTCTAAAATCAACAAAGACCTCTACAACAACAACCACCTTCAAATGCTTTAGAGAACATGATGAGAGATTTTATGGCAAGGACAGAAACAACCATGCAGGGACTATCTTCTACTGTTCGTAACTTGGAAAACCAGGTGGGGCAGTTAGCCCAAGAGATGAGGAGCAGACCACAAGGATCACTTCCGAGCGATACAGAAAATCCAAGAAGAGAAGGAAAAGAACATTGCAAGGCTGTAACATTACGAAGTGGCAGAATGTTGGACGAGCTAATAATGCAGTCTGGAGCAGCTGAGAAGACCAGTGAGCCCAGCAAGAGTGCAGAAATTCCAGTAGCTGAATCAGAACCAGTGGAGCCAAATGCTGCAGCATCGCCAATGCCGCAGTAATGCCCTAGTCCAGAACAGCCGGACGCTGCAGCATCAGCATCACCAATGCCGCAGCAATGCAATATTCCAGAGAGCAAACTAGTACAGCAAAGAATGCCTTTTCCACAGAGGTTTGCCAAAAAGAAGCAAGATGAGCAGTTCAAGAAGTTTTTGGACATATTGAAGCAGCTGCACATCAACATTCCATTGGTGGAAGCCATAGAACAAATGCCCAACTATGCAAAATTCATGAAGGATATCCTTACAAAGAAAAGAAAGTTGGGAGAATATGAAATTGTTGCACTAACCAAAGAATGCCGTTTCTTTTTGCAGGATAAGTTGCCCCCTAAAATGAAAGATCCGGGGAGTTTTAATATTCCTTGTTCGATTGGAGACTCATATTGTGGAATGGCCTTGTGTGATCTTGGTGCTAGCATCAATTTGATGCCTATGTCAGTTTTCAAACAGTTGGGCATAGGAAAGGTAAGACCTACGACGGTAACATTGCAATTGGCGGATAGGTCTCTAGCTCACCCCGATGGGAAAATTAAGGATGTCCTGGTAAGAGTGGATAAGTTTATTTTTCCAGCTGACTTTATTGTTCTTGATTATGAAGCAAACAGGGAAGTTCCCATTATTTTAGGAAGACTTTTCCTAGCTACGGGAAGGACTCTTATTGACGTGCAGAAACGGGAGCTAACCATGAGATTCCAGAACGAAAGAGTCACATTCAACGTATTCAAAGCCATGAAATTCCATGATGAAGGTGAGGAGTGTTTTCAGATTTCCACCTGTGATTCGTGGGAAGAAAAAGATGAAGAGCATGGTGAGGATGCCACGGATGCATTGATAGAGGAAAGTTTACATGATGATGGCAATATGGAGATCAAGGCACATTCAGCTTGGGTAGAAGGAAGCCCCCAAAGGTTCAAATTTAGAGCTCAATATGAATCCTTGGAGCTGTCTTCTAGAGATTTCAAGATGACAAAACCTTCGGTTGAAGAACCACCACAGCTGGAATTGAAGCAATTGTCGCAGCATTTGAAGTACGGGTTCTTAGGGGCAGATTCAACACTGCCCGTGATCATTTCAGCCTTCCTTAATGCTGAACAGGAGGAGAAATTGCTTGAAGTACTAAGGCAACACAAGAGAGCTATGGGCTGGACCTTAGCCGACATTAAAGGCATAAGTCCAACCTTATGCATGCACAAAATTAGTTTGGAAGAAGCTTCCAAAAATTCCATAGAAGGGCAGCGAAGATTGAATCCAATTATGAAGGAAGTGGTGAAGGAACAAATCATCAAGTGGCTGGATTTTGGCATCATCTACCCCATCTCTGACAGTTCTTGGGTAAGTCCTATCCAATGTGTGCCCAAGAAAGGAGGAATCACCGTGGTAACAAATGAATACAATGAGTTGATTCCTACCCAAACAGTCACGGGATGGCGCATATGCATTGATTATAGGAGACTCAACAAAGCCACGAGGAAGGACCACTTTCCATTGCCTTTCATTGACCAAATGCTGGACAGGTTAGCTGGACATGAGTATTATTGTTTTCTGGATGGTTATTCAGGTTACAACCAAATTGCTGTGTCACCGGGAGACCAAGATAAAACAACCTTCACTTGTCCCTATGGCACATTTGCATTCAGAAGAATGCCATTCGGACTCTGCAATGCTCCAACAACATTCCAGCGCTGCATGATGGCCATTTTCACTGATATGGTAGAGCAGTACTTAGAGGTTTTTATGGATGACTTTTCCATATTTGGGGATTCTTTTGATAATTGTTTAGAAAATTTGGCCAATGTACTTAAACGTCGTGAGGAAACTAATTTAGTCCTCAATTGGGAGAAGTGTCACTTTATGGTTAGAGAAGGAATTGTGTTGGGTCACAGGATTTCAAAGAAAGGTCTTGAAGTAGACCGAGCAAAGATAGAAGTGATTGAAAAGCTACCAACCCCAACAACCGTGAAACACATTCGAAGCTTCTTGGGACATGTGGGCTTCTACCGGAGATTCATCAAGGATTTTTCTAAGGTATCTAAGCCTTTGTGTCAATTATTAGAAAAAGATAATGTGTTTTCTTTTGATGCAGCCTGTGCCACAGCATTTGAGGAAATCAAACAAAAGCTTATTTCAGCCCCTGTTATCATAGCACCTGACTGGAGTTTACCATTTGAGCTAATGTGTGATGCAAGTGACTATGCAGTAGGTGCTGTTTTGGGGCAGCGGCACAACAAAATTTTTCATTCCATCTATTATGCCAGCAAGACACTCACAGAGGCTCAGGTAAATTACACCGTTACTGAAAAAGAGTTACTTGCTGTTGTGTTTGCCTTTGATAAATTCAGGTCCTATTTAGTGGGCACGAAAGTGATAGTCTACACTGATCATTCTGCCATCAAATATCTACTTGCAAAGAAGGACTCGAAACCAAGGCTCATTAGATGGATTCTACTCCTACAAGAATTTGATGTGGAAATCAAGGACAAGAAGGGAGTGGAGAATCAAGTGGCTGATCATTTGTCTCGATTGGAGCAACAAGGGGGATGTCAAATCCCAATTAATGAACATTTTCCGGATGAACAACTGCTGGAAATTTCAGAAGACATGAAGATGTCGTGGTATGCAGATTATGCCAACTTTCTAGCCAGTGGTGCAATGCCGCCAGATTTCTCATACCATGAACGGAAGAAGTTTCTCCAGGATGTCAAGAGTTATTTTTGGGAGGAACCATTTTTGTTCAAGCAATGCAAAGATCAAGTGATTCGGAGATGTGTAAACGATGATGAAATTGAGGACATCATTTTTCAATGTCACAACTCACCATGTGGAGGACATTTTGGAGGGTCAAGAACTGCAGCAAAGGTACTACAATCTGGTTTCTTTTAGCCTTCATTATTTAAAGATTGTTATGAGTTTGTGGCAAGGTGTGATCGCTGCCAAAGAGTAGGAAACATCTCAAGAAGAAACAAAATGCCTCTTACCAACATTTTGGAAGTGGAACTCTTTGATGTATGGGGCATTGATTTCATGGGACTTTTCCTACCTTCGTTTGGGAATTCATACATTTTAATGGCAGTGGATTATGTGTCCAAGTGGGTGGAAGCTACAGCATTCCCCACTAATGATTCCAAAGTGGTGATCAATTTCCTTCGAAAGAACATTTTCTCACGTTTTGGAACACCTAGAGCAATCATCAGTGATGAAGGTTCTCATTTTGTCAACAAATGGCTAGGAGCCTTGCTAGCCAAGTACCATGTTCATCACCGAGTTTCCTTGCCATACCATCCTCAAACGAATGGGCAAGTTGAATTGTCCAACCGAATCATCAAAGGTATCCTTGAGAAGGTGGTTAACCCAAACCGAAAAGATTGGTCAAGACGGTTAGATGACGCTTTGTGGGCCTATAGGACAGCTTTCAAGACTTCAATAGGTATGTCTCCTTATAGACTAGTTTTTGGGAAAGCTTGTCACTTACCCGTGGAGCTAGAGCACAAAGCATACTGGGCGCTGCAGCATCTCAACATGGACATGAATGCTGCTGGAACCAAGAGAATGCTGCAGCTTTCTGAATTGGATGAGTTGAGATTATTTTCCTATGAAAATGCCAAATTATACAAGGAAAAAACTAAGAGGTGGCATGACAAACACATCCAGCCAAGAAATTTTGAAGTTGGACAGCAAGTTTTGATTTTCAATTCAAGAGTGAGACTATTTCCAGCAAAATTGAAGTCGAGATGGACCGGACCGTACACAATTGAACAAATTCATCCTCATGGAGTGGTCTCGGTTATGAACAAAACGAGGACCAAGTTCAAAGTCAACGGGCATAGGCTGAAAATCTACAGATATGGAGACCAAGAGCAAACCGTTGATTCTCTATCATTGCTCAATGATGGAGAATTAGGTGGACCCCACATAAAAGAAAAATTCAAGTGAACACTCTCCAATTTTATTTTCTGTTTTTCTTTTCCTTTTTATTATTTATTTTCCGTTTTTCTTTCATCTATGTTTATTTAATTGCTTCCTGTTACTTATTTTTATTTTCTGTTTTTCTTTTCTTTTTTTTTAGTTTCCCGTTCTTTCCTGTTTATTTATTTTATTTACTGATTTTCCTGATTTATTCTCGGTTATTTCGGTTTATTTATTTTTTGTTTTTATTTGCTTCCTGTTTATTTATTATTTTCTGTTTTCTTTTGTTTAGTTCATTTTCCGTTTTTCTTTTTTTTTTCTCAGTTTATTCATTTTTGTTAATTTTCCTGATTGCTTGTTTTTATTTCCTTTCTATGTGATGTCTATTTAGTTATTCTATGTTTTTCTTTACTGTCGCTTTTTATTTTATTTTCTGATATTCCTTTTATTTCTGTTTATTTATTTTGTTTAATGTTGACTATCTATTTGACCTTAATTGCTGGTTTTATTTATTTTAATTCCACTTTATCTTGTTTTTATTTACTTAATTACTATTTTTGTTTTTTGTCCTATTCTGTGTCAGGTACACCTGTACCCGACAGCTGCCTTTTGCCTGTGTTCTATCGCGGGTCAACAGGATACATATATATATATATATATATATATATATACACGTATATGTTATTATTTTTGAGGCAGAACACTCATGCTACTTCCGAATATTTTCTTTCTTTGTCTTGTTATGCCTCTATTGCAGGACAAAAGAAGATATGCATACAATATATATATATATTTTGGGGCAGAACACTCATCCTACCTCTGGATAAAAGACAAATGACCAAATGGGTAAGAGAAAATTCAGTCAACCCTTTCTTTATTGCTTTCAAGGAACAGAAAGGTTACCTTTCAATTTCCATTCTTCCCAAGGTAAGTAGTCATTATTATATTCTATAATTGATTTTACAAAGGGATGAAAGTCACTTAGCTAGAGAAACCAAAAGACCAACATTCACTTCATTTGTTTTCAACTAACCTGACTGAAAGCACTTCACTCTTAAAAACAAGAGAAACATTTACACCCTGCTCACTGCATTCACCTCCTACCGAAAGAGAAAAAAAGGAAAGAGAGAAAACACACTAAAGTTTTTTCTATTCTTCTTCTGACCGACGAATCTCAAGTAAAAATCCGACGCAAACAACACATTAAAGGTATGTTTTCTTACTGCAATCTGGAGCTTAAACTATGAATTTGCGGCTGGAATGTTTTTCCTGGGTCAGCCGAAGAGCATGGGTTTTATTTCCTCTTTCACTAATTTTGCGAGACCATGGTCAGATCTGGGTTTTCTTTTTCTTTCTGGACGAAAATATAGACATTTCGTTGGTATACAGTGCGTAGGCTTTGGATGCGTGCTTAATATGTTCAGATTTACTGTGATAAATGTGAACAAAATGGGTGTTCTTGTGTGAATGGTTGGCTGTAGTTTTTGTTTCAAAGCATGCTGTTCTTGCTAACGACTGGATTTTCTGCATTCTTATGCTAAATGATGGGTTCCACATTCTGGGTTTACTGAAAAATCTGCATTTTATTTTCTAGGTTCAAGTTGAATTTTCAGAAAACAAGCTCTATTTTGAAATGGGTATTATACTGTCCACTGATTTATGATAAAAGAGGGGTGAAACTTTTTGAATGACTTTGAGATAGAGGGATATTTTTGCTGTTGATAGTATCTATTTCTGAATGATATTCTTACATTGGTATCCCTGGGAAATTCTGAAAATTTTTGCAGTTGTCTCTTATTCTCGGGCAGTAACTGATATTTTTTTCTGTTATTTTCTGTTGAAAATTCTGGATATATGTGATATTTTCTTGACTGATGACTGTCCCTCGGGAATTTTAAAAAATTTTTTGTGGTCAGTGCTGAATAGCAGTCGGGATAGATAGGTCATCTTACGGGTCTGCATGATGTTAACTGAACATTTTGGAAACAAAGACTGATTTTTTTGGATTTGATCTGATTGACTAAAACTGCGCTTAATCTGTTGTCAATGTTTTCATTTTGCTAAATGGCTTTGATTGGGGTATACTGCAGGTATTGAAATTCTTGCTATCTCTTTTGGAAGTATGATTATGTGGTGACCAAGTCAAAACAGTCCGTGACTGTTGGTTTTCTTTTCAGTCTTACTTGCAAGTTCTATCTAACATCTCGGGACTGTTGGTAGGCATATTATTCTTACCTGTTTCAATCTTTGCAGAATGACACTCAAACAAATGATCAGGAAACCTTCTCCCAGGGAGAAGTTCTCCTCTTCGGATGCTGAAGCACGAATGGCTGACCTATACACCGAGAAATAGTGCCTGGAAGACTTGGGATTTGATTTGACAGGAGAAACACCATATCCATTACCGGATACGTGCCGGCATATCATCCGACTAAATGGTTGGGAAAAATTCTGTGCACAAAGAATAGAATCGGACACCGGAGTTGTCCGAGAGTTCTATTCCAACCTATGGCCCAATAGCGTATATGCAGTATTTGTAAGGGAGCGATTGGTACCATTAAACCCGCGGGCCGTCAACCAATTGTTTGACCTCATAAACTATGACAACGACACAGATGACTACTATTCCTTCTTGACTAACCCGGAAGCATGCGATAGGACGCTTTAGGAAGTAACAGTCCCAGGAACCGAGTGGACGGTATCGAAGACCGGAAATAAGACGTGCAAAAGGGAATCCTTGACAGACGAAGCAAAGATATGGTTCTACTTTGTGCGGCACTCATTGATGCCCACAAATCATACATCTACATTGACGATTGAACGAGTAGTGCTGCTGGCATGCATCATCCATGGCAGAACAATAAATATAGGGAAGTTGGTGTGCGAACAAATTTGAGCTTGTGCTAACAAGAAGAGTGGGGAAATCTTCTTCCCCACCTTAATCTGTTTATTATGCAGGGCAGCCGGGGTGGAGGTGGCTATAGAAGATGATGACTTTTATTCAGGCGGGACGATTTCCGCCCATGACCTCCGAAGGATTCTGCCCCCGCCACCACAGCCACAGCCTGAGAGAACACCTCCTTATCCAACCCCTCTGTCAGCAGTACCAACGGATGACCCTTCTCTAGTAGCAACAGATGCTGTAGCATCCACATCCGACAATGCTGTAGCAATGATGAGGCAGATGCATGCTCAGCTGCAGATCTTCTGGAGGTTCTCCCGCTCGCACTACGAGGCATACCTCAGATCCCTCCCCAGGAACCGTCTACAGGCTGGAAACCCTTGGCCCAGTGATGCGTTCCGGTTGATATGCTAAATAGGTGTTATTTTACCCTATGTTGATTATGAATAATTAAGGACTGTGATTGACTAATTGTCACATTTAGTCTCTATGGTGTCACTTAATCAGCCAGAACCTAAGGCAGAGTACCTATCGTGTAGCTAGTCTGTTGGAAAGTATCTACGATTTTATTAAATAAATATCGTACTCCAAGGGAAGTGGTAACGGCTTAGTAGTAACTAGCCTTTATTCCTAACTCTTATCTTATAATCCAGTTATGTAATCTTAATCAATAACTTTGATGAGAGGATGATTCATTCTCCACTAGGTTTAAGTTTAACCAAACCTGAAAGTGTTTTATAGATGAGATCTTGATTTTATGTTATACTGTTACTATACGTTGATTGACCTATATTCGAGTATTTTAGACATGTCTTGGCCTGGATTGCAACTATGTTCTGTGTCTAAAGGTTACCACATCTGAGTTTCTACGCTACCGCCCCATCGTTAAGGGTAACAGCCCTACTCACGGCTCGGACTAAAGTCAGCAATGACTACCCTATGTCACTTCGGGGATCATACTGCTCGTCTCATAACCGCCGGCATAAAACTCTACTCAGCCTACCTAGACTACTTTCAACCAACAGGGTGTTCCGCAGATTATATTATCTATTATGGCAGACACCAATACTAATTGATGCCTGTTAAACTAAACAGGTTATGAATAGACCGTAGTTAGGAATTGTCTATAACCCTAATTTCAGTTTAAAAGAACGGCAATAGACATGCAGACATAATGGATAATTAAGCAGGTGGCCATTTCTAGAAAAACATAATAACTTCAACATATATCACAAATATTCATAATAATCATAATCTGGTATTCAAAACTGTTATTTGGACAAACACAATAACAACATATAAGAGAGGGACAGGGGGACCAATGCCATAAAGAAATCACCCTTTACGAAGTCTCACCGATGGAGCGTACTGCTGTATATGCCGTATTGCTTGACCCGACTCTACTTGCCAGAACCTTCGAAGGACGCTTCCTCAGCCTAGTAACTGGGCTTTACCTTAATACCCAGCTTAAGCCCAATGATGCGTTCCGATTGATATGCTAAAAGATAGGCTTTATTTACCTATGTCGATTATGAGTAATTAAGGACTGAGTCTTACTAATTGTCACTTAGCATTCAATTATTGTCACTTAATCAATCAGAACCTAAGGCAGAGTACCTATCGTGTAGCTAGTCTGTTGGAAAGTATCTACGATTTTATTAAGTTAAATATCGTACTCCCAGGGAAGTGGCAACGGCTTAGTAGTAACTAGCCTTTTTCCCCAACTCTTATCTTATGATTCAGTTATGCAATCTTTCATCAAATACTTTGATGAGAGGGTGATCCTTTCTCCACTAGGTTTAAGTCTAAGTAATCCTAAAAGTGTGTTCTAGATAACGTTCTGATTTTATGTTATATTGTTCCTACATGTTGATTGACCTATCTTCGAGTATTTTAGATGCATCTTAGCCTGGATTGCAACTATGTTCTGAGTCTAAAGGTGTACCACATCTGAGTAATCTGATAAACCGCCCTACCTTAATGACGGCCCTACTCACGGTTCGGGACGAAGGCATCCATGAACGGTACCCTATGTCACTTCGGTATCATGCCGCTTGCCCTAGCCGCCGGCATAAACGCTCTACTCAGCCTACTTAGACTACTCTAACAAACAGGGTGTTCCGCAGGTTATTTTATATAATATGGCAGACACCAATACTAATTGATGCCTGTTAAACTAAACAAGTTATGAATAGACCGTGGTTAGGAATTATCTATAACCCTACATTTAGTTTAAAAGAGACTACATTAGACATGCAGACATAATGAATATTTAAGCAGGTGGCTATTTTCGGAAAAACGTAACAACTTCAACATATATAATAAATATCCATAGAAATCATAATCTGGTATTCATAAATTAATATTCAGATAAAACAATTCATAAACATACAGAACCTCGTCTAGGGGACCCACTATCATAAAGTAATCACCGCTTTATGCAGGTCCAGCCGGTGCTGCAACTCCTGTATGCTCCTGACTGCTCGATCCTACTCTGCTCGGCAGAGCCTTCGGAGAACGCTCCTCAGACCTAGTAGCAATTGCTTTACCTTGCATCCCGGGCTTAAGCAAATTGCCCTAATCTGACTAAGAACACACACCCTATCTCTCTCTCAGGATCTCCTAACGAAATCCCGGTATTCTATGAATACCAAAAATGAACCTATCTATCGAAGCCTAAGATCTGAGACTATTTCTCAGAAACTAAGAAAACAAAACACTAAAGAAAGAAAGAAAACTGAAACTGAAACCCGAGTCTCTCCATGGCTTGTGTACTCCAGAAAAGTGTACACTGAAGTCACTAAGTGACTCAGATCGAGTGGAGAGGAATGACTTTTCACCTGACACTTCCAAAATCATAAAAACTGTGAAATTAAGTAAATAATAAACAATTAAGATCAATTTACCCTCAATTTCACCCTAAATCATATATAAAAACATGCTAAAAAAGGTATATGATTTTCGCGTATCAGATAACCCCACACTTAGCTTTTTGCTTGTCCTCAAGCAAAGTCTACCTGAAGTTAGTGATTCTAAATTAAATCATACGTGCAGTCACTTAAATTTCTAGTCATGTTTTTATTCCAAAAATTATTCAGATAATTCTTAACACAGGTCTGACTGGTTAGGTTGCTATGACAAGGTCTCAAATGTCTCTAGTAGATTGTTAGGATTGAGCAGAAAACAATTTAACAACTAGGTTGAACTCTTCTCTTAGTCATAAGGTCTTCCTGATGTGTAGTGTGTGTACTAGTCCAGACCAAATAGTCAACACAATAAACTCTTGTCTTAACTATTACCAGATTACACTTCGACCTGTCACTAGACACACTGACAACAGATAACTTTCTGAGTTCTGAGCCTTGGTGATCAGATTTTAATTATTTAGCTCTTATTGATTTCTTTCGTTTATAAATTCAGGGTATTTTGAGTCTGCTTTGAACACGTCAACTTCAACTACCCATGTAGCGAGTCCCACTCCGATGACTCCCAGACCTACACGACCTTAGGGCATCAGGCTTTAAGTTCCCCGAAGGAGTGGTGCTCGAGTAGCGAAGGCCGCTGGCAAACTACCCTTTTTTTTTTCATCATCATTTTTTTTCTTTTCTTTTCACTTTTAGCTCAGAGTCTCATCTAGTCATTCTAATTGTCAATGCATCCTACAACTGGTCTAATTTTATCTAGTTAAGTCTTGAAAAGGTAATTGGCTGAGGTCTCTAACCCAGACTAAGTTGTGCTTAATTATCAGGAATTCCCTATTCCTAATCAATTAGTCCAAGATAGCTATCACATTGCCTCCTACTAACCATAACATTCTACCTACATATCATAGACATAAGCAATTGTTTAACCAATCATACTGCATTTAGACGTTTGAAAGACGGAAAAATTTTGAAAAAATTTTGGAAGGGTGTGTGAAAATACGGGGAAAATAAGCAAAATCATGCAAAAAATTTTGCAAACTGCTACAGTGCACCGTGCACTGCTGAGTTTTTCTATTTTGGAAGGGTGTGAAAATAATGGGAAAATAAGCAAAATCATGCAAAAAATTTCGCAAACTGCTACAGTGCATCGTGCACTGCTACCCCACACTTAAGTCTGACACTGTCCTCAGTGTTCATGCATAACTAAACTACCCCACACTTATTTGAAAACAAGAAACAAAAACAAAACAGAAAACTTCTTACCCCACACTTATTTGACTAACTAAGGGTAAGAGAGAAAATAAAACAATCAAAGAAATAACAAAACAAGACACAAAAATGAAGAAAATAAAAGTAAAGGAAGATGAGATTAGA
The DNA here is from genome assembly GCA_027405835.1 of Asclepias syriaca. NCBI lineage: Eukaryota > Viridiplantae > Streptophyta > Magnoliopsida > Gentianales > Apocynaceae > Asclepias > Asclepias syriaca. Next base: position 14,829,880 of record CM049932.1, read on the forward strand.
AAAACTCCCTTCTTGCCTCGAGCAGAAGGGTTTTCTCTGGGCTGTCAATTGGCTCTTCACCTTAGCCATGTGCTATTGATGTGGTGTTCTTGACTCTGCAAGCTCTAGATATTGGAACGGATGACGTTTGCTCCGATCCTTCATTGTCGAGCTCCAGGTAGAGGCCTATTCATTTGATGAATGGCTCGAGCCCCACGGACTGTTTCCTCGAATCAGTTGTAAGATTTCTCACAATTGTAGCAACGTGTCCAGGAGGAACGTGTCTAGGAATGAGATTTCTTGGAATTTGTGTGCCTTCCTGCCAATGTTAGTAAAGGTATTACATGCAAGTCTCGAATGGAAGAAAAGATACCTGAAGTTTTGGCGAAGCTGTGGTGGTAGGGGGCTCCAGTGGTGTAGATCTGGGCCCAAGTATTTGAGACTTCCTCGGGGAAGTTTCTCACAGCTGATTGTATGTAGGGGATGCAAGCTCCTCCATTGCTGTGCTCCTGATACAATGCCAAATTCCCCTATATCCTTCGACCGTTCGATATCACTTGGTAGATCACTTGCTTGCACTGGTCTGGCTTTAATTGTTGCCAGTATCTCATCTGTTGATTCTGCGGGTAGGGGTTTTGCTGTGGTGGTATCTTCTGAAAGTTTCCAACTTCCGAGTTATTCCTCAGCTAAATCCCGTATGATTCCTCTAGCTGGGATTGTATGCATTTCCCATTGGAGTAGCGTTCTGCAGTAACTTTCTCCTACCTCTTTTGGAATGGTCAGTCATTCCCATAGCAATCCCTGCTAAAGTGTGGTACTTAGCAGACTTCACAGATTTGATACACAGACTGAACGTTTCTTCCTAAGACATTGGCATTCTGAATTTGGAAAACAACTTCTCATAGAATCTGCTATTTGGCAAGCATCGCAGGACTGTATCAAAGATACAAAATCCTTGAATATGGTGGGTCAACAAGATCCTGCTTTCAACACTTTCCGGACAGTGTTGATAGTAGTCAATTGGTTTCCCGTAGATTCTTTAGGGCAATGCTCCAAAATCTTGTGTCCTTCGTCTTCTGAGATACGTTTTCTGATCACTTACCCTGCAATGATTCAAAATGGAAAAACGGATCTCCCTAGTAGTAACATTCCAAATCAACAAAGAATTTCTTCTTTTGTTGATAAGTCATATCACTTGGGAATAATTAGCAACTAGATAATTAGTAATATCAGTAAACTATGGAGGAGAATCATTATTCATAGCAAATAATTTCTCATTCAGAAGTTTATCAGATACTACTATCTCGTCAATAGCTTCTAACTCGGGGTTTTCTAATCTAGACCAAAGGTTTGCTTTCTAGATTTTTAGCCCTTTTTCTTATCCCGTCTTTCTATATCAAATTCAATAGAACTTAACTAATCAATCTTGGTTCATCATTAGTTTTATTGAACATATATCTTAGAGTAAAGTAATCAGTGTATACTATTGTTTAGACTAGGCATGGTATGAATGTATCATAGGCATATGCAATAACTAGTAATCTCTTTTCAGTGGTGGTAAGGTTCTACTAGGCATCAGTAAAAGGTCTTACTTGCATAGTGTATAATATGAAGTTCTAATCATGCCTATTTCCTAAAACAATCATTACTACATGGTCACTAGCATCACATATTAATTCACAAAGCAAATTCCAATTAGGTGATGTCATAATGGGTGCAGTAATTCCTTTTGGTTTAAACAATCTCATGCATTTATCATCAAACAAAAGGAACATCCTTTCTCATTAGAATACTCAGAGGTTTGTCTATTAAAGAAAATTTTATTTCATGATTCTGTCTAATAGACTAAGCATGACCTAAGAAAGTTCCACAATGATATTTCTTCCAGATTAAAACCTGAGCCAAAAATTGACAACTCAGAAAAATATTTGATGGGTTTTTCCGACCGATATGCTAAATAGGTGTTATTTTACCCTATGTTGATTATGAATAATTAAGGACTGTGACTGACTAATTGTCACATTTAGTCTCTATGGTGTCACTTAATCAGCCAGAACCTAAGGCAGAGTACCTATCGTGTAGCTAGTCTGTTGGAAAGTATCTACGATTTTATTAAATAATTATCGTACACCCAGGGAAGTGGCAACGGCTTAGTAGTAACTAGCCTTTTATCCCAACTCTTATCTTATGATCCAGTTATGCAATCTTCATCAATAACTTTGATGAGAGGGTGATCCATTCTCTACTAGGTTTAAGTTCATTCAATCTAGAAATGTTTTATAGATAAGGTCCTGATTCTATGTTATACTGTTCCTACATGTTGATTGACCTATCTTCGAATATTTTAGACATGTCTTGGCCTGGATTGCAACTATGTTCTGTGTCTAAAGGCGTACCACATCCGAGGTCTCTAATAAACTGCCCTACCTTAATGACGGCCCTACTCACAGTTCGGGACGAAGGCATCCATGAAAGCCCTATGTCACTTTTGGGGATCATACCGCTTGCCCTAGCCGCCGGCATCATTGGACTCAGCTCGGCCCCTACCTAGACTACTCTAACAAACAGGGTGTTCCGCAGGTTATTTTATATAATATGGCAGACACCAGTACTAATTGATGCCTGTTAAACTAAACAGGTTATGATTAGACCGTGGTTAGGAATTGTCTATAACCCTAACTTTAGTTTAAAAGAGCACATTAGACATGCAGACATAGTGAATATTAAGCAGGTGGCTATTTCCGGAAAAACATAACAACGTCAACATATAAAACAAACATTCATAAAAATCGTAATCTCGTATTCATAATAAATATTTGGGACAACACAATAACAACATATAAGAGAGGGACATGGGGACTGATGCCATAAAGAAATCACCCTTTATGTAGTCTCGCCGATGGAGCGTACTGCTGTATATGTCGTATTGCTCGCCCCAACTCTGCTCGTCAGAACCTCCGGAGAATGCTTCCTCAGCCTAGTAGTTGGACTTTACCTTACGTCCTGGGCTTAAGCCTAGCCCTGTGGACTGACTCTTCGAACGCCTCGAGCCCTCTTAGGATCTCCTAACGAAATCTCGGGTATTCTATGTATACCAGAAACGAACCTATCTATCGAGCCCTAGGATCTGAGACTATTTCTCAGAAACTAAGAAAAATGAAAAACAAAGAAGGAAAGAAAGAAAAACTTCTACTGGAATCCGAGTCTTCGAGTGAATTGTGTACTAGAGAATTATACACTGGAAACCACTGAATAACTCAGATCGAGTGGAGAGGGATGATTTCAACTCCTGGAGGCCTGGGGTATTTATAGCAACTTTCTGGAGTGAAAATCTCCAAAAATTTCGATGTGGGACAACTTCTGGTGCTTCGGGACGCCCGTCCTGGTGGTTTGACTGGGTCGGGACGCCCGTCCCGGACCGTTGACCAAGTCAGCATTTCCAAAAATTGCATTTTTGCCCCAAAATTTGCTGTTTTCATCTACTTTTCACCTGACACTTCCAAAATCATAAAAATTGTGAAATTGAGTAAATAACAATCAATTAAGACCAATTTCCTATCAATTTCACCCTAAATTATATATAAAAACATGCTAAAAATGTGATACGATTTATGCATATCAGATAACCCCACACTTAGCTTTTTGCTTGTCCTCAAGCAAAGTCTAACTGAAGTTAGTGATTCTAAATCATTGTGCAGTCACTTAAATTTCCTAGTCATGTTTTTATTCCAAAAATTATTCAGATAATTCTTAACACAGGTCTGACTGGTTAGGTTGCTATGACAAGGTCTCAAATGTCTCTAGTAGATTGTTAGGATTGAGCAGAAAACAATTTAACAACTAGGTTGAACTCTTCTCTTAGTCATAAGGTCTTCCTGATGTGTAGTGTGTGTACTAGTCCAGACCAGATAGTCAACACAATAAACTCTTATCTTAACTATTACCAGATAACACTTCGACCTGTCACTAGACACACTAACAACAGATAGCTTTCTGAGTTCTGAGCCTTGGTGATCAAATTTTAATTATTTAGCTCTTATTGATTTCTTTCGTTTATAGATTCAGGGTATTTTGAGTCTGCTTAGAACACGTCAACTTCAACTACCCATGTAGCGAGTCCCACTCCGATGACTCCCAGACCTACACGACCTTAGGGCATCAGGCTTTAAGTTCCCCGAAGGAGTGGTGCTCGAGTAGTGAAGGCCGCTGGCAAACTACCCTCTTTTTAATTAGCTCACTTTTTTTTCTTTTTCACTTTTGGCTCAGAGTCTCATCTAGTCATTCCAATTGTCAATGCATCCTGCAACTGGTCTAATTTTATCTAGTTATGTTTTGAAAAGGTAATTGGTTGAGGTCTCTAATCCAAACTAAGTTGTGCTCAATTATCAGGAATTCCCTACTTCTAATCAATAGGTTCAGCAATAGTTATCAATTATCTCCTACTAACCACAACATACTACCTACATATCATAGACATAAGCAATTGTTTAACCAATCATACTGCATTTAGAAGTCTGAAAGACGGAAAAATTTTGAAAAAATTTTGGAACGTGTGAAAATATGGGGAAAACAAGCAAAAGCATGCAAAAATTTTTCAAACTGCTACAGTGCACCGTGCACTGCTACCCCACACTTAAGCCTGACACTGTCCTCAGTGTTCATGCATATTTAAACTACCCCACACTTATTTGCAAACAAGAAGAAATGAAAAAATAACGAACTCTTACCCCACACTTATTTGACTAACTAAGGGTAAGAAAGGAAATAAAGCAGCCAAATAGGAAGGACAATGGAAATAACAGAACACAAAACAAATAAAAGTAAAGGAACATGAGGATTAGAAAAACTCCCTTCATGTCGCGAGCAGAAGGGTTTTCTCTGGGCTGTCAATTTGCTCTTCACCTTAGCCATGTGCTATTGCTGAGGTGTTCTGGATTCTGCAAGTTCTAGATATTGGAACGGATGACGTCTGCTCCGATCCTTCATTGTCGAGCTCCGGGTAGTGGCCTATTCATTTGATGAATGGCTCAGGCCCCAAGGACTGTTTTCTCGAATCATTCGTAAGATTTTGCACAATCATAGCAACGTGTCCAGGAGGAACGTGTCTAGGAATGAGACTTCTTGGGATTTGTATGCCTTCCTGCCAATGTTAGTATAGGTATTGTATGTAAGTCTCGAATGGAAGAAAAGATACCTGAAGTTTTGGCGAAGCTGTGGTGGTAGGGGGCTCCAGTTGTGTAGATCTAGGCCCAAGTATTTGAGACTTCCTCGGGGAAGTTTCTCACAGCTGATTGGTATGCAGGGGATGCAAGCTCCTCCATTGCTATGCTCCTGATACAACGCCTAATTCCTCTATATCCCTCGACCCTTCGATACCACTTGGTAGATCACTTGCTTGCACTAGTCTGGCTTTAATTGTTGCCAATATCTCATCTGTTGATTCTGCGAGTAGAGGTTTTGCTGTGGTGGTGTCTTCTGAAAGTTTCCAGCTTCCGATTTACTCCTCAGCTAAATCCCGTATGATTCCTCTAGTTGGGATTGTATGCATTTCCCATTGGAGCAGCATTCTGCAGTAACCTACTCCTACCTCTTTTGGAATGGTCAGTCATTCCCATAGCAATCCCTGCTAAAGTGTGGTACTTAGCAAACTTCACAGATTTGATACACAGGCTGAACATTTCTTCCTAAAACATCGGCACTCTGAATCTGGAAAACAACTAGAATCTGCACATGACTTTAACATCATTAGTAGGTAATGCCTGTGCTTCGGGCCATTTTGAATAAGTGTTCCACGACTACTATGATGTAATTAGTGTCAAAGGAAGAAAGGAAAAGGATTCGAAATACCCCTGATATCAACGGTTGCAACATTCTGTGTACGTCGCTGGGGTAGATGATCTCTGGAAGATGTGTTACCTGTTATTTGGCAAGCATCGCAGGACTGTATCAGAGATACAAAATCCTTGACTATGGTGGGTCAACAAGATTCTACTTCGATAGATTCCTACAATGCTTCAGAATCATGTGGCCTTCGCCTTCCGAGATACATCCTCTGACCACTTTACTCTGCAAAAATTTGAAATAGAAGAGAAATCTGCCCAGTAGTAATATTTCAAATCAGCAAAGAATTTCTTCTTTTGCTGATAAGTCATATCACTTGGGAATAATTAGCAGCTAGATAATTAGTAATATCAGTAAACCACGGAGGAGAATCATTACTCATAGCAAACAATGAAAATAGATCCTCATTCAGAAATTTATCAAATACTACTGTCTTGTCAATAGCCTCTAACTCAGGGTTTCCTAATCTAGATCAAAGGTTTGCTTTCTAGATTCCTAACCCTTTTTCTTATCCCTTCATTCTATATCAAATTCAAGTGACAATAAAACCTAACTTAATCAATTATGGTTCAGTATCAGTTTTATTGAACACAGATATCTCAGAGTGATCAGTGTAACCTATTGTTTCTAGACAAGACTAGTGATACGCGAAAATCGTATCACCTTTTTAGCATGTTTTATATGTGATTTAGGGTGAAATTGAGGGTAAATTGATCTTAATTGTTTATTATTTACTCAATTTCACAGTTTTTCTAATTTTGGAAGTGTCAGGTGAAAAGTAGACGAAAATAGCAAATTTTGGGGCAAAAACGCAATTTTTGGAAATGTTGACTCGGTCAAAGGTTCAGGACGGGCGTCCCAAACCCGGGACGGGCGTCCCGACCAAGTCAAGGCACCGGGACGGGCGTCCAGGACCCGGGACGGGCGTCCCGACCTGGTCAACAGATCAGGACGGGCGTCCCAATCCGGGACGGGCGTCCCGAACCACCAGAAGCTATCCCACATCGAATTTTTCAGAAATTTTCACTCCGGGAAGCTGCTATAAATACCCCAGGCCTCCAATAGTTGAATTCATTCCTCTCCACTCGATCTGAGTCATTTAGTGGTTTCCAGTGTACAATTCTCTAGTACACAACTCACTGAGAGACTCGGATCTCAGTTTTCTTTCTTGTTAGTATTTTGTTTTAGTTTCTGAGAATTAGTCTCAGATCTTAGGTTTCTATAGATAGGTTCGTTTCTAGTATTCATAGAATACCCGGGATTTCGTTAGGAGATCCTAAGAGGGCTCTAGGCGTTCGAAGAGTCAGTCCACAGGGTTGGGCTTAAGCTGGGTATTAAGGTAAAGCCCAGTTACTAGGCTGAGGAAGCGTCCTCCGACGGTTCTGGTGAGCAGAGTCGGGTCAAGCAATACGGCATATACAGCAGTACGCTCCATCGGCGAGACTTCGTAAAGGGTGAATTCTTTATGGCATCGGTCCCCCTGTCCCTCTCTTATATGTTGTTATTGTGTTTGTCCAAATAACTGTTTGAATACCAGATTATGCTTTTATGAGTATTTGTTATTTATGTTGAAGTATTATGTTTTTCTAGAAATGGCCACCTGCTTAAATATCCATTATGTCTGCATGTCTATTGCCGTTCTTTTAAACTAAAATTAGGGTTATAGACAATTCCTAACCACGGTCTATTCATAACCTGTTTAGTTTAACAAGCATCAATTAGTATTGGTGTCTGCCATACTAGATAAAATAATCTGCGGAACACCCCGTTGGTTGAAAGTAGTCTAGGTAGGCTGAGTAGAGTTTTATGCCGGCGGTTATGCGACGAGCAGTATGATCCCCAAAGTAACATAGGGCGGTCATTGCTGACTTTAGTCCGAGCCGTGAGTAGGGCCGTTACCCTTAACGATGGGGCGGTAGCATAGGAACTCAGATGTGGTAGCCTGATGCGGATCCGGTTGACATGCTAAATAGGTGTTATTTTACCCTATGTTGATTATGAATAATTAAGGACTGTGATTGACTAATTGTCACATTTTAGTCTTATGGTGTCACTTAATCAGCCAGAACCTAAGGCAGAGTACCTATCGTGTAGCTAGTCTATTGGAAAGTATCTACGATTTTATTTAATTAATTATCGTACTCCCAGGGAAGTGGCAACGGCTTAGTAGTAACTAGCCTTTTATCCTAACTCCTATCTTATGATCCAGTTATGCAATCTTCATCAAATACTTTGATGAGAGGGTGATCCATTCTCCACTAGGTTCAAGTCTAATTAACCCTAGAAGTGTTTTAAAGATGAGTTCTGATTCTATGTTATACTGTTCCTATATGTTGATTGACCTATCTTCGAGTATTTTAGATGCATCTTAGCCTGGATTGCAACTATGTTCTGTGTCTAAAGGCGTACCACATCCGAGGTCTCTAATAAACCGCCCTACCTTAATGACGGCCCTACTCACGGTTCGGGACGAAGGCATACATAAAACCCTATGTCACTTTTTGGGAATCATACCGCTTGCCCTAGCCGCCGGCATAATTGGACTCAGCTCGGCCACTACCTAGACTACTTTAACATGAAGGGCGTTCAACATGTTATTTTATCTAGCATGGCAGACACCAATACTAATTGATGCCTGTTAAACTAACAGGTTATGATTAGACCGTGGTTAGGAATTGTCTATAACCCTAACGTTAGTTTAAAAGAGCACATTAAACATGCAGACATAGTGAATATTCAGCAGGTGGCTATTTCCGGAAAAACATAATAACGTCAACATATAAAACAACTATTCATAAAAATCGTAATCTGATGTTCATAATTAATATTTAGAGTAAAAACAATAACAACATATAAGAGAGGGGTATGGGGACTGATGCCATAAAGAAATCACCCTTTACGTAGTCTCGCCGACAGAGCGTACTGCTGTATATGTCGTACTGCTTCCTCTGACTCTGCTCACCAGAACCTTCGGAGGACGCTTCCTCAGCCTAGTAACTGGGCTTTACCTTAATACCCAGCTTAAGCCCAGCCCTGTGGACTGACTCTTCGAACGCCTAGAGCCCTCTTAGGATCTCCTAACGAAATCCCGGGTATTCTATGAACACCGGAAACGAACCTATCTATAGAAACCTAAGATCTGAGACTATTTCTCAGAAACTAAAACAAAACACTAACAAGAAAGAAAACTGAGATCCGAGTCTCTGAGTGAGTTGTGTACTGGAGAATTGTACACTGGAAACCACTAAATGACTCAGATCGAGTGGAGAGGGATGAATTCAACTACTGGAGGCCTAGGGTATTTATAGCAGCTTCCCGGAGTGAAAAATTGTGAAAATTTCGATGTGGGACAGCTTTTGGCGGTTCGGGACGCCCGTCCTGATTCGTTGACCAGGTTCGGGACGCCCGTCCTGGTTCAGGACGCCCGTCCTGGCGGTTTGACTGGTCGGGACGCCCGTCCCGGGTTCGGGACGCCCGTCCTGGACCCTTGACCGAGTCAACTTTTCCAAAAATTGCGTTTTTGCCCCAAAATTTGCTGTTTTCGTCTACTTTTCACCTGACACTTCCAAAATCATAAAAATTGTGAAATCGAGTAAATAACAATCAATTAAGATCAATTTATCCTCAATTTCATCCTAAATTGTATATAAAAACATGCTAAAAAGCTGATACGATTTTCGCGTATCAGATAACCCCACACTTAGCTTTTTGCTTGTCCTCAAGCAAAGTCTATCTGAAGTTACTGATTCTAAATCATGTGTGCATTCCTAGTCATGTTTTTTATTCCAAAAATTCTTCAGACAATTCTTAACACAGGTCTGACTGGTTAGGTTGCTATAACAAGGTCTCAAATGTCTCTGGTAGTTTGTTAGGGTTGAGCAGAGAGTAACTTAACAACTAGGTTGAACTTTTCTCTTAGTCATAGGGTTTTCCTGATGTGTAGTGTGTGTACTAGTCCAGACCAGATAGTCAACACAATAAACTCTTTATCTTAACTGTTTACCAGATAACACTTCGACCTATCGTTAGACATACTGACAACAGATAGCTTTCTGAGTTCTGAGCTTTGGTGATCAGATTTTACTTTTTTAGCTCTTATTGATTTCTTTCGTTTATAGATCCAGGGTATTTTGAGTCTGCTTAGAACACGTCAACTTCAACTACCCATGTAGCGAGTCCTACTCCGATGACTCCCAGATCTACACGACCTTAGGGCATCAGGCTTTAAGTTCCCCGAAGGAGTGGTGCTCGAGTAGCGAAGGCCGCTGGCAAACTACCCTTGTTTAATTATCTTTCTTTAATTTCTTTTCACTTCTAGCTCAGAGTCTCATCTAGTCATTCTAATTGTCAAAACATCCACAACTGGTCTAATTTTATCTAGTTCAGTCTTGAAAAGGTAATTGGCTGAGGTCTCTAATCCAGACAAAGTTGTGCTCAGTTATCAGGAATTCTCTATTCCTAATCAATTAGTCCAAGATAGCTATCATATTGCCTCCTACTAACCATACATTCTACCTACATATCATAGACATAAGCAATTGTTTAACCAAGCATACTGCATTTAGAAGTCTGAAAGACTGAAAAATTTTGAAAATTTTTTTTTGGAAGGTGTGAAAATATGTGAAAAAACAAACAAAATCATGCAAAAACTACAGTGCACCGTGCACTGCTACCCCACACTTAAGACTGACATTGTCCTCAGTGTTCATGCATACCTAACTACCCCACACTTATTTGACACAAAGAAACAAAATAGAAAGGATTCTTACCCTACACTTATTCAACTAACTACGGGTAAGAAGGAACATAGAAATAACCAAACAAGAAAAAAAAAATGAAAGAGAGATACTCCCTTAGTCTGTGAAGTTCACAATCTGCTCGGACGAGTCAAACGGCTCTCTGTAAATCTTTAGGCGTTGTCCGTTTACTTTTTGAATAATACCGTCAGAATCCATGATGTCACATGCTCCGAAAGGGGATACTTCCGTGATTGTGAACGGTCCTGACCAATAGCTACGCAGCTTTCCTGGGAAAAACTTTAAACGTGAGTTGTACAACAATACCTTATCACCTGGTTCAAAATTTTTCTGGGCTCTGAGTCGTCTGTCATGCCGGAGTTTACTTGTCATTTTGAACTGATGTGAATTCTCATAGGCTTTGAGCCTCCACTCATCCAATTCGTTGAGTTGTAAAATCCGGTGTTCCTTGGTCAAATTATCGTCGAGATTGCACTTTCGTACTGCCCAGTAAGCTTTATGTTCAAGTTCAACCGGAAGGTGGCATGCTTTTCCGTAGACTAGTCGATAGGGTGAGAACCCCGTAGTGGTCTTGTATGCTGTACGGAAGGCCCATAATGCATCCTCCAGTTTATTTGACCAATCCTTACAGTTAACACCCACGGTCTTTTCTAGGATTCTCTTTATTCCCCTATTGGTTACCTCAGCCTGCCCGTTGGTTTGAGGATGGTAGGCTGTGGAAATGCGATGCTGAATTCCGTACTGCTGGAGTACTTTCTGCAATTGAGAGTTGCATAAGTGCGTACCTCGATCACTGATTAGGGCTTTTGGACATCCAAACCTGGCAAAAATCTGCTTAAGGAATCTGCATACGGCTCGAGCATCATTAGTAGGTAGGGCCTGTGCCCTCAGGCCATTTTGAAAAATATTCTACAGCTACTAAGATGTACTTCATACCAAAAGAGGAAGGGAACGGACCCATGAAATCTATACCCCATATGTCAAATATTTCTACACTTTGGATTACCTGTTGGGGTAGGTTATCTCGAGAAGATATGGTTCCAGCTTTCTGACAGGCATCGCACGATCCTGTAAATGCTGCGGCGTCTTTGAATATGGTGGGCCAGTAAAAGCCTGCTTCTAATACTTTTCGGGCAGTATTGGCTGCAGCTAAGTGACCGCCTGTTGGTCCGCAGTGACAATGTCCAGAATTTGGAAACCTTCTTCTTGAGATACACATCTTCTGATCATCTGATCTGCACATATTTTAAATAGAAAAGGATCTTCCCAATAGTAATATTTCAGGTCAACAAAGAATTTTCTTCTTTGTTGAGCAGTGATATCACTAGGGAGAGTCCGGGCTGCCAAGTAATTTGCTATATCTGCAAACCAAGGGGGTAAGAAAACAGCAAATAATGCACATAGATTCTCATCCGGAAATTTATCAGATATGATTGTTTCATCAATGGCTTCTAGGGTAGGATTTTCTAGCCTAGACAAATGGTCTGCGGCTAAGTTTTCTGCCCCTTTCTTATCCCGAATTTCTATGTCAAATTCTTGAAGCAATAAAACCCATCTAATTAATCTCGGTTTTGCATCAGTTTTATTGAACAAGTATTTTAACGCAGAATGATCAGTATAAACAATAGTTTTAGACAGGACTAAATAAGATCGAAACTTATCAAACGCATATACTACCGCTAATAATTCCTTTTCTGTAGTAGTGTAATTCTCCTGAGCATCAGTTAAGGTTTTACTAGCGTAATATATTACATGAAATTTCTTATCATGTCTTTGTCCTAAAACGACTCCTACTGCATAATCACTGGCATCACACATAAGTTCAAAAGGTAGGGTCCAGTCAGGTGATGTCATGATGGGTGCAGTAGTTAAAAGTTCCTTTAGTCTATTAAAAGCTTTCAGACATTTCTCATCGAAGACAAATGGAACATCCTTGCTAAGTAAATTGGTCAACGGTCTGGCTATTAATGAAAAATCTTTAATGAACCTACGATAAAAGCCAGCGTGTCCCAAAAAACTTCTAACTGCTCTCACATTTTTAGGAGGAGGTAGTTTTGAAATGACTTCAATTTTGGCCTTATCTACTTCCATACCTAAATGTGAGATCTTATGTCCTAAAACGATTCCTTCTTTTACCATGAAGTGGCATTTTTCCCAATTTAAAACCAGGTTAGATTTTATACAACGTTTCAACATTAGCTCCAAGTTCTTTAGGCAAACCTCAAATGAATTACCAAAAACAGAAAAGTCATCCATAAAAACTTCCATAGATTTTCCTAACATGTCTTCAAAGATAGCAGTCATACAACGTTGAAATGTAGCAGGTGCATTACACAAACCAAAAGGCATCCTTCTATATGCAAATGTTCCAAAAGGACATGTGAAAGTAGTTTTATGCTGATCCTCAGGGGAAATAGGAATTTGAAAATAACCAGAGAACCCATCAAGAAAGCAATAAAACATATGTCCAGATAATCTTTCTAACATTTGGTCAATAAAAGGAAGGGAAGTGATCTTTTCGTGTGGCCGTATTTAATTTTCTATAATCTATGCATACACGATGACCAGTTACAGTTCTTGTAGGGATTAGTTCATTATGCTCATTCCTAACGACTGTTATTCCGCCTTTCTTAGGTACTACTTGCACCGGGCTTACCCACTCACTATCTGAGATAGGGTAGATAAGTCCTGCATCTAGCAGTTTAATGACTTCTTTCTTAACAACATCACACACATTAGGATTCAACCTCCTTTGAGGTTGCACACATGGCTTATACTCATTTTCTAGAAGAATCTTATGCGAACAAAAGCTTGGATTAATACCTGGAATCTGCAATTTTGTAGGCAAAGGCTCTTCTATACTTTCTGCACATGTCTACACAGCTTCCTTTGTTCTGCAGTCAGATCAGCTGCAAGAATATGGGAAGTTTCTTGTTGTCATCTAGGAATTCGTAGCACAGATGAGTGGGTAGTTCCTTCAGTTCCAAGTCTGGTGGATCTTCAAACGAGTCGTTCTCTCTTCATCTCATCTCATCATACCTATCTCAGTGAAACTATCAGAAGTAATTTCATTTTCAGAAGAGCTAAGTTCAGACTCCCTAATTCTAGGGAGTCCTCACTTAGAATTGATAGTTTGAGCATAGGTCTGTCACGTTAATTGCAATCAAGTGTTCCATGGCATCCACACAAAATATCATCTAAATGCATGGGATACCTAAGGGTCATTTAGATCAAAAGTGACGTCATCATTTCCTACCCTTAACTTGATTTGACCATTACTGACGTCTATTAATGCTTTTGAGGTAGCTAGAAATGGTCGACCTAGGATCAGGGGCACTCCTCCTTCCCCATTCATATCCATGACAACAAATCCACAGGAAACAAATTTTCCGACCTTTACTAAGAGGTCTTCAATTATTCCCTTGGGGATTTGACTGTCCTATCTGCAAGTTGTATGCACATCCTAGTCGTTTTCAAATCATGCAATCCTAATTTATCAAATAAACTAGATGGCATAAGATTAATACTAGCTCCTAAGTCTGCTAATGCATGCATGTTAGTAATATTTCCAATTGTACATGGCAAGGTAAAACAACCAGGATCTTTCTGTTTAGACGGTAGTTTATTCAACAGAACCGCCGAACATTCTTCATTAAGAACCACTTGTCCATGTCAAATTTTCTTTTATTACTAACAACTTCTTTTAAAAACTTAGCATACTTTGGCATTTCAGAAATAACATCAAGTAAAGGTAAATTAACATGAATCTGACTAAAATTCTAAGAAACTTTTCAAATTGCTCCTTATCTTTATTGTGCATAAGTCTGGCAGGGTAAGGTACTTTTGGCCGGTACTCAGGAATAAACTCCGTCTTCCCTTTCCTTGCTACTTCGATTCGACATCCGTCGGCGTTGGGTCCTTGGAGCCTTCTTCTGGTTCCTGCACAAGAATAGGAGGGTCAGATGGTTTGGGTGGAGATGGAGATAGAATTTTACCAGATCTTAGAGTGATGGTCTTGCATTCAGTTTGAGGGTTGGTCTCAGTGTTGCTTGGTAGCGTTCCCTGGGACCTGTGAGAGAAATGGGTGGATAGCTGACCCATTTGCCTCTCTAAAGTTTGTATAGCAGCTTGTGTGTTTCTGATTGTTTGCTCGGTCTGCTTCTGTCTATTCTCGTTCTGCTGGATTCTTTCGCGTGAGCTTCTGGATCTTTCTGTTGGACTCTATCATTTCCTTGTTGGAGTCGGAAATGCTCTTCAGCATGTCTCTGAATTCTTGCATGGGGTCAGCTGGAACGATGTAGTTCCTTGGTGCAGGCAGAGCACTTGCTGGTTCTGCGGATATGGCAGTGCTGAGGTACTCTTTTCTGGAAGTTAGTAGTCCCGGGATTGTTTCTCCAGCTAAATCCCGGATGGTTCTTCCAAGTGGGATTGTAGGTATTTCCTATAGGAGCAGAATTTACTGCGTCCACTTGTTCCATCTCTTCTGGGACAGTTATTATCCCATTACCATAACAATCCCCACTGAAATGTGGTCCTTGGCAAAACTCGCAGACTTGGTATACTGACTGAATGCTTTTCCCTTGTTGGAAAGCATTCAGCTGATTAGTAATGCTGGCCTTCAGTACCTCAAATTGATCATCAGTGGAGGCCATAACCGCATTTACTGGTTGCTTCTTAGCTCGGCCACTTGTGCGCCAATTCTTGCTGTTCCTATAGAGTCTCTCCAGAGCGTTTCTAGCATCTACATCACTCATTCCATTGAAACCGCTCTGGGGATTGAGTCCATCGAGAATTTGCTTACCCATGTCTGACATACCCCCGTAAAATTGCTGAATCAGCAATGCCTCAGTAAGTCCATGTTGGGGGCAGAGCCTGAGTAGCTCCTTGAATCTGTCCCAAGCTTCGATCACTGTCTCATCAGCAGCTTGAGTGAAACTAGACAGAGCCCTTCGATATTCTAGGACTCTCGCTGCAGAGTAGTACTCTTCTAGGAAGGCTTTGCTTAACTCGTCCCATGAGGTGATGGAGTTAGTAGGTAGCTGGGCCAACCATCTCTTAGCTCTGTCCCTAAGTGAGTAGGGAAAAAGGTTGAGTTTAGTTATTTCTGCAGTATGATCTCCCTTGAGGCCTTCGCAGAGAGAAGAGAAATCAGATAGGTGTTCCAGCGGATTCTCGGCTGCAGTTCCTCCAAACTGAACCCGATTTGTAATCAGCTGGATCACATTCGGTTTCAGATCATAGCGAGGGTTCCCAGGGATTAGGATGGCGGATGAGACTGGGATAGTCTGTGGCTGGATGTAGGATTCAAGGGTAGGTCTTTCAGCAGCCATTTCTGTTCTTCGCCTATTAGCTGTGCGAATGATTCGTTCAGGATTTTCAACTGGTGTTTCAAGGTTAGCTTCTGAAGATCGAGTCATGCAACTACAGAGAAGAACACGTTTTAGCCTGAGCAAACTGGTTAGTGAGGTTACAGGGAGAGTGAAAACTAAAGAAAAACTTGGAAGAAAGAGAAAACAAAACAAAACAACTATTCACAGGGAGAAAACACAAAAGATAGGGAAAAGAGAATAACTTACCGTTAAACAAGAAAAAGTACAATTTTTTTGGATTTTTAGATTTTAAAAAAAAAATTTTCTTTTAATATTTTGAAAGCAATTAAATTCCCTCAATATGTTTTTAGAATGATTTTCTAAAATTTGATTATCCTAAGTGTCTTAATTCCAGATAACATCTAAAATTAATTAGTTATGATAATCCTATATTTCGGAAACCGATTGTCTAACTGGTATAAGACGAGTGTTGGGTTAAAGTCTAGGTTACTACCGTTACCTATCATAAATATCTAGAATTTTGATCAGGAATCCTAAGTTCATTATGATATTTCCCCGGCAACGGCGCCAAAAATCTGATGCGGATCCGGTTGACATGCTAAATAGGTGTTATTTTACCCTATGTTGATTATGAATAATTAAGGACTGTGATTGACTAATTGTCACATTTTAGTCTTATGGTGTCACTTAATCAGCCAGAACCTAAGGCAGAGTACCTATCGTGTAGCTAGTCTATTGGAAAGTATCTACGATTTTATTTAATTAATTATCGTACTCCCAGGGAAGTGGCAACGGCTTAGTAGTAACTAGCCTTTATCCTAACTCTATCTTATGATCCAGTTATGCAATCTTCATCAAATACTTTGATGAGAGGGTGATCCATTCTCCACTAGGTTCAAGTCTAATTAACCTAAAGTGTTTTAAAGATGAGTTCTGATTCTATGTTATACTGTTCCTATATGTTGATTGACCTATCTTTCGAGTATTTTAGATGCATCTTAGCCTGGATTGCAACTATGTTCTGTGTCTAAAGGCGTACCACATCCGAGGTCTCTAATAAACCGCCCTACCTTAATGACGGCCCTACTCACGGTTCGGGACGAAGGCATCCATGAAAGCCCTATGTCACTTCGGGATCATACCGCTTGCCCTAGCCGCCGGCATAATTGGACTCAGCTCGACTCCTACCTAGACTACTTTAACAGAAGGGTGTTCAGCATGTTATTTTATCTAGCATGGCAGACACCAATACTAATTGATGCCTGTTAAACTAACAGGTTATGATTAGACCGTGGTTAGGAATTGTCTATAACCCTAACGTTAGTTTAAAAGAGCACATTAAACATGCAGACATAGTGAATATTCAGCAGGTGGCTATTTCCGGAAAAACATAATAACGTCAACATATAAAACAACTATTCATAAAAATCGTAATCTGATGTTCATAATAATATTTAGAGAAAAACAATAACAACATATAAGAGAGGGGTATGGGGACTGATGCCATAAAGAAATCACCCTTTACGTAGTCTCGCCGACAGAGCGTACTGCTGTATATGTCGTACTGCTTCCTCTGACTCTGCTCACCAGAACCTTCGGAGGACGCTTCCTCAGCCTAGTAACTGGGCTTTACCTTAATACCCAGCTTAAGCCCAGCCCTATGGACTGACTCTTCGAACGCCTAGAGCCCTCTTAGGATCTCCTAACGAAATCCCGGGTATTCTATGAACACCGGAAACGAACCTATCTATAGAAACCTAAGATCTGAGACTATTTCTCAGAAACTAAAACAAAACACTAACAAGAAAGAAAACTGAGATCCGAGTCTCTGAGTGAGTTGTGTACTGGAGAATTGTACACTGGAAACCACTAAATGACTCAGATCGAGTGGAGAGGGATGAATTCAACTACTGGAGGCCTGGGTATTTATAGCAGCTTCCCGGAGTGAAAAATTGTGAAAATTTCGATGTGGGACAGCTTCTGGCGGTTCGG
The DNA here is from genome assembly GCA_027405835.1 of Asclepias syriaca. Taxonomy (NCBI): domain Eukaryota; kingdom Viridiplantae; phylum Streptophyta; class Magnoliopsida; order Gentianales; family Apocynaceae; genus Asclepias; species Asclepias syriaca. The sequence continues at coordinate 14,847,779 of CM049932.1, forward strand.
GACGCCCGTCCTGATTCGTTGACCAGGTTCGGGACGCCCGTCCTGGACCCTTGACCGAGTCAACTTTTCCAAAAATTGCGTTTTTGCCCCAAAATTTGCTGTTTTCGTCTACTTTTCACCTGACACTTCCAAAATCATAAAAATTGTGAAATCGAGTAAATAACAATCAATTAAGATCAATTTATCCTCAATTTCATCCTAAATTGTATATAAAAACATGCTAAAAAGCTGATACGATTTTCGCGTATCATAGCCTTTAGACACAGAACATAATTGCAATCCAGGCCAAGACATGTCTAAAACACTCGAATATAGGTCAATCAACGTATAGTAACAGTATAACATAAAATCAGGATCTAATCTTTAAAACACTTTCAGGTTTAGCTAGACTTAAACCTAGTGGAGAATGAATCACCCTCTCATCAAAATTATTGATGAAGATTGCATAACTGGATTATAAGATAAGAGTTAGGAATAAAAGGCTAGTTACTACTAAGCCGTTGCCACTTCCCTGGGTGTACGATATTTATTTAATAAAATCGTAGATACTTTCCAACAGACTAGCTACACGATAGGTACTCTGCCTTAGGTTTTGGCTGATTAAGTGACACCATAGAGACTAAATGTGACAATTAGTCAATCACAGTCCTTAATTGTTCATAATCAACATAGGGTAAAATAACACCTATTTAGCATATCGGTCGGAAACGCATCAGATTTTTGGCGCCGTTGCCGAGGAAATATCATAATGAATTTAGGATTATTGGCCACAATTCTAGAAACTTATGATAGGTAACGGTAGTAACCTAGACTCTAAACCTACACTCATCTTATACTAGTTAGACAATCACTTTCCGAAATATAGGATTATCATAACTAACTAATTTTGGATATCACCTGAAATTTAGACATTTAGGATAATCAAATTTTAGAAAATTATTCTAAAACCATATTGAGGAAATTTACCTGCTTTTTAAAAACATGAAAAGAAAAAAAAAATTTTGCTTTTCTTTGTTTCTTTCCACATTTTATTCTTTCTGTTATCTTTTTCTTTTTATTTATTTTTCTAACCGGACTTTACACTTAAAGATGAAGAGAACAAGAGCAGCTACTAAGCAAGCAAAGGAAGCAGAAAACCCTGATGCTCCAGGACGAAAGAAGACAAAGCCAGAAGGACCATCTAGGCCTGAACCAGAAATACCACGAGGGAACCTTCCTTCACAACCGGTAGAAATAACCTCGAGCCTAGATACCAGTAACTTAGTGAGAAGACTTCTGACCGCCCGTGATGCTAGTCCCACAGAAGAAGACCCTTCTGAGGATACCTTCCCTCCTAGGGAAGAACCTCAAGGATCTCCAGTTCACACTCATGTCCAGAGAACTCCTATAAATCCACCACCTCTTGACCAAAATCCAAACTCACCCACATCTCCTGCCTACACTCCAACACCAAACGAGCGCACTCCTTCATCTGGAGGAAGCACTAACAGTTTTCAATCCATTTTGTCCGTGCAGATAGATGCATTGGCTAATAGGATTTATGAGATGGACCAAGGAATTGCACGCAGATTATGCCATTCAGACCAAGTTAGTCTGAATATCACAACAAACATGGACCACCTCAGAGCTACAGTCAATTCCCAGGAAGACCAAGGTGCCCAAATACTCAGGGAATTAGCTGACTTACGAAGTGAGCAAGGCAGGCAGAGGGATGAGATGAGAACCATACGCATAGAAATGCGAAGCATTCAAGAAGGGATGCGAAACATCCAGGCAGAGCTACGTGAGATCAGAGATAAGGGTCGTTGAAAAAAAAAAAGGGAAGTTTCTTTTTACTCTTATTTTCAGTGAATAAAATTGTTTGAACTAACGTTAAATAAATTGACCCTTACTTCCTTTTTCAAAACTTTTAAAGGGTCTTTCATTCAACAATTTTTTCAGACAATTTATTTCCCAGATTTCTATGAAAAACAAAGGTTTTACAAATGCAGTTTATCTCTCACTATTTAAATTGTATAAACTCAGTTTTCTCTCTGAAATTCTTGTTGAATTTAAGTTAGGATAAGATTAGGGTATCATGATTTTTGAAAAAGAGATTGAGAAATTATTTTTCACAGAGTTTTTAACAGCTTCTGAATTTGATGGGATAACCGTGAAGACTTGTTAGATATTATTTTTGGTACTGAGATTTGCAGGGGTCTACGAAAAAAAAAAATTTTTTTTTTAAGAATTGGCACGCTTCCGAAAGCAACCCGGGACGGGCGTCCCGATTCTGGACGAGCATCCAGCGGGACGGGCGTCCCGAGGACCACTCCTCCTATAAATAGTCTATTTTTTTCATTTTCCCCCAAATCAACTTCCAAAAATTCATCTCTCTAAAAATTTCTCTCTACCTTCTCTCTACAAATTTTTGGCAACCCTCTCAAAACTCAAAAATTCAAATTTCCCTCCAAAATTTGAATTTCCCGCCAAAAATTCAAAAATCTCTCCCTAGCCTAAATACATCCTCCCGAATTCAAATTCACTTCCAGAATTCGAATTCGAATCTTCCTTTCCGCCTAAACTCCCAAAGTCTCTCATTCTCAAAATCTCTCATTCTCAAATGGCTCCCAAACGCGCCCGTATCGCATCCACCACGACCGTCACGTCAGTGGCACATCCCTTCATGCTGTTCCACTCCAGCCCAGCATACCAGGAGCGATGCCACAGATTCATCGGACGCACCATACTGACGAGCAGGACACTCGATTGGGTAGCAGTGCTGACACTAGAAGTAGAGCAGGAGGTCAGACGTCTGCTCGACGTACTACCATACAGTCGGGTATTCATCGTCACTGAACCGATATACCTGGAGCTGGTATGCGAGTTCTATGCTTCATTCACATGCCATCAGGAGCAGATTACATTCCGCTTGGGCGGAATAGACAGATCGATGAGCATGGCCGAGTTCGACATTGCCTTAGGCATCTGGTAGAGAGAGGAGCAGGATACGCCCGCCTACACCACAGCGGTTAGAGACTTCACTACTGCAGACGTCTCCACTGCTTGGGCTCAGATCTGTATGACGGGTGTGCCCTACCAGCATGGCTTTGCAAAAGCCACAGGTATTTACCCTGCTCTTCGATACTTACATGCTATCATTGCATACACACTGTCAGGACGACGGACGGCCCCCGGGAATGTCACCCAGCTGGAGACATTCCTCTTGGCCAACATGCACATGGGATCTACGGTAGAGATGGCCCGACTGATCACGGTCATCATGCGGGGTTTCGCTACGGACACCCGGAAACAGAGTCTGGGGCTAGGACCGTTCATCACCAGGATAGCTCACTACCTGGAGCTCGACATCGAGGGCTCAGATCTGACCCAGGTTGCCCCGACCACCATTCCTACGGACCTTACTATCCTACCAAACATGGGAATGGTCGTACGGGACGCAAATGGGCGCTACTCCATCCACACGGAGCAGCCAGGACAGGTCTCGGCATCAGGAGCAGTTCCAGCACACATACCTCCGTCCGAGACGTTTGTTCCTCGCACGGCTTTCGAACGACATGTGTCGCACGGAATAGCAGACTTGGCATCTCGCATGGAGAGGATCGAGAGACGGTTGACGTTGGTAGAGGATAGAGTCACGATGAACACCAGCAGGATCGAGGAGATTTATCAGCATACCTCCTGCCTGGTAGAAAACTCCGAGATCCACTTTCCAGCAGACTTTCCGGCAGACTTTGATCCACCTAATGATGGCGAGCCGGGTTCTTAGTTTTTCTTTCCTTTTCTTTTTGTTGCTTTCATTTTATATGTGTGATTATGTCTGGGCTGTATGAAATATGAATCTCTGTTTAACAATGATTGATATGACATAACAGCGTTGTTCTCTATGTTTTCTTGTTTTGTTATCTCTATGTTCCTTCTTACCCGTAGTTAGTTGAATAAGTGTGGGGTAAGAATCTTTTCTATTTTGTTTCTTTGTGTCAAATAAGTGTGGGGTAGTTAGATATGCATGAACACTGAGGACAGTGTCAGTCTTAAGTGTGGGGTAGCAGTGCACGGTGCACTGTAGCAGTTTGAAAATTTTTGCATGATTTTGCTTGTTTTTTCACATATTTTCACACCTTCCAAAAAAAATATTCAAAATTTTTTCCGTCTTTCAGACTTCTAAATGCAGTATGCTTGGTTAAACAATTGCTTATGTCTATGATATGTAGGTAGAATGCATGGTTAGTAGGAGATAATTGATAGCTATCTTGGACTAATTGATTAGGAATAGGGAATTCCTGATAACTGAGCACAACTTTGTCTGGATTAGAAACCTCAGCCAATTACCTTTTCAAGACTGAACTAGATAAAATTAGACCAGTTGTGGATGTTTTGACAATTAGAATGACTAGATGAGACTCTGAGCTAGAAGTGAAAAGAAATTAAAGAAAGATAATTAAACAAGGGTAGTTTGCCAGCGGCCTTCGCTACTCGAGCACCACTCCTTCGGGGAACTTAAAGCCTGATGCCCTAAGGTCGTGTAGATCTGGGAGTCATCGGAGTGGGACTCGCTACATGGGTAGTTGAAGTTGACGTGTTCTAAGCAGACTCAAAATACCCTGAATCTATAAACGAAAGAAATCAATAAGAGCTAAATAAGTAAAATCTGATCACCAAAGCTCAGAACTCAGAAAGTTATCTGTTGTCAGTATGTCTAACGATAGGTCGAAGGGTTATCTGGTAACAGTTAAAACAAGGTTTATTGTGTTGACTATCTGGTCTGGACTAGTACACACACTACACATCAGGAAAACCCTATGACTAAGAGAAAAGTTCAACCTAGTTGTTAAGTTACTTTCTGCTCAACCCTAACAAACTACTAGAGACATTTGAGACCTTGTCATAGCAACCTAACCAGTCAGACCTGTGTTAAGAATTGTCTGAAGAATTTTTGGAATAAAAACATGACTAGGAATGCACATATGGTTTAGAATCAGTAACTTCAGGTAGACTTTGCTTGAGGACAAGCAAAAAGCTAAGTGTGGGGTTATATGATACGCGAAAATCGTATCACCTTTTTAGCATGTTTTTATATGTGATTTAGGGTGAAATTGAGGGTAAATTGATCTTAATTGTTTATTATTTACTCAATTTCACAGTTTTTCTAATTTTGGAAGTGTCAGGTGAAAAGTAGACGAAAATAGCAAATTTTGGGACAAAAACGCAATTTTTGGAAATGTTAACTCGGTAAAAGGTTCAGGACGGGCGTCCCGACCTGGTCAACAGATCAGGACGGGCGTCCCAATCCGGGACAGGCGTCCCGAACCGCCAGAAGCTGTCCCACATCGAATTTTTCAGAAATTTTCACTCCGGGAAGCTGCTATAAATACCTCAGGCCTCCAGTAGTTGAATTCATTCCTCTCCACTCGATCTGAGTCATTTAGTGGTTTCCAGTGTACAATTCTCTAGTACACAACTCACTGAGAGACTCGGATCTCAGTTTTCTTTCTTGTTAGTGTTTTGTTTTAGTTTCTGAGAATTAGTCTCAGATCTTAGGTTTCTATAGATAGGTTCGTTTATGGTATTCATAGAATACCCGGGATTTCGTTAGGAGATCCTAAGAGGGCTCTAGGCGTTCGAAGAGTCAGTCCACAGGGCTGGGCTTAAGCTGGGTATTAAGGTAAAGCCCAGTTACTAGGCTGAGGAAGCGTCCTTCGACGATTCTGGCGAGCAGAGTCGGGTCAAGCAATACGGCATATACAGCAGTACGCTCCATCGGCGAGACTTCGTAAAGGGTGAATTCTTTATGGCATCGGTCCCCCTGTCCCTCTCTTATATGTTGTTATTGTGTTTGTCCAAATAACTGTTTGAATACCAGATTATGCTTTTATGAGTATTTGTTATTTATGTTGAAGTATTATGTTTTTCTAGAAATGGCCACCTGCTTAAATATCCATTATGTCTGCATGTCTATTGCCGTTCTTTTAAACTGAAATTAGGGTTATAGACAATTCCTAACCACGGTCTATTCATAACCTGTTTAGTTTAACAGGCATCAATTAGTATTGGTGTCTGCCATACTAGATAAAATAATCTGCGGAACACCCCGTTGGTTGAAAGTAGTCTAGGTAGGCTGAGTAGAGTTTTATGCCGGCGGTTATGCGACGAGCAGTATGATCCCCAAAGTGACATAGGGCGGTCATTGCTGACTTTAGTCCGAGCCGTGAGTAGGGCCGTTACCCTTAACGATGGGGCGGTAGCATAGGAACTCAGATGTGGTAGCCTTTAGACACAGAACATAATTGCAATCCAGGCCAAGACATGTCTAAAACACTCGAATATAGGTCAATCAACGTATAGTAACAGTATAACATAAAATCAGGATCTAATCTTTAAAACACTTTCAGGTTTAGCTAGACTTAAACCTAGTGGAGAATGAATCACCCTCTCATCAAAATTATTGATGAAGATTGCATAACTGGATTATAAGATAAGAGTTAGGAATAAAAGGCTAGTTACTACTAAGCCGTTGCCACTTCCCTGGGTGTACGATATTTATTTAATAAAATCGTAGATACTTTCCAACAGACTAGCTACACGATAGGTACTCTGCCTTTGGTTTTGGCTGATTAAGTGACACCATAGAGACTAAATGTGACAATTAGTCAATCACAGTTCTTAATTGTTCATAATCAACATAGGGTAAAATAACACCTATTTAGCATATCGGTCGGAAACGCATCAACTAGATAAGATTAGAATTTATCATATATGAACTTTCTTATCATGTTTCTGTCCTAAAACAATTCTTACTACATCATCACATATTCATTCAAAAAGCAGATTTCAATCAGGTGATGCCATAATGGGTGCAGTAATTCCTTTTGGTTTAAAAGATCTCGTGCAATTATCAGCAAAACAAAAGGAACATCCTTTTTTCAATAGAACATTCAGAGGTCTGACTATTAAGAAAAAAATTATTTCATAACTCGTCCTAAGAAAGCCGGCATGACTCTAAGAAAATTCTGAAATGGAATTTCTTCCCAATAAAAATCTAAGCCAAAATTTTACAACTCAGAAGAAAACATATTTTATCCTCATTTCCATTTTTATTTCTTCGAAATAATAGAAAAACACGAAAAAGAGCAACTAAGAAAATAACTAAGAAAGAGCAAGAGATAGGGAAAAAGAACAACTTACCGTTGAGCAAGAAAAATACATTCTTTTTGGATTTTAAATTTTTAACATTTTTTTTCTTTTTATGTTTAATTTCGAAAGCCATTAAATTCCCTCAATATGGTTTTAGAATAATTTTCTAAAATTGTGTTATCCTAAGTGTCTTAATTCCATATAATATCTAAAATCAATTAGTTATGATAACCTTATATTTCAGAAATTGATTGTCTAAGTAGTAGAAAATAAGTGTTAGGTCTAAGGTCTAGGTTACTACCATTACCTATCATAAGTATCTAGAATTTTGATCAGTGTCTAGAATTTTGATCAGGAGTCCTAAATTCATTATGATATTTCCCCGGTAACGGCGCCAAAAATCTGATGGGTTTTTCCGACCGATATGCTAAATAGGTGTTATTTTACCCTATGTTGATTATGAATAATTAAGGAATGTGATTGACTAATTATCACATTTAGTCTCTATGGTGTCACTTAATCAGCCAGAACCTAAGGCAGAGTACCTATCGTGTAGCTAGTCTGTTGGAAAGTATCTACGATTTTATTAAATAATTATCGTACACCCAGGGAAGTGGCAACGACTTAGTAGTAACTAGCCTTTTATCCCAACTCTTATCTTATGATCCAGTTATGCAATCTTCATCAATAACTTTGATGAGAGGGTGATCCATTCTCTACTAGGTTTAAGTTCATTCAATCTAGAAATGTTTTATAGATAAGGTCCTGATTCTATGTTATATTGTTCCTACATGTTGATTGACCTATCTTCGAATATTTTAGACATGTCTTGGCCTGGATTGCAACTATGTTCTGTGTCTAAAGGCGTACCACATCCGAGGTCTCTAATAAACCGTCCTACCTTAATGACGGCCCTACTCACGGTTCGGGACGAAGGCATCCATGAAAGCCCTATGTCACTTTTGGGGATCATACCGCTTGCCCTAGCCGCCGGCATAATTGGACTCAGCTCGGCCCCTACCTAGACTACTTTAACAGGCAGGGTGTTCCACAAGTTATTTTATCTAGCATGGCAGACACCAATACTAATTGATGCCTGTTAAACTAAACAGGTTATGATTAGACCGTGGTTAGGAATTATCTATAACCCTAACTTTAGTTTAAAAGAGCACATTAGACATGCAGACATAGTGAATATTAAGCAGGTGGCTATTTCTGGAAAAACATAACAACGTCAACATATAAAACAAACATTCATAAAAATCGTAATCTCGTATTCATAATAAATATTTGGGACAGCACAATAACAACATATAAGAGAGGGACATGGGGACTGATGCCATAAAGAAATCACCCTTTACGTAGTCTCGCTGATGGAGCGTACTGCTATATATGTCGTATTGCTCGCCCCGACTCTGCTCGTCAGAACCTCCGGAGAATGCTTCCTCAGCCTAGTAGCTGGACTTTACCTTACGTCCTGGGCTTAAGCCTAGCCCTGTGGACTGACTCTTCGAACGCCTCGAGCCCTCTTAGGATCTCCTAATGAAATCCCGGGTATTCTATGAATACCAGAAATGAACCTATCTATCGAGCCCTAGGATCTGAGACTATTTCTCAGAAACTAAGAAAAACGAAAAACAAAGAAGGAAAGAAAGAAAAACTTCTACTGGAATCCGAGTCTTCGAGTGAATTGTGTACTAGAGAATTGTACATTGGAAACCACTGAATGACTCAGATCGAGTGGAGAGGGATGATTTCAACTCCTGGAGGCCTGGGGTATTTATAGCAGCTTTCTGGAGTGAAAATCTCCAAAAATTTCGATGTGGGACAACTTCTGGTGCTTCAGGACGCCCGTCCTGGTGGTTTGACTGGGTCGGGACACCCATCCCGAATTCGGGACGCCCGTCCCGGACCGTTGACCAAGTCAGCATTTCCAAAAATTGCATTTTTGCCCCAAAATTTGCTGTTTTCGTCTACTTTTCACCTGACACTTCCAAAATCATAAAAATTGTGAAATTGAGTAAATAACAATCAATTAAGACCAATTTCCTATCAATTTCACCCTAAATTATATATAAAAACATGCTAAAAATGTGATACGATTTATGCGTATCAATATTCTATCCTCATTTCCATTTTTATTTCTTCGAAATTAAATAATAGAAGAGAAACACGCAAAAGAACAACTAGGAAAACAACTAAGAAAGAACAAGAGATAGGGAAAAGAACAACTTACCATTGAGCAAGAAAAATACATTCCTTTTGGATTTTAAATTTTAACATTTTTTTTCTTTTTAATATTTCTAAAGCACTTAAATTTCCTCAATATGGTTTTAGAATAATTTTCTAAAATTTGATTATCCTAAATGTCTTAATTCCAGATAATATCTAAAATTAATTAGTTATGATAACCCTATATTTCGGAAATTGATTGTCTAACTGGTATAAGATAAGTGTAGGTCTAAAGTCTAGGTTACTACCGTTACCTATCACAAGTATCTAGAATTTTGATCAGGAATCCTAAATTCCTTATGATATTTCCCCGGCAACGGCGCCAAAAATCTGATGCGTTCCGATTGATATGCTAAAAGATAGGCTTTATTTACCTATGTTGATTATGAGTAATTAAGGACTGAGTCTTACTAATTGTCACTTAGCATTCAATTATTGTCACTTAATCAATCAGAACCTAAGGCAGAGTACCTATCGTGTAGCTAGTCTGTTGGAAAGTATCTACGATTTTATTAAGTTAAATATCGTACTCCCAGGGAAGTGGCAACGGCTTAGTAGTAACTAGCCTTTTTCCCCAACTCTTATCTTATGATTCAATTATGCAATCTTTCATCAAATACTTTGATGAGAGGGTGATCCTTTCTCCACTAGGTTTAAGTCTAATTAATCCTAAAAGTGTGTTCTAGATAACGTTCTAATTTTATGTTATATTGTTCCTACATGTTGATTGACCTATCTTCGAGTATTTTAGATGCATCTTAGCCTGGATTGCAACTATGTTCTGAGTCTAAAGGTGTACCACATCTGAGTAATCTGATAAACCGCCCTACCTTAATGACGGCCCTACTCACGGTTCGGGATGAAGGCATCCATGAACGGTACCCTATGTCACTTCGGTATCATGCCGCTTGCCCTAGCCGCCGGCATAAACGCTCTACTCAGCCTACTTAGACTACTCTAACAAACAGGGTGTTCCGCAGGTTATTTTATCTAATATGGCAGACATCAATACTAATTGATGCCTGTTAAACTAAACAGGTTATGAATAGACCGTGGTTAGGAATTGTCTATAACCCTACATTTAGTTTAAAAGAGACTACATTAGACATGCAGACATAATGAATATTTTAGCAGGTGGCTATTTTCGGAAAAATGTAACAACTTCAACATATATAACAAATATCCATAGAAATCATAATCTGGTATTCATAAATTAATATTCAGATAAAACAATTCATAAACATACAGAACCTCGTCTAGGGGACCCACTATCATAAAGTAATCACCGCTTTATGCAGGTCCAGCCGGTGCTGCAGCTCCTGTATGCTCCTGACTGCTCGATCCTACTCTGCTTGGTAGAGCCTTCGGAGAACGCTCCTCAGACCTAGTAGCAATTGCTTTACCTTACATCCCGGGATTAAGCAAATTGCCCTAATCTGACTAAGAACACGCACCCTATCTCTCTCTTACTATCTCCTAACGAAATCCCGGTATTCTATGAATACCAAAAATGAACCTATCTATCGAAACCTAAGATCAGAGACTATTTCTCAGAAACTAAGAAAACGAAACACTAAAGAAAGAAAGAAAACTGAAACTGAAAACCGAGTCTCTCCGTGGCTTGTGTACTCCAGAAAAGTGTACACTGAAGTCACTAAGTGACTCAGATCGAGTGGAGAGGAATGAATTCAACTGCTGGAGGCCTGGGGTATTTATAGCAGCTTCCCGGGGTGATTTTTCATCAAAAATTCGATGTGGGACTTGATCTGGGGGTTCGGGACGCCCATCCCGGATTGGGACGCCCGTCCTGGTCTGTTGACCAAGTCAGGATGCCCGTCCCGATGCTTTGACTGGGTCGGGACGCCCGTCCTGAGCCTTTGACCAAGTCAACATTTCCAAAAATTGCGTTTTTGCCCCAAAATTTGCTGTTTTCGTCTACTTTTCACCTGACACTTCCAAAATCATAAAAACTGTGAAATTAAGTAAATAATAAACAATTAAGATCAATTTACCCTCAATTTCACCCTAAATCATATATAAAAACATGCTAAAAAAGGTATATGATTTTCGCGTATCACCCAGCCTTGTGGACTGACTCTTCGAACGCCTAGAGCCCTCTTAGGATCTCCTAACGAAATCCCAGGTATTCTATGAATACCAGAAACGAACCTATCTATAGAAGCCTAAGATCTGAGACTATTTCTCATAAACTAAAATAAAACACTAACAAGAAAGAAAACTGAGATCCGAGTCTCTGAGTGAGTTGTGTACTAGAGAAGTGTACACTGGAAACCACTTAATGACTCAGATCGAGTGGAGAGGAATGATTTCAACTCCTGGAGGCCTGGGGTATTTATAGTAGCTTTCTGGAGTGAAAATCTCTCAAAAATTTGATGCGGTACAGCTTCTGGTGCTTCGGGACGCCCGTCCTGAATTGGGATGGCCGTCCTGGTGGTTTGACTGGGTCAGGACGCCCGTCCTGGATTCGGGACGGCCGTCCTGGTGCTTTGACTGGTTCAGGACTCCCGTCTTGAACCGTTGACAAGGTCAGAATTTCCAAAAATTGCATTTTTGCCCCAAAATTTGCTGTTTTCATCTACTTTTCACCTGACACTTCCGAAATCATAAAAACTGTGAAATTGAGTTAATAATAAGCAATTAGGACCGATTTACGATCAATTTCACCCTAAATCATGCCTAAAAACATGCTAAAAATATGATATGATTTATGCATATCATATAACCCCACACTTAGCCTTTTGCTTGTCCTCAAGCAAAGTCTACCTAGAGTTAGTGATATGTGCCATTACTTAAATTTCTAGTCATGTTTTTATTCCAAAAATTATTCAGATAATTCTTAACACAGGTCTGACTGGTTAGGTTGCTATGACAAGGTCTCAAATGTCTCTAGTAGTTTGTTAGGATTGGGCAGAAAATAACTTAACAACTAGGTTGAACTTCTCTCTTAGTCATAAGGTATTCCTGATGTGTAGTGTGTGTACTAGTCTAGACCAGATAGTCAACAAACTCTTGTCTTAACTATTACCAGATAACACTTCGACCTATCGTTAGACACACTGACAATAGATAACTTTCTGAGCTCTGAGCCTTGGTGATCAGATTTTAATTGTTTTAGCTCTTATTGATTTTTTTCTCTTTTATAGATTCAGGGTATTTTGAGTCTGCTTAGAACACGTCAACTTCAACTACCCATGTAGTGAGTCCCACTCCGATGACTCCCAGACCTATACGACCTTAGGGCATCAGGCTTTAAGTTCCCCGAAGGAGTGGTGCTCGAGTAGTGAAGGCCGCTGGCAAACTACCCTCTTTTAATTAATTTATTTCTTTTCACTTTTAGCTCAGAGTCTTATCTAGTCATCCTAATTGCCAATATATCCACAACTGGTCTAATTTTATCTAGTTAAGTCTTGAAAAGGTAATTGGCTGAGGTCTCTAATCAAGACTAAATTGTGCTCATTTATCAGGAATTCCCTATTCCTAATCAATAGGTTCAAAAATAGTCATCAATTATCTCCTACTAACCATAACATTCTACCTACATATCATAGACATAAGCAATTATTTTAACCAGTCATACTGTTTTTAGAAGTCTGAAAGATGGAAAAATTTTTGGAAGGGTGTAAAAATACGGGGAAAACATGCAAAATCATGCAAACATTTTTCCAAATTTTCAAACCACTACAGTGCATCGTGCACTGCTACCCCACACTTAAGACTGACACTGTCCTCAGTGTTCATGCATATCTAACTACCCCACACTTATTTGAAAACAAGGAAAATAACACGAAGAATTCTTACCCCACACTTATTCAACTAACTACGGGTAAGAAGGAAAATAGGGCAATAAAAGAAATAACAAGAAAATATAGAGAACAACGCTGTTATGTCATATCAATCAATGTTACACAGAGATTCATATTTCATACAGCCCAGACATGATCACACATATAGAATGAAAGCAACAAAAGAAAAAGAAAAGGAAAGAAAAACTAAGAACCCGGCTCGTCATCGTTAGGTGGACCGAAGTCTGCCGAAAAGTCTAGAAAGTCTGCTGGAAAGTGGACCTCGAAGTTTTCCACCAGGTGGGAGGTATGCTGATGAATCTCCTCGATCCTGCTGGTGTTCATAGCGACTCTATCCTCTATCATCGTCAGTCGTCTCTCGATCCTTTCCATGTCTCGGCTATATCGGGCTGACAGCTCTGCCAATCCGTGCGACACATGTCGTTTGAAGGCTGTGCGTGGAACAAACATCTCGGACGGAGGTATGTGTGCTGGAACTGCTCCTGGTGCCGAGGCCTGTCCTAGCTGCTCCGTGTGGATGGAGTAGCACCCATTTGCGTCCCGTACGACCATTCCCATGTTCCTTAGGATAGTAAGGTCCGTAGGAATGGTGGTCGGGGCAACCTGAGTCAGCTCTGAGTCCTCGATGTCGAGCTCCAGGTAGTGAGCTATCCTGGTGATGAACGGCCTAGCCCCAGACACTGTTTCTGAGTGTCCGTAGCAAAACCCCGCATGATGACCGTGATAAGTCGGGCCATCTCTACTGTAGATCCCATGTGCATGTTGGCCAAGAGGAATGTTTCCAGTTGGGTGATATTCCCGGGGGCCGTCCGTCGTCCTAACAATGTGTGTGCAATAATAGCATGCAAGTATCGAAGAGCAGGGTAAATACCTGTGGCTTTTGCAAAGCCATGCTGGTAGGGCATACCCGTCATACAGATCTGAGCCCAAGCAGTGGAGACGTCTGCAGACGTGAAGTCTCTAACCGCTGTGGTGTAGGCGGGCGTGTCCTGCTCCTCTCTCTGCCAGATTCCCAAGGCAATGCCGAACTCGGCCATGCTCATCGATCTATCTATTCCGCCCAAGCGGAATGTAATCTGCTCCTGATGGTATGTAAATGACGCATAGAACTCACATACCAGCTCTAGGTATATCGGCTCAGTGACGATGAATACCCGACTGTATGGTAGTACGTCGAGCATGCGTCTGACTTCTTGCTCTACCTCTAGCGTCCGCACTGCTGCCCAATCAAGTGTTCTACCCGTCAGTATGGTGCATCCGATGAACCCGTGGCATCTCTCCTGGTATGCTGGGCTGGAGTGAAACAGCATGAAAGGATGTGCCACTGACGCAACAGTCATGGTAGATGTGATACGGGCGCGTTTGGGAGCCATTTGAGAATTTTGAGAGACTTTGAGAATTTAGGCTGGAAGGAAGATTCAAATTCGAATTCTGGAGGTGAATTTGAATTCGGGAGGATGGATTTAGGCTAGGGAAGGATTTTTGAATTTTTGGCGGGAAATTCAAATTTTGGAGGGAAATTCGAATTTTTTTGGAGGGAAGTTTAAAATTCAAATTTTGGAGGGAAATTTGAATTTTGACTTTTGGGATTTTTGCCAAAAATTTTGTAGAGAGAAGGTAGAGAGAAAAATTTTTAGAGAGATGAATTTTTGGAAGTTGATTTGAGGGAAAATGAGAAAAATAGAATATTTATAGGAGGAGCGGTCCTCGGGACGCCCATCCCGCTGGACGCTCGTCCAGAATCGGGACGCCTGTCCCAGATTGCTTCGGGATGCGTGCCAATTCTGAAGAAAAAAAATTCTGTAGACCCCTACAAATCTCAGTACCAAAAATAATATTTAACAAGTCTTCACGTTTATCCAATCAAATTCAGAAGCTGTTAAAAACTCTGTGAAAAATAATTTCTCAATCTCTTTTTTTGAAAATCATGATACCCTAATCTAATCCTAACTTAAATTCAGCAAGAATTTCAGAAAACAAAAACTGAGTTTATACAATTTAATTAATGAGAGATAAACTGCATTTGCAAAACCTTTGTTTTTCATAGAAATTTGAGAAATAAAATGTCTGAAAAAAATTGTTGAATGAAAGACCCTTTAAAAAGTTTGAAAAAGGAAGTAGGGGTCAAATTATTTAACGTTAGTTCAAACAATTTTATTCACTGAAAATAAGAGTAAAAAGAATCTTCCCTTTTTTTTTCTACGACCCTTATCTCTGATCTCACGTAGCTCTGCCTGAATGTTTCGCATCCCTTCCTGAATGCTTCGCATCTCTATGCGCATGGCTCTCATCTCATCCCTTTGCCTGCCTTGCTCACTTCGTAAGTCAGCTAATTCCCTGAGTATTTGTGCACTTTGGTTTTCCTGAGAATTGACTGTAGCTCTGAGTTGGTCCATGTTTGTTGTGATATTCAGACTAACTTGGTCTGAATGACATAATCTGCGTGCAATTCCTTGATCCATCTCATAAATCCTATTAGCCAATGCATCTATCTGCACGGACAAAATGGACTGAAAACCGTTAGTACTTCCCCCGGATGAAGGAGTGTGCTCGGTTGGTGTTGGAGTGTAGGCAGGAGATGTGGGTGAGTTTTGGGTTTGGTCAAGGGGTGGTGGATTTATAGGAGTTCTCTGGGCAGGAGTGTGAACTTGAGATCCTTGAGGTTTTTCTCTAGGAGGAAAGGTACCCTCAGAAGGATCTTCTTCCGTGGGACTAGGCTCACGGGCGGTCAGGAGTCTTTTTACTAGGTTACTGGTATCTAGGCTCGAGGTTATTTCTACCGGTTGTGAAGGAAGGCTCCCTCGTGGTATTTCTGGTTCAGGCCTAGATGGTCCTTCTGGCTTTGTCTTCTTTGGTCCTAGAGCATCAGGGTTTTCTGCTTCCTTTGCTTGTTTAGTAGCTGCTCTTGTTCTCTTCATCTTTAAGTGTAAGGTCTGGTTAGAAAAATAAATAAAAAGAAAAAGATAACATAAAGAAAAATATAATGCGGAAAGAAATAGGAAAACAAAACAAAAATAAAAAATAAAAAACAAATTTTTTTTTTCTTTTTTTTCATGTATTTAGAAAGCAGGTAAATTTCCTCAATATGGTTTTAGAATAATTTTCTAAAATTTGATTATCCTAAATGCCTAAATTTCAGATGATATCCAAAATTGTATAGTTATGATAACCCTATATTTCGGAAAGTGATTGTCTAACTTGCATAAGATAAGTGTAAGTCTAAGGTCTAGGTTACTACTGCTACCTATCATAAGTCTCTTAGAATTGTGGCCAATAATCCTAAATTCATTATGACATTTCCCCGGCAACGGCGCCAAAAATCTGATGCGTTCCGGTTGATATGCTAAATAGGTGTTATTGATACGCGAAAATCGTATCAGCTTTTTAGCATGTTTTTATATACAATTTAGGATGAAATTGAGGATAAATTGATCTTAATTGATTGTTATTTACTCAATTTCACAATTTTTATGATTTTGGAAGTGTCAGGTGAAAAGTAGACGAAAACAGCAAATTTTGGGGCAAAAACGCAATTTTTGGAAATGTTGACTTGGTCAAGGGTCCAGGACGGGCGTCCCGAACCCGGGACGGGCGTCCTGACCAGTCAAACCTTCAGGACGGGCGTCCTGAACTAGGACGGGCGTCCCGAACCTGGTCAACAAATCAGGACGGGCGTCCCGAACCGGGACGGGCGTCCCGAACCGCCAGAAGCTGTCCCACATCGAAATTTTCACAAATTTTCACTCCGGGAAGCTGCTATAAATACCCCAGGCCTCCAGTAGTTGAATTCATCCCTCTCCACTCGATCTGAGTCATTAAGTGGCTTCCAGTGTACAGTTTTCTAGTACACAACTCACTCAGAGACTCAGATCTCAGTTTTCTTTCTTATTAGTGTTTTGTTTTAGTTTCTGAGAAATAGTCTCAGATCTTAGGTTTCTATAGATAGGTTCGTTTCCGGTGTTCATAGAATACCCGGGATTTCGTTAGGAGATCCTAAGAGGGCTCTAGGCGTTCGAAGAGTCAGTCCACAGGGCTGGGCTTAAGCTGGGTATTAAGGTAAGGCCCAGTTACTAGGCTGAGGAAGCGTCCTCCGAAGGTTCTGGTGAGCAGAGTCAGAGGAAGCAGTACGACATATACAGCAGTACGCTCTATCGGCGAGACTACGTAAAGGGTGATTTCTTTATGGCATCAGTCCCCATACCCCTCTCTTATATGTTGTTATTGTTTCTGCTCTAAATATTTATTATGAACATCAGATTACGATTTTTATGAATAGTTGTTTTATATGTTGACGTTATTATATTTTTCTAGAAATAGCCACCTGCTAAATATTCACTATGTCTGCATGTTTAATGTGCTCTTTTAAACTAACGTTAGGGTTATAGACAATTCCTAACCACGGTCTAATCATAACCTGTTAGTTTAACAGGCATCAATTAGTATTGGTGTCTGCCATGCTAGATAAAATAACATGTTGAACACCCTGCCTGTTAAAGTAGTCTAGGTAGGAGTCGAGCTGAGTCCAATTATGCCGGCGGCTAGGGTAAGCGGTATGATCCCCGAAGTGACATAGGGCTTTCATGGATGCCTTCGTCCCGAACCGTGAGTAGGGCCGTCATTAAGGTAGGGCGGTTTATTAGAGACCTCGGATGTGGTACGCCTTTAGACACAGAACATAGTTGCAATCCAGGCTAAGATGCATCTAAAATACTCGAAGATAGGTCAATCAACATATAGGAACAGTATAACATAGAATCAGAACTCATCTTTAAAACACTTCTAGGATTAATTAGACTTGAACCTAGTGGAGAATGGATCATCCTCTCATCAAAATATTTGATGAAGATTGCATAACTGGATCATAAGATAGGAGTTAGGATAAAAGGCTAGTTACTACTAAGCCGTTGCCACTTCCCTGGGTGTACGATAATTAATTAAATAAAATCGTAGATACTTTCCAATAGACTAGCTACACGATAGGTACTCTGCCTTAGGTTCTGACTGATTAAGTGACACCATAAGACTAAATGTGACAATTAGTCAATCACAGTCCTTAATTATTCATAATCAACATAGGGTAAAATAACACCTATTTAGCATGTCAGTCGGAAACCCCATCAGATTTTTGGCGCCGTTGCCGGGGAAATATCATAATGAATTTAGGATTATTGGCCACAATTCTAGAAACTTATGATAGGTAACGGTAGTAACCTAGACTTTAAACTTACACTCATCTTATACCAGTTAGACAATCACTTTCCAAAATATAGGATTATCATAACTAACTAATTTTGGATATCATCTAAAATTTAGACATTTAGGATAATCAAATTTTAGAAAATTATTCTAAAACCATATTGAGGAAATTTACTTGCTTTCTAAAAACATGAAAAGAAAAAAAAAATGTTTGTTTTTTTTTTGTTTTTCTATTTCTTTCCGCATTATATTTTTCTTTCTGTTATCTTTTTCTTTTTATTTATTTTTCTAACCAGAATTTACACTTAAAGATGAAGAGAACAAGAGCAGCTACTAAGCAAGCAAAGGAAGCAGAAAACCCTGATGCTCCAGGACCAAAGAAGACAAGGCCAGAAGGACCATCTAGGCCCGAACCAGAAATACCACGAGGGAACCTTCCTTCACAACCGATTGAAATAACCTCGAGCCTAGATACCAGTAACCTAGTGAGAAGACTCATGGCTGCCCGTAATGCTAGTCCCACAGAAGAAGACCCTTCTGAGGATACCTTCCCTCCTAGGGAAGAACCTCAAGGATCTCCAGTTCACACTCCTGTCCAGAGAACTCCTATAAATCCACCACCTCTTGACCAAAATCCAGACTCACCCACATCTCCTGCCTACACTCCAACACCAGACGAGCGCACTCCTTCATCTGGAGGAAGCACTAACGGTTTACAGTCTATTTTGTCCGTGCAGATAGATGCATTGGCTAATAGGATCTATGAGATGGACCAAGGAATTGCACGCAGACTATGTCATTCAGACCAAGTAAGTCTGAATATCATAACAAACATGGACCACCTCAGAGCTACAGTCAATTCCCAGGAAGACCAAGGTGCCCGAATACTCAGGGAATTAGCTGACTTGCGAAGTGAGCAAGGTAGGCAGAGGGACGAGATGAGGACCATGCGCATGGAAATGCGAAGCATTCAGGAAGGAATGCAGAACATCCAGGCGGAGCTACGTGAGATCAGAGAAAAGGGTCGTTGAAAAAAAAGGGGAGTTTCTTTTTACTCTTATTTTCAGTGAATAAAATTGTTTGAACTAACGTTAAATAAATTGACCCTTACTTCCTTTTTCAAAACTTTTAAAAGGGTCTTTCATTCAACAATTTTCTTTCAAACATTTTATTTCTCAGATTTCTATGAAAAACAAAGGCTTTACAAATGCAGTTCATCTCTCACTATTTTAAATTGTATAAATTTTTTGTTTTTCTTGCTGAATTTAAATAGGAACAAAATTAGGGTAGTTATGATTTTCGAAAAAGTGAGATTGAGAAATTTTTGCATAAGAGGTTCTTTTTAACAACTTCTGAAATTCATTGGATAAACATGAAGCCTTGTTAAAAATTTTTGATTATTTTTGGTATACTGAGATTTGCAGGAATTAGAAAAAAAAAAGAGAAGAAAAAAAAATATTTTTTTTTTTCGGAATTGGCACGTGTCCCGAGGCAACTCGGGACGGGCGTCCCGGTTCTGGACGGGCGTCCAGAGGGACGGGAGTCCTGCCTCCGGGACGGGCGTCCCGAAGGCCGCCCCTTCTATAAAATCTCAATTTTTTTCAAAATTCACTTCCAAAAATCCACCTCTCTCAATTAACTCTCTCTCTTTACCTTTGGCAAACTTTTCAAATTTAAAATTTCAAATTTCCCTCCAAAATTTGAATTTTAAATTTCCTTCAAAATTCGAATTTCCCTCCAAAATTCGAATTTCCCACCAAAAATTTCAAAATCTTTCCCTAGCCTAATTTCATCCTTTGGAATTCAAATTCACCTCCAGAATTCGAATTCGAACCTCCCTTCCTACTTAAAATCCCAAAAGCTCTCATCTTCAAATGGCTCCCAAACGCGCCCGTATCGCAACCACCACGACCGTCACGTCAGTGGCACATCCCTTCATGCTGTTCCACTCCAGCCCAGCATACCAGGAGCGATGCCACGGATTCATCGGACGCACCATACTGACGAGCAGGACAATCGATTGGGCAGCAGTGCAGACATTAGAAGTGGAGCAAGAGGTCAGACGTATGCTCGACGTACTACCATACAGTCGGGTATTCATCGTCACTGAGCCGATATACCTGGAGCTGGTATGTGAATTCTATGCTTCATTCACATGCCATCAGGAGCAGATTACATTCCGCTTGGGCGGAATAGACAGATCGATGAGCATGGCCGAGTTCGGCATTGCCTTAGGCATCTGGCAGAGAGAGGAGCAGGAGACGCCCGCCTACACCACAGCGGTTAGAGACTTCACTTCAGACGTCTCCACTGCTTGGGCTCAGATCTGTATGACGGGTGTGCCCTACCAGCATGGCTCTGCAAAAGCCACAGGTATTTACCCTGCTCTTCGATACTTGCATGCTATCATTGCTTATACACTGTCAGGACGACGGACGGCCCCCGGGAATGTCACCCAGCTGGAGACATTCCTCTTGGCCAACATGCACATGGGATCTACGGTAGAGATGACCCGACTGATCACGGTCATCATGCGGGGTTTCGCTACGGATACCCGGAAACAGAGTCTGGGGCTAGGATCATTCATCACCAGGATAGCCCACTACCTGGAACTCGACATCGAGGGCTCAGATCTGACCCAGGTTGCCCCGACCGCCATTCCTACGGACCTGACTATCCTACGGAACATGGGAATGGTCGTACGGGACGCAAATGGATGCTACTCTATCCACACGGAGCAGCCAGGACAGGCCTCGGCATCAGAAGCAGCTCCACCGCATATCCCTCCATCCGAGACGTTCGTGCCACGTACTGCTTTCGAACGACACATGTCGCACGGATTGGCAGAACTATCGGCACGATACAGTCGAGACATGGACCGGATTGACAGACGGCTGGCCATGATAGATGACAGGGTTGACAGACGACTGGCAGTGATGGATGACAGAATCGCCATGATCACCAGTAGGATTGAAGAGATACATCAGCAGACTGCCCGAGTAGCGGAGAACTTCGAGTTTGACTTAACAGACCTCGGTCCACTGGACGGCGACCCGCCGGGTTCTTAGTCTCTCTCTCCTTCTTTCCTTTCTTTTGTCTTTTATTTATCTTTTTTCTATGTGTATGTCTGGGCTGTATGACTATGAATCTTTGTATAAAATTGATTTATATGACATACAGAATCGTTGCATTATTTTGTTTTTTTTCTTGTCTTGTTTTTTTTTATGTTTTACTTCTTGTTTTCAAATAAGTGTGGGGTAGTTAGGTATGCATGAACACTGAGGACAGTGTCAGTCTTAAGTGTGGGGTAGCAGTGCACGGTGCACTGTAGTTTTTGCATGTTTTTGCATGATTTTGTTTGTTTTTTTTTCACATATTTTCACACCTTCCAAAAAAATTTTTCAAAATTTTTCAGTCTTTCAGACTTCTAAATGCAGTATGCTTGGTTAAACAATTGCTTATGTCTATGATATGTAGGTAGAATGTATGGTTAGTAGGAGGCAATATGATAGCTATCTTGGACTAATTGATTAGGAATAGGGGACTCCTGATAACTGAGCACAACTTTGTCTGGATTAGAGACCTCAGCCAATTACCTTTTCAAGACTGAACTAGATAAAATTAGACCAGTTGTGGATGTTTTGACAATTAGAATGACTAGATGAGACTCTGAGCTAGAAGTGAAAAGAAATTAAAGAAAAATAATTAAAACAAGGGTAGTTTGCCAGCGGCCTTCGCTACTCGAGCACCACTCCTTCGGGGAACTTAAAGCCTGATGCCCTAAGGTCGTGTAGATCTGGGAGTCATCGGAGTGGGACTCGCTACATGGGTAGTTGAAGTTGACGTGTTCTAAGCAGACTCAAAATACCCTGGATCTATAAACGAAAAAAATCAATAAGAGCTAAAAAAGAAAAATCTGATCACCAAGGCTCAGAACTCAGAAGGTTATCTGTTGTCAGTATGTCTAACGATAGGTCGAAGGATTATCTAGTAACAGTTAAGATAAAAGAGTTTTTTGTGTTGACTATCTGGTCTGGACTAGTACACACACTACACATCAGGAAGACTCTATGACTAAGAGAAAAGTTCAACCTAGTTGTTAAGTTACTTTCTACTCAACCCTAACATACTACCAGAGACATTTGAGACCTTGTCATAGCAACCTAACCAGTCAGACCTGTGTTAAGAATTGTCTGAAGAATTTTTGGAATAAAAACATGACTAGGAATGCACACATGATTTAGAATCAGTAACTTCAGGTAGACTTTGCTTGAGGACAAGCAAAAAGCTAAGTGTGGGGTTATCTGATACGCGAAAATCGTATCAGCTTTTTAGCATGTTTTTATATACAATTTAGGATGAAATTGAGGATAAATTGATCTTAATTGATTGTTATTTACTCAATTTCACAATTTTTATGATTTTGGAAGTGTCAGGTGAAAAGTAGACGAAAACAGCAAATTTTGGGGCAAAAACGCAATTTTTGGAAATGTTGACTTGGTCAAGGGTCCAGGACGGGCGTCCCGAACCCGGGACGGGCGTCCTGACCAGTCAAACCTTCAGGACGGGCGTCCTGAACCAGGACGGGCGTCCCGAACCTGGTCAACAAATCAGGACGGGCGTCCCGAATCGGGACGGGCGTCCCGAACCGCCAGAAGCTGTCCCACATCGAAATTTTCACAATTTTTCACTCCGGGAAGCTGCTATAAATACCCCAGGCCTCCAGTAGTTGAATTCATCCCTCTCCACTCGATCTGAGTCATTAAGTGGCTTCCAGTGTACAGTTTTCTAGTACACAACTCACTCAGAGACTCAGATCTCAGTTTTCTTTCTTATTAGTGTTTTGTTTTAGTTTCTGAGAAATAGTCTCAGATCTTAGGTTTCTATAGATAGGTTCGTTTCCGGTGTTCATAGAATACCCGGGATTTCGTTAGGAGATCCTAAGAGGGCTCTAGGCGTTCGAAGAGTCAGTCCACAGGGCTGGGCTTAAGCTGGGTATTAAGGTAAGGCCCAGTTACTAGGCTGAGGAAGCGTCCTCCGAAGGTTCTGGTGAGCAGAGTCAGAGGAAGCAGTACGACATATACAGCAGTACGCTCTGTCGGCGAGACTACGTAAAGGGTGATTTCTTTATGGCATCAGTCCCCATACCCCTCTCTTATATGTTGTTATTGTTTCTGCTCTAAATATTTATTATGAACATCAGATTACGATTTTTATGAATAGTTGTTTTATATGTTGACGTTATTATATTTTTCTAGAAATAGCCACCTGCTAAATATTCACTATGTCTGCATGTTTAATGTGCTCTTTTAAACTAACGTTAGGGTTATAGACAATTCCTAACCACGGTCTAATCATAACCTGTTAGTTTAACAGACATCAATTAGTATTGGTGTCTGCCATGCTAGATAAAATAACATGTTGAACACCCTGCCTGTTAAAGTAGTCTATGTAGGAGTCGAGCTGAGTCCATTTATGCCGGCGGCTAGGGCAAGCGGTATGATCCCCGAAGTGACATAGGGCTTTCATGGATGCCTTCGTCCCGAACCGTGAGTAGGGCCGTCATTAAGGTAGGGCGGTTTATTAGAGACCTCGGATGTGGTACGCCTTTAGACACAGAACATAGTTGCAATCCAGGCTAAGATGCATCTAAAATACTCGAAGATAGGTCAATCAACATATAGGAACAGTATAACATAGAATCAGAACTCATCTTTAAAACACTTCTAGGATTAATTAGACTTGAACCTAGTGGAGAATGGATCATCCTCTCATCAAAATATTTGATGAAGATTGCATAACTGGATCATAAGATAGGAGTTAGGATAAAAGGCTAGTTACTACTAAGCCGTTGCCACTTCCCTGGGTGTACGATAATTAATTAAATAAAATCGTAGATACTTTCCAATAGACTAGCTACACGATAGGTACTCTGCCTTAGGTTCTGGCTGATTAAGTGACACCATAAGACTAAATGTGACAATTAGTCAATCACAGTCCTTAATTATTCATAATCAACATAGGGTAAAATAACACCTATTTAGCATGTCAGTCGGAAACCCCATCAGTTATTTTACCATATGTTGATTATGAATAATTAAGGACTGTGATTGACTAATTGTCACATTTAGTCTCTATGGTGTCACTTAATCAGCCAGAACCTAAGGCAGAGTACCTATCGTGTAGCTAGTCTGTTGGAAAGTATCTACGATTTTATTAAATAAATATCGTACTCCCAGGGAAGTGGTAACGGCTTAGTAGTAACTAGCCTTTATTCCTAACTCTTATCTTATAATCCAGTTATGCAATCTTCATCAATAACTTTGATGAGAGGATGATTCATTCTCCACTAGATTTAAGTCTAACCAAACCCGAAAGTATTTTATAGATGAGATCCTGATTTTATGTTATACTGTTACTATACGTTGATTGACCTATATTCGAGTATTTTAGACATGTCTTGGCCTGGATTGCAACTATATTCTGTGTCTAAAGGTTACCACATCTGAGTTTCTACGCTACCGCCCCATCGTTAAGGGTAACGGCCCTACTCACGGCTCGGACTAAAGTCAGCAATGACTGCCCTATGTCACTTCGGGGATCATACTGCTCGTCTCATAACCGCCGGCATAAAACTCTACTCAGCCTACCTAGACTACTTTCAACAAACAGGGTGTTTCGCAGATTATTTTATCTAGTATGGCAGACACCAATACTAATTGATGCCTGTTAAACTAAATAGGTTATGAATAGACCGTAGTTAGGAATTGTCTATAACCCTAATTTCAGTTTAAAAGAACGGAAATAGACATGCAGACATAATGGATAATTAAGCAGGTGGCCATTTCTAGAAAAACATAATAACTTCAACATATATCACAAATATTCATAATAATCATAATCTGGTATTCAAAACTGTTATTTGGACAAACACAATAACAACATATAAGAGAGGGACAGGGGGACCGATGCCATAAAGAAATCACCCTTTACGAAGTCTCACCGATGGAGCGTACTGCTTTATATGTCGTATTGCTTGACCCGACTCTACTTGCCAGAACCTTCGGAGGACGCTTCCTCAGCCTAGTAACTGGGCTTTACCTTAATACCCAGCTTAAGCCCAGCCCTGTGGACTGACTCTTCGAACGCCTAGAGACCTCTTAGGATCTCCTAACGAAATCCCAGGTATTCTATGAATACCATAAACGAACCTATCTATAGAAGCCTAAGATCTGAGACTATTTCTCAGAAACTAAAACAAAACACTAACAAGAAAGAAAACTGAGATCCGAGTCTCTGAGTGAGTTGTGTACTAGAGAAGTGTACACTGGAAACCACTTAATGACTCAGATCGAGTGGAGAGGAATGATTTCAACTCCTGGAGGCCTGGGTATTTATAGTAGCTTTCTGGAGTGAAAATCTCTCAAAAATTCGATGTGGTACAGCTTCTGGTGCTTCGGGACGCCCGTCCTAAATTGGGACGGCCGTCCTTGTGGTTTGACTGGGTTGGGATGCCCGTCCTGGATTTGGGACGGCCGTCCTGGTGCTTTGACTGGTTCAGGACGCCCGTCCTGATTCGGGACGCCCGTCCTGAACCGTTGACCAGGTCAGAATTTTCAAAAATTGCATTTTTGCCCCAAAATTTGCTATTTTCGTCTACTTTTCACCTGACACTTCCGAAATCATAAAAACTGTGAAATTGAGTTAATAATAAGCAATTAGGACCGATTTACTCTCAATTTCACCCTAAATCATGCCTAAAAATATGATATGATTTATGCATAACACCCAGCTTCCCACTTGAGCTCATACCGGACGAGGACCCAAACCGGATGGCGGATGATGATGCTGCCCACACACCGTGATGCACTCCCTTGAAACGGGAGTAGTTCTGAACTTTTGAACTCCGTTACTTTGTTTTGATTTGCCTGCTATGCAGGCCCCGAACTACTTTACTTTTTTTTTTTGCTTTGTTTCTTTGATTGTTGTTTTTAGACTCTTTTGTTTTGTTGTGTTTTGTTGTGTTTTGCCACATTGCCTTGCCTGCTGTTTTGTTGAGTTTTGAATGAACTTCAGTGTTAAAAGCAATGAGGACATTACTTCCCTTTAAGTTTGGGGGAGGGTGTCCTCTTAGGGCAAAAAGTTCAAAAATTTTCCTGTTGTCTTTTGAATGCATGAACAACCTCTTTGCTGAAATTCTGAGTGATATATTTGAATGCATAGATGCCTTGTCTGAAAAACTATTTTAGGATGCCTTATAAATTGATTAATCTGGCATAGAAGACCTGATTGCATAAATGCGGCTGCATTATCATATGACCCATTAGAGCCTTAGTTTCAGCAGGATTAGCATAGACTTTTGGGACCTGATTTATGATGTTATCTTAAAAAACGAAAATACATTCTTGTAGACTTTGTACCTACTTTTTAGAATAATTAGGTATTAGTTGACTTTAAGTGAGAATTATTTCTACTCCCTATCTTTTGCACATAGTCTTACTTGGAGATTTCATGTTCATAAAAAGAGTCACTTTGGTATGAAGGTTCAGAATTTTTAGACTTATTTGTTATATCCCTTGAGGCGAAATCCTAGTAGATTTGTCGATATAGAAATGATTGAGGCATGTTCTTGAACCGTTTGAGCCTTTCTAGCCTACCCTAATATATTTTGCTTCCTTACTTAACCCAAGTTGAGCTTAAGCCTAATTTCTTGACACCCCTATCAAAGAGCCACTTATCCTAAATGATTTGCATGCATCCATTCTTTGTTATCCCTAAAACTTAATCTTAGTCTGCTGTGAACAGTGTTGAACATAAGTTTGGGGGGATGCTGAGAATGCTTTGGTGAGGAACAAAGAAATGCTGCAGCGCAATGTTGCAGCATTATCATTTTTATGGGACTAGTGGTATTTAAGAAAAATTTGAATTCCTGATATAAATGCTCTACGTATTGAGGGTATGTGTATGAAAACATGTGAAAAAATTGAAAATACCCTCTTTACTTTACAAAGAAAAAGAACAAAAAGAGCAAAAAGGAAATATGTGTTATGCTTTGATGGCTTCCCAACTGATATGCTAAATAGGTATTATTTTACCCTATATTGATTATGAGTAATTAAGGACTGAGGTTGACTAATTGTCACATTTAGTCTCTATGGTGTCACTTAATCAACCAGAACCTAAGGCAGAGTACCTATCGTGTAGCTAGTCTGTTGGAAAGTATCTACGATTTTATTAAATAAATATCGTACTCCCAGGAAAGTGGTAACGGCTTAGTAGTAACTAGCCTTTTATCCCAACTCTTATCTTATGATTCAGTTATACAATCTTCATCAATAACATTGATGAGAGGGTGATCCATTCTCTACTAGGTTTAAGTTCATTCAATTCTAAAAGTGTGTTCTAGATAATGTCCTGATTCTATGTTATACTGTTCCTACATGTTGATTGACCTATCTTCGAATATTTTAGATGCATCTTAGCCTGGATTGCAACTATGTTCTGTGTCTAAAGGTGTACCACATCTGAGTCTCTATGCTACCACCCCATCGCTAAGGTAAACGACCCTACTCACGGTTCGGGCAAAAGAAGCTATGAAAGCCCTATGTCACTTCAGGGATCACGTCGGTAGCCTCAAAATCGGGGATCACGCCGGCATGCCTGTTAAACTAAACAGGTTATGAATAGACCGTGGTTAGGAATTGTCTGTAACCCTAACTTTAGTTTAAAAGAAACTACATTAGACATGCAGACATAATGAATATTTAAGCAGGTGGCTATTTCCGGAAAATCATAATAACTTCAACATATATAACAATATCCATAAAAAATCATAATCTCATATTCAAATCAGTATTTGGACAAACACAGTAACAACATATAACGAGAGGGACAGGGTGGACTGATGCCATAAAGAAATCACCCTTTACGTAGTCGCGCCGTTGGAGCGTACTGCTATATATGTCGTACTGCTTGACCCGACTCTGCTCGACAGAACCTTCGGAGGACGCTTCCTCAGCCTAGTAGCTAGACTTTACCTTACGTCCTGGGCTTAAGCCTAGCCCTGTGGACTGACTCTTCGAAAGCCTAGAGCCCTCTTAGGATCTCCTAACGAAATCCCGGGTATTCTATGAATACCAAAAACGAACCTATCTATCGAACCCTAGGATCTGAGACTATTTCTCAGAAACTAAGAAAACGAAACAAAAAAAGGAAAGAATGAAAACTTATACTGAAATCTGAGTCTCTAAGTGATTTGTGTACTAGAGAATTGTACACTGGAATTCACTTAATGACTCAGATCAAGTGGAGAGGAATGATTTCAACTCCTAGAGGCCTGGGGTATTTATAGCAGCTTTCCGGAGTGATTTTTCAGCAATAATTCAATGTGGGACTGGATCTGGCGGTTCGGGACGCCCGTCCCGGTCTGTTAACCAAGTCCGGGATGCCCGTCCTGGAGTGGGACGCCCGTCCTGAGGTGTTGACTAAGTCAGGGACGCCCTCCCCGAAGTCAGAACTTCTGCAAAATTGCATTTTTGCCCCGAAATTTGCCATTTTCTTCTACTTTTCACTTGACACTTCCAAAATCATAAAAACTGTGAAATTGATTTAATAATAAACAATTAAGACCGATTTACCCTCAATTCCACCATAAATCATGCATAAAAACATGCTAAAAACCTGATATGATTTATGCATATCAGATAACCCCACACTTAGCTTTTTGCTTGTCCTCAAGCAAAGTCTACCTGAAGTTAGTGATATGTGCCGTCACTTTAATTCCTAGTCATGTTTTTATTCCAAAAATTCTTCAGACAATTCTTAACACAGGTCTGACTGGTTAGATTGCTATGACAAGGTCTCAAATGTCTCTAGTAGACTGTTATGATTAAATAGAAAACAACTTAACAACTAGGTTGAACTCTTCTCTTAGTCATAAGGTCTTCCTGATGTGTAGTGTGTGTACTAGTCTAGACCAGATAGTCAACATAATTTACTCTCGTCTTAACTATTACCAGATAATACTTCGACCCGTCGCTGGACATACTAACAATAGACAACCTTTTGAGTTCTGAGCCTTGGTGATCAGATTTTTAATGATTCAGCATTTGTTGATTTTCTTTATAGATTCAGGGTATTTTGAGTCTGCTTAGAACACGTCAACTTCAACTACCCATGTAGCGAGTCCCACTCCGATGAATCCCAGACCTACACGACCTTAGGGCATCAGGCTTTAAGTTCCCCGAAGGAGTGGTGCTCGAGTAGCGAAGGCCGCTGGCAAACTACCCTATTTAATTAGCTTATTCATTCAATTTTTTTTCTTTTTCACTTTGCGCTCAGAGTCTCATCTAGTCATTCTAATTGCCAATACATCCACAACTGATCTAATTTTATCTAGCTAAGTCTTGAAAAGGTAATTGGCTGAGGTCTCTAATACAGACTAAGTTGTGCTCATTTATCAGGAATTCCCTATTCCTAATCAATAAGTTCAAAAATAGTCGTAAATTATCTCCTACTAACCATAACATTCTACTTACATATCATGGACATAAGCAATTGTTTAACCAATCATACTGCATTTAGAAATCTGAAAGACGGAGAAATTTTGAAAAATTTTGGAAGGGTGTGAAAATATGGGGAAAACAAGCAAAATCATGCAAAAAAATTTTGCAAACTGCTACAGTGCACCGTGCACTGCTACCCTACACTTAATTCTGACATTGTCCTCAGTGTTCATGCATATCTAGACTACCCCACATTTATTTGAAAACAAGAAATAAAAATAAAACAGAAAAGGCTCTTACCCCACATTTATTCGAGCAACTATGGGTAAGAAGGAACATAACGATAAAAGAAATAACAAGAAAACATAGAGAAAACAATGTTGTTATGTCATATCAATCAATGTTACACAGAGATTCATATTTCATACAGCCCAGACATACACATAGAACAAGAATAACAAAAGCAAAAAGGAAAGAGAAGAAAAGAAAGAAAGAGAGACTAAGAACCCGGCGCGTCGTCGTCCAGTGGACCGAAGTCTGCTGGAAAGTCGACCTCTATGTTCTCCACCAGTCAGGAGGTATGCTGATGAATCTCCTCGATCCTGCTTGTGTTCATGGTGATTCTATCATCCATCATCTCCAGCCGTCTATCGATCCTTTCCATATCTCGGCTATATCGAGCTGATAGTTCTGCCAACCCGTGCGACATATGTCGTTCGAAGGCAGTGCGTGGAACGAAAGTCTCGGACGGAGGGATATGCGCTGGATATGCTCCTGATGCCGATACCTGTCCTGGCTGCTCCGTGTGGATGGAGTAGTGC
Organism: Asclepias syriaca; assembly: GCA_027405835.1. Classification (NCBI taxonomy): domain Eukaryota; kingdom Viridiplantae; phylum Streptophyta; class Magnoliopsida; order Gentianales; family Apocynaceae; genus Asclepias; species Asclepias syriaca. The sequence goes on from CM049932.1 coordinate 14,878,490, forward strand.
CCATTCGCATCCCGGACGACCATTCCCATGTTCCGTAGAATGGTGAGGTCAGTGGGAACGGTGGTCGGGGTGACCTGGGTCAGCTCCGAGCCCTCTATGTCCAACTCTAGGTAGTGGGCTAGCCTGGTGATGAACGGTCCGAGCCCCAGACACTGTTTCCGAGTGTCTGTAGCAAATCCCCGCATGACGACCGTGATGAGTCGAGCCATCTCTACTGTAGATCCCATGTGCATATTGGCCAGCAGGAATGTCTCCATCTGGGTGACAGTTCCGGGAGCCGTCCGTCGTCCTGACAGTGTGTGTGCTATGATAGCATGCAAGTAGCGAAGAGTAGGATAAATACCTGTGGCTTTTGCAAAGCCATGCTGGTAGGGGACACCTGTCGTGCTGATCTGAACCCAAGCAGTGGAGACGTCTGCAGACGTGAAGTCTCAAACTGCTGTGGTGTACGTGGGCGTATCCAGCTTGTCTCTCTGCCAGACACCTAAGGCGATGCCGAACTCGGCCATGCTCATCGATCGATCTATTCCGCCCAAGCGGAATGTGATCTGCTCCTGATGGTATGTAAAAGACACATAAAACTCACATACCAGCTCTAGGTATGTGGGCTCTGTGACGATGAATACTCGGCTGTAGGGTGGTACGTCGAGTATGCGTCTCACTTCCTACTCTACTCCTAGCGTCTGTACCGCTGCCCAATCCAGTGTTCTGCCCGTCAGTATAGTACGCCCGATATACCCAAGGCATCTTTCCTGGTATGCTGTGCTGGAGGGAAATGATGGGGTTTCCGACCGACATGCTAAATAGGTGTTATTTTACCCTATGTTGATTATGAATAATTAAGGACTGTGATTGACTAATTGTCACGCTTAGTCTCTATGGTGTCACTTAATCAGCCAGAACCTAAGGCAGAGTACCTATCGTGTAGCTAGTCTATTGGAAAGTATCTACGATTTTATTTAATTAATTATCGTACACCCAGGGAAGTGGCAACGGCTTAGTAGTAACTAGCCTTTTATCCTAACTCCTATCTTATGATCCAGTTATGCAATCTTCATCAAATACTTTGATGAGAGGATGATCCATTCTCCACTAGGTTCAAGTCTAATTAATCCTAGAAGTGTTTTAAAGATGAGTTCTGATTCTATGTTATACTGTTCCTATATGTTGATTGACCTATCTTCGAGTATTTTAGATGCATCTTAGCCTGGATTGCAACTATGTTCTGTGTCTAAAGGCGTACCACATCCGAGGTCTCTAATAAACCGCCCTACCTTAATGACGGCCCTACTCACGGTTCGGGACGAAGGCATACATAAAACCCTATGTCACTTTTTGGGAATCATACCACTTGCCCTAGCCGCCGGCATAATTGGACTCAGCTCGAGTCCTACCTAGACTACTTTAACAGGCAGGGTGTTCAGCATGTTATTTTATCTAGCATGGCAGACACCAATACTAATTGATGCCTGTTAAACTAAACAGGTTATGATTAGACCCTGGTTAGGAATTGTCTATAACCCTAACGTTAGTTTAAAAGAGCACATTAAACATGCAGACATAGTGAATATTTAGCAGGTGGCTATTTCTAGAAAAACATAATAACGTCAACATATAAAACAACTATTCATAAAAATCGTAATCTGATGTTCATAATAAATATTTAGAGCAGAAACAATAACAACATATAAGAGAGGGGTATGGGGACTGATGCCATAAAGAAATCACCCTTTACGTAGTCTCGCCGACAGAGCGTACTGCTGTATATGTCGTACTACTTCCTCTGACTCTGCTCACCAGAACCTTCGGAGGACGCTTCCTCAGCCTAGTAACTGGGCTTTACCTTAATACCCAGCTTAAGCCCAGCCCTGTGGACTGACTCTTCGAACGCCTAGAGCCCTCTTAGGATCTCCTAACGAAATCCCGGGTATTCTATGAATAACAGAAACGAACCTATCTATAGAAACCTAAGATCTGAGACTATTTCTCAGAAACTAAAACAAAACACTAATAAGAAAGAAAACTGAGATCTGAGTCTCTGAGTGAGTTGTGTACTAGAAAACTGTACACTGGAAACCACTTAATGACTCAGATCGAGTGGAGAGGGATGATTTCAACTACTGGAGGCCTGGGGTATTTATAGCAGCTTTCTGGAGTGAAACATTCCAAAAAATTCGATGTGGTACAGCTTCTGGGGCTTCGGGACGCCCGTCCTGAATTGGGACGCCCGTCCTGGTGGTTTGACTGGGTCGGGACGCCCGTCCCGAATTCGGGACGCCCGTCCCGGACCGTTGACCAAGTCAGCATTTCCAAAAATTGCATTTTTGCCCCAAAATTTGCTGTTTTCGTCCAATTTGCTCCTGAAACTTCCACAATCGAAATTTAAGCAATTTTATGTCAATTTGATTCAATTAAGATCAAATACATTCAAATAGGACGCCCGTCCTAATTCGGGACACCCTCCCCGAAGTCCGAACTTCCGAAAAATTGCGTTTTTACCCCGAAATTTGCCGTTTTCTTCTACTTTTCACCTGACACTTCCAAAATCATAAAAACTGTGAAATTGAGTAAATAACAATCAATTAAGATCGATTTCCTATCAATTTCACCCTAAATCATACATAAAAACATGCTAAAAAAGGTATATGATTTTCGCTTATCAGATAACCCCACACTTAGCCTTTTGCTTGTCCTCAAGCAATATCTACCTGAAGTTAGTGATTCTAAATCATATGTGCAGTTACTTAAAATTCTCAGTCATGTTTTTATTCCAAAAATTCTTTAGACAATTCTTAACACAGGTCTGACTGGTTGGGTTGCTATGACAAGGTCTCAAATGTCTCTAGTAGTTTGTTAGGGTTGAGCAGGAAGTAACTTAACAACTGGGTTGAACTTTTCTCTTAGTCATAAGGTCTTCCTGATGTGTAGTGTGTGTACTAGTCCAGACCAGATAGTCAACACAATAAACTCTTGTCTTAACTATTACCAGATAACACTTCGACCTATCGCTAGACACACTGACAACAGATAACTTTATGAGTTCTGAGCTTTGGTGATCAGATTCTTTCATTTAGCATTTATTCATTTTTTTTCTTTTTATAGATTTTCTAGGGTATTTTGAGTCTGCTTAGAACACGTCAACTTCAACTACCCATGTAGCGAGTCCCACTCCGATGACTCCCAGACCTACACGACCTTAGGGCATCAGGCTTTAAGTTCCCCGAAGGAGTGGTGCTCGAGTAGCGAAGGCCGCTGGCAAACTACCCTATTTAATTAGCTCATTCATTTTTTCTTTTCTTTTCACTTTTAGCTCAGAGTCTCATCTAGTCATTCTAATTGTCAATGCATCCACAACTGGTCTAATTTTATCTAGTTAAGTCTTGAAAAGGTAATTGGTTGAGGTCTCTAATCTAGACTAAGTTGTGCTCATTTATCAGGAATTCCCTACTCCTAATCAATAAGTTCAAAAATAGTCATCAATTGTTTCCTACTAACCATAACATCCTACCTACATATCATAGACATAAGCAATTGTTTAACCAATCATACTGCATTTAGAAGTCTGAAAGACGGAAAAATTTTGAAAAACTTTTTTGGAAGGTGTAAAAATATGGGGAAAACAAGCAAAATCATGCAAAAATTTTTCAATCTGCTACAGTGCACCGTGCACTGCTACCCCACACTTAAGACTGACACTGTCCTCAGTGTTCATGCATATCTAACTACCCCACACTTATTTGAAAACAAGAAACAAAAACAAAACGGAAAAGACTCTTACCCCACACTTATTTGACTAACTATGGGTAAGAAGGAAAGTAGAGCAACAAAACAAGAAGGATAAAAGAAATAACAAAACAGAACACAAATCAAGTAAAGGAATATGAGGGTTAGAAAAACTCCCTTCTTGCTTCGAGCAGAAAGGTTTTCTCTGAGCTGTCAATTGGCTCTTCATCTTAGCCATGTGCTATTGCTGAGGTGTTCTTGACTCTGCAAGCTCTAGATATTGGAACGGATGACGCCAGCTCCGATCCTTCATTGTCGAGCTCTAGGTAGTGGCATATCCATTTGATGAATGACTCAAGCCCCAAGGACTGTTTCCTTGAATCATCTGCAAAGTTTCTCGTAATCGTAGCAACGTGTCTAGAAGGAACGTGTCTAGGAATGAGACTTCTTTGGATTGGTGTGCCTACCTGCCAATGTTAGTGAAGGTATGGCATGCAAGTCTCGAATGGAAGAAAAGATACCTGAAGTTTTGGCGAAGCTGTGGTGGTAGGGGGCTCCAGTTGTATAGATTTGGGCCCAAGTATTTGAGACTTCCTCGGGGAAGTTTCTCACAGCTGATTGGTATGCAGGGAATGCAAGCTCCTCCATTGCTATGCTCCTGATACAACGCCTAATTCCTCTATATCCCTCGATCCTTCGATACCACTTGGTATATCACTTGCTTGCACTGGTCTGGCTTTAATTGTTGCCAGTATCTCATCTGTTGATTCTGCGAGTAGAGGTTTTGCTGTGGTGGTGTCTTCTGAAAGTTTCCAGCTTCCGAATTACTCCTCAGCTAAATCCCGTATGATTCCTCTAGTTGGGATTGTATGCATTTCCCATTGGAGCAGCATTCTGCAGTAACCTACTCCTACCTCTTTTGGAATGGTCAGTCATTCCCATAGCAATCCCTGCTAAAGTGTGGTACTTAGCAGACTTCACAGATTTGATAAACAGGCTGAACATTTCTTCCTAAAACATCGGCACTCTGAATCTGGAAAACAACTAGAATCTGCACATGACTTTTAACATCATTAGTAGGTAATGCCTGTGGTTCAGGCCATTTTGAAAAAGTGTTCCACGACTACTATGATGTAATTATTTTCAAAGGAAAGAAAAAGAAAGGATTTAATGAATACCCCATATCCTTTTTCAATAGAACATTCAAAGGTCTGGCTATTAAGAAAAAAAAAATAAAATTTCATAACTTGTCCTAATAAAGCCGGTATGACTCTAAGAAAATTCTAAAATAAAGTTTCTTCCCGATAAAAATTTAAGCCAACATTTTATAACGCAGAAGAAAATATATTTTATCCTCATTTCCATTTTTATTTCCTTGAAATTAAATAAAAGAAGAAAAACTCGAAAAAGAGCAACTAAGAAAACAACTAAGAAAGAGCAAGAGATAGGGAAAAGAGCAACTTACCATTAAGCAAGAAAAATACAATTTTTTTCAGTTTTTAAATTTTAAAATTTTTTTTCTTTTTGATATTTCGAAAGCAATTAAATTCCCTTAATATGGTTTTAGAATGATTTTCTAAAATTTGATTATCCTAAGTGTCTTAATTTTAGATAATATCTAAAATTAGTTAGTTATGATAATCCTATATCTCGGAAATTGATTGTCTAACTGGTATAAGACGAGTTGGGTTTAAAGTCTAGGTTACTACCGTTACCTATCATAAATATCTAGAATTTTGATCAGGAATCCTAAGTTCATTATGATATTTCCCCGGCAACGGCGCCAAAAATCTTATGGGGTTTCCGACCGACATGCTAAATAGGTGTTATTTTACCCTATGTTGATTATGAATAATTAAGGACTGTGATTGACTAATTGTCACGCTTAGTCTCTATGGTGTCACTTAATCAGCCAGAACCTAAGGCAGAGTACCTATCGTGTAGCTAGTCTATTGGAAAGTATCTACGATTTTATTTAATTAATTATCGTACACCCAGGGAAGTGGCAACGGCTTAGTAGTAACTAGCCTTTTATCCTAACTCCTATCTTATGATCCAGTTATGCAATCTTCATCAAATACTTTGATGAGAGGATGATCCATTCTCCACTAGGTTCAAGTCTAATTAATCCTAGAAGTGTTTTAAAGATGAGTTCTGATTCTATGTTATACTGTTCCTATATGTTGATTGACCTATCTTCGAGTATTTTAGATGCATCTTAGCCTGGATTGCAACTATGTTCTGTGTCTAAAGGCGTACCACATCCGAGGTCTCTAATAAACCGCCCTACCTTAATGACGGCCCTACTCACGGTTCGGGACGAAGGCATACATAAAACCCTATGTCACTTTTTGGGAATCATACCGCTTGCCCTAGCCGCCGGCATAATTGGACTCAGCTCGACTCCTACCTAGACTACTTTAACAGGCAGGGTGTTCAGCATGTTATTTTATCTAGCATGGCAGACACCAATACTAAGTGATGCCTGTTAAACTAAACAGGTTATGATTAGACCGTGGTTAGGAATTGTCTATAACCCTAACGTTAGTTTAAAAGAGCACATTAAACATGCAGACATAGTGAATATTTAGCAGGTGGCTATTTCTAGAAAAACATAATAACGTCAACATATAAAACAACTATTCATAAAAATCGTAATCTGATGTTCATAATAAATATTTAGAGCAGAAACAATAACAACATATAAGAGAGGGGTATGGGGACTGATGCCATAAAGAAATCACCCTTTACGTAGTCTCGCCGACAGAGCGTACTGCTGTATATGTCGTACTGCTTCCTCTGACTCTGCTCACCAGAACCTTCGGAGGACGCTTCCTCAGCCTAGTAACTGGGCTTTACCTTAATACCCAGCTTAAGCCCAGCCCTGTGGACTGACTCTTCGAACGCCTAGAGCCCTCTTAGGATCTCCTAACGAAATCCCGGGTATTCTATGAATACCAGAAACGAACCTATCTATAGAAACCTAAGATCTGAGACTATTTCTCAGAAACTAAAACAAAACACTAATAAGAAAGAAAACTGAGATCTGAGTCTCTGAGTGAGTTGTGTACTAGAAAACTGTACACTGGAAACCACTTAATGACTCAGATCGAGTGGAGAGGGATGATTTCAACTACTGGAGGCCTGGGGTATTTATAGCAGCTTTCTGGAGTGAAAAATTCCAAAAAATTCGATGTGGTACAGCTTCTGGGGCTTCGGGACGCCCGTCCTGAATTGGGACGCCCGTCCTGGTGGTTTGACTGCTTCGGGACGCCCGTCCTGAATTGGGACGCCCGTCCCGGACCGTTGACCAAGTCAGCATTTCCAAAAATTGCATTTTTGCCCCAAAATTTGCTGTTTTCGTCCAATTTGCTCCTGAAACTTCCACAATCGAAATTTAAGCAATTTTATGTCAATTTGATTCAATTAAGATCAAATACATTCAAATAGGACGCCCGTCCTAATTCGGGACGCCCTCCCCGAAGTCCGAACTTCCGAAAAATTGCGTTTTTACCCCGAAATTTGCCGTTTTCTTCTACTTTTCACCTGACACTTCCAAAATCATAAAAACTGTGAAATTGAGTAAATAACAATCAATTAAGATCGATTTCCTATCAATTTCACCCTAAATCATACATAAAAACATGCTAAAAAAGGTATATGATTTTCGCTTATCAGGAAACAGCATAAAAGGATGTGCCACTGAGGTAACTGTCATGGTGGATGTGGTACGAGCGCGTTTGGGAGCCATTAAGAACGTACGAGAGGGTTTAGGTGGGAAGGAATCTTTAAACTCAAATTCTATAGGTGAATTTGAATTTAGAAGGATGAAATTAGGTTAGGGAAGGATTTTGAACTTTTGGCGGGAAATTCGAATTTTGGAGGGAAATTCAAATTTTGGAGGGAAATTTGAATTTGGAGGGAAATTTAAAATTCAAATTTTGGAGGGAAATTTGAATTTTTAAACTTTGAGGAGTTGCCAAAAATTTTTAGAGAGAAGGTAGAGAGAAATATTTTTAGAGAGAGGAATTTTTTGTGGTAGATTTGAGAGAAAATGAAGAAAATTGATTTTTTATAGAGGGGCGGCCTTCGGGACGCCCGTCCCGGAGGCAGGATGCCCGTCCCTCTGGGCGCCAGTCCCGGGTTGCTTCGGGATGCGTGCCAGTTCCGGAAAAAAAAATTTCTTTTCGTAATTTCCTACAAATCTCAGTACACCAAAAACAATTACATAACAAGTCTTCATCAACTTCAGAGGCTGTTAAAACTCTGCGAAAAATTTTCTCAATTCTCTTTCGAAAATCATGACTACCCTAATTTTTCTCCTAACTTTTTGTTCAGCAAGAATTTCAGAAAAACAAAAACTGAGTTTACGCAATGTAATTAGTGAAAAATAAACTGCATTTAAACATCTGTCTTTCATAAAAATTTGAAAAATGTCTGAAGAAAAACTGTTGAATAAAATAAGAGACCCTTTTTAAAAGTTTGAAAATCAGAAATAAAAAGTAGGAGTCAATTATTCAATTTTTGGTTCAAATAATTTAAATGCTGAAAGAATAGTGAAAAGAAACTTCCCTTTTTTCAACGACCCTTATCCCTGAGCTCTCGTAATTCTGTTTGTATGTTTTGCATCGCTCTGCCTATGGCTCTCATCTCATCCCTTTGCCTGCCTTGCTCACTTCGCAAGTCAGCTAATTCCCTGAGTATTTGTGCATTTTGGTTTTCCTGAGAATTGACTGTAGCTCTGAGTTGGTCCATGTTGGTTGTGATATTCAGACTAACTTGGTCTGAATGACACAATCTGCGTGCAATTCCTTGATCCATCTCATAGATCCTATTAGCCAATGCATCTATCTGTATGGACAAGATTGACTGAAAACCGTTAGTACTTCCCCCGGATGAAGGAGTGTGCTCGTTAGGTGTTGGGGTGTAGGCAGGAGATGTGGGTGAGTTTTGGGTTTGGTCAAGGGGTGGTGGATTTATAGGAGCTCTCTGGGCAGGAGTGTGAACTGGAGATCTTTGAGGTTCTGCTCTAGGAGGGAAGGTATCTTCAGAAGGATCTTCTTCCGTGGGACTAGGCTCACGGGCGGTCAGGAGTCTTCTCACTAGGTCACTGGTATCTAGGCTTGAGGTTATTTCTACATGTTGTGAAGGAAGGTTCCCTCGTGGTATTTCTGGTTCAGGCCTAGATGGTCCTTCTGGCTTTGTCTTCTTTGGTCCTGGAGTGTCAGGGTTTTCTGCTTCCTTTGCTTGTTTAGTAGCTGCTCTTGTTCTCTTCATCTTTAAGTGTAAAGTCTGGTTAGAAAAACAAATAAAAAGAAAAAGATAACAGAAACAGAAAGAAAAACATAATGTGGAAAGAAATAGGAAAACAAAACAAAAATAAATTTTTTTTTTCTTTTCATGTTTTTAGAAAGCAGGTAAATTTCCTCAATATAGTTTTAGAATAATTTTCTAAAATTTGATTATCCTAAGTGTCTAAATTTCAGATGATATCCAAAATTAGTTAGTTATGATAATCCTATATTTCGGAAAGTGATTGTCTAACTAGCATAAGATAAGTGTAGGTTTAAAGTCTAGGTTACTACCGTTACCTATCATAAGTTTCTAGAATTGTGGCCAATAATCCTAAATTCATTATGATATTTCCCCGGTAACGGCGCCAAAAATCTGATGGCTTCCCGACTGATATGCTAAATAGGTATTATTTTACCCTATATTGATTATGAGTAATTAAGGACTGAGGTTGACTAATTGTCACATTTAGTCTCTATGGTGTCACTTAATCAGCCAGAACCTAAGGCAGAGTACCTATCGTGTAGCTAGTCTGTTGGAAAGTATCTACGATTTTATTAAATAAATATCGTACTCCCAGGAAAGTGGTAACGGCTTAGTAGTAACTAGCCTTTTATCAAAACTCTTATCTTATGATTCAGTTATGCAATCTTCATCAATAACTTTGATGAGAGGGTGATCCATTCTCTACTAGGTTTAAGTTCATTCAATCCTAAAAGTGTGTTCTAGATAATGTCCTGATTCTATGTTATACTGTTCCTACATGTTGATTGACCTATCTTCGAATATTTTAGATGCATCTTAGCCTGGATTGCAACTATGTTCTGTGTCTAAAGGTGTACCACATCTGAGTCTCTATGCTACCGCCCCATCGCTAAGGTAAACGGCCCTACTCACGGTTTGGGCAAAAGAAGCTATGAAAGCCCTATGTCACTTCGGGGATCACGCCGCTAGCCTCAAAACCACCGGCATAACACTCTACTCAGCCTACCTAGACTACTCTAACAAACAGGGTGTTCCGCAGGTTATTTTATCTAGTATGGCAGACACCAATACTAATTGATGCCTGTTAAACTAAACAGGTTATGAATAGACCGTGGTTAGGAATTGTCTATAACCCTAACTTTAGTTTAAAAGAAACTACATTAGACATGCAGACATAATGAATATTTAAGCAGGTGGCTATTTCCGGAAAATCATAATAACTTCAACATATATAACAATATCCATAAAAAATCATAATCTCATATTCAAATCAGTATTTGGACAAACACAGTAACAACATATAAAGAGAGGGACAGGGGGGACTGATGCCATAAAGAAATCACCCTTTACGTAGTCGCGCCGTTGGAGCGTACTGCTATATATGTCGTACTGCTTGACCCGACTCTGCTCGACAGAACCTTCGGAGGATGCTTCCTCAGCCTAGTAGCTAGACTTTACCTTACGTCCTGGGCTTAAGCCTAGCCTTGTGGACTGACTCTTCGAAGGCCTAGAGCCCTCTTAGGATCTCCTAACGAAATCCCGGGTATTCTATGAATACCAGAAATGAACCTATCTATCGAACCCTAGGATCTAAGATTATTTCTCAGAAACTAAGAAAACGAAACAAAAAAAGGAAAGAACGAAAACTTATACTGAAATCTGAGTCTCTGAGTGATTTGTGTACTTGAGAATTGTACACTGGAATTCACTTAATGACTCAGATCAAGTGGAGAGGAATGATTTCAACTCCTAGAGGCCTGGGGTATTTATAGCAGCTTTCCGGAGTGATTTTTTAGCAAAAATTCGATGTGGGACTGGATCTGGCGGTTCGGGACGCCCGTCCCGGTCTGTTGACCAAGTCTGGACGCCCGTCCTGAGGTGTTGACTAAGTCAGGGACGCCCGTCCTGGACTGTTGACCAGGTCAGGACGCCTGTCCTGATTCGGGACGCCCTCCCCGAAGTCCGAACTTCTGAAAAAATGCATTTTTGCCCCGAAATTTGCCATTTTCTTCTACTTTTCACCTGACACTTCCAAAATCATAAAAACTGTGAAATTGAGTTAATAATAAACAATTAAGACCGATTTACCCTCAATTTCACCATAAATCATGCATAAAAATATGCTAAAAACCTGATATGATTTATGCATATCATGCTTCTTTGAGGTTAAATGTTAAATACTGATTGTAGTTAAATGTTGCACATATTTCTGAAGCATGGTGTAAATTTTTATGCTCCTTGGGTTGATTGAAAAAAAAAAATTTGGAAGTGATAGCATTGGGTAGAAGCTCATGGCAGACTAGGACTAAGCTTTGAGCCTACTTTTTATCCATATTTTTCCTACCTTAGCCCTAGCCTACATTACAACCAATTTAAGACCTCTTTGATCTTTATTGCTAAATTTGCTACATTAGTGGAGAGGGGTGTAATAGATCGAGTTTGAGGATACAAAATGAACCTTAGGATTACCGTATGTTGACTCATGAATGAGAGATTGAAAAGGAAAGACTATTCAAACACACACTTTGGAGTGGAAATTCTTTGAGCTTGAGTTTGTTAATATTTGGTTATTCACTAAGGATGGAACATAATGTCTACTTGAATTCTGCATTTTTCTATTTCTGAAATCATTGGTCCCAGGTTTAGCTGAGCTTGCTGAACAAAGTTTTTATGTGGGTATGTACATTCCTGTTGCTTCTGCATTGCTGCAGCATTGCTCGGGACGAGCAATTACCTAAGTTTGGGGGTGTGATAACTCTAAAATAATAGAGTTATTCGCATCTATTTTGCCACAATTTATTCGGGAATTAATTGATTTTGTTTGGAAAATAGAATAAAATGTGTTGATTTGGTATTTTCTCCCTTTTTACCTAAAATTGTGGATTTCTTGTTAAAAGTCAATTTAATTGAATAAATTTCTCAACATGTGGATGAGCTATATTATTTGTTATTAATTGGGAATTTATTTGAATCGACTTATTGTGATAAGGGTAAAAAGGGAATGTGATGGTTGACATTGTTGGAAGAATGTGACCGAGAGAAAGTGAAGAATGTGTGGATAATTTGCATCTATACATATGTATATATATGTGTGTCTATATGTATATATATATATATATATATATATATATATAACATTCACCCACACACTAGGTGTCACTTAAAAATCCAGCTAGGCATATTAGAGGTAAACTTGCGGTACTATGTATTAAATTCCTTTGTCCTATCCGTTTTATATATATATGTACACATATATATATGTATATCTATATATATATATATATATGTGTGTGTGTGTGTGTGTGTGTGTTTGCTTCTTTGCATGGCGACAAAGGGACAAAAAGGTAGAAGAAAAGGTCAAAAGAGCAGCTGAAATGTTGCAGCCGCCAGTGGAAAAAGACAAAATCCTGCAAAAAGCACCTGAAGTTCTGCTACAAATCCTGCATCTGTCAAAAGAAAAGACAAAAATTCTGTTGACACTGCTGCAGCATCAGAGGAAAACGACAAGGATCACAGAAGGCGGCGGGAGACCGGCTGCAAATGCTGCAGCATTCAGAGGAAGATGACAAAAACTCCAGAATACAGCAGGGATTTATTTTGACTATTTTCTGGAATTTTTGGAGAAAATTCCATAATTATGGACACATGGCAGCTTGGCAATGGCTCTCGGTGCACAAAGAGGTGATATATGTATATGAAAAACCGAGAGGAAGAGGCAGGCTAGTTTTGAAGAGTTTGTGAGCTAGTCTTTGTAAGTTTTAGTTTGGCTTTTGGCCATCTTAGAGATTTGTTTTTTTTCTTAGTTTTTAGATAGTTCATAGTCTTTCGATAGGATAGTTTTTCTTCTTAGTTTTAGACTAACTCTTAGGAAGGGAAGAACACAAGAGTAAGCAGGGTGACTTGCTGCAGCATTCATCAGCTGAGCAGTAGAGACGCAGCAGCATCAAGCAGAGGAAACGAAGGGTAGCGGGTTGATTAAACCGATTTGGGCAGTAGGGTGACTTCCGGCCAGAGTAATCCTCTCTCCATTTCCTCAATTTGCTACCGTTTTTTTTTGTAACTAAATGTTCTTTGTAATATGAGAATGCTACATGATTTCAAGGATTGATTAAAAATGTTTTGGGAATAATATGTTTTCCGTCTTAGGCTTGACTCCGTTGATTGGTGACATTACGGACCTAGGGGATATTTTTCCTATTACGTTAGTCCTTGTCTTGCATGATTCTTGGTTCAAGGGTTGATTAAAAATGTTTTGGGGGTGATATGTTTTTCGTCTTAGGCTTGACTCCGTTGATTGGGGTCACTACGGACCTAGGGACTATCTTTCCTATTACGTTGACTCTTGTTTTCCATGATTCGTTTCAGCATAATCCACATTTTTAACCTGAAGATGTTGTGGTGTAGTTAAGTATGAGCATGTTGAATACACTGTTTTGACCATGATGATAAGTATGCTGCAGCATTACTTTCTATTTTTATGTTTAATGCTTGTATGGGGCAATGCTTGGTTTATTCATGTAATTGCATTAGAATTATGTGGCGTTAGATTTGAGAACTGCGTGAACAGCGGTAAAAACACTAAAGTGCACTCATATGGCAGTGGATTGATAACTGCGTGAACAGCGGTACATTCACTGACTAGCATTGCGTTAGGTCCATGGTACTTCGTACTCCATGAGACGATGTTATCGGGGATCTAGGCTAGTAGATCAGGTAGTCTGTGTGAAACCAGACATGCTGTAGCATTGATATGAAACTGAAAGCATACTTTGGGTACTTAGATTCATCTTTGGCTTGTACTTACATTTTTGGCATAAATGTCGCAGCATTGTATTACCTGCAGTACTCTTGTGGTGATTTCCAATAGGCTAACCTTTAGCTGTTAGTTTAGTTAGGAGTAGGAATGCCGTAGCATTAGACCAATCTCTGATTCATGATTTATTATTCTTTATTCTTTTATTCTTTTATGATTCATTATTCATTATTCTTTTATTCTTTTAACCATTTGTACAATCATATTTGCATTTGTAATTGGCATACATAGTCCCTGTGGGATCGATAATCTTGTACTTAGGTACATATATTACTTGTTGATCGGTGTATACTTGCACTTGTTAAGATTGCGTTGATTTATTCTACTTTCTTTATCTTCTCAATTTGTGACACATGCACACAACGCAACACCCATCCGAACTTTCTGATTGGGATATTCAGGGTGAATTGCTACTTCGTCATGTTTCTTTGACTCCGACTCGATGTGATCAGTGGGAGGGCTTGCTTGGATCGAAGTTGTGTCCGATTTTGCCTCTTTCACTGTCAACACGTACCCGACCGTTGTGGACGGTGACACAGCTCTTTGCTATTTTTGGGGATTTGAAGATGTGAGCTAGGAGGGTTTTGGGACAACTCTTGACACAGCCAATCCCGTTCTTCGTTACGAATCGCACTTGTTGGTGCGACGTTGATATGACTAGTTCGAAGGCGGAGTGCGCTGGTGTGCCCAGAATAGCATTGTAGGGGGAGTCGATATCTACCACATAAAATTTTACCTCCTCTTCCCGGGAGCAAGTATCGGATACCAAGGTCACTTTGATCCTAACCGTTCCCCTGACTCTGACTTTGTGAGCGGTGAATCCCTCCAGGACCATGTTGTTGGGTTTTAAATGGTTGTCGTTCATGCCCATCTCTTTGAAACATTTGAAGTAGAGTATATTTTTTGTGGCGCCTATGTCTATCAGAACTCTCCTTACTAGACACGTGTCAATCCCTGCGCAAACATGCCTACTTCCAGGATAATGGGGGTAATTTGAGCCTCCTCGTTTAGCTCTAGGTCTTGATCAAAGAAGGTTATGGGTTCATGTGATAGTCTGTCAAAGTGCGACATCGGGATAGGCTTGTTGAGGTTATGGATTTTCTGCTTTATCTGTGTAATGGAGGAGAATTGCGGTGTTATGACTTCAATCACCCTTTCGACTTTCTCCTTAGGCTGCTCCGTGACATATTCTTTCAGATGTCCCTCCCGTATTAGTTTTTCTACCGTACGCTTCAACTGTATGCAATTTTCAGTTGTGTGCCCAAAGTCTTGGTGGAAACTGCAGTATTTCGATCTGTCTTTAGCGGGTATGTTCTGAGCTCGCATGGGCGCGGGGTCATTTGCTCCATATTTCTCCTTGACCACAGTGACGAGATTTTCCTTGGGAATTTTCAATGGAGTGAACGACTCGGTTCTCCGCGTTCTATTCTTTCCTCTCTGATCTTGAGGAGAGGTTTCTGTATACTTCTCCTTCTTCCTACTCTCTTCGGCCAAGGTAACTTTGCGTGCTACACTCAAGACTTCGCCAATGGTTTCCAGCTTCTGAAGTTGGAGTTCTGTGAATAGCATCCTCGATCAAAATTCGCCCTTGAAACAAGTGATGGCTGTGTCTTGACTAATCTCCTCGATCTCGTCGTACGTCTTTTTGAAATGTTCCAAATAGTCATGGAGAGCTTCGTCTTCCCTTTGCTTGATGTTGGCGAGATCTCCTCTTGTCTTAGGTATCCTTCCAGCAGTGTTGAACTTATCTAGAAATGATTTCTCGAGGTCTCACCACGAGTTGATAGTTCCAGGTTTCAGGGAAGCGAACCAAGTTAAGGCTTTGTCGGATAGGGTGCTGGGAAAAGGCTTAAACAGAACGGCTTCATTGTTGGTTACCAATCCCATGGCATACTTGAATTGATAGACATGTTCGTAAGGCCTGCTCAGCCCAGAATACAAGACGAACTCGGGTATTTTTAACGATGGGTCTAGGATCGTGGATTGAATCCACTTAGTGAATGGCCCTGTGTCCGACGAACAGTCCTCTTTGGCTTGATCTCTGTGTGTTTTATCCAGACTATGTTCTTGTCTGCCTCTCTTCGAGCGAAGTCTGTGACGGTGTCCTTTCCCCCTTGGCTGCTTGCCTATTGAATGACTCTCACCAACTTCGTTGGCCAAACGAAACGTGGCCCTCCTAGAAGTGGCATTTCGGCCCCTAGTGTGCTTGCTCACACCATGGTGGGCGACTTGGGCGGCAAGGCTCTATAATGTTCTCCTTCATCGTCTGGAAAACTTGGGGGTGTTAAGCCTTGCTTGAGGAATTCCGCTCGAAGTTGTAGTCATTGTCTTGAAAGATCACCCTCTCTTCGAAGTTGCTCGACTTCCTTCTGTAGATCGTCAACTTCCCTTTCGTGTCTGGCGTTGCTTAAGCACCTTCGTTCAATCTCTCGCGTAGGTCGGGTACCTCGTGAGAGATGTCCTTGGGTCCTACGCGCTCGATGACTGAGCTGAACCGGGGCTTCTCAGGGACGGATGAATGTGCCGCTCGATGGGCCTCGCGATGGGGCGTAGGAACCGTGGTATTAACTTGATTTCCACGCTCGCTGGATCATCCTGACATTCTCTATTTCGAAGAGAGCGAAAAAGTTTTTTCTAGTTCCCGGTAATGGAACTAAACTGATTTATCGAAATCGATTTGATGCCACGTGTCGGTGAAGCTGCGTCGTCTGTGCGATCCCTGCCAAGTGTCAGTGCCAAAGTGGAGGCGTGGGGCCTACAAAATAGAAAAGTTCGAGACAGAGGGTGAGGGACCTCCGACGAGCCCTCCGATGGTAAAGTCAGTATTCTGAAATCTGACTTGAGAGAGAGAATAGAAATTGGCAGAGAGTTTGTTGAGTTATTTGGCCTTACCTTTTTATCCTCGTGAGGGGGTATTTATAGTAATAAATGACCCTCAGAAATAGGCAGGTGGTGAAGAATCTGATAATTGTCAGATTCTGAAATATCCCACTATTATAGGGATATTCTGCGGATACTTCTAACCAATAAACCTAAGATAAACTGTTGGTTAAAAGATATTCTTTGTGGAATATTATGGAAGGATCTTGACTAGCTCGTAGTCAGGATATCGGCGAAGTGGGTTGCCTGAGATGCGAGACTGCGGACTTCGGCGCCTTGGGTGGCGGAGTTGTGGGCCCCGCCATGCTCGGTGGACGGACATGACAGATTGCCATGTCAACTTTCAATCCATGTCAACACAGGATATTTTTATACTTCTCAATATATATATATATATATAATTATATAATATAAGAACTAAAATATCACAAATTAATTTAGCAAATAATAATTATAATAATTCAAAAAATTAAGAATTTATTATAATTATTTTTATTTTTTCTTTATATATGTATATATTATAGACAATATATTATATAACTCAACTAATGAAGATGTTAATATATATATATATATATATATATATATTATATATATATATTCTTTTTGTTAATGATAGTTAAGTGTAGTTTAAGGTTTAATTATTATTCTTAAATAATTTTCTTAATTTTTTATTTTTAATCAAATGAGTTATTCAGGATCTTATCGCATTCCACTAACACTAATTACAACAGGGCGTCACTAACTGCAATAATTCAGAAGGTTGTCGGATATGTTTGTCCCTATTAGCAATGAATCAGAAAGATGTCTCAAATATTTGTTGATAATTGCGACGATTAAGAAGACGGTCTCAAATTTTTATAGCATGGTGCGTTGACTTAGAAGGTCATTGCAAATGTGCATCGATAATTGTGATGACATAGATGGTCGTCACTAATGTGCGTCGCTAATTGCGTCACCTCATAAGGCCGTCACAAATATCCATCGTAGATTGCGACGACTTAGAAGACCATTGCAAATTTGTTGCAAATCGCTACAATAGAAAAGATCGTCGCAAATATTTATCACTAATTGCGACAACATAGAAATGCGTCGCAACTATTTGTCGCTAATTGCAACGACTCATATGGCCGTCACAAATGTGCATCGCTAATTGCAGCAATTCAGAGATCCGTTACAAGATCCGTCGAAAATGGCAACGATTTAGAAAGTTGTCACCAATTATGTTGCAATTCACGACGGTTTAGTAGGCGGTCGCATATTCTGTTGCAATTTGCAACGGCTTAGTAGGCGGTCGCAAATTCTATTGCAATTTGCGACGAGTTAGTAGGCGGTCGCAAATTCTGTTGCAATTTACGATAGATTAATAGGCGGTCGCAAATTCGGTTGCAATTTGCGACGGCTTAGTAGGCGGTCCCATATTCTGTATCTATTAGCAACGGCTATGAGGTCGTCGCAAATATTCGTAGCTAAAATTGATTTTTCTAGTAGTGAGCACACAGTGGAGGAGCTTCACCTTCCATCTACTTCATACATTTGATACCACCATATTCTTTCTTTTCCCTTCTCTTGGTTTTAATTTTTCCAATATTTATGATATTGTTGCTTACATTGAGGACAATGTTAGATTCAAGTGTGGGGGAAGAGCATTTAATTTATGTTTCTTTTATTTTTGTTTAATTTATTTGATTTCATTATTATTACATTTGTTTTTCTTTTTAAAAATAAATTTAAAAATTTGTTTTTATTTTATTTTATTTTGTTATTGCATTTGTTTTTCATTATTTCTAAAAAACTTTTGCCTAGACTTTGGAATCCTTTATTCTTCTTATATGTTCTTGAATACTTAAATTCGTGAGGAATTTATTTTTGTTTTTTTGAGTTTTTGATACAGAATGGAGATGAGCATGAATAGAGTTTTCTTTAAAACATACATGATAGTGTCTTGTTAATTTGTTGAATGAAAAGTGCGTCAGTCTCTCCATTCTCGTGAGTTTTTGAGCCCATGAGCAATCTATCATATTATGCTCTATTCTTTCTTTGATGTGTGTTGTTGGATTTAGCCTGTTTATTTTAAAACTTGCTTGTGAATGCATTTTGAAACCTCATATTTGGATTGATTCTTTAATAAGATAAGGGCAAATGAGGAATTGAACCCTTGCGTCTTTGTTTTTTAAAACCTCTTTGTTTCGTTTCTTATCACCCACCTTGATCATTATATCCACTAATTAGCCCCTGTGAGCCTATATATACTTTTTTCTTTGATTTCAAACCACATAATAAGTCAATTTACCCTTTCTTTATTTAAACCACAGACTTTGCACCCTAAAGAAGGATTTTATATTTTTCACTTGCATGGGTATTCTTATTCTTATCTTCAGTTTTGAGTTGTGAGTTGTTTGTTGAAAAAAATCAACAAGAGAAAAAAAAATTGAAAAAAAAAATTAGAGATCTCAAGAAATCTCTAAAAAATTAATGTGTGTTTATTATATTTGCCAAAGGCTTTTTTTAAAAAAAAGAAGAGGAAAAATGCAGAAAAATGCAGCACAAAAAAATGTTTGCTTTATGCTTTAGTTGAAATATCATAAGTTTGATTACTTGTGTGGTGAGTTGTGTATTTTCCTTCAATCAGCCTACTTTATATTTATATATGTACCATACCCTTACCCTAGCCCCATTACAACCTTTATAAAGACCCTATGATTATTGCAATTGGTTCTTATGTGTTGGTGTAAATTTGATTTACTTACAAGCCTATGTTAATAGCATGCTATTTCTGATTTTGAGAGAAAATATATCCTAAACACTTTGAGAGAATTGAGTGAAATCATATGTGAGGGTGTTGAGACTTGTTGCACTTGATTTTGATGAAGAGATGAGATGCTTGAATTTTTGCTAAAATTTATCTATGAATTCTTATGTCTTTATTGTTTGAGATTCAATTCAATTATATGTACTTCGCTTTATTAGATTTTGGGATATAGAAAGAGATGAAAAGAAACTTGTTTTAAATTGAAATATGGTCGAGGACAAGCATGAATTAAGTGTAGAGGAATTTGATAAGTCGTAAATTGTCATAATTATTATATTTAATTCTCCAATATTTTTATTAAATATTGAACTAATTTTTGGAATTTATTCTTATTTGATAATAGGGACAATGTATCGAGAATTGAACAGAATTTGGATTAAAACGTATTTATTATCATAAATTAAAGAAATTATTGAGAACAAAATTAAAATTTTAAAATATTCTCGAGATGGTCCAAAATTATTATTATTTTATTAAGTAACGGAGATATCCTATTTTAGTAAGAATATTATTTTATTAATTTATTTTATTTTCTATTATCTTCTTTTTAAAAAAGAAGTTAATATCCTACTAGGATTTCAAAAACAAAGTCATGAATAATCCTATAAATAGGATGTCTCTACCCTAGAGCTAGTACAACTGGTGATAGAGGAAAAACAAGTTGAGAGAATTTTTAAATGATAGGCGCTTAAGCCTCGAATTAATCAGTTCGAGGATGATTTCAAGGCAAGTTTCGAGTTCATGAGCGACAGAATTTCTGGATTTTAGGCTGATTTCTAAACTTGAATTGTATTAATATTTCAATGATTATATCGCTTGATTAAATATTGAATAGATTTTTTTTATTATTTCTGAAGCTTTTTGATTGAATGAAGTAGGAATTTTATTGTTATAATTAAATTCATGTTTAAATAGTTCTGTGGCTTCACGAATTGCTTTATTTCTACACAGGTTTTAGGTTAAACTTCAATTGATTATTTGACGCTTGTCTTAAATGTCTCTTTGATTGTTTAATCGAATTCTAGCAGCTTCGTTAGTAGGTCATACGAATTCTGGAGGCTTCATCAGAATTCAAATTAAAGATTTGGTTTTTAATTCGAAAATAAAATTATGGAATGAGGAAGAACTTGAATTGAATCATTCGTGACTGAAGTTTTTTTATATTTTATTTTCTTAATTGTTAGTTGTCATTTTACATTCTCGTTATCTAAAAAATTCCACCTTTTATTATTTTTTATTCTTATTAACTGATTTAGATTTAGTTTCTTACAGAAACGACCCGGTGAACACTTTATATTGCTCACTGAATAAATTGAATTAATCTTGACCAATTTGAGGACAATCGCGTAATTCTAAATCGCACCAAAACTCAAGATGTTTTATCATACATGTTTTACAATTTGAGGTTATAGTCTCTTTTCATTTCTGGAGAAGATCATGAAGCTGAATTATCATTTTGTTCTAATTAAATGTTTGTGCTTTTAAGTTAAACCTAGGGTTATAGGCAAATCATAACCAAGTTAACTTAATAGTCTACCTTAAGCCTTGACCGAAAGGATATTATGGAGCCACAGACTTCTCATGAATGAGATAAAGGTACCAATAACATGAATAATCGCCTATGAACAATATAAAATATCTTTGGCCATTCCAAGCATGTGTTGGAAAAGGTCCACATGTATTCGTATGAATTAGTTCTAAGATGTCTTTAGATCTTTCAGCACTTAATCTCCTTTTATTTGTTTGCTTTCTTTTGATACACTCAATACATATTTGAAAATTTGACGAATCAAGTGTATCAAAAATTCCATCTTTCATAAGCCTTTCAATTCTTTGTTTAAATATATGTTCCAAACGCTTACGCCATAATAAAGCGGAACTATCATCAGTTAATTTTCTTTTACTACTTTTGGTAGCAACTCGCAACGATTCATTAGATGAACCAAGTGTTTGCAATAAATATAGGTTATCAAAACTTGATAGAGAACCAGAACCAATAATTTCAGAATTAAGAAAGAGACTAAACTTTCCATTTCCAAAAGAACATGAATAACTAAATTTGTCCAATAAAGAAATAGAAACCAAATTCCGTTTGAAAGACCGTACAACAAAAGTGTCTTTTAAATCCAAAAAAAAAAATTCATTCTCTAAAAATAACCTAAAAGTCCCTATTGCCATAACTTCAACTGCATTACCATCACCAACATATATGAATTACTCTCCTTCATTTGGTTTTCGGCAGTTCAGGCAACTCTGCATTGACACACTTATGTGAGTAGTAGCACCAGAATCTAACCACCAAGTGTGTCTAGGTACTAAAATTAAATTAACTTATGAACACACAAAAGAAATGAGTGTACCGTTCTTTAAACACCAAGTGTGATATTTAGTACAATTTTTCTTCACATGAGAACTCTTTCCACAAAAGAAACAAGTAAATGATTCTCCTTTCGTTTTTTTCCTTTTCTTGCTTCTTTTCTGGTCTAGAGCCCGCAATTTCATTAGGATTCTTCCTTTTCTTTCCTTTATTCTTCTGAGTTAATGCCAAATGAGCACTTTCAACCTTATCAAGCTTTAATCTCTCCTCTTCTTGAACACATTGAGAAATGATCTCATTAAGAGTCCACTCCTCCTTTTGATAGTTATAACTGATCTTAAAATGATTAAATTGTGATGGAAGAGAGATTAATACCAAATGCACAAGTAGTTTATCAGAAAGCTCTAACTTTAGTGCCTTTAACATTGAGACAAGATAAGACATTTTTATTATGTACTCCCTTATGTTCCCATTACCTTTATACCTCATAAAAATAAGATTCTGTAATAGTGTACTTGTTTCAAGTTCTACAAGGAATAATTTGGCATCATTCTGATTAGTCATAATGTCTTTGAATTTTTCTGAAATAACAAGTTTCATGACCAAAAAACTTATGCGGTTTGAGGGCTCCCGCTTTTCCCAATTCTTCCTTTCTTCAGGGGGAACTGGAATGTGTAATTTCGTGTGGTCGCTCAATTTGAAAAGCAAGATCTAAATCAATGCAACCAAGAATGATCATAATATTTTATCCAAAAATTTAAGTTAGTACCATTCAATGTTGGTAATGTATTAATGTTGGGATATATTGATGTTGCACTATTAACTAAATAGATAACAAAATAAGAATAAATTATCAAGCTCACATTAAAAATTAACAAAAATAACCAAATAATTCAAATAATGTAAAATAATCAAATCCCATCACAAGATACATAGTACAACATTGATATTTAGTCTTTGGAGAGAAATAACAACTTGTAAGTGGCACTTTCAATGCAATCAAATATTGACAATAAATTCATGTCAAACAAAAAGCCTTTCTTTGGACCGACTGATTACTCACATAGTAAAACCTAATAATTGTCCCATATTTATTATCACAATTTTGTTTTAATTTTTTTGTCAAATAACAACTTATCTTTGGACTAATTATTATTCGCATGAGAAATTAAAGATATAAATCATCCTTGTACTTTAAATTAACTAATTTAGATAAAAGAAGTCACTTTAGTGACGGTTAAGTTCTAGTGAATTAATTCAAAATATAAGTATTATAAAACTAAAATTTGAATTTAACGAAATTTTATGTTATATATAATATAAAAGATAA
This sequence comes from Asclepias syriaca, assembly GCA_027405835.1. NCBI lineage: Eukaryota > Viridiplantae > Streptophyta > Magnoliopsida > Gentianales > Apocynaceae > Asclepias > Asclepias syriaca. The sequence goes on from CM049932.1 coordinate 14,901,642, forward strand.
TAATAAAATTATTATCCTACGCTACGGGAAACATGAACCCATAAATTTAAAAACACTGAAACAACGTATCGTATATTAATATATATATATATATACCCAACAATGATATCGAATTCTAGAATAGTTATTCGAATTAAATTTCACAAAATTAATATATACATATATATTAAACAAATAATAATACATCCTCAACATTCAAAATATATATATATATATATATATATATATCCTTAAAAATTGTACCTTTTTATTTTTATTTCAGTAAACAAAAAAAATAATCATAAATTATTACTTAAAATGTAAAATCCAATCATCAATTTATAAATTAATTTATAAACTGCCTTATAATATCAATAAACTGTAACCTTTTTAATCTTTTTATCTATAGATTTATCAATTAGCCATAATTTTTAATAATCTAACATATAAACTCTAATATCATTTGATAGAAAAAATATAATATCCTTAACATAATCTCTTATCATTATGTCAGATTATTAAGAACTATAAAAAAACTTAATTGCGAAAGCGTACATAATTCCATTTTGTATGAGAAACAATTTTTTAAGAATCCAAGAGATTTATTCGAGTTTTTTTTAGTTCTGTTCTATTAACGGCATATAGAATAATAATTCACAATACTCTCCGGAGACCATAACCAATAAATATATATTATCTCTAGTTAACTCATCACATACTAAGAATAAAGGTATTTACATATGTGGACTCATATCTATACATATTAACCTATTAAAATATTATTAAATCACTTTAATTAGATTTAATAAAATTATAATAGCACTAAATATACAAATGACACATATGCCCACAAAATTTATTAAAATAAATCTAATATTTTTTTCTATGGAGTTTCCTTTTCATTAATAAATTTTATATTAATATATTATTCTTTTTCCGCAAGAAAAAGGAAGTTTCTTGAGAGCTGCACTTCTGACTTTTTGCCTCGATTAGATGAAGAAATGTACTAACTTCACTTTTTCTAGTTTCGTCCATATCTGAAAGACATACCTAACCTTTGACTTATAAATAAAATATTACGTCCATACACTTCTAAATAATTGTTTTCCTATTTCTTTTCATAATTTCAGCTCATTATATCCTCTCAGCAACAGAAGCAAGAGTTTTATTTCGTTAGTACAATATATTTGAACTTTTTTCTTATTTCTTTTGATACATATATACATATACTGTAAATTGATGAATTGTATTTCTTTATTTGAGCAGCGGATAAAAGTCCTCATGGACCAACAACTCAGCCCGGTCGTCCATGTCGATCTTGTAAGCCGCCGCGCCTTAGTTTCAGTCACCATACTCTAGCAAATTGTCCATCCCAGATTGTCGGAGATTGTTTCTAGTTAATAATAAATCATTACCGTTAAAGGTTCAAGAGTGCCGGGATTTTAAAGATAGACAATCTTTTTTTTTATTATGTATTTATTATATTTTTTTTTTAAACCAAAAGATAGACGATCTATGTCTTAGTATTCCAGGAAAATCTTTAAGATTTTGATATGTTCAACAAAGATGATATATTCTTGCATGGTTGAGGTCAGTCGAAAACTAAGCTGTTTCCTGTTTATATAAGTTTTTCTTAACTAAGTCATTCAACTTGTTTCTTTTGCCTACAAAGTCGTTCTAATATAATTTGCCAACTAAATTCCTTTAGGGTGAAATTGAAGACTCGTTTTATTAATATAATTGAAGTAAAAAGATTGTGTTGAGGAATTTCACGAAAATATGGTTTTGTTGATTAATAAAAGGTTAATTAAAAAAATTTGTGTTAGGGTGCTTTGTATATACTACTTTTTAAGGTTGTTTGTATTGAACTAAGGTATAGAAAATTGATTAATCAAATGATTATATGTTGTCACATTTAAGAACAAGTCAAGTATAAAAGGCAGAATACCTATTAAGTAGTATAGATATAATAGTAGTATTTAAGATTTTAAATTTGTAAGGTTAATTGTTATACCCAAGGAAGATGAAAGAATACCATAAGAATGTCAACCATGGAATTTCATTCAAGTTACAAGAAAAATCAAGAGAAGAAACTAATCTAGATCTACTCTAGGAAAATCAAGTAAATGACAAGAAAATAAGGATGGTAGGATATCTATGAAGCTCATATGAATGACGAGAGGATCTATTTAAATGAGATTCTCATTGCATTAATAAATCAAATGAGTGACTTAAGGGGTGGTAGATCAACTACGGTGGATAATAATAATAACACCCCCCATATCTAACCATATATCTTGGCCTAGATCAATAGTTGTCATATTAGATTCTCTTATAACTCACATCCATAAAGAGGAATTATAGAAGAGAATGATGTAAGATTATTGAAAATAGTAATATGGAAACATAAGCACTCAATCAATGATTCAACGAAATAATTTTCATAAATTCAATCTAAAGAAATATAGAAGGGAGAATCCTCTCTGAAATTGTTGCTAAAATACATCAAATACAAAAGAAGATTAGAAATAAGAGTTAGGGAAATGTTCAAATCAATTGTAGATGGCTAATATAGATCTTCAATGAATTATTCACCAATATCATCAAGCCTTTGAAACTCCAAATTTCTTTTAGTGGAGACAATTTGGAATCCCAACATCTTGAAGAATTAGTGAGACAAACAATCAAAACTTCTTTCAAATACTTCGATCTTCAAGCTTCTTGGTGTCAACAACTCTTAGAAACAAACTTTCAAGGATGAAATGATTATAATACTCACAAACTAGAAAAACAATGAATCAACTTAAGTATTTTCCTATGGTGGGGATAAACACTCCAACTAATACAAAAATCTATAGAGAGTGATGATAGAAAAAAATATGAGAAGTAATTTTGAGTAGAGTTCCTCTATAGCCTTAACAATTCCTCCTTAATCTCTATAAAATTATAAAGGGTTACAAAAGAAATTTCACGAAATAAAAATCACAAAATCTGACATCACTTCTTATGTTTGACGGTCGTCAAGCTTGACCAGCGTCAATCAATTGAACTTGATGACCGTCAAATGCTGCAATGTGTGATAGTCTTCAAGAATTTACAATTTGGACCCTATACTTGTCTTTTTATGCGAATTTGTCCTAAATTTTTTTGAAATCACTTTTATTACAAATTAAGTGAAATCAAAGTAAAAAATGATTAATTTTAAGTAAATTAAAAAGAATTAAAGCACAAATTACCACTAAAATATTGATATATTTTAGTGTTATCAAATACCTCACACTTAGCATTTTGCTTGTCTTCAATCAAATAACTAGCAGGCAAAAGTCAATCAAGGTATATAACACTAAAATTTTCAATGAAAATATTTTTCAAAGTGATGAATGAATCAAAATTTCTCAACTATCTCAAACTAATTAATTCACTCAAGACTTTTTCTCTTAGTTACTCAAAGAATAATTTCTATCTCAATTGTCTCATTAATTGTTTTACATAATTCAAGAAGATATCACTAAAAAATTCTATATCTACTCAACAATTGCAAAAAACATAGAATTTCCCTAAATGTTGTGTGTGTCTACTCATACTCATCACCTAACTAACAAACTTTTTCTCAAATAACTCAATAAAAAGGCAATTCGATCAATTCTATAAATCATAACAATAACTCCTAATCACCTTTTAAGATCTCAAGAATAAATGACTACTTTTATTATTTATTATTATTATTTTTATAGGATTTTTACATTAACGTACATATATGAACCTCAACTACCCTTATAACGAATCTCACTTTGACGACTCACAGATTCCAAAGAACTTCGGGCATTATACATTAAGTTTCCTTCAGAAGTGATATTCAAGTAGCAAAAGACACTTATTAAATACTAATTTTTTTTTAACAAGTGAATTTTAACAAGTGGTGGTTATTATTCTCGAAACTCCTTCAATTAAATTGAAAAGTCATTACAAAAGACAAAAGATCAAATGCTAATCAACCAAGTAGTCCAAGAATTTGTCTATCAATCGAATAATTGATATAAGTAGTGTGTTCAAAATAGGAAATAGGGATTTTCTATAATAGTCCTAGTATAAAGTTTCAATTGTTCAATCATGTTTAATAAAAAAAGAATTACATAAAAGAAATTATTTTTATCATTAGCTGGACAAAAAATTAAACTCCAAGATTAAGAAAAATCATCTTTTCAAATAAATCAAAATGTTCAAAAAAGTAAAAAAAAAATTTAAAAATTTTAAAGATAGAAACAAGTTTGAAAATTTTGGAATAATTAATTTATTTATTTATTGAAAAAATGGTGAAAATGTGATAAATTTGATGAAATCAAGTGAAATCCACAGCACACTTCAGATTCACAATGTCCTCATTATAGAAAAACTTCACACTTAAGTTAAGAACAAGGGTAAATAAAAAGAGAAGAGGAAAACAATTAAGAAAATAATAAAATAAAATAATAATTAAAGGAGATAAATAATAAAAATAAAATAAAATAAAATAACAAAATAATAAAAAGAAAAATAAAATAAAATAAGATTGGAAAAAATATAAGAAATGATTAATTAAAAATAAATCAAATAAGAAAATACCAAAATAAAAATATAAAATAGACAATTAAATTCAACAATCATCTAGGTAGAAAGAAGTTTGTAGTTCAATTGTAGGAAATGATTCCTTATAGAGTTTTAACAATTGGCCATTGACTTTGAATGTGGAACATTCCTTAAAAAATATTTCGCAAGCTCTATAGGGAGAAACTTCTTTAATAGTGAAAGGTCCACTGCAAAAGCTTGGTAGTTTAACTTAAACGAGAGTTAAATAATAAAATTTTATCCATTAGTTGAAAATCTTTAGGACATTTAAGATGTCTATCATACCATAATTTACTTTTAAATTTAAAATTCACAGAATTTTCGTAGGCATTTAATCTCCATTAATCAAGTTTATTCAATTGAGGGGCTCTTTCCTGTAGGAATAAATCGTCATTAATGTTGCCTTTTTTAAGAGCCCAAAAAGTCTTATGTTCAATTTCAACAAGTAAATGACATGTTCTTCCATAAACAAGTTCAAAGGGAAAGAAACCAATGGATGTTCTATATGCAGTCTTAAAAGCCCATAAAGCAACATCAAATTTAAAAAACCAATCTTTTCTATTTGTTCCTATTGTTTTCTCCAAAATTCATTTTATTCCCCTATTTATTTTCTCAACTTGCCCACTTGTTTGTGAGTGTTATGCTGTAAATAGTGTACGTTGAACTCCATATCATCGAAGAACTTTTTATGCTGTAAATAGTGTACGTTGAACTCCATATCATCGAAGAACTTTTTATGCTGTAAATAGTGTACGTTGAACTCCATATCATCGAAGAACTTTTTATGCTGTAAATAGTGTACATTGAACTCTATATCATCGAAGAACTTTTTCCAGTTGAGAATTGCAAGAGTTGGTCCCTCTTTCACTAATTAGTTCTCTAGGAAACCTAAATATGAAAAATTGCTTCTTTAAAAACTAGCAAATAACTTTTGCATCATTAGTAGGAAGAGCTTGAGCATCGGGCCACTTAGAGAAATATTCTACTACAACTAAGATGTACTTATTACCATATGAAGAAGGAAATGGACTCATAAAATCGATACCCCAAATATCAAATATTTCTATACTTTTAATCCTTTTTTGGGGAAGACCATCCTTATAAGAAATTCTACCTATTCTTTGACAAGCATTGCAGGTTTTGACATACGAAATTGCATCTTTAAAGAGTGTGAGCCAATAAAACTCTGCTTCTAATACTTTCGTGTCGTGTTGTTAGCCTCCAAATGTCCTCATGTAGGTCCTTCGTGACAGTGATATACAATTTTATTGCATTAACTATCGAAAATAGACATGCTAATTATTTAATCAGCACAAATTTTAAACAAGAAGGGATCTTTCTAAAAATAATATTTCAAATCAAAAAAGAATTTCTTTTTTTTGCTAGGAACTTGATAACTCTATTTTAGTAGAATTATCACTTATATTTTACCTTTATTTTGGGCCTTAATTACATTATTTGTCTATGAAATGTAGGCTAAATGCTTTAATTTGTATATCTCTCTTCCCAATTTCAATTTTATTGATTAAGTGCCAAAAAACCCAAATTAATTTGGAAAAATTCCAGATTTTATTGAAACTGCCTTTTAATTCTTTGTGACTAAAAAATCTAATGCAGCTTGGTGAAGGAAATGAAAAATTTGGATCAATTTTCTAAGGGTAAAAAGGTAATCTTGCCGGCTGGAAATTGGTATAAGAAATTGGAAATCAAAGTTAAGCCAATTGACCAATTGACCAATTGATGCGTCGGGAACTCAATACTTATTGAGTCAAAATGATTGAAGGAAATTAAATTTTAATTCTGGAATTTATTCTCCTAAATTCCAAAATTTTCATTACTTTAGTTTAATTGGGAAAATCCAGGAGGCAAGGTGACTCATCAAAGAATGTTCTACAGAAAAAAGGAAGTAATGGGTAACAAATCTGGACAGCTGGCAGTTTGAGGAATATTCTGGATTGAAGCAAACAAAATGTGAAGGAATTCGGTAAAATAAAGAGGAGAAAAAGGCGTGAAAACAGCAGAGCAATTGGGAATTTTCATTTTTACATTGCTTCGGGTAGCTGTGAGTATAGTAGATAGAATAAAATTAACACACTAATTCTAGAGAGAAAATCCTGAGAGAAGAGAAGAAGAAATTTGTTGTGGATTTCACGGGCTGAGCAGAGAAGAAGTTTCGACACAAATTCGAAGAGGAAATCAAGTGGGTCTTGTGATTAAATTGATTTGGACAACAGAATTAGTTAAGAGATTAGTAATTTTCTACTCATTTCTTCATTTTATCTACTTTTGTTAATTAATTTATATTTCAATTTCATGTATGAATTTGAGAAGTATTTGGCTTGATTAAATTTGTTTTGGGCAGATTACTAACTAAGAGATTAGGAGTTTCTTTACCCATTTCCTCATCTCATTTACTTCGTTATTTCCAGTTCTTTACAACATCATTACAATTTGATTTTTTTTGTTGCTTAGTTAAATATGAACAAATTTTAAAGGGGTTATAAAAGTTGATGAACTTGTTTTGATTATTGATTTGGTTTTTGTGATCAATACTTGTATGGGGCATATGTGATCTACTCATTTAATTACTTAAAAGTTAGTGTTATTTGTGGTTACGACTATTAAATTAGACATTGAATTAGTATCTATTATTTGAGAGAAAGGGAACTAATGGACAAGATAATTGAATGATATTAGTTTGGGCAGCACGAGATTGCGTTTAAATCAGTGGGGAGACAAAGATGTACTCTGCCTAATGTTGCTTTAGACCACGGTACATCGTACTCCATGAGACGATGATATTTGTGCTCTGAACTAGTAAATCTCGTATTGTTGTAGTATTGATCTGAAAATTGGGAATATTTTTTGACATGTTCTGATTCACTTCTGGTTTATACATAACACTTTATACTCGCATTTCTGCAGCATTTTATTATCTATACTGCTCTTGTAGTTATCTCTAATAGGTTAACACTTAACATTTAATTTAGATTTACATTTCAGTAATTTTAGATAACAATCATCATCATTATTTTGTTTGGTTTGGATAACCATTTGCACAATTACATTTGCATCTTAATTGGCATACTTAATCCATGTGGGATCAATATTCGTGTACTTAGGTACATATATTACTTGTTGACCGGTGTATACTTGCACTCGTTAATATTGCATTGCATTCTATAATTTTTTGAACATTACATATTATGACATACGCGCACAACGCAACAAGTTTTTGGCGTCGTCGCCGGGGACTTTGGAGTCAATTGTTTGTGGATTTGATTGTATGCATTTGGTTAAATTTATTTTTCTGTTTGTGTGCTCATGCATGAGGTTAAACTTTAATTGATTTTGTGTATGAGTGAATAAGAAGTGTTACATAAGCTGAAATTTATTTAGGGATTGTTATCTTGAGATTGATTATTTGATAATTTCCCGTTTATGTATATTACCTATTTCTTAACGTGTATTAATTTTGCATGAGTAAAAAGCGAGTGGACTCTCAATCTAAACTACTATTTTTAGATCTTGAAATTGAAAGGACAATCAAAATGTTAAGAAAGAAGAAACAAGTTACGGATAAGGCTGCAATAGATGAACGAGCTATTCAAGTAGGATCAGCCTACAATCCTGTAGTAATGGTAGATGATAGGGACCATGCTATCCGACAGTATGTTGTCCCTATGTTTAATGAGCTGAACACGAGCATAGTAAGACCAGAAATTGTCGCTGCACAATTTGAATTGAAACCAGTAATGTTTCATATATTACAAACAGTGGGGCAATTCAGTGGATTGTGAGCTGAAGATCCACAACTGCACCTACGATTATTCATGGAAGTAAGTGACTGCTTTAAACTACCAAGAGTTACTGGCGATGCTCTTAGACTGAAGTTGTTTTCGTATTCACTGAGAGATAAAGCTAGAGCATGGCTAAATTCACTGCCTTTTGGTAGTGTAACTACATGACAACATCTTATTGAAAGATTTTGATGAAATATTTTTCTCCAACAAAAAATGCAAGGTTAAGAAATGAGATTACTTCTTTTCACCAGTTAGAAGAAGAATCATTGTATGAGGCATGGAAAAGATTCAAAGAATTGTTGAGAAAGTGCCCACACCACGGAATCCCACATTGTATTTAGATGGAGACATTCTACAATGGGTTGAATGCACATACACGGAAGATAGTAGATGCATCAGCAAATGGTGCACTTTTAGCAAAGATTTACAATGAGGCATATGAGCTTATAGAAAGAATTGTCAACAATAATTATCAATGGCCAACAATTAGACTACCAAGTGGAAGAAGAGTGGCTGGAGTTCTGGAGTTAGATACATTAACTTCACTATCAGCCCAAGTTTCATCAATGTTCAATATGTTGAAAACAATGAGTATGCAGCAGTATGGTGGACAGTTGGCAGCACAATCTATTCAGACTAATGTAAGTCAAGTGCAAGATGTATGTTGTGTCTACTGTGGTGAAGGACACTCTTTTGAGGATTGTATTCACAATCCAACGTCAATTTGCTACATGGGGAACCAAAACGGGGGCAATGGTTTTCAATCCAATACCTATAACCCTACTTGGCGGTAGCATCCCAACATTTCATGGAGAGATTAAGGGATGCAGAACAACCAAGGGATGAACCAAAGGCCAATGTTCCAGCAGCAGAGTTACCCTCAGCAGTAGCAACATCAACAACCAACACCACCTTCTAGTTTGTTAGAGAGTATGATGAAAGACTTTATGGCAAGGACCGAAACCACCATTCAGGGTTTGTTATCCACGGTAAGAAATTTGAAAAAATAGATGGGGCAGTTGGCCAAAGAGTTAAAGAATAAACCACAAGGATCACTCTCGAGTGATATTGAAAATCCGAGAAAGGAAGGAAACGAGCATTGCAAAGCGGTGACACTACGAAGTGGAAAAATACTGGATGAACCTAACATCAAACCTGGAGCAGAGGAGAATTCTAGTGTGCCCAGCAAGGAAGACAAAACAGAGGAGAGTCCAGTAGTTGAACAAACCAGTGTTGAGCCCAATGCTGCAACATTAGACACTGTGTTGTAGCAAAGCAAAGTTTCAGAGAGCAAACCAGTGCAACCAACGATTCCTTTCCGCAATGGTTTGCCAAGAAGAAGCAAGATGAGTGATAACGCTAAAATATTCATATATTTTAGTGATGTTTTGTGCTTTATTTCTCATCATCTAATATCAAATTAATCACTTTTTACTTACTTTTTGATAAAAGTGATTTCAGGAATTTATTGGGGCAAAAGTGTAAAAATGAGAAAGTTTAGGGATTAAAATACAATTTTTTCAATCAAGAATGAAGTGTGCCTTCACAACACCACCACGGGTGTCATCAAGACACCAATTGTGTACATTGGCGCCACACACACCAAGTGTGTGTGGATGACAAGAGATTTTTTATTTTATTTTATTTTATTTTATTTTATTTTATTATTTTATTTTATTATTTTATTATATATATTTTTATATAGATATTATCTTAATAAATAGTTTCTTGATTTTTAGATAATTTATCAATTTATCGATTTTAGGATATTTTTATATTTTATTTTCTTATTTTATTTCTATGTAATTTATCTATATATAGTGGGTTTTCCCATTTGTAATATAAAGTGTAGAACGAAATTGTAGAGAGAATTGTAAGGTTGTTCTTTATATCCTTTATACATTGTTTTTCTCAATACAAGATTTATTGTTTTTTTTCACTGTCTTTCTCATCTTCTACTCCTCTTTGAGTTCTTATTCTCAAACCAAGAAAGGAAATTAGAGAGTGTTTTAGTTGAGAGTGAATCCAATTTTCTCTTGAGTGTGTGAGTGTTCAAGATTCACAAACCAAAGAGTTGAATCTTCACATCCTTGGAGTGAGATTGGTTATCAATATCAATCTTCCTCCTAATGATTAGCAAAGTTAATGATCCCCAACCCACAAGGACTTCAAGTTGTTGATTTCCCTTGGAGAAGTTCATTGATGTATTGAAGAAAGTGGAGAAGAAAACAACTACAAGAGTTTGAAGAATCCAAGGAGTTTCTAGAAGTGAAGGTCCTAAGATATTTGATGTATACATTCCCTTCTTGTTCTTTATTGATCTTGTATGCCTGAATCTAACATCAATTCCCTCTTAGGATCTTTTAATGTTCTACATTGCTTTATGAGTGATTTTTGAGAATTCTTTTATGTCTTATGTTTGTTTGTCTTTACGTTGATCTATATGATTTGTTCTTGGATTTTTGCATTTGTGTGTCTAAGGATTCCATCTTATAGAAGTGAAGGTCCTAAGATATTTGATGTATGCTACCATATCCCAAAGGGCAATTTGGTTGAGCTTTAAGGGGAGAGGTCAATAACATCCTTGATGTTGGATATCAACCCTTAGACCTAAGCATAATGGCTCTCAAATCATGAGAGTATGTTGTGATAAGAACCTCTCATAAAATCATGTGTGCTTGCTTTAATTCTAAAAGATCCTATGTTGATTTGTATTTCCTTGTTTTTACAATTGCTTTTTAGATTAGAATTCTCATTCCCTTACTTGTTTTTGGAACCTAATTCTTGGAATTGTCTAAGTTTTATTTTAGTGAAGGATTCCTATCATCCCTTGGGAAATGATTTTTAAATTTTAAATTTCATCAATGATGGGTGCTCAACCATTCTCTTTGGATTAAAAAATGTGATATTCATAATCTTTAATACATAATAATTGAGCCTTAACCTAATTGAGAAATCAAACTATTCAAAGAGAATAAGGTGTTATAGAAAACATCGACATGAATGAGCAGTTCAGGAAGTTCTTGGACATTTTAAAACAGCTGCACATCAACATCCCTTTAGTGGAAGCAATTGAACAAATGCCCAATTACGCAAAATTCACGAAGGATATCCTTACAAAGAAGAGGAGATTAGGTGAGTATGAAATTGTTTCACTAACCAAGGAGTGTAGTTTCTTTTTGCAGGATAAGTTGCCTCCTAAAATGAAAGATCCAGGTAGCTTCAACATCCCTTGTTCACTCGGAGATTCATATTGTCGTATGGCCTTATGTGACCTTCGCACCAGTATCAACCTCATGCCAATGTCAATTTTCAAGCAGTTAGGCATTGGTGAGGTAAGACCAACCATAGTAACGCTGCAGCTAGCTGATATGCACAAATCATATCACATTTTAGCATGTTTTTCGACACAAATTAAGGCATTATTGGAACAAAATTGATCTTAATTTATTAAATTGACATCTTTTTGCATAATTTGTGATTTTGGAAGTTTCAAGAATAAATTGCATGAAAACAGCAAATATCGGGGAAAAAATGTGATTTTCAGAAGTTTTAATCTCGGGGCGGGCATCCTAGAGCCAGAACGCCCGCCCTGACATAGTCAATGGCTCGGGGCGGGCGTCCTAGAGTCAAAACAGTTGTCCCGACCCACTCAAAGGCTCGAGACGGGCGTCCTAACCTCGAGACGGGCATCCCAACCTCGGGGCGGGTGTCCCGAACAGTAGAACTTTATCTCACGTCGGTTTTTCATGTTAAATCTCTTTCTTTTCACCCCTATAAATATCCCAAGGGTTGGGAGGTTAGAGATATCCCTCAACACTCAATACAAGTCATTTAGCAACTTTGAGTGCATCATTTTCTCTTATCTCTGAGTGTTTATCTTAGTATTCGGGAATTCGATTAGATTAGCATTCAGTTTTCGGTATCACAGAGTACCAGATATTGTTAGGAGATCCCAAGAGAGAGATAGAGTGCTTGTTCTTAGTCAAATTAGGGCATTTTTCTTAAGCAAGGGATGTAAGCTAAAGCAATTGCTACTAGGTCTAAGAAGCGTTCTCTGAAGGCTCTGCCAAGCAGAGTAGGATTGAGCAATCAAAGACATACAGGAGCTGCAGCGCCGGCTAGACTGCATAAAGTGGTGAAAAATTTATGATATTGGGTCCCCTAGACGAGTTTCTATATGTTAATGAATTTTTTTATCTGGATATTGATTTGGTACTAAATTTATATATCATAGATGTTTTGCAATTTGAGATGTTGTTCATTTTCCCGAAAAGATCATAGAGCTAGAATTATCATTATGAATGTTCAATTGTAGTGTCCTTTTAAATTAAACTAAAGTTATATACAACTCTTACCCAAAGTCTAAATCATAACCAGTTTAGTTTAACGGACTGTAAAAGGTCTACCATATAAGGAAGAAATAACAAAACAGATCACCATGTTTGTTAGAGTACCCTAATAAAGCTAAGTTTGTACGCTAGGCCAATCCTAGGGTTAAGTGGCATGATACCGAAGTGACATAGGGGAACATTCATGGATACTTTAATTCGAAAGATGAGAAGGATCATCCTACAGTAGGGGTGAATACACCAGGTAACTCAGATATGGTAAACAGATGGTTACATTTCATAATTGCCTTAGAGATCAAGATATATCTAAAATGTTCAAAGATAAGGTCAAACAAGTTGTAATAACTGAGCTTAAATTGATGAATGCATGTCTACTCTTGAATGCTTATTGCTTGTTATGTGCTGTTGTGATACAAAACCACTATCAAAATATTGATAATCGATTGATTGATTAATAAATAAGATGATTGTTAGGATTAAGTGATAGTTGCTACTAAGTCGTTACCAGTTCACGGGGAGTACGATATTATTAAATTAAAATCGTAGATACTTTCCAAGAACTAGCTACACGATAGGTACTCTGCCTTAGGTTCTTATTGGTTAAGTGACAACCAATAAATGCTAAAGTGACAGTTAGTAAGACTAAGTCCTTAATTATTTATAATCAATATAGGGTAATAAATCCTATCTTTTAGCATACCAATCAGAACACATCAGATTTTTGGCGCCGTTGTCGGGGACATTCATAAAATTTTAGGATTCCTGATCAAAATTCTAGAAGATTATGATAGGTAACAGTAGTAATCTATAACTTAGTCAACAATCACACTTATTTGAATTAGTTAATCAATTTCCTGAACTATAAGGTTATCTTAAATAATTAATTTTAGAAATTATCTGAAATTAAGAAATTTAGGTTAATCAAATTTTACAAAATTATTCTAAAACCATACTAAGGAAATTAAATTTTCAAAAATAAAATTAATAAAAATAATTTAAAAATTGAAAAATTGGAAAAAAGTTTTTTAAAAAAGTTTGGAAGTAAGGAAAAATATTTTCTTCTGATGTGTCTGAGGTTTTAATTTGGAAGAAATGTCATTTTATGTTAGAATTTTCTTAGGTCATGTTAGCTTTATTAGACGAGTTATGAAATAATTTTTCCTTAATAGCCAGGCCTTTGAATATTCTATTGAGAAAGGATGTTCCTTTTGTTTTTGATGATAAATGCATGACATTTTAAAACAAACTAAAGGAATTGTTCATTACTGTACCCATTATGACATCATCTATTTGGAGTTTGCTTTTGAATTAATATGTGATATTAGTAACTCTGCAGTATGAATTGTTTTAGGACAAAGGCATGATTAGAAATTTCATATTATATACTATGCCAGTAAAACTTTTACTAATGCCCAGTAGAACAATACCACTATTAAAAAGGGATTACTAATTGTTGTATATGATGATAGATTCATATCATACGTAGTTTCATCTAAAACAATAGCATACACTAATGACTCTACTCTGAGATATCTGTTAAATAAAACTGATGTTGAACCATGATTGATTATGTTGAGTTTTATTGTTACTAGAATTTGATATTGAAATAAGGGAAAGAAAAGGGGTTCAATATCTAGAAAGCAAACCATTGGTCTAAATTAGAAAACCTGAGTTAGAGGCTATTGATGAGACAGTAATATATGATAAATTTTTGGATGAGAATTGATTTGCATTGTTTGCTATGTATAATAATTCTCCTCTGTAGTTTATCGATATTGCAAATTATCTAGTCGCTGAAATATTCCCAAGTGATATGATTTATCAGCAAAAGAAAAAATTCTTTTCTGATTTGAAATATTACGACTGGGCAGATCCCTCTTCTATTTCAAATTTGTGTAGATAAGTTAATCAGATGATGTGTCTCGAAAGACGAAGACCACAAGATTTTGGAGCATTGCCATCAAAGATCTATGAGAGACCATTTGACTACTATCAACACTGTCCGGAAAGTGTCGGAAGCAGAATCTTATTGGTCCACGATATTCAAGGAATTTGTATCCTTGATGCAGTCCCCCGATGCTTGCCAATTAACAGGTTACACATCTTCCAGAGATCATCTACCCCAGCAAGGTATACAGAGTGTTGAAATCTTTCATATCTGGGGTATTGATTTCATGAATCCTTTTCTTTCCTCCTTTGGCAATAATTACATAATAGTAGTTGTGGAATAGTTTTCAAAATGGCCTGAAACACAAACATTACCTACTAATTGTGTTAAAGTCGTGTGCAGATTCTTTAAGAGATTGTTTTCCAGAGTCAGATATCCCAATGTCTTGATAAGCAATAGAGGGTTATCAATTAACAGCAAATAAATGCAGCTAACGCTTTTTCTGATAAGCAATTGGAATCAAATTAATATCTTTCAACAAGGAAGAAATGTTCAGCCTGTGTATCAAATCTGTGAAGTCTGCCAAGTACCTCACTTTAGCGGGGATTGCTATGGGAATGAAATACTGACCATTCCAAAAGAAGTAGGAGCAGGTTGCTGCAGTCAATGCTGCTCCAATGGGAAACACATACAATCCCAACTGGAGAAATCATCTGTGATTTAGCTGCAGGAATAATTCTGGAACTGCAAACTTCTAGAAGATGCCACCACAGCAAATTCCCTATCCACATAATCAACAGATGAGATTTTGATTTTGGTGACTTTTCGCCTAGGGTTGATGGATATAGAGGAGTTTGGCATTGTATCAGGAGTATAGCAGCGGAGGAGCTTGCATCCCCTACATACCAATCGGCTGTGTGGGACTTCCCTGAGGAAGTCTCAACTATTTGGGCCCAGATCTGCACTACTGGAGCCCCCTACCATCATGGCTTCGCCAAAGCTTTAGGTATTTGTTTGCCCTTCGATACTTGCATGTAATACCTTCACAGAAATTGGCAGGTAGGCGCACCACTCCAGGGAACGTCACATTCCTGGACATATCGCTCTGATTGCGAGAAACTTTACAAATGATTCGATGAAGTAGTCTATGGGGCTCGGGCCATTCATCACACGAATAGCCCAATACCTAAAGCTCAACATTGAGGGATCGGAGTTGACGAGGATAGCTCCATCTACCATTCCCACCGACTGACTATCTTTGGAACATGGAGATCGTAGTTCACGACTCAGAGGATAGATACACCCTCCATACGAAGCACACTGCAGAATCATCAAATCCAACATCCAAGTCGAGGACACTTCAGCAATAACACATGGTTGAGGTAAACAGCCAATTGATAGATCAGAGCAAACCCTTCTGCTTGAGACATGAAGGTAGTTTTTCTAATCCTCATCTTTCTTTGCTTTTTTTTCATTTTGTATTTTGTTTATCTTTCCTACTTTTTATTTTTAAACATCTTATTTTTCAAATATGTGTGGGATGATAGGATATACATGAACACTGAGGACAATGTAAATCTTAAGTGTGGGGTAGTAGTGCACAGTGCACTCAAATTTCAAAATATTTGTCATGTTTTCCTCTTTTTTTCACTGAGATTGCACCCTTCCAAAAAATTTTCAAAATTTTCACTCTTTCAAACTTCAAAAACTATTGATACGCGAAAATCGTATCAGCTTTTTAGCATGTTTTTATATATGATTTAGGATGAAATTGAGGATAAATTGATCTTAATTGATTGTTATTTACTCAATTTCACAATTTTTATGATTTTGGAAGTGTCAGGTGAAAAGTAGACGAAAACAGCAAATTTTGGGGCAAAAATGCAATTTTTGGAAATGCTGACTTGGTCAACGGTCCGGGACGGGCGTCCCGACCCAGTCAAACCCCCAGGACGGGCGTCCCGAAGCACCAGAAGCTGTACCACATCGAATTTTTGATGAAAAGTTACCCCGGGGAGCTGCTATAAATACCCCAGGCCTCCAGTAGTTGAAATCATCCCTCTCCACTCGATCTGAATCATTCAGTGGTCTCCAGTGTACAATTCTCTAGTACACGACTCACTCGAAGACTCGGATTCTAGTAAAAGTTTCTTTCTTTCCTTCTTTGTTTTTCGTTTTTCTTAGTTTCTGAGAAATAGTCTCAGAACCTAGGGTTCGATAGATAGGTTCGTTTCTGGTATTCATAGAATACCGGGATTTCGTTAGGAGATCCTAAGAGAGCTCTAGGCGTTCGAAGAATCAGTCCACAGGGCCGAGCTTAAGCTGGGTATTAAGGTAATGCCCAGTTACTAGGCTGAGGAAGCGTCCTCCGAAGGTTCTGTGAAGCAGAGTCGGGTCAAGCAGTACGACATACATATCAGTACGTTCCCACGGCAGTGACTACGTAAAGGGTGAATTCTTTATGGCATCGGTCCCCCCGGTCCCTCTCTTATTATGTTGTTACTGTGTTTGTCCAAATATTTATTTGAATACCAAATTATGTTTTTATGAATATTTGTTCATTATGTTGAAGTTATTATGTTTTTCCGGAAATAGCCACCTGCTAAATATTCACTATGTCTGCATGTTTAATGTGCTCTTTTAAACTAAAGTTAGGGTTATAGACAATTCCTAACCACGGTCTAATCATAACCTGTTTAGTTTAACAGGCATCAATTAGTATTGGTGTCTGCCATGCTAGATAAAATAACTTGCTGAACACCCTGCTTGTTAGAGTAGTCTAGGTAGGCCGGGCCGAGTCCGATTATGCCGGCGGCTAGGGCAAGCGGTATGATCCCCAAAGTGACATAGGGCTTTCATGGATGCCTTCGTCCCGAACCGTGCGTAGGGCCGTCATTCAGGTAGGGCGGTTTATTAGAAACCTCGGATGTGGTACGCCTTTAGACACAGAACATAGTTGCAATCCAGGCTAAGATATATCTAAAACACTCGAATATAGGTCAATCAACATATAGGAACAGTATAACATGAAATCAGGACCTCATCTATAAAACACTTTTAGGATTAATTAGACTTAAACCTAGTGGAGAATGGATCACCCTCTCATCAAAGTATTTGATGAAGATTGCATAACTGGATCATAAGATAGGAGTTAGGATAGAAGGCTAGTTACTACTAAGCCGTTGCCACTTCCTTGGGTGTACGATAATTAATTAAATAAAATCGTAGATACTTTCCAACAGACTAGCTACACGATAGGTACTCTGCCTTAGGTTCTGGCTGATTAAGTGACACCATAGAGACTAAGCGTGACAATTAGTCAATCATAGTCCTTAATTATTCATAATCAACATAAGGTAAAATAACACCTATTTAGCACGTAGGCTGGAACCGCATCAGATTTTTGGCGCCGTTGCCGGGGAAATATCATAATGAACTTAGGATTCCTGATCAAAATTCTAGATATTTATGATAGGTAACGGTAGTAACCTAGACCTTAAACCCAACACTCATCTTATACCAGTTAGACAATCAATTTCCGAGATATAGGATTATCATAACTAACTAATTTTAGATATTATCTGAAATTAAGACACTTAGGATAATCAAATTTTAGAAAATCATTCTAAAACCATATTAAGGGAATTTAATTGCTTTCGAAATATCAAAAAGAAAAAAAAATCTTAAAAATTTAAAATCCAAAAAGATTGTACTTTTCTTGCTTAATGGTAAGTTGCTCTTTTCCCTATCTCTTGCTCTTTCTTAGTTGTTTTCTTAGTTGCTCTTTTTCGAGTTTTTCTTCTTTTATTTAATTTCAAGGAAATAAAAATGGAAATGAGGATAAAATATATTTTCTTCTGCGTTATAAAATGTTGGCTTAAATTTTTATCGGGAAGAAACTTTATTTTAGAATTTTCTTAGAGTCATACCGGCTTTATTAGGACAAGTTATGAAATAATTTTTTCTTAATAGCCAGACCTTTGAATGTTCTATTGAAAAAAGGATATGGGGTATTCATTAAATCCTTTCTTTTTCTTTCCTTTGAAAATAATTACATCATAGTAGTCGTGGAACACTTTTTGAAAATGGCCTGAACCACATGCATTACCTACTAATGATGTTAAAGTCATGTGCAGATTCTAGTTGTTTTCCAGATTCAGAGTGCCGATGTCTTAGGAAGAAATGTTCAGCCTGTGTATCAAATCTGTGAAATCTGCTAAGTACCACACTTTAGCAGGGATTGCTATGGGAATGACTGACCATTCCAAAAGAGGTAGGAGCAGGTTGCTGCAGAATGCTGCTCCAATGGGAAATGAATACAATCCCAGCTGGAGAAATCATACGGGATTTAGCTGAGGAATAATTCAGAAGCTGGAAACATTCAAAAAGACACCACCACAGCAAAACCCCTACTCGCGGAATCAATAGATGAGATACTGGCAACAATTAAAGCCAGACCAGTGCAAGCAAGTGATCTACCAAGTGGTATCGAAGGGTCGAGGGATATGTAGGAATTTGGCGTTGTATCAGGAGCATAGCAATGGAGGAGCTTGCATCCCCTGCATACCAATCAGCTGTGAGAAACTTCCCCGAGGAAGTCTCAAATACTTGGGCCCAGATCTACACCACTAGAGCCCCCTACCACCACAGCTTCGCCAAAACTTCAGGTATCTTTTCTTCCATTCGAGACTTGCATGCAATACCTTTACTAACACTGGCAGGAAGGCACACAAATCCCAAGAAATCTCATTCCTAGACACGTTCCTCCTGGACACGTTGCTACAATTGTGAGAAATCTTACAACTGATTCGAGGAAACAGTCCTTGGGGCCTGAGCCATTCATCAAATGAATAGGCCACTACCCGGAGCTCGACAATGAAGGATCGGAGCAGACGTCATCCGTTCCAATATCTAGAACTTGCAGAATCCAGAACACCTCAGCAATAGCACATGGCTAAGGTGAAGAGCCAATTGACAGCTCAGAGAAAACCTTTCTGCTCGAGATAAGAAGGGAGTTTTTCTAACCCTCATATTCCTTTACTTGATTTGTGTTCTGTTTTGCTATTTATTATATCCTTCTTGTTTTGTTGCTCTACTTTCCTTCTTACCCATAGTCAGTTGAATAAGTGTGGGGTAAGAATTCTTCGTGTTATTTTCCTTGTTTTCAAATAAGTGTGGGGTAGTTAGATATGCATGAACACTGAGGACAGTGTCAGTCTTAAGTGTGGGGTAGTAGTGCACGGTGCACTGTAGTGGTTTGAAAAATTTGAAAATTTTTTGCATGCTTTTGCCTGTTTTCCCCGTATTTTCACACCCTTCCAAAATTTTCAAAATTTTTCCGTCTTTCAGACTTCTAAAAACAGTATGACTGGTTAAAAAATTGCTTATGTCTATGATATGTAGGTAGAATGTATGGTTAGTAGGAGGCAATGTGATAGCTATCTTGGACTAATTGATTAGGAATAGGGAATCCCTGATAACTGAGCACAACTTTGTCTGGATTAGAGACCTCAGCCAATTACCTTTTCAAGACTAAACTAGATAAAATTAGACCAGTTGTGGATGTTTTGACAATTAGAATGACTAGATGAGACTCTGAGCTAAAAGTGAAAAGAAATTAAAATAATTAAACAAGGGTAGTTTACCAGCGGCCTTCGCTACTCGAGCACCACTCCTTCTGGGAACTTAAAGCCTGATGCCCTAAGGTCATGTAGATCTGGGAGTCATCGGAGTGGGACTCGCTACATGGGTAGTTGAAGTTGACGTGTTCTAAGCAGGCTCAAAATACCCTGAATCTATAAACGAAAGAAATCAATAAGAGCTAAATAAGTAAAATCTGATCACCAAGGCTCAGAACTCAGAAAGTTATCTGTTGTCAGTATGTCTAACGATAGGTCGAAGTGATATCTGGTAACAGTTAAGACAAGATTTATTGTGTTGACTATCTGGTATGGACTAGTACACACACTACACATCAGGAAGACCCTATGACTAAGAGAAAAGTTCAACCTAGTTGTTAAGTTACTTCCTGCTCAACCCTAACAAACTACTAGAGACATTTGAGACCTTGTCATAGCAACCTAACCAGTCAGACCTGTGTTAAGAATTGTCTGAAGAATTTTTGGAATAAAAACATGACTAGGAATGCACACATGGTTTAGAATCAGTAACTTCAGGTAGACTTTGCTTGAGGACAAGCAAAAAGCTAAGTGTGGGGTTATCTGATACGCGAAAATCGTATCAGCTTTTTAGCATGTTTTTATATATGATTTAGGATGAAATTGAGGATAAATTGATCTTAATTGATTGTTATTTACTCAATTTCACAATTTTTATGATTTTGGAAGTGTCAGGTGAAAAGTAGACGAAAACAGCAAATTTTGGGGCAAAAATGCAATTTTTGGAAATGCTGACTTGGTCAACGGTCCGGGACGGGCGTCCCGACCCAGTCAAACCCCCAGGACGGGCATCCCGAAGCAACAGAAGCTGTACCACATCGAATTTTTGATGAAAAATCACCCCGGGGAGCTACTATAAATACCCCAGGCCTCCAGTAGTTGAAATCATCCCTCTCCACTCGATCTGAATCATTCAGTGGTCTTCAGTGTACAATTCTCTAGTACACGACTCACTCGAAGACTCGGATTCTAGTAAAAGTTTCTTTCTTTCCTTCTTTGTTTTTCGTTTTTCTTAGTTTCTGAGAAATAGTCTCAGAACCTAGGGTTCGATAGATAGGTTCGTTTTTGGTATTCATAGAATACCGGGATTTCGTTAGGAGATCCTAAGAGAGCTCTAGGCGTTCGAAGAATCAGTCCACAGGGCTGGGCTTAAGCTGGGTATTAAGGTAAAGCCCAGTTACTAGGCTGAGGAAGCGTCCTCCGAAGGTTCTGTCAAGCAGAGTCGGGTCAAGCAGTACGACATACATATCAGTACGTTCCCACGGCAGTGACTACGTAAAGGGTGAATTCTTTATGGCATCGGTCCCCCCGGTCCCTCTCTTATTATGTTGTTACTGTGTTTGTCCAAATATTTATTTGAATACCAGATTATGTTTTTATGAATATTTGTTCATTATGTTGAAGTTATTATGTTTTTCCGGAAATAGCCACCTGCTAAATATTCACTATGTCTGCATGTTTAATGTGCTCTTTTAAACTAAAGTTAGGGTTATAGACAATTCCTAACCACGGTCTAATCATAACCTGTTTAGTTTAACAGGCATCAATTAGTATTGGTGTCTGCCATGCTAGATAAAATAACCTGCTGAACACCCTGCTTGTTAGAGTAGTCTAGGTAGGCCGGGCCGAGTCCGATTATGCCGGCGGCTAGGGCAAGCGGTATGATCCCCAAAGTGACATAGGGCTTTCATGGATGCCTTCGTCCCGAACCGTGCGTAGGGCCGTCATTAAGGTAGGGCGGTTTATTAGAAACCTCGGATGTGGTACGCCTTTAGACACAGAACATAGTTGCAATCCAGGCTAAGATATATCTAAAACACTCGAATATAGGTCAATCAACATATAGGAACAGTATAACATGAAATCAGGACCTCATCTATAAAACACTTTTAGGATTAATTAGACTTAAACCTAGTGGAGAATGGATCACCCTCTCATCAAAGTATTTGATGAAGATTGCATAACTGGATCATAAGATAGGAGTTAGGATAGAAGGCTAGTTACTACTAAGTCGTTGCCACTTCCCTGGGTGTACGATAATTAATTAAATAAAATCGTAGATACTTTCCAACAGACTAGCTACACGATAGGTACTCTGCCTTAGGTTCTGGCTGATTAAGTGACACCATAGAGACTAAGCGTGACAATTAGTCAATCACAGTCCTTAATTATTCATAATCAACATAAGGTAAAATAACACCTATTTAGCACGTAGGCTGGAACCGCATCAACTATATTGACTGATTTAAAAAAAATGCTTCTATCTGTGATATGTATTCAGTAGAGTATTATGACCATTAGGGACATTTCGATTGCTTTACTAAATTCATCACTTAGAAGTAGGGAATTCCTGATTTTTTAGCACAACCTAGTTTGGATTAGAAAAATCAACCGAATATCTTTTTGAGCTAAACTAAATAATATTAGACCGTTTGAGAATGTGATAGCAACTTGAATGACTAGATGGAATTCTGAGCTAAAAGTGTCATAGCTTAAATGTAAAAAGGGTAGTTTGCAAGTATCCTTTGCTACTCGAGCACCCCTTTTGAAGGAAACTTAATTCCTGGTGCCCTAAGGTCATGTAGATCTGGGAGTCATCAGAGTGGGGCTTGATACCTGGGTTGTTAAATTTGATATGTGAAAGCAAACACAAAAATACCCCGAAAGTCAATTAAAACATACACCCAGTGTATTTTTATTTGAAAATCATATAAAGAAAGTGTTGGCACCAAAGCTCAGAAACTAGAAAGTCATTTATTGTGTTGTTTGTGTTTGGAATAATTAGTTGAAGTATTATTTGGTGACTGCCTGGAAAGTTTATTGTGAGTTGACAAAACTAGTCTAGACCAATTCATACACTACACATCAGGAAGACCCTGTGACTAAAGTAGAGCTAAAACTCAGTAAAGCTTTTGAATTGTTTTCAGCCTATACGGTCATGACACGTTTACTGAATGATTGAGAACTTTACATAGCAATTCGATCAGTCCATGCCTATTTTCTTAATTATCTAACTCAGCAAGAGATTTTGCTAAAAATATTATTGAGAACATTGTTGTGATTGCGCCTATGATTTAGTCCTTCATTAATTTCATATAGGTTTTGCTTGAGGACAAGCATAAAGCTAAGTGTGGGGTTATACGATATGCACAAATTATATCACAAATTTAGCATATTTTTAGACACAAATTAAGGCATTATTGGAACCAAATTAATCTTAATTGATTGAAATTGACATCTTTTTGCATAATTTGTGATTTTGGAAGTTTCAGGAGTGAATTGCATGAAAACAGCAAATATTGGGGCAAAAATGTAATTTTTGGAAGTTTTGAGCACAAGGTGGGTGTCCTAGAGCCAAAACGCCCGCCCTGATCGAGTCAAGGGCTAGTGGTAAGCGTCCCAAAGTCAGAACGGCTGTCCTGACCCAATCAAAGGCTCGAGACGGGCATCCCGAGTAGCAGAACTTTGTCCCACATTGGTTTTTCATGTTAAATCTCTTCCTTTTCACCCTTATAAATACCTCAGGGGTTGGAAGGTTAGAGATATCCCTCAACGCTCAATACAAGTCATTTAGACACTTCGAGTGCATCGTTTTCTCTTATCTCTGAGTATTTATCTTAGTAATCGAGAATTCGATTAAATTAGCATTCAGTTTTCGGCATCGCAGAATACTAGGATTTCGTTAGGAGATCCTAAGAGAGAGATAGGGTGCGTGTTCTTAATCAGATTAGGGTAATTTGCTTAATACCGAGATGTAAGTGGTGTGTTCCGATTGGTATGCTAAAAGATAGGATTTATTTACCTATGTTGATTATGAATAATTAAGGACTGAGTTTTACTAATTGTCACTTTTAACAATAATGGTTGTCACTTAATCAATCGGAACCTAAGACAGAGTACCTATAGTGTAGCTAGTTATTTGGAATGTACCTATGATTTTAATTTATTATTATCGTAATCCCAAGGAACTGGTAACGGCATAGTAGCAACTGTCCTATAACCCGAACATTCATTTATTCATGCAATTAACCAATCTTTCATCAATAATTTTGATGAAGTTGTGATCCCATCCACATATAGCACATAAGTAATTAGCATGCAAGAGGATCAAATAGACATGAGTTCTGATGTATGTTGTATTGTTCATACATGTTGATTGACCTATCTTCGAGTACTTTAGATATATCTTGGTCTAGAATGCAATTATGTATTGTATCTTGCATGTGTACCACATCTGAGTTACTTGATAAACCACCCTACCTTAATTATGGCCCTACTCATGGTTCGAGTTAAAGGTATTCATGAAGACCTGTGTCACTCAAGAATTCATGCCACTCACCCTAACGCTGGCATAGAGAACAAACTTAGACTCATTAGACTACTCTAACAAACATGGTGATCTATAAGTTATTTCACCTAATATGGCAGACCTTAATGCTTTTTTATCCTAAATTAAGGCCTGTTAAACTAAACAGGTTATGATTAGGCCATGGTTAGGAATTGTCTATAACTGTTCATTTACTTTAAAAGAGCAAGCAGATAATCAGTTATAATGTATGTTTAGCTGGTGACCTTTCTGGAAAAATGATTCTAACACCAACATGCAAAGCATATATAACAAATCAATCATAGTTTGACATTCAAATAAGTCTTTAGACAAACATAACATAGAATATACAGAGAGGATCTAGGGGACCACCACCATAAAGTTTTCACCCTTTATCAGGTCCGTCGGCGGAGCGACTACTTGTATATCATGGATTGCTTGACCTGACTCTGATCAGTAGAACCTTCGGAGAACGCTTCCTTAGACTAGTAGCGATTACTTTACCTTACATCCTATGCTTAAGTAATGCCCAGTTGACTAGCAGTTTGCTCACCTAATGCCATGTTGACTAGCAGTTTGCTCACCTAATGCCATGTTGACTAGCAATTTGCTCACCAAATGCCCTCTTAGGATCTCTTAATGAAATCCCGGGTATTCTATGAATAGAAAAAATAAACACTATCTAATCGAATTCTAAGAACCTGAGATAAACACTCAGGGAACAAAGAAAATGAGACACTCTTATACTGCTATGCACTCGTGTGAGTGCAGAAAGATGCACTTGAGTCACTGAATGACTTATATCGAGTGTAAAAATGTACAATTGAAGTTACTAGATGACTAAGATTGAGTGGTGAGGGATGCACTCGAAGCTGCTAAATGACACAGATTGAGTGGTGAGGGATGATTTCAACTGAGGAAGGCTTGGGGTATTTATAGTAGGGGAAATGAGGGAATTTCTCTTCATTTCTCGATGTGGGACTTGCATCTGCTACTTGGGACACCCGTCCCAGTGGTTTGACTAGGTCGGGACGCCCATCCCGAACTGAGAAGTTCCAAAAATTGCATTTTTACTCCAATAATTGTTATTTTCTTGCACATTTCTCCTGAAGCTTCTAAAACCACAAATTCTGCAAAAATGTGTTAATATCAATCAATTAAGATCTATTTAGTTCTAATTTTGCCCTAATTTGTGCCTAAAAACATGCTAAAAAAAGTGATATGATTTGTGCATATCAATTAACCCCACACTTAGATTTTTGCTTGTCCCCAAGCAAAACCTATATGAAATTATTGAGAGTTAAATCATATGTGCAATCACATAATGTTCTTAGCAATATTTTTAGCCAAATTTCTCATTGAGTCAGATGATTCAAAAAACAGACATGACTGATCGAGTTGCTATGTAAAGGTCTCAAATATTTGGTAAGGGTGTCATGACCATGTATATGAAATAGTTCAATAACCTGGTTGAACTCTACGCTTAGTCACAAGGTCTTCCTGATGTGTAGTGTGTGAACTAGTCTAGATTGTCAACTCAAAATATGCTTTCCTAAACCTTTACCAAATAATAGTTCGACCAATCTTCGAATATAATAGCAAAACAAACGACCTTCCGGGTTCTGAGCTTTGGTGTCAATGCTTTCTAGTACGATTTTCAATAAAAGATTACACTAGGTGTATTTTCAAATTGATTTTCCAAGGTATTTTTGTGTTTTCTTTCACACATCAACTTTGACTACCCAGGTATCGAGCCCCACTCTGATGACTCCCAAATCTACACGACCTTAGGGCATCAGGCATTAAATTCCCTTCAAAAGGGGTGCTCGAGTAGCAAAGGACGCTTGCAAAACTACCCCCTTTTAATTTTAAGCTTTTACACTTTCAACTCAGAATATCAATTAGTCATTCAAGTTGTTAACACATTCTCGACTAGTCTAGTATTATTCAGTTTTAGTTTTGAAAAGATATTCAGTTGATTTTTCTAATCCAAACTAAGTTGTGCTCTATAATATTAGGAATTCCCTACTTCTAAGTGATGAATTCAGTAAAGTTATTAACTTGTTTCCTAATGGTCATAATGCTCTACTAAACATATATCATAGACATAAGTATTTCTTCAATCAATCAATACTGATTTTGAAGTCCGAAAGAGGGAAAATTTTTGAAATTTTTTTTGGAAGGGTGCAATTTCAGTGAAAAGTATGGAAAACATGCAAATTGTTACTTAAGTGCACTGTGCACTACCACCCCACACTTAATATTAACACTGTCCTCGGTGTTCATACATATCCTATCACCCCACACTTATTTGAAAAATAATCAAAAATAATAAACAAACGGAAAATAAAATAGAAATGATAAGAAAATAATCAAAAGGAAAGAACAAAGAGAAAGAATAACTCCCTTATTCAGAAAATATTACCGTCTGCTCAGACTGGTCGAATAGCTCTTTGTAGAGTTTCAATAGTTGTCCGTTCACTTTCTGAGTAGTGTCGTCTGAATCTATTATGACACATGCGCCAAAGGGTGACACTTCTGTGATAGTGAACGGACCTGACCAATAGCTTCGCAACTTTCTTGGAAACAACTTCAGACGTGAATTGTATAACAACACTTTATCTCCTGGTTCGAAATTTTTTGGGATCTAAGTTGCCTATCAAGCCGGAGTTTACTCGTCATTTTGAATTGGTGTGAATTTTCATAGGCTTTGAGCCTCCATTCATCCAATTCATTGAGTTGTAAAGTTCGATTTTCCTTAGTTAAGGTATTATCTAGATTACATTTTTGTACTGCCCAGTATGCTCTATGTTCAATTTCGATAGGCAAATGACATGCTTTCCCATAAACCAATCTATATGGTGAAAATC
The DNA here is from genome assembly GCA_027405835.1 of Asclepias syriaca. NCBI lineage: Eukaryota > Viridiplantae > Streptophyta > Magnoliopsida > Gentianales > Apocynaceae > Asclepias > Asclepias syriaca. The sequence continues at coordinate 14,929,144 of CM049932.1, forward strand.
TTGTAGATGTTATGTATGCCGTACGGAAGGCCCATAAGGCATCATTAAGTTTTATAGCCCAATCCTTACGGTTAACACCTACAGTTTTTTCTAATATCCGTTTGATTCCTCTATTGGTTACCTCAACTTGCCCATTGGTATGTGGGTGGTATGCTGTGGAAAAGCGATGCTAAACTCCATATTGTTGAAGTACTTTCTGCAATTGTGAGTTGCAGAAGTGTGTACCCATGTCACTGATGAGAGCTTTAGGACATCCTAATCTAGAAAATAACTATCTAAGAAATTTGCACACGACTCTAGCATCATTAGTAGGTAACGCCTATGCCTCAGGCCATTTGGAAAAATATTCTACAACTACTATGATGTATTTATTTCTATAGGAAGAAGGAAACGGACCCATAAAGTCTATACCCCCATAAAATTGTTGGATCAGCAAAGCCTCAGTAAGTCCGTGCTGAGGCAGAGTCTGAGGAGTTCCTAGAATCTGTCCCGGGCCTCAATTACTGTCTCATCTGAAGAATAGTATTCCTCCAAGAATGCCTTACTCAACTCATCCCAAGTTGTGATTGAATTAGTAGGCAACTGAGTCAACCATCTTTTAGCTCTGTCCCTAAGTGAATAAGGGAAGAGGTTTAGCTTAGTTACTTATACGGTATTGTCTCCCTTAAGACCTTCGCAGAGAGTCGAGAATTCGGTCAGGTGCTCGAGCAGATTTTCAGCGGCATTTCCTCCAAACTGCACCCAATTTATTATCAGATGGAGTACATTTGGCTTTAGGTCGTAGCGAGGATTTCCATGAATCTTGATAGCGGAAGACATCAGAATGGGTTGTGGCTGGATGTAAGATTCCACTGGAGGTCTTTCAGCAGCCATTTCAGCTCTTCTTCTGTTAGTTGTACGAATGAGGGTTTCGAGGTTTTCAACTGGGTGTTCAAGGTCAGCTTCTGAGGTTTGAGTCATATAACTACAAAAGCACACGTTAAGTCTGAGTAGAAGGTTAGTGGAGTTAAAATAATTAAAATAGAATAATTTAGGGAAATAAAAAGAAAAGAAAAAAAATTCAAGCATACAGGGAAAAACTGTACATAGGAAAAAGATTTTATAAAAGAAAAACAATTATTTTTTTTTAACTTTTCTATTTTTCTATTTTGTTTTTAAATTTGATTTCCTTAGTATGGTTTTAGAATTATTTTCTAAAATTTGATTAACCTAAATTTCATAATTTTAGATAATTTCTAAAATTAATTATTTAAGATAACCCTAGACTTCAGGAAGTTGATTGATTAATCAGAAAAAATAAATGTTGATTAGAGTATTGATTACTACCATTACCTATCATAAGCCTCTTGAATTTTGATCAGAAATTCTAAAATTTTATGATATGTTTCCCCGACAACGGTGCCAAAAATTTGGTGTATTCCGATTGGTATGCTAAAAGATAGAATTTATTTACCTATGTTAATTATGAATAATTAAGCACTGAGTTTTACTAATTGTCACTTTTAGCAATAATGGTTGTCACTTAATCAAGCAGAACCCATCCACGCATAGCACATAAGCAATTAGCATGCAAGAGTATCAAATAGACATGAGTTCTGATGTATGTTGTATAGTTTATACATGTTGATTGACCTATCTTCGAGTATTTTAGATATATTTTGGTCTAGAATGTAATTATATACTGTATCTTGCCTGTGTACCACATCTGAGTTACCTGATAAACCACCGTACCTTAATGATAGCCCTACTCACGGTTCGAGTTAAAGGTATCCATGAAGACCTGTGTCACTCAAGAATTCATGCCACTCACCCTAACGCCGACATAGAGAACAAACTTAGACTCATTAGACTACTCTAACAAACATGGTGATCTATAAGTTATTTCACCTAATATGGCAGACTGATATGCATAAATCATATCACATTTTTAGCATGTTTTTAGGCATAATTTAGGGTGAAATTGATGGTAAATCGATCTTAACTGCTTATTATTAACTCAATTTCATAGTTTTTGTGATTTTGGAAGTGTCAGGTGAAAAGTAGAAGAAAATGACAAATTTTGGGGCAAAAACGTGATTTTTAGAAGTTCGGAAGTCGGGGTGGGCGTCCCGAAGTCAGGATGGGCGTCCTGACCTGGTCAACAGGCCAGGACAGGCATCCAGGACTCGGGACGGCCGTCCTGACATGGCCAACAGGCCAGGACGGGCGTCCCGAGCCGCAGTTCAGAATCCCACATCGAATTTTTGAGAGAAAATCACTCCAGAAAGCTGTTATAAATACCCCAGGCCTTCCTCAGTTGAATTCATTCCTCTCCACTCGATCTGAGTCATTTAGTGACTTCAAGTATATAGTTTTCCATAGTTTACAAGTCACTTAGCGACTCAGGTTTCAGTATAAGTTTTTATTTGTATTTCTAGATAGTGTCTCGTGTTCTTTGTTTGTGAGAGTTAGTCTCAAATCCTAGGATACGACTAGATAGGTTCGTTTCTGGTATTCATAGAATACCCGGGGTTTCGTTAGGAGATCCTAAGAGGGCTCTAGGAATTCGAAGAGTCAGTCCACAGGGCTGGGCTTAGGCTGGGTATTAAGGTAAAATCCAGCTACTAGGCTGAGGAAGCGTCCTCCGAAGGTTCTGTCGAGCAGAGTCGGGTCGAGCAGTCCAACATATACAAGCAGTTGCTCCATCGGTGAGACTTCGTAAAGGGTGATTACTTTATGGCATCGGTCCCCTTGTCCCTCTCTTTATATGTCTGTACTGTGTTCGTCCAAACATTTCTTATGTATATTGGATTATGATTTTATGGATATTTGTTATGCATGTTGAAGTTCTTTATGATTTTCCGGAAATGGCCACCAGCTTAACTTTCATTATGTCTGCATGTCTAATGTAGTTTCTTTTAAACTAAATGTAGGGTTATAGACAATTCCTAACCATGGTCTAATCATAACCTGTTTAGTTTAACAGACATTAATTTAGGACTTCCCCGTCGGGTTGCATTAATGTCTGCCATATTAGATGAAATAACCTATAGATCACCATATTTGTTAGAGTAGTCTAAGTAGGCTGAGTTTGTGTGTTTATGCCGGCGTTAGGGCGAGCGGCATGATCTCCTAAGTGACATAGGTTTTCATGGATGCCTTTAGCTCGAACCGTGAGTAGGGCCGTCATTAAGGTAGGGCGGTTTATCAGGTAACTCAGATGCGGTACACCTTTAAACTCAGTACATAGTTGCAATCCAGGCCAAGACATGTCTAAAATACTTGAAGATAGGTCAATAAACATGTAGGAACAATATAACATAGAATCAGGACATTATCTGTAAAACCCTTTTAGGCTTAAATAGACTTAAACCTAGTGGAGAATGAATCACCCTCTCATCAAAAATATTGATGAACGACTGCATAACTGGATCATAAGATAAGAGTTAGGGTAAGAGGATAGTTACTACTAAGTCGTTACCACTTCCCTGGGAGTACGATATTTGATTTAAATAAAATCGTAGATACTTTCCAACAGACTAGCTACACGATAGGTACTCTGCCTTAGGTTCTGATTGATTAAGTGACAACATAGAGACTAAATGTGACAATTAGTCAGGATAAGTCCTTAATTACTCATAATCAACATAGGGTAAAACAACACATATTTTAGTATATCAGTCGAAATCCCATCAGATTTTTGGCGCCATTGCCGGGGAAATATCATAATGAATTTATGATTATTGGCCACAATTCTAGAAGCTTATGATAGGTAACGGCAGTAACCTAGACTTTAGACCTAACACTTATTTTATGCTAGTTAGACAATCAATTTCCAAAATATAGGGTTATCATAACTAATTAATTTTAGACATTATCTGAAATTAAGACATTTAGGATAATCAAATTTTAGAAAATTATTCTAAAACCATATTGAGGAAATTTAACTACTTTCTAAATAAAATATAAAAAGAAAAAAAATGTTAAAACCTTAAAATCCTGAAAAATATTTTTCTTACTTTTTCTATTTTGTTTTATTTCTGTCTTTGTTATTTGTTATTCCTAATCAGACTTTACACTCATAGATGAAGAGAACAAGAGCAGCTACCAATCAAGCAAAGAAAACAGAAAACCCTGACACTCCAGGTCGAAAGAAGACAAAACCAGAAGGACCATCTAGGCCTGAACCAGAAATACCTCGGGAGAATCCTCCTCCACAACCTATAGAAATAAACTCAAGCCTAGACACTAGTGACTTAGTGAGAAGATTACTGAACACCCGTGAGCCCAGTCCCACGGAAGAAGATCCTTCTGAAGATACCTTTCCTCCGAGAGAAGAACCTCAAAGATCTCCAGTTCACACTCCTGCCCAGAGAGTTCCTATAAATCCACCACCCCTTGACCAAACCCAAAACTCACCAACATCTCCTGAGTACACTCCAACGCCTAACGAGCACACCCCTTCATCCGGGGGAAGTACTAACGGTTCTCATTCAGTTTTGTCCATGCAGATAGATACTTTAGCTCAAAGGATCTATGAGATGGATCAAGGAATTGCACGCAGATTGTGTCATTCAGAACAATGTATCCTGAATATCACAACCAACATGGACCAACTCAGGGCCACAGTAAGTCTCCAGGAAAACCAAGGTGCACAGATACTCCGGGAGTTAGTTGACTTACGAAGTGAGCAGTGCAGGCAAAGGGATGAGATGAGAGCCATGCGCATAGAGATGCGAACAATACAAGCAGAAATAAGAGAGATAAAAAATAAGGGCCATTGAAAAAGGGAAGATTCTTTTTACTATTCTTTTCAGCAAATAAATTGTTTGAACTAAAATTAAATAATTGACCACTACTTTTTATTTTCAAACTTTTTAAAAGGGTCTCTTATTTTATTCAGCAATTTTTCTTCAGACATTTTATTTCTCAATTTTTTTTAAGAAAAATAAAAGTGTTGCAAATACAGTTTATTTTTCACAAATTAAATTGTATAAACTCAGTCTTTTGTTTTTCTAAAATTCTTGCTGAATAGAAGTTATGATATGATTAGGGTAGTTATGATTTTCGAAAAAGAAATTGAGAAATTTTTGCACGGAGTTTTTAACAGCTTCTTAATTTGATAGGTTAAACATGATGACTTGTTAAATATTATGATGATCTTTGGTGTACTGAGATTTGCAGGGAATTATGAAAAAAAAGCTCCGAAAGTGGCACGCATCCCCAGGAAACCCGGGACGGGCGTCCCGAAGGCCGCCCCTTCTACAAATATGCTATTTTTCTTCATTTTCTCTCAAACCAACCACCAAAAATTCATCTCTCTACAAAATTCTCTCCACCTTCTCTCTAAAAATTTTTGGCAACTCCCCAAAGTTTCAAAATTCAAATTTCCCTCCAAAATTAGAACTTTTAAATTTTCGTCCAAAATTGGAATCTCCCTCCAAAATTCGAATTTCCCGCCAAAAATTCAAATTCCTTCCCTAACCAAAATCCATCCTTCCGAATTCAAATTCACCTCCAGAATTCGAATTCAAATCTTCTTTCTCGCCTAAATTCTCGAATTCTCTCGAACGTTCTCAATCAAATGGCTCCCAAATGCGCTCGTATCACTTCTTCCATGACCGTCACATCGGTGGCACACCCTTTTATGCTGTTTCCCTCCACTCCAGCATACCAGGAGAGATGTCATGGATATATCGGACGCACCATACTGATTGGCAGAATGCTTGACTGGGCAGCAGTACAGACACTAGAAGTTGAGCAGGAGGTCCGACGCATACTCGACATATTACCCTACAGTCGAGTCTTCATCGTCACTGAGCCGACCTACCTAGAGCTGGTATGTGAGTTCTATGCTTCCTTTACATTCTAGCAAGAGCATATCACATTCCGTTTGGGCGGGATGGATCGATCGATGAGCATGGCCGAGTTCGGCATCGCCTTGGGTATCTGGCAGAGGGACGAGCTGGATACGCCCGCCTACACCACAGCAGTTTGAGACTTCACTTCTGCAGACGTCTCCACCGCTTGGGCTCAGATTTGTACGATGGGTGTTCCCTACCAGCATGGCTTTGCGAAAGCCACAGGTATTTATCCTGCTCTTCGCTATTTACATGCCATTATAGCACACACTCTGTTAGGACGTCGGGCGGCTTCCGGGAATGTCACCCAGATGAAGACATTCCTCCTGGCCAACATGCATATGGGTTCTATAGTGGAGATGGCTCGACTCGTCACTGTTATCATGTGGGGTTTCGCTACAGACACTAGGAAACAGTGTCTGGGGCTCTGGCCATTCATCACCAAGATAGCCCACTACTTGGAGTTGGACATGGAGGGCTCGAAGCTGACCCAGGTTGCCTCGACCACCATTCCGATGGACCTTACCATTCTACGGAACATGGGGATGGTCGTACGGGATGCAACTGGGTGCTACTCCATCCACACGGAGCAGCAAGGACAGGCATTGACACCGGGAGCAGAACCAGCACATATACCTCTGACCGAGACATTCGTTCCACGCACTGCCTTTGAACGACATATGTCGCACGGATTGGTGGAACTTTCAGCCCGACATAGCCGGGATATGGAAAGAATCGAGAGACGGATGTCGATGATGGACGACAGAATCACCATGAACACCAGCAGGACCGAGGAGATCTTTCAGCATACCTCCCAACTGGTTGAAAACATAGAGGTCTACTTTACAGTAGACTTCCGTCACCTGACGACGATGAGCCGGGTTCTTAGTTTTTCTTTTCCTTTTCTTTTCTTTCTTTTGTTATTTTTGCTCTATGTGTGTGATCATGTCTGGGCTGTATGAAATATGAATCTCTGTATGACGTTGATTGATATGACATAACAGCATTTGTTTCTTTTACTATATTTTGTTATTTCTTTCATTGTTCTATTTTCTTTCTTACCCTTAGTTAGTCGAATAAGTGTGGGGTAAGAGTTTTTCTGTTTTGTTTTTATATTCTTCTTGTTTTCAAATAAGTGTGGGGTAATTTAGATACGCATGAACACTGAGGATAGTGTCAGACTTAAGTGTGGGGTAGCAGTGCATAGTGCACTGTAGTAGCAAAATTTTTGAATGTTTTCCCCGTATTTTCACACCCTTCCAAAATTTTTTCAAAATTTTTCATTCTTTCAGACTTCAAAATGCAGTATGATTGGTAAAACATTGCTGATGTCTATGATATGTAGGTAGAATGTTATGGTTAGTAGGAGACAATGTGATAACTATCTTGAACTTATCGATTAGGAATAGGGAATTCCTGATACTTGAGCACAACTTAGTTTGGATTAGAGACCTCAGCCAATTACCTTTTCAAAACTTAACTAGATAAGATTAGACTTGTTGAGGATGTATTGGAAATCAAAAAGACTAGATGATGCTTTGAGCTGAAAGTGAAAAAAAAAAGAGAGTTAATAAATAGGGTAGTCTGCAAGCGGCCTTTGCTACTCGAGCACCACTCCTTAGGGGAACTTAAAGTCTGATGCCCTAAGGTCGTGTAGGTCTGGGAGTCATCGGAGTGGGACTAGCTACATGGGTAGTTGAAGTTGACGTGTGAAAGCAGACACAAAATACCCTGAAAATTCTATAAAAGAAAAATCAATAAAAGGCTTAAATAAAAATCTTGTCACCCAGGCTCAGAACTCAGAAAGTTGTTTGTTGTTAGTATGTCTAGCGACGGGTCGAAGTGTCATATGGTAATAGTTGAGATGAGAGTATATTGTGTTGACTATCTAGTCTAGACTAGTACACACACTACACATCAGGAAGACCTTGTGACTGAGAGAAGAGTTCAATCTAGTTGTTAAGTTGTTAAACCTGCTCGATCATGATAATCTACTAGAGACATTTGAGACCTTGTCATAGCAACCTAACCAGTCAATCCTGTGTTGTGAATTGTCTGATTCAGTGAAGCAATTTTTGGAGTAAAAACATGACTAGAAAATTTAAGTGACTGCACATATGATTTAAAATCACTAACTTCAGGTAGACTTTGCTTGAGGACAAGCAAAAAGCTAAGTGTGGGGTTATATGATATGCATAAATCATATCACATTTTTAGCATGTTTTTAGGCATAATTTAGGGTGAAATTGATGGTAAATCGATCTTAATTGCATATTATTAACTCAATTTCATAGTTTTTGTGATTTTGGAAGTGTCAGGTGAAAAGTAGAAGAAAATGGCAAATTTCGAGGCAAAAACGTGATTTTTAGAAGTTCGGAAGTCGGGGTGGGCCTCCCGAAGTTAGGATGGGCGTTCTGACCTGGTCAACAGGCCAGGACGGGCATCCAGGACTCGGGACGGCTGTCCTGACCTAGTCAACAGGCCGAGACGGGCGTCCCAGATCCAGGACGGGCATCCCGAGCCGCAATTCAGAATCCCACATCGAATTTTTGAGAGAAAATTACTCCAGAAAGCTGCTATAAATACCCCAGGCTTTCCTCAGTTGAATTCATTCCTCTCCACTCGATCTAAGTCATTTAGTGACTTCAAGTATACAGTTTTCCATAGTATACAAGTCACTTAGCGACTCAGGTTTCAGTATAAGTTTTTATTTATATTTGTAGATAGTGTCTCGTGTTCTTTGTTTCTGAGAGTTAGTCTCAGATCCTAGGATACGACTAGATAGGTTCGTTTCTGGTATTCATAGAATACCCAGGGTTTCGTTAGGAGATCCTAAGAGGGCTCTAGGCATTTGAAGAGTCAGTCTACAGGGCTGGGCTTAAGCTGGGTATTAAGGTAAAGTCCAACTGTTAGGCTGAGGAAGAGTCCTCCGAAGGTTCTGTCGAGCAGAGTCGGGTCGAGCAGTCCAACATATACAAGTAGTTGCTCCATCAGCGAGAATTCGTAAAGGGTGATTACTTTATGGCATCGGTCCCCGTGTCCCTCTCTTTATATATTTGTACTGTGTTCGTCCAAACATTTGTTATGTATATTGGATTATGATTTTATGGATATTTGTTATGCATGTTGAAGTTCTTTATGATTTTCTGGAAATGGCCACCAACTTAACTTTCATTATGTCTGCATGTCTAATGTAGTTTCTTTTAAACTAAATGTAGGGTTATAGATAATTCCTAACCATGGTCTAATCATAACCTGTTTAGTTTAACAGGCATTAATTTAGGACTTCTCCGTCGGGTTGCATTAATGTCTGCCGTATTAGATGAAATAACCTATAGATCACCATGTTTGTTAGAGTAGTCTAAGTAGGCTGAATTTGTGTGTTTATGCCGGCGTTAGGGCGAGCGGCATGATCTCCTATGTGACATAGGTTTTCATGGATGCCTTTAGCTCAAACCGTGAGTAGGGCCGTCATTAAGGTAGGGCGGTTTATCAGGTAACTCAGATGTTGTACACCTTTAGACTTAGTACATAGTTGCAATCCAGGCCAAGACATATCTAAAATACTCGAAGATAGGTCTATAAACATGTAGGAACAATATAACATAGAATTAGGACATTATCTGTAAAACACTTTTAGGCTTAAATAGACTTAAACCTAGTGGAGAATGAATCACCCTCTCATCAAAAATATTGATGAACGATTGCATAACTGGATCATAAGATAAGAGTTAGGGTAAGAGGATAGTTACTACTAAGCCGTTACCACTTCCCTGGGAGTACGATATTTGATTTAAATAAAATCGTAGATACTTTCCAACAGACTAGCTACACGATAGGTACTCTGTCTTAGGTTCTGATTGATTAAGTGACAACATAGAGACTAAATGTGACAATTAGTCAGGATAAGTCCTTAATTACTCATAATCAACATAGGGTAAAACAACACCTATTTTAGTATATCAGTCGGAATCCCATCACAGACCTTAATGCTTTTTTTATCCTAAATTAAGGCATGTTAAACTAAACAGGTTATGATTAGACCATGGTTAGGAATTGTCTATGACCAATCATTCAGTTTAAAAGAGAAAGCAGATAATCAGTCATAATGTATGTTTAGCTGGTGACCTTTTCGAAAAAATGATTCTAACATCAACATGCAAAGCATATATATCAAATCAATCATAATTTGACATTTAAATAAGTGTTTAGACAAACACAACACGGAATATAAAGAGAGGATCTAGGGGACCACCACCATAAAGTATTCATCCTTTATCAGGTCCGCCAGTAGAGCGACTACTTGTATATTCTAGATTGCTTGACCTGACTCTGATCAACAGAACCTTCGGAGAACGCTTCCTTAAACTAGTAGCGATTACTTTACCTTACATTCTGGGCTTAAGTAATGCCCTATTGACTAGCTATTTGCTCACCTAATGCCCTCTTAGGATCTCCTAAAGAAATCCTGGGTATTCTATGAATATAAAAAATGAACCCTATTGATGTAATTATTTTCAAAGGAAAGAAAAAGAAAGGATTTAATGAATACCCCATATATCAGAAAGATTGTAAAACTTCGTGTACCTTGTTGGGGTAGATGATCTCTGAAGGATGTGTTACCTATTATTTGGCAAGCATCGCAGGACTGTATCAGAGATACAAAATCCTTGAATATGGTGGGTCAACAAGATCCTGCTTTCAACACTTTCCGGACAGTGTTGATAGCCATCAATTGGTCTCCCGTAGATTCTTTAGGGCAATGCTCCAAAATCTTGTGTCCTTCATCTTCTGAGACACATCTTCTGATCAACTGATCTGCAAAAATTTGAAATAGAAGAGAAATCTGCCCAGTAGTAATATTTCAATTCAGCAAAGAATTTCTTCTTTTGCTGATAAGTCATATCACTTGGAACTTGTTTAGTGACTAGATAATTTGCAATAACAATAAACCACAGATGAGACTTATCATACATAGCAAACAATGCAAATAAGTTTTCATCCAAAAGTTTATCAGTATTACACTAGCCTCTAACTCGGGGTTTTCTAATCTAGACAAATGGTTTGCTTTCTAGATTTTCAACCCTTCTTCTTATCCCCTCATTCTATATCAAATTCAAGTATCAATAAAACTTAACTTCGTCAATTATGGTTAATCATTAGTTTTATTAAACACAGACATCTCAGAGTGATCAGGGTAACCTATTGTTTTTAGACAATACTAGATAAGATCGGAATTTATTATACATGAATTTTCTTATCATGCTTCTGTCCTAAAACAATTCTTACTACATCATTGCATCACATATTCATTCAAAAAGCATATTTCAATCAGGTAATGCCATAATGGGTGCAGTAGTTCCTTTTGGTTTAAAAGATCTCATGCAATTATCACAAAACAAAAGGGACATCCTTTTTTTTTTTCAATAGAACATTCAAAGGTCTGGCTATTAAGGAAAAATTATTTCATAACTCATCCTAATAAAGCTGACATAACTCTAAGAAAATTCTAAAATGGAATTTCTTCCCGATAAAAATTCTAAGCCAAAATGTTTACAACTCAGAAGAAAATATATTTTATCCTCATTTCCATTTTTATTTCTTTGAAAATAAATAAATGAAGAAAAACACGAAAGAGAGCAACTAAGAGAAAAAAAAACAACTAAGAAAGAACAAGAGATAGGGAAAAGAATAACTTACCATTGAACAAGAAAAATACATTCTTTTTTGGATTTTAAATTTTTAACATTTTTTTGTCTTTTTATGTTTAATTTCGAAAGCAGTTAAATTCCCTCAATATGGTTTTAGAATAATTTTCTAAAATTTGATTATCCTAAGTATCTTAATTCCAGATAATATCTAAAATTAATTAGTTATGATAATCCTATATCTCGGAAATTGATTGTCTAACTGGTATAAGACAAGTGTTGGGTTTAAGGTCTAGGTTACTACCGTTACCTATCATAAATATCTAGAATTTTGATCAGGAATCCTAAGTTCATTATGATATTTCCCCGGCAACGGCGCCAAAAATCTGATGCGGTTCCGGTTGACGTGCTAAATAGGTGTTATTTTACCCTATGTCGATTATGAATAATTAAGGACTGTGATTGACTAATTGTCACGCTTAGTCTCTATGGTGTCACTTAATCAGCCAGAACCTAAGGCAGAGTACCTATCGTGTAGCTAGTCTGTTGGAAAGTATCTACGATTTTATTTAATTAATTATTGATGGGGATTCCGGTTGACGTGCTAAATAGGTGTTATTTTACCCTATGTTGATTATGATTAATTAAGGACTGTGATTGACTAATTGTCACATTTAGTCTTATGGTGTCACTTAATCAGCCAGAATCTAAGGCAGAGTACCTATCGTGTAGCTAGTCTATTGGAAAGTATCTACGATTTTACTAAGTTAATTATCGTACACCCAGGGAAGTGGCAACGGCTTAGTAGTAACTAGCCTTCTATCCTAACTCCTATCTTATGATCCAGTTATGCAATCTTCATCAAATACTTTGATGAAGGGGGTGATCCATTCTCCACTAGGTTCAAGTCTAATTAACCCTAGAAGTGTTTTAAAGATGAGTTCTGATTCTATGTTATACTGTTCCTATATGTTGATTGACCTATATTCGAGTGTTTTAGATATATCTTAGCCTGGAATGCAACTATGTTCTGTGTCTAAAGGTGTACCACATCTGAGTCTCTATGCTACCGCCCCCTATCATTAAGGTAAACGGCCCTACTCACGGTACGAACAGAGACAGTTATGAAAGCCCTATGTCACTTTCGGGGATCACTCTGAAGGCTCGTAATCGCAGGCATAACGCTCTACTCAGCCTACCTAGACTACTCTAACAAGCCAGGTGTTCAGCATGTTATTTTATCTAGTATGGCAGACACCAATACTAATTGATGCCTGTTAAACTAAACAGGTTATGAATAGACCGTGGTTAGGAATTGTCTATAACCCTAATTTTAGTTTAAAAGAAACTACATTAGACATGCAGACATAATGATTATTTAGCAGGTGGCTATTTCCGGAAAAACATAATAACTTCAACATACAAAACAACTATTCATAAAATCATAATCTGATATTCATAATTGATGTTTAGGACAAAGCAATAAAACATATAAGAGAGGGGTATGGGGACTGATGCCATAAAGAAATCACCCTTTACTTAGTCTCACCTACAGAGCGTACTGCTGTATACGTTGTATTGCCCGCCCTGACTCTGCTCGCCAGAACCTTCGGAGGACGCTTCCTCAGCCTAGTAGCTAGACTTTACCTTACGTCCTGGGCTTAAGCCTAGCCCTGTGGACTGACTCTTCGAACGCCTAGAGCTCTCTTAGGGTCTCCTAACGAAACCCCGGGTATTCTATGAATACCGGAAACGAACCTATCTATAGAAACCTAAGATCTGAGACTATTTCTCAGAAACTAAAACAAAACACTAACAAGAAAGAAAACTGAGATCCGAGTCTCTCAGTGAGTTGTGTACTAGAAAACTGTACACTGGAAACCACTTAATGACTCAGATCGAGTGGAGAGGGATGAATTCAACTACTGGAGGCCTGGGGTATTTATAGCAGCTTCCCGGAGTGAAAAATTGTGAACATTTCGATGTGGGACAGCTTCTGGCGGTTCGGGACGCCCGTCCCGATTTGGGACGCCCGTCCTGATTCGTTGACCAGGTTCGGGACGCCCGTCCTGGTTCAGGACGCCCGTCCTGGCGGTTTGACTGGTCGGGACGCCCGTCCCGGGTTCGGGACGCCCGTCCTGGACCCTTGACCGAGTCAACTTTTCCAAAAATTGCGTTTTTGCCCCAAAATTTGCTGTTTTCATCTACTTTTCACCTGACACTTCCAAAATCATAAAAATTGTGAAATTGAGTAAATAACAATCAATTAAGATCAATTTATCCTCAATTTCATCCTAAATTGTATATAAAAATATGCTAAAAAGCTGATACGATTTTCGCGTATCAGATAACCCCACACTTAGCTTTTTGCTTGTCCTCAAGCAAAGTCTACCTGAAGTTACTGATTCTAAATCATGTGTGCATTCCTAGTCATGTTTTTATTCCAAAAATTCTTCAGACAATTCTTAACACAGGTCTGACTGGTTAGGTTGCTATAACAAGGTCTCAAATGTCTCTGGTAGTTTGTTAGGGTTGAGCAGAAAGTAACTTAACAACTAGGTTGAACTTTTCTTTCAGTCATAGGGTCTTCCTGATGTGTAGTGTGTGTACTAGTCCAGACCAGATAGTCAACACAATAAACTCTTTATCTTAACTGTTACCAGATAACACTTCGACCTATCGTTAGACATACTGACAACAGATAACTTTCTGAGTTCTGAGCTTTGGTGATCAGATTTTACTTTTTTAGCTCTTATTGATTTCTTTCGTTTATAGATCCAGGGTATTTTGAGTCTGCTTAGAACACGTCAACTTCAACTACCCATGTAGCGAGTCCCACTCTGATGACTCCCAGATCTACACGACCTTAGGGCATCAGGCTTTAAGTTCCCCGAAGGAGTGGTGCTCGAGTAGCGAAGGCCGCTGGCAAACTACCCTTGTTTAATTATCTTTCTTTAATTTCTTTTCACTTCTAGCTCAGAGTCTCATCTAGTCATTCTAATTGTCAAAACATCCACAACTGGTCTAATTTTATCTAGTTCAGTCTTGAAAAGGTAATTGGCTGAGGTCTCTAATACAGACAAAGTTGTGCTCAGTTATCAGGAATTCCCTATTCCTAATCAAGTAGTTCAAGATAGCTATCACATTGCCTCCTACTAACCATACATTCTACCTACATATCATAGACATAAGCAATTGTTTAACCAAGCATACTGCATTTAGAAGTCTGAAAGACGGAAAAATTTTGAAATTTTTTTTTGGAAGGTGTGAAAATATGTGAAAAAACAAACAAAATCATGCAAAAACTACAGTGCACCGTGCACTGCTACCCCACACTTAAGACTGACACTGTCCTCAGTGTTCATGCATACCTAACTACCCCACACTTATTTGAAAACAAGAAGTAAAACCTAAAAAAAACAAAACAAGAAAAAACAAAATAATGCAACAATTCTGTATGTCATATAAATCAATTTTATACAAAGATTCATAGTCATACAGCCCAGACATACACATAGAACAAGATAAACAAAAGACAAAAGAAAGGAAAGAAGGAGAGAGAGAGACTAAGAACCCGGCGGGTCGCCGTCCAGTGGACCGAGGTCTGCTAAGTCAAACTCGAAGTTCTCCGCTACTCGGGCAGTCTGCTGATGTATCTCTTCAATCCTACTGGTGATCATGGTGATCCTGTCATCCATCACCGCCAGTCGTCTGTCAACCCTGTCATCCATCATGGCCAGCCGTCTGTCAATCCGGTCCATGTCTCGACTGTATCGTGCCGATAGTTCTGCCAATCCGTGCGACATGTGTCGTTCGAAGGTAGTACGTAGCACGAACGTCTCGGATGGAGGGATATGCGGTGGAGCTGCTTCTGATGCCGAGGCCTGTCCTGGCTGCTCCGTGTGGATGGAGTAGCGTCCATTTGTGTCCCGTACGACCATTCCCATGTTTCGTAGGATAGTAAGGTCCGTAGGAATGGTGGTCGGGGCAACCTGGGTCAGATCTGAGCCCTCGATGTCGAGCTCCAGGTAGTGAGCTATCCTGGTGATGAACGATCCTAGCCCCAGACTCTGTTTCCGGGTGTCCGTAGCGAAACCCCGCATGATGACCGTGATCAGTCGGGCCATCTCTACCGTAGATCCCATGTGCATGTTGGCCGAGAGGAATGTCTCCAGCTGGGTGACATTCCCGGGGGCCGTCCGTCGTCCTGACAGTGTATAAGCAATGATAGCATGCAAGTATCGAAGAGCAGGGTAAATACCTGTGGCTTTTGCAGAGCCATGCTGGTAGGGCACACCCGTCATACAGATCTGAGCCCAAGCAGTGGAGACGTCTGCAGTGAAGTCTCTAACCGCTGTGGTGTAGGCGGGCGTCTCCTGCTCCTCTCTCTGCCAGATGCCTAAGGCAATGCCGAACTCGGCCATGCTCATCGATCTGTCTATTCCGCCCAAGCGGAATGTAATCTGCTCCTGATGGCATGTGAATGAAGCATAGAACTCGCATACCAGTTCCAGATATATCGGCTCAGTGACGACGAATACCCGACTGTATGGTAGTACGTCGAGCATACGTCTGACCTCCTGCTCCACTTCTAATGTCCGCACTGCTGCCCAATCGAGTGTCCTGCTCGTCAGTATGGTGCGTCCGATGAATCCGTGGCATCGCTCCTGGTATGCTGGGCTGGAATGGAACAGCATGAAGGGGTGTGCCACTGATGTGACGGTCGTGGTGGATGCGATACGAGCGCGTTTGGGAGCCATTTGAAAGTGAGAGATTTTGGGATTTTAAGTAGGAAGGAAGGTTCGAATTCGAATTCTGGAGGTGAATTTGAATTCCAAAGGATGAAATTAGGCTAGGGAAAGATTTTGAAATTTTCGGTGGGAAATTCGAATTTTGGAGGGAAATTCGAATTTGGAAGGAAATTTAAAATTTAAATTTTGGAGGGAAATTTGAAATTTTAAATTTGAAAAGTTTGCCAAAGGTAAAGAGAGAGAGTTATTTGAGAGAGGTGGATTTTTGGAAGTGAATTTTGAGGGAAAAATGAAAAAATTGAGATTTTATAGAAGGGGCGGCCTTCGGGACGCCCGTCCCGGAGGCAGGACTCCCGTCCCTAGGGACGCCCGTCCAGAACCGGGACGCCCGTCCCTGGTTGCCTCGGGACGCGTGCCAATTCCGAAAAAAAAAAATTTTTTTTCTTCTCTTTTTTTTTCTAATTCCTGCAAATCTCAGTATACCAAAAATAATCATAATTTTTAACAAGGCTTCATGTTTATCCAATGAAATTCAGAAGTTGTAAAAAAAAAACCTCTTATGCAAAAATTCCTCAATCTCACTTTTTCGAAAATCATAACTACCCTAATTTTGTTCCTATTTAAATTCAGCAAGAAAAACAAAAAATTGAGTTTATACAATTTAAAATAGTGAGAGATAAACTGCATTTGTAAAACCTTTGTTTTTCATAGAAATCTGAGAAATAAAATGTCTGAAAGAAAATTGTTGAATGAAAGATCCTTTTAAAAGTTTTGAAAAAGGAAGTAAAGGTCAATTTATTTAACGTTAGTTCAAACAATTTTATTCACTGAAAATAAGAGTAAAAAGAAACTTCCCTTTTTTTTTTCAACGACCCTTATCTCTGATCTCACGTAGCTCTGCCTGGATGTTCTGCATCCCTTCCTGAATGCTTCGCATTTCCATGCGCATGGTCCTCATCTCATCCCTCTGCCTACCTTGCTCACTTCTTAAGTCAGCTAATTCCCTAAGTATTCGGGCACCTTGGTCTTCTTGGGAATTGACTGTAGCTCTGAGGTGGTCCATGTTTGTTATGATATTCAGACTTACTTGGTCTGAATGACATAGTCTGCGTGCAATTCCTTGGTCCATCTCATAAATCCTATTAGCCAATGCATCTATCTGCACGGACAAAATGGACTGTAAACCGTTAGTGCTTCCTCCGGATGAAGGAGTGCGCTCGTTTGGTGTTGGAGTGTAGGCAGGAGATGTGGGTGAGTCTAGATTTTGGTCAAGAGGTGGTGGATTTATAGGAGTTCTCTGGACAGGAGTGTGAACTGGAGATCCTTGAGGTTCTTCCCTAGGAGGGAAGGTATCCTCAGAAGGGTCTTCTTCTGTGGGACTAGCATCACGAGCAGTCATGAGTCTTCTCACTAAGTTACTGGTATCTAGGCTCGAGGTTATTTCTACCGGTTGTGAAGGAAGGTTCCCTCGTGGTATTTCTGGTTCGGGCCTAGATGGTCCTTCTGGCCTTGTCTTCTTTGGTCCTGGAGCATCAGGGTTTTCTGCTTCCTTTGCTTGCTTAGTAGCTGCTCTTGTTCTCTTCATCTTTAAGTGTAAAGTCTGGTTAGAAAAATAAATAAAAAGAAAAAGATAGCAGAAAGAAAAATATAATGCGGAAAGAAATAGAAAAACAAAATAAAAAACAAACATTTTTTTTCTTTTCATGTTTTTAGAAAGCAGGTAAATTTCCTCAATATGGTTTTAGAATAATTTTCTAAAATTTGATTATCCTAAATATCTAAATTTCAGATGATATCCAAAATTAGTTAGTTATGATAATCCTATATTTTGGAAAGTGATTGTCTAACTGGTATAAGATGAGTGTAGGTTTAAAGTCTAGATTACTACTGTTACCTATCATAAGTTTCTAGAATTGTGGCCAATAATCCTAAATTTATTATGATATTTCCCCGGCAACGGCGCCAAAAATCTGATGGGGATTCCGGTTGACGTGCTAAATAGGTGTTATTTTACCCTATGTTGATTATGATTAATTAAGGACTGTGATTGACTAATTGTCACATTTAGTCTTATGGTGTCACTTAATCAGCCAGAATCTAAGGCAGAGTACCTATCGTGTAGCTAGTCTATTGGAAAGTATCTACGATTTTACTAAGTTAATTATCGTACACCCAGGGAAGTGGCAACGGCTTAGTAGTAACTAGCCTTCTATCCTAACTCCTATCTTATGATCCAGTTATGCAATCTTCATCAAATACTTTGATGAAGGGGGTGATCCATTCTCCACTAGGTTCAAGTCTAATTAACCCTAGAAGTGTTTTAAAGATGAGTTCTGATTCTATGTTATACTGTTCCTATATGTTGATTGACCTATATTCGAGTGTTTTAGATATATCTTAGCCTGGAATGCAACTATGTTCTGTGTCTAAAGGTGTACCACATCTGAGTCTCTATGCTACCGCCCCCTATCATTAAGGTAAACGGCCCTACTCACGGTACGAACAGAGACAGTTATGAAAGCCCTATGTCACTTTCGGGGATCACTCTGAAGGCTCGTAATCGTAGGCATAACGCTCTACTCAGCCTACCTAGACTACTCTAACAAGCCAGGTGTTCAGCATGTTATTTTATCTAGTATGGTAGACACCAATACTAATTGATGCCTGTTAAACTAAACAGGTTATGAATAGACCGTGGTTAGGAATTGCCTATAACCCTAATTTTAGTTTAAAAGAAACTACATTAGACATGCAGACATAATGATTATTTAGCAGGTGGCTATTTCCGGAAAAACATAATAACTTCAACATACAAAACAACTATTCATAAAATCATAATCTGATATTCATAATTGATGTTTAGGACAAAGCAATAAAACATATAAGAGAGGGGTATGGGGACTGATGCCATAAAGAAATCACCCTTTACTTAGTCTCGCCTACAGAGCGTACTGCTGTATACGTTGTATTGCCCGCCCTGACTCTGCTCGCCAGAACCTTCGGAGGACGCTTCCTCAGCCTAGTAGCTAGACTTTACCTTACGTCCTGGGCTTAAGCCTAGCCCTGTGGACTGACTCTTCGAACGCCTAGAGCTCTCTTAGGGTCTCCTAACGAAACCCCGGGTATTCTATGAATACCGGAAACGAACCTATCTATAGAAACCTAAGATCTGAGACTATTTCTCAGAAACTAAAACAAAACACTAACAAGAAAGAAAACTGAGATCCGAGTCTCTCAGTGAGTTGTGTACTAGAAAACTGTACACTGGAAACCACTTAATGACTCAGATCGAGTGGAGAGGGATGAATTCAACTACTTGAGGCCTGGGGTATTTATAGCAGCTTCCCGGAGTGAAAAATTGTGAAAATTTCGATGTGGGACAGCTTCTGGCGGTTCGGGACGCCCGTCCCGATTCGGGACGCCCGTCCTGATTCATTGACCAGGTTCGGGACGCCCGTCCTGGTTCAGGACGCCCGTCCTGGCGGTTTGACTGGTCGGGACGCCCGTCCTGGACCCTTGACCGAGTCAACTTTTCCAAAAATTGCGTTTTTGCCCCAAAATTTGCTGTTTTCGTCTACTTTTCACCTGACACTTCCAAAATCATAAAAATTGTGAAATTGAGTAAATAACAATCAATTAAGATCAATTTATCCTCAATTTCATCCTAAATTGTATATAAAAACATGCTAGAAAGCTGATACGATTTTCGCGTATCAATTATCGTACACCCAGGGAAGTGGCAACGGCTTAGTAGTAACTAGCCTTCTATCCTAACTCCTATCTTATGATCCAGTTATGCAATCTTCATCAAATACTTTGATGAGAGGGTGATCCATTCTCCACTAGGTTCAAGTCTAATTAACCCTAGAAGTGTTTTAAAGATGAGTTCTGATTCTATGTTATACTGTTCCTATATGTTGATTGACCTATATTCGAGTGTTTTAGATATATCTTAGCCTGGAATGCAACTATGTTCTGTGTCTAAAGGTGTGCCACATCTGAGGTCTCTACGCTACCGCCCCATCATTAAGGTAAACGGCCCTACTCACGGCCCGGGCAAAAGCAGCTATGAAAGCCCTATGTCACTTCGGGGATCATGCCACTAGCCACAAAACCGCCGGCATAACGCTCTACTCAGCCTACCTAGACTACTCTAACAAGCAAGGTGTTCAGCCTGTTATTTTATCTAGTATGGCAGACACCAATACTAATTGATGCCTGTTAAACTAAACAGGTTATGAATAGACCGTGGTTAGGAATTGTCTATAACCCTATTTTAGTTTAAAAGAGACTTACATTAGACATGCAGACATAACGATTATTTAGCAGGTGGCTATTTCCGGAAAAACATAATAACTTCAACATACAAAACAACTATTCATAAAATCATAATCTGATATTCATAATTGATGTTTAGGACAAAGCAATAAAACATATAAGAGAGGGGTATGGGGACTGATGCCATAAAGAAATCACCCTTTACTTAGTCTCGCCTACAGAGCGTACTGCTGTATACGTCGTATTGCCCGCCCTGACTCTGCTCGCCAGAACCTTCGGAGGACGCTTCCTCAGCCTAGTAGCTAGACTTTACCTTACGTCCTGGGCTTAAGCCTAGCCCTGTGGACTGACTCTTCGAACGCCTATAGCTCTCTTAGGGTCTCCTAACGAAACCCCGGGTATTCTATGAATACCGGAAACGAACCTATCTATAGAAACCTAAGATCTGAGACTATTTCTCAGAAACTAAAACAAAACACTAATAAGAAAGAAAACTGAGATCCGAGTCTCTGAGTGAGTTGTGTACTAGAAAACTGTACACTGGAAACCACTTAATGACTCAGATCGAGTGGAGAGGGATGAATTCAACTACTGGAGGCCTGGGGTATTTATAGCAGCTTCCCGGAGTGAAAAATTGTGAAAATTTTGATGTGGGACAGCTTCTGGCGGTTCGGGACGCCCGTCCTGATTCGTTGACCAGGTTCGGGACGCCCGTCCTGGTTCAGGACGCCCGTCCTGGCGGTTTGACTGGTCGGGACGCCCGTCCTGGACCTTTGACCGAGTCAACTTTTCCAAAAATTGCGTTTTTGCCCCAAAATTTGCTGTTTTCGTCTACTTTTCACCTGACACTTCCAAAATCATAAAAATTGTGAAATTGAGTAAATAACAATCAATTAAGATCAATTTATCCTCAATTTCATCCTAAATCGTATATAAAAACATGCTAAAAAGCTGATACGATTTTCGCGTATCACCTATCTAATCGAATTCTAAAAACAAAGAAAATGAGACACTCTTATACTGCTATCCACTAGTGTGAGTGCAGAAAGATGCACTTGAGTCATTGAATGACTTATATCGATTGTAAAAATGTACACTTGAAGTCACTAGATGACTCAGATTGAGTGGTGATGGATGCACTCAAAGCTGCTAAATGACTCAGATTGAGTGGTGAGGGATGATTTCAACTGAGGAAGGCCTGAGGTATTTATAGTAGGGGAAATGAGGGAATTTCTCTTCATTTCTAGATGTGGGATATGCATCTACCGCTCGGGACGCCCGTCCCTGTGATTTTACCGGGTCAGGATGCCCGTCTCGAGTCTGGGACGCCCATCCCGGTGGTTTAACTTGGTCAGGAAGCCCGTCCCGAACTCAGAAGTTTCAAAAATTGTCTTTTTACCCCAATAATTGCTATTTTCTTGCACATTTCACCTAAAACTTCTAAAACCACAAATTCTGCAAAAATGTGTTAATATCAATCAATTAAGATCGATTTGGTTCCAATTTTGCCCTAATTTGTGCCTAAAAACATGCTAAAAAGTGATATGATTTATACATATCATTAAGGTAGAGCAATTGCTACTAGGTTTAAGAAGCGTTCTCGAAGGCTCTGTCGAGCAGAGTAGGATCGAGCAATCAGAGACATACAGGAGTTGTAGCACCGGCTGGACTGCATAAAGTGGTGACTACTTTATGATATTGGTTCCCTTAGACGAGTTTCTATATCTTTATGAATTATTTTATCTAGATATTGATTTGATACTAAATTTATATATCATACATATTTTGCAATTTGAGATGCTGTTCATTTTCCCTGGAAGATCATAGAGCTAGAATTATAATTATGAATGTTGAACTATAGTGTCCTTTTAAATTAATCTAGGGTTATAGACAACTCCTAACCAAAGTCTGAATCATAACCGGTTTAGTTTAACAGAGTGTAAAAGGTCTGCCAAATAAGGAAGAAATAACAAAATAGACCACCATGTTTGTTAGAGTACCCTAATAAAGCTGAGTTTGTACGCTAGGCCAATCCTAGGGTTAAGTGGCATGATACCGAAGTGACATAGGGGACCATTCATGGATACTTTAATCCGACAAATGAGAAGGATCATCCTACAGTAGGGGTGAATACACCAAGTAACTCAAATATGGTAAACAAATGGTTACATTTCATAATCGCCTTAGAGATCAAGATATATCTAAAATGTTCGAAGATAAGGTCAAACAAGTTGTAATAACTGAGCTTAATTGATGAATGCATGTCTACTCTTGAATGCTTATTGCTTGTTATGTGCTTTTGTAATACAAAACCACTCTGAAACTATTGATAATCGATTGATTAATTTATAAATAAGATGATTGTTAGGATTAACTGATAGTTGCTACTAAGCCGTTACTAGTTCCCTAGGAGTATGATATTATTAAATTAAAATCGTAGATACTTTCCAAGAACTAGCTACACGATAGGTACTCTGCCTTAGGTTCTGATTGATTAAGTGACAACCAATAAATGCTAAAGTGACAGTTAGTAAGACTAAGTCCTTAATTATTCATAATCAATATAGGGTAATAAATCCTATCTTTTAGCATACCAATCAGAACGCATTACTAGCAAACAAGTCTATTGCTTATCCGGATGGTCAAATTGAGGATGTCCTTGTAAGATTGGATATGTTTATTTTTCCCGCTGACTTTATTGTTCTTGATTATGAAGTAGATAGAGTTGTTCCCATTATTCTGGGGAGGCCATTCCTTGCTACGAGAAGAATTTTGATCGATGTACAAAAGGGTTAACTCACAATGAGAGTTCAAGATGATAAAGTCATGTTCAATGTGTTTAAAGCTATGAAGTTTCATGATGAGGGTGAGGATTGTTTTCAAGTATCTAATGCTGATTCTTTGACAAGTAGGGATGAAGAGCAAAAGAAGTATGGAGATGATGCATTGGAAAGAGTTTTAGTGGAGGAAATTTTGAAAGATGTTGGTGATGATGAGGATGAAGAGTAATCAGCTTGGCTAGAAGCAAATTCTCAAGGCTTCAAATTTAGAGCTCAATTTGAATCCTTGGACTTGTATTCTAGGGAATTTAAAGTGACAAAACCTTCTGTGGAAGAACCCTAGTGCTGGAATTGAAAACATTGCCGCATCATCTGAAGTATGGATTTCTAGGGGTAGAATCTACACTGCTCTTGATCATTTCAGTACTACCGTGTGCTAAACAGGAAGGGAAATTACTTGGAGTTCTGAGGCAGCATAAGAGAGCTATGGGCTGGACCATAGCTGACATCAAAGGTATAAGTCCAACTTTATGAATGCATAAAATCATTTTGGAAGACAATTCTAAAAATTCAATTGAGGGGCAGAGAAGATTAAATCTAATCATGAAGAAAGTAGTGAAAGAGCAGATAATCAAATGGCTGGTTTTTGGCATTATTTATCCTATCTTAGACAGCTATTGGGTAAGTCATGTACATTGTGTGCCCAAGAAAGGGGGAATTACTGTTGTAAAGAATGAAGATAATAAATTATTTCCAACTAGACTGCCACGAGATGGAGGATATGCATGGATTACAGGTGATGTGCACAAATCGTATACCCTTTTTAGCATGTTTTTATGTATGATTTAGGGTGAAATTGATAAGAAATCGATCTTAATTGATTGTTATTTACTCAATTTCACATTTTTTATGATTTTGGAAGTGTCAGGTGAAAAGTAGATGAAAACAGCAAATTTTGGGGTAAAAATGCAATTTTTGGAAATGCTGACTTGGTCAACGGTCCGGGACGGGCGTCCCGACCCAGTCAAACCACCAGGACGGGCGTCCCAATCCAGGACGGGCGTCCCGAAGCACCAGAAGTTGTCCCACATCGAAATTTTTGGAGATTTTCACTCCAGAAAGCTGCTATAAATACCCCAAGCCTCCAGGAGTTGAAATCATCCCTCTCCACTCGATCTAAGTCACTTAGTGACTTAAGTGTACACTTTTCTGGAGTACACAAGCCACGGAGAGACTCGGGTTTCAGTTTCAGTTTTCTTTCTCTCTTTAGTGTTTCGTTTTCTTAGTTTCTGAGAAATAGTCTCAGATCTTAGGCTTCGATAGATAGGTTCGTTTTTGGTATTCATAGAATGCCGGGATTTCGTTAGGAGATCCTAAGAGAGAGATAGGGTGCATGTTCTTAGTCAGATTAGGGCAATTTGCTTAAGCCCGGGATGTAAGGTAAAGCAATTGCTACTAGGTCTGAGGAGCGTTCTCCGAAGGCTCTGCCGAGCAGAGTAGGATCGAGCAGTCAGGAGCATACAGGAGCTGCAGCGCCGGCTGGACCTGCATAAAGCGGTGATTACTTTATGACAGTGGGTCCCCTAGACGAGGTTCTATATGTTTACGAATTGTTTTATCTAAATATTAATTTGAATATCAGATTACGATTCTTATGAATATTTGTTATATATGTTGAAGTTGTTATGTTTTTCCGGAAATAGCCACCTGCTAAATATTCACTATGTCTGCATGTTTAATGTGCTCTTTTAAACTAAAGTTAGGGTTATAGACAATTCCTAACCACAATCTATTCATAACCTGTTTAGTTTAACAGGCATCAATTGGTGCATGCCATGCTAGATAAAATAACCTGCTGAACAGCCTGCTTGTTAGAGTAGTCTAGGTAGGCCGAGCTGAGTCCGATTATGCCGGCGGCTAGGGCAAGCGACATGATACCGAAGTGACATAGGGTACCGTTCATGGATGCCTTCGTCCCGAACCGTGAGAAGGGCCGTCATTAAGGTAGGGCGGTTTATTAGAGACCTCGGATGTGGTACGCCTTTAGACACAGAACATAGTTGCAATCCAGGCTAAGATGCATCTAAAATACTCGAAGATAGGTCAATCAACATGTAGGAACAGTATAACATAGAATCAGAACTTTATCTACAAAACACTTTTAGGCTCAAGTAGACTTAAACCTAGTGGAGAATGGATCACCCTATCATCAAAGTTATTGATGAAGATTGCATAACTGGATCATAAGATAAGAGTTAGGATTAAAAGGCTAGTTACTACTAAGCCGTTGCCACTTTCTTGGGAGTACGATATTTACTTAATAAAATCGTAGATACTTTCCAACAGACTAGCTCCACGATAGGTACTCTGCCTTAGGTTCTGATTGATTAAGTGACAATAATTGAATGCTAAGTGACAGTTAGTAAGACTCAGTCCTTAATTACTCAT
This sequence comes from Asclepias syriaca, assembly GCA_027405835.1. Classification (NCBI taxonomy): domain Eukaryota; kingdom Viridiplantae; phylum Streptophyta; class Magnoliopsida; order Gentianales; family Apocynaceae; genus Asclepias; species Asclepias syriaca. The sequence continues at coordinate 14,954,889 of CM049932.1, forward strand.
AATCGACATAGGTAAATAAAGCCTATCTTTTAGCATACCAATCGGAACGCATCAGATTTTTGGCGCCGTTGCCGGGGAAATATCATAATGAATTTAGGATTCCTGATCAAAATTCTAGAGACCTATGATAGGTAACGGTAGTAACCTAGACCTTAGACCTACACTTATCTTATACTAGTTAGACAATCAATTTCCGAAATATAGGGTTATCATAACTAATTGATTTTAGATATTATTTGGAATTAAGACACTTAGGATGACCCAATTTTAGAAAATTATTCTAAAACCATATTGCGGGAATTTAATGGCTTTCGAAATTAAACATAAAAAAAATGTTAAAAATTTAAAATCCAAAAAGAATGTATTTTTCTTGCTCAACGGTAAGTTGTTCTTCTTCCCTATCTCTTGTTCTTTCTTAGTCGTTTTTTTCGTACATTTGTTTCTCTTTTTCGTTTTTTTCCCTATTACTTAATTTCGAAAAAAAAATAAAAATAAAAATGGAAAGGAGGATAGAATATTTTTCTGAGTTGGCTCAGGTTTTAATCTGAAAGAAATATCATTGTGGAATTTTCTTAGGTCATGCTTAGTCTATTAGACAGAATCATGAAATAAAATTTTCTTTAATAGACAAACCTCTGAGTATTCTAATGAGAAAGGATGTTCCTTTTGTTTGATGATAAATGCATGAGATTGTTTAAACCAAAAGGAATTACTGCACCCATTATGACATCACCTAATTGGAATTTTCTTTGTGAATTAATATGTGATGCTAGTGACCATGTAGTAATGATTGTTTTAGGAAATAGGCATGATTAGAACTTCATATTATACACTATGCAAGTAAGACCTTTTACTGATGCCTAGTAGAACCTTACCACCACTAAAAAGGGATTACTAGTTATTGCATATGCCTATGATACATTCATGCCATGCCTAGTCTAAACAATAGTATACACTGATTAATTTACTCTAAGATATCTGTTCAATAAAACTAATGATGAACCAAGATTGATTAGTTAAGTTCTATTGAATTTGATATAGAAAGACGGGATAAGAAAAAGGGCTAAAAATCTAGAAAGCAAACCTTTGGTCTAGATTAGAAGACCCTGAGTTAGAAGCTATTGACGAGACAGTAGTATCTGATAAACTTCTGAATGAGAAATTATTTGCTATGAATAATGATTCTCCTACGTAGTTTACTGATATTACTAATTATCTAGTTGCTAATTATTCCCAAGTGATATGACTTATCAACAAAAGAAGAAATTCTTTGTTGATTTGGAATGTTACTACTAGGGAGATCCATTTTTCTATTTTGAATCATTGCAGGGTAAGTGATCAGAAGACGTATCTCAGAAGACGAAGGACACAAGATTTTGGAGCATTGCCCTAAAGAATCTACGGGAGACCAATTGACTACTATCAACACTGTCCAAAAAGTGTTGAAAGCAGGATCTTGTTGACCCACCATATTCAAGGATTTTGTATCTCTGATACAGTCCTGCGATGCTTGCCAAATAATAGGTAACACATCCTTCAGAGATCATCTACCCCAACAAGGTACACGAAGTTTTACAATCTTTTTTATATATGGGGTATTCATTAAATCCTTTCTTTTTCTTTCCTTTGAAAATAATTACATCATAGTAGTCGTGGAACATTTTTTGAAAATAGCCTGAACCACAGGCATTACCTACTAATGATGTTAAAGTCATGTGCAGATTCTAGTTGTTTTCCAGATTCAGAGTGCCAATGTTTTAGGAAGAAATGTTCAGCCTGTGTATCAAATCTGTGAAGTCTGCTAAGTACCACACTTTAGCAGGGGTTGCTATGGGAATGACTGACCATTCCAAAAGAGGTAGGAGTAGGTTACTGCAGAATGCTGCTCCAATGGGAAATGCATACAATCCCAGCTGGAGAAATCATACGGGATTTAGCTGAGGAATAATTCAGAAGTTGGAAACATTCCAAAAGACACCACCACAGCAAAACCCCTACCCACAGAATCAACAGATGAGATACTTGCAACAATTAAAGCTAGACCAGTGCAAGCAAGTGACCTACCAAGTGGTATCGAAGGGTCGAGGGATATAGAAAAATTTGGCATTGTATCAGGAGCATAGCAATGGAGGAGCTTGCATTCCCTGTATACCAATCAGCTGTGAGAAACTTCCCCGAGGAAGTCTCAAATACTTGGGCCCAGATCTACACAACTGGAGCCCCCTACCACCACAGCTTCGCCAAAACTTCAGGTATCTTTTCTTCCATTCGAGACTTGCATGCAATACCTTTACTAACATTGGCAGGAAGGCACACAAATCCCAAGAAATCTCATTCCTAGACACGTTCCACCTGGACACGTTGCTACAATTGTGAGAAATCTTACAACTGATTCAAGAAAACAGTCCGTGGGGCTCGAGCCATTCATCAAATGAATAGGCCACTACTTGGAGCTCGACAATGAAGGATCGGAGGTGACGTCATCCGTTCCAATATCTAGAGCATACAGAGTCAAGAGCGCCTCAGCAATAGCACATGGCTAAGGTGAAGAGCCAATTGATAGCCTAGAGAAAACCCTTCTGCTCGAGGCAAGAAGGGAGTTTTTCTAACCCTCATCTTCCTTTACTTTTATTTTCTTCATTTCGTGTTTTGTTATTTGTTATTTACTTCGTTACTTCATTTTCCTTCTTACCCTTAGTCAGTCAAATAAGTGTGGGGTAAGAAATTTCTGTTTTGTTTTTGTTTCTCCTTGTTTTCAAATAAGTGTGGGGTAGTCTAGATATGCATGAACACTGAGGACAGTGTCAGAAATAAGTGTGGGGTAGCAGTGCATGGTGCACTGTAGTAATTTAAACAAAATTTTTGCATGCTTTTGCTTGTTTTCCCCGTATTTTCACACCCTTCCAATTTTTTTTTCAAAATTTTTCCGTCTTTCAGACTTCTAAATGCATTATGATTGGTTAAACAATTGCTTATGTCTATGATATGTAGGTAGTATGTTATGGTTAGTAGGAGACAATGTGATGACTATTTTGAACTAATTGATTAGGAATAGGGAATTCCTGATAACTGAGCACAATTTAGTCTGGATTAGAAACCTCAGCCAATTACCCTCTCAAGACTTAACTAGATAAAATTAGACCAGTTGTAGGATGCATTGACAATTGGAATGACTAGATGAGCCTCTGAGCTAAAAGTGAAAAAGAAAAAAAATGAATGAATGAGCTAATTAAATAGGGTAGTTTGCCAGCGGCCTTCGCTACTCGAGCACCACTCCTTCGGGGAACTTAAAGCCTGATGCCCTAAGGTCGTGTAGATCTGGGAGTCATCGGAGTGGGACTCGCTACATGGGTAGTTGAAGTTGACGTGTTCTAAGCAGACTCAAAACACCCTAGAAATTCTATAAAAAATCAATAAATGCTAAATAATAGAATCTGATCACCAAAGCTCAGAACTCAGAAAGTTATCTGTTGACAGTGTGTCTAGCGATAGGTCGAAGTGTTATCTGGTAATAGTTAAGACAAGAGTACATTGTGTTGATTATCTAGTCTGGACTAGTACACACACTACACATCAGGAAGACCTTGTGACTAAGAAAAAAGTTCAATCTAGTTGTCAAGTTGACTTCCTGCTCAATCCTAACAATCTACTAGAGATATTTGAGACCTTGTCATAGCAACCTAACCAGTCAGACCTGTGTTAAAAATTGTCTGAAGAATTTTTTGAATAAAAACATGACTAGGAAATTTAAGTGACTGCACATATGATTTAGTATCACTAACTTCAGGTAGACTTTGCTTGAGGACAACCAAAAAGCTAAGTGTGGGGTTATTTGATGTGCACAAATCGTATACCCTTTTTAGCACCAGAAGTTGTCCCACATCGAAATTTTTGGAGATTTTCACTCCAGAAAGCTGCTATAAATACCCCAGGCCTCCAGGAGTTGAAATCATCCTTCTCCACTCGATCTGAGTCACTTAGTGACTTAAGTGTACACTTTTCTGGAGTACACAAGCCACGGAGAGACTCGGGTTTCAGTTTCAGTTTTCTTTCTCTCTTTAGTGTTTCGTTTTCTTAGTTTCTGAGAAATAGTCTCAGATCTTAGGCTTCGATAGATAGGTTCGTTTTTGGTATTCATAGAATGCCGGGATTTCGTTAGGAGATCCTAAGAGAGAGATAGGGTGCGTGTTCTTAGTCAGATTAGGGCAATTTGCTTAAGCCCGGGATGTAAGGTAAAGCAATTGCTACTAGGTCTGAGGAGCGTTCTCCGAAGGCTCTGCCGAGCAGAGTAGGATCGAGCAGTCAGGAGCATACAGGAGCTGCAGCGCCGGCTGGACCTGCATAAAGCGGTGATTACTTTATGACAGTGGGTCTCTGATACGCGAAAATCGTATCAGCTTTTTAGCATGTTTTTATATACGATTTAGGTTGAAATTGAGGATAAATTGATCTTAATTGATTGTTATTTACTCAATTTCACAATTTTTATGATTTTGGAAGTGTCAGGTGAAAAGTAGACGAAAACAGCAAATTTTGGGGCAAAAATGCAATTTTTGGAAAAGTTGACTCGGTCAAAGGTCCAGGACGGGCATCCCGAACCCGGGACGGGCGTCCCGACCAGTCAAACCGCCAGGACGGGCGTCCTGAACCAGGACGGGCGTCCCGAACCTGGTCAACGAATCAGGACGGGCATCCCGAACCGGGACGGGCGTCCCGAACCGCCAGAAGCTGTCCCACATCGAAATTTTCACAATTTTTCACTCCGGGAAGCTGCTATAAATACCCCAGGCCTCCAGTAGTTGAAATCATCCCTCTCCACTCGATCTGAGTCATTAAGTGGTTTCCAGTGTACAGTTTTCTAGTACACAACTCACTCAGAGACTCAGATCTCAGTTTTCTTTCTTATTAGTGTTTTGTTTTAGTTTCTGAGAAATAGTCTCAGATCTTAGGTTTCTATAGATAGGTTCGTTTCCGGTATTCATAGAATACCCGGGGTTTCGTTAGGAGACCCTAAGAGAGCTCTAGGCGTTCGAAGAGTCAGTCCACAGGGCTAGGCTTAAGCCCAGGACGTAAGGTAAAGTCTAGCTACTAGACTGAGGAAGCGTCCTCCGAAGGTTCTGGCGAGCAGAGTCAAGGCGGGCAATACGACGTATACAGCAGTACGCTCTGTAGGCAAGACTAAGTAAAGGGTGATTTCTTTATGGCATCAGTCCCCATACCCCTCTCTTATATGTTTTATTGCTTTGTCCTAAACATCAATTATGAATATCAGATTATGATTTTATGAATAGTTGTTTTGTATGTTGAAGTTATTATGTTTTTCCGGAAATAGCCACCTGCTAAATAATCATTATGTCTGCATGTCTAATGTAGTTTCTTTTAAACTAAAATTAGGGTTATAGACAATTCCTAACCACGGTCTATTCATAACCTGTTTAGTTTAACAGGCATCAATTAGTATTGGTGTCTGCCATACTAGATAAAATAACATGCTGAACACCTGGCTTGTTAGAGTAGTCTAGGTAGGCTGAGTAGAGCGTTATGCCAGCGATTACGAGCCTTCAGAGTGATCCCCGAAAGTGACATAGGGCTTTCATAACTGTCTCTGTTCGTACCGTGAGTAGGGCCGTTTACCTTAATGATAGGGGGCGGTAGCATAGAGACTCAGATGTGGTACACCTTTAGACACAGAACATAGTTGCATTCCAGGCTAAGATATATCTAAAACACTCGAATATAGGTCAATCAACATATAGGAACAGTATAACATAGAATCAGAACTCATCTTTAAAACACTTCTAGGGTTAATTAGACTTGAACCTAGTGGAGAATGGATCACCCTCTCATCAAAGTATTTGGTGAAGATTGCATAACTGGATCATAAGATAGGAGTTAGGATAAAAGGCTAGTTACTACTAAGCCGTTGCCACTTCCCTGGGTGTACGATAATTAATTAAATAAAATCGTAGATACTTTCCAATAGACTAGCTACACGATAGGTACTCTGCCTTAGGTTCTGGCTGATTAAGTGACACCATAGAGACTAAGCGTGACAATTAGTCAATCACAGTCCTTAATTATTCATAATTAACATAGGGTAAAATAACACCTATTTAGCACGTCAACCGGAATCCCCATCAGTCCCCTAGACGAGGTTCTGTATGTTTACGAATTGTTTTATCTAAATATTAATTTGAATATCAGATTACGATTCTTATGAATATTTGTTATATATGTTGAAGTTGTTATGTTTTTCCGGAAATAGCCACCTGCTAAATATTCAATATGTCTGCATGTTTAATGTGCTCTTTTAAACTAAAGTTAGGGTTATAGACAATTCCTAACCACGATCTATTCATAACCTGTTTAGTTTAACAGGCATCAATTGGTGCCTGCCATGCTAGATAAAATAACCTGCTGAACACCCTGCTTGTTAGAGTAGTCTAGGTAGGCCGAGCTGAGTCCGATTATGCCGGCAGCTAGGGCAAGCGACATGATACCGAAGTGACATAGGGTACCGTTCATGGATGCCTTCGTCCCGAACCGTGAGTAGGGCCGTCATTAAGGTAGGGCGATTTATTAGAGACCTCGGATGTGGTACACCTTTAGACACAGAACATAGTTGCAATCCAGGCTAAGATGCATCTAAAATACTCGAAGATATGTCAATCAACATGTAGGAACAGTATAACATAGAATCAGAACTTTATCTACAAAACACTTTTAGGCTCAAGTAGACTTAAACCTAGTGGAGAATGGATCACCCTATCATCAAAGTTATTGATGAAGATTGCATAACTGGATCATAAGATAAGAGTTAGGATTAAAAGGCTAGTTACTACTAAGTCGTTGCCACTTTCCTGGGAGTACGACTCAGTCCTTAATTACTCATAATCGACATAGGTAAATAAAGCCTATCTTTTAGCATACCAATCGGAACGCATCAACAGGAAGTTGAACAAAGCCACTAGGAAAGACCGCTTCCCACTGCCTTTCATTGATCAAATGTTGGATAGGTTAGCTGGAAGAGACTATTATTACTTTTTGGATGGTTATTCTGGTTACAATCAGATTGCTGTAGCACCAGAGGACCAAGACAAAACAACATTTACTTATCCTTATGGTACTTTTGCATTTAGAAGAATACTATTCGGGTTGTGTAATGATGTGCATAAATCATATCACTTTTTTAGCATGTTTTTAGGCACAAATTAGGATAAAATTGGAGATAAATCGTTCTTAATTGATTTATATTAACACAATTTTGCAGTATTTGTGATTTTGAAAGTTTCAGGTGAAATGTGCAAGGAAATAGCAAATATCGAGGTAAAAATGTGATTTTCAGAACTTTTTGGTTCAGGACGAGCGTCCCCCGAACTTGGGGCGGGTGTCCCTACTCGGTCAAAGCACCGGGACGGGCATCCTAACCTAGTCAACAGACTCAGGACGGGCGTCTCGGCCTCAGGACGGGTGTCCCGAGCTCCCTGCCAAAATCCCACATCAAATTTCATAGAGAAAAATGCTCAGTTTCCCTGCTATAAATACCCCATGCCTTCCTCAGTTGAAATCATCCCTCTTCACTCGATCTAAGTCATTTGGTGACTTCAAGTATACATTTTTCTACTGTATACAAGTCATTCGGTGATCTCAGGTGTTTCACACAAGTAGTTTAGTATACTAGAGTTTCTCGTTTTCTTTGCTTTTTGAGTGTTTATCTCATAATCTTAGAATTCGACTAGATAGGGTTCATCTTTGGTATTCATAGAATACCCAGAATTTCGTTAGGAGATCCTAAGAGGGCATTAGGAGAGCGAAGAGCTAGTCAACAGGGCTTTGCTTAAGCCCAGGACGTAAGGTAAAGCAATTGCTACTAGGCTAAGGAGGCGTTCTCTGAAGGTTCTGTCAAGCAGAGTCAGGTCAAGTAGTCGCTCCATCGGTGGACCTAATAAAGGGTGAATACTTTATGGTGGTGGTTCCCTAGATCCTCTCTGTATATTATGTATTGTATTTGTCTAAAGATATATTTGATTACCAAATTATGATGACATGTATATATGTTTTGCATACTGAAGTTCTTTACATTTTTTCGGAAAGGTCACCAGCGTAATTAATCATTATGACTGCATATCTATTTGCTCTTTTAAATTAGATGAACGATTATAGACAACTCCTAACCATGGTCTAATCATAACCTATCTAGTTTAACAGGCCTTAATTTAGGGCTTTTAAGAGGATTTAAGCATTAAGGTCTGCCATATTAGATGAAATAACCTATAGATCACCATGTTTGTTAGAGTAGTCTAATGAGGCTGAGTTCGCGTTTTTATGCCGGCGTTAGGGTGAGCGGCATGATTTCTTGAGTGACACAGGCTTTCATGGATGCCTTTAGCTCGAACCGTGATTAGGGCCGTCAATGGCGATGGGGCAGTTTATCAGATAACTCAGATGTGGTACACAGGTAGATACAGTACGTAATTGCAATCTAGACCAAGATATATCTAAAATATTCGAAGATAGGTCAGTCAATGATGCGTTTCGACTGATATACTAAAATAGGTGTTGTTTTACCCTATGTTGATTATGAGTAATTAAGGACTTACCCTGACTAATTGTCACATTTAGTCTCTATACTGTCACTTAATCAATCAGAACCTAAGGCAGAGTACCTATCGTGTAGCTAGTCTGTTGGAAAGTATCTACAATAGGCAGAGTATCTATCGTGTAGCTAGTCTGTTGGAAAGTATCTACGATTTTAATTAAATAAAATATCGTACTCCCAAGGAAGTGGCAACGGCTTAGTAGTAACTATCCTCTTACCCTAACTCTTATCTTATGATCCAGTTATGCAATCATTCATCAAAATCTTTGATGAGAGGGTGATTCATTCTCCACTATGTTTAAGTCTATCTAAGCCTAAAAAGTGTTTTACAGATAATGTTCTGATTCTATGTTATACTGTTCCTACATGTTGATTGACCTATCTTCGAGTATTTTAGATATATCTTGGTCTAGATGACAACTATGTACTGAGTCTAAAGGTGTACCACATCTGAGTTACCTGATAAACCGCCCCATCACCATTGACAGCCCTACTCACGGTTCAAGCTAAAGGCATCCATAAAAGTCCTATGTCACTTAGGAGATCATGCCGCTCTCCATAACGCCAGTAAAAACACAGAAACTCAGCCTACTTAGACTACTCTAACAAACATGGTGATCTATAGGTTATTTCATCTAATATGGCAGACATTAATGCTTTCCGACGGGAAAGTCCTAAATTAATGCATGTTAAACTAAACAGGTTATGATTAGACCGTGGTTAGGAGTTGTCTATAACCCTGCATTTAGTTTAAAAGAAACTACATTAGACATGCAGGCATAATGAAAGTTAAGTTGGTGACCATTTCCAGAAAATCATAAAGTACTTTGATGCGTTCCGACTGATATACTAAAATAGGTGTTGTTTTACCCTATGTTGATTATGAGTAATTAAGGACTTATCCTGACTAATTGTGACATTTAGTCTCTATACTGTCACTTAATCAATCAAAACCTAAGGCAGAGTACCTATCGTGTAGCTAGTCTGTTGGAAAGTATCTACGATTTTAATTAAATCAAATATCGTACTCCCATGGAAGTGGTAACGGCTTAGTAGTAACTATCCTCTTACCCTAACTCTTATCTTATGATTCAGTTATGCAATGGTTCATCAATATCTTTGATGAGAGGGTGATTCATTCTCCACTAGGTTTAAGTCTATTTAAGCCTAAGAGTGTTTTACAGATAATGTCCTGATTCTATGTCATACTGTTCCTACATGTTGATTGACCTATCTTCGAGTATTTTAGATATATCTTGGCCTGGATTGCAACTATGTACTGAGTCTAAAGGTGTACCACATTTGAGTTACCTGATAAACCGCCCCATCGCCATTGACGGCCCTACTCACGGTTCGAGCTAAAGGCATCCATGAAAGCCCTATGTCACTTAGGGGATCATGCCGCTCGCCCTAACACCGGCATAAACACACAAAGTCAGCCTACTTAGACTACTCTAACAAACATGGTGATCTATAGGTTATTTCATCTAATATGGCAGACATTAATGCAACCCAACGGGGAAGTCCTAAATTAATGCCTGTTAAACTAAACAGGTTATGATTAGACCATGGTTAGGAATTATCTATAACCCTACATTTTAGTTTAAAAGAAACTACATTAGACATGCAGACATAATGAAAGTTAAGCTGGTGGCCATTTCCGGAAAATCATAAAGTACTTCAACATGCATAACAAATACTCATATAATCATAATCCAATAGACATAATAAATGTTTGGACGAACACAGTACAGACATATAAAGAGAGGGACAGGGGGACCGATGCCATAAAGTATTCACCCTTTACGAAGTCTCGCCGATGGAGCAACTGCTTGTATATGTTGGACTGCTCGACCCGACTCTGCTCGACAGAACCTTCGGAGGACGCTTCCTCAGCCTAGTAGCTGGACTTTACCTTAATACCCAGCTTAAGCCCAACCCTGTTGACTGACTTTTCGAACGCCTAGAGCCCTCTTAGGATCTCCTAACGAAACCCCGGGTATTCTATGAATACCAGAAACGAACCTATCTAGTCATATCCTAGGATCTGAGACTAACTCTCAGAAACAAAGAACACGAGACACTGTCTAAGAATATAAAGAAACTTATACTAAAACCTGAGTCGCTAAGTGACTTGTATACTATGGAAAATTGTATACTTGAAGTCACTAAATGACTCAGATCGAGTGGAGAGGAATGAATTCAACTGAGGAATGACTGGGGTATTTATAGCAGCTTTCTGGAGTGAATTTCTCACATAATTTCGATGTGGGATTCTGAACTACGGCTCAGGACGCCCGTCCTGGATCTGGGATGCCCATCCCGGCCTGTTGACTAGGTCAGGACGCCCATCTTGACTTCGGGACCCCCACCCCGACTTCTGAACTTCTGAGAATCACGTTTTTGCCCCAAAATTTGCCATTTTCTTCTAATTTTCACCTGACACTTCCAAAATCACAAAAACTGTGAAATTGAGTTAATAACAATCAATTAAGAGCGATTTACCATCAATTTCACCCTAAATTATGCCTAAAAACATGCTAAAAATGTGATATGATTTATGCATATCATACTTCAACATGCATAACACATATTCATATAATCATAATCCAGTATTCGTAATTAGTGTTTGGACGAACACAGTACAGACATATAAAGAGAGGGACAAGGGGACCGATGCCATAAAGTATTCACCCTTTACGTAGTCCGCTAATGGAGCAACTGCTTGTATATGTTGGACTGCTCGACCCGGGTCTGCTAGATAGAACCTTCGGAGGACGCTTCCTCAGCCTAGTAGCTGTAATTTACCTTAATACCCAGCTTAAGCACAACCCTGTTGACTGACTCTTCGAACGCCTAGTGCCCTCTTAGGATCTCCTAAAGAAATCCTGGGTATTCTATGAATACCGAAAACGAACCTATCTAGTCGTATTCTAGGATCTGAGATAGACTCTCAGAAACAAAGAACACGAGACACTCTCTAAGAAATAAATAAACCTATACTAAAACCTGAGAACACTAAGTGACTTGTATACTATGGAAAATTGTATACTTGAAGTCACTAAATGACTCAGATCAAGTGGAGAGGAATGAATTCAACTAGGAATGCCTGGGGTATTTATAGTAGGGGAGCTGGGTGATTTTCTCTTCAAAAATCGATGTGGGATTCTGAACTGGGGCTCAGGACGCCCGGCCTGGATCTGGGACGCCCGTCCCGGCCTGTTGACTAGGTCAGGACGCCCATCCCGACTTCCGAACTTCTGAAAATCACATTTTTGCCCCGAAATTTGCCATTTTCTTCTACTTTTCACCTGACACTTCCAAAATCACAAAAACTGTGAAATTGAGTTAATAACAATCAATTAAGAGCGATTTAACATCAATTTCACCCTAAATTGTGCCTAAAAACATGCTAAAAAAGTGGAATGATTTATGCATATCAGTGAACATGTAGGAACAATCGGACATACATCAGAATACTAGTCTGTAAAATACTCTTGCATGCCTAATAAACTTAAGTCTTGTGTAGAAAGGATCACCCACTCATCAAAGATATTGATGAACGATTGCATAACTAGGTAATAAAATGAGAGTTAGGGTAAAAGGATAGTTGCTACTAAGCTGTTACCACTTCCCTGGGGGTACGATAAATTCTTAAATTAAAATCATAGGTACTTTCCAATAGACTAGCTACACTATAGGTACTCTGTCTTAGGTTCTGATTGATTAAGTGACAACATAGATGCTAAATGTGACAATTAGTATGTCTCCGTCCTTAATTATTCATAATCAATATAGGGTAATAAAAATCTATCTTTTAGCATACCAATTGGAACGCATCATGTAATGCTCTAGCAACGTTTCAAAGTTGTATGATAGCCATTTTCACAGATATGGTGGAAAAGTATTTAGAGGTCTTCATGGATGACTTCTCCATATTTGGGGATTCTTTTGAAGATCGTTTAGAGAACTTGGCCAAGGTCCTTAAACGATGTGAGGACACTAACCTAATCCTCAATTGGGAAAAGTGTCACTTCATGGTAAGAGAAGGTATTGTGTTGGGTCATAGGATATCAAAGAAAGGCCTTGAAGTTGACAGAGCAAAGATTGAGGTGATTGAAAAGTTGTCAATCCCTACTACCGTAATACACATTAGAAGTTTTCTAGGGCATGCAGGTTTTTATAGAAGATTTATTAAATATTTTTCCAAGATTTCAAAGCCCTTATGTACTTTATTGGAAAAAGATAATGTGTTTTCTTTTGATGCAACATGTATAGCAGCATTCCAGGAGCTGAAGCTGAAACTGATTTTAACTCCCATTATCGTACCAGACTGGAGTCTACCATTTGAGATGATGTGTGATGCAAGTGACTACGTAGTTGGTGAAGTTTTGGGTAGCAAAGGAACAAAATTTTCCATTCCATCTATTATGCCAGCAAAACACTCACAGTTGCTCAGGTAAATTATACTGTTATTGAAAAAGAGTTGCTTGCTGTTGTATTTGCCTTTGACAAATTCATGTGGTATTTGGTGGGCACAAAAGTAATAGTTTACACTGATCATTCTGCCATCAAATACCTAATTTTAAAGAAGGATTCAAAGCCAAGGCTCATTAAATGGATTCTACTCTCACAAAAATTTGATGTAGAAATAAAAGACAAGAAGGGAGTAGAAAGCCAAGTAGCTGACCATTTGTCTCATTTGGAGAATCGAGGGAATTTCAAATTCTTATTAATGAGCATTTTCCGGATGAACAATTGTTGGAAGTTCAAATCAACATGGGAGTGTCATGGTACGCAGATTTTGCTAACTACTTGGCCAGTGGTGAAATGTCATTGGATTTGTCCTATCAAGAAAGAAAAAGGTTTTTCCATGACGTTAAGAGGTATTTCTAGGAGGTGCCATTTCTATTTAAATAGTGTGCATACCAAATGATTCAGAGATGTGTAAATGATGATGAAATTGAGGAAATAATTTTTTAATGTCACAACTCACCTCGTGGAGGTCAATTTGGAGGGTCTAGAACCGCAACAAAGGTACTACAATGTGGATTCTTTTTGCCTTCTTTGTTTAAAGACTATTACGAGTTTGTGGCAAAATGTGATCGCTGTCAAAGGGTTGGGAACCTATCAAGAAGAAAGGAAATGCCTCTTACCATTATCTTAGAGGTTGAACTATTTGATGTATGAGGTATTGACTTTATGGGACCCTTCCCACCATCCTATAGTAATTCGTACATTCTTGTGGCAGTGGCTAATGTATCAAAATGCGTAGAAGTTGCGGCATTACACACAAATGATTCCAAAGTTGTCCTGAATTTTTTTAAAAATAATATTTTCACATGCTTTGGAACCCCAAAAGCAATCATTACTGACGAGGGCTCTCATTTTGTTAACAAATGGTTAGGTGCTATGCTAGCCAAGTACAATGTCCGTCACAAGGTTGCTTTGCCTTATAATTCTCAAACAAATGAACAAGTTGAATTGTCCGACCGAATCATAAAAGATGTACTTGAAAAGGTAATAAATCCCAATAGAAAAGATTGGTCAAAGAGATTGGATGATGCCTTGTGGGCTTATAGAATAGCTTTTAAAACTTCAATTGTCATGTTTCTTTATAGAATTATTTTTGAAAGAGCTTGCCATCTTTCGGTGGAATTAGAGCACATAGCATACTAGGCGTTGTAGTAGCTTAATTTAGACATGAATGCTGCCAAAGACAGAAGAATACTGCAACTTACTGAACTGAATGAATTGAGTTTATTCTCCTATAAAAATGCCAAGTTATTCCAAGAGAAAAAGAAGAGATGGCATGACAAGCACATCCAAACGAAAAAATTTGAAATTGGACAACAAGTGCTTCTATTTAATTCAAGACTAAAATTATTTTCCGAGAAGTTGAAGTCAAAATGGTCAAGGCTATTCACGATTGTACAAGTATTACCCTATAGAGTGGTTTCAGTAAAATCGAAAGATGCAGCCGCATTCAAGATAAATGGGCATAGATTCAAACAATATTGGGGAGGTGATATTGTACAGAACACTTCACCAATCATCCTTGTCAACGCAACATGATCCGAGACCCGATCATGAATTTCATAAGTGAACACTTCCTTTTTAATTCTATTTTATCGTTTTCTTTTCTTTTACTTTCTTTATTTTCTTTTTAGTTTCTTCATCATTTTCGTATTTCTTTTTTTCTTTCTTTTATTATCCTCGGTTTATCTTTTCTTATTTTCTTTTATTTTATCTTCAGTGATTTCGTTTACTTTATTTGATTTATTTACCTTTTCGTCTTTTATAGAAAGAGTCGCACAAATAGAGATAGAGAAACTGGGAAACATGATTAAAACTTACCTAGAAACAGCGAAGCATTTATTCCTCTGCAGGTGGCATGCATGCTGGGTTGTCAGAAAAATAGGGAAGACAAAAAGGATGTGGTCAACACATTGACTGACCGGTTTGCATGACAGGTCAGTATTTTGATGATTTCCGAGGAGACTTTTGGGAAAAAGAGTATTTTTGTATCTGAAAAAGGAGTTAAGTTAGAACTAGGTAACAGTCGAGAGTTATCGAAAAAAGGAATGGTTACGTCTTTTAAAGGATTGAAGGGTTACAACTTATTGTAACCGATACTAACCATCCAACTACACGACTCCCTTTTTTTAAATATGGTCTCCTTCCAACTCTTTCATTTACTCATTTTATCTCTAAAATTTCCTAAGAAAAAGCATTTTATCTCTCTTTATACTTTTATCTTCAAGAACACAACCAATATACTCCACACAAAACAAGGTTAGTGACTAATCTACTCGGTTATTTTTCTTTCTTTTACACGGTTATGAAATTTTTGTGAATGCATATGATATGCAATCTAAGTTTTTGTTTAAGATTATGGTTAAATGGTTTAGTTATGACTTTCATTTCATGAATAAAACTTGATTTTACTGTGTAAATGAAATATACAACTTGCGGTGAAATTGCATATCTTACCCTATTTTCTCACAATTACATCATGGCTTAAAGTGATAAATTTTGTATGATGAATGTATGTTTAATGTTGGGTGTTATTTAGGATGAATTCTTGTTAGTTCGATATGGTGTTTGAGGGATTAAAAATTAGCATTTGGGATATGAACTTCAAGAAACCGTCATGCTCACTTTTCGGTTGGAAAATTTTAATATTGGTAATGAACCATGACTTGCGGTTTCATTAAGATACTTGTGCTTAGGATATATTTTGTTGATTGATAATATCTTTGATTTGGGTTTTATGCGATATTCTTGCTAATTTTAGGTACTGCCCGAGAGAAATCATTTTAAGCACAAACTTTTCTTGAATATCATAATCTTTTACTCTTTGTGCTACTGCATTTCGTGGTTAAATTGACGGGTATACTTTGTGTAGATGCCGAGAATGAATCAAGTGGCACAAAACCTCGCTAATGTTGAGAAATTTGCCTCGGTGGACTTAGAAAAACGTTTCTAAGAGTTGTACAACGAGAAATCATTCCTGGCAGATCTTGGTTTCATCCTAACCGGAGAAGCTCCATACCCTCTTCCATCCGAATGCCGCGACATGGTAAGGGCATTAGGCTGGGAACAATTCTGCTCTCAACGTATTGAACCTGACCCGCGACATGATAAGGGCATTAGGCTGGACAGCACAGGCGTATGCCTAGCTGTACAATCACCAACAGCTGTTCCGGTCATACACCCGCGACCCTGATGTTGCCCACTATCAATCATTGCCGTGGCAACTGGACAGCCTTGGCCAACTTCCCCGCATCAAATCCTGTCGGATCTTCCTCACACAATGGAAGAAGATGATGACAATGAATGATGTCACTCTCTGCACATCCGGAGTGGTTTAGTTCTCTTATCCCTTGTTTTCCCCTATGAACTATTTCATTTGATTGCTGCAGTACTATTTATTTTTAGGACATTGCTTCCTCTTAAGTTTGGGGGAGGATGTCCTCACCTTTGCACTTTGGTACCATTTGTTTCTTGGTTCCTTGATGATGAATGCCGAATGTTCCTTTACCCTTTTTAAAGATATATGTGAGGTTTTATTTAAGCATAATTATGTTGAATTTGGAAAAATTATTTATGATGATAATTCATGTTTATGTTGATATCAATTCTTGTATGATAGTGAGCCTTTAGTACTTAGAATATATGGATATTAGCTAGATTTAGGTGATAATTTTTGCTCCCCACCAAACAGTTTTTGCACATAGTCTTATTTGGATATTTCATGTTTATAAAAAGAGTTAGCTATGGTATGAAGGTTCAAAATTTTTAGATTCGTTTATTGTATCCCTTGAGGCAAAATTCTAGTAGATTTGGTAATTTGGAAGTGATTAAGACATATTCTTGAAACATTTGAGCCTTTCTAGCCGACCTTTATGCATTATTTTTCCTAGCTAACCAAGTTGGGCCTAGCTTATTTTCTTGACACCTTTACTATATCCTAGCCACTTTTCCTAAATGTTTGTATGTACCTATTCTTTGTGCACCCTAACTTAACCTTAGTCTGCTGAGAACACTGTTGAACATAAGTTTGGGGGTATGTTGGGAATACTATAATAAGGAACATAGAAATATTGTAGCATCGCTGCAGCAATATCAATTTTGTTGAATCAGTGGTAAATAATTGATATTGCGTTGAGTATGTTCTATGTATTGAGGGTATGTATATAAAAAAAATGTGAGAAATGAAAGAACCCTCTTTACACAAAAAAAAAAGAAGCATATGTTGAAGCTCTACTGTGTTTAAATGTTAAATGCCACATACTAATCTGTTGTTGAATACTGTAATCTTTGCTGGAGCAGGATGTACATTATGGATGCTCACTGAGTTTGTGGAAATTGAAAAACGAGAAAAGTGATTGTATATGGTAGTTCAAGGCAGACTAGGACTAAGTGTTGAACCTACTTTATATCTATATTTTTCTCACCTTAGCCCTAGCCAACATTACAACCAAATTAAGACATCTTTTATCTTTGTTGCTAAATTCGTGGAGAATGATGTACTAAATTGAGTTCGAAGTTACAAAATGAATTTTAGGATTACTATATTTAACTTATGAATGAGAGATTAAAAAGGAAAGACTATTCACACACACGAGAGTAGATTTTTGAACTTGATTTAGTTAATGTTTTGATATACGAGGAATTTGGGTCATGAACATATTTGAGTTTTTGTTTGACACCTTTGATCTGAAAATATGAATCCCAAATTTGACTATGATTGTTGGATGACTCTGAACAAGGTTGCTGAACTGATTTGATATAGTTTATACTTGCCTATTACTTTGCTGTAGCATTGCTCGGGACAAACAATGACTTAAGTTTGGGGGTGTAATAATAAGTGCCAAAAGACCCAAATTAATTAGGAAAATTTCCAGATTTTATTGAAATTGCATTTTAATTCTTGGGTAGAAAGGTAATCTTGTCTGCTGGAAATTGGTAGAAGAAATTGGAAATCAAAGTTAAGCCAATTGACCAATTGATGCGTCGGGAACTCAATATTTATTGAGTCAAAATGATTGAAGGAAATTAAATTTTAATCCTGGAATTTATTCTCGTAAATTCGAGAATTTTCATTACTTTATTTTAATTGGGAAAATCCAACATGGCAAGGTGACTCATCAAAGAATATTCTACAGCAAAAAGGGATGAATGGGTAACAAATCTGAACAGCTGGCAGTTTGAGGAATATTCTGCATTGATGCAAACAAAATGTGAAGGAATTCGGTAAAATAAAGAGGAGAAAAAGGCGTGAAAACATTAGAGCAATTGCCAATTTTCATTTTACATTATTTTGGGTAGCTGTGAGTATAGTAGATAGAATAGAATTAACACACTAATTCTAGAGAGAAAAACCCGAAAGAAGAGAAGAAGGAATTTGCTGGTTGAGCAGAGAAGAAGTTTTGGCACAAAATGGAAGAGGAAATCAAGTGGGTCTTGTGATTAAATTGATTTGGACAGCAAAATTTAGCTAAGAGATTAGTAATTCTCTACTCATTTCTTCATTTTATCTACTTTTGTTAATGAATTTGTATTTCAATTCGAGTTTGAATTTGAGAAGCATTTGGGTTTTATTTAATTTGTTTTGGGCAGATCACTCACTAAGAGATTAGGAGTTGTTTCTTTATCCATTTCCTAATCTCATTTACTTCGTTATTTATAGTTCTGTACAACATCATTACAATCTGATTTTGCTGTTGCTTAGTTAAGTATAAATAGATTTTAAAGTGGTTATGAAAGTTGATGAACTTACTTTGATTATTGATTTGGTTTCTGTGATCAATATTTGTATGGGGCATATTTGATCTACTCATTTAATTACTTAAAAGTTAGTGTTATTTGTGGTTACGACTATCAAATTACACATTGAATTAGTATCTATCATTCGAGAGAAAGGGAGCTAATGGACAAGATAATTGAATGAGAATTGAATTAGTATCTACCATATGGTTATCACCAGGTGATTGATGCCACATATTTCTAGTGTAATTTTTTTTTTTTTTATTGCTGTAGTTTCATAGACATGAATTTTAATTTTCTAAATCTTTATCTTTATTGTTTATTATGACTCTCTCAATCTGATAATAAAATTTTTAAAACTCTAATCTGGTTAGATCATTGGTATTCGTGTGGATGATTTGTTAGATTCCGATGTTTTTTTTTTCTACAACTGGTGAGATTAGAATCTCCATTATCTGTTGGCATCTGTGCTTGAACAAGAGCTTCTGCTGAATTGGGTTCTTGTTTAGCATATTATAAGGTCCCTTATTTGGAGAATATTTTGTATAGGTAGAATATTTGGAGAATCTTATTCACACTAAAAATAGAAATTGGAATAATCCACTCTAGTGCTTTAGGTATATTTGGAAACTTATATTATTTGAGCCTAAAAATTCTGAGTATCCCTGATTTTTTCTTTCAAATTGTGTCCTACTTAGATTTTGAGAACCTTTATCATCCTTCTGTTATTAAATCCAATCTTATTGGTTGATTTGATGATAAGAATGGAACTAAGCTGTAGAATTACCTTATAAAGATTACCCTTTTGATCTGCACACAAAACATCATTGGTAAGTGTAGGGGTTACAGAGTGCGGAAGCGAAATAAACTCAACCAAAGATTAGGAGAAATTAATAAAGACGGTAAAATAGGCACCAAGGTTTTTAGGTGGAAAAACCCTCTTTAAATAGAGGTAAAAAACCACCGGCGAGAGAGCCAAAAATTCCACTAAAATTGATAGGAGTACAAAATATTTTCTTCAGGCTAACAAGATAAAATAGCCCTTTACAGATTCTCTACGAGTATAGAAATACTCAACTAAGAAGTAGAGAAAAGAAGAAAATATAAGGGAGAGAAATTATGAGGGAGTAAAAAGAAAAAAGAAATAAAATTCCTTAGCTCTCCTCGGCTTGCTGCGGGTTGTTGTGTTTTCTAAATGAAATGTAAGGGGGTTTATATAGGCATAAGGGCGGTTGCCTATGTTGACAAAAGTTTGATATATATATATATATATATATATATAAGTCTACCGAATGAAAATGTAGAAAACCTTTTGTAGTATTTGTTGAAGACGGCACCCAATTTGAGAAGCAGCTATCTTTGACATTTGAAACCCACCAGTTTTGACACTTGAGAACCTATTGTTTGAATGAAAGGAAAAGGAGAGCACAACAAATCTCCACCTTGATCTCCTTTTGATCGGAATATACTTTCTCGTCATGAAATCCTTTCTGTTGATCAAAACCTCAAATGCCACAACTTCGTGTTGTCTTTGTTGGATGAGGCGACGGCTGCAGAACCTGTAACGGTTGAACCCTGCAGCAAATACGAACTACCAGATCGAATTGCCTTTAGTAACACAAGAGCTCCTTTGGACACTTTCAAAACTCCACCTTCAGTTGAGTATCTACACCCTTGAGATTCAAGAGTGCCTAGGGAAATGAGATTCCGTTTCAAATCGGGGACGTGTCTGACACCGGTCAAAGTTCTGACGACTCCATCATGTGTCTTGATTTTGATTGTGCCTTTACCGATAACTTTGCATTGAGCATCGTTGCCCATTAAGACAAGACCACCATTAAGAGATTCATAAGTGGTAAACCAGTCTCTATTAGGAGACATATGAAATGTACAACCAGAATCAAGAACCCATTCATTGTTTGACCTTTGTTCAGTACCAGAAGCAATAAAACACTCCCCATCAGATTCAGTTTCTACAAAACTAGCTTCGGCAGATTTTTCGGGTTGCTTACCCTTATCTTCTCTATTATGCTTATTTTTCAATTTATAGCACTCAGAGATTTCATGATTATTTTTCTTGCAATAACGGCAATACTTAGAGTTTTTACCTCTAAATTTGGATCTGGATTGGTTTTCACCGCTAGTACCTACTTCGTGGTTTCTCCCTCTAACTACTAGTCCCTCACCCGAATTTTCAGAATGAATTTGGGTATCAAATTTTTCTTTGGACAGTAGATTTGACTTTACATCATCAAAGCTTAAGGTAACATTATTACCATATAACATAATTTCTTTGAAGTGTTTATATGAGGGTGGCAAAGAAACAATAAGTAGTACGGCTTTATCCTCATCATCAATTTTGACATCTAAATTTTCCAAATCAATTATATGGAATTAAATTCACCAAGATGAGATTGGATGGAAGTACCTTCAGACATACGAAGTGTGAAAAGTCGCTCTTTTAACCGAAGTTTATTTGCAAGACTTTTGGTCATGTACAAAGACTCCAATTTACTCCATATGCCGGCGGCAGTTTTCTCATTGATGACTTCCCGTAGCACCTCACGGGACAAACATAATTGAATGGTGGATAACGCCTTGTCACCCATCTCTTCCCACTGTTCCTCCGTTGTAGTGGCTGGCTTCGCTGATTTGCCGGATAGAACCTTTTTTAGACCGTTCTGTGTAAGAACAGCCAGCATCTGGACTCGCCAGATAGCAAAAGAAATTTTACCATCAAATTTCTCAATATCGAATTTCATCGACATTTTTAATAAAAAATCCCGGTTGAATTATTGTGGCTCTGATACCAATTTGTAGGGGTTACAGAGTGCGGAAGCGAAATAAACTCAACCAAAGATTAGGAGAAATTAATAAAGACGGTAAAATAGGCACCAAGGTTTTTAGGTGGAAAAACCCTCTTTAAATAGAGGTAAAAAACCACCGGCGAGAGAGCCAAAAATTCCACTAAAATTGATAGGAGTACAAAATATTTTCTTCAGGCTAACAAGATAAAATAGCCCTTTACAGATTCTCTACGAGTATAGAAATACTCAACTAAGAAGTAGAGAAAAGAAGAAAATATAAGGGAGAGAAATTATGAGGGAGTAAAAAGAAAAAAGAAATAAAATTCCTTAGCTCTCCTCGGCTTGCTGCGGGTTGTTGTGTTTTCTAAATGAAATGTAAGGGGGTTTATATAGGCATAAGGGCGGTTGCCTATGTTGACAAAAGTTTGATATATATATATATATATATATATATAAGTCTACCGAATGAAAATGTAGAAAACCTTTTGCAGTATTTGTTGAAGACGGCACCCAATTTGAGAAGCAGCTATCTTTGACATTTGAAACCCACCAGTTTTGACACTTGAGAACCTATTGTTTGAATGAAAGGAAAAGGAGAGCACAACAGTAAGTGTGGCTGTTTGTGTTTCATTAGTGTCTGATTCTGATCTGATTCATGGTCGGCATTCATTCAATATGCCTGCTTTCATGTTGTCCTTGAGTTTATATAGCATGGAATCTATTCCTTATGTTTTTACCATATATCCAGCTGATTGACATTTCATTTGTTCTTATCTTTAAGAATATAACTATGATCTTTTCCTGCATTCTTAATGATATTAAGCTTTAAAGCTGTGATATCTATGAACTATTCATTATCATTATTATTTTAAGTCCTCTGCTTTCCCTCAAAACAGTAAACAATGAGCTACTAAGGGGATCATACTCTTGATCAGGATTATAGGAAACTCCCATCCTGATGTAACTTGAGAAAACTATGGTGTGGCTATAATCTGTATATATTCATTGGATACGAGATCCAAGTTGGACTTATTTAAGGACATTTCACCATCAAGGGAATGACTGAGGTGGAAGTCTTACCAAATATGAGAGTATTTGGATATAAAGCCAGTTAAAAATTAGGGAAATGTTGAGACATCAAAGTAGATAAAAATAACACTAATGATTTTGTCTAGATGCAAAAATTGTGGCTTGATGGCTAGAAGTGTACTAAAACAAGGAATAAGTACGGTATATATTTGAACTGTTCTTAGAAGCTTTCATTTCCTTTCCCATTCTTCTGCAGAGTTATAATATGTGAAAATCCTCTTTAGTTTTCCTTCTTGAAAATAGTTTTTCTCTCTTTGCCATGTCAATTTGACCTTTGAAGAGGTACTGAATATGTTTACTGCTTATTTAGTAGGTAAATATTGCAGATTTTAGCCAATGAAACAACAAGAAATGTTGCTGCTGACAAAATTAGTCATTTTTTTTCCTTTTCTTTATTAATCTTACTTGTTTACACACAGTTAAAGTCATCCATGGATTAATGTTATATTCCTTTGTCAGGGGCATATTTTATTGGTTCTATATGGTGCATAATTTCCGAGCACAGTTCTACTTTCTATAGAACACTGCTAAATAAACTGCATCTGAGGAAAACAAAGAGCTGTTTGCTAAATATTCAATTTGCAGCACCAAAACTGCAATGAATTCTCATAATAAATTTTTTTTAAAATCATGTTGGGATTTTTTCAGCTGGAATCAATGTGTTAGTTTGTTTCTGATCTTAATTTTCTCGTTGACTGGTTTGACTCCTTTTCCAGTTTGGATTCTTCAAAACTCCCATACATACAGAGACAAGAATGGCCAGGTAATGGTATAGCACGCTTTGCCAATTTTTGTTTATTTTTTTCAGGCTGTAGTGTGTAAACTGTCTCTGGACCACCTTATATATTATAATGTTATATAGAAACTATTAGTTAAAAGAAAAAAAGTAATATTCCATAGAAGTATGTACGTTCAGATAAGATACAAAGTAAACTAATTAAAAGAGTTCAAATTGATTACTTACAACCTGTTTAAAGTGATTGGCAACCTGTTGAATATTAAGTTTTTTTCCCACTCTGTTCCCCTCAGTTAGCAGAAGATTTCTTTAAATCTCTACTGTCTTCCAAACTGCTGGAAAGTTGCAATCTTTCTTGACAGTGGGAACTAGGATTGACTTCTTTGACAATATTATTGAGTTCATTAGAGTTCTTTTCCATTATTATTGTACTGTTGTAATATACTATTTTAGAGGGTCCTGAAAGTGGCATATACTGCTGACTTCTTTCCCTTGGCTTTTCCAGTCTTTTATATTAGTCCAGTTTTAAATTTTTTTACTTGAGAAGAGTTAGAGGGGATAAATTTTGGAGGATAGAGACAAGTATGATTAAGTGGAGACAAGAAATCAGGGAAGATGTGGAGACATCAAGGGTCCCTTTCCCTGATTATGTGAGAATTGCTTTTGAAGCGAATTGAATGTTTGATGTCTTAATTTTCTTGAGGTTTGAGAGCCACCAGAGTGTTATTTGTTACATAGGTAATTAAAGTTGATATGATTAAGTAGATAAAATCTATTAAATTAAAATTTCAGATGGGAAACAAAAAATAAAAGAAAAGAAATTATATATAATACACATGGCATAATAACTTGATTGTGATTAGTTATTATCGATCATGATTGGTTGAGTAACTATTGCATTAAGGTGTTTATAGGGAAAGTCTAATAGTGGAATGATGAGTCAAAAAAAAAAAAAAAGTAATACACACCACACCTTAGTGAAAATTTATGATTTGGCATGTGTTGATTTGATATGAGTTTTTTCAGATTTTTTATCTTGTTGATTTATGAAAGAGAAAATTGATGAGGCAACTATATAAGTATTTTTCATTCTTTCCCCATAAAAAATGATTCTTTAAATGGTAATTTGAATGATTTGAGATATTTAAAAAAGTCAAGTGTGAAAATATTTGAAAAGCTAATTATTTTTAGGGCTAAATTGTGTTTTATATGAAATAATTTTAAAAGTATTTGAACTTAATTAACTGAGAATGACACTAATTTACATTATTTTGGTTGCATGAAAGTTTGAAAGACTAAACTGAAAGATTGAACAAAATCAGGGACTTCTATATAAAATTTGACTCTGAACACAGCCGTATCGAAAGCAACACCGTTTTCTGTACACTAAATTTATTAAGTGAATGAAATTCATTCATTAATTGGAGAACAATATGAAATAAATAATAGTTTTCAATTCAACCTTTAATATATCAAGGAAAAAGGAAGTTCAAATAAAGCTGCACTTTTGACTTATTTGCCACCATGTTTTGATAGATGGAAGACAGATAACCTTTGACTTATAAGTAAATAATTATATATATAAATGGACTCAAAAACCTCTCTCAACGAACAGAAGATATGTCGAACAAGGGATTAATTATTTTCCTATTTCTCTTCATAATTTCAGCTCAATATATCCTCTTAGCAACAGAAGCAAGAGTTCTATTTCGTTAGTTCAATATATTTTAACTTTTTCATATTTCTTTTTGCTTCATATATATATGCTGTAAATTGATGAATTGTATTTCTTTATCGCAGAAGCTGATGAAAGTCCTCATGGACCAACAAGTGGAACCGGTAGTAAATGTCGCTCTTGTAGGCCGCCGAGCCTTAGTTTCAGTAACCAAAAGGTACCCTAGAGATCTAGAAGAAGTTGTACACCAGAGATTGTGGGAGTTTGTTTTGAGTTCAATAATATGTTTTGGATTCGTGGAATATGTTTTAGATTTTCAGGTCAGTCAAAAACAAAGATAATATATTCTTGTGTGGTTGAGGTCAGTCAAAAAATAAGCTGTTCTTATTATTATTATTATTATTATTATGTAATTTTTAATTTTATAATGCACTTATTATGTTTGGTATTTGTATGAACTTGTTTCTTTTGTCTACAAAGTTCTTGTATTAATATAATTTTGTCTAACCGGATATCTTGGGTGAGTTATTAAACGAACTCTTAAATACTTACTCTAAGATAGATGATCGATGGTTTGAATTTCTCTCGGAACAGTTAGCTCCATATTAAAAGTTTTATATAAGACCCTTACCTCGAATAAAAGTTTAACTTTGCGGAGCCCCAAGTGAGTACCAATATATATATATATATATATATATATAATAGTTGAATTATGTGAATGGTTTGTAGACATTTATGATTAGTCTTACAAACAAAGAGAGGACATCTAACGCCCCAAATAAGTATAATATATATATATATATATATATAACTTTTCTTATTATATTCTTTTAGGATGAAATTGAAGACTTGTTTGGTAAATATAATTGACGTGATAAGATTTAATTTGAGGAATTTCATGAAAATATAGATTTTGTTGATTGATGAAAGATTAATTAACAAAAAAAAATTTATATAATTAGGGCCAAATGAAAGTCTAGTAGGAAAACAAAATTAAATTTACCATGATAAAGGTTAAGGATATTTGGGGCTTTAAAGGCGGGACAACCCTTTTAATTTTATTTTTATGTCTTCATCTATTTCACCGAAACAGAAGAAAAAATATAATAATAATATTAATAATTCCAAATATAGCTTGCCTAAACATTTTCCAATCATATTACTTTTTTAAAAAAATAAAATTATTTATGACACTGTTTCTATAATGTTTAAGTGAGAGTATTACTGAGTTATGGGATGAACGAATTGATATTGTATAATTGATTTGGCAATTTAGTGAGTTATATAATATTTATTTATATATCCTTAGTCAATATTGTATTGGGAAAACAAATTGGCATAAATAGTCCATATAGTTAGTTATAGTGATATTGGTTATCAATTATTTATTTATTTATTTATTTTTTGTAAAATTGGGCCCGGAACTATTAAAAATTGTGATATTGGTCTTTCCGTTAAAAATTTCGTTAAATTATAGTTAAATAAAATTTTTTTTAAGGGTATTTAGGTTAGTACACAATTTATAGTTTGAGGATTATTTATGTTAATCTGTCTATTATTAAATATATTTAAATAGTGTATTGACATAAATACCCTTAGAATTTTTTTTAACTTAACCATGATTTAACGTAATTTTGAACAGAAGGACTAATGTCACAATTTTTTAATAGGAGACCTATTTCACAAAAAAAAAAATTTGGAACCAATGTCACCAAATATAGTTTGGAGACTATTTATGTCAATTTGCCTATTAAAAATAAATGGTGGCTTATGTTAAATATCAGATGTGAACTCTTATGTCTATTATACGGGGTTATTGTCAGAGTATGAAGTCGATTTTTCTTGTACCTTACATATTCTAAAGAGATTACATTATTTTTCAAATAATGTTATACTACAACATGTCTAATTTAAATATGCCTCCTTTTACCATTGTAAGTTCTATTTTTAGCAATACCAATAGCTACTTAAGAATCATAATGACGAGATATATAGGAGCTGAAGACTCCAATATTCAAACATCTAGCAGTATTGTTATGAACCATTCAGCTTCGCTCCCATCAAAGACAATATGCAACTTATTAAAATGTAAGATAATATTCATAATATCATTCGGATACATTTTTTTTTTTGAAACCAAACCAATAGTATTAATC
The DNA here is from genome assembly GCA_027405835.1 of Asclepias syriaca. Taxonomy (NCBI): domain Eukaryota; kingdom Viridiplantae; phylum Streptophyta; class Magnoliopsida; order Gentianales; family Apocynaceae; genus Asclepias; species Asclepias syriaca. The sequence goes on from CM049932.1 coordinate 14,982,223, forward strand.
GCAATGAAACTTCATAAACACCTGAAGTACATCATTAGAAAAATATGAAAACCACTCAATGAAAGATACAAGATTCAAACCATGAACAACAAGTAAATTAGCAGGTTTATTCAACACTCGTGGAATTAAACTGAATCTAAAACTATTAAAAAGGGGAAGAAGTTCATGGATGATCTGCACGACATTGCAAATAGCAGAAAAATCAAGTGATTCTGAGAGCACTTTAGATATCAAATTTTAACTATTTCCACAAAAAATGAACCTTACGAATGTCATTATTATATGTCCATCGAATAGCATGTATCAAGGTCGTAGCTTCGATGAAATCGATATTACCATGCCCATGGGTTATACGACCAGCCAAACCACTGGAAATTGTCCTGTGCAAAGACAATACAATTACTCCAATTGCAACCTTTGAATTTCGGAACGCTCCATCAAAGAAAACTGTCGAATGATCTTGAAGCAAGACATTATCCGAATGAGGGATAGATCGCGTCTGTCCTCGCGACAAAGGGATATCCCCACAACTACCAAGATTATCATAATAGTAGCTTCGAATTATAATATCATGAACAACCGGTAGAAAATGATTGAAGACGGCAGCATTGTGAGCAAGCCATATACTCCAGAGTAGAAGAAATACTCTTTGTAATTCAACCCCAGAAAACCTAGTAAACAAAGATTCCAAGATCGCATCAATCGAGCAGAAAAGTATACGAGACAACATCTCCTTCCAACCTGTACGAGATCAGACATTACGAGCTAAAGGACATTACATAAATATTTGTAAGGAAGCCTCCGCTGTATTATTCGAATACTTTAATAAACAATAAAGTGCATTCAAATGTTCATTTTTTTGTGTAAGGTGTATACCAACACATTTTGCTAACAAGATAGGCTATTTGGTCTAGTGTAGTTCATAAGAAATATAATACTTTCAATGATTTTTGTACACTTTCTCCTTTATTCTATTCAAATGTATGCTTGGATTGGATTGTAAGGAGTTCTAACAGTTGTTGTATCATTAAGAATTGAATTTTTTTATAAATTGTTTTTTTACATAACTTTTTTGAATAAACATATGCATCTAAAGCGTTTGATTTATAGCCGTTGTTTAATATATTTTGTTCAACGTTCTCGAACCATTGCTTGATACTTGTTTAAGATCATAGAGAGATTTTCTAAATTTTCAAAACTTATTATCTTGGCCATTCTGTACAAAACCTTTAACTGAAATCCTGTAAATCTCTTCTTCAAATTAACATTTAGAAAGGTAGTTTCTACATCCACTCGATGTATTAAGAGATCTTGAGTGGCCGTAATAGCTACCAATATTATTTTGGATAAACTATTTTCATAACCTATTTAAATTATCCAAGAATTCAAGTAACGTTTCTTTTTATTGCCCTAACACAATTCGAACTTTCTAGAAGTCCCACTTCCGTCCATTTTAATATTTTTCGGTCAAGTTCTTTTATAACTGTTTTGAACAAAGATATTTTTTTGTCTATTATTAAAAAAAATTTTAATTTTTATAAAGAATAATTTTAAATAAAAATTAATTCTAATCCTAATTATTCTCTTTCTATTAATTTTTGTAACCCTAATTTGCTAATTATTCTTCTTTCGCTCATGGTAAGAACAATCAGACGACAATAGTGACGACATGGGAAACCGACAGCAACCACAACGATACCATCGACAACAACAATAAGAATGATGGCAATAGCAACATCAACGCATCTTAATTACTTAAAAGAATATTAAAAATATGATCACATTCTTACCCAAACAAATTTGAAAAAAAATCCAAATTTTAAGAGATTTGAAGAAATCTTAAATTTTTTTAAGATAGAAAAGTAAAAAAAGAAAAGTAGAAAAAATAGAAGAATGGATGTCGTTGTCGCTGTTGCACCGCACAGATGGCTGCTGTCATGCTGCAAATATTGTTGTTGTCCGTCAAGGTTGATATAGAAAAAGAAAAATGATAATGAAGAGAATAATTAGGGTTATAGTTTATTTTTATTTAAATTTATAAAATTGTCCTCCATGAAAGTTAACGACTATTTTTTAATAACCCACAAACGGTGCTCAAAATAGTAAAAAAAGGAGATTTGACGAAAAAATATTGACTTAATAGTCAGATTGGACTGAAATGCAGTTTGTAGGACTTTCAGAAAGTTCGACAAGAGTTTGGACGACAAAAAATAAAATTAAGTGCTAAATTTGAATTATGAGATAGTTTTAGTTCTATGAAAATAGTTTACCATATTCTTTTAATAACTCCAAACTTATTAAACCCCTACACACTTTACCATAATTAAGACTAGTAGGATAACATTTCCATAATTCTTATGGTGTTTTGTCCATTATTTTATGGTGTACCATGTTAAGTATGTAATAAGAAGATAAAATAGTACACTACTAGAAAAATCAATTTTATAGACGGATATTTGCGACGGTCTCATAGCCGTCGCAAATTGTAACCGAATTTGCGACCGTCTACTAAGCCGTCGCAAATTGTAACCGAATTTGCGACCGTCTACTAAGCCGTCGCAAATTGCAACCGAATTTGCGACCGACTACTAAGCCGTCGCAAATTGCAACCGAATTTGAGACCGCCTACTAAGTCGTCGCAAATTGCAACCGAATTTGCGACTGCCAACTAAGCCGTCGCAAATTGCAACCGAAATTTGCGACCGACTACTAAGCCATCGCAAATTGCAACAGAATTTGCGGCCGCCTACTAAGTCGTCGCAAATTGCAACAGAATTGGCGACAACTTTTTAAATGGTTGCCATTTTGGATGGATTTTGTGACGGATCTCTGAGTCGTTGTAATTAGCGACACCCATTTGCGACGACCTTGTGAGTCGTTGTAATTAGCGACAAATACTTGCGACAAACGTTTGAGCTGTCACTATTTGTAACGTAATTTGTGACAACCATATGAGTCGTTCCAATTAACGACACACATTTGTAACGGCCATATGAGTCGTTGCAATTAGCGACAAATAGTTGTGACGCATTTTTAAGTCGTTGCAATTAGTGACAAATATTTGTGATGACCTTTTCTATTGTAATCATTTGCAACAAAATTTGCAATGGTCTTCTATGTCGTCACAATCTAGATGAATATTTGTGACGGCCTTATGAGGTGACGCACATTAGTGACAACCATCTAAGTCATCACAATTATTGACGCACATCTACAAAGACCTTCTAAGTCATCACAATTTGCTATAAAAATTTGAGACCGTCTTCTTAATCGTCGCAAATATTTGAGACATCTTTCTGACCATTGCTAATAGGGACAAACATATCCGACAACCTTCTGAATTGTTGCAGTTAGTGACGCTCGATTATAATTATTGTTACTGGAATACGATAACATCATGAATAACTAATATTTGATTAAAAATAAAAAATTAAGAAAATTATTTAAGAATAATAATTAAACATTAAACTACACTCAACTATCATTTAAAAAAAAAAAAAAAAAAAAAAAAAAATATATATATATATATATATATATATATATATATTAACATCTTCATTATTTGAGTTATACAATATATATTATCTATAATATATACATATAAAAATAAAAAATAAAAATAATTATATTAAATTCTTAATTTTTTGAATTATTATTATTATTATTATTATTATTTGCTAAATTAATTTGTGATATTTAGTTCTTATAATAATATATATATATATTAAATATAATATTATATAAGATATAATATTATAATATATATTATATAAAAGTTTATGCCAGATTATGATGATAAGTGCCTGGAGATAGATGATATTTATAACAGTCAAATTGACTCATTGACCAGGCCAACGCACGCTCAGTCAAAGATAGAGACCATTGTCAATGCATATATATATATATGTACACACCCAAAAAAACAAAACAAAACTAATGGTTTAGAAAGGCAAGAAATTATCTTCATACCTAAAAAAGTTGCAGTAATATATATATATATATGTATAATAAGAAGTAAAATAAAATGAACGGAACAAAGAGGAAAAAACAATAATAGGTCTATAAGATGATATTATAATATATATTATATATAATTAATTATTTACAACAAATTTATAATTAGATAATTTTTAGATTATATATTATTATAAAATATAATATTATAATATAATAAAAGTGTATATAAGATATATATATTTTAAGATAATATAAGATATATATAATATATAATAATAAATATATTATATATATATATTATATATATATTAATATAGATATAAATTTCAAATTAAAAATCTTTTTAATTAACTTTTTAAGTTAACAAATTTTGTAAATTCACTTACAAAACTTTTCCATTCGAATTAAAGTCTAATATATATATATATATATATATATATATATATAAATCGAAAGAGAAAATAAAAAAAAAGTAGAAATTTTTAATTAAAAATCTTTCCAATTAATTTTTAAGTTAAAAAACTTTTTAATTCCACTTAAAAAACTTCCAATTATAATTAAATTTTTTTTTTCAATTCAAGTTAAAAAACTTTCTAATTATATATAAGTATAATATATAGAATATAATATATACACTAAGGATTAGGGAGAGAGAATTACTAAAAAACTTCCTTTACCAAAAAGAAAAAAAGAAAATTCTTTTCCATTTCAAACTAAACTCAAAAATTCTTTTCCCCTTCAAACTAAACTCATCCTCCTCTTCTTTCCCTCTCAAACCAAACCCATCTTCTTCTCCCGCAAAAAAACCCTTTCCCTATCAAACCCATCTCCTTCTCCCCAAAAAACAAGGAAAAGAAAAAACAAGAAGCAAATGGAGGGGATAATCATGGTCGTGCAACTCTTATGAGCATCAAGCCTCAACTATCCTTTGTACCATAACATAAATCTTTTACCTCTACTAGTAAACAGATTGATGACACAGGTAATCAAGGTTATGTTTACTATTTCTCAAAAGGAGAGAACCATGATAGTTGGATCATTGATTCAGGAGCAGCAGACCATATGACATTTGATCCTCATGACCTCTATGAGTCCACCCAACAAAAAAAGGACATCCATTTCCAATGCTAATGGAGTAACATGTCTAGTGACATGGACTGGAACAGTTGCTTTCTCTCCTTTTTCACTATCAAATACATTGCTTGTTCTATAACTCTCTATAACTCTCTAATAAATTATTATTTGTAGGATAAGTTATTGAGAAATTGAATTATTATGCTTTAATGTATCCTACTTTTTGCCTATATAAGGATATTTTCACTAAAGAGATTATTGATCGTGGTACTAAAAGGGAGGGGTTATATTACATTGATAATTTCAGTCATGGTAGAACACATACTACACAATCCATTGGGATTAAGAAAGACAAATTTGGTTATGTGGTGCCATTTATTTGTATTGTGGTGTAATATATATATATTTTTTTAATTTTTTGTAACTGTTATTGTTGGGAAAGAAAAATCATCGTATATTTTTTGTTTAAAGAGTGTTTGAAAGGTCGCCTTCATTATCTTTTTATTTATACTATTATTACTATTATTTATTTATTACTTAATTATTTAATTTTTCTAAATATAGAAAACTGACTCAATAGTCTTCTATCTGTTAGAGAAGTCAGGTTCTTCACTTATTTAGGAGATTGAATTATGGAGATATTATTATGAGATTGAAAAATATGCATATTATGAACGCTTCAATATTGCTAAGTAATCCAAATGATATATGTGTTGAAGCAAAGTATGCTAAAAAACTATTTAAACATATAACTACAAAAAGTCCTAATCTACTTGGACACGTTCATATTAATCTAGCAAATTTTATGAGTAGAGGTGATAAACATTATTATATTTCATTTGTGGATAATATTTTTTCAAATATAATCTATTTGAAAATAGATTATATTGAAAAATCAAGAGGCTTTTTAGATCAGATTGAAGGAGAGAAAATGAAAACTATTCCTTCTAAGAATTCTATAAATAGAATGGAATAATATATTAGACAAGTGCACCTTAATAACTTCAACAAGTGCTATAGAAATGATGAATGGTATGTTACTAATATTAAGTTTCACTACAAGAAAAATCAACTTTTGCGATAGTCAAATCCGTCGCAAATCGACTTTTGCGACGGATTTGGCCATCGCAATATCTTCGCTGCTGATTGCGACGGCACACAGAATCCGTCGCAAATAGCAACGGATTTGCGACGGGCAAAATCCGTCGCTATTTTGCAACGGATTTGCGACGGGCAAAATCCGTCTCTATTTTGCAACGGATTTGCGACCGGCAAAATCCGTCGCTATTTTGCAACGGATTTGCGACGGCATTTGGGCGTCGCTATTTTGCAACAGATTTGCGACGAATTTGGCCGTCGCAAAATAGTAACGAATTTGGATAACCCTTTCCCTCTCAAACCCATCTTCTTCTCCCCCAAAATATAGTTGAAAATAAATTTATTCTTTTTCCAGTTGTGGTCGGCGTTGCCACAGGTGCATTTCTGTTCTTGGCTGATCTTGTTAGCAAAATTAAGCTTCCGATGAAAGACTGGAGAAGCTGATATACAGTGGACAGCTTGACACAAAGGAACTAGACAGATATCCTCTGAAACCTATTATTTCAAGATATCTTTTCTTTATTCTTCCCAAATCCCTTATTTTTATTGTCTGGTTCTGCATCTAACTTAAGCATGGGGCTCCATAGCAGCAGCTGTTAGGTACCGAGACGAAATGTAAACACGAAATATAAACACGAGAGATATAAACAGAGTAAAAATTTCCACTATACAAATATAGTTTACAAAAAAAAACTCTAACTCGGAGGAGGAGCTATACTCGACTCAACTCTCTCTTTTCTTTCCCTCACAGAACTCTCTCTAACTTCTCTATTTTGTGTTGGTGTCTTTTGGAATCATATTTTGTTCAGATATTTATAGGGATGAGTTACGATAGAAGGAAGGAAGAGAAAAATTAACTGTATCCCATTTTTCCAATTTCTACGCAGCCAATATAGAAACTTATTTCTACGCAGTCAATATAGAAACTTGACGCAGCAGTATTGGTTGACAACCGATCTTGACGCAGTTGTATTGGTTGACATATGGGTAGGAACCCAACAGTACGGTTGACATATGGGTAGGAACCCAACAATTCTCCCCCTCCTACCCATTTAGGAGGAGAATGAATACGACATCATTCAGTCGACGTTCACCCCAGCTATGTCTCTACATAGCTCAAGCTTGTCTCGTGTAACCACTTTCGTCAACATATCTACGGGATTCTCTGAGGTATGGATCTTCACCAACTTCAACAGTTGTTGCTCCATCACTTCGCGTATCCAGTGATAGCGAATATCGATATGTTTTGTCCGGGAATGATACATTGAATTCTTGCTCAAATCTAGAGCACTCTGACTATCACAATGTACCAAGTACTCTTCCTGATTGACTCCCAGTTCTTGGAGAAACCGCTTCACCCACAACATCTCCTTTCCAGCTTCCGCTGCGGCAATGTACTCTGCCTCGGTTGTAGATAAAGCAACACACTTTTGTAACTTGGACTGCCAGGAAATAGGTCCTCCTACAAAAGTGAAAAGAAATCCTGATGTAGACTTTCTACCAACAAGATCGCCGGCCATATCGGAATCCGTATAGCCTTCCATAACTGGTTTAGCTCCCCCATAGCACAAACACATCTTCGATGTACCCTTTAGATATCTCAGAATCCACTTGACGGCTTCCCAGTGTTCTTTTCCAGGATTGGAAAGAAATCTGCTTACAACGCCTACAGCGTGGGTGATATCAGGTCTAGTACAGACCATAGCATACATCAAGCTCCCTACAGCTGATGAGTATGGGATCTCCGCCATTTCTTCAATCTCCTTCTTCGTGGTGGACACGATGTTTGCTAAGCTTGAAGTGGTTAGCTAATGGAGTACTTGCTGGCTTTGCATGTTCCATGTTGAATCGTTTGATCACACGTTCAACATACTTCTGTTGTGACAACCACAACTTCTTGGCTTTCCGGTCACGAACAATCTTCATGCCGAGAATCTGTTCTGCAGGGCCCAAGTCCTTCATTTCAAAGAACTTTGATAACTCCATCTTCAATTTGCTAATCATAGCTTTGTTTTGACCTACAATCAACATGTCATCGACATAAAGAAGTAAGATAACAAAACCTTCATCTGGGAATTTTCGAATATACACGCACTGGTCTGCCTCGGTTCTCTTGTACCCTTGACCCATCATGAATGAGTCAAACTTCTTGTACCATTGCCTCGGGGCTTGCTTAAGGCCATAGAGACTCTTTTGCAGCTTGCAAACTAAGTGCTCCTTCCCCTGAACTTTGAAGCCTTCAGGTTGTTCCATGTATATTTCCTCATCCAGATTCCCGTTAAGAAACGCTGTCTTCACATTCATTTGCTCAAGTTCGAGGTCCATGCTGGCTACCAATCCAAGTATTACTCGGATTGAGGTCATCTTCACAACTGGTGAAAATATCTCGTCAAAGTCGATACCTTTCTTTTGTTCGAACCCTTTGACAACAAGCCGAGCCTTGTACCTAGCTAGATTCCCTCCATTGTTTTTTAACTTGAAAACCATCTGTTCCTTAGAGCTCTCTTGCCATTAGGAAGTTTCACCAACTCATAGGTTTGATTCTTTTGGAGAGAATCATCTCTTCTTGCATAGCCTGCAACCACTGCTTCTTCTCCTTATGAGTTTGAACTTCATTGAAACTTTCTGGTTCCCCATCTTCGGTGAGCATTATATACTCAGAACTTGGATACCTGCTGGACTTTGTGATGATACGGCCATACCTTGAGGTTCTTGGCCTATCTTCTTCAAACGGAGGAGTATCCTCGACATTTGGAGGGGATTGAAGCTCCCCCGCTCAATATCCTCTTCGAAAGTTTCATTCTGAGTCTCTTCAGTATCATCAGGAACTTGTGGCGGTGTAGGATCTGGAACAATGTCTCTTACACTCGATTCTCCAGATTGTGATGGTTTTTCAGAACAAGAGTCCTGATGTATCTGGTTCTCTTGGAACACAACGTCCCTGCTTCTGATGATCTTCTTTGCTACTGGATCCCATAGCCTGTATCCAAACTCTTCATCTCCATAGCCAACAAAGATACATGGAGTGGACTTGACATCTAGCTTCTGTCTTTGCTCTTTGGATACATGTGCAAATGCCTTGCACCCGAATACTCTCAGATGAGAATATGACACCTTCTTTCGTGACCAAATCTTCTCCGGAACATTAAAGTTCAATGGTACTGAAGGTGATCTGTTGATCAGGTAGCACGCCGCTAGAACAGCTTCTCCCCAGAATGGCTTGGTAATTTAGCCATACTGATCATGCATCTAACTTTCTCCACAATGGTCCGGTTCATCCTCTCGGCTATACCATTATGTTGTGGGGTACGTGGGACTGTCTTCTCATGTCGAATGCCGCGATTCGAGCAATATGCCTTGAAGTCATTTGAAGTATACTCGCCTCCATTGTCAGATCGGAGGCACTTCAGCTTCTTCCCTGTTTCCCTTTCCACCATCACATGGAAATGTTTGAAATACTCAAGAACTTGGTCCTTGGTTTTCAACAAGTATATCCACACCTTCCTGGAAGCATCATCAATAAAAGTTAGAAAATACCTGTTTCCGCCTAAGGACTCTTCTTCAATGGGTCCGCATACGTCAGAGTGTACCAGGCTCAACACTTCTGATCTTCTTCCCTTCCTGTATGACTTGAACGAGACTCGATGTTGTTTGCCGAAAAGGCAGTGTTCACAAGGATTAAGAGAAACTTCCTTGTCTACATTGATAAGGTTTTTCTTGCTCAGGATGTCTAAACCTTTCTCCCCAATGTGTCCGAGTCTCTTGTGCCATAGATTTGGGGACCCTTTATCTTCAACTGCATTAAGACTATGAATACTAACCTTGAGATTAGTTTTGTATAGCGTGTCACAAAGGTGACCACGTCCAACAACTAAAGAACCTTTAGTTAACTTCCACATGCCATGTCCGAAGTATTGTTCATAGCCCTCCTGATCAAGAACAGATCCTGATATAAGATTGAGCCGTAGGTCGGGGATGTGTCGAACCCTTTAGCTCAAAAGTGCATCCAACCTCCGTCTTCACAAGTATAGTCCCGACCCCAACAATCTTTGAGCAGCTGGTGTTCCCCATCTTCACGGTACCAAAATCTCCAGATTGATACGTGGTAAATAATTCTTCATGTGAAGTAGCATGATGAGAGGATCCTGTATCCACCACCCATTCACCTTCGCCGTTTCCAGCGTGGAGCATTCTTCTATGCTGTTGGAAAGAAGAGCTACTTCGTGTGAAATAGTGACCAAAGTATCACCATTTTCTTCTTCTTACTGGAGCTGCTTTGACCTTGTTCTCTTTTTAGCTTCCAGCAGTTGATTATCTTGTGGCCTGAAATTCCACAGTGATAGCACTTGAAATTACCTTTGTCTGAATTCTTACCATTTCCAGAATTGCCATGATCTTGAGACTTGCCTTTGCCTCGACCTCGACCTAGACTTTGACTCCTTCCTCGTTGGTCATTTCCTTTGTTCTCTGTGACAAAAGCATGTGGGTGGTCGGGTTCAGTTTCTTTCCTCCTTGCCTCTTCACTGTACAAGGCACCCTTGACAATGTTCATACTCAGTTTGCTAACTGCTGAGTTGCTGAGTGTGACAACTAGTGTTTCCCAGTTGTCCGGGAGTGTACCAAGGAGTAAAATGGCCTGCATTTCATCATCTAAAAGCATATCACATGAAATAAGTTGGTTTACCAAGTTCTGGAATGCACTTGTATGCTTTGCTACTGATCCTCCTTTCTTGAGTTGTAGCTTCACCAATCTCCTCATGAGGAGACATTTGTTCTGTGCTGTCTTCGACTGGTATATCTCCTTCAGTTTCTTCCAGAGCTTGTGAGCATTTGTCTCCTGGGAAATTTCCGGGAGAATGCTATGATCGATGCACTGCCTGATCTGAGTGGCAGCCTTCCGATTCATCTTTATCCAATCGGCTTCCTTTATTTCATTTGGCTTCTTCCCTTCATCTTCTAAGGGATCGTGCAAGTCTTTGCAGTATAGAAGATCCTCCATCAATGGTTTCCAGATGGAATAATTTGATGATGATAATCTCATCATTGAGCTAGTTGATAGACTCGACTCTTCTGAGGTCATTTCTTGAAACGGTATTTTAGAGTCCGAATTTCACAAAAAACGGACTGCACTGCTGACATGGCGCTGACTGGACAGCTTACTGGGCAGCTGGCTACTGCTGACGTGTCACTGACGTGGCGCTGACTGGAGAACTTACTGGGCAGCTGGCTGCTGCTGACGTTGCACTGACGTGGCGCTGACTGGACAGCTTACTGGGCAGCTGATGTCACGCTGACGTCAGCTTCGTCTTCTTCACCTCTGCAACACAAAATTTGATAGAAAAAAATTCGGACGTACCGTACGGGCTCGTCTGACGTCGGATTTTAATTCTGTGAGATGTTCTGAACTCGTCTTGACGAAGCTTCCTGTGGTGTCAAAATGAAGTTCCGAGCACTTCGAATTTTGACCGTAGTTTCGTCGGTTCGCCTCCGGTACCGATAATCTTGCTCTGATACCACTTTGTTAGGTACCGAGACGAAATGTAAACACGAAATATAAACACGAGAGATATAAACAGAGTAAAAATTTCCACTATACAAATATAGTTTATAAAAAAAAAACTCTAACTCGGAGGAGGAGCTATACTCGACTCAACTCTCTCTTTTCTTTCCCTCACATAACTCTCTCTAACTTCTCTATTTTGTGTTGGTGTCTTTTGGAATCATATCTTGTTCAGATATTTATAGGGATGAGTTACGATGGAAGGAAGAGAAAAATTAACTGTATCCCATTTTTCCAATTTCTACGCAGCTAATATAGAAACTTATTTCTATGTAGCCAATATAGAAACTTGACGCAGCAGTATTGGTTGACAACCGATCTTGACGTAGCAGTATTGGTTGACAACCGATCTTGACGCAGCTGTATTGGTTGACATATGGGTAAGAACCCAACAGTACGGTTGACATATGGGTAGGAACCCAAGTGGAAGATTTCATATATTATTATGTGTTTCTTCAAAAGTTATTGTCTTTGTTCAAGAATCTGAATACATATTGTAATCATTGTACTTAATGAGCAAGTTGTGCGTACTTGAACCTTTAAAGTTGCTTTGGTGCTTTCTAGGGCTTCCTCTTGGTTGCTAGAGCTTTAAAAAGCAAAACTTGGTGCTTTTCCAAATCATTATTTTCCCCTAACTTTGTTAAGCCGAGATCAATGCGAGGCAGTTGAGGGCAACTCAGAGCTTTATCATAGAAAGAGAAAGGGTCAAAAACTTATTCTAAGCAACTGGGTACATGTAATATTCTAACTAGTGGAAATTTAAATGTTTTGTACAATTGTTAATCAGAAATGTGGCCTGTTGCATGACTTATTCTGTGGTACTCTTCCTCTGCCCTCCCCCTTTATTTTTTTCTTTAAAATGATTTTTGTCCTCTCATTATAAATCCCTGCTTTGATTTCTGCACTCTTGGGGGATATATTATTTGGTTAATGAATTTGACAAATTTGTTCAAAAGTTTATCAAGACTTCCTTTTAAGATGATTGATATTTTCTTTGATTAATAGAATGTATTAAAAGCAGTTTGTTAGCTCCTGCTACTCACTACCCTGTTATCTTCTGCACTATTCAATAATTTTCTAAAATTTGAGAATGTTCTTCCATTTGAAGACTATAACATGCTTGTGGATGTGAAGAGAGTGGCTGAATCAGGTCGGAGGTTTAGATTCAAGACTCCTCCTCATTTTCGTCTTCCTTTTCCTCTTAAAAGTCTGCGAAATGCTGCTTCGAGTCCCAAGTATTTTAGGTTTTTGATTCTTCTACCTACTACCAATCCTTCTGAGTTTAACCTGTAGGTGTTTCATCTGTTATATTAGAGACAATTTGATAGTCTGTCTATAAGGGAAGACACAAGGAGCTAAGTTCATCCAGACATATTATACTGAATTGCTTCCACTATCCCATAGTTCAGATCAACCTCTGCTGCAGGGTTGTCTAGTTGACATTTCGTTTGGTACTGGAAACCATTTGTTTCATTACTGTTTGTTTCTTGGACTCTCAAAATATTTTGTAGGTTTTAGGTTATTTATGTGGAAAAACTATTGTTAAGGAAGCAAAGGAGAATAATGATATCTAACAAATTATTTCTTATCTGAGGATATTAGATGGAAAAGATTCTGTGACTGCACTACTGATTGATTTATTTGCTTTACTCTGCACCATTCATAATCATGGTTATTTCATTTATTGAGATGGCTTCTTTCCAATATATTATTATTTTTTATTTTTTTGCTAAAAATCTCTTTCCAATTTAGCTAACAAAAGTATGTAAAATTTCCAACTTCTGATTGGGAATGACATATGCTTACTTTGGTATAGTCATCCACAACAAATGAAATAAAGCAGCCTAAGCCAGGATTGGCTTGCTCCATACAGGCAAGAAAAATTTGGCATTTTTGCAGTATAGAAAGCTCTTGATTGCTATCCATGTATCAAAAAGGCCTTTTTTCATCCACTTCATTGGTGGGAAATACAATTAGATCTACCCAAGACATATTCATTAAGCACATAAAACTTTATGAGTTGTACTTTACTGGAATTCTTTGTTTTAAGGAAGTACTTATATTCTTGGAGAGATTTTTGTTAACTCTGACTTCTGAGGTGCACTTTGTTTTTGTACTATACCCTATCTCTCCCTGTTTTTTTCTTCTCCTATAGAGGAAGTAGGTACTAGGTACATAACCTTTTTTCTTCATGGGTGGCATGTTTGTGAATCTGAGGGGTGGAAAAAAAAAAGAAAGATCCACTTGTTTTACTCTTTAATTGCTTTAATCAATTATGGGGTGATAGTGAAATGCGTTTAGATTGGTAACTTGAGGAAGCGTATAAAATATAAATGATTGTAAGCAAAACATTTTCATGTGATATATATCTCAAGGAAATGTTGGCGATTTTTTCCTCTTGAAATATGATCTTCATGCAGATTTGTTGTCTCAAGCATTTGCTCTCAACCAGAATATTATTTGATGAACTATGAATATTTCATTTTCTTTTCAGGAAAAAATATATATCTTGGACCATTGAATGGCGTTTTTGTTCCACTGATGTCATATTAATGGACCATGGGTAAGTAATCATACATATGAAGTTTTGATGCAAACCTCTATCAAGTCTTGGTGTTTCTCCATTTACTTATTTGTTTCTGCATTTTTTGTTCAAGACTCTTGCAATTATTGACACTTATAAACTTGCTTTTTTTTTTTTAGTATACACGAAAGCAGAAGCCTTGTTTCTGTGCTTGAGAATCATCTTAAACCTGGTCCATGGAAACATCAGTTGAGTCAATTCTGTGAGCAGCCGTTGGATTCTCTCAAGCTTTTCATCCGCAAAAATCCGAAGGTTCTCTCCCTCTTTGTTTTCTTTACAAGCTACTGTATACGCTCTAATATGGGTTGATGACAACTTTTTAGCGAATCTTTGAATTTGCCTTTAACATATCAGTCCCTAGTTCTGTACATAAGTAATGAGGGATGATCTCTAATTCTTGGTTTCTTTTGTTCTCAATCTTTTAGTAAAAGTTGATAATGGATCTTAACATGTTAAGTTTGGAAAATAAGTAGATAAATGATAGAACGACGAAAGTATAAATGAAATCTCTTGCTCTTTGTTCATTTGCAGGGATCAAAGTCACCATTTCAGGAGTTGAATTCGAAGAGTTCAATACGTGAACAACTAGCTAATTTAGTTATTCTAGTTGGCAGTAGTCGCCATGACTTTATATATATATATATATATATATATATATATATATATATATTGTAATAGAAATATTATTATTATTAATTTTTATTGTTATTTTTATTTAAATATAAATTATATTTTTGGATATATATATATATATATATATATATATATATATATATTTTAAAATTTTATGTATTTAATTAAAAATAAAAAATAATCAAAATAAATTCGTGGCAAATTAATTGTAAAATAGCGACGAATTTGATCGTTTCAAATTTGTTGCTATTTGTGATGGATTTTTGTGTCGTCACAATTAGCGACGAAAATATTGCGACAGTCAAATTTATCGTAAATCTGTTCCAAAATAGCGACGCCCAAATACCGTCGCAAAATTGTCGCAAACATAGCAATGGATTTGACCGTCGTACAACCTCCTCGTTCCCCTTGTGATTTTGACTTTATCCATGTGTTGATTTTTCCATTAATGGTGCTTGAAAAGATAGTCGTTGTTGGATTTTATGTCATCCTTTTGAAAGCATGGCAACATCTGATATGGTAACTTCATTTTTCATCAACGCATAATGCTTCAAATCCTCTCTTCTAACTTGTGCATAAACTTGTTCCATCATTAGGAATGGTTGTATCTGAAGCACATCTGCTCGGATTTTTTCAAGTCGATCATCAATTCCATCTAAAAATGTATACACTCTATCCTCCTATAAAATAGACTTATAATTTTGTATATCATTGTCACATTTCTTAGGATTTGGTCAATGAAATTAGTCGAATTCTCTCCACATGCCTTGCAGATTATTGTAGTATATCTCAAGTGATCCACCTCGTTTTTGTTTGCTTACTCTTCTCTTGAGATCATATACTTTTGATGTAATGGTTCCATCAAAATATGTTATAGAAATATTATTCTAGATAGCCTTAGCCGTTGAGAATCTAATAAAGTTACTAACAAGACTTGGATCCATAGAATAGATTAGCCATCCCTTCACTATTGCATTTTCGGTTCTCCATTTTTTAACTGCATGGTCTGTTTGTAAAGGCTGTGGAATATCTCCATTTATGTATCACAGCTTGTCTTTGCCTCATATATACATCTCAACAATTTGGGACCATAGTGCATAATTGGTACCATATAACTTGATTCTAATCTGAGTAGCGGGTTCACGACTCGAGATTTGGTTCAGGTTCTAACTTTGGTTTGGTAATTGTGTCATTCTTGTTGTAAGGTTTGTAAGAGCTAAATTCTCCCTTTCTTGTTTTACCACCTTAGTGAAAGATGTCCTCATTTTTTTCAGAAATTCTATTGCCCTAGAATCGCGTCTGATACTATGTTGAGAATAGGAGAAAACATGTATACTCATATATATTTTCTTGTCTTAAAATACAACATATAAGGTCTATATATAATCTATAGGTCAAGCTAAATATGAATAAAACTAATCACACTAATTTTGGCTACAATCTTGGAGTGTCACAAAGGAATAATATTAATTTGGTAACTAGAGTATTTGATCCCTAATTTGGTAACTAGAATATTTCATCCATAATTTGGTAACTAGAATATTTCATCCGATTGCTACATTCCAACTCACGTCAACACCCTTTATATTGAAAGAATATTATTCGTTGTACTTTTCTATTAACAATCGTGAATATATAGACAAAAGAGTCCAACATAAATGATAGGAAAATAAGAAAAAATATTCTCGGGATCAAATCAAATCCTATGAAATATATCAAAAATAAATAAAGACAATATAAAATAATAATAATCTAACACACCCTCGTAGTCAAAACGAAAGGGAGATGAATGTTGAGACTATTCCGGAAATCAAGAAAGAGTTGCAATGGAAGACCTTTGGTAAAAATATCAGCAATCTAAAAACGAGAGGGGACATGAAGAATCCAGACATGACCACGAGCAACCTTTTCACGAACAAAGTGAATATCCATTTCAATATGTTTGGTACACTGATGTTGAACAAGATTATTAGACAGATATACAACACTGACATTATCACAATAAACAAAAGTGACTTTGGCGATAGGACAGTGAAGTTCCAAAAGGAGATTGCGAAGCCAGCAGGATTCAGAGACAACATTAGCAACATCACGATATTCAGCTTTAGTACTAGAACGGGACAAAGTAGGTTAACGTTTGGCAAACCAAAAAATGAGATTATCTCCGAGATAAACACAATATCCTGAAGTAGAATGACGGGTATCCGAACAACCACCCTAGTCAGCATCAATGTAGGATAATAAAGTATGAGCAAAATTGGAGTATAAATGAAGTCCATAATGAAGAGTGCCATGAAGATGCGAATGATGCGTTTTAAGGCAGTTATGTGAGGAGTAAGGGGAGCATGCTTAAAAAGACACACTTGTTGAACAATATAGCAGATATTAGGTCTAGTGAAGGTCAAATATTGAAGAGCACCAACAAGACGACGGTATTCAGTTGGATCAGAATAAAGAGAACCAAATAATTGACTAGGCTTAGATTTAACATCAACTGGCGTAGAAGCGGGCTTGCAGATGGACATGTTGGCACGATCAATAATTTCTTGAGCATAAGTCTGTTAAGATAAAATTAATCCAGTGGAAGTACGAGGAACATAAATTCCCAAAAAATAACTCAAGAGGCACAAGTGTTTCATAGCAAATTCATAACTCAAAAGTTTCATAATAGAGTCACGAAGTGCGGGAGAAGAGGTAGTGAGAATGATATCATCAACATAAAGAAGAATATAAGCCATATCAGTATCGTGACAAAAAATAAATAAAGAATGATGCGAGATACTATGATGAAAACCCAATGTATGAACATAATTAGCAAAATGTTAGTACCATGCACGAGGAGCCTGTTTGAGACTATAGAGAGATTTCATGATCAGGATAATGAGAATCACAAAAACCAGGTGGTTGCAGCATGTAAATAGTATCAGAGAGCTGGCCATGGAGAAAAGCATTCTTGACATCTAGCTGATGAATACACCTAGATTTAGAAAGAGCAAGCACTATACGAATGGTGGTAGGCTTGACTACAGGACTAAAAGTGTCACCACAATCAAAACCAGGTTGTTGTCCGGCACCATCACCAACGAGGCGAGCTTTGTGATGCTCAAAAGAGCCATCAGATTAAGTTTTATGCATGAAAATTTAGAAACTACGGATAACATTAGCATTAGAAGGACGAGGAACAAGTTCTCACATCTTATTTTCAATAAGAGTATCAAACTTATCTTGCATAGCCAATTTCCAGTTAGGATCTTGAAAAGCCTGGAGAGGATTTTTAGGTAAAGGAGAAATAGAAAAAGAAACAGAATTAAGATTAAATAATTGTTCAGGTTTAAAAATACCATGACAGGCTCTAGTCATCATTTGAGGAGAAAGAGTAGAAGGCTTGACATCAGTATGTGGTTCCAAAAGAGGAGGCGGGTCGGGCCGCGGCTCAAGGACTAAAGACGGATCTGAGCTTTGCCGCGAGTCAACAACTGGGGCAGAAACAGGTTGGGTTGCGGGCGATCCAACACCAGATGGGTCATGGCTTGAGGGAATATGGGTTGTGTGTGGAATTGGAGAAATAAATGAGGAAATTTTGTAGAGAAAGAAGGTTGCTGCACGAGGAAAATGGAAATGTAGCCTCATCAAATAAGACATGACGGGAAATAAAAATTTTATTAGCAGATAAATCTAGATATTCGTAACCTTTGTGACT
The DNA here is from genome assembly GCA_027405835.1 of Asclepias syriaca. Taxonomy (NCBI): domain Eukaryota; kingdom Viridiplantae; phylum Streptophyta; class Magnoliopsida; order Gentianales; family Apocynaceae; genus Asclepias; species Asclepias syriaca. The sequence continues at coordinate 15,000,829 of CM049932.1, forward strand.
CGGAGTATACCCTATAAAGACACATGGAGTGGAATGAGCATGTAATTTATTACGAGAGGCAGGGGGAATAAGAGGAAAACAGAGACAACCAAAAACACGTAAATGATGATAAGTTGGAATTTTATGATATAGAAGAGTATACCGTATAAAGACACATGGAGTGGAACGAGCATGTAATTTATTACAAGAGGCATGGGGAATAAGAGGAAAACAGAGACAACCAAAAACACGTAAATGATGATAAGTTGGAATTTTATGATATAGAAGGTGAGTAGGAGTAACATAATCTATAGTGGGAGAGGGAAGAATATTTAACAGATAAGCGGCTTAGTGAAGGCCATTTGACTAAAAAGAGGACGGAACTGAAGCGTGAGCGAGAAGAGTGCGGATAATATTATTTATAGTGCGGATTTTACATTCAGCTTTGCCATTTTGGAATGAGGTATAAGGGCAGGAAAAATGAAAATTAATGTCATAAGAATCACAAAAATGACGCAAAAAAATATTATCAAATTGTTTACCATTGTCACATTGCAGGGATTTAATACGACGTTCAAATTGAGTAAAAATATAGGAATGAAAATTAATAAAATTTGATAAAATTTGAGATTTATGAGAAATAGGAAATGTCCATAAAACATTTGTAAAATCATCAAGAAATAACAAATACTGATTATGACCCCTAGACCTGGGAATAGGAGATGTTCAAATATCACTATGTATTAAATCAAAAGGCATTTAAGTAGAAGTAACCGTTGGAAAAAATAGAAGTTTAATAAATTTTCCTAAAGGACAAGAGAAACAGAAAGGTTCATGGTTATTAGAACATGAAATAAATCGATGTTGACGAAGGGACGAAGAATAGCGGGACCCAGATGACCAAGCCTGTTATGCCACAAGAGAAAGAGCAGCAAAGGAAGAGGATAATGACGGACCAAAGGAAGGACTATGCATGAGAGGGTAGAGATCACCAGAGCTGTTACATCGCAGGAGGGGGAGACCTGTTTGAAAATTCTTAAAAGAAAGACAAAAAAAACCAAAGGGATCAAATTCAACAGAAACATTATTGTCAATAGTGAATTGACGGACATAAATAAGATTTTTAATTAAACGAGGAGCATGTAAAACATTATTTAAAGATAGAGGGGAAGAAGAATTTGGTAAGATAGTATGCCCAAGACCCTCAACTAAAATAGTATAACCATTGCCAACAATAATATGTTGAGGATTGCTCAAATTGAAATAAGACGAGAGAATACCTTTATTAGCAGTCATATGAGAGGTGGCCCTAGTATCCATGTACCACTTATCAGATGGAGGAGAGAGATAATGTGTGACCTGCTGCAGAGATATCAGTTGGTGTAGATGGAGAAGAAATAGCTGACCCACTAGCCAAATGAGCTTGAGTCTGGGCTGGTGGACGTGGGCCCAACATACTAGGGACATGTGGAGAAGGAGCAGACGACCTAGTCCAAGGAGTAGCCCGAGGAGCAACTGAATATGGGCAAGGTGGATTAGACCAGGAGACCTGCGAAGTGGGCCAAGAGGAGGGTGAAGCCCACATGAAGGAGGAAGTCTAGTGGAGGCTGAGTCCATTGTTGTGGATAGGATGGGCCAGTCAATTTATGTGTTGTTCTACTAGGTTGACGGCGGCCCCTGCCGGAGCGGTCACCACCGCCGAAATTTTGACTACCTCTGCTAGAGTGGCTTGCGCTGCGATGACCAGACCAATCATCGAAGTTATGGGAAAAATTAAGGGAAGAAGTCAAGAAAGTAGATTGTTTTGATGATGGACGGGATCATTTTGAACGAGCTGCTTATTCCAAAACTAACATACTAACATAGAACGAGCCTTATAAAATAAAGGCAACTTGTTCCCTAGGTGGATTTGAGTACCTACATTAGCATAGGCATAAGATAAACTAACAATTAATTGAAGGACTAACCGATCATTAGAAATAGGAGCATTAACGTTAGATAATTGACCTGCCGAGGATTTGAGATGCTGACAATAGGACGAAGCGTCAGCAAAATTATCCATATAAACTGTGGAATATTCTTGTTCAAGGTAAAGGGCTCGTGAATTTTTGTTGTCAGTAAAAATGTCACGTAAGTGATTCCAGGCAATTTTTGCGGTGATATCTTTCTCCAAGATAGTGTTGAGAAGATCATTGGAGATGGTGGCATAAATCCATTGTAAAACTATAGCATTACTACGTTACCAAAGAGGACGAGGCCCCAGAAGAAGAGGTTGGAATTATATGATCCAACACCTGATAAGCTTGAGCATGATTTTGAAAAAGGATAGACCACGTGATGTATTGTACTTTTCTATTAACAGTCGTGAATATATATACAAAAGAGTCCTACATAAATGATAGAAAAATAACAAAAAATATTTTTGAAATCTAATCAAATCTTACTAGTATATAAAAAATAAATATAATATAATATAAAATAATAATAATCGAAGATATATCATTAAAATAAATATAAATTTCACAATTTAAGTCAATATTTAATAAAAATATAAGAAAATTAAATATAATGATTACAATATTTTATCATCTATCAATAGGTCTACTTTATTATTGCTAACTTGCTCCACTTCCATCTCTTTTGGGATATATTCACTGCATCATCTCTCTTTGGTTTCTTACTACTCCTATGTGTTTTTTCAACCTCTTCCGACAATGTTGAGGGAGCTATTTCTTTCGAAGCACATCCCAAGTTAGTTAGCAATCATGGTAGACATGTTGAATATTAGTTCAAAATTTTCAATTTTTGGTACATTATTTGGCAAAGGTCAAATAGTAACCAAATTTAACATATGACCTATGAATATGAAGTTTGAGATTTCTAATTTTTAATATTAGGAGTCTCCTAAAAATATTTATGACAGTTTTTATAATGAATGTTCATCGAATTTTTGCACTGTTCATAAAATTGTTTGTTTTAAATTTATTATTAGTATAATTATTGTAATTTAAAGAGTCAAATGTGTGTTTATAAATAGTGAGATTGTATTTTATTAAATTATATTGAAAAAAGGAATCATTGAAGCAATACAAATATCTATAATTGAATACTCTTCATTTTGTCATCAAGGCATACGATAGAGAGAGAGAGAGTTTCATTTTGACTTTTGGGTTAGCACAAGTGTATTATGTTCACGCATTAGAAAGGACATCTTTTGTTTAATATTATAAATATTTAAAACTAAATCTTGCAATTTCTCTAATAATACTAATAAAGTTAATATTGAATAAAATTATAATTACTCTTTTCTTTATTTTGTATGTCATAAAATATTGAACTTAAGAATAAACCTCTTGAATAACTTAATTTCTGAAGGACAATACATAATTTCTCAATTGCGTTTTGTAATTCTTTTAGTTTTCATGTCAAATATACACTATTACCATTATCCAAAAATTAAAAAATTTAAGGAACTGTTGACATTTATAAAATATAATTAATTAAAACAAAGACACACACATTCTTTATTTAAAAAACCAATAACTAATTTTAGGACAACTAAAGTAATTGACATGATCATAGATAAGGCATATAATTAGAAATTAAAATATTGTTTGTTTGGGAGCCATACCTATATGAAGAAAGGCCTAAAACAATTAATATAAAAAGTCATTGATCTAAGCTTATATATCTAATTAAACTCTTGTTTATTTCTGCATAATGGCCAACTTGCATACATCCATGCACGACTGAATATTTCTTCTGTGAAGTGCAACTATAAAACCCTCGAAATAACACCATTTCTTCATCTCATCCTCATATCAGCTATATAGATAGCATCGGAGAAATTAAGGATGAGTACTTCATTAGGCAGCAATGGCGTCATAACTTTCGTCCTTCTTGCATGCTCATTCCTGTGCATTAATTCAATGTCTGCAATGGCTTTCTTTCCTCCATTCTCAATGGGGTACTACACTTTTACGTGTCCAACAGCTGAATATATTATCAGGCAAGAAGTAAACAAAGTTGTTTCCCGAAATCCCGGTATCGCTGCTGGACTCATCAGAATGCACTTCCATGACTGTTTCGTGAGGGTAATTCAAATTAATATTATTCAATACAATTGTTTTTAGGTATTTTTATTTCTAACATGTTTCGAAATCATGACCCATTAAAGTTATATATGAAACTGTTACTAATTGACTTATATATTCTTGATAATATTATTGAATACTTAGAATTACATTATATATGTTTCAGGGCTGTGATGCATTAGTACTTTAAGATACTATACCGGGAAAGGCTCCATCAGAGAAAGAGAGTCCAGCAAACAAAGGAAGTTTAAGAGGATTTGAGGTGATTGATGCCGCAAAAGCTAAGCTGGAAGCAGCATGCCCAGGAGTTGTCTCTTGTACAGACATTATTACCTTTGCAGCTCGTGACAGTGCTTACAAAGTTGGCAAAATATTTTATCAAGTTCCGGGAGGACGTTGGGACGGTCGTGTTTCTCTTGCAAGTGAAGTGTTGCAAAATTTGCCATCACCATCATCTATGATGACAAATGGAGGAGTATTCAAATATTTAGGGAAGAAAAAAGAACTATAAGAATGGACACTAATTGTATTTGCTTCTTCAAGATTTTTCTTTTCAACTTCTACTTACAATGAAATGTAATGCCACTATTTATAGGCACATATTATACCCTTTCAAATTACAACAATTATAATAATAATAAAATAATAAATATATTTAAAACAAACGATTCAATGAACTATGCAGGATTTAATAAATAGACTTTTCGATTTTCTAGGAGACTCTAAATATTCTGATTTTTTACTCATCAGAAACTAGACATTCAGGGCTTCAAAACCATAGTTGATACATTGAATTTGGTTATCATTTGACCTTTCAAATTCAATGTGAAACAATGCATCTTCTTGAACTTTCATGTATGTAGGTCGGTTTGACTTTTAACACTCCCCCTCAAACCGAGCTTTCATTCCAAGCTTCTCTTTGAGTATGTGAAACACGTCTGCTTTCAAAGGCTTCGTGAAGATATCTGCTAACTGGTCTTCAGTGCGACAATAAACTAACTCCACTGTTTTATTCTTCACTTGCTCACAGATAAAATGATACTTTGTATTAATGTGCTTGCTCCGGCTATGCGACACAGGATTCTTTGAGAGTGATATGGCAGACTTATTATCAACATAGATTGTGATCGGATCTTCATGCACAAAAAATAATTCCTTCAGAATATTCTTCAACCAAATTGCTTGACAAGTACACGCTGCAGCTGCTATGTATTCTGCCTCACAAGTTGAGAGAGCAACAGTTTGTTGTTTCTTTGATGACCACGAAAATGCTGCCGAGCCAAGATGAAATAGATAACCAGATGTACTTTTTCGATCATCCAAGTCTCCCCCATAATCACTGTTCGAATAACCAACCAATCTTGATTTCTTAGAGTGTGTATAGAAGAGACCATGATCTACAGTACCTTTGATGTATCTCAAAATTCTTTTGGCATCACTCCAATGATCTTGCTTTGGATTCTCCATGAATCTGCTAACCAGTCCAACTGCATACATAATATCTGGTCGAGAGATAGTCAGGTACCTCAAACTTCCAACGATGCTTTTGAACAACGTTGGATCTATCGGTTCACTTGTGGAGTAAACACTTAACTTGATGCCTGGTTCAGCTGGTGTGGCTATCGGCTTACAATCTTGCATTCTGAATTTTTTTAAGATTTCCTCCGCATATTTCTTTTGAGACACAAATATACCGTCCTCCATTTGTTTCACTTCAACTCCAAGAAAGTATGACATTTCACCAATGTCTGTCATTTCAAATTCTTTAGTCATAGCTTTCTTAAAGTCATTGAACATACCTGGATTATTTCCTGTGAAAATCATATCATCCACATATAAGCACACGATCATGATGTCACCAACTTCATTTTTCTTTGTGTATAGCGCATGCTCGTATGGGCTTTTCACGAATCCATTCTTCTGAAAATACTCATCAATCCTGGTATTCCATGCTCATGGAGCTTGCTTCAATCCGTACAAAGATTTCTTCAGATGATAAACTTTGTCTTCATGTCCTTTCTTCATATATCCAGGCGGTTGCTCGATATAAACCTCTTCTTCCAGATAGCCATTCAGAAATGCTGACTTCACATCTATCTGATAAATCTTCCATCGATTTTGTGCTGCGAGAGCAGTGAGAAGCCTTACGGTATCAATCCTTGCGACATGAGCGAACACTTCATCGTAATCAACTCCGTATTTTTGCTTGTAGCCTTTGGCAACGAGCCTTGCTTTATATTTCTCCACCTTTCCTTCTTTGTTGGTCTTTGTCTTGTAGACCCATTTCACTCCAATAGGACTATGTCCTTTTGGTAAAGTTGTTAGTTCCCATGTGTCATTTCTTCTGATTGCTGCAATTTCTTCATCCATCACCTTCTTCCATTTCATATCTTCATTTGCTTCTTCATATGTGACTGGATCACATTCAGCCATCAAACAGAATAAGGAGTAGTCAAGAGTTGTCTCAATCGGCTCAGTATCTTCATAAATCTCACAAAGGCTGCTGGTTTTCGTGGGAGCATCACTTGACGTGCTGCTACTTGGTGATGCAGATGTTAAAGGAGTTGTTATACCAGGACTCTGCGGAGGACTCTATCCATCACCTTCTTCATTTTGAATGCCAAAATCATCATCTTCCTCATCATGGAAGAATAATCCTTCAACTTTCTTTTCTTCTTCGCTCCATCTCCAAAAATTAGCTTCATCAAATTCAACATCTCTTGAGATGATGACCTTCTTGGTAAGTGGATTGTACAACCTATAAGCTTTGCTCCTTTCATCATAGCCGATGAAAATGCACTTTTCTCCTCTATCATCGAGCTTCTTTCTCAGCTGTTCAGGTACATGGGCATATGCAATACACCCAAAGATCTTGAGATGTCCAATTCCAGGCTTTTGACCACTCCAGGCTTCATTTGGTGTCATGTACCGGACACTCTTTGTGGGACAACGATTTAACAAGTAAACTGCACATCGAATAGCTTCAGCCTAGAAATTTCTTGGTAAATGCTTACCTTTCACCATGCTTCTTGTCATGTCGAGAATAATGCGATTCTTTCTTTCCGCAACTCCATTTTGTTGAGGTGTGTATCTCACCGTCAACTGATGAATAATCCCATGCTCTTTAACAAAATCTTCAAATAAGTTTGCAGTGTACTCGCCTCCTCTATCTGATCTGAGTATCTTCACATAGTATCCACTTTGTTTTTCCACCATCGCTTTAAACTCTTTGAATTTATCGAGAGTTTCTGATTTTTCTTTAAGTATATATACCCAACTTTTTCTACTGAAATCATCAATAAAAGTTAGGTAATACCTATTTCCTCCCAGCGATGGTATATCAAATGGACCAGCTAAATCTGAGTGCACGATCTCGAGCGGTCTTCTGGCTCTTCTAGACTTTCCAACTTCAAAACTTTGTCTGTGTTGTTTCCCTTTGATACAAGCTTCACACAGATGATTTGGTGGATTTATTTTTGGCAATCCATTCACCATATTTTCTTTTTCCAACAACCTCAGTCCAGAAAATCCGAGATGCCCATACCTCAAGTGCCAAAGCCATGAGTCATCTTTTATAGATACCTTCATGCACTTCACTTCTCCAGATTCGATGTCGATGGTAAAGAGACGATTTCGTGTCATGTCAACCTTGGAAACCATATCTCCATATTTGTTTCTCAGGGTTAATGAACAATCCTTTATGACCACCTCATATCCTAATTCACTAAGTTGGCCAAGACTGATGATATTGCTTTTCAAAGCCGGTACATAATACACATTTGTTATATACTTCTTTTCTCCGTTCTTCTAAGTAATCATAACTTTGCCTTTTCCTTTGACATTAGCATGTGAATCATCTCCAAAAGTTACACGTCCGTTGACAGATTCATCTAAATCAACGAACAATTCCTTTCGCCCACACATGTGATTACTTGCACAGTTATCAAGGTACCAAATATTTCTTTTGGATCCTTGATCTCCTTTGTATGTGAGGAATATGCAAGATTCATCATTTCCATCTTCAACAGCTGCTACGTGACTTCTTTCTTCTTGTTTAGGAGACGATCTACACTCATAGCTATAGTGACCATATTTGTCACAATTATAGCACTGCACTTGAGATTTAAATCTTTGTTGAAATCCACCTCTGCCTTGGCTTTTACCTCGAGGTCCTCGTTCACGATTTGCTCCAGGAGAATCTTCATTTGATTGTCCTCTACCATATGATTGATAACCACGTCCACATTGTCTGCGATCACCTATATTGCCACCTCTATATCCTCCACGATATCTTCCACGATTGTTTGAGCTTTGTCCTGAGTTGCTGCTTGTTCCGCCTTGAGTTAAGGATAACTTGCTTTGCAAAGTTTTATCCAAACTTTCAGAATCAGCATATTGCTTCATCTTTTGCTCATGGGCTTGGAGAGAACCCACAAGTTCATCAAAGGAGATTTCTGCTAAATCCTTTGATTCTTCAATAGCTGCAACCACGTAATTAAATTTGCGTGTCAGTGACCGCAAAATTTTTTCCATCACTCGAACATCATCGAGCGGTTCCTTGTTTCTCTTCATCTCGTTTGTCACTGATTTTACTCGAGTGACATACTCGTCAACCGATTCAGACATTTTCATTTTTAAGGTCTCAAATTCAGCTCTAAGGGTTTGCAAACGTACTCTTCTAGCTTTCTCTGCTCCTTGAAGAGATTTTTGCAGAATCTCCCATGCCTCTTTTGATGTTGTAGCATCAGCAATTTTTTCAAAGGTTGATTCATCAACACTTTGATGAATTGCATTCAGCGCCTTACTATCTTTTACTCGATTTTTCTGCAGTACTTCTTTATCTTCATTAGATAAAGCCGCCTCAATTGCTGGAAAATCATAACCGGGTTCAATCATATCCCGACAACTGATTGCTTTGAGTAAGACTTTCATCTGGGTGCTCCAACTCCCATAATTTGACTTTGTCAATTTAGGGACTTGTAACTGGTACATATTCGACATCAAGACGTGAACACGAACTTGGCTCTGATACCACTTTGATGACAAATGGAGGAGTATTCAAATATTTAGGGAAGAGAAAAGAACTATAAGAATGGACACTAATTGTATTTGCTTCTTCAAGATTTTTCTTTTCAACTTCTACTTACAATGAAATGTAATGCCACTATTTATAGGCACATATTATACCCTTTCAAATTACAACAATTATAATAATAATAAAATAATAAATATATTTAAAACAAACGATTCAATGAACTATGCAGGATTTAATAAATAGACTTTTCGATTTTCTAGGAGACTCTAAATATTCTAATTTTTTATTCATCAGAAACTAGACATTCAGGGCTTCAAAACCATAGTTCATACATTGAATTTGGTTATCATTTGACCTTTCAAATTCAATGTGAAACAATGCATCTTCTTGAAGTTTCATGTATGTAGGTCGGTTTGACTTTTAACAATCTAATGTCTCAAAACTCGTGGCAAACTTTGCTAAGAAAGGGATGTCAATTGATGAAATGGTAACACTTTCTGGTGCACACTCCATTGGTATTGGTCATTGCACTTCCTTCGCCAATCGCCTCTTCCCGACTCCAGATCCTTCAATGGATCCAACATTTGCGGCATTTCTTACTAAAATTTGCAATAATACAATAAGAAATCCGACAGTGGCTCAGGACTTCGTAACACCAAATCGTTTGGACAACAAGTACTACGTGAACTTGCAAAATGGCCGTGGTTTGTTTACCTCAGATCAAACTTTGCTTAGCACCTCTTTGACTTCTAAGATGGTGAAGAACAATGCAAGATATGGTTCCATTTGGGCTAAAAAGTTTGCTGCTGCAATGGTACACATGGGTTCTATAGATGTCCTCAGATTTCCAATGGGTGAGATAAGGAACAACTGCCATATTGTGAATTAATTAACTTATTATTATTAATTTCTTTATGAATTCATCTTAATGTTTGGCGAAAATTTTTATGTGATTGTCATTAATTTTTATGTAATTGATTTGCTTATTCATTTTGTTCTGTTTTCGTTTTTCTTCGTTAATAACTATATAAATTGAATAATATTCTTGCTGGATGCATATATATATATATATATATATATATACATACATATTGTCTACAGTATTCAATCAAATAAATGTAACAATTTGTCATAAAATTGGTAAACAAATTTAACCTAGGTTATAACTGAGTTACTTAAGTTTTAAATAAAGTTGCACATTTAAAATTATACTAGGCATGACAAATTTTGGATCAAAACTTGTCTCCTGCAAGTGACATACCCGGTATTAATTTTATATATATATAATTATATATATATATATATATATAAGATAAAAATAAATAAATATATAAATAAATAATAAAAATTAATATTCTAGCATGATATAACTAGAGAAATTAAATTATATGATAATTCCTTTCTTTTAATTTTGATTTTTTTTTTCCTTTCTTGGCATTGGAAAAAGGAGGAAGATTTTGTTCAATTAATTAAGAAGTCAAAGAAATACATCCTCGCTTCGTAGGAATCTTTCCTTATTTCCTTATTTCTATATAGCAAAATTCTATCTACCTTTCCTTATTTCCTGCTAGGTCTTGAAGACTAGGATACGCAATGCAAATTTTTTTTGGTAGGAATTTTTCAACGTTAATTCAACTAGCCATGCCTATGAATATTCACTATCTTTTGCACCATTAGCAACATTAGCAAGGTGTGCATGTCAGAATCTGAAGATGGTGGACATACTTGGACTGAACTTCCAAATCCAAACTCAGGTAAGTCACTCATCATCATAAGTTTACCTTGATTGTCGAACTCAAGACCTCATATATATATAGGAATTGATGGAGTTAAGGTAAGGGATGGAAGACTCTTGCTAGCTTACAACAAAAAGTGAAGGGGTGTTCTGAAAGTTGCTGTGTCAATGGATGATGGAGAAGAAACTGAAGGGATGGAGTTTTCTTATCAAGCAGTTATCCAACCAAATGATGATTTTGTTCACATCACTTACACATATAACATGACACAAATTACGGTAATGTTGGATTTATTTTAATAAATCATGTGAGTTTATATGTCAATTATGTATTTAAAGCTATCATATTTTATTAAACCTGGTTAAAGTTATCTAATAAAGTTTATTGGGTTATTATGTATCAAAATAAGTATGATCTTACATATGTACATACCATATTCCTAGATTGTGATGGGTTAAATAAGAATATTATTATTATAATATATTGGTTCTTGTCCTTAAGATTTTATATTGAGTGTCTATTTCATATCTCGTTAGTAGAATAGAACCTTAACTCCCATAAATCCCTTGAAAAAATATGATTTGCTTTTGACAGGTTAAGAAGAAAAGGTCTTTTAGAATTTTTAAAGATTATGTTGGTAATACAGGACATGATCAAATCAAGTACGTTTCTACAATTTAAATTTTTTTGTTCTTAATAATCTGACATATTAGGTCTTATCGGATTACGGCTAAGGAATATATAAAATACATATGTATTTTATTCAATCAAGTGGTATCAGAGCCTATATGTTAAATTATTAAGAATATTTTGGCAATTCAGAATCGGTTAAACAATTAAACCTTTTAGATTTATTTAGTCAAGAACTCAAAAAAGATTGCACCTTTAATTATGGAGTTCTATGAAATCAATTAATAAATTGGTGATTAAGTTTTAAATTTTGTAAAGATTAGGTTTTGGTCTTTATTGTGAAAAAGTGTAACTTGTAAGGATATATATTTTTGGAAATTCTGAATATATTCTTATTTATTTAATAATATAAATTTATATATAATTTTTGGAAGACGGTAGTATATATATATATATATATATATATATATATATATATATATATATATATATATATATATATTTTCGTCTTGTTCTGATGTATTTATATATATAATTTTCCGTTAAGAATATATATACACACTGGAATTATATATATATTAGTTTTGGCACATATACATAAGAAACTACATAATTAAAGAATTAAAGAATTATAGTTAAGATGAAAACCTTTTTATTTTCAATTTAATTCGATTTTGGCTTAAGTCAATTTTAAACTTTGAGATAAGAGCATTTTAAACTCTCCAAATTGCATATACTATCCTATTGCAGAATATACTATGCATTTTTTAAGGACTGTTTTAGAGCTCTCTCTATCTGGGATAATTTTTTCGCATTCATCTCTATTTTATACCCTAAGTTCTTCTCTTAAAAAATATAAATATATGGATTTCTACGAACTCAAAAATTAAGAAAATCATTACTTACTTTCTCCCATGGAATACCTCTTTGCTTTTATATGTTGGCATCTTTGGCTCTCTAGGAACAACAATGTGTTTCCTCCCCAAGCCCCCACCTTAGATGTATTGGGAAGATCCTTAGCCCGTTTTGTGGAGTATATATGATTGACCAATCCTTGTCCAATCTCCTCACCTGCTCAAACACCATCTTCATATGCCGGAAACTTTCTCCTTCTCTTTTTCTTAAGTTGAACATGAAAAATTTGGTTTAAAAGGTTTTGTTTTATTCACTATGTATATTTTTGGATACCGTGAACAAAGAGGATACAAACCTTAAATAGACAATACAAGAAATACAAAATTGGAAACATAATAAAATATTAGCCAAAATACATGGCTGTAAATGAGCAATCAAATATTTGATTGAGAGAAAATAAGAGATTTGATTGAGAGAAAATAAACAATCTCAACACTCCCCCTCAAGGTGGAGCATGTAGATTCTGCATGCCCATCTTGACTAGAAGAAACTCGAGTTGTTTTAGCCCCCAAAGCTTTTGTGAGAAGATCGGGTTATTAGCAATATGTCGTGCCGCATTGTTATCACAGAAGAGAGGTGTAGGCCAATGTTGCCTTGCTTCTAGTCCCTTTAACAACCAACGCATCCACAGGATTTCACTAGTGGCGTTGGCCATGGCGCGATATTCAGCTTAGCCGAGGAGCGAGAAACGACTGATTGCTTATTTGATTTCCACGAGATAGGAGCTCCCCCAAAAGAAGAACATATCATGTCCTAGTCCTCCGAGTGAGTGAGCATCCCATCCAGTCCGCATCACAACATGCTACCAAAATAATTCCTCCTTGTTTCGGGAACAAAATATCTTGTCCCGGAGTTGCTTTTAGGTAGCGAAGGATTCTCATGGTTGCGATCATGTGTTCTTAGGACGTTTACCGAGTAGACAAGATCTGGTGTCATGGCTTGGAGGTAGAGCAATCGGCCAATTAGTCTTCGATATTTGCTAGCATCGACACAAACGTCCTCTTCTCCTTTATCCAGCTTCACATTCTGTTCCATTGGGAAGGTGCATGGTCTACATCCTAGCACTCCTCTATCTTCAAGGATGTCTAGGGTGTATTTTCGTTGACTTAGCACTATCCCGGCCTTGGTTCGAGCAGCTTCTATCCCGAGAAACTACTTCAGTGGCTCGAGATCTTTGATGCGTTTTTTTGTTTTTTGTTTTTTTAATTGTCCCCATGGCTGTGCCGGAGAACGATTGCCCCCATGGCTGTGCCGGAGATCAAGAACGATTGCCCCCATGGCTGTGCCGGAGATCAACAACGATTATCCCCATGGCTGTGCCGGAGATCAACAACAATTGCCCCCATGGCTATGCCGGAGATCAAGAACAATTGTTGCCTCATGTCTATCAACATCCCATCTTCAAGCTTCCCCAGAAAAATTGGTCCAAATCCACCTAAAACATTTTTTTTTGATTTTTTTATAGACCATCTTCGCACCTACCTGTCCCAATCAATTTCCTCGAACGCAGTCCTAACCATATTTGCGGTGCGTGAAAGCTCACTATGTGCCGGTTTACCTTTAGCAGCGAAATGCTTCTGGAACTGCTCTGATACCATGAAGAATTTGGTTCAAAAGGTTTTGTTTTATTCACTATGTATATTTTTGGATACCGTGAACAAAGAGGATACATGCCTTAAATAGGCAATACAAGAAATACAAAATTGAAAACATAATAAAATGGTTGCCAAAATACATCGCTGTAAATGAAAAATCAAATATTTGATTGAAAGAAAATAAAGGATTTGATTGAGAGAAAATAAGCAATCTCAACAGAACATAGATGAATCAATCATTCCAAATCCAAGTAATGGTAGCATTGGTGGTGACTTTTGAACTGCAGATGGATCATGGGAACTTGGCTATTCTCAATATTTACCGACGACCTCAAATTTGAAAGCATAAATTCTAGCTGTCAGAACGGGGCTTCTCTTGACTGTCAACGAAATTTCTCACATCTCTTTATTGAAACAAACTCTTAAACTACCATATCTATTATCAATAGAAATTCAAATGAAAATTTTAACTTCCTTATTAATAACTGCAGAACGTTGATCAATCAACTCACTCAAGTTCAAATTATGCACATTTAAAGGAAGGGGAACAGAGTGGCGGATCTCCTGGCCTCTCAAGGAAAAATCTATTAATCAATGGAGTTGCTTATTTTAGATGAATTCACGGAAACCCTAAGATCATTATTGGAAGAAGAACAGAAACTCTACTTGCATTCCTTATTTTGTTGGTCAAGGTATTGGCTAGTGGAAGGCTTAACCTTTCATTATGCTATTTAGTTTCTTATTACTATTGTTTTGTCCTTATGTTTTAGTTTTTGCTTCTTTTTAGTGTATATGGAGACCCATTTTTTATGGTTTTGGTGATTGGTTCATCTATTTACTTTATGAACTCAACTTTAATTTTTTAATATAATCATCTTATGTTATCAAAAAAAAAAAAAAAAACATATTGGTAGAAATAAAAGAGCTTAATTCCCATTTTGAAAACTCATGTGTGAAAAGAGCTTTCTTGTAATAGGAGTTTAATGCAGTTGATTCCAAATTATATTAGATAACTCATTTATGATTATTTTTATCAATATCTTTTTGATATTGTATTTACCTTTTTATGATTTATTAATATTTTATTTCATTTGATTAGATAGCGAGAATATTTTAGATATTCTCTTTATAAAGATAACTCTTGTCTATTTATTCATCAAATTCAGTAGAAATTCTCACGGATCATATTCTTTCATGGCATCAGAATCAACAAGAAGCACACATTGCCAAGTTCCTCGCCTAGAGGTTCATCATGGATAAAACCATGGCTAGGAAAATAAGACTCCTGATCTTCACCTTCTTGATGTTCCTTTAGTTTGTTTTTCTTTAATTTATTTTCTTTCTTTATTTTATCATGCAATGTCTGACCACACAGAGACTCGAATTCTTCTTCTCCTTATTCTCATCCAACTCTTACCGTTCTTAATATTCTCAATTTTATCACCAATTTTATCAAGGTCACATTAGATTTTTAAATGAGCCAGTACATTACGTGATCCACTCTTCTCAAAATTCTTACTTGAGCATATCGAGTGTTGGATCATATCACTCCAACTACTTCCCCTTCAGATCCGTCATTGTCTGACTCTGATCCAGTTTCTTTTTGGTCTCATGCTCTTCAGATGGCCACTCATCTTCTGAATATTCTTCATCTTCTTATATTCTTCCTCTTCGGGCACAAAATTTCCATACGCCTACTCAATCTTTTTATCTTAAAATTCTATCTTAATCTCATCTCCAAAATTTCATATTTTGGGTGTCTTTGTTATCCTTTTCTTCCTTGTTCATCCCAGTCACAAATTACAGGCTCATTTTACGTCATGTGTATTTTTGGGATATCCCCGTCATTGTCGAGATTACTTCATCACATTCTTTTTCGAATTATTTTTCTATATATTTTTCTCATCAACTAAGTTGGTCATTCGAGCCCATTTCTGCTGGCCCAATCCATGTGCATCTTGGCAGTCTATTTCTCTTGCCAAAATCTAACTCACCAGCATCCCTCTCTCCCGGGTCGTCATCTGAGCTGACTTCAACTCCTCAACCCATTTCTCCATCTTCTTCAGCTGGGCCTACGTTGGCCTACCCACCTTTCAACTCTTTGGTCTGCTAATTAGTTGTTTATATTTGTGATAATTTTATTCAACATCAACACATTGAATTGGACATTCATTTTGTATTCATTTTGTACGTACAAAGTGGTTCGTGATCAAATTCGTGTTCTTCACGTTCCTTCTAGTTTATAAATAGGTGATATTTTCATAAAGAGTCTTCCGCCACAACTCTTCTTTGATTTTCGAGATAGTCTCAACGTTAGTTATCCTCAAGCTTCAACTAGGGGCATATTAAATAATTTATTTATGATTATTTTTTTTCAATATTTTTTTATATTGTATTTATCTTTTTATGATTTATTTATATTTAATTTGATTTAATTAGATTACGATAATATTTTAAATATTGTGTTTTTAAAGATAATTTATTAATGCTTGGTATCTGTATTGAAAGGAGGGTAAATTTAAATTCTCAATGAATCTATAGGAAAACTTCTCAAAGGAAGATCGACAAAGACAAGAAAGTTTGTCAAATTGCCATAGAAGCAAGGTACTTAATATAGATTCACCTCCTATATAAGTGTATGAACTTAGTCCCTTCAAAGAATCAAAGGCTTTGTTCTATACACTCATAAATGATACGAAGACAAGTATATAAATGTGTTATTCCATCAAAATATTGTTTTGATATATTAAGTTTATGTGTGATTGTATTTACAATTTATCAATAAAGACAATTAGTTCAAAGTTTATACTACCTTTTGCTTAGATATATTGTATTGATCTTTAACTAAGTCAATGTTCAAATTGCAAAATATCTTTATCTATACGAAATTAGTGTAATTAAAAAAAATGGCGGAGGATTGTTAGAACATTTTCAAAATATTATAATAGTTTTGTAGGTTCAAAGAACCAAGATGCTGAAGGTTTTGATTTTGAAAGTATAGTGTTTGTAAACAAATTTTCTTGATATTACCTATAAAATCAAAAATTACAAAAAGAATAGATTACATGTAATAAAAAATATAAATTTTTTATAGGGTCCTACTTCTATAGATTCTCTGATTCGATCTGTCGTGGCACAAAGACTTTTTAGGGCTTTAACTCTATCCAATAAATTTAAATTTCTTTGAAGGGCGTTTTGGGCTGATATCAGAATGGACTCAACTTCGAGGGTTGTGTGCTTGATCTCGATCCATTGAACAACTATGGATTTCTTCCGAGGGCTTTTAGACTTTTCTTCAGAGGGCTTCTGGACTTTTCTTCTTCAGGGGAGTTTGAATTTCTTGGAATGGACTTCGTTGAGAGGAAGAGCTAAACCGACAGAGTTTTGGTATTCTTCAAAGCATTTGTATCTCAGCTTCTGTCTTCTTTTCTCGAGGAATTTTTCCTCTATTTATAGGTGAAGAGAGTGACAATTAATGATTATTAAATTGTCATGTGTTGTTAATCTAACTGTTTGAATTTATCAATATCTTGGTATTTATGTAAAATATATACATAAAGTTTAATTATATTTTAAACTTTAAATATATAATTTTAAAATAATGTATATAAATTTCATTATCTACACTGTTATCATATTATATAAAATGATATATACTAAAAGATAATATAATATTATTTTTAAATATTAAATGAAAGAATATGATCTAAAATATACATACCTTACCAGAGCCATTTTCAAGTTGATAAATAGTCTTGATATTGATTATGCACTATAAATATAAAGAACAACATTATCTAAATTTGCAAAATATCAAATACTCCTAATTATTATCTTCTTTGTATAAAAAAAGGCAAATATTGCCTTTTAGAAAAGTCCATTTGATACATGCCTCGAATCTAGTTACAATTATTGTTCTTACTGTGCTTTGGAAGGTTTTTTATCAAAAAACAAATCGAAGTTACTAATTTTTGTTCTAAACCAATTAAGAAGTTCCTCATTGAAATTCAGTTGATTCTTGTCAGACTCCGAATCTGGGCCTAGTTCGTGCACTAAATTTCCAAATTCAAGGCATGACAAGACTGATGTTGCCGGATTAGAGATTTTGCAGATTATTTTCATCAGAATTATTCTTAGGCCTCTTAAATCCCAAAACTCATTCCCCTCTTCTATCAAAGGATGGGTATTTATAAGTTGAATTAGCATTATTTTAAATTCTAATTTTCTTTTTCATATAATTATCTATTTTAGATAATAAATAAATAATAAAATAATATAAATTTTCTAAATTACCTTTAAGTAAAAAGATATACATTACATATATACCATAAGCTTTTTTTAAATCAATATATTAATTCTTACATTATTATATTTAGAATAAAAAAGAGGTACATTCTAGGAAGCTATTTTAACTCTTGAGCTTTATAGTCAATTGTACTTATTACCCACAAAGGTGAAAATTATGAGAAAACATTAGTAATAAAAAGATCTGCAGTAAAAAATGAAGAGGATATGTCAGTAAATCTATTAATCATATAAATAGTTAATTTGTAGGAAAGCATGAAGCTTTTTTGTTTGTACGAAAGCACAGAACTTTCTCGTTTGTACGAAAACACTTATTACCCTCAATAGGTGAAAATTATGAGAAATATTATGATAAAATATTAGTAATAATAAAACGATCTGCTGTTAAAAAAATGAAGAGGATAGTTAAGTAAATCTATGAATCATATAAATAGTTAATATGTACGAAAGCACGGAGCTTTTTTTGTGTATGAAAGCGTCGTACCAAAGCACGGAACTTTGTTGTTTGTACCAAAGCACGAAGTTTTTTTGTGTAGGAAAGCGCATTATTAAAGCATGGAGCTTTGTTGTTTGTACCAAAGCACGAAACTTTTTCTTGTGTAGGAAAGCGTGGTACCAAAGCACAAAGCTTTTTTTGTGTAGGAAAGCGCAATATAAAAGCACAAAGTTTTCTTGTTTGTACCAAAGCACGGACCTTTCTCTTGTGCAGAAAGCGCAGAGCTTTTGTGCAGTAAAAGTGTGTGACTTTATATAATAAATATCAATTAATCAATTAAATAGTTTACGGAAGCATACCTGAATGAATGGACCTAAGATTAGAGTTTCTACAAATTTACCTCTGAGAGAGCCTATCCTCTCCTCATCCAAGGGTTTGCCTTTACTTGCTTCGACAGGTTAAGAGATTGCAGATCGGACTGCTCTAAGTATTCTAAATTATTCGAATCTCGGCTGGGGTTCGAAAAAAATTGAAAAGACATGGTGGGCGTCAATATGATGTTGCCGCATTAGAGATTTTCCAGATTATTTCCCTCAAAACTGTTTTTAAGGCTCTTAAATCTTAAAACTCATTCCCCTCTTCTATCAAAGGAGGGGTATTTATAAGTTGAATTAGAATTATCTTAAATTCTAATTTTCTTTTGGATATAATTATATATTTTAAATAATAAATAAATAATAGAATAATATAAATTTCCTAAATTACCCTTAAATAAAAGGATATACATTATATATATATATATATATATATATACCCACGACTATAATCTCTAGATTTCTCCCAAGAATGTCAAACTACTTACTTTCGGTTAACTAAAACAATTAATAAAATTATTAACTTTAAACAATCCATAAAATATCATCGAGAAATTTTAACTTTATTTAATAACAAATCTTCAACTCAATAAGTTTAATCTTCCAATAAAAACAAAAATTTTATTGTAAAATAAAACAAACTAAAATAATAAATACTTTCCAAATACGTTTATCTATAAATAAAAAAAAATAGATCATAAATTTTAAAATAATAATAATAATAATAAATAATTTTTAAAACTTTTACTCAAAATAAATCTTTCATTACAAATTATTCAAAAACTTGTGTAGTTCAAAATAACACAAAATAAACATTTAATCAATATCTTTTCTTTTCTTTACTTTTATTTGACTATGAGGGGAATAATTTAAATGTTTCGCGAATTGATTTTAACTGATATCAGTTCATAAGTTTATACCCATTAGAAAAGGGTCTTACTTATACTTTGGGTGGCTTTTTGTCCATGCCAGTGGATTATCTTATATATAGTGGAACATGTTCCTCCCATTGCTATCGATCAAGTTAATACCTAATAAAATTAGAGATTATAAAAATTCATATTTAACTTACTTTTATAAACATTCAGAGTAAAACATTTAACATTCTAAAATATTTAACAACAGAGAGTAACATACTAGAAATAAGAAAAATATATTATGTTTATTTTAAAATAATGACTTAATCAAAACTATATAAAAGAATATAAAATACTTATTAAAATAATATTTATTATATTTATACATTTCAAAGTTTACATTCCTTTTTCTTTTAAATAATATATATATATATATATATATTATATATATATAATAACGCTAAATTATATCACATTTTTAACATGTATTTAAACACAAATTAGGTTAATTTGGAAAGTAGTTGGACTTAATTTTATTAAATTAATACATAATTACATAATTAGTGATTTTGGAAGTTTTAAAGATTAAATTGCATAAAACAGTAAATTTAGGACAAAATCGTCATTGCTGGAAGCACCAAAACAGCCGTTCTGAGCTCAATTCAAGTCCCACATCGAGAATTTAAGAGAAAAATGCTTAGAACACTTCTATAAATACCCCAGCCCCCAGAAGTTCAAATCATCCCTCAACACTCAACACAATTCATCTAGCAACTCAGAGTATCTTGTTTTCCCTCGTTTTGAGGGTTTATATCAATATTCGGGAATTCATATTGTTTAGCATTTGAGTCATTTGAGTCCGATTTTCATTGAATACCAGAATTTCGATAAGAAATCCCCAAGAGCTCTAGGTTATCATTTTCTTAGTCAATAGAGTAGTGCTTTAAGTCCTGACCGAAAGGTAAAGCATTGCTACTAGGTCAAAGAAACGTTCCTCGAAGGTTTTAACGTCCAGAGTAGGATCAACATTCAAAACTATAGGAGACCGCAACACCGAGAATATCGTAAAGTAGTGACAACCTTACGATAACTAAACTCTAAACTCTGTCTTTTATGTTTCTCAATAGTTTGTCTAAATATGTATTTGATTACTTGAAACTCGAGATGTTTCATTATATATGTTTGCAATTTGAGGTTACAGTCTATTTATTCCCAAGAAGATCATGAAGCTGAATTATCATTGTGCTTTGATTAACTGTTTGTACTTTTAAGTTAAACCTAGGGCAATGAAGAAAATATAACCGATTTAACTTAACAGTTGTACCTTAAGCCTTGACTGGAAGGTAATTGTAGATACATTCAGATTAGAATGATTAACATGACAGACACCATGTACGTTAAAAACCTAATAATGAGTGAGATAGTAACACGATGATTACTAGTCAGGTAATGACAGACACCAGGTAATTGTAGATACATTCAGATTAGGTCCTTATGACAATCCTAGAGTGAGATAGTAACACGATGATTACTAAGAAGCTTGAAAGATGATTAGGATTATCACCGCTAACCAATACCAAGATAATTAACTTATGTAACTAGTATATGGTAACAAATAGATAACAATTCATAATTTTCATAGACCAAGAAATGTCTATACTTCAAATATTGGTCAAGCTAATTGTCTAAACTGCGGTTATAAACTCTTTTTGTTGAAGTACTCTTTGAATGTTATTTATCTGTGAGTGTTATTGTGATCAACAACTTCCTCAACTAAAGAAAACCAATTGATTATTTCCTAATAGATGATTATTAGACTAAATAATAGATGGTACTATGTCGTTGCCACATTCTTGGGACATACGATAATTACAAATGTAAAATAGTTGATGCTACCAATAGACTAGCTATATGATAGATACTCTGCCTTAGGTTCTATTTGATTAAGTGACAACCAAGTGCTACACTAAGTCCTTAATTATTCATAATCATCATAAGTTATAAATCTTATCTTTTAGCACTATCAAAAGAATACGATCAGATTTTTGGCACCGTTGCAAAGGAACACTCATAAAATTTTAGAATTCATGATCAAAACTCTTGAAATTTATAATAGGTCACGATAGTAATCTTAATTAAATTAAATATCTTAATTTCAAATAATTTCTAAAATTAATTATTGAAGAGAATCTTATATTTCGGGGAATATTGATTAATTTTATCTAGGAAAATTATTTCAAAAATTCACAAAAATAAAAGAAAAAAAACCAGAAATAATTTTTCTCATTTATAAATAAATCTCCTCTTTCAAAAAGTCTTCAAAAAATAATCTTCTCTTTTGTGGGGTTTTCTTTAAATTTCTTGTATTTTTGTTTTGAATTTTTCCAAAGCTTTTTTTCTTTTTTTTGGGAATCTTTTCCTCTTCTCTTTTGTGGGGTTTTCTTGTTTTTTTATTTTGGGTTTTTTCCAAAGCTTTATCTTTTTTTGGATCTTTGTCTCTTTTGCTTCTTGAGCCACGCTCTCTAAACAGTAAGAGGGAGAATATGCATTTGAGAAACCCAATTTTTTTTCGTGGATTCTTCTCCTCCATTTTTCAGCGGATCGCCACCGACAAGGCCTTCAAATCCATTAATCCAAGAAGAACAATTTGGTAACAGCACCCTAAGTCCACAATTGGGTTCTCAGCCTGTTGACCAAAGTCTTTCAAAGTCAGCGCCAACGTTAGAGCCATCACCTCTGCCTACTGCCCATGGTAACCAAAGCCTCTGCCTTCGACTGCGCCTTGTAAACAGTAACCAAAGTCTATCGAAATCTATTGTGCTCGATCATTAAATATTGGGTAAGTTATAATAGTAACACTTGAACTTTTTAAAAATTTAATTTTTGCACTATGAACAAAATTTGTTTTTCATGTATTTCCTAAAAATTAAAAATTACAAGAAAATGAGTTACACGTAATATAATGACAATAATTGTTTTTTTGGATTCTATTTCTATCTATTCGCTAATTTGATCCCCCATGGGTCGAGGGACTTTTTGGGCTTGTTCTCGATTCAATAGATTCTAATTTATCCGAGGGACGTTTTGAGCTTATCTCGGACTTGATCCAACTTCTAAGGCCTTTGGCTGGATCTCGATTCGCTGAACAGATACGGATTTCTTCCGAGTGCTTCTAAATTTTTTTTTCAGAGGCCTTTGATCTTTTTGAAATAGATTTTGACAGAGTTTCTGTATTCTTCTATCAGCTTCTTCTTTTCTCAGCTTTCGTTCTCAGCTTCTTCTTTTCCCAGCTTCCTTTCTCTTTTTCAGAGCTTCTACATCTCATTCTCGTTTCTTTTTAAGAAGGAAATTTAGCCCTTTATTTATAGTTGGAGAGGATGACAGTGAATGACTATTATAATATCAAGTCTCACTAATGTGAGAGATAAATATCTCAATATCTTAATATATAAATATTTAAATAAGATTTAATTATATATTTGAAATATATAATTAAATTTAAGTGTCTACAAATTACCTCTTTGAAATTTGTTTCTGAGGTTAAAGACTTTGCATCTGGAATAAATTTTAATTTTTTTAATTCTCACAACTTTTGATTTTATTTTACTTTTGTA
Organism: Asclepias syriaca; assembly: GCA_027405835.1. NCBI lineage: Eukaryota > Viridiplantae > Streptophyta > Magnoliopsida > Gentianales > Apocynaceae > Asclepias > Asclepias syriaca. The sequence continues at coordinate 15,024,399 of CM049932.1, forward strand.
ATTTTTTTAGCCTTTTATATATATATATTTTTATCTACGCTGATTTTTCTCTTTTTTTTAAATAAATAAATTCCGTCAGCTTCCTTTTTTTTAATTCCCGTAGTTTTTTTGAATTCTCACAGCTTTTTTTCCTTGATATTTTTCTTGTTATGACTGAACATAGAATTTATCTAACTTGCCTACGTATCTTGTGAAGGAATCAAGTCGAACGTAGTTCAAAGTTATAGTTTAAACTCGTGCATCAAAGTAGCCTTCATTTTAGCATCGTATACAGTTTACGCTCATGCCAATGAGCCTTCTTTTCAGCGTTGCAGACAATTTACGCTCGTGCTAAGGAGCCTTCTTTTCAGTGTTGCAGACATTTTACACTCTTGCCATGGAGCCTTCTTTTCAACACTGCAGACAGTTTACACTCCTGTCATGGAGCCTTCTTTTCAATGTTGTAGACAGTTTATACTCATGTCAAGGAGTCTTCTTTTCAGAATTGCAGACAGTTTACACTCGTGTCAAAGAGCCTTCTTTTAACGCAGATAATTTATACTCTTATCAAGGAGTAACGTGTATTTTAACCTCGTGCGTCTAGGAGGATTTTGCATCCATACCATGGAGATAGTATATACTTGTATCAAAGAGTAACAATGCAGTTTAACCACGTGCGTCTTGAAGAATCTTCACAATCTTATTTTAATCATCGTCAACATTTGAAGTTGACTCTTCATTTTTAGAGGGAATGTTGCCCCTAGTTTGATATTCTTGTTCAACATACATGAGTAGTGCGTCGAAATCCATTATCACACATGCGCCAAAGGGAGACACCTCTGTGATAGTGAACGGGCCTGGCCAATAACTTCTTAACATTCCTGAAAACAATTTCAAACTTGAGTTGCATAACAAGACTTTATCTCCTCGTTCAACATTTTTCTGGGATATAAGTTGCCTATCATGTTGAAGTTTACTCGTCATTTTGAATTGATACGAATTCTCATAGGCATTAAGCCTCCATTCGTCCAATTCATTGAGTTGTAAAATCCGGGTTTCCGTAGATAAAGTGTTATCTAGATTACATTTCTGTATACCCCAATATGTTTTATGTTCAAGTTTGACAGGCAAATGACATGTTTTTCCGTAAACTAATCTATAAGGTGAAAAGCTTGTAGATGTTCTATATGTCGTACGGAAGGCTCATAAGGCATCATCAAGTTTTATGGCCCAATCCATACGGCTAATACCTACAGTCTTTTCTAAATTCTTTTAATACCCCTATTGGTGACCTCAACTTGCCCATTGGTCTGTGAGTGATAAGCTGTGGAAAAGCAATGTTGAACTCCATATTGCTTGTGCACTTTCTGCAATTGTGAGTTGCAGAAATGTGTACCTCTATCACTTATCAAAGCATTCAGACACCCGAATCTGGAAAACAATTGTCTAAGGAATCTGCACACGACTCTAGCAACATTAGTAGGTAATATCTACGCTTCAGGCCATTTTGAAAAGTATTCTACAGCTACTATGATGTAATTGTTACTAAAGGAAGAAGGAAAAGGACCCATAAAGTCTATACCCCATATGTTGAATATTTCCACACTTTGTATCACTTGCTGGGGTAGACTGTCTCAAGAAGAAATGTTTCCGACTTTATCTCCTAGTTCAAAATTTTCTGGGATCTAAGTCGCCTATCTTGTCGGAGTTTACTCGTCATTTTGAATTGATATGAATTCTCATAGGCATTAAGCCTCCATTCATCTAATTCATTGAGTTGTAAAATCCAATTTTCCTTAGATAAAGAGTTATCTAGATTACATTTTTGCATAGCCCAGTATGCTCTATGTTCAAGTTCGACAGGCAAATGGCATGCTTTTTTGTAAATCAATCTATAAGGTGAAAAGCATGTAGATGTTCTATATGTCGTACCGAAGGCCCATAAGGTATCATCTAGTTTTATAGCCCAATCCTTACAGTTAACACCTACTATCTTTTCTAAAATTCTTCAATACCGCTATTGGTTACCTCAACCTGCCCATTGGTCTATGGGTGATAGGCTGTGGAAAAGCTATGTTGAACTCCATATTGATTGAGCACTTTCTGCAATTGTGAGTTACAGAAATGTGTACCTCTGTCACTTACTAAAGCCTTTGGACAACCGAATCTGGAAAGCAATTGTCTAAGGAATCTGCACACGACTTTAGCATCATTATTAGGTAATGCTTACGCTTCAGGCCATTTTGAAAAGTACTCTACAGCTACTATGATGTAATTATTGCCTAGGAAGAAGGAAAAGGACCCATAAAGTCTATACCTAATATGTCGAATATTTCAACACTTTGTATCACTTGCTGGGGTAGACCGTCTTGAGAAGAAATGTTACTTGTTCTTTGACAAGCATTGCAGGACTTTACGTAAGATATTGCATCTTTGAATATAGTGGGCCAGAAGAATCCTGCCCATAACACCTTGCTGGCAGTGTTAACTGCAGCCAAATGGCCACCAGTGGGTCCACCGTGGCAATGCTCCAGAATTTGGGAACCTTCTTCTTGTGAGACACATCTCCTGATCAATTGATTTGCACAGATTCGAAACAGAAAAGGGCTCTCCCAATAGTAATATTGATATCACTTACTTTATAGTGATATCACTCGGGAGGTTTTGAGCTACCAAATAATTCGCAATGTCAGCAAACCATGGAGGAGAATAGATAGAAACTAAAGCACATAAGCTCTCATCCGAAAATTTGTCTGATATTATCGATTCATCTATAGCTTATAATGTAGGATTTTCTAATCTAGACAAATGATTTGCAGCTAGATTTTTAGCCCATTTCTTATCCCTTATTTCTATATCAAATTCCTGTAGCAATAAAACTCATCTAATCAGTCTTGGTTTAGCTTCAGTTTTATTGAACAAGTATTTTAGTGCAGAGTGATCAGTGTATACTATCGTTTTAGACAAAATCAGATAAGATCAAAATTTATCGAAAGCATATACTACGGCTAGTAATTCCTTTTCAGTGGTAGTGTAATTCCCTTGAACATCAGTCAAGGTTTTACTAGCAAAGTATATCACATGAAATTTCTTATCATGGCGCTATCCTAAAACAACCCCTACTGCATAATCACTAGCATTACACATCAATTCAAAGGGTAAGATCCAATTAGGTGATGTCTGACGCGTTCCAATTGGTATGCTAAAAGATAGGCTTTAATTACCTATGTCGATTATAAGTAATTAAGGAATGAGTCTTACTAATTGTCACTTTAGCATTCAATTGTTGTCACTTAATCAATCAGAACCTAAGGTAGAGTACCTATCGTGTAGCTAGTCCTTGGAAAGTATCTACGATTTTTAAAATTATTAATATCATACTCCCAAGGAACTGGTAACAGCTTAGTAGCAACTATCCCTTAATCCTAACATTCATCTTATTTATTTAATTAGTCAATCATTTAATCAATATCCTTAAGATTGATTGGTTATACCAATCACACATTACAAGCAAATAGCATTCAAGAGTAGACATGCATTCATCAAATAAGCGCAGTTATTACAACTTGGTTGACCTTATTTTCGAACATTTTAGATATATCTTGATCTATAAGGCAATTATGAAATGTAACCATCTGTTTACCATATCCGAGTTACCTGGTGTATTCACCCCTACCTTGGGATGATCCTTCTCATCTGTTGGATTAAAGTATCCATGAACGGTCCCCTATGTCACTTCGGTATCATGCCACTTAACCCTAGGATTGGCCTAGTGTACAAACTCAGCTTTATTAGGGTACTCTAACAAACATGGTGATCTATTTTGTTATTTCTTCCTAATCTGGCAGACCTTTTACAGTCTGTTAAACTAAACCGGTTATGATTTAGACATTGGTTAGGAATTATCTATAACCCTAGTTTAATTGAAAAGGACAAGATATTTCAACATTCATAATGATAATATATGATCTTCCCAGGAAAATGGATAACATCTCAAATGGTAAAACATGTATGATATATGAATTCAGTGTCAAATATTTATCCAGATAAAACAAATCATAAACATATAGAAACTCGTCTAGGGGACCCAATAACATAAAGTAGTCACCACTTAATGCAGGTCCAACCGACTGATACGCGAAAATCGTATCACCTTTTTTGCATGTTTTTATATATGATTTAGGGTGAAATTGAGGGTAAATTGATCTTAATTGTTTATTACTTACTTAATTTCACAGTTTATATGATTTTGGAAGTGTCAGGTGAAAAGTAGACGAAAACAGCAAATTTTGGGGTAAAAACGCAATTTTTGGAAATGCTGACTTGGTCAAAGGCTCAGGACGGGCGTCCCGACCCAGTCAAAGCACCAGGACGGGCGTCCAGGACTCGGGACGGGCGTCCCGACTTGGTCAACAGACCAGGACGGGCGTCCCAATCCGGGACGGGCGTCCCGAACCCCCAGATCAAGTCCCACATCGAATTTTTGATGAAAAATCACCCCGGGAAGCTGCTATAAATACCCCAGGCCTCCAGCAGTTGAATTCATCCCTCTCCACTCGATCTGAGTCATTAAGTGGTTTCCAGTGTACACTTCTCTAGTACACAACTCACTCAGAGACTCGGATCTCAGTTTTCTTTCTTGTTAGTGTTTTATTTTAGTTTCTGAGAAATAGTCTCAGATCTTAGGCTTCTATAGATAGGTTCGTTTATGGTATTCATAGAATACCCAGGATTTCGTTAGGAGATCCTAAGAGGGCTCTAGGCGTTCGAAGAGTCAGTCCACAGGGCTGGGCTTAAGCTGGGTATTAAGGTAAAGCCCAATTACTAGGCTGAGGAAGCGTCCTCCGAAGGTTCTGGCGAGCAGAGTCGGGGCGAGCAATACGACATATACAGCAGTACGCTCTATCGGCGAGACTACGTAAAGGGTGATTTCTTTATGGCATCAGTCTCCATGTCCCTCTCTTATATGTTGTTATTGTGTTGTTCCAAATATTTATTATGAATACGAGATTACGATTTTTATGAATCTTTGTTTTATATGTTGACGTTGTTATGTTTTTCCGGAAATGGCAACCCGCTTAATATTCACTATGTCTGCATGTCTAATGTGCTCTTTTAAACTAAAGTTAGTGTTATAGACAATTCCTAACCACGGTCTATTCATAACCTGTTTAGTTTAACAGGCATCAATTAGTATTGGTGTCTGCCATGCTAGATAAAATAACCTGCTGAACACCCTGTTTGTTAGAGTAGTCTAGGTAAGTCGAGCCGAGTCCGATTATGCCGGCGGCTAGGGCAAGCGGTATGATTCCCGAAGTGATATAGGGCTTTCATGGATGCCTTCGTCCCGAACCGTGAGTAGGGCCGTCATTAAGGTAGGGCGGTTTATTAGAGACCTCGGATGTGGTACGCCTTTAGACACAGAACATAGTTGCAATCCAGGCCAAGACATGTCTAAAATACTCGAATATAGGTCAACCAACATATAGGAACAGTATAACATAAAATCAGGACTCATCTATAAAACACTTCTAGGATTAATTAAACTTAAACCTAGTGGAGAATGGATCACCCTCTCATCAAAGTTATTGATGAAGATTGCATAACTGGATCATAAGATAAGAGTTAGGATAAAAGGCTAGTTACTACTAAGCCGTTACCACTTCCCTGGGTGTATGATAATTATTTAATAAAATCGTAGATACTTTCCAACAGACTAGCTACACGATAGGTACTCTGCCTTAGGTTCTGGCTGATTAAGTGACACCATAGAGACTAAAAGTGACAATTAGTCAATCACAGTCCTTAATTACTCATAATCAACATAGGGTAACATAACACCTATTTAGCATATCGGTCGGAAACCCATCAGATTTTTTGCGCTGTTGCCGGGGAAATATCATAATGAACTTAGGATTCCTGATCAAAATTCTAGAGACTTATGATAGGTAACGGTAGTAACCTAGACTTTAGACCTACACTTATCTTATACCAGTTAGACAATTACTTTCCGAAATATAGGGTTATCATAACTAATTGATTTTAGATATTATCTGTTATTAAGACATTTAGGATAATCAAATTTTAGAAAATTATTCTAAAACCATATTGAGGGAATTTAATTGCTTTCGAAATTAAACATAAAAAGAAAAAAAATGTTAAAAATTTAAAATCCAAAAAGAATGTATTTTTCTTGCTCAATGGTAAGTTGTTCTATCACTTGTTCTTTCTTAGTTGTTTTCTTGGTTGTCCATTTGTCGCTCTTTTTCGTGCTTTTTTTTTTAATTTCGAAGAAATAAAAATGGAAATGAGGATAAAATATATTTTCTTCTGAGTTGTAAAATTTTGGCTTAGATTTTTATCGGAAAGAAATTCCATTTTAGAATTTTCTTAGAGTCATTCCTGCTTTATTAGGATGAGTTATGAAATAATTTTTCCTTAATAGCGAGACCTTTGAATGTTCTATTGAAAAAAAAAGGGATGTTCCTTTTGTTTTGCTGATAATTGCATGAGAACTTTTAAACCAAAAGGAATTACTGCACCCATTATGGCATCACCTGATTGAAATCTGCTTTTTGAATAATATGTGATGTAATGATGTAGTACGAATTGTTTTAGGACAGAAACATGATAAGAAAGTTCATGCATGATAAATTCCGATCTTATCTAGTCTTGTCTAAAAACAATAGGTGACACTGATCACTTCGAGATATCTGTGTTCAATAAAACTAATGTTGAACCATACTTGATCAAGTTAAGTTTTATTGTTACTTGAATTTGATATAGAATGAAGAGATAAGAAAAGGGGTTGAAAATCTAGAAAGCAAACCATTTGTCTAGATTAGAAAACCCCGAGTTAGAGGCTATTGTAATACTGATAAATTTTTGATGAAAACTTATTTGCATTGTTTGCTATGTATGATAAGTCTCATCTGTGGTTTATTGTTGTTGCAAATTATCTAGTCACTGAATGAGTTCCAAGTGATATGACTTATCAGCAAAAGACGAAATTCTTTGCTGATTTGAAATATTACTACTGGGCAGTTTCTCTTCTATTTCAAATTTTTGCAGATCAGTTGATCAGAAGATGTGTCTCAGAAGATGAAGGACACAAGATTTTGGAGCATTGCCCTAAAGAATCTACGGGAGACCAATTGACTACTATCAACACTATCCGGAAAGTGTCGAAAGCAGGATCTTGTTGACCCACCATATTCAAGGATTTTGTATCTCTGATATAGTCCTGCGATGCTTGCCAAATAATAGGTAACACATCTTCCAGAGATCGTCTACCCCAGCAACGTACATAGAATGTTGCAACCTTTGATATCAGGGGTATTTCGAATCCTTTTCCTTTCTTCCTTTGACACTAATTACATCATAGTAGTCATGGAACACTTTTTCAAAATGGCCTGAAGCACAGGCATTACCTACTAATGATGTTAAAGTCATGTGCAGATTCTATGAGAAATTGTTTTTCAGATTCAGAGTGCCGGTGTCTTAGGAAGAAATGTTCAGCCTGTGTATCAAATCTGTGAAGTCTGCTAAGTACCACACTTTAGCAGGGATTGCTATGGGAAGGACTGACCATTCCAAAAGAGGTAGGAGTAGGTTACTGCAGAATGCTGCTCCAATGGGAAATGCATAAAATCCCAACTAGAGGAATCATACGGGATTTAGCTGAGGAGTAATTCGGAAGCTGGAAACTTTCAGAAGACACCACCACAGCAAAACCTCTACTCGCAGAATCAACAGATGAGATACTGGCAACAATTAAAGCCAGACCAGTGCAAGCAAGTGATCTACCAAGTGGTATCGAAGGGTCGAGGGATATAGAGGAATTAGGCGTTGTATCAGGAGCATAGCAATGGAGGAGCTTGCATCCCCTGCATACCAATCAGCTGTGAGAAACTTCCCCGAGGAAGTCTCAAATACTTGGGCCCAGACCTACACAACTGGAGCCTCCTACCACCACAGCTTCACCAAAACTTCAGGTATCTTTTCTTCCATTCGAGACTTGCATGCAATACCTTTACTAACATTGGCAGGAAGGCACACAGATCCCAAGAAGTCTCATTCCTAGACACGTTCCTCCTGGACACGTTGCTACAATTGTGAGAAATCTTACAACTGATTCGAGGAAGCAGTTAGTGGGGCTCGAGCCATTCATCCAATGAATAGGCCACTACCTGGAGCTCGACAATGAAGGATCGGAGGCGACGTCATCTGTTCCAATATCTAGAGCTTACAGAGTCAAGAGTGCCTCATCAATAGCACATGGCTAAGGTGAAGAGCCAATTGACAGCTCAGAGAAAACCTTTCTGCTCGAGACAAGAAGGGAGTTTTTCTAACCCTCATATTCCTTTACTTGATTTGTGTTCTGTTTTGTTATTTCTTTTATCCTTATTGTTTTGTTGCTCTACTTTCCTTCTTACCCATAGTTAGTCAAATAAGTGTAGGGTAAGAGTTTGTTCCGTTTTGTTTTTGTTTCTTGTTTTCAAATAAGTGTGGGGTAGTTTAGATATGCATGAACACTGAGGACAGTGTCTGATTTAAGTGTGGGGTAGCAGTGCACTGTGCACTGTAGCAGTTTGCGAAATTTTGCATGATTTTGCTTGTTTTCCCCATATTTTCACACCCTTCCAAAAATTTTTCAAAATTTTTTCCGTCTTTCAGACTTCTAAATGCAGTATGCTTGGTTAAACAATTGCTTATGTCTATGATATGTAGGTAGGATGTTATGGTTAGTAGGAAACAATTGATGACTATTTTTGAACTTATTGATTAGGAGTAGGGAATTCCTGATAAATGAGCACAACTTAGTCTGGATTAGAGACCTCAGCCAATTACCTTTTCAAGACTTAACTAGATAAAATTAGACCAGTTGTGGATATATTGGCAATTAGGATGACTAGATAAGACTCTGAGCTAAAAGTGAAAAGAAATAAATTAATTAAAAGAGGGTAGTTTGCCAGCGGCCTTCACTACTCGAGCACCACTCCTTCGGGGAACTTAAAGCCTGATGCCCTAAGGTCGTATAGGTCTGGGAGTCATCGGAGTGGGACTCGCTACATGGGTAGTTGAAGTTGACGTGTTCTAAGCAGACTCAAAATACCCTGAATCTATAAAAAAGAAAAAAAATCAATAAGAGCTAAAACAATTAAAATCTGATCACCAAAGCTCAGAACTCAGAAAGTTATCTGTTGTCAGTGTGTCTAGCAATAGGTCGAAGTATTATCTGGTAACAGTTAAGACAAGAGTTTATTGTGTTGACTATCTGGTCTGGACTAGTACACACACTACACATCAGGAAGACCTTATGACTAAGAGAAAAGTTCAACCTAGTTGTTAAGTTACCTTCTGCTCAACCCTAACAAACTACTAGAGACATTTGAGACCTTGTCATAGCAACCTAACCAGTCAGACCTGTGTTAAGAATTGTCTAAAGAATTTCTGGAATAAAAACATGACTAGGAATGCACATATGGTTTAGAATCACTAACTTCAGGTAGACTTTGCTTGAGGACAAGCAAAAAGCTAAGTGTGGGGTTATTTGATACGCGAAAATCGTATCACCTTTTTAGCATGTTTTTATATATGATTTAGGGTGAAATTGAGGGTAAATTGATCTTAATTGTTTATTATTTACTTAATTTCACAGTTTATATGATTTTGGAAGTGTCAGGTGAAAAGTAGACGAAAACAGCAAATTTTGCGGCAAAAATGCAATTTTTAGAAATGCTGACTTGGTCAAAGGCTCAGGACGGGCGTCCCAAATCCGGGACGGGCGTCCCGACCCAGTCAAAGCACCAGGACGGGCATCCAGGACTCAGGACGGGCATCCCGACTTGGTCAACAGACCAAGACGGGCGTCCCAATCCGGGACGGGCGTCCCGAACCCCTAGATCAAGTCTCACATCGAATTTTTGATGAAAAATCACCCTGGGAAGCTGCTATAAATACCCCAGGCCTCTAGCAGTTGAATTCATCCCTCTCCACTCGATCTGAGTCATTAAGTGGTTTCCAGTGTACACTTCTCTAGTACACAACTCACTCAGAGACTCGGATCTCAGTTTTCTTTCTTGTTAGTGTTTTGTTTTAGTTTCTGAGAAATAGTCTCAGATCTTAGGCTTCTATAGATAGGTTCGTTTCTGGTATTCATAGAATACCCGGGATTTTGTTAGGAGATCCTAAGAGGGCTCTAGGCATTCGAAGAGTCAGTCCACAGGGCTGGGCTTAAGTTGGGTATTAAGGTAAAGCCCAGTTACTAGGCTGAGGAAGCGTTCTCCGGAGGTTCTGACGAGCAGAGTCGGGGCGAGCAATATGACATATACAGCAGTATGCTCCATCGGCGAGACTACGTAAAGGGTGATTTCTTTATGGCATCAGTCCCCCTGTCCCTCTCTTATATGTTGTTATTGTGTTGTTCCAAATATTTATTATGAATACGAGATTACGATTTTTATGAATATTTGTTTTATATGTTGACGTTGTTATGTTTTTCCGGAAATGGCCACCCGCTTAATATTCACTATGTCTGCATGTCTAATGTGCTCTTTTAAACTAAAGTTAGGGTTATAGACAATTCCTAACCACGGTCTATTCATAACCTATTTAGTTTAACAGGCATCAATTAGTATTGGTGTCTGCCATGCTAGATAAAATAACCTGCTGAACACCCTGTTTGTTAGAGTAGTCTAGGTAAGTCGAGCCGAGTCCGATTATGCCGGCGGCTACGGCAAGCGCTATGATCCCCGAAGTGACATAGGGCTTTCATGGATGCCTTCGTCCCGAACCGTGAGTAGGGCCGTCATTAAGGTAGGGCAGTTTATTAGAGACCTCGGATGTGGTACGCCTTTAGACACAGAACATAGTTGCAATCCAGGCCAAGACATGTCAAAAGTACTCGAATATAGGTCAACCAACATATAGGAACAGTATAACATAGAATCAGGACTCATCTATAAAACACTTCTAGGATTAATTAAACTTAAACCAAGTGGAGAATGGATCACCCTCTCATCAAAGTTATTGATGAAGATTACATAACTGGATCATAAGATAAGAGTTAGGATAAAAGGCTAGTTACTACTAAGCCGTTACCACTTTCCTGGGTGTACGATAATTATTTAATAAAATCGTAGATACTTTCCAACAGACTAGCTACACGATAGGTACTCTGCCTGAGGTTCTGGTTGATTAAGTGACAATAATTGAATGGTAAGTGACAGTTAGTAAGACTCAGTCCTTAATTACTCATAATCGACATAGGTAAATAAAGCCTATCTTTTAGCATACCAACCGGAACTGCATCAGATTTTTGGCGCCATTGCCGGGGAAATATCATAATGAATTTAGGATTATTGGCCACAATTCTAAGAGACTTATGGTAGGTAGTGGTAGTAACCTAGACTTTAAACCTACACTTATCTTATGCAAGTTAGACAATCACATTCCGAAATATAGGATTATCATAACTAACTAATTTTGGATATCATCTGAAATTCAGACATTTAGGATAATCAAATTTTAGAAAATTATTCTAAAACCATATTGAGGAAATTTACCTGCTTTCTAAAAACATGAAAAAGAAAAAAAATTTTGTTTTTGTTTCGTTTTCTTATTTCTTTTCGCATTATATTTTTCTCTCTGTTATCTTTTTATTTGTTTTTCTAACTAGACTTTACACTTAGAGATGAAGAGAGCAAAAGTCCAGGAAAATCTGGACAAAGTAGAAAATAACATCAGTCCTTTCCCAGAAATCCGAACAGCTCCGGCATCTCCCGAATATACTCCTGCATCTCCTGAGTATACTCCAGAATCTCCTGAGTATACTCCTGCATCCCCAGTTCCTAACAGTCAACCACCTTCATTAGGGGATAGCACTGACAATGTCCAATCAGCCTTGTCTGCCCAGGTAGATGAGATATCTCACAGGATACGCAACATGACCCAGACAATACCCAACCGGCTAAGACAATCAAATCAGGTTGTCCTAACCCTAGGGTCTGAAGTAAACCACCTCAGAGCTACAGTCAATTCCCAGGAAAACCAAAGTGCCCAAATACTCAGGGAATTAGCTGACTTACGAAGTGAGCAAGGCAGGCAAAGGGATGAGATGAGAGCCATGCGCATAGAAATGCGAAGCATTCAGGAAGGGATGCGAAACATTCAGGCAGAGCTACGTGAGATCAGAGATAAGGGTCGTTGAAAAAAGGGAAGATTCTTTTACTCTTATTTTCAGTGAATAAAATTGTTTGAACTAACGTTAAATAATTTGACCCTTACTTCCTTTTTCAAAACTTTTTAAAGGGTCTTTCATTCAACAATTTTTTCAGACATTTTATTTCTCAAATTTCTATGAAAAACAAAGGTTTTGCAAATGCAGTTTATCTCTCACTATTTAAATTGTATAAACTCAGTTTTTTCTCTGAAATTCTTGCTGAATCTAAGTTAGGATAAGATTAGGGTATCATGATTTTCGAAAAAAAAAAAGAAGAGAGAGATTGAGAAATTATTTTCCACAGAGTTTTTAACAGCCTCTGAATTTGATTGGATAAACGTGAAGACTTGTTAAATATTATTTTTGGTACTGAGATTTGCAGGGGACTACAGAAAAAAAAATTTTTTTTTCCAGAATTGGCACGCATCCTGAAGCAATCCGGGACGGACGTCCCGATTCTGGATGAGCGTCCAGCGGGACGGGCGTCCTTCCTCCGGGACGGGCGTCCCGAGGACCACTCCTCCTATAAATATTCCATTTTTTTCATTTTCCCTCAAATCAACTTCCAAAAATTCATCTCTCTAAAACTTTTCTCTCTACCTTCTCTCTACAAATTTTTGGCAAACCTCTCAAAAGTCAAAAAATTCAGATTTCCCTCCAAATTTTGAATTTTAAACTTCCCTCCAAAATTCAAATTTCCCTCCAAAATTTGAATTTCCCGCCAAAAATTCAAAAATCCTTCCGTAGCCTAAATACATCCTCCCGAATTCAAATTCACTTCCAGAATTCGAATTCGAATCTTCCTTTCCGCCTAAACTCTCAAAGTCTCTCATTTTCAAATGGCTCCCAAACGCGCCCGTATCGCATCTACCACGACCGTCACGTCAGTGGCACATCCCTTCATGCAGTTCCACTCCAGCCCATCATACCAGGAGCGATGCCACGGATTCATCGAACGCACCATACTGACGAGCAGAACACTTGATTGGGCAGCAGTGCGGACACTAGAGGTAGAGCAGGAAGTCAGACGCATGCTCGACGTACTACCATACAGTCGGGTATTCATCGTCACTGAGCCGATATACTTGGAGCTGGTATGCGAGTTCTATGCGTCATTCACATGCCATCAGGAGCAGATTACATTCCGCTTGGGCGGAATAGATAGATCGATGAGCATGGCCGAGTTCGGCATTGCCTTGGGCATCTGGCAGAGATAGGAGCAGGACACGCCCGCCTACACCACAGCGGTTAGAGATTTCACGACTGCAGACGTCTCCACTGCTTGGGCTCAGATCTGTATGACGGGTGTGCCCTACCAGCATGGCTTTGCAAAAGCCACAGGTATTTACCCTGCTCTTCGATACTTACATGCTATCATTGCATACACACTGTCAGGACGACGGACGGCCCCCGGGAATGTCACCCAGCTGGAGACATTCCTCTTGGCCAACATGCACATGGGATCTACAGTAGAGATGGCCCGACTTATCACGGTCATCATGCGGGGTTTCGCTACAGACACCCGGAAACAGAGTCTGGGGCTAGGACCGTTCATCACCAGGATAGCTCACTACCTGGAGCTCGACATCGAGGGCTCAGATCTGACCCAGGTTGCCCCGACCACCATTCCTATGGACCTTACTATCCTACGGAACATGGGAATGGTCGTACGGGACGCAAATGGGTGCTACTCCATCCACACGAAGCAGCCAGGACAGGTCTCGGCATCAGGAGCAGTCCCAGCACACATACCTCCATCCGAGACGTTTGTTCCTCGCACGGCCTTCGAACGACATGTGTCGCACGGATTAGCAGACTTGGCATCTCGCATGGAGAGGATCGATAGACGGCTGATGTTGGTAGAGGACAGAGTCGCTATGAACACCAGCAGGATCGAGGAGATTTATCAGCATACCTCCCGCCCGGTGGAAAACTCCGAGGTCCACTTTCCAGCAGACTTTCCAGACTTTCTGGCAGACTTTGGTCCACCTAATGATGACGAGCCGGGTTCTTAGTTTTTCTTTCCTTTTCTTTTTCTTTTGTTGCTTTCATTTTATATGTGTGATCATGTCTGGGCTGTATGAAATATGAATCTCTGTGTAACATTGATTGATATGACATAACAGCGTTGTTCTCTATGTTTTCTTGTTATTTCTTTTATTGCCTTATGTTCCTTCTTACCCGTAGTTAGTTGAATAAGTGTGGGGTAAGAATCTTTTCTATTTTGTTTCTTGTTTTCAAATAAGTGTGGGGTAGTTAGGTATGCATGAACACTGAGGACAGTGTCAGTATTAAGTGTGGGGTAGCAGTGCACGGTGCACTGTAGCAGTTTGAAAATTTTTGCATGATTTTGCTTGTTTTTCCCCATATTTTCACACCTTCCAAAAATCTTTTTTCAAAATTTTTCCGTCCTTCAGACTTCTATATGCAGTATGCTTGGTTAAAACAATTGCTTATGTCTATGATATGTAGGTAGAATGTTATGGTTAGTAGGAGATAATTGATAGCTATCTTGGACTAATTGATTAGGAATAGGGAATTCCTGATAACTGAGCACAACTTTGTCTGGATTAGAGACCTCAGCCAATTACCTTTTCAAGACTGAACTAGATAAAATTAGACCAGTTGTGGATATTTTGGCAATTAGAATGACTAGATGAGACTCTGAGCTAAAAGTGAAAAGAAATTAAAGAAAGATAATTAAACAAGGGTAGTTTGCCAGCGGCCTTCGCTACTCGAGCACCACTCCTTCGGGGAACTTAAAGCCTGATGCCCTAAGGTCGTGTAGGTCTGGGAGTCATCGGAGTGGGACTCGCTACATGGGTAGTTGAAGTTGACGTGTTCTAAGCAGACTCAAAATACCCTGAATCTATAAAAAAGAAAAAAAATCAATAAGAGCTAAAACAATTAAAATCTGATCACCAAAGCTCAGAACTCAGAAAGTTATCTGTTGTCAGTGTGTCTAGCAATAGGTCGAAGTATTATCTGGTAACAGTTAAGACAAGAGTTTATTGTGTTGACTATTTGGTCTGGACTAGTACACACACTACACATCAGGAAGACCCTATGACTAAGAGAAAAGTTCAACCTAGTTGTTAAGTTACTTTCTGCTCAACCCTAACAAACTACTAGAGACATTTGAGACCTTGTCATAGCAACCTAACCAATCAGACCTGTGGTAAGAATTGTCTGAAGAATTTTTGGAATAAAAACATGACTAGGAATGCACACATGGTTTAGAATCAGTAACTTCAGGTAGACTTTGCTTGAGGACATGCAAAAAGCTAAGTGTGGGGTTATCTGATACGCGAAAATCATATCACCTTTTTAGCATGTTTTTATATATGATTTAGGGTGAAATTGAGGATAAATTGATCTTAATTGTTTATTATTTACTTAATTTCACAGTTTTTCTGATTTCGGAAGTGTCAGGTGAAAAGTAGACGAAAACAGCAAATTTTGGGGCAAAAACGCAATTTTTGGAAATGTTGACTTGGTCAAAGGCTCAGGACGGGCGTCCCGAACCCGGGACGGGCATCCCGACCCAGTCAAAGCACCGGGATGGGCGTCCAGGACTCAGGACGGGCGTCCCGACCTGGTTAACAGACCAGGACGGGCGTCCCGAACCCCCAAAACAAGTCCCACATCGATTTTTTAATGATAAATCACCCCGGGAAGCTGCTATAAATACCCCAGGCCTTCAGCAGTTGAATTCATCCCTCTCCACTCGATCTGAGTCATTCAGTGGTCTCCAGTGTACAATTCTCTAGTACACAATTCACTCGAAGACTCGGATTCCAGTAGACGTTTTCTTTCTTTCCTTCTTTGTTTTTCGTTTTTCTTAGTTTCTGAGAAATAGTCTCAGATCCTAGGGTTCGATAGATAGGTTCGTTTCTGGTATTCATAGAATACCCGGGATTTTGTTAGGAGATCCTAAGAGGGCTCGAGGCGTTCGATGAGTCAGTCCACAGGGCTTGGCTTAAGCCCAGGACGTAAGATAAAGTCCAGCTACTAGGCTGAGGAAGCGTTCTCCGGAGGTTCTGACGAGCAGAGTCGGGGCGAGCAATACGACATATGCAGCAGTACGCTCCATCGGCGAGACTACGTAAAGGGTGATTTCTTTATGGCATCAGTCCCCATGTCCCTCTCTTATATGTTGTTATTGTGCTGTTCCAAATACTTATTATGAATACGAGATTACGATGTTTATGAATATTTGTTTATTATGTTGAAGTTGTTATGTTTTTTCGGAAATAGCCACCTGCTTAATATTCACTATGTCTGCATGTCTAATGTGCTCTTTGAAACTAAAGTTAGGGTTGTAGACAATTCCTAACCACGGTCTAATCATAACCTATTTAGTTTAACAGGCATCAATTAGTATTGGTGTCTGCCATGCTAGATAAAATAACCTGCTGAACACGCTGTTTGTTAGAGTAGTCTAGGGTAGGCCGGGCCGAGTCCGATTATGCCAGCGGCTAGGGCAAGCGGTATGATCCCCGAAGTGACATAGGGCTTTCATGGATGCCTTCGTCCCGAACCGTGAGTAGGGCCGTCATTAAGGTAGGGCGGTTTATTAGAAACCTCGGATGTGGTACGCCTTTAGACACAGAACATAGTTGCAATCCAGGCTAAGATATATCTAAAACACTCGAATATAGGTCAATCAACATATAGGAACAGTATAACATAAAATCAGGACCTCATCTATAAAACACTTTTAGGATTAATTAGACTTAAACCTAGTGGAGAATGGATCACCCTCTCATCAAAGTATTTGATGAAGATTGCATAACTGGATCATAAGATAGGAGTTAGGATAAAAGGCTAGTTACTACTAAGCCGTTGCCACTTCCCTGGGTGTACGATAATTATTTAATAAAATCGTAGATACTTTCCAACAGACTAGCTACACGATAGGTACTCTACCTTAGGTTCTGGTTGATTAAGTGACAATAATTGAATGCTAAGTGACAGTTAGTAAGACTCAGTCCTTAATTACTCATAATCGACATAGGTAAATAAAGCCTATCTTTTAGCATACCAACCGGAACTGCATCACCAGGCTTAACCAAATTGCCCTAATTTGACTAGGAACACGCACCCTATCTCTCTCTTAGGATCTCCTAACGAAATCCCGGTATTCTGTGATACCAAAAACTGAATACTAATATAATCGAATTCTCAAATACTGAAATAAACACTCAGAGATAAGAGAATATGATACACTCAAAGTTGCTAAATGACTTGTATTGAGTGCTGAGGGATAATTTCAAGTGAGGAAGGCCTGGGGTATTTATAGCAAGTTTCTGGAGTGAATTTCCCCAAAATTTCCGATGTGGGACAATTCTGGTGCTTGGGACACCCGTCCAGAACTCAGAAGTCCCAAAAATTGAGTTTTTCCCCCCAATATTTGTTGTTTTCTTGCACATTTGATAACTCTACGAGAGTAGAGTTCTTTGCATTTGTTTTGCCTTGTTTCTAGCTCAATTTGCTTGACTTGTTTATGATTTTGAGTTAGATTTTGTTAAATTGTATAATCCTTTTCCCAATTTTAATTTTGTGGATTAATTGTTAAAAAGGGCCATTTTAATTGAAGAAATTCCTAAATTTTATTGTGATTAAATTCCATTGTTAACATTTAAATTTGTGCAGGATTTCACATAAAAGATGATGGAATTTTTGGATTCAATTTCCAAGGGTGAAAAGGGAATTTGGATGGTTGAAATTGGTAAAAGGAATTTGGATAAAAGTTGACCGATTGGAAGAAATTGGAAATTAGTGGATGATTCATCAAGAGGGAAAACGGGAAATTAAATTCTAGAAGGCATCTATATGTATATATATATATAAATGTGCACACACACACTATTTGCAATTTAAAATCCAGCTAGACACTTCGGGTACTATATATATCTCTTTTGTCCTATCCATTACATATATATATACTATATATATATATATATATATATATGTATATAATATATATATATATGTATATATATATATATATGTATATATATATATATATGTATATATATATATATATATGTATATCTATATATATATATGTATATATATATATGTATATATATATATATGTATATATTATATATGTGTGTACTCTAAAAGTCCAAATTAATTCTAGATGGAGATAAAACAAAGAAATACATATTGTAGCTGAAATTTCGGTAGAGCCTTGCAACAATTTTTGGATTTTATTTCAGCTGGTATGATGACTCATCATGTTGAAGGACAGCTGTGGGTTAGAGGAAAATTCTGGAGAGAACAATTTTCTTTTACAAAGCAAGAGAAGTCGGCAGTGGAGAAAAGGGAGGAGAGATTGGTTTTATTCATATTTAGAGAGCACAAGAGAGAATCGGAAGTAGATAGGAGATAGTTTTTCTAACCCACTAACTGTAGACTAATTTAGATTAACTTGTTTTAGGGAGAGAAACCCGAGAGAAAGCAGGGTGACTTATTGAGGATTCATCAGCTGAGCAGAAAAGACGCTGCAGCATCAGTCAGGGGGAGGAATAACAGTGGGAAATCTCGATTAAACCGATTTGGGCAGTAGGGTGATCTCAGACCCGAGTAATTCTCTACCCATTTCCTCATTTTGTTCATTGTCTTGTATAAACTCTTGCTTGAATGTTAGGTAAGAGTTGGAGACGAGATTTTGGGATTAATTAAACGTGTTTTGTAATAGAATTACTCTATATGGACATAGGAGCATTTTATTCCATTACTTTAATTCTTGGACTTTGTTATTCCCAATGCTGAATGTGTATTTATAACCTGAAGTTGATGGAAGTTTAGTTAAATATGAACATGTTGTTTACACTGTTTTGAATACGATGATGAATGTGTCGTAGCATTGTTCTCTATTTTATGATTGATACTTGTATGGGGCATGCTTGGTTTATTCATGTAATTACTTAAATTGATTTAGCATCACTTGCAGTTATGACTGTCCAAGTTATGTATCGAACTAGTATCTGACTTTCTAACGGAAGGGAGCTAGTTGACAAGATAGTTACGTGGCACTAGATTGAGACGCATGACCGTGCGCTCAACATTGGAGGGGACATGACCAAATTCACTGACTAGTGTTGTTCTAGGTCAATGGTACTTCGTACTCCATGAGACGATGTTATCAGGGATCTAGACTAGTAGATCAAGTAATTTGGGTAGCACCAGATTGTTGTATCATTATCTGGAAACTGAAAGCATGTTCTGTATATTTAGATTCATCTCTGGTTTGTATTTACATTTTGGGCGTGAATGCCGCATCAGTGTATTACCTGTAGTACTCTTGTGGTTATTTCCAGTAGGCTGACCCTTAACTGTTAGTTTAGTCTTACTGTAGCAGTAGCATTGCCGTAGCATTAGACCAATCTCTATTCATTATTCTTTATTCTTTTAACCATTTGTGCAATCGTATTTGCATTTGTATTGACACTTAGTCCCTGTGGGATCGATAATCTTGTACTTAGGTACATATATTACTTGTTGACTGGTGTATACTTGCACTTGTTAAGATTGCATTGATTTACTTCATTTCCTTATCTTTACAAATTGTGACACACACACACAACGCAACAAGTTTTTGGCGCCGTTGCCGGGGACTTCAGAGTTAATTATTTGTAAATATTGATTGTTTGCATTCGGTTACTTTTATTTTTTTTAGTTTTTGTACTCATACTTGTGCTTAAGAGACTATTGAATTAGTGTGTGAGTGAATGATATTTGAACATAGACTGAATTTTATTTGAACATTATTGATATTAACCATTTGTTAATTTTCAGCTTGTGTATATCATATATTTCTTAACGTGTGCTGATTTTTGCATGAGTAAAACGTGAAAGGACTCTCAATCTACATTGCTGCCACTAGATCCAGAAATTGAGAGAACAACCAAAGCGTTAAGAAAGAAGAAGCAAACTACAGATAAGGCGGTCATGGCAGAACAACGAGTTGTCAAGCTGAACCCGTCTACAATCCTGTAGTAATGGCAGATGATAGGGACCATGCTATGTGACAGTATGCTGTCCCTATGTTCAATGAGCTGAACCCAAGCATTATGCAAACAGAGATTGCCGCATCACAATTTGAGCTGAAACCGGTGATGTTTCAGATGCTACAAATAGCACAATAAGGAGAATGAGGAATACTCAGCTTGGCTAGAAGAAAACACTCAAGGTTTCAAATTCAGAGCTCAATTTGAATCTTTGGACTTGTCTTCTAGGGATTTTAAAGTGACAAAACCTTTTGTGGAAGAACCACCCAAGCTGGAATTAAAGTCATTGCCGCAGCATCTGAAGTATGGATTTCTGGGGGCAGAATCTACATTGCTAGTGATTATTTCAGCACTGCTGAGTGCGGAACAGGAGGAGGATTGCTTGGAGCTTTGCAGCAGCATAAGAGAGCTATGTGCTAGACCATAGCTTACATCAAAGGTATATGACCAACCTTATGCATGCACAAGATAATTTTGGAAGACAATTCCAAAAATTTAATAGAGGGGCAGAAAAGATTAAATCCAATTACGAAGGAAGTGGTAAAGGAACAAATTATCAAGTGGCTAGATTTTGGCATTATGCAAATAGAGATTGCCGCAGCACAATTTGAGCTGAAACCGGTGATGTTTCAGATGCTACAAATAGCACAATGAGGAGAATGAGGAATTCTCAGCTTGGCTAGAAGAAAACTCTCAAGGTTTCAAATTCAGAGCCCAATTTGAATCTTTGGACTTGTCTTCTAGGGATTTTAAAGTGACAAAACCTTTTGTGGAAGAACCACCCAAGCTGGAATTAAAGTCATTGACGCAACATCTGAAGTATGGATTTCTGGGGGCAGAATCTACATTGCTAGTGATTATTTCAGCACTGCTGAGTGCGGAACTGGAGGAGGATTGCTTGGAGCTTTGCAACAGCATAAGAGAGCTATGTGCTGGACCATAGCTTACATCAAAGGTATATGACCAACCTTATGCATGCACAAGATAATTTTGGAAGACAATTCCAAAAATTTAATAGAGGGGCAGAAAAGATTAAATCCAATTACGAAGGAAGTGGTAAAGGAACAAATTATCAAGTGACTAGATTTTGGCATTATTTATCCTATATCTGACAGCGCTGGGGATGGAGAATTTGCATGGATTACAAGAAGATAAACAAAACCACAAGAAACGACCTCTTCCCACTGCCTTTCATTGATCAAATGTTGGATAGGTTGGCTGGACGGGATTCTTATTGCTTTCTGGATGGGTATTCTGGTTATAATCAGATTGCTGTAGCACCAGAGGACCAGAACAAAATGACCTTCACTTGTCCTTATGGTACTTTCGCATTCAGAAGAATGCCATTTAGACTGTGTAATGCTCCAGCAATGTTCCAACGATATATGATGGCCATATTCACAGATATGGTGGAACAATATTTAGAGGTTTTCATGAATGAATTCTCCATATTTGGGGACTCTTTTGAAAAATGCTTAGAGAATTTGGCCAAGGTGCTTAAACGTTGTGAGGACACCAACCTAGTCCTCAATTGGAAGAAGTGTCACTTCATGGTTAAAGAAGACATTGTGCAAAACTCTTCACCTATAATACTTCTCGATGCTAAGTAGTCAATTGAGCACAATCTATAAGTGAACACTTTCATCTATTGTTTATTGCATTTCTT
The DNA here is from genome assembly GCA_027405835.1 of Asclepias syriaca. Taxonomy (NCBI): domain Eukaryota; kingdom Viridiplantae; phylum Streptophyta; class Magnoliopsida; order Gentianales; family Apocynaceae; genus Asclepias; species Asclepias syriaca. Next base: position 15,046,288 of record CM049932.1, read on the forward strand.
TTTATTTCGTTTTTCTTATTTCTTCTTGTTTGTTTTTATTTTTTTTCCAACATTCGATTTCTTTTCCTTGTTTTGTTTTAATTGTTGTTCTTTTATTTTCAGGTGCTTCAATTCGGGATTAATGGATGTTTAATCCTAAGTTTCTTTCAAAATTTTCAGAATTGGTTTTGAGACTTCAATTTCATATTGCACTGCCGTTCTCTTTCTCTCTTATCGGTACTCTTCTGCTTGTTAATACAGAAACCTTTGCTGCAGCAGATTGTTGGACAGCTTTAGTCCATTGTCAAGTTCAGTTGGTGGCGTAGGAGCTATTGAAAGTCAACAATGGTGTTCTGAAGTGGCAGACCAAGGAGCTGCCACGAATCGACAATTCATGCAAGCAGCCTTATTCCATTAATTCCAGTCGGTGGCATGCAACTAGGAGTTGTTGGGAGATAAAAAGGTTAGTGAATTTATTATTTTCTATAAGAGGAGTTTCGTGTGAATTAAAAAAAAAGAAGAAGAGAAAAAGAATTTGGAAGTTGTAACTCCTTATAAAAAAAAGACTAATATAAAATTCTAAGGAGTTACATCTCTCGATCTCTTGTTACTGCCCGTTATTACTTCTTTAAATATCTCCAAGGCACAACTCACTTCTTTCATCATATCTCAACTTCTCTGCACACGATCTTTCCTTTCCTTCTCTTCAAGCTTTATTTTCAGCCTCATACAACTTCGAAGATTCAAGGTTAGTGCTCATCTTTCTACATTTTATTTTCGGTAATATGAATTTGTGTTCATTAGGATGTATGATACTTGCAGAATTTTTGGTTCATTTTTCTGAGCTTAATGAGAGTATGCATCCTTTAATAGCATTCATTAAGTGGAATATGTCAATACCGAAGGATAGTTACTTGTCTTGGCTGGATTTAGGGTTTATGTTGAAGCATTTGTTCCCTTGAGTTGCTTATCTTGGTTTATAGTTAGTAGCATATTTTTATAGCCATGGATGATCTACCATTTTGTGTCTTCTTTTTGGTTATTTTGTGATTGGTAGAAGGCATGTTTTGAGCTGAAATATAATATATGGTCTTCATGCTTTCATTTAGGAACAAAGTCGCCTGAGTAGTAGTAGCTAATTATTTTATGCTTGATGATTCTCACCCGAGAATTGAGAGAACCTATTCGCTACTAATACAGTTGCTTTACATTTTCCCTACTGCCCATATGTTGCATTTATATATTTGATGACAATGTAAAAATGCCATGAGTCAAACAGGTTGCACCCCTCGTCATACCACCAAGGTGCAACTTCCACAGCATTTGACACAGCAGCATCGATCCTCACTCAGATGCATGACCACCAGCAATTGTACTAACAGTATGCTCACGACAGAGATGCTGAACATTTTCAATCTTTGCCGCGGCAACGCCAACAGGCAGGCGCACCATGACCTTCTTTTCCCCTCCAAATTTTGCGGGACACTCCTCAGAACATGGAGGATGACGGCAACGATGAATGATGAACTCTCCTGATCTTGTGGGTGTGGTTTCTACCCTATTTTTCTCTACTTCCCGCTGATTTAATTTGTACTGTTATGTTTTTCCTGTCCCGTGTTCCAGGTTGAATTAGTTGTCCCCTTTTCTTATCAGCCCAATGGCATGTTTTCCCCCTGTTGCTACAGCAATGAGGACATTGCTCCTCTTCAGTTTGGGGGAGGATGTCCTTTTGCCAGTTCAAGAGCATTTTTTGTTATTAAAGTGAATGAATACGTTTATTGTTGTGGTTTTTTATGAATGAGCTGAGTGAATGTGTTATTGCTCCTGCATTATCTATTGAATCTCTCTAGCATGAGCATACTCTAGTGAATCATTTTAGCAGGATTATGTAAATTTGGGAAGATTATTTATGATGATAATTCATGTTGACATGATTTCATAACTCTTGTATGGTAGTGAGCCTTTAGTACTTAGAATATGTTGATATTAACTAGATTTAAGTGAAAATTTTTGCTCCCACCAAACTTTTGCACATAGTCTTACTTGGAGATTTCATGTTTATTAAAAGAGTTAGCTTTGGTATGAAGGTTCAGAATCTTTAGACTCGTTTGTTATATCCCTTGAGGCGAAATCCTAGTAGATTTGGTAATTTATAAAATGATTAAGGCATGTTCTTGAATCGTTTGAGCCTTTCTAGCTTACCCTAATGCATTTTATTTCCTTAGTTAAACCAAGTTGAGCTTAAGCCTAATTTCTTGACACCCTTATTAAATAATAGCCACTTATCCTAAATGTTTTGCATGTATCCATTCTTTGTTTTCCCTAAACTTGATATTAGTTTGCTATGAACACTGCTGAACATAAGTTTGGGAATATGCGGAGAATGCTGTATTAAAGAGCATAGAAATGTTGTTTTCTAGCATAATGCTGCAGCAATATCATTTTTACTGGATCAGTGGTAGTTAATTGCTTTCTGAAATTATGTTATGAATGCTCTATGTATTGAGGGTATGTGTATTAAAAAAATGTGTGAAAAATGAAAGAACCCTCTTTACACAAAAAAGAAAAGAAAAAGAAGAACAAAAAGAGCAAAAAGGAAATACATATTATGCTTCTTTGTGGTCAAATGCTATATATACTGATTGTGGTTAAATGCTGCACTTATTACTGAAGCAGGTTATAAATGTTTATGCTCCTTGAGTTGTGAAAAGAAAAATGAGAAAAGTGATAGCATTGGGTTGAAGTTCATGGCAGACTAGGACTAAGTTTTGAGCCTACCTTTTATCTATATTTTTCCTACCTTAGCCTTAGCCTACATTACAACCAAATTAAGACCTCTTTGATCTTTATTGCGGAATTTGCTACATTAGTGGAGAGTGGTGTAATAGATTGAGTTTGAAGATGCAAAATGAATCTTAGGATTACCATACGTTGACTTATGAATGAGAGATTGAAAAGGAAAGACTATTCACACACACGGGAGCAGATCTTTGAGCTTGATTCAGTTAATGTTCTGATATTTGAGGAACTTGGGTCATGAACATATTAGAGTTTTGTTTCACAAATTTGATCTGAAAATATGAACCCAAATTTGCCTATGATTGCTGAATGATTCTGGACATAAATTGTTGTACTGTTTGATTGAGTTTTATTGATCTATCTTCTGCTCCAGCATTGCTCGGGATGAGCAATGATTTAAGTTTGGGGGTGTGATAACTCTACGAGAGTAGAGTTATTTGCAGTTGTTTTGCCTAGTTTCTAGCTCAATTTGCTTGACTTGTTTATGATTTTGAATTAGATTTTGTTAAATTGTATAATCCTTTTCCCAATTTTAATTTTGTGAATTAATTGTTAAAAAGGGCCATTTTAATTGAAGAAATTCCTAAATTTTATTATGATTAAATTCCATTGTTAACATTTAAATTTGTGCAGGATTTCACATAAAAGATGATGGAATTTTTGGATTCAATTGCCAAGGGTAAAAAGGGAATTTTAATGGTTGAAATTGGTAAAAGGAATTTGGATAAAAGTTGACCGATTGGAAGAAATTGGAAATTAGTGGATGATTCATCAAGAGGGAAAACGGGAAATTAAATTCCAGAAGGCATCTATATGTATATATATATATATATATATATATATATATATATAAATGTGCACACACACACTATTTGCAATTTAAAATCTAGTTGGAAACTTCGGGTACTATATATATCTCTTTTGTCCTATCCATTACATCTATATATATATATATATATCTATACCCACTTTCTTTTGTCTTTTTGTCCACCTTACCGCCATGCACTCTCATAAACATATATATATATATATATATATGTACTCTAAAAGTCCAAATCAATTCCAACTGGAGATAAAACAATGAAATACATATTGTAGCTGAAATTTTGGTGGAGCCTTGCAACAATTTTTGGATTTTATTTCAGCTGGTACGACGACTCATCATGTTGAAGGACAACTGTGGGTTAGAGGAAAATTCTGGAGAGAACAATTTTCTTTTACAAAGCAATAGAAGTCGGTAGTGGAGAAAAGGGAGGAGAGATTCGTTTTATTCATATTTAGAGAGCACAAGAGATAATCGGCAGTAGATAGGAGATAGTTTTTCTAACCCACTAACTGTAGACTAATTTAGATTAACTTATTTTAGGGAGAGAAACCCGAGAGAAAGCAGGGTGACTTGCTGAGGATTCATCAGCTGAGCAGAAAAGACACTGCAGCATCAGTCGGAGGAGGAATAACAGTGGGCAATCTCGATTAAACCTATTTGGGCAGTAGGGTGATCTCAGACCCGAGTAATTCTCTACCCATTTCCTCATTTTGTTCATTATCTTGTATAAACACTTGCTTGAATGTTAGGTAAGAGTTGGAGACGAGATTTCGGGATTAATTAAACGTGTTTTGTAATAGAATTACTCTATATGGCCATAGGAGCATTTTATTCCATTACTTTAATTCTTGGATTTCGTTATTCCCAATGCTGAATGTGTATTTATAACCTGAAGTTGCTGAGGTTTAGTTAAATATGAACATGTTGTTTACACTGTTTTGAATATGATGATGAATGTGTCGTAGCATTGTTCTCTGTTTTTATGATTGATGTTTGTATGGGGCATGCTTGGTTTATTCATGTAATTACTTGAATTAATTTAGCATCACTTGCGGTTACGACTGTCCAAGTTATGTATCGAACTAGTATCTGGCTTTCTAACGGAAAGGAGCTAGTTGATAAGATAGTTACGTGGCACTAGATTGAGACGCATGACCGTGCTCTCAACATTGCAGGGGACATGACCAAATTCACTGACTAGTGTTGTTCTAGGTCAACGGTACTTCGTACTCCATGAGACGATGTTATCGAGGATCTAGACTAGTAGATCAAGTAATCTGGGTAGCACCAGATCGCTGTAGCATTATCTGGAAACTGAAATCATGTTTTGTATATTTAGATTCATCTCTGGTTTGTATTTACAGTTTGGGCGTGAATGCCGCAGCAGTGTATTACCTGTAGTACTCTTGTGGTTATTTCCAGTAGGCTGACCCTTAACTGTTAGTTTAGTCTTACTGTAGTTGTAGCATTGTCGTAGCATTAGACAAATCTCTATTCATTATTCATCATTCATTATTCTTTATTCTTTTAACCATTTGTACAATCGTATTTGCATTTGTATTGACACTTAATCCCTGTGGGATCAATAATCTTGTACTTAGGTACATATATTACTTGTTGATAGTGTATACTTGATGGGGATTCCGGTTGACGTGCTAAATAGGTGTTATTTTACCCTATGTTGATTATGAATAATTAAGGACTGTGATTGACTAATTGTCACGTTTAGTCTTATGGTGTCACTTAATCAGCCAGAATCTAAGGCAGAGTACCTATCGTGTAGCTAGTCTATTGGAAAGTATCTACGATTTTACTAAGTTAATTATCGTACTCCCAGGGAAGTGGCAACGGCTTAGTAGTAACTAGCCTTCTATCCTAACTCCTATCTTATGATCCAGTTATGCAATCTTCATCAAATACTTTGATGAGAGGGTGATCCATTCTCCACTAGGTTCAAGTCTAATTAACCCTAGAAGTGTTTTAAAGATGAGTTCTGATTCTATGTTATACTGTTCCTATATGTTGATTGACCTATATTCGAGTATTTTAGATATATCTTAGCCTGGAATGCAACTATGTTCTGTGTCTAAAGGTGTACCACATCTGAGTCTCTATGCTACCGCCCCCTATCATTAAGGTAAACGGCCCTACTCACGGTACGAACAGAGACAATTATGAAAGCCCTATGTCACTTTCGGGGATCACTCTGAAGGCTCGTAATCGCTGGCATAACGCTCTACTCAGCCTACCTAGACTACTCTAACAAGCCAGGTGTTCAGCATGTTATTTTATCTAGTATGGCAGACACCAATACTAATTGATGCCTGTTAAACTAAACAGGTTATGAATAGACCGTGGTTAGGAATTGTCTATAACCCTAATTTTAGTTTAAAAGAAACTACATTAGACATGCAGACATAATGATTATTTAGCAGGTGGCTATTTCCGGAAAAACATAATAACTTCAACATACAAAACAATTATTCATAAAATCATAATATGATATTCATAATTGATGTTTAGGACAAAGCAATAAAACATATAAGAGAGGGGTATGGGGACTGATGCCATAAAGAAATCACCCTTTACTTAGTCTCGCCTACAGAGCGTACTGCTGTATACGTCGTATTGCCCGCCCTGACTCTGCTCGCCAGAACCTTCGGAGGACGCTTCCTCAGCCTAGTAGCTAGACTTTACCTTACGTCCTGGGCTTAAGCCTAGCCCTGTGGACTGACTCTTCGAACGCCTAGAGCTCTCTTAGGGTCTCCTAACGAAACCCCGGGTATTCTATGAATACCAGAAACGAACTTATCTATAGAAACCTAAGATCTGAGACTATTTCTCAGAAACTAAAACAAAACACAAATAAGAAAGAAAACTGAGATCTGAGTCTCTGAGTGAGTTGTGTACTAGAAAACTGTACACTGGAAACCACTTAATGACTCAGATCGAGTGGAGAGGGATGAATTCAACTACTGGAGGCCTGGGGTATTTATAGCAGCTTCCCGGAGTGAAAAATTGTGAAAAAATCGATGTGGGACAACTTCTGGCAGTTCGGGACGCCCGTCCCGGTTCGGGACGCCCGTCCTGATTCGTTGACCAGGTTCGGGACGCCCGTCCTGATTCGTTGACCAGGTTCGGGACGCCCGTCCTGGTTCGGGACGCCCGTCCTGGGTTCGGGACGCCCGTCCTGGACCCTTGACCGAGTCAACATTTCCAAAAATTGCGTTTTTGCCCCAAAATTTGCTGTTTTTGTCTACTTTTCACCTGACACTTCCAAAATCATAAAAATTGTGAAATTGAGTAAATAACAATCAATTAAGATCAATTTATCCTCAATTTCATCCTAAATCGTATATAAAAACATGCTAAAAAGCTGATACGATTTTCGCGTATCAGATAACCCCACACTTAGCTTTTTGCTTGTCCTCAAGCAAAGTCTACCTGAAGTTACTGATTCTAAACCATGTGTGCATTCCTAGTCATGTTTTTATTCCAAAATTTCTTCAGACAATTCTTAACACAGGTCTGACTGGTTAGGTTGCTATAACAAGGTGATGTGCACAAATCGTATACCCTTTTTAGCATGTTTTTATGTATGATTTAGGATGAAATTGAGGATAAATTGATCTTAATTGATTGTTATTTACTCAATTTCACAATTTTTATGATTTTGGACGTGTCAGGTGAAAAGTAGACGAAAACAGCAAATTTTGGGGTAAAAATGCAATTTTTGGAAATGCTGACTCGGTCAACGGTCTGGGACGGGCGTCCCGAATTCGGGATGGGCGTCCCGACCCAGTCAAACCCCCAGGACGGGCGTCCCAATTCAGGACGGGCGTCCCGAAGCACCAAAAGCTGTACCACATCGAATTTTTGATGAAAAATCACCCCGGGGAGCTGCTATAAATACCCCAGGCCTCCAGTAGTTGAATTCATCCCTCTCCACTCGATCTGAGTCATTAAGTGGTCTCCAGTGTACAATTCTCTAGTACACAAATCACTCAGAGACTCAGATTTCAGTAGAAGTTTTCTTTCTTTCCTTTTTGTTTTCGTTTTCTTAGTTTCTGAGAAATAGTCTCAGATCTTAGGCTTCGATAGATAGGTTCGTTTTTGGTATTCATGGAATACCGGGATTTCGTTAGGAGATCCTAAGAGAGAGATAGGGTGCGTGTTCTTAGTCAGATTAGGGCAATTTGCTTAAGCCCGGGATGTAAGGTAAAGCAATTGCTACTAGGTCTGAGGAGCGTTCTCCGAAGGCTCTGCCGAGCAGAGTAGGATCGAGCAGTCAGGAGCATACAGGAGCTGCAGCTCCGGCTGGACCTGCATAGAGTGGTGATTACTTTATGACAGTGGGTCCCCTAGACGAGGTTCTGTATGTTTACGAATTGTTTTATCTAAATATTAATTTGAATATCAGATTACGATTCTTATGAATATCTGTTTTATATGTTGAAGTTGTTATGATTTTCCGGAAATGGCCACCTGCTTAAATACTCATTATGTCTGCATGTCTATTGCCGTTCTTTAAAACTGAAATTAGGGTTATAGACAAATCCTAACCACGGTCTATTCATAACCTGTTTAGTTTAACAGGCATCAATTAGTATTGGTGTCTGCCATACTAGATAAAATAATCTGCGGAACACCCTGTTGGTTGAAAGTAGTCTAGGTAGGCTGAGTAGAGTGTTATGCCGGCGGTTATGCGACGAGCAGCATGATACCGAAGTGACATAGGGAACCGTTCATTGCTGACTTTAGTCCGAGCCGTGAGTAGGGCCGTTACCCTTAACGATGGGGCGGTAGCATAGGAACTCAGATGTGGTAGCCTTTAGACACAGAACATAATTGCAATCCAGGCCAAGACATGTCTAAAACACTCGAATGTAGGTCAATCAACATATAGGAACAGTATAACATAGAATCAGGACTCATCTAATAAACACTCTTAGGATTGCATTAGACTTAAACCTAGTGGAGAATGGATCACCCTCTCATCAAAGTTGTTGATGAAGATTGCATAACTGGATCATAAGATAGGAGTTAGGATAAAAGGCTAGTTACTACTAAGCCGTTGCCACTTCCCTGGGTGTACGATATTTTACTTAATAAAATCGTAGATACTTTCCAACAGACTAGCTACACGATAGGTACTCTGCCTTAGGTTCTGGTTGATTAAGTGACAATAATTGAATGCTAAGTGACAGTTAGTAAGACTCAGTCCTTAATTACTCATAATCGACGTAGGTAAATAAAGCCTATCTTTTAGCATACCAATCGGAACGCATCAGATTTTTGGCGCCGTTGCCGGGGAAATATCATAATGAATTTAGGACTACTGATCAAAATTCTAGACACTGATCACAATTCTAGAGACTTATGATAGGTAACGGTAGTAACCTAGACTTTAGACCTACACTTATCTTATACTAGTTAGACAATCACTTTCCGAAATATAGGATTATCATAACTAATTGATTTTAGATATCATCTAAAATTAAGAAAATTAGGATAATCAAATTTTAGAAAATCATTCTAAAACCGTATTGAGGAAATTTAACTGCTTTCGAAATTAAACATAAAAAGAAAAAAAAATGTTAAAAATTTAAAATCCAAAAAAGAATGTATTTTTCTTGTTCAATGGTAAGTTATTCTTTTCCCTATCTCTTGTTCTTTCTTAGTTGTTTTTTTTTCTCTCTTAGTTGCTCTCTTTCGTGTTTTTCTTCATTTATTTAATTTCAAGGAAATAAAAATGGAAATGAGGATAAAATATATTTCCTTCTGAGTTGTAAAATGTTGGCTTAAATTTTTATCGGGAAGAAACTTTATTTTAGAATTTTCTTAGAGTCATAGCGGCTTTATTAGGACAAGTTATGAAATAATTTTTTTTTCTTAATAGCCAGACCTTTGAATGTTCTATTGAAAAAAGGATATGGGGTATTCATTAAATCCTTTCTTTTTCTTTCCTTTGAAAATAATTACATCATAGTAGTCGTGGAACACTTTTCGAAAATAGCCTGAACCACAGGCATTACCTACTAATGATGTTAAAGTCATGTGCAGATTCTAGTTGTTTTCCAGATTCAGAGTGCCAATGTTTTAGGAAGAAATGTTCAGCCTGTGTATCAAATCTGTGAAGTCTGCTAAGTACCACACTTTAGCAGGGATTGCTATGGGAATGACTGACCATTCCAAAAAGAGGTAGGAGCAGGTTGCTGCAGAATGCTGCTCCAATGGGAGACGCATACAATCCCAGCTGGAGAAATCATACGGGATTTAGCTGAGGAATAATTCAGAAGCTGGAACTTTCAGAAGATACCACCACAGCAAAACCCCTACCCATAGAATCAACAGATGAGATACTGGCAACAATTAAAGCTAGACCAGTGCAAGCAAGTGACCTACCAAGTGGTATCGAAGGGTCGAGGGATATAGAAGAATTTGGCATTGTATCAGGAGCATAGAAATGGAGGAGCTTGCATTCCCTATATACCAATCAGCTGTGAGAAACTTCCCTGAGGAAGTCTCAAATACTTGGGCCCAGATCTACACAACTGGAGCCCCCTACCACCACAGCTTCGCCAAAACTTCAGGTATCTTTTCTTCCATTCGAGACTTGCATGCAATACCTTTACTAACATTGGCAGGAAGGCACACAAATCCCAAGAAATCTCATTCCTAGACACGTTCCTCCTGGACACGTTGCTACAATTGTGAGAAATCTTACAACTGATTTGAGGAAACAGTCCGTGGGGCTCGAGCCATTCATCAAATGAATATGCCACTACCTGGAGCTCGACAATGAAGGATCGGAGGTGACGTCATCCGTTCCAATATCTAGAGCGTACAGAGTCAAGAGCGCCTCAGAAATAGCACATGGCTAAGGTGAAGAGCCAATTGATAGCCTAGAGAAAACCCTTCTGCTCGAGGCAAGAAGGGAGTTTTTCTAACCCTCATCTTCCTTTACTTTTATTTTCTTCTTTTCGTGTTTTGTTATTTGTTATTTACTTCGTTACTTCATTTTCCTTCTTACCCTTAGTCAGTCAAATAAGTGTGGGGTAAGAAATTTCTGTTTTGTTTTTGTTTCTCCTTGTTTTCAAATAAGTGTGGGGTAGTCTAGATATGCATGAACACTGAGGACAGTGTTAGAAATAAGTGTGGGGTAGCAGTGCATGGTGCACTGTAGTAATTTAAACAAAATTTTTGCATGCTTTTGCTTGTTTTCCCGGTATTTTCACACCCTTCCAAATTTTTTTCAAAATTTTTCTGTCTTTCAGACTTCTAAATGCATTATGATTGGTTAAACAATTGCTTATGTCTATGATATGTAGGTAGTATGTTATGGTTAGTAGGAGACAATGTGATGACTGTTTTGAACTAATTGATTAGGAATAGGGAATTCCTGATAAATGAGCACAACTTAGTCTAGATTAGAGACCTCAGCCAATTACCTTTTCAAGACTTAACTAGATAAAATTAGACCAGTTGTAGGATGCATTGACAATTGGAATGACTAGATGAGCCTCTGAGCTAAAAGTGAAAAAGAAAAAAAAATGAATGAATGAGCTAATTAAATAGGGTAGTTTGCCAGCGGCCTTCGCTACTCGAGCACCACTCCTTCGGGGAACTTAAAGCCTGATGCCCTAAGGTCGTGTAGATCTGGGAGTCATCGGAGTGGGACTCGCTACATGGGTAGTTGAAGTTGACGTGTTCTAAGCAGACTCAAAACACCCTAGAAATTCTATAAAAAATCAATAAATGCTAAATAATAGAATCTTATCACCAAAGCTCAGAACTCAGAAAGTTATCTATTGACAGTGTGTCTAGCGATAGGTCGAAGTGTTATCTGGTAATAGTTAAGACAAGAGTACATTGTGTTGATTATCTAGTCTGGACTAGTACACACACTACACATAAGGAAGACCTTGTGACTAAGAAAAGAGTTCAATCTAGTTGTCAAGTTGACTTCCTGCTCAATCCTAACAATCTACTAGAGACATTTGAGACCTTGTCATAGCAACCTAACCAGTCAGACCTGTGTTAAGAATTGTCTGAAGAATTTTTGGAATAAAAACATGACTAGGAAATTTAAGTGACTGCACATATGATTTAGTATCACTAACTTCAGGTAGACTTTGCTTGAGGACAAGCAAAAAGCTAAGTGTGGGGTTATTTGATGTGCACAAATCGTATACCCTTTTTAGCATGTTTTTATGTATGATTTAGGATGAAATTGAGGATAAATTGATCTTAATTGATTGTTATTTACTCAATTTCACAATTTTTATGATTTTGGAAGTGTCAGGTGAAAAGTAGACGAAAACAGCAAATTTTGGGGCAAAAATGCAATTTTTGGAAATGCTGACTTGGTCAACGGTCCGGGACGGGCGTCCCGACCCAGTCAAACCCCCAGGACGGGCGTCCCAATTCAGGACGGGCGTCCCGAAGCACCAGAAGCTGTACCACATCGAATTTTTGATGAAAAATCACCCCGGGGAGCTGCTATAAATACCCCAGGCCTCAAGTAGTTGAATTCATCCCTCTCCACTCGATCTGAGTCATTAAGTGGTCTCCAGTGTACAATTCTCTAGTACACAAATCACTCAGAGACTCAAATTTCAGTAGAAGTTTTCTTTCTTTCCTTTTTGTTTTCGTTTTCTTAGTTTCTGAGAAATAGTCTCAGATCTTAGGCTTCGATAGATAGGTTCGTTTTTGGTATTCATGGAATACCGGGATTTCGTTAGGAGATCCTAAGAGAGAGATAGGGTGCGTGTTCTTAGTCAGATTAGGGCAATTTGCTTAAGCCCGGGATGTAAGGTAAAGCAATTGCTACTAGGTCTGAGGAGCGTTCTCCGAAGGCTCTGCCGAGCAGAGTAGGATCGAGCAGTCAGGAGCATACAGGAGCTGCAGCTCCGGCTGGACCTGCATAGAGTGGTGATTACTTTATGACAGTGGGTCCCCTAGACGAGGTTCTGTATGTTTACGAATTGTTTTATCTAAATATTAATTTGAATATCAGATTACGATTCTTATGAATATCTGTTTTATATGTTGAAGTTGTTATGATTTTCCGGAAATGGCCACCTGCTTAAATACTCATTATGTCTGCATGTCTATTGCCGTTCTTTAAAACTGAAATTAGGGTTATAGACAAATCCTAACCACGGTCTATTCATAACCTGTTTAGTTTAACAGGCATCAATTAGTATTGGTGTCTGCCATACTAGATAAAATAATCTGCGGAACACCCTGTTGGTTGAAAGTAGTCTAGGTAGGCTGAGTAGAGTGTTATGCCGGCGGTTATGCGACGAGCAGCATGATACCGAAGTGACATAGGGAACCGTTCATTGCTGACTTTAGTCCGAGCCGTGAGTAGGGCCGTTACCCTTAACGATGGGGCGGTAGCATAGGAACTCAGATGTGGTAACCTTTAGACACAGAACATAATTGCAATCCAGGCCAAGACATGTCTAAAACACTCGAATGTAGGTCAATCAACATATAGGAACAGTATAACATAGAATCAGGACTCATCTAATAAACACTCTTAGGATTGCATTAGACTTAAACCTAGTGGAGAATGGATCACCCTCTCATCAAAGTTGTTGATGAAGATTGCATAACTGGATCATAAGATAGGAGTTAGGATAAAAGGCTAGTTACTACTAAGCCGTTGCCACTTCCCTGGGTGTACGATATTTTACTTAATAAAATCGTAGATACTTTCCAACAGACTAGCTACACGATAGGTACTCTGCCTTAGGTTCTGGTTGATTAAGTGACAATAATTGAATGCTAAGTGACAGTTAGTAAGACTCAGTCCTTAATTACTCATAATCGACGTAGGTAAATAAAGCCTATCTTTTAGCATACCAATCGGAACGCATCACAAGGTCTCAAATGTCTCTGGTAGTTTGTTAGGGTTGAGCAGAAAGTAACTTAACAACTAGGTTGAACTTTTCTTTCAGTCATAGGGTCTTCCTGATGTGTAGTGTGTGTACTAGTCTAGACCAGATAGTCAACACAATAAACTCTTTATCTTAACTGTTACCAGATAACACTTCGACCTATCGTTAGACATACTGACAACAGATAGCTTTCTGAGTTCTGAGCTTTGGAAGGTGTGAAAATATGTGAAAAAACAAACAAAATCATGCAAAAACTACAGTGCACCGTGCACTGCTACCCCACACTTAAGACTGACACTGTCCTCAGTGTTCATGCATACCTCACTACCCCACACTTATTTGAAAACAAGAAATAAAACATAAAAAACAAAACAAGAAAAAACAAAATAATGCAACGATTCTGTATGTCATATAAATCAATTTTATACAAAGATTCATAGTCATACAGCCCAGACATATACATAGAACAAGATAAACAAAAGACAAAAGAAAGGAAAGAAGGAGAGAGAGAGACTAAGAACCCGGCGGGTCGCCGTCCAGTGGACCGAGGTCTGCTAAGTCAAACTTGAAGTTCTCCGCTACTCGGGCAGTCTGCTGATGTATCTCTTCAATCCTACTGGTGATCATGGCGATCCTGTCATCCATCACCGCCAGTCGTCTGTCAACCCTGTCATCCATCATGGCCAGCCGTCTGTCAATCCGGTCTATGTCTCGACTGTATCGTGCCGATAGTTCTGCCAATCCGTGCGACATGTGTCGTTCGAAAGTAGTACGTGGCACGAACGTCTCGGATGGAGGGATATGCGGTGGAGCTGCTTCTGATGCCGAGGCCTGTCCTGGCTGCTCCGTGTGGATAGAGTAGCGTCCATTTGCGTCCCGTACGACCATTCCCATGTTCCGTAGGATAGTAAGGTCCGTAGGAATGGTGGTCGGGGCAACCTGGGTCAGATCTGAGCCCTCGATGTCGAGCTCCAGGTAGTGAGCTATCCTGGTGATGAACGATCCTAACCCCAGACTCTGTTTCCGGGTGTCCGTAGCGAAACCCCGCATGATGACCGTGATCAGTCGGGCCATCTCTACCGTCGATCCCATGTGCATATTGGCCAAGAGGAATGTCTCCAGCTGGGTGACATTCCCGGGGGCCGTCCGTCGTCCTGACAGTGTATAAGCAATGATAGCATGCAAGTATCGAAGAGCAGGGTAAATACCTGTGGCTTTTGCAGAGCCATGCTGGTAGGGCACACCCGTCATACAGATCAGAGCCCAAGCAGTGGAGATGTCTGCAGTGAAGTCTCTAACCGCTGTGGTGTAGGCGGGCGTCTCCTGCTCCTCTCTCTGCCAGATGCCTAAGGCAATGCCGAACTCGGCCATACTCATCGATCTGTCTATTCCGCCCAAGCGGAATGTAATCTGCTCCTGATGGCATGTGAATGAAGCATAGAACTCGCATACCAGTTCCAGATATATCGGTTCAGTGACGATGAATACCCGACTATATGGTAGTATGTCGAGAATACGTCTGACCTCCTGCTCCACTTCTAATGTCCGCACTGCTGCCCAATCGAGTGTCCTGCTCGTCAGTATGGTGCGTCCGATGAATCCGTGGCATCGCTCCTGGTATGCTGGGCTGGAATGGAACAGCATGAAGGGATGTGCCACTGATGTGACGGTCGTGGTGGATGCGATACGGGCGCGTTTGGGAGCCATTTGAAAGTGAGAGATTTTGGGATTTTAAGTAGGAAGGAAGGTTCGAATTCGAATTCTGGAGGTGAATTTGAATTCCAAAGGATGAAATTAGGCTAGGGAAAGATTTTGAAATTTTCGGTGGGAAATTCGAATTTTGGAGGGAAATTCGAATTTGGAAGGAAATTTAAAATTTAAATTTTGGAGGGAAATTTGAAATTTTAAATTTGAAAAGTTTGCCAAAGGTGAAGAGAGAGAGTTATTTGAGAGAGGTGGATTTTTGGAAGTGAATTTTGAGGGAAAAATGAAAAAAATTGAGATTTTATAGAAGGGGCGGCCTTCGGGACGCCCGTCCCGGAGGCAGGACTCCCGTCCCTCTGGATGCCCGTCCAGAACTGGGACGCCCGTCCCGGGTTGCCTCGGGACGCGTGCCAATTCCGAAAAAAATTTTTTTTTTTTCTTCTCTCTTTTTTTTTCTAATTCCTTTTTTTTTTCAACGACCCTTATCTCTGATCTCACGTAGCTCTGCCTGGATGTTCTGCATCCCTTCCTGAATGCTTCGCATTTCTATGCGCATGGTCCTCATCTCGTCCCTCTGCCTACCTTGCTCACTTCGTAAGTCAGCTAATTCCCTGAGTATTCGGGCACCTTAGTCTTCCTGGGAATTGACTGTAGCTCTGAGGTGGTCCATGTTTGTTATGATATTCAGACTTACTTGGTCTGAATGACATAGTCTGCGTGCAATTCCTTGGTCCATCTCATAAATCCTATTAGCCAATGCATCTATCTGCACGGACAAAATGGACTGTAAACCGTTAGTGCTTCCTCCAGATGAAGGAGTGTGCTCGTTTGGTGTTGGAGTGTAGGCAGGAGATGTGGGTGAGTCTGGATTTTGGTCAAGAGGTGGTGGATTTATAGGAGTTCTCTGGACAGGAGTGTGAACTGGAGATCCTTGAGGTTCTTCCCTAGGAGGGAAGGTATCCTCAGAAGGGTCTTCTTCTGTGGGACTAGCATCACGGGCAGTCATGAGTCTTCTCACTAAGTTACTGGTATCTAGGCTCGAGGTTATTTCTACCGGTTGTGAAGGAAGGTTCCCTCGTGGTATTTCTGGTTCGGGCCTAGATGGTCCTTCTGGCCTTGTCTTCTTTGGTCCTGGAGCATCAGGGTTTTCTGCTTCCTTTGCTTGCTTAGTAGCTGCTCTTGTTCTCTTCATCTTTAAGTGTAAAGTCTGGTTAGAAAAATAAATAAAAAGAAAAATATAGGAGAAAGAAAAATATAATGCGGAAAGAAATAGAAAAACAAAATAAAAAACAAACATTTTTTTTTCTTTTCATGTTTTTAGAAAGCAGGTAAATTTCCTCAATATGGTTTTAGAATAATTTTCTAAAATTTGATTATCCTAAATGTCTAAATTTCAGATGATATCCAAAATTAGTTAGTTATGATAATCCTATATTTTGGAAAGTGATTGTCTAACTGGTATAAGGTGAGTGTAGGTTTAAAGTCTAGGTTACTACCGTTACCTATCAAAAATTTCTAGAATTGTGGCCAATAATCCTAAATTTATTATGATATTTCCCCGGCAACGGCGCCAAAAATCTGATGTGGATTCCGGTTGACGTGCTAAATAGGTGTTATTTTACCCTATGTTGATTATGAATAATTAAGGACTGTGATTGACTAATTGTCACGTTTAGTCTTATGGTGTCACTTAATCAGCCAGAATCTAAGGCAGAGTACCTATCGTGTAGCTAGTCTATTGGAAAGTATCTACGATTTTACTAAGTTAATTATCGTACTCCCAGGGAAGTGGCAACGGCTTAGTAGTAACTAGCCTTCTATCCTAACTCCTATCTTATGATCCAGTTATGCAATCTTCATCAAATACTTTGATGAGAGGGTGATCCATTCTCCACTAGGTTCAAGTCTAATTAACCCTAGAAGTGTTTTAAAGATGAGTTCTGATTCTATGTTATACTGTTCCTATATGTTGATTGACCTATATTCGAGTATTTTAGATATATCTTAGCCTGGAATGCAACTATGTTCTGTGTCTAAAGGTGTACCACATCTGAGTCTCTATGCTACCGCCCCCTATCATTAAGGTAAACGGCCCTACTCACGGTACGAACAGAGACAGTTATGAAAGCCCTATGTCACTTTCGGGGATCACTCTGAAGGCTCGTAATCGCTGGCATAACGCTCTACTCAGCCTACCTAGACTACTCTAACAAGCCAGGTGTTCAGCATGTTATTTTATCTAGTATGGCAGACACCAATACTAATTGATGCCTGTTAAACTAAACAGGTTATGAATAGACCGTGGTTAGGAATTGTCTATAACCCTAATTTTAGTTTAAAAGAAACTACATTAGACATGCAGACATAATGATTATTTAGCAGGTGGCTATTTCCGGAAAAACATAATAACTTCAACATACAAAACAATTATTCATAAAATCATAATCTGATATTCATAATTGATGTTTAGGACAAAGCAATAAAACATATAAGAGAGGGGTATGGGGACTGATGCCATAAAGAAATCACCCTTTACTTAGTCTCGCCTACAGAGCGTACTGCTGTATACGTCGTATTGCCCGCCCTGACTCTGCTCGCCAGAACCTTCGGAGGACGCTTCCTCAGCCTAGTAGCTAGACTTTACCTTACGTCCTGGGCTTAAGCCTAGCCCTGTGGACTGACTCTTCGAACGCCTAGAGCTCTCTTAGGGTCTCCTAACAAAACCCCGGGTATTCTATGAATACCGGAAACGAACTTATCTATAGAAACCTAAGATCTGAGACTATTTCTCAGAAACTAAAACAAAACACTAATAAGAAAGAAAACTGAGATCTGAGTCTCTGAGTGAGTTGTGTACTAGAAAACTGTACACTGGAAACCACTTAATGACTTAGATCGAGTGGAGAGGGATGAATTCAACTACTGGAGGCCTGGGGTATTTATAGCAACTTCCCGGAGTGAAAAATTGTGAAAAAATCGATGTGGGACAGCTTCTGGCGGTTCGGGACGCCCGTCCCGGTTCGGGACGCCCGTCCTGATTCGTTGACCAGGTTCGGGACGCCCGTCCTGGCGGTTTGACTGGTCGGGACGCCCGTCCTGGACCCTTGACCGAGTCAATATTTCCAAAAATTGCGTTTTTGCCCCAAAATTTGCTATTTTTGTCTACTTTTCACCTGACACTTCCAAAATCATAAAAATTGTGAAATTGAGTAAATAACAATCAATTAAGATCAATTTATCCTCAATTTCATCCTAAATCGTATATAAAAACATGCTAAAAAGCTGATACGATTTTCGCGTATCAATACTTGCACTTGTTAAGATTGCGTTGATTTACTTCATTTCCTTATCTTTATAAATTGTGACACACGCACAGAACGCAACAACATTTCACCTGAAACTTCCAAAATCTCAAATTATGCAAAAATATGTTGATTTCAATCGATTAAGATCGATTTGGTTCCCATTTTGCCTTAATTTGTGCCTAAAAACATGCTAAAAAGTGATATGATTTGTGCATATCAAAACCCCACACTTAGCTTTCTGCTTGTCCTCAAGGAAAACCCATATGAAATTATTGAATGACTGAATCATAGGTGCAATCACAACAAGGGTCTTAGTAATGTTTTTAGCAAAATTTCTCACTGAGTCAGATGATTCAGAAAATAGACATGGATTGATCGAGTTGCTATGGAAAGGTCTCAAATGTTAGGTAAATGTGTCATGACCATGTAGGCTAAAACAGTTTAAAAACTTTACTGAGTTCTAGCTCAACTTCAGTCACAGGGTTTTCCTGTGTGTAGTATGTGTACTAGTCTAGACTAGATTGTCAACTCAAAATATACTTTTTAAGCAGTTACCAAATAATATTTTGACCAGGTATTCCGATTATAAATAGCATAATAAATGACCTTCTGGGTTCTGAGCTTTGGTGCCAATACTTTCTTGTTATGAATTTCAAATAAAAATACACCAGGTGTATGTTTTAATTGATTTCCAGGGTATTTTTGTGTTTGTTTTCACACATCAACTTTAACTACCCAGGTATCAAGCCCCACTCCGATGACTCCCAGATCTATACGACCTTAGGGCACCAGTCATTAAGTTCCCTTCAGAAGGGGTGCTCGAGTAGCAAAGGACACTTGCAAACTACCCCTTTTTACTTTTAAGCTATGACACTTTCAACTCAGAATTTCATCTAGTCATTCAGGTTGCTAATACATTCTCAACGGGTCTAATATTATTTAATTATAGCTTGAAAAGATATATGGTTGATTTTTCTAATCCAAACTAAGTTGTGCTTAAAAATCAAGAATTCCCTACTTCTAAGTGATGAATTCAGTAAAGAAATCAAAATGTTTCCTAATGGTCATAACACTCTACTGAACATATATCACAGACATAAGCAGTTTTTCAATCAATCGATATTGATTTTTGATGTCTGAAAGAATGAAAAATTTTGAATTTTTTTTGAAATGGTGCAATTTCAGTGAAAAATATGAAAAACATGCAAATATTTACGTGAGTGCACTGTGCACTACTACCCCACACTTAAGATTAACATTGTCCTCAGTGTTCATGCATTCCTATCACCCACACTTATTTTAAAAATAATAATTTAAGATAAAAAAAAGAAAAACAAACAAAACACGAAATGGAAAAAAATAATAATAATAAATATACTCCCTTTACTCGTTGATCAGAAGGACCTGCTCAGATTTGTCCATTGGCTCTCTATATGGTTTTAAAAGTTGCCCGTTTGCTTTTTGAGAGATGTTATCTTGATCAACAATGACGACTACTCCAAATGGCGATACCTCTGTAATGGTAAACGAACCTAACCAATAACTTTTTAGTTTTCCTGGAAACAATTTCAAACATGAGTTGTATAATAACACTTTATCACCTGGCTCAAAATTTTTCTGGGATCTAAGTCTGTTATCATGTCGAATTTTACTCTTCATTTTAAATTTTGGAGAGAATTGTCATATGCATTAAACCTCCACTCATCCAATTCATTGAGTTGTAAAATCCTATTTTCCTTAGACAAATTATCATCTAGATTGCATTTCTGCAAAGCCCAAAATACTTTATGCTCTAGTGCAACACGCAAATGGCATGCTTTTTCGTAAATCAATCTATAAGGTGAAAATCCTATAGAGGTTCTATACGCCGTACGAAAGGCCCATAAGGCATCATCTAATTTTATGGCCCAATCTTTACAGTTAACTCCTACAGTTTTTTTCTAAAATTCTTTTCATACATCTCTCAGTTACCTCAACCTGCCCATTGGTCTGTGGGTGATAAGCTGTGAAAAAGTGATGTTGAACTCCATATTCCTTGAGTACTTTCTGCAATTGTGAGTAGCAGAAGTGCACGCCTCTGTCGCTTATGAGGGCTTTGGGACATCCAAATCTGGAAAACAATTTCTTAAGGAATCTGCACACAGCTTTAGCATCATTAGTAGGTAATGCCTGTGCTTCAAGCCATTTTGAAAAATAGTCCACAACTACTATGATGTAATTTTTAACAAAGGAAGAAGGAAAAGGACCCATGAAGTCAATACCCCAGACATCGAATATTTTGACACTTTGTATCACCTGCTGGGGTAGACCGTCTCTTGAAGAAATATTACCTGTTCTCTGGCAAGCATCACAGGACTTAATGTATGCTACTGCATCCTTGAAAATAGTAGGCCAATAGAATCCTGCTTTCAACACTTTCTTGGTAGTGTTGGTGGCAGCTGGGTGGCCTCTAGTAGGTCCACAATGACAATGCTCCAAGATCTTATATCCTTCTTCTTCTGAGACGCACCTTCTGATCATTTGATCTTTACAAATTTGAAATAGAAAAGGATCTTCCCAGTAGTAATTTTTCAATTCAGCAAAGAATTTCTTTCTTTGCTTCTTATCCATATTACTCGGGAGAGATTGAGCAACTAAATAATTGGCAATATCAGCAATCCACGGAGGAGAAAAGATAGCAGATAATGCAAATAAGTTCTCATCCAGAAATTTATCTGATATTTTTGTTTAATCTATTGCACATACTCCAGGGTTTTCTAATCTAGACAGATGATCTACAGCTAGATTTTTAGCCCCTTTTTTATCCCTTATTTCTATATCAAATTCTTGTAGCAATAAAACCCATCTAATTAATCTTGGTTTTGCATCAGTTTTATTGAACAGGTATTTCAAAGCAGAATGATCAGTGTAAACTATTGTTTTAGACAAGACTAGATAGGATCTAAATTTATCGGAAGCATATACTACAGCTAGTAATTCCTTTTCATTAGTTGTGTAATTCTCCTAAGCATCAGGTAAGGTCTTACTAGCATAGCAAATTACATGAAATTTCTTATCATGTCTTTGTCCTAAAACAACTCCTACTACATAATCTCTAGCATCACACATCAATTCGAAGGGCAAACTCCAATCAGGTGATGTCATAATAGGTGCAGTAGTTAACAGTTCCTTATGTTTATTAAATGATTTTATGCATTTCTCATCAAAAACAAAAGGAACATCTTTACTCAATAAGTTGGTCAAAGGTCTGGCTATCAAAGAAAAAGCTTTTATGAAACGCCTATAAAAACTAGCATGACCTAAAAAACTTCTCACAGACCTTATAGATTTGGGTGGAGGTAATTTTGAGATCACTTCAATTTTAGCTTTATCTACCTCCATACCGCTTTGCGAAATCTTATGTCCTAAAACAATTCCTTCTTTAACCATGAAATGACATTTCTCCCAGTTTAGAACCAAATTAGCTTTTATACAACGTTTAAGCATGGATTCCATGTTATTCAAACAGATAACAAATGAGTCACCAAACACTGAGAAATCATCCATAAATACTTCCATAGACTCTCCTAACATGTCATCAAAAATAGAGGTCATGTAATGATGAAATGTAGCAGGTGTATTACATAATCCAAAAGGCATCCTTCTATATGCAAATGTTCCAAAGGGCAAGTAAACGTAGTTTTATGCTGATCTTCAAGAAAGATGGGAATTTGAAAACAACCAGGAAATCCATCAAGAAAGCAATAAAACATGTGTCCCGATAACCTTTCTAACATTTGGTCAATAAAAGGAAGGGTGAAGAAATCTTTTCGTGTGGCAGCATTTAGTTTCCTATAATCAATACATACACGATGACCAGTGACAGTTCTAGTAGGAATTAGTTCATCATTTTCATTCCTAATAACTGTTATTCCTCCCTTTTTAGGTACTACTTGCACTGGGCTAACCCATTCACTATTAGAAATAGGATAGATTAGTCCGACATCTAGTAATTTAATTACCTCTTTCTTCACCACATCACACACATTAGGATTCAACCTCCTTTGAGGTTGCACACAAGGGTTATACTCATTTTCTAAAAGAATCTTACGCGAGCAAAAACTAGGATTTATACGTGTTATATCCGCAATTTTGTATGCAAAGGCTCTTTTATACCTTCTGAGTATGTCTAGTGTTGACTTCTTTTGTTCTGCAGTCAGGTCTACTGCAAGAATAATGGGAAGCTTTTGTTCACCGTCTAGGAAGTCGTAATACAGATGGCTTGGTAATTCCTTCAATTCCACTTTTGGGGGCTCTTCCAAAGAGATCTTTTCTCGTTTCAACTCATGAGCACCTATCTCAACGAAATCATTAGTGCTAGTTTCATAATTAGAATAGTCAAAGTTAGGTTTTTCCAAGGCCAAAGAGTTAACATTTAAGACTGGATAATCAGAGATTAATTCCAACATATTAATTTTAATAAAATGGTCAAATTCATCCACAAAATAACAATCATCATCTAAATGCATAGGATACTTAAGGGTTTCATTCAGGTTGAAAGTCATATCTTCATTTTCTACCCTTAGTTTTATTTGAACATTGCTGACGTCAATTAATGCCTTAGAGGTAGCTAGAAAAGGTGGACCTAGAATCAAGGGTACATCACTTTCACCATTCATATCCATGACAACAAAATCCACAGGAAAGACAAATTTTCCAACCTTTACTAAGAGATCTTCAATTATCCTCCTAGTAATTTTTACTGTCCTATCAGCAAGTTGTATGCATATTCTAGTCGTTTTCAAATCATGCAAACCTAAATTTTCAAATAAACTAGATGCCATTAAATTTATGCTATCTCCTAAGTATGGTAAAGCATGCATATTAGTAATATTGCCTATTGTACATGGCAAAGTGGAACAACCTGGATCTTTCTTTTTGGAAGGCAGTTTGTTCAAGAGAACTGTCGTACATCCTTCATTAAGAATCACTTTGTCCATGTCAATCTTTCTTTTATTACTAATAATATATTTTAGAAATTTAGCATATTTAGGCATTTCAGAAATAACATCAAGAGAAGGTAAATTAACATGAATTTGACCAAAAGTTTTGAAAAACCTCTCAAATTACTCCTTATCTTTATTCTGCATCAGTCTTGTAGGGTAAGGTACTCTTGGCCGATACTCAAGGATGGACTCTTTCTTCTCTTTCCTTGCGACTTTGTTTTTTATTTCTGTCGGCATTGATTCCTCGGAGCTATCTTCTTTTTCCTACGCAAAAATAGGAGTGTGAGAAGAATTTGGGAAAGAAGGAGTTAGAATTTTACCAAATATCAGAGTTAAGGTCTTGCAATCATTTAATGGGTTGGTCTCAGTATTGCTAGGTAGCGTTCCTTGTGACTGATGAGATAGATGGGTCGATAATGTCCCATTTGTCTTTCTAATGTCTGCAAGAAGGCTTGTGTGTCCTTGACTATCTACTCAGTCTGCTTCTGCCTACTCTCATTCTACTGAATTCTTTATGCATGTGCTTCTTGAACCTTTTTTGTTAGACTCCATCAGTTCCTTGTTGGAGTCTGCAATGCCCTTTAGTATATCTCGGAATTCTTGCATGGGATCGACGGGAACAACATAGTTCCTTGGTGCAGGAAAAGAGAATTGTTGGTTCTGCAGATAGGGCATTTCCTGTGGTGCTCGATTATGGAAATTTGCATTTCTAGAATTGTTTCTCCAACTAAATCCCGGATGGTTCTTCCAGCTGGGATTGTATGTGTTTCCCATAGGGGTAGAGTTGACTGCCTCAACTTGTTCCATCTCATCTGGAATAGTTAACATTCCATTTCCATAGCAATCCCCACTGAAATGTGGTCCTTGGCAGAACTCGCAAATTTGATACACAAGCTGAATGCTCTTTCCTTGTTGGAAGGTATTTAACTGACTAGTGATTCTAGCTTTGAATGCCTCGAACTGCTCATTGATAGAAGCATTAGCCGCATTTACTGATTATTTCTTGGCGCGACCACTTGTGCTCAAATTCTTACTGTTCTTGTAGAGTCTCTGCAGGGCGCTTCTAGCATCTACTTCGTTAAGGCCATTGAAATCGTATTGAGGATTGAGTCCATCAAGAACTTGCTTGCCTATTTCTGTCATACCCCCGTAAAAAAGTTGAATTAGCATTGCTTCGGCAAGTCTGTGCTGAGGGCAGAGCTGGATAAGTTCCTTGAATCTATCCCAAGCCTCAAACACTGTCTCGTATGCAGCTTGAGTGAAACTGGAAAGAGCTTTGCGATATTTTAAAACTCTTGCTGCAGAATAGTATTCCTCCAAGAATGCCTTACTTAACTCATCCCAAGTTGTGATTGAGTTAGTAGGTATTTGTGCCAACCATCTTTTAGCTCTATCCCTAAGTGAATAGGGAAAGAGGTTCAGCTTAGTCACCTCCGCCACGCTGTCTTCTTTAAGACCTTCGCAGAGAACTAAAAATTCGGTCAAGTGCTCAAGAGGATGCTCGGCAGCAGTTCCTCCAAATTGAACCAGATTTATTATCAACTGGAACACAATTGGCTTAAGGTCATAACGAGGATTTCCAGGAATCCTGATAGCGGAGGACATCAAAATGGTTTGTGGCTGGATGTAGGACTCAAGTGGAGGTCTTTCGGCAACCATTTCTGCTCTTCTTTTGTTAGATGTTCGGATGAGGTTTTCGGGGTTCTCAACTGGGATTTCAAGGTCAGCTTTTGAGGTTCGAGTCATATAACTACAAAAGCACACGTTAAGTCTGAGCAAAAAGTTAGTGGAGTTAAAACAATTCAAAGAGAATGACTTTGGGAAAATAAAATTTAAAAATTGAATAACAAACAAGCAGAGAAAAAAAAACTGTAACGATGAAATTTTTTTTTATTTTCTGGAAAATTATATTTTTCAGAAAATAGGATTTATAGAAGAAAGGAAAAGTCGGAAAAGAAATTATTTTTTTTAAACTTTTTCTATTTTTGTATTTTGTTTTTCAGTTTGATTTCCTTAGTATGGTTTTAAAATGATTTTCTAAAATTTGATTAACCCAAATTTCTTAACTTTAGATAATTTCTAAAATTAATTATTTAAGGTACCTATATTTTAGGAAATTTGATTGACTAATTAGAATAAGCATAATTGTTAACTAAAGTATAGATTACTACCATTGCCTATCGTATGCCTCTAGAATTTTGATCAGGAATCCTAAAATTTTATGATATGTTCCCTAGCAACGGTGCCAAAAATCTGATGCGTTCCGATTGGTATGCTAAAAGATAGGCTTTAATTACCTATGTCGATTATGAGTAATTAAGGTTTGAGTCTTACTAATTATCACTTTAGCATTCAATTGTTGTCACTTAATCAATCAAAACCTAAGACAGAGTACCTATCGTGTAGCTAGTCCTTGGACAGTATATATGATGCTTTCCATTTGGTATGCTAAAAGATAGGTTTTATTTACCTATATCGATTATGAGTAATTAAGGACTGAGTCTTACTAACTGTCACTTTAGCATTCAATTGTTGTCACTTAATCAATCAGAACCTAAGACAGAGTACCTATCGTGTAGCTAGTTCTTGGAAATTATCTACGATTTTAATTTATTAATATTGTACTCCCAGGGAAGTGGTAACGGCTTAGTAGTAACCAGCCTTTTACCCTAACTCATATCTTATGATCCAGTTATGCAATCTTCATGAATAACTTTGATGATAGGGTGATTCATTCTCCACTAGGTTTAAGTCTAATTAAGCCTAGAAGTGTTTTATAGATAATGTCCTGATTCTATGTTATACTGTTCCTACATGTTGCTTGACCTATCTTCGAGTATTTTAGATATATCTTAGCCTGGATTGCAACTATGTACTGAGTCTAAAGGTGTACCACATCTGAGTCAACTGATAAACAGCCCCATCGCCATTGACGGCCCTACTCACGGTTCGAGCTATAACCATCCATGAAAGCCCTATGTCACTTAGGGGATCATGCCGCTCGCCCTAACGCCGGCATAAAAACTCAACTCAGCCTACTTAGACTACTCTAACAAACAGGGTGTTCTGTAGGTTATTTTATCTAATATGGCAGACACCAAAGTCCTAAATTGATGCCTGTTAAACTAAACAGGTTATGATTAGACCGTGGTTACGAATTGTCTATAACCCTACACTTAGTTTAAAAGAAACTACATTAGACATGCAGACATAATGAATATTAAGCAGGTGGCCATTTCCGGAAAATCATAAGAACTTCAACATGTATAACAAATACTCATAAAATCATAATCCAATAAACATAATTAATATTTGGATGAACACAGTACAGACATATAAAGAGAGGGACAGGGGGATTGATGCCATAAAGAATTAACCCTTTACTTAGTCTCGCCGATGGAGCAACTGCTTGTATATGTTGGACTGCTCGACCCGACTCTGCTCGACAGAACCTTCGGAGGATGCTTCCTCAGCCTAGTAGCTGGACTTTACCTTAATACCCAGCTTAAGCCCAGCCCTGTGGATTGACTCTTCGAACTCCTAGAGCCCTCTTAGGATCTCCTAACGAAATCCTGGGTATTCTATGAATACCAGAAACGAACCTATCTATCGTATCCTAGGATCTGAGACTAATTCTCAGAAACAAAGAAAACGAGACACTATCTAAGAAAAATAAACTTCTACTGAACCCGAGTCCCTAAGTGACTTAACACTTGAAGTCACTAAATGGCTCAGATCAAGTGGAGAGGAATGATTTCAACTGAGGAAGGCCTGGGTATTTATAGCAGCTTTCTGGAGTGATTTTTCTTCAAAAACTCGATGTGGGATGCTGAATTATGGTTCGGGACGCTCGTCCTGGATTGGGACGCCCGTCCTGGCCTGTTGACCAGGTCAGGACGCCCATCCTGATTCGGGACGCCCTCCCCGACGTTTGAACTTCTGAAAAATTGGGTTTTTGCCCCAAAATTTGCCATTTTCTTCTACTTTTCACCTGACACTTCCAAAATCATAAAAACTGTGAAATTGAGTTAATAACAAACAATTAAGACCAATTTGCCCTCAATTGCACCCTAAATTATGCCTAAAAACATGCTAATAATGTGATATAATTTATGCATATCAGATAACCCCACACTTAGCTTTTTGCTTGTCCTCAAGAAAAGTCTACCTGAAGTTAGTGATTTTCTAGTCATGTTTTTATTCCAAAAATTACTCAGACAATTCATAACACAGGTCTGACTGGTTATGTTGCTATGACAAGGTCTCAAATGTCTCTAGTAGATTGTTATAATCAAGTAGGTTTAACAACTTAACAACTAGATTGAACTCTTTTCTCAGTCACAAGGTCTTCCTGATGTGTAGTGTGTGTACTAGTCTAGACCAAATAGTCAACACAATATACTCTCGTCTTAACTACTACCAGATAACACTTCGACCTGTCGCTAGACATACTAACAACAGACAACTTTCTGAATTCTGAGCCTTGGTGATCAGATTTTTATTTATTTAGCGTTTATTGATTTTTTTTCTTTTATAGATTTTTCAGGGTATTTTGAGTCTGCTTTGAACACGTCAACTTCAACTACCCATGTAGCGAGACCCACTCCGATGACTCCCAGACATACACGACCTTAGGGCATCAGGCTTTAAGTTCCCCTAAGGAGTGGTGCTTGAGTAGCAAAAGCCGCTGGCAAACTACCCTTATTTAATTAACTCTCTTTTGTTTTTTTTCTTTTCACTTTCAGCTCAGAGTCTCATCTAGTCATTCTAATTGTCAATACATCCTCAACTGATCTAATTTTATCTAGTTAAGTTTTGAAAAGGTAATTGGCTGAGGTCTCTAATCCAGACTAAGTTGTGCTCAATTATCAGGAATTCCCTATTCCTAATCAATAAGTTCAAAATAGTCATCAATTTGTCTCCTACTAACCATAACATTCTACCTACATATCATAGACATAAGCAATGTTTTACCAATTATAATGCATTTAGAAGTCTGAAAGAATGAAAAATTTTGAATTTTTTTTGGAAGGGTCTGAAAATACGGGGAAAACATGCAAAATCATGAAATAAAAAGTTTCTCTCAAACTACTACAGTGCACACTGCTACGCCACACTTAAGTCTGACATTGTCCTCAGTGTTCATGCATATCGAAACTACCCCACACTTATTTGAAAACAAGAAACAAAAACAAAACAAAGAACTCTTACCCCACACTTATTCGACTAACTACGGATAAGAAGGAAAATAGAGCAATGAAAGAAATAACAAATAACAAAGCATGAAATAAAATGAAAGAGATACTCCCTTATTCTGCGAAGTCCACAGTTTGCTCGGACAAGTCAAAAGGCTCTCTGTAAATTTTTAAGCGTTGTCCGTTCACTTTTTGAATAGTGCCGTCAGAATCCATGATGTCACATGCTCCGAAAGGTGATACTTCCGTGATGGTGAACGGGCCAGACCAACAACTACGCAGCTTTCCTGGGAAAAATTTGAAACGTGAGTTGTACAATAATACTTTATCTCCAGGTTCAAAATTCTTCTGGGCTCTGAGTCGCCTGTCATGCCGGAGTTTACTTGTCATCTTGAACTGATGCGAGTTTTCATAGGCTTTGAGCCTCCACTCATCCAATTCGTTGAGTTGTAGAATCCGGTGTTCCCTAGTTAAGTTATCGTCGAGATTACATTTTTGCACTGCCCAATAAGCTCTATGTTCGAGTTCAACCGAAAGGTGGCATGCTTTTCCATAGACTAGTCGATAAGGTGAGAACCCCGTAGTGGTCTTGTATGCTGTACGGAAGGCCCATAATGCATCATCCAGCTTTATGGCCCAATCCTTATGGTTAACACCCACCGTCTTTTGTAGGATTCTCTTTATTCCCATATTGGTCACCTCAGCCTGCCCATTGGTTTGAGGATGGTAGGTTGTGGAAAAGCGATGCTGAACTCTATATTGCTGAAGTACCTTCTGCAATTGAGAGTTGCAGAAGTGCGTACCTCGGTCACTGATTAGGGCTTTCGGACATCCAAATCTGGCGAAAATCTACTTAAGGAATCTGCACACGACTCTAGCATCATTAGTAGGTAGGGCCTGTGCCTCAGGCCATTTTGAAAAATATTCTACAACTACTATGATGTACTTCTTACCAAAAGAGGGAGAAAACTGACCCATAAAGTCTATACCCCATATGTCAAATATTTCTACACTTTGAATTACCTGTTGGAGTAGACTGTCTCGAGAAGATATAGTTCCAGCTTTCTGACAGGCATCGCACGATCCTGTGAACGCTGCGGCGTCTTTGAATATGGTAGGCCAGTAGAAGCCTGCCTCTAATGCTTTTCGGGCAGTATTAGCTGCAGCTAAGTGACCGCCTGCTGGTCCGCAGTGACAATGTTGCAGAATTTAGAAATCTTCTTCTTGAGAGACACATCTCCTGATCATCTGATCTGCACATATTCGAAATAGAAAAGGATCTTCCCAATAGTAATATTTCAGGAACTCCTACTGCATAGTCACTAGCATCACACATAAGTTCAAAAGGTAGACTCCAATCAGGTGACGTCATGATAGGTGCAGTAGTTAAAAGTTCCTTAAGTCTATTAAAAGCTTTTAGACATTTTTCATCAAAGACAAATGGAACATCTTTTCCGAGTAAATTGGTCAACGACCTGGCTATTAATGAGAAATCTTTTATAAACCTACGATAAAAGCCAGAGTGTCCCAAAAAACTTCTAACAACTCTCACATTCTTGGGTGGAGGTAGTTTTGAAATAACTTCAATTTTGGCCTTATCTACTTCCATACCTAGGTGTGAGATCTTATGTCCTAAAACGATTCCCTCTTTTACCATGAAGTGGCATTTTTCCCAATTTAAAACCAAGTTAGATTTTATACAACGTTTCAACATCAATTCCAAGTTCTTTAGACAAACCTCAAATGAATTACCAAAAATAGAAAAGTCATCCACGAATACTTCCATAGACTTTCCTAACATATCCTCAAAGATAGCAGTCATACAACATTGAAATGTAGCAGGTGCATTACACAAACCAAAAGGCATCCTTCTATATGCAAATGTTCCAAAAGGGTATGTGAAAGTAGTTTTATGCTGGTCCTCAGGGGAAATAGGAATTTGAAAATAACCAGAAAACCCATCAAGAAAGCAATAAAACATATGTCCAGATAATCTTTCTAACATTTGGTCAACAAAAGGAAGGGGGAAATGGTCTTTTCATGTGGCTGTATTTAATTTCCTATAGTCTATGCATACACGATGACCAGTTACAGTTCTCGTAGGGATTAGTTCATTATGTTCATTTCTGACAACTGTTATACCGCCTTTCTTAGGTACTACCTGCACCGGGCTTACCCACTCACTATCTGAGATAGGGTAGATAAGTCCTGCATCCAACAGTTTGATTACTTCTTTCTTAACAACATCACATACATTAGGATTCAACCTCCTTTGAGGTTGCACACATGGCTTATACTCAGTTTCTAGAAGAATCTTATGCGAACAAAAGCTTGGATTAATACCTGGAATGTCTGCAATTTTGTAGGCGAAGGTTCTTCTATACTTTCTGCATATGTCCACGGTCAGCTTCCGTTGTTCTGCAGTCAGATCAGCTGCAAGAATAATGGGAAGTTTCTTGTTGTCGTCTAGGAATTCATAGCACAGATGAGTGGGCAGTTCCTTCAGTTCCAAGTCTGGGGGATCTTCAAACGAAGTCCGTTCTTTCTTCATCTCATCATCACCTATCTCAGTGAAACTATCAGAAGTAATTTCATATTCAGAAGGGCTAAGTTTAGTCTCCTCTAATTCTAGGGAGTCTTCACTCAGGACTTGATAGTTTGAGCATAGGTCTGTCACGTTAACTGCAATCAAGTGTTCAATAGCATCCACACAAAAAACAAGTATCATCTAAATGCATGGGATACCTAAGGGTCTCATTTAGATCAAAAGTGATGTCCTCATTACCTACCCTTAACTTGATTTGACCATTACTTACGTCTATTAATGCTTTTGAGGTAGCTAGAAATGGTCGACCTAGGATCAGGGGCACTCCTCCTTCCCCATTCATATCCATGACAACAAAGTCCACATGGAACACAAATTTTCCGACCTTTACTAAGAGATCTTCAATTATTCCTCTGGGGATTTTTACTGTCCTATCTGCAAGTTGTATGCACATCCTAGTCGTTTTCAAATCATGCAATCCTAATTTATCAAATAAACTAGATGGCATAAGATTAATACTAGCTCCTAAGTCTGCTAATGCATGCATGTTAGTAATATTTCCAATTGTACATAGCAAGGTAAAACAACCAGGATCTTTCTGTTTAGACGGCAGTTTATTCAACAGAACCGCCGAACACTCTTCATTAAGAACCACCTTGTCCATGTCAATTTTTCTTTTATTACTAACGACTTCTTTTGAAAACGTAGCATACTTTGGCATTTCAGAAATAACATCAAGTAAAGGCAAATTAACATGAATCTGACTAAAATTCTTAAGAAATTTTTCAAATTGCTCCTTATCTTTTTTTTGCATAAGTCTGGCAGGGTAAGGTACTTTTGGCCGGTACTCAGGAATAAACTCCGTCTTCCCTTTCCTTGCTACTTCGATTTCGACATCTGTTGGCGTTGGATCCTTGGAACCTTCTTCTAGTTCCTGCACAAGAATAGGAGGATCAGATGGTTTGGACGGAGATGGAGATAGAATTTTACCAGATCTTAAAGTGATGGTCTTGCATTCAGTTTGGGGGTTGGTCTCAGTGTTGCTTGGTAGTGTTCCCTGGGACCTGTGAGAGAGATGGGTGGATAGCTGACCCATTTGTCTCTCTAAGGCTTGTATAGCAGTTTGTGTGTTTCTGACTGTTTGCTCGGTCTGCTTCTGTCTGTTCTCGTTCTACGTGAGTGATGGCTTCCCGACTGATATGCTAAATAGGTGTTGTTTTACCCTATGTTGATTATGAGTAATTAAGCACTGAGATTGACTAATTGTCACGTTTAGTCTTTATAGTGTCACTTAATCAGTCAGAACCTAAGGCAGAGTACCTATCGTGTAGCTAATCTGTTGGAAAGTATCTACGACTTTATTAAATTAAATTAAATATCGTACTCCCAGGGAAGTGGTAACGGCTTAGTAGTAACTAGCCTTTTACCCGAACTCTTATCTTATGATTCAGTTATGCAATCGTCATCAACAACTTTGATGAGAGGGTGATTCATTCTCCACTAGGTTTAAGTCTAATTAATCCTAAAAGTGTTTTATAGATAATGTTCTGATTCTATGTTATACTGTTCCTACATGTTGATTAACCTATCTTCGAGTATTTTAGATGCATCTTAGCCTGGATTGCAACTATGTTCTGAGTCTAAAGGTGTACCACATCCGAGGTCTCTGATAAATCACCCCATCGCCAAGGTAAATGGCCCTACTCACGGTTCGAACTAAAGACATCCATGAAAACCCTATGTCACTTCGGGGATCATGCCGCTCGCCCCTAATCGCCGGCATAAACGCTCAACTCAGCCTACTTAGACTACTCTAACAAGCAGGGTGTTCCGCAGGTTATTTTATCTAATATGGCAGACACCAATACTAATTGATTCCTGTTAAACTAAACAGGTTATGAATAGACAGTGGTTAGGAATTGTCTATAACCCTAATTTTAGTTTAAAAGAACACATTAAACATGCAGACATAATGAATATTAAGCAGGTGGCTATTTCCGGAAAATCATAAAAACTTCAACATATAAAATAAATATTCATAGGAATCATAATCTCATATTCAAAATAGATCTTTGGACAAACACAATACAAACATATAAAGAGAGGGACAGGGGGACTGATGCCATAAAGAAATCACCCTTTACTTAGTCTCGCCGATGGAGCAACTGCTTGTATATGTCGTACTGCTCGACCCGACTCTGCTCGCCAGAACCTTCGGAGGACGCTTCCTCAACCTAGTAGCTGGAATTTACCTTAATACCCAGCTTAAGCCCAGCCATGTGGACTGACTCTTCGAACACCTCGAGCCCTCTTAGGATCTCCTAATGAAATCTCGGGTATTCTATGAATACCAGAAACGAACCTATCTATCGAAGCCTAAGATCTGAGACTAATTCTCAAAAATTAAGAAAACGAAAACACTAACTAGAAAGAAAGAAAACTTATACTGAGCCCGAGTCTCTAAGTGACTTATGTACTCGAGAAAAGTGTACACTTGAAGTCACTAAATGACTCAGATCAAGTGGACAGAAATGATTTCAACTGAGGAAGGCCTGGGGTATTTATAGCAGTTTTCTGGAGTGATTTTTCATCCAAATTTCGATGTGGGACTTGGAATTATAGCTCGGGACGCCCGTCCTGGACTGTTGACCAGGTTAGGACGGCCGTCCAGAGTCCTATATGCCGGTCCTGGCCTGTTGACCAGGTCAGGACGCCCGTCCTGATTCGGGACACCCTCCCCGAAGTCCGAACTTCTAAAAATTTGCATTTTTGCCCCGAAATTTTCCATTTTCTTCTACTTTTCACCTGACACTTCCAGATGCACAAAAACTGTGAAATTGAGTTAATAATAAACAATTAAGACCGATTTGCCCTCAATTTCACCCTAAATCATGCCTAAAAACATGTTAAAAATGTGATATGATTTATGCATATCAGATAACCCCACACTTAGCTTTTTGCTTGTCCTCAAGAAAAGTCTACCTGAAGTTAGCGATTTTAAATCATAGGTGCAGTCACTCAAATTCCTAGTCATGTTTTTATTCCAAAAATTATTCAGATAATTCTTAACACAGGTCTGACTGGTTAGGTTGCTATGACAAGGTCTCAAATGTCTTTAGTAGATTGTTATAATCAAGCAGTTAACAACTTAACAACTAGGTTGAACTCTTCTCTTAGTCACAAGGTCTTCCTGATGTGTAGTGTGTGTACTAGTCTAGACCAGATAGTCAACACAATATACTCTTGTCTTAACTACTACCAGATAATACTTCGACCCTTCGCTAGATATACTAACAACAGACAACTTTCTGAGTTTTGAGCCTTGGTGATCAGATTTTTACTTATTTAGCGTTTATTGATTTTTTTCCTTTTATAGATTTTTCAGGGTATTTTGAGTCTGCTTAGAACACGTCAACTTCAACTACCCATGTAGCTAGTCCCACTCCGATGACTCCCAGACCTACACGACCTTAGGGCATCAGGCTTTATGTTCCCCGAAGGAGTGGTGCTCGAGTAGCGAAGGCCGCTGGCAAACTACCCTTATTTAATTAACTCTCTTTTGTTTCTTTTCACTTTTAGCTCAGAGTCTCATCTAGTCATTCTAATTGTCAATACATCCACAACTGGTCTAATCTTATCTAGTTAAGTCTTGAAAAGGTAATTGGCTGAGGTCTCTAATCCAGACTAAGTTATGCTCAGTTATCAGGAATTCCCTATTTCTAATCAATAAGTTCAAGATAGTTATCACATTGTCTCCTACTATCCATAACATTCCACACACATATCATAGACATAAGCAACGTTTTACCAATCATACTGCATTTCGAAGTCTGAAAGAAAAATTTTTTTTTTAAAAATTTTTGGACGGATGTGAAAATACGGGGAAAACAAGCAAAATCATGCAAAACATTTTCTCAAATCTACTACTACAGTGCACCGTGCACTGCTACCCCACACTTAAGTCTGACACTGTCCTCAGTGTTCATGCATATCTAAACTACCCCACACTTATTTGAAAATAAAAACAAAAACAAAACAAAAAACTCAAAAACAAAACAAAGAACTCTTACCCCACACTTATTCAACTAAGTACGGGTAAGAAGGAAAATAGAGCAATGAAAGAAATAACAAAACATGAAATAAAAATGAAAGAGATACTCCCTTATTCTACGAAATCCACAGTCTGCTCGGACAAGTCAAAAGGCTCTCTGTAATCTTTAATCGTTGTCCGTTCACTTTTTGAATAATGCCGTCAGAATCCATGATGTCACATGCTCCGAAAGGTGATACTTTCGTGATTGTGAACGGGCCTGACCAACAGCTATGCAGCTTTCCTGGGAAAATTTGAAACGTGAGTTGTACAACAATACCTTATCTCCTGGTTCAAAATTCTTCTGGGCTCTGAGTCGTCTTTCATGTCGGAGTTTACTTGTCATCTTGAATTGATGTGAGTTTTCATAGGCTTTGAGCCTCCACTCATCCAGTTTGTTGAGTTGTAGAATCCGGCGTTCCTTAGTTAACTTATCGTCGAGGTTGCATTTTTGCACTGCCCAGTAAGCTCTGTGTTCAAGTTCAACCGGTAGGTGGCATGCTTTTCCATAGACTAGTCGATAAGATGAGAACCCCGTAGTGGTCTTGTATGCTGTACGGAAGGCCCATAACGCATCATCCAGCTTTATGGTCCAATCCTTACGGTTAACACCCACAGTCTTTTCTAGGATTCTCTTTATTCCCCTATTGGTTACCTCAGCCTGCCCATTGGTTTGAGGATGGTAGGCTGTGGAAACGCGATGCTGAACTCCGTATTGCTGAAGTACCTTCTGCAATTGAGAGATGCAGAAGTGCGTACCTTGGTCACTGATTAGGGCTTTCGGACATCCAAATCTGGTGAAAATCTTCTTAAGGAATCTGCATAAGATTCAAGCATCATTAGTAGTTAGGGCCTGTGCCTCAGGCCATTTTGAAAAATATTCTACAGCTACTGTGATGTACTGCTTACCAAAAGAGGGAGGAAAAGGACCCATAAAATCTATTCCCCATATGTCAAATATCTCTACACTTTGAATTACCTGTTGGGGTAGACTGTCTCGAGAAGATATTGTTCCAGCTTTCTGATAGGCATCGCACGATCCTGTGAACGCTGCGGCGTCTTTGAATATAGTAGGCCAGTAGAAGCCTGCTTCTAATACTTTTCGGGCGGTATTAGCTGCAGCTAAGTGACCGCCTGTTGGTCCGCAGTGACAATGTTTCAGAATTTGGAAACCTTCTTCTTGAGAGAAACATCTCCTGATCATCTGATCTGCACATATTCGAAATAGAAAATGATCTTCCCAATGGTAATATTTTAGGTCAGCAAAGAATTTTCTTCTTTGTTGAGCAGTGATATCACTAGGGAGAGTCCGGGCTGCCAAGTAATTTGCTATATCTGCAAACCAAGGGGGTGAGAAAATAGCAAATAATGCACATAGATTCTCATCTGGAAATTTATCAGATATGATTGTTTCATCAATAGCTTCTAGGGTCGGATTTTCTAGCCTGGACAAGTGGTCTCTGATGTGTTTCCGACCGATATGCTAAATAGGTGTTATTTTACCCTATGTTGATTATGAATAATTAAGGACTGTGATTGACTAATTGTCATATTTAGTCTCTATGGTGTCACTTAATCAGCCAGAACCTAAGGCAGAGTACTGATACGTGAAAATCGTATCAGCTTTTTAGCATGTTTTTATGTATGATTTAGGATGAAATTGAGGATAAATTGGTCTTAATTGATTGTTATTTACTCAATTTCACAATTTTTATGATTTTGGAAGTGACAGGTGAAAAGTAGACGAAAACAGAAAATTTTGGGGCAAAAACGCAATTTTTGGAAAAGTTGACTTGGTCAAGGGTCCAGGACGGGCGTCCCGAACCCGGGACGGGCGTCCTGACCAGTCAAACCTTCAGGACGGGCGTCCTGAACCAGGACGGGCGTCCCGAATCGGGACGGGCATCCCGAACCGCCAGAAGCTGTCCCACATCGAAATTTTCACAATTTTTCACTCCGGGAAGCTGCTATAAATACCCCAGGCC
This sequence comes from Asclepias syriaca, assembly GCA_027405835.1. Taxonomy (NCBI): domain Eukaryota; kingdom Viridiplantae; phylum Streptophyta; class Magnoliopsida; order Gentianales; family Apocynaceae; genus Asclepias; species Asclepias syriaca. The sequence continues at coordinate 15,083,609 of CM049932.1, forward strand.
TCCAGTAGTTGAATTCATCCCTCTCCACTCGATCTGAGTCATTAAGTGGTTTCCAGTGTACAGTTTTCTAGTACACAACTCACTCAGAGACTCAGATCTCAGTTTTCTTTCTTGTTAGTGTTTTGTTTTAGTTTCTGAGAAATAGTCTCAGATCTTAGGTCTATAGATAGGTTCGTTTCCGGTGTTCATAGAATACCCGGGATTTCGTTAGGAGATCCTAAGAGGGCTCTAGGCGTTCGAAGAGTCAGTCCACAGGGCTGGGCTTAAGCTGGGTATTAAGGTAAAGCCCAGTTACTAGGCTGAGGAAGCGTCCTCCGAAGGTTCTGGTGAGCAGAGTCAGAGGAAGCAGTACGACATATACAGCAGTACGCTCTGTCGGCGAGACTACGTAAAGGGTGATTTCTTTATGGCATCAGTCCCCATACCCCTCTCTTATATGTTGTTATTGTTTTTACTCTAAATATTTATTATGAACATCAGATTACGATTTTTATGAATAGTTGTTTTTATATGTTGACGTTATTATATTTTTCTAGAAATAGCCACCTGCTAAATATTCACTATGTCTGCATGTTTAATGTGCTCTTTTAAACTAACGTTAGGGTTATAGACAATTCCTAACCACGGTCTAATCATAACCTGTTAGTTTAACAGGCATCAATTAGTATTGGTGTCTGCCATGCTAGATAAAATAACATGTTGAACACCCTGCCTGTTAAAGTAGTCTAGGTAGGAGTCGAGCTGAGTCCAATTATGCCGGCGGCTAGGGCAAGCGGTATGATCCCCGAAGTGACATAGGGCTTTCATGGATACCTTCGTCCCGAACCGTGAGTAGGGCCGTCATTAAGGTAGGGCGGTTTATTAGAGACCTCGGATGTGGTACGCCTTTAGACACAGAACATAGTTGCAATCCAGGATAAGATGCATCTAAAATACTCGAAGATAGGTCAATCAACATATAGGAACAGTATAACATAGAATCAGAACTCATCTTTAAAACACTTCTAGGATTAATTAGACTTGAACCTAGTGAAGAATGGATCATCCTCTCATCAAAATATTTGATGAAGATTGCATAACTGGATCATAAGATAGGAGTTAGGATAGAAGGCTAATTACTACTAAGTCGTTGCCACTTCCCTGGGTGTACGATAATTAATTAAATAAAATCGTAGATACTTTCCAATAGACTAGCTACACGATAGGTACTCTGCCTTAGGTTCTGGCTGATTAAGTGACACCATAAGACTAAATGTGACAATTAGTCAATCACAGTCCTTAATTATTCATAATCAACATAGGGTAAAATAACACCTATTTAGCATGTCAGTCGGAAACCGCATCATATTTTTGGCGCCGTTGCCGGGGAAATATCATAATGAACCGCATCAGATAACCCCACACTTAGCTTTTTACTTGTCCTCAAGCAAAGTCTACCTGAAGTTACTGATTCTAAATCATGTGTGCATCCCTAGTCATGTTTTTATTCCAAAAATTCTTCAGACAATTCTTAACACAGGTCTGACTGGTTAGGTTGCTATAACAAGGTCTCAAATGTCTCTGGTAGTTTGTTAGGGTTGAGCAGAAAGTAACTTAACAACTAGGTTGAACTTTTCTCTTAGTCATAGAGTCTTCCTGATGTGTAGTGTGTGTACTAGTCCAGACCAGATAGTCAACACAATAAACTCTTTTATCTTAACTGTTACCAGATAATCCTTCGACCTATCGTTAGACATACTGACAACAGATAACCTTCTGAGTTCTGAGCCTTGGTGATCAGATTTTTCTTTTTTAGCTCTTATTGATTTCTTTCGTTTATAGATTCAGGGTATTTTGAGTCTGCTTAGAACACGTCAACTTCAACTACCCATGTAGCGAGTCCCACTCCGATGACTCCCAGATCTACATGACCTTAGGGCATCAGGCTTTAAGTTCCCCGAAGGAGTGGTGCTCGAGTAGCGAAGGCCGCTGGCAAACTACCCTTGTTTAATTATCTTTCTTTAATTTCTTTTCACTTCTAGCTCAGAGTCTCATCTAGTCATTCTAATTGTCAAAACATCCACAACTGGTCTAATTTTATCTAGTTCAGTCTTGAAAAGGTAATTGGCTGAGGTCTCTAATCCAGACAAAGTTGTGCTCAGTTATCAGGAGTCCCCTATTCCTAATCAATTAGTCCAAGATAGCTATCATATTGCCTCCTACTAACCATACATTCTGCCTACATATCATAGACATAAGCAATTGTTTAACCAAGCATACTGCATTTAGAAGTCTGAAAGACTGAAAAATTTTGAAAAAATTTTTTGGAAGGTGTGAAAATATGTGAAAAAACATAAACAAAATCATGCAAAAACTACAGTGCACCGTGCACTGCTACCCCACACTTAAGACTGACACTGTCCTCAGTGTTCATGCATACCTCACTACCCCACACTTATTTGACACAAAGAAACAACACAAAGAAAAGATTCTTACCCCACACTTATTCAACTAACTACGGGTAAGAAGGAACATAGAATACTGAAAGAAATGACAAAACATAAAGAAAATGAAAGAGATACTCCCCTATTCTGTGAAGTCCACAATCTGCTCAGACGAGTCAAACGATTCTTTGTAAATTTTCAGGCGTTGTCCGTTTACTTTCTGAATAATGCCGTCAGAATCCATAATGTCACATGCTCCGAAAGGTGATACTTCCGTGATCGTGAACGGTCCTGACCAACAGCTACGTAGTTTTCCTGGGAAAAATTTGAAACGTGAGTTGTACAACAATACCTTATCTCCTGGTTCAAAATTTTTCTGGGCTCTGAGTCGTCTGTCATGCCGGAGTTTACTTGTCATTTTGAACTGATGCGAGTTTTCATAGGCTTTTAACCTCCACTCATCCAGTTCGTTGAGTTGTAGAATCCGTTGTTCCTTAGTTAAATTATCGTCGAGATTGCATTTCTGCACTGCCTAGTAAGCTCTGTGTTCAAGTTCAACCGGAAGGTGGCATGCTTTTCCGTAGACTAGTCGATAGGGTGAGAACCCCGTAGTGGTCTTGTATGCTGTACGGAAGGCCCATAATGCATCCTCCAGCTTATTTGCCCAATCCCTACGGTTAACACCCACAGTCTTTTCTAGGATTCTCTTTATTCCCCTATTGGTTACCTCAGCCTGCCCATTGGTTTGAGGGTGGTAGGCTGTGGAAACTCGATGCTGAACTCCGTAATGATGAAGTACCTTCTGCAATTGAGAATTGCAGAAGTGCGTACCTCGATCACTGATTAGGGCTTTTGGACATCCAAACCTGGTGAAAATCTGCTTAAGGAATCTGCATACGGCTCGAGCATCATTAGTAGGTAGGGCCTGTGCCTCAGGCCATTTTGAGAAATATTCTACAGCTACTAAGATGTACTTCATACCAAAAGAGGAAGGAAACGGACCCATGAAATCTATACCCCATATGTCAAATATTTCTACACTTTTAATTACCTGTTGGGGTAGATTATCTCGAGAAGATATGGTTCCAGCTTTCTGACAGGCATCGCACGATCCTGTAAATGCTGCGGCGTCTTTGAATATGGTGGGCCAGTAAAAGCCTGCTTCTAATACTTTTCGGGCAGTATTGGCTGCAGCTAAGTGACCGCCTGTTGGTCCGCAGTGACAATGTTCCAGAATTTGGAAACCTTCTTCTTGAGATACACATCTTCTGATCATCTGATCTGCACATATTTTAAATAGAAAAGGATCTTCCCAATAGTAATATTTCAGGTCAACAAAGAATTTTCTTCTTTGTTGAGCCGTGATATCACTAGGGAGAGTCTGGGCTGCCAAGTAATTTGCTATATCTGCAAACCAAGGGGGTGAGAAAACAGCAAATAATGCACATAGATTCTCATCCGGAAATTTATCAGATATGATTGTTTCATCAATGGCTTCTAGGGTAGGATTTTCTAGCCTAGACAAATGGTCTGCGGCTAAGTTTTCTGTCCCTTTCTTATCCCGAATTTCTATGTCAAATTCTTGAAGCAATAAAACCCATCTAATCAATCTGGTTTTGCGTCGGTTTTATTGAACAAGTATTTTAGTGCGAATGATCAGTATAAACAATAGTTTTAGAAGACTAATAAGATCGAAACTTATCAAATGCATATACTACGCTAATAATTCCTTTTCTGTCGTAGTGTAATTTCCTGAGCATCAGTTAAGGTTTTACTAGCATAATATATTACATGAAATTTCTTATCATGTCTTTGTCCTAAAACTACTCCTACTGCATAGTCACTAGCATCACACATAAGCTCAAAAGGTAGTCCAGTCAGGTGACGTCATGATGGGTGCAGTAGTTAAAGTTCCTTAGTCTATTAAAAGCTTTAGACATTTCTCATCAAAGACAAATGGAACATCTTGAGTAAATTGGTCAACGGCCTGGCTATTAATGAAAAATCTTTATGAACCTACGATAAAAGCCAGCGTGTCCCAAAAAACTCCTAACGGCTCTCACATTTTTGAGGAGGGGTAGTTTTGAAATAACTTCAATTTTGCCTTATCTACTTCCATACCTATGTGAGATCTTATGTCCTAAAACGATTCCCTCTTTTACCATGAAGTGGCATTTTTCCCAATTTAAAACCAGGTTAGATTTTATACAACGTTTCAACATTAACTCCAAGTTCTTTAGACAAACCTCAAATGAATTACCAAAAACAGAAAAGTCATCCATAAAACTTCCATAGATTTTCCTAACATGTCCTCAAAGATAGCAGTCATACAACGTTGAAATGTAGCAGGTGCATTACACAAACCAAAAGGCATCCTTCTATATGCAAATGTTCCAAAAGGCATGTGAAGTAGTTTTATGCTGGTCCTCAGGGGAAATAGGAATTTGAAAATAACCAGAAACCCATCAAGAAAGCAATAAAACATGTGTCCAGATAATCTTTCTAACATTTGGTCAATAAAAGGAAGGGGAAAGTGATCTTTTCGTGTGGCCGTATTTAATTTTCTATATCTATGCATACACGATGACCAGTTACAGTTCTTGTAGGGATTAGTTCATTATGCTCATTCCTAACAACTGTTATACCGCCTTTCTTAGGTACTACTGCACCGGGCTTACCCACTCACTATCTGAGATAGGGTAGATAAGTCCTGCATCTACAGTTTAATGACTTCTTTCTTAACAACATCACACACATTAGGATTCAACCTCCTTTGAGGTTGCACACATGGCTTATACTCATTTTCTAGAAGAATCTTATGCGAACAAAAGCTTGGATTAATACCTGGATATCTGCAATTTTGTAGGCAAAGGCTCTTCTATGCTTTCTGCACATGTCCAGTCAGCTTCCTTTGTTCTGCAGTCAGATCAGCTGCAAGAATAGGAAGTTTCTTGTTGTCATCTAGGAATTCGTAGCACAGATGAGTGGGTAGTTCCTTCAGTTCCAAGTCTGGTGGATCTTCAAACGAGTTCGTTCTTTCATCTCATCATACCTATCTCAGTAAAACTATCAGAAGTAATTTCATTTCAGAAGAGCTAAGTTCAGCTCCCTAATTCTAGGGAGTCCTCACTTAGCTTGATAGTTTGAGCATAGGTCTGTCATTAATTGCAATCAAGTGTTCCATGGCATCCACACAAAAACAAGTATCATCTAAATGCATGGGATACCTAAGGGTTCATTTAGATCAAAAGTGACGTCATCATTTCCTACCCTTAACTTGATTTGACCATTACTGACGTCTATTAATGCTTTTGAGGTAGCTAGAAATGGTCGACCTAGGATCAGGGGCACTCCTCCTTCCCCATTCATCCATGACAACAAATCCACAGGAAACACAAATTTTCCGACCTTTACTAAGAGGTCTTCAATTATTCCCTTGGGATTTGACTGTCCTATCTGCAAGTTGTATGCACATCCTAGTCGTTTTCAAATCATGCATCCTAATTTATCAAATAACTAGATGGCATAAGATTAATACTAGCTCCTAAGTCTGCTAATGCATGCATGTTAGTAATATTTCCAATTGTACATGGCAAGGTAAAACAACCGGGATCTTTCTGTTTAGACGGTAGTTTATTCAACAGAACCGCCGAACATTCTTCATTAAGAACCACTTTGTCCATGTCAAATTTTCTTTTATTACTAACAATTTCTTTTAAAAACTTAGCATACTTTGGCATTTCAGAAATAACATCAAGTAAAGGCAAATTAACATGTATCTGACTAAAATTCTTAAGAAATTTTTCAAATTGCTCCTTATCTTTATTGTGCATAAGTCTGGCAGGGTAAGGTACTTTTGGCCGGTACTCAGGAATAAACTCCGTCTTCCCTTTCCTTGCTACTTCGATCTCGACATCCGTCGGCGTTGGGTCCTTGGAGCCTTCTTCTGGTTCCTGCACAAGAATAGGAGGGTCAGATGGTTTGGGTGTAGATGGAGATAGAACTTTACCAGATCTTAGAGTGATGGTCTTGCATTCAGTTTGAGGGTTGGTCTCAGTGTTGCTTGGCAGCGTTCCTTGGGACCTGTGAGAGAAATGGGTAGATAGCTGACCCATTTGCCTCTCTAAAGTTTGTATAGCAGCTTGTGTGTTTCTGATTGTTTGCTCGGTCTGCTTCTGTCTATTCTCGTTCTGCTGGATTCTTTCAGCGTGAGCTTCTTGGATCTTTCTGTTGGACTCTATCATTTCCTTGTTGGAGTCGGAAATGCTCTTCAGCATGTCTCTGAATTCTTGCATGGGGTCAGCTGGAACAATGTAGTTCCTTGGTGCAGGCAGAGCAACTTGCTGGTTCTGCGGATATGGCAGCTGCTGAGGTACTCTTTTCTGGAAGTTAGTAGCTCCGGGATTGTTTCTCCAGCCAAATCCCGGATGGTTCTTCCAAGTGGGATTGTAGGTATTTCCTATAGGAGCAGAATTTACTGCGTCCACTTGTTCCATCTCTTCTGGGACAGTTAATATCCCATTACCATAACAATCCCCACTGAAATGTGGTCCTTGGCAAAACTCGCAGACTTGGTATACTGACTGAATGCTTTTCCCTTGTTGGAAAGCATTCAGCTGATTAGTAATGCTGGCCTTTAGTGCCTCAAATTGATCATCAGTGGAGGCCACGACCGCATTTACTGGTTGCTTCTTAGCTCGGCCACTTGTGCGCCAATTCTTGCTGTTCCTGTAGAGCCTCTCCAAAGCGTTTCTAGCATCTACATCACTCATTCCATTGAAACCGCTCTGGGGATTGAGTCCATCGAGAATTTGCTTACCCATGTCTGACATACCCCCGTAAAATTGCTGAATCAGCAATGCCTCAGTAAGTCCATGTTGGGGGCAGAGCCTGAGTAGCTCCTTGAATCTGTCCCAAGCTTCGATCACTGTCTCATCAGCAGCTTGAGTGAAACTAGACAGAGCCCTTCGATATTCTAGGACTCTCGCTTGCTGCAGAGTAGTACTCTTCTAGGAAGGCTTTGCTTAACTCGTCCCATGAGGTGATGGAGTTAGTAGGTAGCTGGGCCAACCATCTCTTAGCTCTGTCCCTAAGTGAGTAGGGAAAAAGGTTGAGTTTAGTTATTTCTGCAGTATGATCTCCCTTGAGGCCTTCGCAGAGAGAAGAGAAATCAGATAGGTGTTCCAGCGGATTCTCGGCTGCAGTTCCTCCAAACTGAACCCGATTTATAATTAGCTGGATCACATTCGGTTTCAGATCATAGCGAGGGTTCCCAGGGATTCGGATGGCGGATGAGACTGGGATAGTCTGTGGCTGGATGTAGGATTCAAGGGTAGGTCTTTCAGCAGCCATTTCTGTTCTTCGCCTATTAGCTGTGCGAAGGATTCGTTCAGGATTTTCAACTGGTGTTTCAAGGTTAGCTTCTGAGTCATGCAACTACAGAGAAGAACACGTTTTAGCCTGAGCAAACTGGTTAGTGAAGTTACAGGGAGAGTGAAAACTAAAGAAAAACTTGGAAGAAAGAGAAAACAAAACAAAACAACTATTCACAGGGAGAAAACACAAAAGATAGGGAAAAGAGAATAACTTACCGTCAAACAAGAAAAAGTACAATTTTTTTGGATTTTAATTTTTAAGTACTTTTGAAAGCACTTTTTAAGTAATTTTTAAGTACTTTTAAGTATTTTTAAGTACAAGAAAAAGTACTTTTTGATATTTTGAAAGCAATTAAATTCCCTTAATATGGTTTTAGAATGATCTTCTAAAATTTGATTATCCTAAATGTCTTAATTTCAGATAACATCTAAAATTAGTTAGTTATGATAATCCTATATCTCGGAAACTGATTGTATAACTAGTATAAAACAAGTGTTGGGTTAAAGTCTAGGTTACTACCGTTACCTATCATAAATATCTAGAATTTTGATCAGGAATCCTAGGTTCATTATGATATTTCCCCGGCAACGGCGCCAAAAATCTGATGCGGTTTCCGACTGACATGCTAAATAGGTGTTATTTTACCCTATGTTGATTATGAATAATTAAGGACTGTGATTGACTAATTGTCACATTTAGTCTTATGGTGTCACTTAATCAGCCAGAACCTAAGGCAGAGTACCTATCGTGTAGCTAGTCTATTGGAAAGTATCTACGATTTTATTTAATTAATTATCGTACACCCAGGGAAGTGGCAACGGCTTAGTAGTAATTAGCCTTCTATCCTAACTCCTATCTTATGATCCAGTTATGCAATCTTCATCAAATATTTTGATGAGAGGATGATCCATTCTTCACTAGGTTCAAGTCTAATTAATCCTAGAAGTGTTTTAAAGATGAGTTCTGATTCTATGTTATACTGTTCCTATATGTTGATTGACCTATCTTCGAGTATTTTAGATGCATCTTAGCCTGGATTGCAACTATGTTCTGTGTCTAAAGGCGTACCACATCCGAGGTCTCTAATAAACCGCCCTACCTTAATGACGGCCCTACTCACGGTTCGGGACGAAGGCATCCATGAAAGCCCTATGTCACTTCGGGGATCATACCGCTTGCCCTAGCCGCCGGCATAATTGGACTCAGCTCGACTCCTACCTAGACTACTTTAACAGGCAGGGTGTTCAACATGTTATTTTATCTAGCATGGCAGACACCAATACTAATTGATGCCTGTTAAACTAACAGGTTATGATTAGACCGTGGTTAGGAATTGTCTATAACCCTAACGTTAGTTTAAAAGAGCACATTAAACATGCAGACATAGTGAATATTTAGCAGGTGGCTATTTCTAGAAAAATATAATAACGTCAACATATAAAACAACTATTCATAAAAATCGTAATCTGATGTTCATAATAAATATTTAGAGTAAAAACAATAACAACATATAAGAGAGGGGTATGGGGACTGATGCCATAAAGAAATCACCCTTTACGTAGTCTCGCCGACAGAGCGTACTGCTGTATATGTCGTACTGCTTCTCCTCTGACTCTGCTCACCAGAACCTTCGGAGGACGCTTCCTCAGCCTAGTAACTGGGCTTTACCTTAATACCCAGCTTAAGCCCAGCCCTGTGGACTGACTCTTCGAACGCCTAGAGCCCTCTTAGGATCTCCTAACGAAATCCCGGGTATTCTATGAACACCGGAAACGAACCTATCTATAGACCTAAGATCTGAGACTATTTCTCAGAAACTAAAACAAAACACTAACAAGAAAGAAAACTGAGATCTGAGTCTCTGAGTGAGTTGTGTACTAGAAAACTGTACACTGGAAACCACTTAATGACTCAGATCGAGTGGAGAGGGATGAATTCAACTACTGGAGGCCTGGGGTATTTATAGCAGCTTCCCGGAGTGAAAAATTGTGAAAATTTCGATGTGGGACAGCTTCTGGCGGTTCGGGACGCCCGTCCTGATTTGTTGACCAGGTTCGGGATGCCCGTCCTGGTTCAGGACGCCCGTCCCGGGTTCGGGACGCCCGTCCCGGGTTCGGGACGCCCGTCCTGGACCCTTGACCAAGTCAACTTTTCCAAAAATTGCGTTTTTGCCCCAAAATTTGCTGTTTTCGTCTACTTTTCACCTGTCAGTTCCAAAATCATAAAAATTGTGAAATTGAGTAAATAACAATCAATTAAGACCAATTTATCCTCAATTTCATCCTAAATCATACATAAAAACATGCTAAAAAGCTGATACGATTTTCGCGTATCAAGTACCTATCGTGTAGCTAGTCTATTGGAAAGTATCTACGATTTTATTAAATAATTATCGTACACCCAGGGAAGTGGTAACGGCTTAGTAGTAACTAGCCTTTTATCCTAACTCCTATCTTATGATCCAGTTATGCAATCTTCATCAAATACTTTGATGAGAGGGTGATCCATTCTCTACTAGGTTTAAGTTTAAATAATCCCAAAAGTTTTTTATAGATGAGGTCCTGATTTTATGTTATACTGTTCCTATATGTTGATTGACCTATATTCGAGTATTTTAGATATATCTTAGCCTGGATTGCAACTATGTTCTGTGTCTAAAGGCGTACCACATCCGAGGTTTCTAATAAACCGCCCTACCTTATTGACGGCCCTACTCACGGTTCGGGACGAAGGCATCTATGAAAGCCCTATGTCACTTCGGGGATCATACCGCTTGCCCTAGCCGCCGGCATAATCGGACTCGGCTCGACTTACCTAGACTACTCTAACAAACAGGGTGTTCAGCAGGTTATTTTATCTAGCATGGCAGACACCAATACTAATTGATGCCTGTTAAACTAAACAGGTTATGATTAGACCGTGGTTACAAATTGTCTATAACCCTAACTTTAGTTTAAAATAGCACATTAGACATGCAGACATAGTGAATATTAAGCAGGTGGCTATTTCCAGAAAAACATAACAACGTCAACATATAAAACAAACATTCTTAAAAATCGTAATCTCGTATTCATCATAAATATTTGGAACAACACAATAACAACATATAAGAGAGGGACATGGGGACTGATGCCATAAAGAAATCACCCTTTACATAGTCTCGCCGATGGAGCGTACTGCTATATATGTTGTATTGCTCGCCCCGACTATGCTCGCCAGAACCTTCGGAGGACGCTTCCTCAGCCTAGTAACTGGGCTTTACCTTAATACCCAGCTTAAGCCCAGCCCTGTGGACTGACTCTTCGAACTCCTAGAGCCCTCTTAGGATCTCCTAACGAAATCCCGGGTATTCTATGAATACCAGAAACGAACCTATCTATCGAACCCTAGGATCTGAGACTATTTCTCAGAAACTAAGAAAAACGAAAAAAAAACAAAAAAGGAAAGAAAGGAAACTTCTACTGAAATCCGAGTCTCCGAGTGAGTTGTGTACTAGAGAATTGTACACTGGAAACCACTGAATGACTCAGATCAAGTGGAGAGGGATGATTTCAACTGCTAGAGGCCTGGGGTATTTATAGCAGCTTCCCGGGGTGATTTTTCATCAAAAATTCGATGTGGGACTTTATCTGGGGATTCGGGACGCCCGTCCTGGATTGGGACGCCCGTCCCGAGTCCTGGACACCCATCCCGGTGCTTTGACTGGGTCGGGACGCCCGTCCTGAGCCTTTGACCAAGTCAGCATTTCCAAAAATTGCGTTTTTGCCCCAAAATTTGCTGTTTTCGTCTACTTTTCACCTGACACTTCCAAAATCATAAAAACTGTGAAATTAAGTAAATAATAAACAATTAAGATCAATTTACCCTCAATTTCACCCTAAATCATATAAAAAAACATGCTAAAAAGGTGATACAATTTTCGCGTATCAGATAACCCCACACTTAGCTTTTTGCTTGTCCTCAAGCAAAGTCTACCTGAAGTTAGTGATTCTAAACCATACGTGCATTCCTAGTCATGTTTTTATTCCAAAAATTCTTCAGACAATTCTTAACACAGGTCTGACTGGTTAGGTTGCTATGACAAGGTCTCAAATGTCTCTAGTAGTTTGTTAGGGTTGAGCAGAAAGTAACTTAACAACTAGGTTGAACTTTTCTCTTAGTCATAAGGCCTTCCTGATGTGTAGTGTGTGTACTAGTCCAGACCAGATAGTCAACACAATAAACTCTTGTCTTAACTGTTACCAGATAACACTTCGACCTATTGCTAGACACACTGACAACATATAACTTTCTGAGTTCTGAGCTTTGGTGATCAGATTTTAATTGTTTTAGCTCTTATTGATTTTTTTCTCTTTTATAGATTCAGGGTATTTTTGAGTCTGCTTAGAACATGTCAACTTCAACTACCCATGTAGCGAGTCCCACTCCGATGACTCCCAGACCTACACGACCTTAGGGCACCAGGCTTTAAGTTCCCCGAAGGAGTGGTGCTCGAGTAGCGAAGGACGCTGGCAAACTACCCTTGTTTAATTATCTTTCTTTAATTTCTTTTCACTTTTAGCTCAGAGTCTCATCTAGTCATTCTAATTGTCAAAGCATCCACAACTGGTCTAATTTTATCTAGTTCAGTCTTGAAAAGGTGATTGGCTGAGGTCTCTAATCCAGACAAAGTTGTGCTCAGTTATCAGGAATTCCCTATTCCTAATCAATTAGTCCAAGATAGCTATCACATTGCCTCCTACTAACCATAACATTCTACCTACATATCATAGACATAAGCAATTGTTTAACCAGGCATACTGCATTTAGAAGTCTGAAAGATGGAAAATTTTGAAAAATTTTGGAACGGTGTCAAAATATGGGGAAAACAAGCAAACACATGCAAAACATTTTGCAAACATTTTGGAAGGGTCTCAAAATATGGGGAAAATAAGCAAACACTTGCAAAATATTTTGCAAACAGTGCACCGTGCACTGCTACCCCACACTTAAGACTGACACTGTCCTCAGTGTTTATGCATATCTAACTACCCCACACTTATTTGCAAACAAGGAATAAAATAACACACAAAGAATTCTTACCCCACACTTATTCAACTAACTACGGGCAAGAAGGAAAATAAGGCAATAAAAGAAATAACAAGAAAATGTAGAGAAAGCAATGCTGTTATGTCATATCAATCAATGTTACACAGAGATTTATATTTCATACAGCCCAGACATGATCACACATATAGAATGAAAGCAACAAAAGAAAAAGAAAAGGAAAGAAAAACTAAGAACCCGGCTCGTCATCATTAGGTGGACCGAAGTCTGTCGGAAAGTCTGGAAAGTCTGCTGGAAAGTGGACCTCGGAGTTTTCCACCACGTGGGAGGTATACTGATGAATCTCCTCGATCCTGCTGGTGTTCATAGCAACTCTATCCTCTATCATCGTCAGTCGTCTCTCGATCCTTTCCATGTCTCGGCTATATCGGGCTGACAGCTCTGCCAATCTGTGCGACACATGTCGTTCGAAAGCTGTGCGTGGAATAAACGTCTCGGACAGAGGTATGTGTGCTGGAACTGCTCCTGGTGTCGAGACCTGTCCTGGTTGCTCCGTGTGGATGGAGTAGCGCCCATTTGCATCCCGTACGACCATTCCCATGTTCCGTAGGATAGTAAGGTCCGTAGGAATGGTGGTCGGGGCAACCTGAGTCAGATCTGAGCCCTCGATGTCGAGCTCCAGGTAGTGAGCTATCCTGGTGATGAACGGTCCTAGCCCCAGACACTATTTTCGGGTGTCCGTAGCGAAACCCCGTATGATGACCGTGATAAGTCGGGCCATCTCTATAGTAGTTCCTATGTGCATGTTGGCCAAGAGGAATGTCTCCAGCTGGGTGACATTCCCGGGGGCCGTCCGTCGTCCTGACAATGTGTGTGCAATAATAGCATGCAAGTATCGAAGAGCAGGGTAAATACCTGTGGCTTTTGCAAAGCCATGCTGGTAGGGCACACCCGTCATACAGATCTGAGCCCAAGCAGTGGAGACGTCTGCAGTCGTGAAGTCTCTAACCGCTGTGGTGTAGGCGGGCGTGTCCTGCTCCTCTCTCTACCAGATTCCCAAGGCAATGCCGAACTCGGCCATGCTCATCGATCTATCTATTCCGCCCAAGCGGAATGTAATCTGCTCCTGATGGTATGTGAATGACGCATAGAACTCACATACCAGCTCCAGGTATATCGGCTCAGTGACGATGAATACCCGACTGTATGGTAGTACGTTGAGCATGCGTCTGACTTCGTGCTCTACCTCTAGTGTCTGCACTGCTGCCCAATCAAGTGTTCTGCCCGTCAGTATGGTGCGTCCGATGAACCCGTGGCATCTCTCCTGGTATGCTGGGCTGGAGTGGAACAGCATGAAAGGATGTGCCACTGACGTAACGGTCATGGTAGATGTAATACGGGGGCGTTTGAGAGCCATTTGAGAATGAGAGACTTTGAGAATTTAGGCGGGAAGGAAGATTCAAATTCGAATTCTGGAAGTGAATTTGAATTCGGGAGGATGTATTTAGGCTAGGGAAGGATTTTTGAATTTTTGGCGGGAAATTCAAATTTTGGAGGGAAATTCGAATTTTTTTGGAGGGAAGTTTAAAATTCAAATTTTGGAGGGAAATCTGAATTTTTGACTTTTGAGAGGTTTGCCAAGAATTTGTAGAGAGAAGGTAGAGAGAAAATTTTTAGAGAGATGAATTTTTGGAAGTTGATTTGAGGGAAAATGAAAAAAAATAGAATATTTATAGGAGGAGCGGTCCTCGGGACGCCCGTCCCGGATTGCTTCGGGATGCGTGCCAATTCTGAAAAAAAAAATATATTTTTTTTTTCTGTAGACCCCTGCAAATCTTAGTACCAAAAATAATATTTAACAAGTCTTCACGTTTATCCAATCAAATTCAGAAGCTGTTAAAAACTCTGTGAAAAATAATTTCTCAATCTCTCTTTTTTTTTCGAAAATCATGATACCCTAATCTTAAATTTAGCAAGAATTTCAGAAAAAAAAAACTGAGTTTATACAATTTAAATAGTGAGAGATAAACTGCATTTGCAAAACCTTTATTTTTCATAGAAATTTGAGAAATCAAATGTCTGAAAAAAAAATTGCTGAATGAAAGACCCTTTAAAAAGTTTGAAAAAGGAAGTAGGGGTCAAATTATTTAACGTTAGTTCAAACAATTTTATTCACTGAAAATAAGAGTAAAAAGAATCTTCCCTTTTTTCAACGACCCTTATCTCTGATTTCACGTAGCTCTGCCTGAATGTTTCGCATCCCTTCCTGAATGCTTCGCATCTCTATGCGCATGGCTCTCATCTCATCCCTTTGCCTGCCTTGCTCACTTCGTAAGTCAGTTAATTCCCTGAGTATTTGTGCACTTTGATTTTCCTGAGAATTGACTGTAGCTCTGAGTTGGTTTACTTCAGACCCTAGGGTTAGGACAACCTGATTTGATTGTCTTAGCCTGTTGGGTATTGTCTGGGTCATGGTGCGTATCTTGTGAGATATCTCATCTACCTGGGCAGACAAGGCTGATTGGACATTATCAGTACTATCCCTGGATGAAGGTGGTTGACTGTTAGGAACTGGGGATGCAGGAGTTTACTCAGGAGATTCTGGAGTGTACCCAGGGGATGCAGGAGTATATTCGGGAGATGCAGGAGCTGTTTGGATCTCTGGGAAAGGACTGATGTTATTTTCTACTTTGTCCAGATTTTCCTGGACTTTTGCTCTCTTCATCTTTAAGTGTAAAGTCTGGTTAGAAAAACAAATAAAAAGAAAAAGATAACAGAAAGAAAAACATAATGTGGAACGAATTAGGAAAACAAAATAAAACTAAAAGCAAAAAATTTGTTTTTTCTTTTCATGTTTTTAGAAAGCAGGTAAATTTCCTCAATATGGTTTTAGAATAATTTTCTAAAATTTGATTATCCTAAATGTCTAAATTTCAGATGATATCCAAAATTAGTTAGTTATGATAACCCTATATTTCGGAAAGTGATTGTCTAACTGGTATAAGATAAGTGTAAGGTCTAGGTTACTACCGTTACCTATCATAAATATCTAGAATTTTGATCAGGAATCCTAAGTTCATTATGATATGTCCCCGGCAACGGCGCCAAAAATCTGATGTGTTTCCGACCGATATGCTAAATAGGTGTTATTTTACCCTATGTTGATTATGAATAATTAAGGACCGTGATTGACTAATTGTCACGTTTAGTCTCTATGGTGTCACTTAATCAGCCAGAACCTAAGGCAGAGTACCTATCGTGTAGCTAGTCTGTTGGAAAGTATCTACGATTTTATTAAATAATTATCGTACACCCAGGGAAGTGGTAACGGCTTAGAAGTAACTAGCCTTTAACCCTAACTCCTATCTTATGATCCAGTTATGCAATCTTCATCAAATACTTTGATGAGAGGGTGATCCATTCTCTACTAGGTTTAAGTTTAATTAATCCCAAAAGTGTTTTATAGATGAGGTCCTGATTTTATGTTATACTGTTCCTATATGTTGATTGACCTATATTCGAGTATTTTAGATATATCTTAGCCTGGATTGCAACTATGTTCTGTGTCTAAAGGCGTACCACATCCGAGGTTTCTAATAAACCGCCCTACCTTATTGACGGCCCTACTCACGGTTCGGGACGAAGGCATCTATGAAAGCCCTATGTCACTTCGGGGATCATACCGCTTGCCTAGTAACTGGGCTTTACCTTAATACCCAGCTTAAGCCCAGCCTTGTGGACTGACTCTTCGAACGCCTAGAGCCCTCTTAGGATCTCCTAACGAAATCCTGGGTATTCTATGAATACCAGAAACGAACCTATCTATCGAACCCTAGGATCTGAGACTATTTCTCAGAAACTAAGAAAAACGAAAAAAAACAAAAAAGGAAAGAAAGGAAACTTCTACTAAAATCCGAGTCTCCGAGTGAGTTGTGTACTAGAGAATTGTACACTGGAAACCACTGAATGACTCAGATCGAGTGGAGAGGGATGATTTCAACTGCTGGAGGCCTGGGGTATTTATAGCAGCTTCCCGGGGTGATTTTTCATCAAAAATTCGATGTGAGACTTGATCTGGGGGTTTGGGACGCCCGTCCCAGATTGGGACACCCGTCCTGGTCTGTTGACCAAGTCGGGACGCCCGTCCCGGTGCTTTGATTGGGTCAGGACGCCCGTCCCGGATTCGGGACGCCCGTCCTGAGCCTTTGACCAAGTCAGCATTTCCAAAAATTGCGTTTTTGCCCCAAAATTTGCTGTTTTCGTCTACTTTTCACCTGACACTTCCAAAATCATAAAAACTGTGAAATTAAGTAAATAATAAACAATTAAGATCAATTTACCCTCAATTTCACCCTAAATCATATATAAAAACATGCTAAAAAGGTGATACGATTTTCGCGTATCAGTCTGCGACTAAGTTTTATGCCCCTTTCTTATCCCGAATTTCTATGTCGAATTCTTGAAGCAATAAAACCCATCTGATTAGTCTTGGCTTTGCGTCGGTTTTATTGAACAAGTACTTTAATGCAGAATGATCAGTATAAACAATAGTCTTAGACAAGACTAGATAAGATCGAAATTTATCAAATGCATGTACTACTGCTAATAATTCCTTCTCTGTCGTAGTGTAGTTTTCCTGAGCATTAGTTAAGGTTTTACTAGCATAATATATTACCTGAAATTTCTTATCATGTCTTTGTCCTAAAACAACTCCTACTGCATAGTCACTAGCATCACACATAAGTTCAAAAGGTAGACTCCAGTCAGGTGATGTCATGACGGGTGCAGTAGTTAAAAGTTCCTTAAGTCTATTAAAAGCTTTTAGACATTTCTCATCAAAGACAAATGGAATATCTTTTCCGAGTAAATTGGTTAACAGCCTGGCTATTAATGAGAAATCATTTATAAACCTACGATAAAAGCCAGCGTGTCCCAAAAAACTTCTAACGGCTCTCACATTCTTGGGTGGAGGCAGTTTTGAAATAACTTCAATTTTGGCCTTATCTACTTCCATACCTAGGTGTGAGATCTTATGTCCTAAAACTATTCCCTCTTTTACCATGAAGTGGCATTTTTCCCAATTTAAAACCAGGTTAAATTTTATACAACGTTTCAACATTAATTCCAAGTTCTTTAGACAAACCTCAAATGAATTACCAAAAACAGAAAAGTCATCCATGAACACTTCCATAGACTTTCCTAACATGTCCTCAAAGATAGCAGTCATACAACGTTGAAATGTAGCAGGTGCATTACACAAACCAAAGAAAGGCATCCTTCTATATGCAAATGTTCCAAAGGGCATGTGAATAGTTTTATGTGGTCCTCATGGGAAATAGGAATTTGAAAATAACCAGAAAACCCATCAAGAAAGCAATAAAACATATGTCCAGATAATCTTTCTAACATTTGGTCAATAAAAGGAAGGGGAAGTGGTTTTTTCGTGTGGCCGTATTTAGTTTTCTATAGTCTATGCATACACTATGACCAGTTACAGTTCTTGTAGGGATTAGTTCATTATGATGTCATTCCTAACAACTGTTATACCACCTTTCTTATGTACTACCAGCACCGGGCTTACCCACTCACTATCTGAGATAGGGTAGATAAGTCCTGCATCTAACAATTTATTACTTCTTTTCTTAACAACATCACACCATTAGGATTCAACCTCCTTTGAGGTTGCACACATGGCTTATACTCATTTTCTAGAAGAATCTTATGCGAACAAAAGCTTGGATTATACCTGGAATGTCTGCAATTTTGTAGGCAAGGCTCTTCTATGCTTTCTGCATGTCCACGTCAGCTTCCTTGTTCTGCAGTCAGATCATGCAAGAATAATGGGAAGTTTCTTGTTGTCATCTAGGAATTCGTAGCACAGATGAGTGGGCAGTTCCTTCAGTTCCAAGTCTGGTGGTTCTTCAAACGAAGTCTGTTCTTTCTTCATCTCATCATCACCTATCTCAATGAAACTATCAGAAGTAATTTCATTTTCAGAAGAGCTAAGTTCAGACTCCTCTAATTCTAGGGAGTCCTCACTCAGGGTTTGATAGTTTGAACATAGGTCTGTCACGTTAATTGCAATCAAGTGTTCCATGGCATCCACACAAAAACAAGTATCATCTAAATGCATGGGATACCTAAGGGTCTCATTCAGATCAAAAGTGATGTCCTCATTACCTACCCTTAACTTGATTTGACCATTACTGACGTCTATTAATGCTTTTGAGGTAGCTAGAAATGGTCGACCTAGGATCAGGGGCACTCCTCCTTCCCTATTCATATCCATGACAACAAAGCCCACAGGAAACACAAATTTCTCGACCATTACTAAGAGATCTTCAATTATTCCCTTGGGGATTTTGACTGTCCTATCTGCAAGTTGTATGCACATCCTAGTCGTTTTCAAATCATGCAATCCTAATTTATCAAATAAACTAGATGGCATAAGATTAATACTAGCTCCTAAGTCTGCTAATGCATGCATGTTAGTAATATTTCCAATTGTACATGGCAAGGTAAAACAACCAGGATCTTTCTGTTTAGACGGTAGTTTATTCAACAGAACCGCCGAACATTCTTCATTAAGAACCACCTTGTCCATGTCAAATTTTCTTTTATTACTAACGACCTCTTTTAAAAACTTAGCATACTTTGGCATTTCAGAAATAACATCAAGTAAAGGCAAATAAACATGAATCTGACTAAAATTCTAATAAATTTTTCAAATTGCTTTTTATCTTTATTGTGCATAAGTCTGGCAGGGTAAGGTACTTTTGGCCGGTACTCAGGAATAAACTTCGTCTTCCCTTTCCTTGCTACTTCGATTTCGACATCCGTCGTTGTTGGATCCTTGGAGCTTTCTTCTGGTTCCTGCACAAGAATAGGAGGGTCAAATGGTTTGGGTGGAGATGGAGATAGAATTTTACCAGATCTTAGAGTGATGGCCTTGCATTCAGTTTGGGGGTTGGTCTCAGTGTTGCTTGGTAGCATTTCCTGGGACCTGTGAGAGAGATGGGTGGATAGCTGACCCATTTGTCTCTCTAAGGTTTGTATACCAGCTTGTGTGTTTTTGACTGTTTTCTTGGTCTGCTTATGTCTATTCTCATTCTGCTGGATTCTTTCTGCGTGAGCTTCCTGAACTTCCTGTTAGACTCTATCATTTCCTTATTAGAGTCGGCAATGCTTTTCAGCATGTCCCTGAATTCTTGCATTGGGTCAGTCAGAACGATGTAGTTCCTAGGTGCAGGTAGAACGACTTGCTGGTTCTGCGGATATGGCAGTTGTTGAGGCACCCTTTTCTGGAAGTTAGCAGCCCCGGAATTGTTTCTCCAACTGAATCCCGGATTGTTCTTCCAAGTAGGATTGTAGGTATTTCCTATAGGAGCAGAGTTAACTGCATCCACTTGTTCCATATCCTCTGGAATAGTTAATATTCCATTACCATAACAATCTCCACTGAAATGCGGTCCTTGGCAAAATTCACAGACTTGATACACTGACTGAATGCTTTTTCCTTGTTGGAAAGCATTTAGTTGATTAGTAATGCTGGCCTTTAGTGCCTCAAATTGATCATCAGTGGAGGCGATGGCCGCATTTACTAGTTGCTTCTTAGCTCGGCCACTCATGCGCCAGTTCTTGCTATTCCTATAGAGCCTTTCCAGAGCGTTTCTAGCATCTACATCACTCATTCCATTGAAACCGCTCTGGGGATTGAGTCCATCAAGAACTTGTTTACCCATGTCTGTCATACCCCCGTAGAATTGCTGGATCAGCAATGCTTCGGTTAGTCCATGTTGGGGGCAGAGCCTGAGTAGCTCCTTAAATCTGTCCCAAGCTTCGATCACTGTCTCATCAGCAGCTTGAGTAAAACTGGACAGAGCCCTTCGATATTCTAGGACCCTTGCTGCAGAGTAGTACTCTTCTAGGAAGGCTTTGCTTAACTCATCCCAAGAGGTGATGGAGTTATTGGGTAGCTGGGCCAACCATCTCTTAGCTCTGTCCCTCAGTGAGTAGGGAAAGAGGTTTAGTTTAGTTACTTCTGCAGTATGATCTCCCTTGAGGCCTACGCAGAGAGAAGAGAAATCAGATAAGTGTTCCAGCGGATTCTCGACTGCAGTTCCTCCAAACTGAACCCGATTAATAATCAACTGCATCACATTTGGTTTAAGATCATAGCGAGGGTTTCCAGGGATTTGGATGGCGGATGATACTGGAACAGTCTGTGGCTGGATGTAGGATTCGAGGGGAAGTCTTTCAGCAGCCATCTCTGTTCTTCGCCTATTAGCTGTACGAATGACACGTTCAGGATTCTCAACTGGTGTTTCAAGGTTAGCTTCTGAAGTTCGAGTCATGCAACTACAGAGAAGAGTACGTTTAGGCCTGAGCAAACTGGTTAGTGGAGTTACACGGAAAGTGAAAAATTAAAAATTTGGAAGAAAAACAAATATTCAATCATGAAAAGAAAATCATACAAGAGAAAAGAACAACTTACCATTTGAACAAGAAAAAGTACAATTTTTTTCTGATTTTAAATTTTAACATTTTTTTTCTTTTTTTCTTTTTATAATTTGAAAGCAATTAAATTTCCTCAATACGGTTTTAGAATAATTTTCTAAAATTTGATTATCCTAAATGTCTTAATTCCAGATAATATCTAAAATTAATTAGTTATGATAACCCTATATTTCAGAAATTGATTGTCTAACTAGCATAAAATAAGTGTTGAGTTTAAGGTCTAGATTACTACCGTTACCTATCCTAAGTCTCTAGAATTTTGATAAGGAATCCTAAGTTCATTATGATATTTCCCCGGCAACGGTGCCAAAAATCTGATGGCTTCCCGACTGATATGCTAAATAGGTGTTGTTTTACCCTATGTTGATTATGAGTAATTAAGGACTGAGATTGACTAACTGTCACGTTTAGTCCTTATAGTGTCACTTAATCAGTCAGAACCTAAGGCAGAGTACCTATCGTGTAGCTAGTCTGTTGGAAAGTATTTACGACTTTATTAAATTAAATATCGTACTCCCAGGGAAGTGGTAACAGCTTAGTAGTAACTAGCCTTTTACCCTAACTCTTATCTTATGATTCAGTTATGCAATCGTCATCAACAACTTTGATGAGAGGGTGATTCATTCTCCACTAGGTTTAAGTCTAATTAATCCTAAAAGTATTTTATAGATAATGTTCTGATTCTATGTTATACTGTTCCTACATGTTGATTGACCTATCTTCGAGTATTTTAGATGCATCTTAGCCTGGATTGCAACTATGTTCTGAGTCTAAAGGTGTACCACATCCGAGGTCTCTGATAAACCGCCCCATCGCCAAGGTAAACGGCCCTACTCACGGTTCGAACTAAAGATATCCATGAAAGACCTATGTCACTTCGGGGATCATGCCGCTCGCCCCTAACCGGCGGCATAAACGCTCAACTCAGCCTACTTAGACTACTCTAACAAGCAGGGTGTTCCGCATGTTATTTTATCTAATATGGCAGACACCAATACTAATTGATGCCTGTTAAACTAAACAGGTTATGAATAGACCGTGGTTAGGAATTGTCTATAACCCTAATTTTAGTGTAAAAGAACACATTAGACATGCAGACATAATGAATATTAAGCAGGTGGTTATTTCCGGAAAATCATAAAAACTTCAACATATAAAACAAATATTCATATGAATCATAATCTCATATTCAAAATAGATCTTTGGACAAACACAATACAAACATATAAAGAGAGGGACAGGGGGACTGATGCCATAAAGAAATCACCCTTTACTTAGTCTCGCCGATGGAGCAACTGCTTGTATATGTCGTACTGCTCGACCCGACTCTGCTCGCCAGAACCTTCGGAGGACGCTTCCTCAGCCTAGTAGTTGGACTTTACCTTAATACCCAACTTAAGCCCAGCCCTGTGGACTGACTCTTCGAACGCCTAGAGCCCTCTTAGGATCTCCTAACGAAATCCTGGGTATTCTATGAATACCAGAAACGAACCTATCTATCGAAGCCTAAGATCTGAGACTAATTCTCAGAAACTAAGAAAACGAAAACACTAACTAGAAAGAAAGAAAACTTATACTGAGCCCGAGTCTCTAAGTGACTTATGTACTCGAGAAAAGTGTACACTTGAAGTCACTAAATGACTCAGATCAAGTGGAGAGGAATGATTTCAACTGAGGAAGGCCTGGGGTATTTATAGCAGTTTTCTAGAGTGTTTTTTCATCAAAAATTCGATGTGGGACTTGGAATTGCAGCTCGGGATGCCCGTCCTGGATTGGGACACCCGTCCTGGACTGTTGACCAGGTTAGGACGCCCGTCCTAATTCGGGATGCCCTCCCCGAAGTTCGAACTTCTGAAAAATTGCGTTTTTGCCCCGAAATTTGCCATTTTCTTCTACTTTTCAGCTGACACTTCCAAAATCACAAAAACTATGAAATTGAGTTAATAATAAACAATTAAGACCGATTTGCGCTCCATTTCACCATAAATCATGCCTAAAAACATGCTAAAAATGTGATATGATATATGCATATCAGTGAGCTTCCTGAATCTTCCTGTTAGCTCAGCCACTTGTGCGCCAGTTCTTGCTATTCCTATAGAGCCTCTCCAGAGCGTTTCTAGCATCTACATCACTCATTCCATTGAAACCGCTCTGGGGATTGAGTCCATCAAGAACTTATTTACCATGTCTGTCATACCCCCGTAAAATTACTGGATCAGCAATGCTTTGGTAAGTCCATGTTGGGGGCAGAGCCTGAGTAGCTCCTTGAATCTGTCCCAAGCTTCGATCACTGTTTCATCAGCAGCTTGAGTAAAACTGGACATAGCCCTTCGATATTCTAGGACCCTTGCTGCAGAGTAGTACTCTTCTAGGAAGGCTTTGCTTAACTAGTCCCAAGAGGTGACGGAGTTAGTAGGTAGTTGGGCCAACCATCTCTTAGCTCTGTCCCTCAGTGAATAGGGAAAGAGGTTTCGTTTAGTTACTTCTGCAGTATGATCTCCCTTGAGGCCTTTGCAGAGAGAAGAGAAATCAGATAAGTGTTCTAGCAGATTCTCGGCTACAGTTCCTCCAAACTGAACCTGATTAATAATCAACTGGATCACATTCGGTTTAAGATCATAGCGAGGGTTCCCAGGGATTTGGATGGCGGATGATACTGGAATAGTCTGTGGCTGGATGTAGGATTTGAGGGGAGGTCTTTCAGCAGCCATCTCGGTTCTTCGCCTGTTAGCTGTACGAATGAGACGTTCAGGATTCTCAGCTGGTGTTTCAAGGTTAGCTTCTGAAGTTCGAGTCATGCAACTACAGAGAAGAATACGTTTAAGCCTGAGCAAACCGGTTAGTGGAGTTACACGGGAAGTGAAAAATTAAAAATTCGGAAGAAAAACAACTATTCAACTATGAAAGGAAAAAATAATAATACAAGAGATAGGAAATAGAACAACTTACCATTCGAACAGGAAAAATACAATTTTTTTCGGGTTTTGAATTTTTCAAATTTTTTTTCCTTCTTTTTTTTCGAAAGCATTTAAATTTCCTCAATATAGTTCTAGAATGATTTTCTAAAATTTGATTATCCTAAATGTCTTAATTCCAGATAATATCTAAAATTAATTAGTTATGATAACCCTATATTTCGGAAATTGATCGTCTAACTAGCATAAAATAAGTGTTGGGTCTAAGGTCTAGGTTACTACTGTTACCTATCACAAGTCTCTAGAATTTTGATCAAGAATCCTAAATTTATTATGATATTTCCCCAGCAACGATGCCAAAAATCTGATGCGTTCCGATCGGTATGCTAAAAGATAGGTTTTATTTACGTATATCGATTATGAGTAATTAAGGACTGAGTCTTACTAACTGTCACTTTAGCATTCAATTGTTGTCACTTAATCAATCAGAACCTAATGCAGAGTACCTATTGTGTAGCTAGTTCTTGGAAAGTATCTACGATTTTAATTTATTAATATCGTACTCCCAGGGAAGTGGTAACGGCTTAGTAGTAACCAGCCTTTTACCCTAACTCTTATCTTATGATCCAGTTATGCAATCTTCATCAATAACTTTGATGATAGGGTGATTCATTCTCCACTAGGTTTAAGTCTAATTAAGCCTAGAAATGTTTTATATATAATGTCCTGATTCTATGTTATACTGTTCCTACATGTTGCTTGACCTATCTGATGCGTTTCCGACCGATATGCTAAATAGGTGTTATTTTACCCTATGTTGATTATGAATAATTAAGGACTGTGATTGACAAATTGTCACATTTAGTCTCTATGGTGTCACTTAATCAGCCATAACCTAAGGCAAAGTACCTATCGTGTAGCTAGTCTGTTGGAAAGTATCTACGATTTTATTAAATAATTATCGTACACCCAGGGAAGTGGCAACGGCTTAGTAGTAGCTAGCCTTTTATCCTAATGATACGCGAAAATCGTATCAGCTTTTTAGCATGTTTTTATATACGATTTAGGATGAAATTGAGGATAAATTGATCTTAATTGATTGTTATTTACTCAATTTCACAATTTTTATGATTTTGGAAGTGTCAGGTGAAAAGTAGACGAAAACAGCAAATTTTGGGGCAAAAACGCAATTTTTGGAAAAGTTGACTCGGTCAAGGGTCCAGGACGGGCGTCCCGAACCCGGGACGGGCGTCCTGACCAGTCAAACCTCCAGGACGGGCGTCCTGAACCAGGACGGGCGTCCCGAACCTGGTCAACGAATCAGGACGGGCGTCCCGAACCGCCAGAAGCTGTCCCACATCGAAATTTTCACAATTTTTCACTCCGGGAAGCTGCTATAAATACCCCAGGCCTCTAGTAGTTGAATTCATCCCTCTCCACTCGATCTGAGTCATTTAGTGGTTTCCAGTGTACAATTCTCTAGTACACAACTCACTCAGAGACTCGGATCTCAGTTTTCTTTCTTGTTAGTGTTTTGTTTTAGTTTCTGAGAAATAGTCTCAGATCTTAGGTTCATATAGATAGGTTCGTTTCCGGTGTTCATAGAATACCCGGGATTTCGTTAGGAGATCCTAAGAGGGCTCTAGGCGTTCGAAGAGTCAGTCCACAGGGCTGGGCTTAAGCTGGGTATTAAGGTAAAGCCCAGTTACTAGGCTCAGGAAGCATCCTCCGAAGGTTCTGGTGAGCAGAGTCAGAGGAAGCAGTACGACATATACAGCAGTACGCTCTGTCGGCGAGACTACGTAAAGGGTGATTTCTTTATGGCATCAGTCCCCATACCCCTCTCTTATATGTTGTTATTGTTTCTGCTCTAAATATTTATTATGAACATCATATTACGATTTTTATGAATAGTTGTTTTATATGTTGACATTATTATGTTTTTCCGGAAATAGCCACCTGCTGAATATTCACTATGTCTGCATGTTTAATGTGCTCTTTTAAACTAACGTTAGGGTTATAGACAATTCCTAACCACAGTCTAATCATAACCTGTTAGTTTAACAGGCATCAATTAGTATTGGTGTCTGCCATGCTAGATAAAATAACATGCTGAACACCCTGTCTGTTAAAGTAGTCTAGGTAGGAGTCGAGCTGAGTCCAATTATGCCGGCGGCTAGGGCAAGCGGTATGATCCCCGAAGTGACATAGGGCTTTCATGGATGCCTTCGTCCCGAACCGTGAGTAGGGCCGTCATTAAGGTAGGGCGGTTTATTAGAGACCTCGGATGTGGTACGCCTTTAGACACAGAACATAGTTGCAATCCAGGCTAAGATGCATCTAAAATACTCGAAGATAGGTCAATCAACATATAGGAACAGTATAACATAGAATCAGAACTCATCTTTAAAACACTTTTAGGGTTAATTAGACTTGAACCTAGTGGAGAATGGATCACCCTCTCATCAAAAATATTGATGAAGATTGCATAACTGGATCATAAGATAAGAGTTAGGATAAGAGGCTAGTTACTACTAAGCCGTTGCCACTTCCCTGGGAGTACGATAATTAATTAAATAAAATCGTAGATACTTTCCAATAGACTAGCTACACGATAGGTACTCTGCCTTAGGTTCTGGCTGATTAAGTGACACCATAAGACTAAAATGTGACAATTAGTCAATCACAGTCCTTAATTATTCATAATCAACATAGGGTAAAATAACACCTATTTAGCATGTCAACCGGATCCGCATCAGATTTTTGGCGCCGCTGCCGGGGAAAATATCATAATGAACTTAGGATTCCTGATCAAAATTCTAGATATTTATGATAGGTAACGGTAGTAACTTAGGCCTTAAACCCAACACTTGTTTTTATACCAGTTAGACAATCAATTTCCGAGATATAGGATTATCATAACTAATTAATTTTAGATGTTATCTGGAATTAAGACACTTAGGATAATCAAATTTTAGAAAATCATTCTAAAACCATATTGAGGGAATTTAATTGCTTTCAAAATATTAAAAGAAAAAAAAAATTTTTAAATCTAAAAATCCAAAAAAATTGTACTTTTTCTTGTTTAACGGTAAGTTATTCTCTTTTCCCTATCTTTTGTGTTTTCTCCCTGTGAATAGTTGTTTTGTTTTGTTTTCTCTTTCTTCCAAGTTTTTCTTTAGTTTTCACTCTCCCTGTAACCTCACTAACCAGTTTGCTCAGGCTAAAACGTGTTCTTCTCTGTAGTTGCATGACTCGATCTTCAGAAGCTAACCTTGAAACACCAGTTGAAAATCCTGAAAGAATCATTCGCACAGCTAATAGGCGAAGAACAGAAATGGCTGCTGAAAGACCTACCCTTGAATCCTACATCCAGCCACAGACTATCCCAGTCTCATCCGCCATCCTAATCCCTGGGAACCCTCGCTATGATCTGAAACCGAATGTGATCCAGCTGATTATAAATCGGGTTCAGTTTGGAGGAACTGCAGCCGAGAATCCGCTGGAACACCTATCTGATTTCTCTTCTCTCTGCGAAGGCCTCAAGGGAGATCATACTGCAGAAATAACTAAACTCAACCTTTTTCCCTACTCACTTAGGGACATAGCTAAGAGATGGTTGGCCCAGCTACCTACTAACTCCATTACCTCTTGGACGAGTTAAGCAAAGCCTTCCTAGAAGAGTACTACTCTGCAGCAAGAGTCCTAGAATATCGAAGGGCTCTGTCTAGTTTCACTCAAGCTGCTGATGAGACAGTGATCGAAGCTTGGGACAGATTCAAGGAGCTACTCAGGCTCTGCCCCCAACATGGACTTACCGAGGCATTGCTGATTCAGCAATTTTACGGGGGTATGTCAGACATGGGTAAGCAAATTCTCGATGGACTCAATCCCCAGAGCGGTTTCAATGGAATGAGTGATGTAGATGCTAGAAACGCTCTGGAGAGACTCTACAGGAACAGCAAGAATTGGCGCACAAGTGGCCGAGCTAAGAAGCAACCAGTAAATGCGGTCGTTGCCTCCACTGATGATCAATTTGAGGCACTGAAGGCCAGCATTACTAATCAGCTGAATGCTTTCCAACAAGGGAAAAGCATTCAGTCAGTATACCAAGTCTGCGAGTTTTGCCAAGGACCACATTTCAGTGGGGATTGTTATGGTAATGGGATATTAACTGTCCCAGAAGAGATGGAACAAGTGGACGCAGTAAATTCTGCTCCTATAGGAAATACCTACAATCCCACTTGGAAGAACCATCCGGGATTTAGCTGGAGAAACAATCCCGGACTACTAACTTCCAGAAAAGAGTACCTCAGCAACTGCCATATCCGCAGAACCAGCAAGTCGCTCTGCCTGCACCAAGGAACTACATCGTTCCAGCTGACCCATGCAAGAATTCAGAGACATGCTGAAGAGCATTTCCGACTCCAACAAGGAAATGATAGAGTCCAACAGAAAGATCAGGAAGCTCACGCAGAAAGAATCCAGCAGAACGAGAATAGACAGAAGCAGACCGAGCAAACAATCAGAAACACACAAGCTGCTATACAAACTTTAGAGAGGCAAATGGGTCAGCTATCCCCCATTTCTCTCACAGGTCCCAGGGAACGCTACCAAGCAACACTGAGACCAACCCTCAAACTGAATGCAAGACCATCACTCTAAGATCTGGTAAAATTCTATCTCCATCTCCACCCAAACCATCTGACCCTCCTATTCTTGTGCAGGAACCAGAAGAAGGCTCCAAGGACCCAACGCCGACGGATGTCGGATCGAAGTAGCAAGGAAAGGGAAGACGGAGTTTATTCCTGAGTACCGGCCAAAAGTACCTTACCCTGCCAGACTTATGCACAATAAAGATAAGGAGCAATTTGAAAAGTTTCTTAGGAATTTTAGTCAGATTCATGTTAATTTACCTTTACTTGATGTTATTTCTGAAATGCCAAAGTATGCTAAGTTTTTAAAAGAAGTTGTTAGTAATAAAAGAAAATTTGACATGGACAAGGTGGTTCTTAATGAAGAATGTTCGGCGGTTCTGTTGAATAAACTACCGTCTAAACAGAAAGATCCTGGTTGTTTTACCTTGCCATGTACAATTGGAAATATTACTAACATGCATGCATTAGCAGACTTAGGAGCTAGTATTAATCTTATGCCATCTAGTTTATTTGATAAATTAGGATTGCATGATTTGAAAACGACTAGGATGTGCATACAACTTGCAGATAGGACAGTCAAAATCCCCAAGGGAATAATTGAAGACCTCTTAGTAAAGGTCGGAAAATTTGTATTTCCTGTGGATTTCGTTGTCATGGACATGAATGGGGAAGGAGGAGTGCCCCTGATCCTAGGTCGACCATTTCTAGCTACCTCAAAAGCATTAATAGACGTCAGTAATGGTCAAATCAAGTTAAGGGTAGGAAATGATGACATCACTTTTGATCTAAATGAACCCTTAGGTATCCCATGCATTTAGATGATACTTGTTTTTGTGGATGCCATGGAACACTTGATTGCAATTAACGTGACAGACCTATGCTCAAACTATCAAGCTAAGTGAGGACTCCCTAGAATTAGAGGAGTCTGAACTTAGCTCTTCTGAAAATGAAATTACTTCTGATAGTTTTGAGATAGGTGATGAGATGAAGAGAGAACGAACCTCGTTTGAAGATCCACCAGACTTGGAACTGAAGGAACTACCCACTCATCTGTGCTACGAATTCCTAGATGACAACAAGAAACTTCCCATTCTTGCAGCTGATCTGACTGCAGAACAAAGGAAGCTGACTGTGGACATGTGCAGAAAGCATAGAAGAGCCTTTGCCTACAAAATTGCAGATATCCCAGGTATTAATCCAAGCTTTTGTTCGCATAAGATTCTTCTAGAAAATGAGTATAAGCCATGTGTGCAACCTCAAAGGAGGTTGAATCCTAATGTGTGTGATGTTGTTAAGAAAGAAGTCATTAAACTGTTAGATGCAGGACTTATCTACCCTATCTCAGATAGTGAGTGGGTAAGCCCGGTGCAAGTACCTAAGAAAGGCGGTATAACAGTTGTTAGGAATGAGCATAATGAACTAATCCCTACAAGAACTGTAACTGGTCATCGTGTATGCATAGACTATAGAAAATTAAATACGGCCACACGAAAAGATCACTTTCCCCTTCCTTTTATTGACCAAATGTTAGAAAGATTATCTGGACACATGTTTTATTGCTTTCTTGATGGGTTTTCTGGTTATTTTCAAATTCCTATTTCCCCTGAGGACCAGCATAAAACTACATTCACATGCCCTTTTGGAACATTTGCATATAGAAGGATGCCTTTTGGTTTGTGTAATGCACCTGCTACATTTCAACGTTGTATGACTGCTATCTTTGAGGACATGTTAGGAAAATCTATGGAAGTATTTATGGATGACTTTTCTGTTTTTGGTAATTCATTTGAGGTTTGTCTAAAGAACTTGGAGTTAATGTTGAAACGTTGTATAAAATCTAACCTGGTTTTAAATTGGGAAAAATGCCACTTCATGGTAAAAGAGGGAATCGTTTTAGGACATAAGATCTCACACCTAGGTATGGAAGTAGATAAGGCAAAAATTGAAGTTATTTCAAAACTACCTCCTCCCAAAAATGTGAGAGCCGTTAGGAGTTTTTTGGGACACGCTGGCTTTTATCGTAGGTTCATAAAAGATTTTTCATTAATAGCCAGGCCGTTGACCAATTTACTCGGAAAAGATGTTCCATTTGTCTTTGATGAGAAATGTCTAAAAGCTTTTAATAGACTTAAGGAACTCTTAACTACTGCACCTATCATGACGTCACCTGACTGGACTACCTTTTGAGCTTATGTGTGATGCTAGTGACTATGCAGTAGGAGTAGTTTTAGGACAAAGACATGATAAGAAATTTCATGTAATATATTGCTAGTAAAACCTTAACTGATGCTCAGGAAAATTACACTACGACAGAAAAGGAATTATTAGCAGTAGTATATGCATTTGATAAGTTTCGATCTTATCTAGTCCTGTCTAAAACTATTGTTTATACTGATCATTCGCACTAAAATACTTGTTCAATAAAACCGACGCAAAACCAAGATTGATTAGATGGGTTTTATTGCTTCAAGAATTTGACATAGAAATTCGGGATAAGAAAGGGGCAGAAAACTTAGCCGCAGACCATTGTCTAGGTTAAAATCCGACCCTAGAAGCCATTGATGAACAATCATATCTGATAAATTTCCGGATGAGAATCTATGTGCATTATTTGCTATTTCTCACCCCCTTGGTTTGCAGATATAGCAAATTACTTGGCAGCCCGGACTCTCCCAAGTGATATCACTGCTCAACAAAGAAGAAAATTCTTTGCTGACCTGAAATATTACTATTGGGAAGATCCTTTTCTATTTAAAATATGTGCAGATCAGATGATCAGAAGATGTGTATCTCAAGAAGAAGGTTTCCAAATTCTGGAACATTGTCACTGCGGACCAACAGGCGGTCACTTAGCTGCAGCTAATACCGCCCGAAAAGTATTAGAAGCAGGCTTTTACTGGCCCACCGTATTCAAAGACGCCGCAGCATTTACAGGATCGTGCGATGCCTGTCAGAAAGCGGGAACCATATCTTCTCGAGATAATCTACCCCAACAGGTAATCAAAGTGTAGAAATATTTGACATATCGGGTATAGATTTCATGGGTCCGTTTCCTTCCTCTTTTGGTATGAAGTACATCTTAGTAGCTGTAGAATATTTTTCAAAATGGCCTGAGGCACAGGCCCTACCTACTAATGATGCTCGAGCCGTATGCAGATTCCTTAAGCAGATTTTCGCCAAGTTTGGATGTCCAAAAGCCCTAATCAGTGATCGAGGTATGCACTTCTGCAACTCTCAATTGCAGAAGGTACTCAGCATACGGAATTCAGCATCGCATTTCCACAGCCTACCATCCTCAAACCAACGGGCAGGCTGAGGTAACCAATAGGGGAATAAAGAGAATCCTAGAAAAGACCGTGGGTGTTAACCGTAAGGATTGGGCCAATAAACTGGAGGATGCATTATGGGCCTTCCGTACAGCATACAAGACCACTACGGGGTTCTCACCCTATCGACTAGTCTACGGAAAAGCATGCCACCTTCCGGTTGAACTTGAACACAGAGCTTACTGGGCAGTACGAAAATGCAATCTCGACGATAATTTACTAAGGAACACCGGATTCTACAACTCAACGAATTGGATGAGTGGAGGCTCAAAGCCTATGAGAAACCATCAGTTCAAAATGACAAGTAAACTCCGGCATGACAGACGACTCAGAGCCCAGAAAAATTTTGAACCAGGAGATAAGGTATTGTTGTACAACTCACGTTTAAATTTTTCCCAGGAAAGCTGCGTAGCTGTTGGTCAGGACCGTTCACATCACGGAAGTATCACCTTTCGGAGCATGTGACATCATGGATTCTGACGGCATTATTCAAAAAGTAAACGGACAACGCCTAAATTTACAAAGC
Organism: Asclepias syriaca; assembly: GCA_027405835.1. Classification (NCBI taxonomy): domain Eukaryota; kingdom Viridiplantae; phylum Streptophyta; class Magnoliopsida; order Gentianales; family Apocynaceae; genus Asclepias; species Asclepias syriaca. Next base: position 15,116,396 of record CM049932.1, read on the forward strand.
CGTTTGACTCGTCCGCAGATTGTGGACTTCACAGAAGGGAGTATCTCTTTCATTTTTTTATGTTTTGTCATTTCTTTCAGTATTCTATGTTCCTTCTTACCCGTAGTTAGTTGAATAAGTGTGGGGTAAGAATCTTTTCTTTGTGTTTTCTTTGTGTCAAATAAGTGTGGGGTAGTGAGTATGCATGAACACTGAGGACAGTGTCAGTCTTAAGTGTGGGGTAGCAGTGCACGGTGCACTGTAGTTTTTGCATGATTTTGTTTATTTTTTTCACATATTTTCACACCTTCCAAAAATTTTTTTCAAAATTTTTCAGTCTTTCAGACTTCTAAATGCAGTATGCTTGGTTAAACAATTGCTTATGTCTATGATATGTAGGTAGATGTATGGTTAGTAGGAGGCAATATGATAGCTATCTTGGACTAATTGATTAGGAATAGGGAATTCCTGATAACTGAGCACAACTTTGTCTGGATTAGAGACCTCAGCCAATTACCTTTTTCAAGACTGAACTAGATAAAATTAGACCAGTTGTGGATGTTTTGACAATTAAAATGACTAGATGAGACTCTGAGCTAGAAGTGAAAAGAAATTAAAGAAAGATAATTAAACAAGGGTAGTTTGCCAGCGGCCTTCGCTATTCGAGCACCACTCCTTCGGGGAACTTAAAGCCTGATGCCCTAAGGTCGTGTAGATCTGGGAGTCATCGGAGTGGGACTCGCTACATGGGTAGTTGAAGTTGACGTGTTCTAAGCAGACTCAAAATACCCTGGATCTATAAACAAAAGAAATCAATAAGAGCTAAATAAGTAAAATATGATCACCAAGGCTCAGAACTCAGAAAGTTATCTGTTGTCAGTATGTCTAACGATAGGTTGAAGGGTTATCTGGTAAACAGTTAAGATAAAGAGTTTATTGTGTTGACTATCTGGTCTGGACTAGTACACACACTACACATCAGGAAGACCCTATGACTGAAAGAAAAGTTCAACCTAGTTGTTAAGTTACTTTCTGCTCAACCCTAACAAACTACCAGAGACATTTGAGACCTTGTTATAGCAACCTAACCAGTCAGACCTGTGTTAAGAATTGTCTGAAGAATTTTTGGAATAAAAACATGACTAGGAATGCACACATGATTTAGAATCAGTAACTTCAGGAAGACTTTGCTTGAGGACAAGCAAAAAGCTAAGTGTGGGGTTATCTGATACGCGAAAATCGTATCAGCTTTTTAGCATGTTTTTATATACGATTTAGGATGAAATTGAGGATAAATTGATCTTAATTGATTGTTATTTACTCAATTTCACAATTTTTATGATTTTGGAAGTGTCAGGTGAAAAGTAGACGAAAACAGCAAATTTTGGGGCAAAAACGCAATTTTTGGAAAAGTTGACTCGGTCAAGGGTCCAGGACGGGCGTCCCGAACTCGGGACGGGCGTCCTGACCAGTCAAACCTCCAGGACGGGCATCCTGAACCAGGACGGGCGTCCCGAACCTGGTCAATGAATCAGGACGGGCGTCCCGAACCGCCAGAAGCTATCCCACATCGAAATTTTCACAATTTTTCACTCCGGGAAGCTGCTATAAATACCCCAGGCCTCCAGTAGTTGAATTCATCCCTCTCCACTCGATCTGAGTCATTTAGTGGTTTCCAGTGTACAATTCTCTAGTACACAACTCACTCAGAGACTCGGATCTCAGTTTTCTTTCTTGTTAGTGTTTTGTTTTAGTTTCTGAGAAATAGTCTCAGATCTTAGGTTCATATAGATAGGTTCGTTTCCGGTGTTCATAGAATACCCGGGATTTCGTTAGGAGATCCTAAGAGGGCTCTAGGCGTTCGAAGAGTCAGTCCACAGGGCTGGGCTTAAGCTGGGTATTAAGGTAAAGCCCAGTTACTAGGCTGAGGAAGCGTCCTCCGAAGGTTCTGGTGAGCAGAGTCAGAGGAAGCAGTACGACATATACAGCAGTACGCTCTGTCGGCGAGACTACGTAAAGGGTGATTTCTTTATGGCATCAGTCCCCATACCCCTCTCTTATATGTTGTTATTGTTTCTGCTCTAAATATTTATTATGAACATCAGATTACGATTTTTATGAATAGTTGTTTTATATGTTGACGTTATTATGTTTTTCCGGAAATAGCCACCTGCTGAATATTCACTATGTCTGCATGTTTAATGTGCTCTTTTAAACTAACGTTAGGGTTATAGACAATTCCTAACCACGGTCTAATCATAACCTGTTAGTTTAACAGGCATCAATTAGTATTGGTGTCTGCCATGCTAGATAAAATAACATGCTGAACACCCTGTCTGTTAAAGTAGTCTAGGTAGGAGTCGAGCTGAGTCCAATTATGCCGGCGGCTAGGGCAAGCGGTATGATCCCCGAAGTGACATAGGGCTTTCATGGATGCCTTCGTCCCGAACCGTGAGTAGGGCCGTCATTAAGGTAGGGCGGTTTATTAGAGACCTCGGATGTGGTACGCCTTTAGACACAGAACATAGTTGCAATCCAGGCTAAGATGCATCTAAAATACTCGAAGATAGGTCAATCAACATATAGGAACAGTATAACATAGAATCAGAACTCATCTTTAAAACACTTTTAGGGTTAATTAGACTTGAACCTAGTGGAGAATGGATCACCCTCTCATCAAAAATATTGATGAAGATTGCATAACTGGATCATAAGATAAGAGTTAGGATAAGAGGCTAGTTACTACTAAGCCGTTGCCACTTCCCTGGGAGTACGATAATTAATTAAATAAAATCGTAGATACTTTCCAATAGACTAGCTACACGATAGGTACTCTGCCTTAGGTTCTGGCTGATTAAGTGACACCATAAGACTAAAATGTGACAATTAGTCAATCACAGTCCTTAATTATTCATAATCAACATAGGGTAAAATAACACCTATTTAGCATGTCAACCGGATCCGCATCACCTAACTCCTTATCTTATGATCCAGTTATGCAATCTTCATCAAATACTTTGATGAGAGGGTGATCCATTCTCCACTAGGTTTAAGTCTACTTGAGCCTAAAAGTGTTTTGTAGATAAAGTTCTGATTCTATGTTATATTGTTCCTACATGTTGATTGACCTATCTTCGAGTATTTTAGATGCATCTTAGCCTGGATTGCAACTATGTTCTGTGTCTAAAGGCGTACCACATCCGAGGTCTCTAATAAACCGCCCTACCTTAATGACGGCCCTACTCACGGTTCGGGACGAAGGCATCCATGAACGGTACCCTATGTCACTTCGGTATCATGTTGCTTGCCCTAGCCGCCGGCATAATCGGACTCAGCTCGGCCTACCTAGACTACTCTAACAAGCAGGGTGTTCAGCAGGTTATTTTATCTAGCATGGCAGGCACCAATTGATGCCTGTTAAACTAAACAGGTTATGAATAGACCGTGGTTAGGAATTGTCTATAACCCTAACTTTAGTTTAAAAGAGCACATTAAACATGCAGACATAGTGAATATTAAGCAGGTGGCTATTTCTGGAAAAACATAACAACTTCAACATATATAACAAATATTCATAAGAATCGTAATCTGATATTCAAATTAATATTTAGATAAAACAATTCGTAAACATACAGAACCTCGTCTAGGGGACCCACTGTCATAAAGTAATCACCGCTTTATGCAGGTCCAGCCAGCGCTGCAGCTCCTGTATGCTCCTGACTGCTCGAACCTACTCTGCTCGGCAGAGCCTTCGGAGAACGCTCCTCAGACCTAGTAGCAATTGCTTTACCTTACATCCCGGGCTTAAGCAAATTGCCCTAATCTGACTAAGAACACGCACCCTATCTCTCTCTTAGGATCTCCTAACGAAATCCCGGCATTCTATGAATACCAAAAACGAACCTATCTATCGAAGCCTAAGATCTGAGACTATTTCTCAGAAACTAAGAAAACGAAACACTAAAGAGAGAAAGAAAACTGAAACTGAAACCCGAGTCTCTCCGTGGCTTGTGTACTCCAGAAAAGTGTACACTTAAGTCACTAAGTGACTCAGATCGAGTGGAGAGGGATGATTTCAACTCCTGGAGGCATGGGGTATTTATAGCAGCTTTCTGGAGTGAAAATCTCCAAAAATTTCGATGTGGGACAACTTCTGGTGCTTCGGGACACCCGTCCTGGATTGGGACGCCCGTCCTGGTGGTTTGACTGGGTCGGGACGCCCGTCCCGGACCGTTGACCAAGTCAGCATTTCCAAAAATTGCATTTTTACCCCAAAATTTGCTGTTTTCGTCTACTTTTCACCTGACACTTCCAAAATCATAAAAAATGTGAAATTGAGTAAATAACAATCAATTAAGATCGATTTCTTATCAATTTCACCCTAAATCATACATAAAAACATGCTAAAAAGGGTATACGATTTGTGCACATCAAATAACCCCACACTTAGCTTTTTGCTTGTCCTCAAGCAAAGTCTACTGGAAGTTAGTGATACTAAATCATATGTGCAGTCACTTAAATTTCCTAGTCATGTTTTTATTCAAAAAATTCTTCAGACAATTCTTAACACAGGTCTGACTGGTTAGGTTGCTATGACAAGGTCTCAAATGTCTCTAGTAGATTGTTAGGATTGAGCAGGAAGTCAACTTGACAACTAGATTGAACTTTTTTCTTAGTCACAAGGTCTTCCTGATGTGTAGTGTGTGTACTAGTCCAGACTAGATAATCAACACAATGTACTCTTGTCTTAACTATTACCAGATAACACTTCGACCTATCGCTAGACACACTGTCAACAAATAACTTTCTGAGTTCTGAGCTTTGGTGATCAGATTCTATTATTTAGCATTTATTGATTTTTTATAGAATTTCTAGGGTGTTTTGAGTCTGCTTAGAACACGTCAACTTCAACTACCCATGTAGCGAGTCCCACTCCGATGACTCCCAGATCTACACGACATTAGGGCATCAGGCTTTAAGTTCCCCGAAGGAGTGGTGCTCGAGTAGCGAAGGCCGCTGGCAAACTACCCTATTTAATTAGCTCATTCATTCATTTTTTTTCTTTTTCACTTTTAGCTCAGAGGCTCATCTAGTCATTCCAATTGTCAATGCATCCTACAACTGGTCTAATTTTATCTAGTTAAGTCTTGAGAGGGTAATTGGCTGAGGTTTCTAATCCAGACTAAATTGTGCTCAGTTATCAGGAATTCCCTATTCCTAATCAATTAGTTCAAAATAGTCATCACATTGTCTCCTACTAACCATAACATACTACCTACATATCATAGACATAAGCAATTGTTTAACCAATCATAATGCATTTAGAAGTCTGAAAGACGGAAAAATTTTGAAAAAAAAATTGGAAGGGTGTGAAAATACGAGGAAAACAAGCAAAAGCATGCAAAAATTTTGTTTAAATTACTACAGTGCACCGTGCACTGCTACCCCACACTTATTTGAAAACAAGGAGAAACAAAAACAAAACAAAAATTTCTTACCCCACACTTATTTGACTGACTAAGGGTAAGAAGGAAAATGAAGTAACGAAGTAAATAACAAATAACAAAACACGAAATGAAGAAAATAAAAGTAAAGGAAGATGAGGGTTAGAAAAACTCCCTTCTTGCCTCGAGCAGAAGGGTTTTCTCTAGGCTATCAATTGGCTCTTCACCTTAGCCATGTGCTATTGCTGAGGCGCTCTTGACTCTGTAAGCTCTAGATATTGGAACGGATGACGTCACCTCCGATCCTTCATTTTCGAGCTCCAGGTAGTGGCCTATTCATTTGATGAATGGCTCGAGCCCCACGGACTGTTTTCTTGAATCAGTTGTAAGATTTCTCACAATTGTAGCAACGTGTCCAGGAGGAACGTGTCTAGGAATGAGATTTCTTGGGATTTGTGTGCCTTCCTGCCAATGTTAGTAAAGGTATTGCATGCAAGTCTCGAATGGAAGAAAAGATACCTGAAGTTTTGGCGAAGCTGTGGTGGTAGGGGGCTCCAGTTGTGTAGATCTGGGCCCAAGTATTTGAGACTTCCTCGGGGAAGTTTTTCACAGCTGATTGGTATACAGGGAATGCAAGCTCCTCCATTGCTATGCTCCTGATACAATGCCAAATTTTTCTATATCCCTCGACCCTTCGATACCACTTGGTAGGTCACTTGCTTGCACTGGTCTAGCTTTAATTGTTGCCAGTATCTCATCTGTTGATTTTGTGGGTAGGGGTTTTGCTGTGGTGGTGTCTTTTGGAATGTTTCCAGCTTCTGAATTATTCCTCAACTAAATCCCGTATGATTTCTCTAGCTGGGATTGTATGCATTTCCCATTGGAGCAGCATTCTACAGTAACCTACTCCTACCTCTTTTGGAATGGTCAGTCATTCCCATAGCAATCCCTGCTAAAGTGTGGTACTTAGCAGACTTCACAGATTTGATACACAGGCTGAACATTTCTTCCTAAAACATTGGCACTCTGAATCTGGAAAACAACTAGAATCTGCACATGACTTTAACATCATTAGTAGGTAATGCCTGTGGTTCAGGCTATTTTCGAAAAATGTTCTACGACTACTATGATGTAATTATTTTCAAAGGAAAGAAAAAGAAAGGATTTAATGAATACCCCATATATAAAAAAGATTGTAAAACTTCGTGTACCTTGTTGGGGTAGATGATCTCTGAAGGATGTGTTACCTATTATTTGGCAAGCATCGCAGGACTGTATCAGAGATACAAAATCCTTGAATATGGTGGGTCAACAAGATCCTGCTTTCAACACTTTCTGGACAGTGTTGATAGTAGTCAATTGGTCTCTCGTAGATTCTTTAGGGCAATGCTCCAAAATCTTGTGTCCTTCGTCTTCTGAGATACGTCTTCTGATCACTTACCCTGCAATGATTCAAAATAGAAAAACGGATCTCCCTAGTAGTAACATTCCAAATCAACAAAGAATTTCTTCTTTTGTTGATAAGTCATATCACTTGGGAATAATTAGCAACTAGATAATTAGTAATATCAGTAAACTACGTAGGAGAATCATTATTCATAGCAAATAATTTCTCATTCAGAAGTTTATCAGATACTACTGTCTCGTCAATAGCTTCTAACTCGGGGTCTTCTAATCTAGACCAAAGGTTTGCTTTCTAGATTTTTAGCCCTTTTTCTTATCCCGTCTTTCTATATCAAATTCAATAGAACTTAACTAATCAATCTTGGTTCATCATTAGTTTTATTGAACAGATATCTTAGAGTAAATTAATCAGTTTATACTATTGTTTAGACTAGGCATGGCATGAATGTATCATAGGCATATGCAATAACTAGTAATCCCTTTTCAGTGGTGGTAAGGTTCTACTAGGCATCCGTAAAAGGTCTTACTTGCATAGTGTATAATATGAAGTTCTAATCATGCCTATTTCCTAAAACAATCATTACTACATGGTCACTAGCATCACATATTAATTCACAAAGCAAATTCCAATTAGGTGATGTCATAATGGGTGCAGTAATTCCTTTTGGTTTAAACAATCTCATGCATTTATCATCAAACAAAAGGAACATCCTTTCTCATTAGAATACTCAGAGGTTTGTCTATTAAAGAAAATTTTATTTCATGATTCTGTCTAATAGACTAAGCATGACCTAAGAAAATTCCACAATGATATTTCTTTCAGATTAAAACCTGAGCCAACTCAGAAAAATATTCTATCCTCCTTTCCATTTTTATTTTTATTTTTTTTTCGAAATTAAGTAATAGGGAAAAAAAACGAAAAAGAGAAACAAATGTACGAAAAAAACGACTAAGAAAGAACAAGAGATAGGGAAGAAGAACAACTTACCGTTGAGCAAGAAAAATACATTCTTTTTGGATTTTAAATTTTTAACATTTTTTTTATGTTTAATTTCGAAAGCCATTAAATTCCCTCAATATGGTTTTAGAATAATTTTCTAAAATTGGGTCATCCTAAGTGTCTTAATTCCAGATAATATCTAAAATCAATTAGTTATGATAACCCTATATTTCGGAAATTGATTGTCTAACTAGTATAAGATAAGTGTAGGTCTAAGGTCTAGGTTACTACCGTTACCTATCATAGGTCTCTAGAATTTTGATCAGGAATCCTAAATTCATTATGATATTTCCCCGGCAACGGCGCCAAAAATCTGATGCGTTTCCGACCGATATGCTAAATAGGTGTTATTTTACCCTATGTTGATTATGAATAATTAAGGACTGTGATTGACTAATTGTCACATTTAGTCTCTATGGTGTCACTTAATCAGCCAGAACCTAAGGCAGAGTACCTATCGTGTAGCTAGTCTGTTGGAAAGTATCTACGATTTTATTAAATAATTATCGTACACCCATGGAAGTGGCAACGGCTTAGTAGTAGCTAGCCTTTTATCCTAACTCCTATCTTATGATCCAGTTATGCAATCTTCATCAAATACTTTGATGAGAGGGTGATCCATTCTCCACTAGGTTTAAGTCTACTTGAGCCTAAAAGTGTTTTGTAGATAAAGTTCTGATTCTATGTTATACTGTTCCTACATGTTGATTGACCTATCTTCGAGTATTTTAGATGCATCTTAGCCTGGATTGCAACTATGTTCTGTGTCTAAAGGCGTACCACATCTGAGGTCTCTAATAAACCGCCCTACCTTAATGACGGCCCTACTCACGGTTCGGGACGAATGCATCCATGAACGGTACCCTATGTCACTTCGGTATCATGTTGCTTGCCCTAGCCGCCGGCATAATCGGACTCAGCTCGGCCTACCTAGACTACTCTAACAAGCAGGGTGTTCAGCAGGTTATTTTATCTAGCATGGCAGGCACCAATTGATGCCTGTTAAAATAAATAGGTTATGAATAGACCGTGGTTAGGAATTTACTATAACCCTAACTTTAGTTTAAAAGAGCACATTAAACATGCAGACATAGTGAATATTAAGCAGGTGGCTATTTCCGGAAAAACATAACAACTTCAACATATATAACAAATATTCATAAGAATCGTAATCTGATATTCAAATTAATATTTAGATAAAACAATTCGTAAACATACAGAACCTCGTCTAGGGGACCCACTGTCATAAAGTAATCACCGCTTTATGCAGGTCCAGCCGGCGCTGCAGCTCCTGTATGCTCCTGACTGCTCGATCCTACTCTGCTCGGCAGAGCCTTCGGAGAACGCTCCTCAGACCTAGTAGCAATTACTTTACCTTACATCCCGGGCTTAAGCAAATTGCCCTAATCTGACTAAGAACACGCACCCTATCTCTCTCTTAGGATCTCCTAACGAAATCCCGGAATTCTATAAATACCAAAAACGAACCTATCTATCGAAGCCTAAGATCTGAGACTATTTCTCAGAAACTAAGAAAACGAAACACTAAAGAGAGAAAGAAAACTGAAACTGAAACCCGAGTCTCTCCGTGGCTTGTGTACTCCAGAAAAGTGTACACTTAAGTCACTAAGTGACTCAGATCGAGTGGAGAGGGATGATTTCAACTCTTGGAGGCCTGGGGTATTTATAGCAGCTTTCTGGAGTGAAAATCTCCAAAAATTTTGATGTGGGACAACTTCTGGTGCTTCGGGACGCCCGTCCTGGATTGGGACGCCCGTCCTGGTGGTTTGACTGGGTCAGGACGCCCGTCCCGAATTTGGGACGCCCGTCCCGGACCGTTGACCAAGTCAGAATTTCCAAAAATTGCATTTTTACCCCAAAATTTTCTGTTTTCGTCTACTTTTCACCTGACACTTCCAAAATCATAAAAATTGTGAAATTGAGTAAATAACAATCAATTAAGATCGATTTCTTATCAATTTCACCCTAAATCATACATAAAAACATGCTAAAAAGGGTATACGATTTGTGCACATCACTATCTTCCAGTATTTTAGATATATCTTAGCCTGGATTGCAACTATGTACTGAGTCTAAAGGTGTACCACATCTGAGTCAACTGATAAACCGCCCCATCGCCATTGACGGCCCTACTCACGGTTCGATCTAAAGGCATCCATGAAAGCCCTATGTCACTTAGAGGATCTTGCCGCTCGCCCTAACGCCGGCATAAAAACTCAACTCAGCCTACTTAGACTACTCTAACAAACAGGGTGTTCTGTATGTTATTTTATCTAATATGGCAGACACCAAAGTCCTAAATTGATGCCTGTTAAACTAAACAGGTTATGATTAGACCGTGGTTAGGAATTGTCTATAACCCTACATTTAGTTTAAAAGAAACTACATTAGACATGCAGACATAATGAATATTAAGCAGGTGGCCATTTCCGGAAAATCATAAGAACTTCAACATGTATAACAAATACTCATAAAATCGTAATCCAATAAACATAATTAATATTTGGACGAACACAGTACAGCCCTGTAGACTGACTCTTCGAACGCCTAGAGCCCTCTTAGGATCTCCTAACGAAATCTCAGGTATTCTCTGAATACCAGAAACTAACCTATCTATCGTATCCTAGGATCTGAGACTAAATCTCAGAAACAAAGAAAATGAGACACTATCTAATAAAAATAAACTTCTACTGAACCCGAGTCTCTAAGTGACTTATGTACTCGAGAAAAATGTACACTTGAAGTCACTCTGATACGCGAAAATCGTATCAGCTTTTTAGCATGTTTTTATATACAATTTAGGATGAAATTGAGGATAAATTGATCTTAATTGATTGTTATTTACTCAATTTCACAATTTTTATGATTTTGGAAGTGTCAGGTGAAAAGTAGACGAAAACATCAAATTTTGGGGCAAAAACGCAATTTTTAGAAATGTTGACTCGGTCAAGGGTCCAGGACGGGCGTCCCGAACCCGGGACGGGCGTCCTGACCAGTCAAACCTTCAGGACGGGCGTCCTGAACCAGGACGGGCGTCCCGAACCTGGTCAACAAATCAGGACGGGTGTCCCGAATCGGGACGGGCGTCCCAAACCGCCAGAAGCTGTCCCACATCGAAATTTTCACAATTTTTCACTCCAGGAAGCTGCTATAAATACCCCAGGCCTCCAGTAGTTGAATTCATCCCTCTCCACTCGATCTGAGTCATTAAGTGGTTTCCAGTGTACAGTTTTCTAGTACACAACTCACTCAGAGACTTAGATCTCAGTTTTCTTTCTTGTTAGTGTTTCATTTTAGTTTCTGAGAAATAGTCTCAGATCTTAGGTTTCTATAGATAGGTTCGTTTCCGGTGTTCATAGAATACCCGGGATTTCGTTAGGAGATCCTAAGAGGGCTCTAGGCGTTCGAAGAGTCAGTCCACAGGGCTGGGCTTAAGCTGGGTATTAAGGTAAAGCCCAGTTACTAGGCTGAGGAAGCGTCCTCCGAAGGTTCTGGTGAGCAGAGTCAGAGGAAGCAGTACGACATATACAGCAGTACGCTCTGTCGGCGAGACTACGTAAAGGGTGATTTCTTTATGGCATCAGTCCCCATACCCCTCTCTTATATGTTGTTATTGTTTTTACTCTAAATATTAATTATGAACATCAGATTATGATTTTTATGAATAGTTGTTTTATATGTTGACGTTATTATGTTTTTCCGGAAATAGCCACCTGCTGAATATTCACTATGTCTGCATGTTTAATGTGCTCTTTTAAACTAATGTTAGGGTTATAGACAATTCCTAACCACGGTCTAATCATAACCTGTTTAGTTTAACAGGCATCAATTAGTATTGGTGTCTGCCATGCTAGATAAAATAACATGCTGAACGCCCTTCATGTTAAAGTAGTCTAGGTAGTGGCCGAGCTAAGTCCAATTATGCCGACGGCTAGGGCAAGCGGTATGATTCCCAAAAAGTGACATAGGGTTTTATGTATGCCTTCGTCCCGAACCGTGAGTAGGGCCGTCATTAAGGTAGGGCGGTTTATTAGAGACCTCGGATGTGGTACGCCTTTAGACACAGAACATAGTTGCAATCCAGGCTAAGATGCATCTAAAATACTCGAACTTAGGTCATTCAACATATAGGAACAGTATTACATGGAATCAGAACTCATCTTTAAAAACACTTCTAGGGTTAATTAGACTTGAACCTAGTGGAGAATGGATCACCCTCTCATCAAAGTATTTGATGAAGATTGCATAACTGGATCATAAGATAGGAGTTAGGATAAAAGGCTAGTTACTACTAAGCCGTTGCCACTTCCCTGGGTGTACGATAATTAATTAAATAAAATCGTAGATACTTTCCAATAGACTAGCTACACGATAGGTACTCTGCCTTAGGTTCTGGATGATTAAGTGACACCATAGAGACTAAGCGTGACAATTAGTCAATCATAGTCCTTAATTATTCATAATCAACATAGGGTAAAATAACACCTATTTAGCATGTCGGTCGGAAACCCCATCAGATTTTTGGCGCCGTTGCCGGGGAAATATCATAATGAATTTAGGATTATTGGCCACAATTCTAGAAACTTATGATAGGTAACGGTAGTAACTTAGACTTTAAACCTACACTCATCTTATACCAGTTAGACAATCACTTTCCAAAATATAGGATTATCATAACTAACTAATTTTGGATATCATCTGAAATTTAGACATTTAGGATAATCAAATTTTAGAAAATTATTCTAAAACCATATTGAGGAAATTTAACTGCTTTCGAAAAAAACATAAAAGAAAAAAAAAATTTTTAAATTTTAAAAACTGAAAAAAAATTGTATTTTTCTTGCTCAATGGTAAGTTGTTCTTTTCCCTATCTCTTGTTCTTTCTTAGCTGTTTTTTTTTTCGTACATTTGTTTCTCTTTTTTGTTTTTTTCCCTATTAATTAATTTCAAAGAAATAAAAATGGAAATGAGGATAAAATATATTTTCTTCTGAGTTGTAAACATTTTGGCTTGGAATTTTTATCGGGAAGAAATTCCATTTTAGAATTTTCTTAGACTCATGTCAGCTTTATTAGGATGAGTTATGAAATAATTTTTCCTTAATAGCCAGACCTTTGAATGTTCTATTGAAAAAAAGGATGTTCCTTTTGTTTTGTGATAATTGCATGAGATCTTTTAAACCAAAAGGAACTACTGCACCCATTATGGCATTACCTGATTGAAATATGCTTTTTGAATGAATCTGTGATGCAATGATGTAGTAAGAATTGTTTTAGGATAGAAGCATGATAAGAAAGTTCATGTATGATAAATTCTGATCTTATCTAGTCTTGTCTAAAAACAATAGGTTACGCTGATCACTCTGAGATGTCTGTGTTTAATAAAACTAATGATGAACCATAATTGACGAAGTGAAGTTTTATTGATACTTGAATTTGATATAGATGAGGGGATAAGAAGAAGGGTTGGAAATCTAGAAAGCAAACCATTTGTCTAGATTAGAAAACCCCGAGTTAGAGGCTAGTGTAATACTGATAAACTTTTGGATGAAAACTTATTTGCATTGTTTGCTATGTATGATAAGTCTCATCTGTGGTTTATTGTTATTGCAAATTATCTAGTCACTAAACAAGTTCCAAGTGATATGACTTATCAGCAAAAGAAGAAATTCTTTGCTGAATTGAAATATTACTACTGGGCAGATTTCTCTTCTATTTCAAATTTTTGCAGATCAGTTGATCAGAAGATGTGTCTCAGAAGATGAAGGACACAAGATTTTGGAGCATTGCCCTAAAGAATCTATGGGAGACCAATTGATGGCTATCAACACTGTCCGGAAAGTGTTGAAAGCAGGATCTTGTTGACCCACCATATTCAAGGATTTTGTATCTCTGATACAGTCCTGCGATGCTTGCCAAATAATAGGTAACACATCTTCCAGAGATCGTCTACCCCAACAACGTACACAGAATGTTGCAACCTTTGATATCAGGGGTATTTCAAATCCTTTTCCTTTCTTCCTTTAACACTAATTACATCATAGTAGTCGTGGAACACTTTTTCAAAATGGCCTGAACCACAGGCATTACCTACTAATGATGTTAAAGTCATGTGCAGATTCTAGTTGTTTTCCAGATTCAGAATGCCGATGTTTTAGGAAGAAATGTTCAGCCTGTGTATCAAATCTGTAAAGTCTGCTAAATACCACACTTTAGCAGGGATTGCTATGGGAATGACTGACCATTCCAAAAGAGGTAGGAGTAGGTTACTGCAGAATGCTGCTCCAATGGGAAATGCATACAATCCCAACTAGAGGAATTATACGGGATTTAGCTGAGGAGTAATTCGGAAGCTGGAAACTTTCAGAAGACACCACCACAGCAAAACCTCTACTCGCAGAATCAACAGATGAGATACTGGCAACAATTAAAGCCAGATCAGTGCAAGCAAGTGATCTACCAAGAGGTATCAAAGGGTCGAGGGATATAGAAGAATTTGGCATTGTATCAGGAGCATAGCATTGGAGGAGCTTGCATTCCCTGCATACCAATCAGCTGTGAGAAACTTCCCCGAGGAAGTCTCAAATACTTGGGCCCAGATCTACACAACTGGAGCCCCCTACCACCACAGCTTCGCCAAAACTTCAGGTATCTCTTCTTCCATTCGAGACTTACATACAATACCTATACTAACATTGGCAGGAAGGCACACAAATCCCAAGAAGTCTCATTCTTAGACACGTTCCTCCTGGACACGTTGCTATGATTGTGCGAAATCTTACGAATGATTCGAGAAAACAGTCCTTGGGGCCTGAGCCATTCACCAAATGAATAGGCCACTACCCGGAGCTCGACAATGAAGGATCGGAGCAGACGTCATCCGTTCCAATATCTAGAACTTGCAAAATCCAGAACACCTCAGAAATAGCACATGGCTAAGGTGAAGAGCAAATTGACAGCCCAGAGAAAACCCTTCTGCTCGCGACATGAAGGGAGTTTTTCTAATCCTCATGTTCCTTTACTTTTATTTGTTTTGTGTTCTGTTATTTCCATCGTCCTTCCTATTTTGCTCTCTTACCCTTAGTTAGTCAAATAAGTGTGGGGTAAGAGTTCGTTATTTTGTTTTCATTTCTTCTTGTTTGCAAATAAGTGTGGGGTAGTTAGGTATGCATAAACACTGAGGACAGTGTCAGTCTTAAGTGTGGGGTAGTAGTGCACGGTGCACTGTAGCAGTTTGAAAATTTTTGCATGATTTTGCTTGTTTTTCACATATTTTCACACCTTCCAAAAAAAATTTCAAAATTTTTCCGTCTTTCAGACTTCTGAATGCAATATGCCTGGTTAAACAAATTGCTTATGTCTATGATATGTAGGTAGAATGTATGGTTAGTAGGAGGCAATATGATAGCTATCTTGGACTAATTGATTAGGAATAAGGAATTCCTGATAACTGAGCACAACTTTGTCTGGATTAGAGACCTCAGCCAATTACCTTTTCAAGACTGAACTAGATAAAATTAGACCAGTTGTGGATGTTTTGACAATTAGAATGACTAGATGAGACTCTGAGCTAGAAGTGAAAAGAAATTAAAGAAAGATAATTAAACAAGGGTAGTTTGCCAGCGGCCTTCGCTACTCGAGCACCACTCCTTCGGGGAACTTAAAGCCTGATGCCCTAAGGTCGTGTAGATCTGGGAGTCATCGGAGTGGGACTCGCTACATGGGTAGTTGAAGTTGACGTGTTCTAAGCAGACTCAAAATACCCTGAATCTATAAACGAAAGAAATCAATAAGAGCTAAAAAAGAAAAATCTGATCACCAAGGCTCAGAACTCAGAAAGTTATCTGTTGTCAGTATGTCTAACGATAGGTCGAAGGATTATCTGGTAACAGTTAAGATAAAAGAGTTATTTGTGTTGACTATCTGGTCTGGACTAGTACACACACTACACATCAGGAAGACTCTATGACTGAAAGAAAAGTTCAACCTAGTTGTTAAGTTACTTTCTGCTCAACCCTAACAAACTACCAGAGACATTTGAGACCTTGTCATAGCAACCTAACCAGTCAGACCTGTGTTAAGAATTGTCTGAAGAATTTTTGGAATAAAAACATGACTAGGAATGCACACATGATTTAGAATCAGTAACTTCAGGTAGACTTTGCTTGAGGACAACCTAGTGGAGAATGGATCACCCTCTCATCAAAATTATTGATGAAGATTGCATAACTGGATTATAAGATAAGAGTTAGGAATAAAAGGCTAGTTACTACTAAGCCGTTGCCACTTCCCTGGGTGTACGATAATTAATTAAATAAAATCGTAGATACTTTCCAATAGACTAGCTACACGATAGGTACTCTGCCTTAGGTTCTGGCTGATTAAGTGACACCATAGAGACTAAGCGTGACAATTAGTCAATCACAGTCCTTAATTATTCATAATCAACATAGGGTAAAATAACACCTATTTAGCATGTCAACCGGATCCCCATCAGATTTTTGGCGCCGTTGCCGGGGATATATCATAATGAACTTAGGATTCCTGATCAAAATTCTAGAGACTTATGATAGGTAACGGTAGTAACCTAGACCTTAAAACCTAACACTTGTTTTATGCTAGTTAGACAATCAATTTCCGAAATATAGGATTATCACAACTAATTAATTTTAGGTATTATCTGAAATTAAGACACTTAGGATAATCAAATTTTAGAAAATGATTCTAAAACCGTATTGAGGAAATTTAACTGCTTTCGAAAAACATAAAAAGAAAAAAAAAATTTAAATCTAAAAATCCAAAAAGATTGTACTTTTCTTGTTTAAATGGTGAGTTGTTCTATCTTCTATATCATTTTTTTTAATAGTTGTTTCCTTTCAAATTTTTCTAATTTTTAATTCCTTATTTCATTTATTTTTTTTTTATATAACTCCACTAACCAGTTTGCTCAGGCTTAAGTGTATTTCTCTTTGTAGTTGCATAACTCGAACTTCAGAAGCTAATCTTGAAACACCAGTTGAAAATCCTGAACGTCTCATTCGTACAGCTAATAGGCGAAGAACAGAAATGGCTGCTGAAAGACCCCCTCTTGAATCCTACATCCAGCCTCAGACTGTTCCAGTATCATCCGCCATCCAAATCCCTGGGAACCCTCGCTATGATCTTAAACCGAATGTGATCCAGCTGATTATAAATAGGGTGCAGTTTGGAGGAACTGCAGCCGAGAACCCGTTGGAACACTTATCTGATTTCTCTTCACTCTGCGAAGGCCTCAAGGGAGATAATACTGCAGAAATAACCAAACTCAACCTTTTTCCCTACTCACTGAGGGACAGAGCTAAGAGATGGTTGGCCCAGCTACCCAATAACTCCATCACCTCTTGGGACGAGTTAAGCAAAGCCTTCCTAGAAGAGTACTACTCTGCAGCAAGAGTCCTAGAATACCGAAGGGCTCTGTCCAGTTTTACTCAAGCTGCTGATGAGACAGTGATCGAAGCTTGGGACAGATTCAAGGAGCTACTCAGGCTCTGCCCCCAACATGGACTTACCGAAGCCTTGCTGATCCAGCAATTCTACGGGGGTATGACAGACGTGGGCAAGCAAGTTCTTGATGGACTCAATCCCCAGAGCGGTTTCAATGGAATGAGTGATGTAGATGCTAGAAACGCTCTAGAGAGACTATATAGGAATAGCAAGAACTGGCGGACAAGTGATCGAGCTAAGAAGCAACCAGTAAATGCGGCCATTGCCTCCACTGATGATCAATTTGAGGCACTGAAGGCCAGCATTACTAATCAATTGAATGCTTTTCAACAAGGGAAAAGCGTTCAGCCAGTATATCAAGTCGCTCTGCCCGCACCAAGGAATTACATCATTCCAATCGACCCCATGCAAGAATTCAGGGACATACTGAAAGGCATTGCCGACTCTAACAAGGAGATGATAGAGTCAAACAGGAAGGTCCAGGAAGCTCATGCAGAAAGAATTCAACAAAATGAGAATAGGCAGACGCAGATTGAGCAGATAGTCAGGGACACGCAAGCCTCCTTACAGACATTAGAAAGACAAATGGGACAGTTATCAACCCATCAGTCACAAGGAATGCTATTCAGCAACATCGGGACCGACCCATTAAATGATTGCAAGACCTTAACTCTGAGATCTGGTAAAACTCTAAATCCTTCTTTCCCAAAATCTTCTCACACTTCTACTTTTGCACAGGAAAAAGAAGATAGCTCCGAGGAAATAACGCCGACAGTAGTTGAAAACAAAATAGCGGAAATAAGAGATAAGAAAGGGGCTGAAAATTTAGCTGCAGATCATCTGTCTAGATTAGAAAACCCTGGATTAGGAGTAATAGATGAAACAGTAATATCAGATAAATTTCCGGATGAACTTATTTGCATTATCTACTATCCTTTCTCCTCCGTGGTTTGCTGACATTGCCAATTACTTAGTTGCTCACTCCCTCCCAAGTAATATGGATAAGCAGAAAAGAAAGAAATTCTTTGCTGAATTGAAAAATTACTACTGGGAAGATCCTTTTCTATTTCGAATTTGTAAAGATCAGATGATCAGAAGGTGCGTTTCAGAAGAAGAAGGATATAAGATCCTGGAGCATTGTCATTGTGGACCTACTGGAGGCCATCTGGCTGCCACCAACACTACTAGGAAAGTGTTGGAAGCAGGATTCTATTGGCCTACTATTTTCAAGGATGCAGCAGCATACATTCAGTCCTGTGATGCTTGCCAGAGAACAAGTAATATTTCTTCTAGAGACGGTCTACCCCAGCAGGTGATACAAAGTGTCGAAATATTTGATATCTGGGGTATTGACTTCATGGGTCCTTTTCCTTCTTCCTTTGGAAATAATTACATCATAGTAGCTGTAGACTATTTTTCAAAATGGCCTGAAGCACAGGCATTACCTACTAATGATGCTAAAGCTGTGTGCAGATTCCTTAAGAAATTGTTTTCCAGATTTGGATGTCCCAAAGCCCTCATAAGCGACAGAGGTGCGCACTTCTGCAACTCACAACTGAAGAAAGCACTCAAGCAATATGGAGTTCATCATCACTTTTCCACGGCCTATCACCCACAGACCAATGGGCAGGTTGAGGTAACCAATAGAGGTATCAAAAGAATTTTAGAAAAAACTGTAGGAGTTAACCGTAAAGATTGGGCCATAAAATTAGATGATGCCTTATGGGCCTTTCGTACGGCGTATAGGACCTCTACAGGATTTTCACCTTACAAATTGGTTTACGGAAAAGCATGCCATTTGCCTGTTGAACTAGAGCATAAAGCATTTTGGGCTTTGCAGAAATGCAATCTAGATGATAATTTGTCTAAGGAAAATAGGATGTTACAACTCAATGAATTGGATGAGTGGAGGTTAAATGCATATGAGAATTCTCTCCAATTTAAAATGAAGAGTAAAATTCGACATGATAACAGACTTAGATCCCAGAAAAATTTTGAACCAGGCGATAAAGTGTTATTATACAACTCACGTTTGAAATTGTTTCCAGGAAAACTAAAAAGCTATTGGTCAGGTCCGTTTACAATTACAGAGGTGTCGCCATTTGGAGCAGTCGTTATCGTGGATCAAGATAACATCTCTCAGAAAGTAAACGGGCAACGTTTAAAGCCATACCTAGAGCCAATGGATAGATCTGAGCAAGTCCTTCTGCTTAACGAGTAAAGGGAGTATCTCTTTTATTTTGTGTTTTGTTATTTGTTATTTCTTTCATTGCTTTATTCCCCTTCTTACCCTTAGTTAGTCGAATAAGTGTGGGGTAAGAGTTTTTTTTGTTTTGTTTTTGTTTCTTGTTTTCAAATAAGTGTGGGGTAATTAGGTATGCATGAACACTGAGGACAGTGTCAGTCTTAAGTGTGGGGTAGCAGTGCACGGTGCACTGTAGTAGCATTGAAAATTTTTGCATGATTTTGCTTGTTTTTCACATATTTTCCCACCTTCCAAAAATTTTTTCAAAATTTTTCCGTCTTTCAGACTTCTAAATGCAGTATGCTTGGTTAAACAATTGCTTATGTCTATGATATGTAGGTAGAATGTATGGTTAGTAGGAGGCAATGTGATAGCTATCTTGGACTAATTGATTAGGAATAGGGAATTCCTGATAACTGAGCACAACTTTGTCTGGATTAGAAACCTCAGCCAATTACCTTTTCAAGACTTAACTAGATAAAATTAGACCAGTTGTAGGATGCATTGACAATTGGAATGACTAGATGAGCCTCTGAGCTAAAAGTGAAAAAGAAAAAAAATGAATGAATGAGCTAATTAAATAGGGTAGTTTGCCAGCGGCCTTCGCTACTCGAGCACCACTCCTTCGGGGAACTTAAAGCCTGATGCCCTAAGGTCGTGTAGATCTGGGAGTCATCGGAGTGGGACTCGCTACATGGGTAGTTGAAGTTGACGTGTTCTAAGCAGACTCAAAACACCCTAGAAATTCTATAAAAAAATCAATAAATGCTAAATAATAGAATCTGATCACCAAAGCTCAGAGCTCAGAAAGTTATCTGTTGTCAGTATGTCTAGCGACAGGTCGAAGTGTTATCTGGTAATAGTTAAGACAAGAGTACATTGTGTTGATTATCTGGTCTGGACTAGTACACACACTACACATCAGGAAGACCTTATGACTAAGAGAAGAGTTCAACCTAGTTGTTAAATTGTTTTCTGCTCAACCCTAACAAACTACTAGAGACATTTGAGACCTTGTCATAGCAACCTAACCAGTCAGACCTGTGTTAAGAATTGTCTGAAGAATTTTTGGAATAAAAACATGACTAGGAAATTTAAGTGACTGCACATATGATTTAGTATCACTAACTTCAGGTAGACTTTGCTTGAGGACAAGCAAAAAGCTAAGTGTGGGGTTATTTGATGTGCACAAATCGTATACCCTTTTTAGCATGTTTTTATGTATGATTTAGGGTGAAATTGATAAGAAATCGATCTTAATTGACTGTTATTTACTCAATTTCACATTTTTTATGATTTTGGAAGTGTCAGGTGAAAAGTAGAAGAAAACGGCAAATTTCGGGGCAAAAACGCAATTTTTCGGAAGTTCGGACTTCGGGGAGGGCGTCTCGAATCAGGACGGGCGTCCTATTTGAATGTATTTGATCTTAATTGAATCAAATTGACATAAAATTGCTTAAATTTCGATTGTGGAAGTTTCAGGAGCAAATTGGACAAAAACAGCAAATTTTGGGGTAAAATGCAATTTTTGGAAATGTTGACTTGGTCAACGGTCCGGGACGGGCGTCCCGAATTCGGGACGGGCGTCCCGACCCAGTCAAACCACCAGGACGGGCGTCCCGAAGCACCAGAAGCTGTACCACATCGAATTTTTGATGAAAAATCACCCCGGGGAGCTGCTATAAATACCCCAGGCCTCCAGTAGTTGAAATCATCCCTCTCCACTCGATCTGAGTCATTAAGTGGTCTCCAGTGTACAATTCTCTAGTACACAAATCACTCAGAGACTCAGATTTCAGTAGAAGTTTTCTTTCTTTCCTTTTTGTTTTCGTTTTCTTAGATTCTGAGAAATAGTCTCAGATCTTAGGCTTCGATAGATAGGTTCGTTTTTGGTATTCATAGAATACCGGGATTTCGTTAGGAGATCCTAAGAGAGAGATAGGGTGCGTGTTCTTAGTCAGATGAGGGCAATTTGCTTAAGCCCGGGATGTAAGGTAAAGCAATTGCTACTAGGTCTGAGGAGCGTTCTCCGAAGGCTCTGCCGAGTAGAGTAGGATCGAGCAGTCAGGAGCTGATGTGCACAAATCGTATACCCTTTTTAGCATGTTTTTATGTATGATTTAGGGTGAAATTGATAAGAAATCGATCTTAATTGATTGTTATTTACTCAATTTCACATTTTTTATGATTTTGGAAGTGTCAGGTGAAAAGTAGAAGAAAACGGCAAATTTCGGGGCAAAAACGTAATTTTTCGGAAGTTCGGACTTCGGGGAGGGCGTCCCGAATCAGGACGGGCGTCCTATTTGAATGTATTTGATCTTAATTGAATCAAATTGACATAAAATTGCTTAAATTTCGATTGTGGAAGTTTCAGGAGCAAATTGGACGAAAACAACAAATTTTGGGGTAAAAATGCAATTTTTGGAAATGCTGACTTGGTCAACGGTCCGGGACGGGCGTCCCGAATTCGGGACGGGCGTCCCGACCCAGTCAAACCACCAGGACGGGCGTCCCAATTCAGGACGGGCGTCCCGAAGCACCAGAAGCTGTACCACATCGAATTTTTGATGAAAAATCACCCCGGGGAGCTGCTATAAATACCCCAGGCCTCTAGTAGTTGAATTCATCCCTCTCCACTCGATCTGAGTCATTAAGTGGTCTCCAGTGTACAATTCTCTAGTACACAAATCACTCAGAGACTCAGATTTCAGTAGAAGTTTTCTTTCTTTCCTTTTTATTTTCGTTTTCTTAGTTTCTGAGAAATAGTCTCAGATCTTAGGCTTCGATAGATAGGTTCGTTTTTGGTATTCATAGAATACCGGGATTTCGTTAGGAGATCCTAAGAGAGAGATAGGGTGCGTGTTCTTAGTCAGATTAGGGCAATTTGCTTAAGCCCGGGATGTAAGGTAAAGCAATTGCTACTAGGTCTAAGGAGCGTTCTCCGAAGGCTCTGCCGAGCAGAGTAGGATCGAGCAGTCAGGAGCAAACAGGAGCTGCAGCGCCGGCTGGACCTGCATAGAGTGGTGATTACTTTATGACAGTGGGTCCCCTAGACGAGGTTCTGTATGTTTACGAATTGTTTTATCTAAATATTAATTTGAATATCAGATTACGATTCTTATGAATATCTGTTTTATATGTTGAAGTTGCTATGATTTTCCGGAAATGGCCACCTGCTTAAATATTCATTATGTCTGCATGTCTAATGTCGTTCTTTTAAACTGAAACTAGGGTTATAGACAATTCCTAACCACGGTCTATTCATAACCTGTTTAGTTTAACAGGTATCAATTAGTATTGGTGTCTGCCATACTAGATAAAATAATCTGCGGAACACCCTGTTGGTTGAAAGTAGTCTAGGTAGGCTGAGTAGAGTGTTATGCTGCGGTTATGAGACGAGCAGCATGATACCGAAGTGACATAGGGTACCGTTCATTGCTGACTTTAGTCCGAGCCGTGAGTAGGGCCGTTACCCTTAACGATGGGGCGGTAGCATAGGAACTCAGATGTGGTAACCTTTAGACACAGAACATAGTTGCAATCCAGGCCAAGACATGTCTAAAATACTCGAATATAGGTCAATCAACATATAGGAATAGTATAACATAGAATCAGGACTCATCTATAAAACACTTTTGGGATTAATTAGACTTAAACCTAATGGAGAATGGATCACCCTCTCATCAAAGTATTTGATGAAGATTGCATAACTGGATCATAAGATAGGAGTTAGGATAAAAGGCTAGTTACTACTAAGCCGTTGCCACTTCCCTGGGAGTACGATATTTAACTTAATAAAATCGTAGATACTTTCCAACAGACTAGCTACACGATAGGTACTCTGCCTTAGGTTCTGGCTGATTAAGTGACACCATAGAGACTAAATGTGACAATTAGTCAATCACAGTCCTTAATTATTCATAATCAACATAGGGTAAAATAACACCTATTTTAGCATATCGGTCGGAAACACATCAGATTTTTGGCACCGTTGCCGGGGAAATATCATAATGAATTTAGGATTAAAGGCCACAATTCTAGAGACTTATGATAGGTAACGGTAGTAACCTAGACCTTAGACCTACACTTATCTTATACTAGTTAGACAATCAATTTCCGAAATATAGGATTATCACAACTAATTAATTTTAGGTATTATCTAAAATTAAGACACTTAGGATAATCAAATTTTAGAAAATGATTCTAAAACCGTATTGAGGAAATTTAACTGCTTTCGAAAAACATAAAAAGAAAAAAAATGGTAAAAATTTAAAATCCAAAAAGAATGTATTTTTCTTGCTCAATGGTAAGTTGTTCTTTTTCCCTATCTCTTGTTCTTCCTTAGTTATTTTCTTAGTTGCTCTTTTTCGTGTTTTTCTATTATTTCAAGGAAATAAAAATGGAAATGAGGATAAAATATATTTTCTTCTGAGTTGTAAAATGTTGGCTTAAATTTTTATCAGGAAGAAACTTTATTTTAGAATTTTCTTAGAGTCATGCATGTTTTATTAGGATGAGTTATGAAATAATTTTTCCTTAATAGCCAGACCTTTGAATGTTCTATTGAAAAAGGATGTTCCTTTTGTTTTGCTGATAATTGCATGAGATCTTTTAAACCAAAAGGAACTACTGCACCCATTATAACATCACCAGATTGAAATCTGCTTTTGGAATGAATATGTGATGTAATGATGTAGTAAGACTTGTTTTAGGACAGAAACATGATAAGAAAGTCCATATATGATAAAATTCCGATCTTATCTGGTCTTGTCTAAAAACAATAGGTTTCCTGTGAAAATAATTACATCATAGTAGTCGTGGAACAATTTTTTTTCAAAATGGCCTGAACCGCAGGCATTACCTACTAATGATGTTAAAGTCATGTGCAGATTCTAGGAGAAATTGTTTTCCAGATTCAGAGTGCCGATGTTTTAGGAAGAAATGTTCAGCCTGTGTATCAAATCTGTGAAGTCTGCTAAGTACCACACTTTAGCAGGGATTGCTATGGGAATGACTGACCATTCCAAAAGAGGTAGGAGTAGGTTACTGCAGAATGCTGCTCCAATAGGAAATGCATACAATCCCAGCTAGAGGAATCATACGGGATTTAGCTGAGAAGTAATTCGGAAGCTGGAAACTTTCAGAAGACACCACCACAGCAAAACCCCTACCCACAGAATCAACAGATGAGATACTGGCAACAATTAAAGCTAGACCAGTGCAAGCAAGTGATCTACCAAGTAGTATCAAAGGGTCGAGGGATATAGAAGAATTTGGCGTTGTATCAGGAGCATAGCATTGGAGGAGCTTGCATTCCCTGTATACCAATCAGCTGTGAGAAACTTCCCCCGAGGAAGTCTCAAATACTTAGGCCCAGATCTACACAACTGGAGCCCCCTACCACCACAGCTTCGCCAAAACTTCAGGTATCTTTTCTTCCATTCGAGACTTGCATGCAATACCTTTACTAACATTGGTAGAAAGGCACACAACTTCCAAGAAATCTCATTCCTAGACACGTTCCTCCTGGACACGTTGCTACAATTGTGAGAAATCTTACAAATGATTCGAGGAAACAGTCCGTGGGGCTAGAGCCATTCATCAAATGAATAGGCCACTACCTGGAGCTCGACAATGAAGGATCGGAGGTGACGTCATCCGTTCCAATATCTAGAGCTTACAGAGTCAAGAGCGCCTCAGCAATAGCACATGGCTAAGGTGAAGAGCAAATTGACAGCCCAGAGAAAAACCTTCTGCTCGCGACATGAAGGGAGTTTTTCTAATCCTCATGTTCCTTTACTTTTATTTGTTTTGTGTTTTGTTATTTCCATTGTCCTTCCTGTTTTGTTGCTTCATTTTCCTTCTTACCCTTAGTCAGTCAAATAAGTGTGGGGTAAGAAATTTCTGTTTTGTTTTTGTTTCTCCTTATTTTCAAATAAGTGTGGGGTAGTCTAGATATGCATGAACACTGAGGACAGTGTCAGAAATAAGTGTGGGGTAGCAGTGCACGGTGCACTGTAGTAATTTAAACAAAATTTTTGCATGCTTTTGCTTGTTTTCCCCGTATTTTCACACCCTTCCAATTTTTTTTTTTTTTTTTTTTTCAAAATTTTTCCGTCTTTCAGACTTCTAAATGCATTATGATTGGTTAAACAATTGCTTATGTCTATGATATGTAGGTAGTATGTTATGGTTAGTAGGAGACAATGTGATGACTGTTTTGAACTAATTGATTAGGAATAGGGAATTCCTGATAACTGAGCACAATTTAGTCTGGATTAGAAACCTCAGCCAATTACCCTCTCAAGACTTAACTAGATAAAATTAGACCAGTTGTAGGATGCATTGACAATTGGAATGACTAGATGAGCCTCTGAGCTAAAAGTGAAAAAGAAAAAAAATGAATGAATGAGCTAATTAAATAGGGTAGTTTGCCAGCGGCCTTCGCTACTCGAGCACCACTCCTTCGGGGAACTTAAAGCCTGATGCCCTAAGGTCGTGTAGATCTGGGAGTCATCGGAGTGGGACTCGCTACATGGGTAGTTGAAGTTGACGTGTTCTAAGCAGACTCAAAATACCCTAGAAAATCTATAAACGAAAGAAATCAATAAATGCTAAATAATAGAATCTGATCACCAAAGCTCAGAACTCAGAAAGTTATCTGTTGTCAGTATGTCTAACGATAGGTCGAAGTGTTATCTGGTAATAGTTAAGGCAAGAGTACATTGTGTTGATTATCTAGTCTGGACTAGTACACACACTACACATCAGGAAGACCTTGTGAATAAGAAAAGAGTTCAATCTAGTTGTCAAGTTGACTTCCTGCTCAATCCTAACAATCTACTAGAGACATTTGAGACCTTGTCATAGCAACCTAACCAGTCAGACCTGTGTTAAGAATTATCTGAAGAATTTTTGGAATAAAAACATGACTAGGAAATTTAAGTGACTGCACATATGATTTAGTATCACTAACTTCAGGTAGACTTTGCTTGAGGACAAGCAAAAAGCTAAGTGTGGGGTTATTTGATGTGCACAAATCGTATACCCTTTTTAGCATGTTTTTATGTATGATTTAGGGTGAAATTGATAAGAAATCGATCTTAATTGATTGTTATTTACTCAATTTCACATTTTTTATGATTTTGGAAGTGTCAGGTGAAAAGTAGAAGAAAACGGCAAATTTCGGGGCAAAAACGCAATTTTTCGGAAGTTCGGACTTCGGGGAGGGCGTCCCGAATCAGGACGGGCGTCCTATTTGAATGTATTTGATCTTAATTGAATCAAATTGACATAAAATTGCTTAAATTTCGATTGTGGAAGTTTCAGGAGCAAATTGGACGAAAACAGCAAATTTTGGGGTAAAAATGCAATTTTTGGAAATGCTGACTTGGTCAACGGTCCGGGACGGGCGTCCCGAATTCGGGACGGGCGTCCCGACCCAGTCAAACCACCAGGACGGGCGTCCCAATTCAGGACGGGCGTCCCGAAGCACCAGAAGCTGTACCACATCGAATTTTTGATGAAAAATCACCCCGGGGAGCTGCTATAAATAGCCCAGGCCTCTAGTAGTTGAATTCATCCCTCTCCACTCGATCTGAGTCATTAAGTGGTCTCCAGTGTACAATTCTCTAGTACACAAATCACTCAGAGACTCAGATTTCAGTAGAAGTTTTCTTTCTTTCCTTTTTGTTTTCGTTTTCTTAGTTTCTGAGAAATAGTCTCAGATCTTAGGCTTCGATAGATAGGTTCGTTTTTGGTATTCATAGAATACCGGGATTTTCGTTAGATCCTAAGAGAGAGATAGGGTGCGTGTTCTTAGTCAGATTAGGGCAATTTGCTTAAGCCCGGGATGTAAGGTAAAGCAATTGCTACTAGGTCTAAGGAGCGTTCTCCGAAGGCTCTACCGAGCAGAGTAGGATCGAGCAGTCAGGAGCAAACAGGAGCTGCAGCGCCGGCTGGACCTGCATAGAGTGGTGATTACTTTATGACAGTGGGTCCCCTAGACGAGGTTCTGTATGTTTACGAATTGTTTTATCTAAATATTAATTTGAATATCAGATTACGATTCTTATGAATATCTGTTTTATATGTTGAAGTTGCTATGATTTTCCGGAAATGGCCACCTGCTTAAATATTCATTATGTCTGCATGTCTAATGTCGTTCTTTTAAACTGAAACTAGGGTTATAGATAATTCCTAACCAGGTCTATTCATAACCTGTTAGTTTAACAGGCATCAATTAGATTGGTGTCTGCCATACTAGATAAAATAATCTGCGGAACACCCTGTTGGTTGAAAGTAGTCTAGGTAGGTTGAGTAGAGTGTTATGCTGCGGTTATGAGACGAGCAGCATGATACCGAAGTGACATAGGGTACCGTTCATTGCTGACTTTAGTCCGAGCCGTGAGTAGGGCCGTTACCCTTAACGATGGGGCGGTAGCATAGGAACTCAGATGTGGTAACCTTTAGACACAGAACATAGTTGCAATCCAGGCCAAGACATGTCTAAAATACTCGAATATAGGTCAATCAACATATAGGAATAGTATAACATAGAATCAGGACTCATCTATAAAACACTTTTGGGATTAATTAGACTTAAACCTAATGGAGAATGGATCACCCTCTCATCAAAGTATTTGATGAAGATTGCATAACCGGATCATAAGATAGGAGTTAGGATAAAAGGCTAGTTACTACTAAGCCGTTGCCACTTCCCTGGGAGTATGATATTTAACTTAATAAAATCGTAGATACTTTCCAACAGACTAGCTACACGATAGGTACTCTGCCTTAGGTTCTGGCTGATTAAGTGACACCATAGAGACTAAATGTGACAATTAGTCAATCACAGTCCTTAATTATTCATAATCAACATAGGGTAAAATAACACCTATTTTAGCATATCGGTCGGAAACACATCAGGAGCATACAGGAGCTGCAGCGCCGGCTGGACCTACATAGAGTGGTGATTACTTTATGATAGTGGGTCCCCTAGACGAGGTTCTGTATGTTTACGAATTGTTTTATCTAAATATTAATTTGAATATCAGATTACGATTCTTATGAATATCTGTTTTATATGTTGAAGTTGTTATGATTTTCCGGAAATGGCCACCTGCTTAAATACTCATTATGTCTGTATGTCTATTGCCGTTCTTTTAAACTAAAATTAGGGTTATAGACAAATCCTAACCACGGTCTATTCATAATCTGTTTAGTTTAACAGGCATCAATTAGTATTGGTGTCTGCCATACTAGATAAAATAATCTACGGAACACCCCGTTGGTTGAAAGTAGTCTAGGTAGGCTGAGTTGAGTTTTATGCCGGCGGTTATGCGACGAGCAGCATGATACCGAAGTGACATAGGGTATCGTTCATTGCTGACTTTAGTCCGAGCCGTGAGTAGGGCCGTTACCCTTAACGATGGGGCGGTAGCATAGGAACTCAGATGTGGTAGCCTTTAGACACAGAACATAATTGCAATCCAGGCCAAGACATGTCTAAAATACTCGAATATAGGTCAATCAACGTATAGTAATAGTATAACATAGAATCAGGACTCATCTATAAAACACTTTCAGGATTAATTAGACTTAAACCTAGTGGAGAATGGATCACCCTCTCATCAAAATTATTGATGAAGATTGCATAACTGGATTATAAGATAAGAGTTAGGAATAAAAGGCTAGTTACTACTAAGCCGTTGCCACTTCCCTGGGTGTACGATAATTAATTAAATAAAATCGTAGATACTTTCCAATAGACTAGCTACACGATAGGTACTCTGCCTTAGGTTCTGGCTGATTAAGTGACACCATAGAGACTAAGCGTGACAATTAGTCAATCACAGTCCTTAATTATTCATAATCAACATAGGGTAAAATAACACCTATTTAGCACGTCAACCGGAATCGCATCAGATTTTTGGCGCCGTTACCGGGGAAATATCATAATGAATTTAGGATTCCTGATCAAAATTCTAGATATTTATGATAGGTAACGGTAGTAACCTAGACTTTAAACCCAACACTTGTCTTATACCAGTTAGACAATCAATTTCCGAGATATAGGGTTATCATAACCAATTAATTTTAGATATTATCTGGAATTAAGATACTTAAGATAATCAAATTTTAGAAAATTATTCTAGAACCATATTGAGGGAATTTAATTGCTTTCGAAATTAAACATAAAAAGAAAAAAAAATGTTAAAAATTTAAAATAAAAAAAAGAATGTATTTTTCTTGTTCAATGGTAAGTTATTCTTTTCCCTATCTCTTGTTCTTTCTTAGTTGTTTTTTTTTTCTCTTAGTTGCTCTCTTTCGTGTTTTTCTTCATTATTTAAATTTGAAGAAATAAAATGGAAATGAGGATAAAAATTATTTTTCTGAGTTGTAAACATGTTGGCTAAATTTTTATCGGGAAGAAACATTATTTTAGAATTTTCTTAGAGTCATACCGGCTTTATTAGGACAAGTTATGAAATAATTTTTTCTTAATAGCCAGACCTTTGAATGTTCTATTGAAAAAAAGGATATGGGGGTATTCATTAAATCCTTTCTTTTTCTTTCCTTTGAAAATAATTACATCATAGTAGTCGTGGAACACTTTTCGAAAATGGCCTGAACCACACGCATTACCTACTAATGATGTTAAAGTCTTGTGCAGATTCTAGTTGTTTTCCAGATTCAGAGTGCCAATGTTTTAGGAAGAAATGTTCAGCCTGTGTATCAAATCTGTGAAGTCTGCTAAGTACCACACTTTAGCAGGGATTGCTATGGGAATGACTGACCATTCCAAAAGAGGTAGGAGCAGGTTGCTGCAGAATGCTGCTCCAATAGGAGACGCATACAATCCCAGCTGGAGAAATCACACGGGATTTAGCTGAGGAATAATTCGGAAGCTGAAACTTTCAGAAGATACCACCACAGCAAAACCCCTACCCACAGAATCAACAGATGAGATACTGGCCACAATTAAAGCTAGACCAGTGCAAGCAAGTGATCTACCAAGTGGTATCGAAGGGTCGAGGGATATAGAAGAATTTGGCATTGTATCAGGAGCATAGCAATGGAGGAGCTTGCATTCCCTGTATACCAATCAGCTGTGAGAAACTTCCCCGAGGAAGTCTCAAATACTTGAGCCCAGATCTACACAACTGGAGCCCCCTACCACCACAGCTTCGCCAAAACTTCAGGTATCTTTTCTTCCATTTGAGACTTGCATGCCATACCTTCACTAACATTGGTAGGTAGGCACACCAATCCAAAGAAGTCTCATTCCTAGACACGTTCCTTCTGGACACGTTGCTACGATTACGAGAAACTTTGCAGATGATTCGAGGAAACAGTCCTTGGGGCTTGAATCATTCATCAAATGGATAGGACACTACCTGGAGCTCGACGATGAAGGATCAGAGCAGAAGTCATTCGTTCCAATATCTAGAGCTTACAGAGTCAAGAACACCTCAGCAATAGCACATGGCTAAGGTGAAGAGCCAATTGACAGCTCAGAGAAAACCTTTCTGCTCGAGACAAGAAGGGAGTTTTTCTAATCCTCATATTCCTTTTAACTCATTTGTTTTGTGTTCTGTTTTGCTATCCTTCTTATTTTGTTGCCTTATTTTCTGTCTTACCCTTAGTTAGTCGAATAAGTGTGGGGTAAGAGTTCTTTGTTTTGTTCTTGAGTTCTTTGTTCTTGTTTTCAAATAAGTGTGGGGTAGTTTAGCTATGCATGAACACTGAGGACAGTGTCAGACTTAAGTGTGGGGTAGCAGTGCACGGTGCACTGTAGCAGTTTGCGAAATTTTTTGCATGATTTTGCTTATTTTCCCGTATTTTCACACCCTTCCAAATTTTTTTCAAAATTTTTCCGTCTTTCAGACTTCTAAATGCATTATGATTGGTTAAACAATTGCTTATGTCTATGATATGTAGGTAGTATGTTATGGTTAGTAGGAGACAATGTGATGACTGTTTTGAACTAATTGATTAGGAATAGGGAATTCCTGATCACTGAGCACAATTTAGTCTGGATTAGAAACCTCAGCATATTACCCTCTCAAGACTTAACTAGATAAAATTAGACCAGTTGTAGGATGCATTGACAATTGGAATGACTAGATGAGCCTCTGAGCTAAAAGTGAAAAAGAAAAAAAATGAATGAATGAGCTAATTAAATAGGGTAGTTTGCCAGCGGCCTTCGCTACTCGAGCACCACTCCTTCGGGGAACTTAAAGCCTGATGCCCTAAGGTCGTGTAGATCTGGGAGTCATCGGAGTGGGACTCGCTACATGGGTAGTTGAAGTTGACGTGTTCTAAGCAGACTCAAAACACCCTAGAAATTCTATAAAAAAATCAATAAATGCTAAATAATAAAATCTGATCACCAAAGCTCAGAGCTCAGAAAGTTATCTGTTGTCAGTATGTCTAGCGACAGGTCGAAGTGTTATCTGGTAATAGTTAAGACAAGAGTACATTGTGTTGATTATTTGGTCTGGACTAGTACACACACTACACATCAGGAAGACCTTATGACTAAGAGAAGAGTTCAACCTAGTTGTTAAATTGTTTTCTGCTCAATCCTAATAATCTACTAGAAATATTTGAGACCTTGTCATAGCAACCTAACCAGTCATACCTGTGTTAAGAATTGTCTGAAGAATTTTTGGAATAAAAACATGACTAGGAAATTTAAGTGACTGCACATATGATTTAGTATCACTAACTTCAGGTAGACTTTGCTTGAGGACAAGCAAAAAGCTAAGTGTGGGGTTATTTGATGTGCACAAATCGTATACCCTTTTTAGTATGTTTTTATGTATGATTTAGGGTGAAATTGATAAGAAATCGATCTTAATTGATTGTTATTTACTCAATTTCACATTTTTATGATTTTGGAAGTGTCAGGTGAAAAGTAGAAGAAAACGGCAAATTTCGGGGTAAAATGCAATTTTTCGGAAGTTCGGACTTCGGGGAGGGCGTCCCGAATCAGGACGGGCATCCCGAATCAGGACGGGCGTCCTATTTGAATGTATTTGATCTTAATTGAATCAAATTGACATAAAATTGCTTAAATTTCGATTGTGGAAGTTTCAGGAGCAAATTGGACGAAAACAGCAAATTTTGGGGTAAAAATGCAATTTTTGGAAATGCTGACTTGGTCAACGGTCCGGGACGGGCGTCCCGAATTCGGGACGGGCGTCCCGAATTCGGGACGGGCGTCCCGACCCAGTCAAACCACCAGGACGGGCGTCCCGAAGCACCAGAAGCTGTACCACATCGAATTTTTGATGAAAAATCACCCCGGGGAGCTGCTATAAATACCCCAGGCCTCCAGTAGTTGAATTCATCCCTCTCCACTCGATCTGAGTCATTAAGTGGTTTCCAGTGTACAGTTTTCTAGTACACAACTCACTCAGAGACTCAGATCTCAGTTTTCTTTCTTGTTAGTGTTTCGTTTTAGTTTCTGAGAAATAGTCTCAGATCTTAGGTTTCTATAGATAGGTTCGTTTCCGGTGTTCATAGAATACCCGGGATTTCGTTAGGAGATCCTAAGAGGGCTCTAGGCGTTCGAAGAGTCAGTCCACAGGGCTGGGCTTAAGCTGGGTATTAAGGTAAAGCCCAGTTACTAGGCTGAGGAAGCGTCCTCCGAAGGTTCTGGTGAGCAGAGTCAGAGGAAGCAGTACGACATATACAGCAGTACGCTCTGTCGGCGAGACTACGTAAAGGGTGATTTCTTTATGGCATCAGTCCCCATACCCCTCTCTTATATGTTGTTATTGTTTTTACTCTAAATATTAATTATGAACATCAGATTACGATTTTTATGAATAGTTGTTTTATATGTTGACGTTATTATGTTTTTCCGGAAATAGCCACCTGCTGAATATTCACTATGTCTGCATGTTTAATGTGCTCTTTTAAACTAATGTTAGGGTTATAGACAATTCCTAACCACGGTCTAATCATAACCTGTTTAGTTTAACAGGCATCAATTAGTATTGGTGTCTGCCATGCTAGATAAAATAACATGCTGAACGCCCTTCATGTTAAAGTAGTCTAGGTAGTGGCCGAGCTGAGTCCAATTATGCCGACGGCTAGGGCAAGCGGTATGATTCCCAAAAAGTGACATAGGGTTTTATTTATGCCTTCGTCCCGAACCGTGAGTAGGGCCGTCATTAAGGTAGGGCGGTTTATTAGAGACCTCGGATGTGGTACGCCTTTAGACACAGAACATAGTTGCAATCCAGGCTAAGATGCATCTAAAATACTCGAACTTAGGTCATTCAACATATAGGAACAGTATTACATGGAATCAGAACTCATCTTTAAAAACACTTCTAGGGTTAATTAGACTTGAACCTAGTGGAGAATGGATCACCCTCTCATCAAAGTATTTGATGAAGATTGCATAACTGGATCATAAGATAGGAGTTAGGATAAAAGGCTAGTTACTACTAAGCCGTTGCCACTTCCCTGGGTGTACGATAATTAATTAAATAAAATCGTAGATACTTTCCAATAGACTAGCTACACGATAGGTACTCTGCCTTAGGTTCTGGCTGATTAAGTGACACCATAGAGACTAAGCGTGACAATTAGTCAATCACAGTCCTTAATTATTCATAATCAACATAGGGTAAAATAACACCTATTTAGCATGTCAACCGGAATCGCATCAGATTTTTGGCGCCGTTGCCGGGGAAATATCATAATGAACCTAGGATTCCTGATCAAAATTCTAGATATTTATGATAGGTAACGGTAGTAACCTAGACTTTAAACCCAACACTTGTCTTATACCAGTTAGACAATCAATTTCCGAGATATAGGATTATCATAACTAATTAATTTTAGATATTATCTGAAATTAAGACACTTAGGATAATCAAATTTTAGAAAATTATTCTAGAACCATATTGAGGGAATTTAATTGCTTTCGAAATTAAACATAAAAAGAAAAAAAATTGTTAAAAATTTAAAATCCAAAAAGAATGTATTTTTCTTGCTTAATGGTAAGTTGTTCTTTTCCCTATCTCTTGTTCTTTCTTAGTTGTTTTCTTAGTTGCTCTTTTTCGAGTTTTTCTTCTTTTATTTAATTTCAAGGAAATAAAAATGAAAATGAGGATAAAATATATTTTCTTCTGAGTTATAAAATGTTGACTTAAATTTTTATCGGGAAGAAACTTTATTTTAGAATTTTCTTAGAGTCATACCGGCTTTATTAGGACAAGTTATGAAATAATTTTTTTCTTAATAGCCAGACCTTTGAATGTTCTATTGAAAAAAGGATATGGGGTATTCATTAAATCCTTTCTTTTTCTTTCCTTTGAAAATAATTACATCATAGTAGTCGTGGAACACTTTTCGAAAATGGCCTGAACCACAGGCATTACCTACTAATGATGTTAAAGTCATGTGCAGATTCTAGTTGTTTTCCAGATTCAGAATGCCAATGTCTTAGAAGAAAATGTTCAGTCTGTGTATCGAATCTGTGAAGTCTGCTAAGTACCACACTTTAGCAGGGATTGCTATGGGAATGAAATGCGAACCATTCCAAAAGAGGTAGGAATAGGTTACTGCAGAATGCTACTCCAATGGGAGACGCATACAATCCCAGCTGGAGAAATCATAGGGGATTTAGCTGAGGAATAATTCGAAAGCTGGAAACTTTCAGAAGATACAACTACAGCAAAACCTCTACCCGCAGAATCAACAGATGAGATACTAGCAACAATTAAAGTTAGACCAGTGCAAGCAAGTGATCTACCAAGAGGTATCAAAGGGTCGAGGGATATAGAAGAATTTGGCGTTGTATCAGGAGCATAGCATTGGAGGAGCTTGCATTCCCTGCATACCAATCAGCTGTGAAAAACTTCCCCGAGGAAGTCTCAAATACTTGGGCCCAGATCTACACAACTGGAGCCCCCTACCACCACAGTTTCGCCAAAACTTCAGGTATCTTTTCTTCCATTCGAGACTTGCAGGCCATACCTTCACTAACATTGGCAGGTAGGCACACCAATCCAAAGAAGTCTCATTCCTAGACACGTTCCTTCTGGACACGTTGCTACGATTACGAGAAACTTTGCAGATGATTCGAGGAAATAGTCCTTGGGGCTTGAATCATTCATCAAATGGATAGGACACTACCTGGAGGTCGATGATGAAGGATCGGAGCAGACGTCATCCGTTCCAATATCTAGAGCTTACAGAGTCAAGAACACCTCAGCAATAGCACATGGCTAAGGTGAAGAGCCAATTGACAGCCCAGAGAAAACCCTTCTGCTCACGACATGAAGGGAGTTTTTCTAATCCTCATGTTCCTTTACTTTTATTTTGTGTTATGTTATTCCCATTGTCCTTCCTATTTGGCTGCTTTATTTCCTTTCTTACCCTTAGTTAGTCAAATAAGTGTGGGGTAAGAGTTCGTTATTTTGTTTTCATTTCTTCTTGTTTGCAAATAAGTGTGGGGTAGTTTAGCTATGCATGAACACTGAGGACAGTGTCAGACTTAAGTGTGGGGTAGCAGTGCACGGTGCACTGTAGACACTGTAGCAGTTTGAAAAAAATTTTCATGCTTTGAAAAATTTTTGCATGCTTTTGCTTGTTTTCCCCATATTTTGACACCCTTCCAAAATTTTTCAAAATTTTTTCCGTCTTTCAGACTTCTAAATGCAGTATGCCTGGTTAAACAAATTGCTTATGTCTATGATATGTAGGTAGAATGTATGGTTAGTAGGAGATAATTGATAGCTATCTTGGACTAATTGATTAGGAATAGGAAATTCCTGATAACTGAGCACAACTTTGTCTGGATTAGAGACCTCAGCCAATTACCTTTTCAAGACTGAACTAGATAAAATTAGACCAGTTGTGGATATTTTGACAATTAGAATGACTAGATGAGACTCTGAGCTAGAAGTGAAAAGAAATTAAAGAAAGATAATTAAAACAAGGGTAGTTTGCCAGCGGCCTTCGCTACTCGAGCACCACTCCTTCGGGGAACTTAAAGCCTGATGCCCTAAGGTCGTGTAGATCTGGGAGTCATCAGAGTGAGACTCGCTACATGGGTAGTTGAAGTTGACGTGTTCTAAGCAGACTCAAAATACCCTGGATCTGTAAACGAAAAAAAAATCAATAAGAGCTAAAAAAGAAAAAAAATCTGATCACCAAGGCTCAAAACTCAGAAAGTTATCTGTTGTCAGTATGTCTAACGATAGGTCGAAGTATTATCTGGTAACAGTTAAGATAAAGAGTTTATTGTGTTGACTATCTGGTCTGGACTAGTACACACACTACACATCAGGAAGACCCTATGACTAAGAGAAAAGTTCAACCTAGTTGTTAAGTTACTTTCTGCTCAACCCTAACAAACTACTAGAGACATTTGAGACCTTGTCATAGCAACCTAACCAGTCAGACCTGTGTTAAGAATTGTCTGAAGAATTTTTGGAATAAAAACATGACTAGGAAATTTAAGTGACTGCACATATGATTTAGTATCACTAACTTCAGGTAGACTTTGCTTGAGGACAAGCAAAAAGCTAAGTGTGGGGTTATTTGATGTGCACAAATCGTATACCCTTTTTAGCATGTTTTTATGTATGATTTAGGGTGAAATTGATAAGAAATCGATCTTAATTGATTGTTATTTACTCAATTTCACATTTTTTATGATTTTGGAAGTGTCAGGTGAAAAGTAGAAGAAAACGGCAAATTTCGGGGCAAAAACGCAATTTTTCGGAAGTTCGGACTTCGGGGAGGGTGTCCCGAATCAGGACGGGCGTCCTATTTGAATGTATTTGATCTTAATTGAATCAAATTGACATAAAATTGCTTAAATTTCGATTGTGGAAGTTTCAGGAGCAAATTGGACGAAAACAGCAAATTTTGGGGTAAAAATGCAATTTTTGGAAATGTTGACTTGGTCAACGGTTCGGGACGGGCGTCCCGACCCAGTCAAACCACCAGGACGGGCGTCCCAATTCAGGACGGGCATCCCAAAGCACCAGAAGCTGTACCACATCGAATTTTTGATGAAAAATCACCCCGGGGAGCTGCTATAAATACCCCAGGCCTCCAGTAGTTGAAATCATCCCTCTCCACTAGATCTGAGTCATTAAGTGGTCTCCAGTGTACAATTCTCTAGTACACAAATCACTCAGAGACTCAGATTTCAGTAGAAGTTTTCTTTCTTTCCTTTTTGTTTTCGTTTTCTTAGTTTTTGAGAAATAGTCTTAGATCTTAGGCTTCGATAGATAGGTTCGTTTTTGGTATTCATAGAATACCGGGATTTCGTTAGGAGATCCTAAGAGAGAGATAGGGTGCGTGTTCTTAGTCAGATTAGGGCAATTTGCTTAAGCCCGGGATGTAAGGTAAAGCAATTGCTACTAGGTCTAAGGAGCGTTCTCCGAAGGCTCTGCCGAGCAGAGTAGGATCGAGCAGTCAGGAGCATACAGGAGCTGCAGCGCCGGCTGGACCTGCATAGAGTGGTGATTACTTTATGACAGTGGGTCCCCTAGACGAGGTTCTGTATGTTTACGAATTGTTTTATCTAAATATTAATTTGAATATCAGATTACGATTCTTATGAATATCTGTTTTATATGTTGAAGTTGCTATGATTTTCCGGAAATGGCCACCTGCTTAAATATTCATTATGTCTGCATGTCTAATGTCGTTCTTTTAAACTGAAACTAGGGTTATAGACAATTCCTAACCACGGTCTATTCATAACCTGTTTAGTTTAACAGGCATCAATTAGTATTGGTGTCTGCCATACTAGATAAAATAATCTGCGGAACACCCTGTTGGTTGAAAGTAGTCTAGGTAGGCTGAGTAGAGTGTTATACCGGCGGTTATGAGACGAGCAGCATGATACCGAAGTGACATAGGGTACCGTTCATTGCTGACTTTAGTCCGAGCTGTGAGTAGGGCCGTTACCCTTAACGATGGGGCGGTAGCATAGAAACTCAGATGTGGTAACCTTTAGACACAGAACATAGTTGCAATCCAGGCCAAGACATGTCTAAAATACTCGAATATAGGTCATCAACGTATAGTAATAGTATAACATAGAATCAGGACTCATCTATAAAACACTTTTGGGATTAATTAGACTTAAACCTAGTGGAGAATGGATCACCCTCTCATCAAAGTATTTGATGAAGATTGCATAACTGGATCATAAGATAGGAGTTAGGATAACAGGCTAGTTACTACTAAGCCGTTGCCACTTCCCTGGGAGTACGATATTTAACTTAATAAAATCGTAGATACTTTCCAACAGACTAGCTACACGATAGGTACTCTGCCTTAGGTTCTGATTGATTAAGTGACAATAATTGAATGCTAAGTGACAGTTAGTAAGACTCAGTCCTTAATTATTCATAATCCACATAGGGTAAAATAACACCTATTTAGCACGTCAACCGGAATCCCCATCAGATTTTTGGCGCCGTTGCCGGGGATCGAACCCGGGTCACCCGCGTGACAGGCGGGAATACTCACCACTATACTACAACCGGTTGAGTATTTGAGACCTTGTCATAGCAACCTAACCAGTCAGACCTGTGTTAAGAATTGTCTGAAGAATTTTTGGAATAAAAACATGACTAGGAATGCACACATGATTTAGAATCAGTAACTTCAGGTAGACTTTGCTTGAGGACAAGCAAAAAGCTAAGTGGGGTTATTGATACGCGAAAATCGTATCAGCTTTTTAGCATGTTTTTATATACAATTAGGATGAAAATTGAGGATAATTGATTTAATTGATTGTTATTTACTCAATTTCACAATTTTTATGATTTTGGAAGTGTCAGGTGAAAAGTAGACGAAAACAGCAAATTTTGGGGCAAAAACGCAATTTTTGGAAATGTTGACTCGGTCAAGGGTCCAGGACGGGCGTCCCGAACCCGGGACCGGCATCCTGACCAGTCAAACCTTCAGGACGGGCATCCTGAACCAGGACGGGCGTCCTGAACCAGGACGGGCGTCCCGAACCTGGTCAACAAATCAGGACGGGCGTCCCGAATCGGGACGGGCGTCCCGAATCGGGACGGGCGTCCCGAATCGGGACGGGCGTCCCAAACCGCCAGAAGCTGTCCCACATCGAAATTTTCACAATTTTTCACTCCGGGAAGCTGCTATAAATACCCCAGGCCTCCAGTAGTTGAATTCATCCCTCTCCACTCGATCTGAGTCATTAAGTGGTTTCCAGTGTACAGTTTTCTAGTACACAACTCACTCAGAGACTCAGATCTCAGTTTTCTTTCTTGTTAGTGTTTCGTTTTAGTTTCTGAGAAATAGTCTCAGATCTTAGGTTTCTATAGATAGGTTCGTTTCCGGTGTTCATAGAATACCCGGGATTTCGTTAGGAGATCCTAAGAGGGCTCTAGGCGTTCGAAGAGTCAGTCCACAGGGCTGGGCTTAAGCTGGGTATTAAGGTAAAGCCCAGTTACTAGGCTGAGGAAGCGTCCTCCGAAGGTTCTGGTGAGCAGAGTCAGAGGAAGCAGTACGACATATACAGCAGTACGCTCTGTCGGCGAGACTACGTAAAGGGTGATTTCTTTATGGCATCAGTCCCCATACCCCTCTCTTATATGTTGTTATTGTTTTTACTCTAAATATTAATTATGAACATCAGATTACGATTTTTATGAATAGTTGTTTTATATGTTGACGTTATTATGTTTTTCCGGAAATAGCCACCTGCTGAATATTCACTATGTCTGCATGTTTAATGTGCTCTTTTAAACTAATGTTAGGGTTATAGACAATTCCTAACCACGGTCTAATCATAACCTGTTTAGTTTAACAGGCATCAATTAGTATTGGTGTCTGCCATGCTAGATAAAATAACATGCTGAACGCCCTTCATGTTAAAGTAGTCTAGGTAGTGGCCGAGCTGAGTCCAATTATGCCGACAGCTAGGGCAAGCGGTATGATTCCCAAAAAGTGACATAGGGTTTTATGTATGCCTTCATCCCGAACCGTGAGTAGGGCCGTCATTAAGGTAGGGCGGTTTATTAGAGACCTCGGATGTGGTACGCCTTTAGACACAGAACATAGTTGCAATCCAGGCTAAGATGCATCTAAAATACTCGAACTTAGGTCATTCAACATATAGGAACAGTATTACATGGAATCAGAACTCATCTTTAAAAACACTTCTAGGGTTAATTAGACTTGAACCTAGTGGAGAATGGATCACCCTCTCATCAAAGTATTTGATGAAGATTGCATAACTGGATCATAAGATAGGAGTTAGGATAAAAGGCTAGTTACTACTAAGCCGTTGCCACTTCCCTGGGTGTACGATAATTAATTAAATAAAATCGTAGATACTTTCCAATAGACTAACTACACGATAGGTACTCTGCCTTAGGTTCTGGCTGATTAAGTGACACCATAGAGACTAAGCGTGACAATTAGTCAATCACAGTCCTTAATTATTCATAATCAACATAGGGTAAAATAACACCTATTTAGCATGTCGGTCGGAAACCCCATCACACTCAATGACTCAGATCAAGTGGAGAGGAATGATTTCAACTGAAGAAGGCCTGGGGTATTTATTGCTGCTTTCTGGAGTGATTTTTCTTCAAAAACTCGATGTGGGATGCTGAATTATGGTTCGGGACGCCCGTCCTGGATTGGGACGCCCGTCCCAGCCTGTTGACCAGGTCAGGACGGCTGTCCTGAGTCCTGGACGCCCGTCCTGGCCTGTTGACCAGGTCAGGACGCCCATCCTGATTCGGGACGCCCTCCCCGACGTCCGAACTTCTAAAAAATTGCTTTTTTGCCACGAAATTTGCCATTTTCTTCTACTTTTCACCTAACACTTCCAAAATCATAAAAACTGTGAAATTGAGTTAATAACAAACAATTAAGACCGATTTGCC
Organism: Asclepias syriaca; assembly: GCA_027405835.1. Taxonomy (NCBI): domain Eukaryota; kingdom Viridiplantae; phylum Streptophyta; class Magnoliopsida; order Gentianales; family Apocynaceae; genus Asclepias; species Asclepias syriaca. Next base: position 15,157,888 of record CM049932.1, read on the forward strand.
CTCAATTTCACCCTAAATTATGCCTAAAAACATGCTAAAAATGTGATATGATTTATGCATATCAATATACGATTTTTAAAATTATTAATATCGTACTCCAAGGAACTCGTAAAGGCTTAGTAGCAATCCTAACATTCATCTTATTTATTTAATTAGTCAATCGTTTAATCAATATCCTTGAGATTGATTGGTGATCCCAATCACACATAACAAGCAAATAGCATTCAAGAGTAGACATGCATTCATCAAATAAGCGTTGTTATTACAACTTGGTTGACCTTATCTTCGAACATTCTAGATATATCTTGATCTCTAAGGCAATTATGAAATGTAACCATCTATTTACCATATTTGAGTTACTTGGTGTATTCACCCCTACCATGGGATGATCCTTCTCATCTGTCGGATTAAGGTATCCATGAATGGTCCCCTATGTCAGTTCGATATCATGCCACTTAACCCTAGGATTGGCCTAGCGAACAAACTCAACTTTATTAGGGTACTCTAACAAACATGGTGATCTATTTTGTTATTTCTTCCTAATCTGGCAGACCTTTTACAATATGTTAAACTAAACCAGTTATGATTCAGACCTTAGTTAGGAATTGTCTATAACCCTAGTTTAATTTAAAAGGACACGATAGTTCAACATTCATAATGATCATTCTAGCTCTATTGATATGCATAAATCATATCACATTTTTAGCATGTTTTTAGGCATAATTTAGGGTGAAATTGATAGGAAATCGGTCTTAATTGATTGTTAATAACTCAATTTCACAGTTTTTGTGATTTTGGAAGTATCAGGTGAAAAGTAGAAGAAAATAGCAAATTTCGAGGCAAAAACGCAATTTTTCAGAAGTTCAGACGTCGGGGTGGGAGTCCTAAATCAGGATGGGCGTCTTGACCTTGTCAACAGGCCAGGACTGGCGTCCAGGACTCGGGACGGCCATCCTGACCTGGTCAACAGGCTAGGACGGGCGTCCCGGATGCCTGGTCAAAGTCCCACATCGAAATTCTTGGAAAAATTCACTCCAGAAAGCTGCTATAAATATCCTAGGCCTTCCTTAGTTGAATTCATTCCTCTCCACTTGATCTGAGTCATTTAGTGACTTCAAGTGTACATTTTTCTCGAGTACATAAGTCACTTAGAGACTCGGGTTCAGTAGAAGTTTCTTTTATTTCTAGATAGTGTCTCGTTTTCTTTGTTTTTGAGAATTAGTCTCAAATCCTAGGCTACGATAGATAGGTTCGTTTCTGGAATTCATAGAATACCTGGGATTTCGTTAGGAGATCCTAAGAGGGCTCTAGGCGTTCGAAGAGTTAGTCCACAGGGCTGGGCTTAAGCTGGGTATTAAGGTAAAGTTCAGCTACTAGGCTGAGGAAGCATCCTCCGAAGGTTCTGTTGAGCAGAGTCGGGTCGAGCAGTACAACATATACAAGTAGTTACTCCATCGGCGAGACTAGGTAAAGGGTGAATTCTTTATGGCATCAGTCCTCCTGTCCCTCTCTTTATATGTTTGTATTGTGTTTGTCCAAATACTAATTATGTTTATTGGATTATGACTTCATGAGTATTTGTTATATATGTTGAAGTTCTTATGATTTTCCGGAAATGGCCACCTGCTTAATATTCATTATGTTTGCATGTTTAATGTAGTTTCTTTTAAACTAAATTTAGGGTTATAGATAATTCCTAACCACGGTCTATTCATAACCTGTTTAGTTTAACAGGCATCAATTAGCATTGGTGTCTGCCATATTAGATAAAATAACCTACAGAACACCTTGTTTGTTAGAGTAGTCTAAGTAGGCTGAGTTGTGTTTTTATGCCGGTGTTAGGGCGAGCGGCATGATCCCTGAAGTGACATAGGGCTTTCATGGATGCCTTTAGCTCGAACCGTGAGTAGGGCCGTCATTAAGGTAGGGCAGTTTATCAGTTGACTCAGATGTGGTACACCTTTAAACTCAGTACATAGTTGAAATCCAGGCCAAGACATGTCTAAAATACTCGAAGATAGGTCAATCAACATGTAGGAACAGTATAACATAGAATCAGGACATTATCTATCAAACACTTCTAGGCTGAAATAGACTTAAACCTAGTGGAGAATGAATCACCCTCTCATCAAAGTTATTGATGACGATTGCATAACTGGATCATAAGATAAGAGTTAGGGTAAAAGGCTAGTTACTACTAAGCCGTTACCACTTCCCTGGGAGTACGATATTTAATTTAAATAAAATCGTAGATACTTTCCAACAGACTAGCTACACGATAGGTACTCTGCCTTAGGTTCATACTGATTAAGTGACACCATAGAGACTAACTGTGACAATTAGTCAATCTCAGTCCTTAATTACTCATAATCACACTACTAGAAAAATCAAGTTTTGCGATGGCCAAATCTGTCGCAAATTTACTTTTGCGACGGATTTGCCCATCGCAATATCTTCGTCGCTGATTGCGACGGCACACAGAATCTGTCGCAAATAGCAACGGATTTGCGACGGGCAAAATCCATCGCTATTTTGCAATGGATTTGCTACGGCAATTAGCCGTCGCTATTTTGCAACGGATTTGCGATGGCAATTGGCCGTCGCTATTTTGCAACGGATTTGCGACGACAATTGGCCGTCGCTATTTTGCAACGGATTTGCGACGACAATTGGCCGTCGCTATTTTGCAACGGATTTGCAACGGCAATTGGCCGTCCCTATTTTGCAACGGATTTGCGACGGCAATTAGCCGTCGCTATTTTGCAACGGATTTGCGACGGAATTTGGCCGTCGCAATATCTTTGTCGCTAATTGCGACGACACAAAATCCGTCGCAAATAGCAACAAATTTGCGACGATCAAATCCGCCGCTATTTTACAATTAATTTGTCACAGATTTATTTTGATTATTTTTTATTTTTAATTAAATACATAAAATTTTAAATACATATATATATATATATATATCCAAAAATATAATTTATATTTAAATAAAAATAACGATAAAAATTATTAATAATAATTTCTATTACAATATATAATATATATATATATATATATATATCAAATCCAAATAATAAAACATTCTAAAATGTCATTGTAATAATAATAAATATATAATTCTTGTACTCTCTTGTAAAGTTCAGGCTTCAGCAGTCCAATGTAAGGCAAGTTCTTGTACCGCTCACCAAAATCCATTCCATAACCCACTATGAAATAGTCAGGACACTGCAAAACAAAACAAAAACTATTAATGTTTCATGAAGAACTGTATTGTTCTTCACAAGTGATCCAGCAAATAGAACCTAAAACAATATAGGAAGATTGTAGAATTTAGTCCCCATTTTTTAAGCTTTGTTTTAAAATCATTAAGTCATAATAATGGCTAATGAGGAAGACTTACTGTCCATCTAGTAAGGTTTTGTTGCTGATCTTTGCTAAGCTGTGGCTTGCTCCTATTTATGAATCTTTGTGCGGGGAGGGAGTAAGAGAAGCATATAACACATGGTATGAACATCTAAGACACTTCCCCATTTGTTTCTAAGAATATTCAAAGAAAAAGAGATTACCTAAGAAGTGTGCTGCTTCGTGTCTAGCAATTCTATCCTGATAATCAGGAAAAAATGACGAAAATCCCCCAATGGCTGCCTGAAGGAGCCTACATCACAACTAGACAACTGGATTTAGATGTATCACACTTTATTTTGCCCTGTGTGTGCATGCCTCGTTAATGCGTTCAGTAATTTGAGTTTGTTTTGTAAGAACATATTTATCCCATTTATAATCACCAGAAGCAAACTTACCCAGGAGCAATGCTCCCCACCGCCAGAACAATTAAAGAAATGCTTCCAATTAGGTATGGAACAAAGAAACCCCAATCCTGAAAAAGACATTACCAAATTTTATCCACTAATTATGTTACAAGTTGGATAATTTGATATGTAAGAACTCTTTCTTAGCAACTAATCTAACTTTTTCCCAACGTTTATTTTTCTTTTCAAGTTAGTTACTCTTTTATGAAAGTAAGAATATTTAAATGTCTGCAGACATGGTAACTATTTAGGCCCCAAAGCATACGAGAATAGCTGAGCCAATTCACACGTCTAGTAGATGTCTAATATGGAAATAATCTTACCCCAGGAAGCTGGCTGGTTAAAATCCCAAGAACCCCTGTGGATCCGACCACTCTAAAGAGAAAGGCTGCCTGCATCACTGAAGAAATCAATTCAATGAAGTGAACTGGAGATAATGCCAAGTATGTCACACAAATTATTACTACATTTGATTTATCAAGTTCCGAAATTTGCATCAACAATTTTTTTGGCACCACTGATATAAAAAGGACAAGGTAGCTTTTGGCAGAAAAAATCTATGTGCAAATGCATTCCCTGAAATAACTTACAGGAAGGACACACAAGTTGTAGAGAACTTACATCATTTCTAACACTCGGTATTGCAAGGTTCTCTGCATTTTTTATACCAAGAGTTGTCAACTCCCTGAGAGATGTATGTCATACAAATTGCAGATACTTGCACTTTTTATTTTCCTGCAGAAGAAACTATCAACTAACCAAGGCAGGAAAGTAAATTTCTGTTCCCGGATTATTGTATCCATAGGTTTACGGATGAGCTAACTTAGAGTTTTCCTAGAACTTTGAATTCTCAGTGTAGACTGACCGTACGACGTGAAATATATGGCTGAGAACTCCATTTTGTGGCCCAACCAACTTCACTTAGTTGATTAAGTGCTTCTTTAACTCCTTCACTATCTTTCTGCAGCATGCAAAGAGATTGAACATTTTATATGTATGCATCTGAAAGCAACTATTATAGTACCATGCACATTTTTGTCTACCCTGCCCTGCACCTTACAGTTCCTTTTGTAGACAAACAAAGTTAGGCGGTCACAAATTCGGTTGCAATTTGCGACGGCTAAGTAGGCGGTCGCAAATTTGGTTGCAATTTGCGACGGCTTAGTAGGCGGTCGCAAATTTGGTTGTAATTTGCGACGGCTTAGTAGGCGGTCGCAAATTCGGTCGCTATTAGCAACGGCTTTGAGGCCGTCGCAAATATTCGTCGCTAAACTTGATTTTTCTAGTAGTGTCAACATAGCGTAAAACAACACCTATTTTAGCATATCAGTCGGGAAGCCATCAGATTTTTGGCGCCGTTGTCGGGGAAATATCATAATGAATTTAGGATTATTGGCCACAATTCTAGAAACTTATGATAGGTAACAGTAGTAACCTAGACTTTAGACCTACACTTATCTTATGCTAGTTAGACAATCACTTTCCGAAATATAGGGTTATCATAACTAACTAATTTTAGATATTATCTGAAATTAAGACATTTAGGATAATCAAATTTTAGAAAATTATTCTAAAACCATATTGAGGAAATTTATCTGCTTTCTAAATAAAATGTTAAGAATTTAAAAAAAAACCCCCGAAAAATATCTTTCTTACTTTTCTTTATCTATTTTGTTTTTTTTTGTTATTTGTTATTCCTAACCAGACTTTGCACTCATAGATGAAGAGAACAAGAGCAGCTACAAATCAAGCAAAGAAAACAGAAAACCCTAACACTCCAGGACCAAAGAAGACGAAACTAGAAGGACCATCTAGGCCTGAACTAGAAATACCTCGGGAGAACCCTCCTTCACAACCTATAGAAATAAACTCAAGCCTAGACACCAGTGACTTAGTGAGAAGATTACTGAACGCCCGTCAGCCTAGTCCCACGGAAGAAGATCCTTTTGAAGATACCTTTCCTCCTAGAGAAGAACCTCAAAGATCTCCAGTTCACACTCCTGCCCAGAGAGTTCCTATAAATCCACCACCCCTTGACCAAACCCAAAACTCACCAACATCTCCTGAGCACTCCAATGCCTAACGAGCATACCCCTTCATCTGGGGGAAGTACTAACGGTTCTCATTCAGTGTTGTCAGTGCAGATAGATACTTTGGCTCAAAGGATCTATGAGATGGATCAAGGAATTGCACGCAGATTGTGTCATTCAGACCAAGTTAGTCTGAATATCACAACCAACATGGACCAACTCAGGGCTTGATGCTGCTCCGACTGATATGCTAAATAGGTGTTGTTTTACCCTATGTTGATTATGAGTAATTAAGGACATAGATTGACTAATTGTCACTTTAGTCTCTATGTTGTCACTTAATCAGCTAGAACCTAAGGCAGAGTACCTATCGTGTAGCTAGTCTGTTGGAAAGTATCTACGACTTTATTAAATTAAATATCGTACTCCCAGGGAAGTGGTAACGACTTAGTAGTAACTAGCCTCTTACCCTAACTCTTATCTTATGATTCAGTTATACAATCGTCATCAATAACTTTGATGAGAGGGTGATTCATTCTCCACTAGGTTTAAGTCTATTCAAGCGTAAAAGTGTTTTATAGATAATGTCCTGATTCTATGTTATACTGTTTCTACATGTTGATTGACCTATCTTCGAGTGTTCTAGATATATCTTAGCCTGAATTGCAACTATCTACTGAGTCTAAAGGTGTACCACATCTGAGTCAACTGATAAACCGCCCTACCTTAATGACGGCCCTACTCACGGTTCGAGCTAAAGGCATCCATGAAAGCCCTATGTCACTTCGGGGATCATGCCGCTCGCCCTAACGCCGGCATCAAAATGCAACTCAGCCTACTTAGACTACTCTAACAAACAGGGTGTTCTGCAGGTTATTTTATCTAATATGGCAGACACCAATACTAATTGATACCTGTTAAACTAAACAGGTTATGAATAGACTGTGGTTAGGAATTGTCTATAACCCTAAATTTAGTTTAAAAGAAACTACATTAGACATGCAGATATAATGAATATTAAGCAGGTGGTTATTTCTGAAAAATCATAAGAACTTCAACACATATAGCAGATATTCATAAAAATCATAATCTAATATTCAAAATCAATCTTTGGACAAACACAATACAAACATATAAAGAGAGGGACAGGGGGACTGATGCCATAAATAAATCACCCTTTACTTAGTCTCGCCGATGGAGCAACTGCTTGTATATGTCGTACTGCTCGACCCGACTCTGCTCGACAGAAACTTCGGAGGACGCTTCCTCAGCCTAGTAGCTGGACTTTACCTTAATACCCAACTTAAGCCTAGCCCTGTGGACTGACTCTTCGAACGCCTAGAGGCCTCTTAGGATCTCCTAACGAAATCCCGGGTATTCTATGAATACAAGAAATGAACCTATCTATCGAACCCTAGTATCTGAGACTAATTCTCAGAAACAAAGAAAACTAAACACTATCTAAGAAAAATAAACTTTTACTGAACCCGAGTCTCTAAGTGACTTATGTACTAGAGAAAAGTGTACATTTAAAGTCACTAAATGACTCAGATCGAGTGGAGAGGAATGAATTCAACTGAGGAAGGCCTGGGGTATTTATAGCAGCTTTCTGGACTGAATTTTTCCAAGAATTTCGATGTGGGACTTTGACCAGGCATCCGGGACGCCCGTCCTGGACTATTGACCTGGTCAGGATGGTCGTCCTGAGTCCTGGACGCCTGTCCTGGCCTGTTGACCAGATCAGGACGCCCGTCCTGATTCGGGACGGCCTCCCTGACTTCCGAACTTCTGAAAAATTGCGTTTTTGCCCCGAAATTTGCCATTTTCTTCTACTTTTCACATGACGCTTCCAAAATCATAAAAACTGTGAAATTGAGTTAATAACAAACAATTAAGACCGATTTGCCCTCAATTTCACCCTAAATGATGCCTAAAAACATGCAAAAAATGTGATATGATTTATGCATATCAGATAACCCCACACTTAGCTTTTTTCTTGTCCTCAAGCAAAGTCTAACTGAAGTTAGTAATTCAAAATCATATGTGCAGTCACTTAAATTTCCTAGTCATGTTTTTATTCCAAAAATTATTCAGACAATTCTTAACACAGGTCTGATTGGTTAGGTTGCTATGACAAGGTATCAAATGTCTTTAGTAGATTGTTATAATTCAGCAGGTTAACAACTTAACAACTAGATTGAACTCTTCTCTCGGTCATAAGGTCTTCCTGATGTGTAGTGTGTGTACTAGTCTAGACCAAATCGTCAACATAATAGACTCTCGTCTTAACTATTACCAGATAACACTTTGACCCGTCGCTAGACATACTAACAACAGACAACTTTCTGAGTTCTGAGCCTTGGTGATCAGATTTTTAATTATTTAGCGTTTGTTGATTTTTTTTTCTTTTATAGATTCAGGGTGTTTTGAGTCTGCTTTGAACACGTCAACTTCAACTACCCATGTAGCGAGTCCCACTCCGATGACTCCCAGACCTACACGATCTTAGGGCATCAGGTTTTAAGTACCCCTAAGGAGTGGTGCTCGAGTAGCAAAGGCCGCTGGCAAACTTACCTATTTCATTAGCTCTTCTTTTTTTTCTTTTCACTTTCAACTCAGAGTCTCATCTAGTCATTCTAATTGCCAATACATCCACAACTGATCTAATCTTATCTAGTTAAGTCTTGAAAGGTAATTGGATGAGGTCTCTAATCCAGACTAAGTTGTGCTCAGTTATCAAGAATTCCCTATTCCTAATCAATAAGTTCAAGATAGTTATCAGATTGTCTCCTACTAAACATAACATTCCACACACATATCATAGACATAAGCAATGTTTTACCAATCATACTGCATTTCGAAGTCTGAAAGAATGAAAAATTTTGAAAAATTTTGGAAGGGTGTGAAAATATGGGGAAAACAAGCAAAATCATGCAAACATTTTCTCAAACTACTACAGTGCACCGTGCACTGCTACCCCACACTTAAGTCTGACACTGTCCTCAGTGTTCATGCATATCTAAACTACCCCACACTTATTTGAAAACAAGGAACAAAAACAAAACAGAAAAGATTCTTACCCCACCCATATTCGAATAACTATGGGTAAGAAGGAAAATAAAGCAATGAAAAATAACAAGATAACATAGAGGAAACAAAGCTGTTATGTCATATCAATCAACGTTATGCAGAGATTTATATTTCATATAGCCCAGACATGATCACACACATAGAACAAAAACAACAAAAGAAAAAGAAAGGAAAGAAAAGCTAAGAACTCGGCTCGCCGTCGTCAGGTGGACCGAAGTCTGCTGGAAAGTAGACCTCTGTGTTTTCCACTAGTTGGGAGGTATGTTGATAAATCTCCTCGATCCTGCTGGTGTTCATAGTGATTCTGTCATCCATCATCGTCATCTGTCTCTCGATTCTTTCCATATCCCGACTATATCGGGCTGAGAGTTCTGCCAATCCGTGCGACATATGTCGTTCGAAGGCAGTGCGTGGAACCAACGTCTCGGTCGGACGTATATGTGCTGGAACTACTCCTGGTGTCGATGCCTGTCCTGGCTGCTCCGTGTGGATGGAGTAGCACCCATTTGCATCCCGTACGACCATTCCCATGTTCCATAAAATGGTAAGGTCCGTAGGAATGGTGGTCGGGGCAACCTGGGTCAGCTCTGAGCCCTCAATGTCCAACTCCAAGTAGTGAGCTATCCTGGTGATGAACGGCCCGAGCCCCAGACACTGTTTTCGAGTGTCCGTAGCGAAACCCCGCATGATGACAGTGATAAGTCGAGCCATCTCCACTGTAGAACCCATGTGCATGTTGGCCAAGAGGAATGTCTCCATTTGGGTGACATTCCCGGGGGCCGTCCGACGTCCTGACAGAGTGTGTGCGATAATGGCATGTAAATAGCAAAGAGCATGATAAATACCTGTGGCTTTCGCAAAGCCATGCTGGTAGGGAACACCCGTCATACAGATCTGAGCCCAAGCAGTGGAGACATCTGTAGATGTGAAGTCTCGAACTGCTGTGGTGTAGGTGGGCGTATCCAGCTCGTCTCTCTGCCAGATACCCAAGGCGATGCCGAACTCGGCCATACTCATCGATCGATCTATTCCGCCCAAGCGGAATGTGATCTGCTCCTGATGAAATGTGAACGAAGCATAAAACTCACATACGAGCTCTAGGTAGGTCGGCTCAGTGACGATGAAGACTCGACTGTAGGGTAGTACGTCGAGTATGCGTCGGACTTCCTGCTCAACCTCTAGTGTCTGTACTGCTTCCCAGTCAAGCGTTCTTCTAGTCAGTATGGTGCGTCCGATATACCCATGACATCTCTCCTGGTATGATGGGCTGGAGTGAAACAGCATGAACGGATGTGCCACCGATGTGACGGTCATGGTAGACGTAATACGAGCACGTTTGGGAGCCATTTGGTTGAGAACGTTCGAGAGACTTTGAGAATTTAGGCGGGAAAGATGATTCGAATTCAAATTTTGGAGGTGAATTTGAATTCGGAAGGATGGATTTTGGTTAGGGAAGGATTTTGATTTTTTGGCGGGAAATTTGAATTTTGGAGGGAAATTCGAATTTTGGAAGGAAATTTAAAATTCAAATTTTGGAGGGAAATTCGAATTTTGAAACTTTGGGGAGTTGCCAAAAATTTGTAGAGAGAAGGTAGAGAGAATTTTTTTAGAGAGATGAATTTTTAGTGGTTGATTTGAGAGAAAATGGAAAAAAATGGAATATTTGTAGGAGGGGCGGCCTTCGGGACGCCCGTCCCTCTGGATGCCCGTCCCGGGTTGCTTCGGGATGCGTGCCAATTCCGGAATTTTTTTTTCATAATTCCTTGCAAATCTCAGTACACCAAAACAATTATAATATAACAGGTCTTCATGTTTAACCTATCAAATTCAGAAGTTGTTAAAAACTCTGTGCAAAAATTTCTCAATCTCTTTTTCGAAAATCATAACTACCCTAATCTTATCCTAACTTCTGTTCAGCAAGAATTTCAGAAAAACAAAAACTGAGTTTATACAATTTAATTAGTGAAAAATAAACTGCATTTGAAACACCTTTGTTTTTCATAAAAATTTGAGAAATAAAATGTCTGAAGAAAAATTATTGAATAAAATAAGAGACCCTTTTAAAAAGTTTGTAAACAGAAAAAAGTAGGGGTCAATTATTTAATTTTAGTTCAAACAATTTATTTGCTGAAAAGAATAGTGAAAAGAATCTTCCCTTTTTCAATGGCCCTTGTTTCTGATCTCTCGTTTCTTTGCTTGTATGTTTCGCATCTCTATGCGCATGGCTCTCATCTCATCCCTTTGCCTGCCCTGCTCACTTTGTAAGTCAGCCATCTCTTGGAGTAGCTGTGCATTTTGGTTTTCCCGGAGACTGACGGTGGCTTTGAGTCGGTCCATGTTGGTTGTGATATTCAGACTAACTTGGTCTAAATGACACAATCTGCTTGCAATTCCTTGATCCATCTCATAGATCCTTTGAGCCAAAGTATCTATCTGCACGGACAACACTGAATGAGAACCGTTAGTACTTCCCCCAGATGAAGGGGTGTGCTCGTTAGGTGTTGGAGTGTACTCAGGAGATGTTGGTGAGTTTTGGGTTTGGTCAAGGGGTGGTGGATTTATAGGAACTCTCTGGGCAGGAGTGTGAACTGGAGATCTTTGAGGTTCTTCTCTAGGAGGAAAGGTATCTTCAGAAGGATCTTCTTCCGTGGGACTAGGCTCACGAGCGTTCAGTAATCTTCTCACTAAGTCACTGGTGTCTAGGCTTGAGTTTATTTCTATAGGTTGTGAAGGAGGGTTCTCCCGTGGTATTTCTGGTTCAGGCCTAGATGGTCCTTCTGGTTCGGTCTTCTTTGGTCCTGGAGTGTCAGGGTTTTCTATTTTCTTTACTTGATTTGTAGCTGGTCTTGTTCTCTTCATCTATGAGTGCAAAGTCTGGTTAGGAATAACAAATAACAAAGACAAGAATAAAATAAAATAGAAAAGTAAGAAAGATATTTTTCGGGTTTTTAAATTTTTAACATTTTTTTTCTTTTATATTTTTTAGAAAGCAGATAAATTTCCTCAATATGGTTTTAGAATAATTTTCTAAATTTTGATTATCCTAAATGTCTTAATTTCAGATAACATCTAAAATTAGTTAGTTATGATAACCCTATATTTCGGAAGGTGATTGTCTAACTAGCATAAGATAAGTGTAGGTCTAAAGTCTAGGTTACTACCGTTACCTATCATAAGTCTCTAGAATTGTGGCCAATAATTCTAAATTCATTATGATATTTCCCCGGCAACGGCGCCAAAAATCTGATGCTGCTCCGACTGATATGCTAAATAGGTGTTGTTTTACCCTATGTTGATTATGAGTAATTAAGGACTTAGATTGACTAATTGTCACTTTTAGTCTCTATGTTGTCACTTAATCAGCCAGAACCTAAGGCAGAGTACCTATTGTGTAGCTAGTCTGTTGGAAAGTATCTACGATTTTATTAAATTAAATATCGTACTCCCAGGGAAGTGTTAACGACTTAGTAGTAACTAGCCTCTTACCCTAACTCTTATCTTATGATTCAGTTATACAATCGTCATCAATAACTTTGATGAGAGGGTGATTCATTCTCCACTAGGTTTAAGCCTATTCAAGCCTAAAAGTGTTTTATAGATAATGTCCTGATTCTATGTTATACTATTTCTACATGTTGATTGACCTATCTTCGAGTGTTTTAGATATATCATAGCCTGGATTGCAACTATGTACTGAGTCTAAAGGTGTACCACATCTGAGTCAACTGATAAACCACCCTACCTTAATGACGGCCCTACTCACGGTTCGAGCTAAAGGCATCCATGAAAGCCCTATGTCACTTCGGGGATCATGCCGCTCGCCCTAACGCCGGCATAAAAACGCAACTCAGCCTACTTAGACTACTCTAACAAACAGGGTGTTCCGTAGGTTATTTTATCTAATATGGCAGACACCAATACTAATTGATACCTGTTAAACTAAACAGGTTATGAATAGACCGTGGTTACGAATTGTCTATAACCCTAAATTTAGTTTAAAAGAAACTACATTAGACATGCAGAAATAATGAATATTAAGCAGGTGGCTATTTCCGGAAAATCATAAGAACTTCAACACATATAGCAGATATTCATAAAAATCATAATCTAATATTCAAAATCAATCTTTGGACAAACACAATACAAACATATAAAGAGAGGGAAAGGGGGACTGATGCCATAAAGAAATCACCCTTTACTTAGTCTCGCAGATGGAGCAACTACTTGTATATGTCGTACTGCTCGACCTGACTCTGCTCGACAGAACCTTCGGAGGGCGCTTCCTCAGCCTAGTAGCTGGACTTTACCTTAATACCCAGGTTAAGCCCAGCCCTGCGGACTGACTCTTCGAACGCCTAGAGACCTCTTAGGATCTCCTAACAAAATCCCGGGTATTCTATGAATACAAAAAACGAACCTATCTATCGAACCCTAGTATCTGAGACTAATTCTCAGAAACAAAGAAAACGAAACACTATCTAAGAAAAATAAACTTTTACTGAACCCGAGTCTCTAAGTGACTTATGTACTCGAGAAAAGTGTACATTTAAAGTCACTAAATGACTCAGATCGAGTGGAGAGGAATGAATTCAACTGAGGAAGGCCTGGGGTATTTATAGCAGCTTTCTGGACTGAATTTTTCCAAGAATTTCGATGTGGGACTTTGACCAGGCATCCGGGACGCCCGTCCTGGACTATTGACCAGGTCAGGACGGCCGTCCCGAGTCCTGGACTCCTGTCCTGGCCTGTTGACCAGGTCAGGACGCCCATCCTGATTCGGGATGCCCTCCCCGACTTCCGAACTTCTGAAAAATTGCATTTTTGCCCCGAAATTTGCCATTTTCTTCTACTTTTCACCTGACGCTTCCAAAATCATAAAAACTGTGAAATTGAGTTAATAACAAACAATTAAGACCGATTTGCCCTCAATTTCACCCTAAATGATGCCAAAAATCATGCAAAAAATGTGATATGATTTATGCATATCATAGCTACAGTCAGTCTCCAGGAAAACCAAAATGCACAAATACTCCGAGAGTTAGCTGACTTACGAAGTGAGCAGGGCAGGCAAAGGGATGAGATGAGAGCCATGCGCATAGAGATGCGAAACATGCAAGCAGAGATACGAGTGATCAGAAACAAGGGCCATTGAAAAAGGGAAGATTCTTTTCACTATTATTTTCAGCAAATAAATTGTTTGAACTAAAATTAAATAATTGACCCCTATTTTTTCTGTTTTCAAACTTTTTAAAAGGGTCTCTTATTTTATTCAACAATTTTTCTTCAGACATTTTACTTCTCAAATTTTTATGAAAAACAAAGGTGTTTCAAATGCAGTTTATTTTTAACTAATTAAATTGTATAAACTAAGTTTTTGTTTTTTTGAAATTCTTGTTGAACAGAAGTTAGGATAAAATTAGGGTAGTCATGATTTTTGAAAAAGAGATTGAGAAATTTTTGCACAGAGTTTTTAACAGCTTCTGAATTTGATAGGTTAAACATGAAGATCTGTTATATATTATGATTGTTTTGGTGTACTGAGATTTGCAGGGAATTATGAAAAAAAAAATCCGAAATTGGCACGCATCCCGATTCTGGACGGGTATCCTGCCTCCGGGACGGGCGTCCTGAAGGCCGCCCCTTCTACAAATATGCCATTTTTCTTCATTTTCTCTCAAACCAACCACCAAAAAATTCATCTCTCTACCTTCTCTCTACAAATTTTTGGCAACTCCCCAAAGTTTCAAAATTCGAATTTCCCTCCAAAATTTGAATTTTAAATTTCCCTCCAAATTTCAAAATTCCCGCCAAAAATTCAAAATCCTTCCCTAACCAAAATCCATCCTTCCGAATTCAAATTCACCTCCAGAATTCGAATTCAAACCTTCCTTCCCACCTAAATTCTCAAAGTCTCTCGAACGTTCTCAACCAAATGGCTCCCAAACGCGCTCGTATCACATCTACCATGACCGTCACATCGGTGGCACACCCTTTCATGCTGTTCCCCTCCACTCCAGCATACCAGGAGAGATGTCATGGATATATCAGATGCACTATACTGATTGGTAGAACGCTTGATTGGGCAGCAGTATAGACACTAGAGGTTGAGCAGGAAGTCCGACGCATACTCGACGTACTACCCTACAATCGAATCTTCATCATCACGGAGCCGACCTACCTAGAGTTGGTATGTGAATTTTATGCCTCATTCACATGCCAGCAGGAGCACATCACATTCTGTCTAGGCGGAATGGATCGGTCGATGAGCATGGCCAAGTTTGGCATCGCCCTGGGTATCTGGCAGAGAGACGAGCTGGACACGCCCGCTTACACCACAACAGTTCGAGACTTCACTTCTGCAGACGTCTCCACTACTTGGGCTCAGATCTGTACGACGGGTGTTCCCTACCAGCATGGCTTTGCGAAAGCCACAGGTATTTATCCTGCCCTTCTCTATTTACATGCCATCATAGCACACACTCTGTCAGGACGTCGGGCGGCTCCCGGGAATGTCACCCAGATGGAGACATTCCTCCTGGCCAACATGCACATGGGTTCTACAGTAGAGATGACTCGCCTCATCGCTGTCATCATGCGGGGTTTCGCTACAAACACTCAAAAATAGTGTCTGGGACTCGGGCCATTCATCACCATGATAGCTCACTACCTGGAGTTGGACATCGAGGGCTCAGAGCTGACCCAGGTTGCCCTGACCACCATTCCTACTGACCTTACCATTCTACGAAACATGGGGATGGTCGTACGGGATGCAAATGGGCGCTACTCCATCCACACGGAGTAGCCAAGATAGGCCTCGACACCAGGAGCAGTTCTAGCACACATACCTCCGACCGAGACGTTCGTTCCACGCACTGCCTTTGAACGACATATGTCGCACGGATTGGCAGAACTTTCAGCCCGATATAGACGGGATATGGAAAGAATCGAGAGATAGATGGCGATGATGGATGACAAAATTGCTATGAACACCAGTAGGATCGAGGAAATTTATCAGTGATATGCATAAATCATATCACTTTTTAGCATGTTTTTAGATATAATTTAGGGTGAAATTGATAGGAAATCGGTCTTAATTGATTGTTATTTATTCAATTTCACAATTTTTATGATTTTGGAAGTGTCTGGTGAAAAGTAGATGAAAACAGCAAATTTTGGGGCAAAAATGCAATTTTTGGAGATGCTGACATGGTCAACGGGTCAGGACGGGCGTCCCGAATCAAGACGGGCGTCCTGACCTAGTCAAAACACCAGGACGGCCGTCCCAATCCAGGACGGGCATCCCAAAGCACCAGAAGTTGTCCCACATCGAAATTTTTGGAGATTTTCACTCCAAAAAGCTGCTATAAATACCCCAAGCCTCCAGGAGTTGAAATCATCCCTCTCCACTCGATCTGAGTCATTCAGAGACTTCCAGTGTACAATTCTCTAGTACACAAGTCACTGAGAGACTCGGGTTTCAGTTTCAGTTTTCTTTCTTTCTAGTTAGTGTTTCGTTTTCTTAGTTTCTGAGAATTAGTCTCAGATCTTAGGCTTGGATAGATAGGTTCGTTTATGGTATTCATAGAATACCGGGATTTCGTTAGGAGATCCTAAGAGAGAGATAGGGTGCGTGTTCTTAGTCAGATTAGGGCAATTTACTTAAGCCCGGGATGTAAGGTAAAGCAATTGCTACTAGGTCTGAGGAGCGTTCTCCAAAGGCTCTACCGAGCAGAGTAGGATCGAGCAGTCAGGAGCATACAGGAGCTGCAGCACCGGCTGGACCTGCATAAAGCGGTGATTACTTTATGATAGTGGGTCCCCTAGACGAGGTTCTGTATGTTTACGAATTATTTTATCTGAATATTAATTTATGAATACCAGACTATGATTCCTATGAATATTTGTTTTATATGTTGAAGTTGTTATGTTTTTTCGGAAATAGCCACATGCTGAATATTCACTATGTCTGCATGTCTAATGAGTTTCTTTTAAATTAAAATTAGGGTTATAGACAATTCCTAACCACGGTCTGTTCATAACCTGTTTAGTTTAACAGGCATCTGATGCAGTTCCGGTTGGTATGCTAAAAGATAGGTTTTATTTACCTTATGTCGATTATGAGTAATTAAGGACTGAGTCTTACTAACTGTCACTTAGCATTCAATTATTGTCACTTAATCAACAAGAACCTAAGGCAGAGTACCTATCGTGTAGCTAGTCTGTTGGAAAGTATCTACGATTTTATTAAATAATTATCGTACACCCAGGGAAGTGGCAACGGCTTAGTAGTAACTAGCCTTTTATCCTAACTCCTATCTTATGATCCAGTTATGCAATCTTCATCAAATACTTTGATGAGAGGGTGATCCATTCTCCACTAGGTTTAAGTCTAATTAATCCTAAAAGTGTTTTATAGATGAGGTCCTGATTTTATGTTATACTGTTCCTATATGTTGATTGACCTATATTCGAGTGTTTTAGATATATCTTAGCTTGGATTGCAACTATGTTCTATGTCTAAAGGCGTACCACATCCGAGGTTTCTAATAAACCGCCCTACCTTAATGACGGCCCTACTCACGGTTCGGGACGAAGGCATCCATGAAAGCCCTATGTCACTTCGGGGATCATACCGCTTGCCCTAGCCGCCGGCATAATCGGACTCGGCCCGACCTACCCTAGACTACTCTAACAAACAGGGTGTTCAGCAGGTTATTTTATCTAGCATGGCAGACACCAATACTAATTGATGCCTGTTAAACTAAACAGGTTATGATTAGACCGTGGTTAGGAATTGTCTATAACCCTAACTTTAGTTTAAAAGAGCACATTAGACATGCAGACATAGTGAATGTTAAGCAGGTGGCTATTTCCGGAAAAACATAACAACGTCAACATATAAAACAAACATTCATAAAATCGTAATCTCGTATTCATAATAAGTATTTGGAACAACACAATAACAACATATAAGAGAGGGACATGGGGACTGATGCCATAAAGAAATCACCCTTTACGTAGTCTCGCCGATGGAGCGTACTGCTGTATATGTCGTATTGCTCGCCCCGATTCTGCTCGCCAGAACCTCCGGAGAACGCTTCCTCAGCCTAGTAGCTGGACTTTACCTTACGTCCTGGGCTTAAGCCTAGCCCTGTGGACTGACTCGTCGAACGCCTCGAGCCCTCTTAGGATCTCCTAACGAAATCCCGGGTATTCTATGAATACCAGAAACGAACCTATCTATCGAACCCTAGGATCTGAGACTATTTCTCAGAAACTAAGAAAAACAAAAAACAAAGAAGGAAAGAAAGAAAACTTCTACTGGAATCCGAGTCTTCGAGTGAATTGTGTACTAGAGAATTGTACACTGGAAACCACTGAATGACTCAGATAGAGTGGAGAGGGATGAATTCAACTGCTGGAGGCTTGGGGTATTTATAGCAGCTTCCCGGGGTGATTTTTCATTAAAATCGATGTGGGACTTGTTCTGGGGGTTCGGGACGCGCGTCCCGGATTGGGACGCCCGTCCTGGTCTGTTGACCAGGTCGGGACGCCCGTCCCGAGTCCTGGACGCCCGTCCCGGTGCTTTGACTGGGTCGGGACGCCCGTCTTGAGCCTTTGACCAAGTCAATATTTCCAAAAATTGCATTTTTGCCCCAAAATTTGCTGTTTTCGTCTACTTTTCACCTGACACTTCCGAAATCAGAAAAACTGTGAAATTAAGTAAATAATAAACAATTAAGATCAATTTATCCTCAATTTCACCTCAAATCATATATAAAAACATGCTAAAAAAGTGATACGATTTTCGCGTATCAGATAACCCCACACTTAGCTTTTTGCTTGTCCTCAAGCAAAGTCTATCTGAAGTTAGTGATTCTAAACCATATGTGCATTCCTAGTCATGTTTTTATTCCAAAAATTCTTTAGACATTTCTTAACACAGGTCTGATTGGTTAGGTTGCTATGACAAGGTCTCAAATGTCTCTAGTAGTTTGTTAGGGTTGAGCAGAAAGTAACTTAACAACTAGGTTGAACTTTTCTCTTAGTCATAGGGTTTTCCTGATGTGTAGTGTGTGTACTAGTCCAGACCAGATAGTCAACACAATAAACTCTTGTCTTAACTGTTACCAGATAACACTTCGACCTATCGTTAGACACACTGACAATAGATAACTTTTTGAGTTCTGAGCCTTGGTGATCAGATTTTACTTTTTTAGCTCTTATTGATTTCTTTCGTTTATAGATTCAGGGTATTTTGAGTCTGCTTAGAACACGTCAACTTCAACTACCCATGTAGCGAGTCCCACTCCGATGACTCCCAGACCTACACGACCTTCGGGCATCAGGCTTTAAGTTCCCCGAAGGAGTGGTGCTCGAGTAGCGAAGGCCGCTGGAAAACTACCCTTGTTTAATTATCTTTCTTTAATTTCTTTTCACTTTTAGCTCAGAGTTTCATCTAGTCATTGTAATTGTCAGAACATCCACAACTAGTCTAATTTTATCTAGTTCAGTTTTGAAAAGGCGATTGGCTGAGGTCTCTAATCCAAACAAAGTTGTGCTCAGTTATCAGGAATTCCCTATTCCTAATCAATTAGTCCAAAAATAGTCATCAATTATCTCCTACTAACCATACATTCTACCTACATATCATAGACATAAGCAATTGTTTAACCAATCATATTGCATTTAGAAGTCTGAAAGACGGAAAAATTTTGAAATTTTTTTTGGAAGGTGTGAAAATATGGGGAAAAACAAGCAAAATCATGCAAAAATTTTCAAACTGCTACAGTGCACCGTGCACTGCTACCCCACACTTAGGACTGACACTGTCCTCAGTGTTCATGCATACCTAACTACCCCACACTTATTTGCAAACAAGAAACAAAATAGAAAAGATTCTTACCCCACACTTATTCAACTAACTACGGGTAAGAAGGAACATAAGGCAATAAAAGAAATAACAAAAGCATAGAGAACAACGCTGTTATGTCATATCAATCAATGTTACACAGAGATTCATATTTCATACAGCCCAGACATGATCACACATATAAAATGAAAGCAACAAAAGAAAAAGAAAAGGAAAGAAAAACTAAGAACCCGGCTCGTCATCATTAGGTGGATCGAAGTCTGCCAGAAAGTCTGGAAAGTCTGCTGGAAAGTGGACCTCGGAGTTTTCCCCCAGGCGGGAGGTATGCTGATAAATCTCCTCGATCCTGCTAGTGTTCATAGCGACTCTGTCCTCTACCAATGTCAGCCGTCTATCGATCCTCTCCATGCGAGATGCCAAGTCTGCTAATCCGTGCGACACATGTCGTTCGAAGGCCGTGCGAGGAACAAACATCTCGGACGGAGGTATGTGTGCTGGGACTGCTCCTGATGCCGAGACCTGTCCTGGCTGCTCCGTGTGGATGGAGTAGCGCCCATTTGCGTCCCGTACGACCATTCCCATGTTCCGTAGGATAGTAAGGTCTGTAGGAATGGTGGTCGGGGCAACCTGGGTCAGATCTGACTCTGTTTCTGGGTGTCCATAGCGAAACCCCGCATGATGACCGTGATAAGTCGGGCCATCTCTACCGTAGATCCCATGTGCATGTTGGCCAAGAGGAATGTCTCCAGCTGGGTGACATTCCCGGGGGCCGTCCGTCGTCCTGACAATGTGTATGCAATAATAGCATGCAAGTATCGAAGAGCAGGGTAAATACATGTGGCTTTTGCAAAGCCATGCTGGTAGGGCACACCCGTCATACAGATCTGAGCCCAAGCAGTGGAGACGTCTGCAGTCGTGAAGTCTCTAACTGCTGTGGTGTAGGCGGGCGTGTCCCGCTCCTCTCTCTGCCAGATGCCCAAGGCAATGCCGAACTCGGCCATGCTCATCGATCTATCTATTCCACCCAAGCGGAATGTAATCTGCTCCTGATGGCATGTGAATGACGCATAGAACTCACATACCAGCTCCAGGTATATCGGCTCAGTGACGATGAATACCCGACTATATGGTAGTACGTCGAGCATGCGTCTGACTTCCTGCTCTACCTCTAGTGTCCGCACTGCTTCCCAATCAAGTGTTCTGCTCTTCAGTATGGTGCGTCCGATGAATCCGTGGCATCTCTCCTGGTATGCTGGGCTGGAGGGGAACAACATGAAAGGATGTGCCACTGACGTAACGGTCATGGTAGATGTGATACGGGCGCGTTTGGGAGCCATTTGAAAATGAGAGACTTTGAGAGTTTAGGCGGAAAGGAAGATTCGAATTCGAATTCTGGAAGTGAATTTGAATTCGGGAGGATGTATTTAGGCTAGGGAAGGATTTTTGAATTTTTGGCGGGAAATTCAAATTTTGGAGGGAAGTTTAAAATTCAAATTTTGGAGGGAAATCTGAATTTTGACTTTTGAGAGGGTTGCCAAAAATTTGTAGAGAGAAGGTAGAGAGAAAATTTTTAGAGAGATGAATTTTTGGAAGTTGATTTGAGGGAAAATGAAAAAAAATGGAATATTTATAGGAGGAGCGGTCCTCGGGACGCCCGTCCCGCTGGACGCTCGTCCAGAATCGGGACGCCCGTCCCGGGTTGCTTCGGGATGCTTCTGAAAAAAAAAAAATTTTCCTGTAGACCCCTGCAAATCTCAGTACCAAAAATAATATTTAACAAGTCTTCACGTTTATCCAATCAAATTCAGAAGCTGTTAAAAACTCTGTGAAAAATAATTTCTCAATATCTTTTTCAAAAATCATGATACCCTAATCTTATCCTAACTTAAATTCAGCAAGAATTTCAGAGAGAAAACTGAGTTTATACAATTTAAATAGTGAGAGATAAACTGCATTTGTAAAACCCTTGTTTTTCATAAAAATTTGAGAAATAAAATGTCTGAAAAAAATTGTTGAATGAAAGACCCTTTAAAAAGTTTTGAAAAAGGAAGTAAGGGTCAAATTATTTAACGTTAGTTCAAACAATTTTATTCACTGAAAATAAGAGTAAAAAGAATCTTCCCTTTTTTCAACGACCCTTATCTCTGATCTCACGTAGCTCTGCTTGGATGTTTCGCATCCCTTCCTGAATGCTTCGCATTTCTATGCGCATGGCTCTCATCTCATCCCTTTGCATGCCTTGCTCACTTCGTAAGTCAGCTAATTCCCTGAGTATTTGGGCACTTTGGTCTTCCTGGGAATTGACTGTAGTTCTGAGGTGGTCCATGTTTGTTGTGATATTCAGACTAACTTGGTCTGAATGACATAATCTGCGTGCAATTCCTTGGTCCATCTCATAAATCCTATTAGCCAATGCATCTATCTGCACGGACAAAATGGATTGAAAACCGTTAGTACTTCCTCCGGATGAAGGAGTGCGCTCGTTTGGTGTTGGAGTGTAGGCATGAGATGTGGGTGAGTTTGGATTTTGGTCAAGGGGTGGTGGATTTATAGGAGTTCTTTGGACAGGAGTGTGAACTGGAGATCCTTGAGGTTCTTCCCTAGGAGGAAAGGTACCCTCAGAAGGATCTTCTTCCGTGGGACTAGCATCACGGGTGGTTAGGAGTCTTCTTACTAGGTTACTGGTATCTAGGCTCGAGGTTATTTCTACCGGTTGTGAAGGAAGGTTCCCTCGTGGTATTTCTGGTTCAGGCCTAGATGGTCCTTCTGGCTTTGTCTTCTTTGGTCCTGGAGTATCAGGGTTTTCTGCTTCCTTTGCTTGTTTAGTAGCTGCTCTTGTTCTCTTCATCTTTAAGTGTAAAGTCTGGTTAGAAAAACAAATAAAAAGAAAAAGATAACAGAAAGAAAAATATAATGCGGACAGAAATAAGAAAACGAAACAAAAACAAATTTTTTTTTCTTTTTCATGTTTTTAGAAAGCAGGTAAATTTCCTCAATATGGTTTTAGAATAATTTTCTAAAATTTGATTATCCTAAATGTCTAAATTTCAGATGATATCCAAAATTAGTTAGTTATGATAATCCTATATTTCGGAAAGTGATTGCCTAACTAGTATAAGATAAGTGTACGTCTAAAGTCTAGGTTACTACCGCTACCTATCATAAGTCTCTTAGAATTGTGGCCAATAATCCTAAATTCATTATGATATTTCCCCGGCAGTTCCGGTTGGTATGCTAAAAGATAGGCTTTATTTACCTTATATCGATTATGAGTAATTAAGGACTGAGTCTTACTAACTGTCACTTAGCATTCAATTATTGTCACTTAATCAACCAGAACCTAAGGCAGAGTACCTATCGTGTAGCTAGTCTGTTGGAAAGTATCTACGATTTTATTAAATAATTATCGTACACCCAGGGAAATGGCAACAGCTTAGTAGTAACTAGCCTGTTATCCTAACTCCTATCTTATGATCCAGTTATGCAATCTTCATCAAATACTTTGATGAGAGGGTGATCCATTCTCCACTAGGTTTAAGTCTAATTAATCCTAAAAGTGTTTTATAGATGAGGTCCTGATTTTATGTTATACTGTTCCTATATGTTGATTGACCTATATTCGAGTGTTTTAGATATATCTTAGCCTGGATTGCAACTATGTTCTGTGTCTAAAGGCGTACCACATCCGAGGTTTCTAATAAACCGCCCTACCTTAATGACGGCCCTACTCACGGTTCGGGACGAAGGCATCCATGAAAGCCCTATGTCACTTCGGGGATCATACCGCTTGCCCTAGCTGCCGGCATAATCGGACTCGGCTCGGCCTACCCTAGACTACTCTAACAAACAGGGTGTTCAGTAGGTTATTTTATCTAGCATGGCAGACACCAATACTAATTGATGCCTGTTAAACTAAACAGGTTATGATTAGACCGTGGTTAGGAATTGTCTATAACCCTAACTTTAGTTTAAAAGAGCACATTAGACATGCAGACATAGTGAATGTTAAGCAGGTGGCTATTTCCGGAAAAACATAACAACGTCAACATATAAAACAAACATTCATAAAATCGTAATCTCGTATTCATAATAAGTATTTGGAACAGCACAATAACAACATATAAGAGAGGGACATGGGGACTGATGCCATAAAGAAATCACCCTTTACGTAGTCTCGCCGATGGAGCGTACTGCTGTATATGTCGTATTGCTCGCCCCGACTCTGCTCGCCAGAACCTCCGGAGAATGCTTCCTCAGCCTAGTAGCTGGACTTTACCTTACGTCCTGGGCTTAAGCCTAGCCCTGTGGACTGACTCGTCGAACGCCTCGAGCCCTCTTAGGATCTCCTAATGAAATCCCGGGTATTCTATGAATACCAGAAACGAACCTATCTATCGAACCCTAGGATCTGAGACTATTTCTCAGAAACTAAGAAAAACGAAAAACAAAGAAGGAAAGAAAGAAAACTTCTACTGGAATCCGAGTCTTCGAGTGAATTGTGTACTATAGAATTGTACACTGGAAACCACTGAATGACTTAGATCGAGTGGAGAGGGATGAATTCAACTGCTGGAGGCCTGGGGTATTTATAGCAGCTTCCCGGGGTGATTTTTCATTAAAAAATCGATGTGGGACTTGTTCTGGGGGTTTGGGATGCCCATCCCGGATTGGGACGCCCGTCCCGAGTCCTGGACGCCCGTCCCGGTGCTTTGACTGGGTCGGGACGCCCGTCCTGAGCCTTTGACCAAGTCAACATTTCCAAAAATTGCGTTTTTGCCCCAAAATTTGCTGTTTTCGTCTACTTTTCACCTGACACTTCCGAAATCAGAAAAACTATGAAATTAAGTAAATAATAAACAATTAAGATCAATTTATCCTCAATTTCACCTCAAATCATATATAAAAACATGCTAAAAAAGTGATACGATTTTCGGGTATCAGCATCAATTAGTATTGGTGTCTGCCATATTAGATAAAATAACCTGCGGAACACCCTGCTTGTTAGAGTAGTCTAAGTAGGCTGAGTAGAGCGTTTATGCCGGCGGTTATGGGCAAGCGGCATGATCCCCGAAGTGACATAGGGCTTTCATAGCTGTCTTTAGTAGTAACCGTGAGTAGGGCCGTTTACCTTGGCGATGGGGCGGTATACCAGATTACTCAGATGTGGTACACCTTTAGACTCAGAACATAGTTGCAATCCAAGCTAAGATATATCTAAAACACTCGAATATAGGTCAATCAACATGTAGGAACAGTATAACATAGAATCAGGACCTTATCTAGAAAACACTTCTAGGCTTAATTAGACTTAAACCTAGTGGAGAATGGATCACCCTCTCATCAAAGCTATTGATGAAGATTGCATAACTGGATCATAAGATAAGAGTTAGGATTAAAAGGCTAGTTACTACTAAGCCGTTACCACTTCCCTGGGAGTACGATATTAATAAATTAAAATCGTAGATACTTTCCAAGAACTAGCTACACGATAGGTACTATGCCTTAGGTTCTGATTGATTAAGTGACAATAATTGAATGCTAAAGTGACAGTTAGTAAAACTCAGTCCTTAATTATTCATAATCAACATAGGTAAATAACACCTATCTTTTAGCATACCAATCGGAACGCATCAGATTTTTGGCGCCGTTGCCGGGGAAATATCATAATGAATTTAGGATTCCTGATCAAAATTCTAGAGACTTATGATAGGTAACGGTAGTAACCTAGACTTTAGACCTACACTTATCTTATACCAGTTAGACAATCAATTTCTGAAATATAGGGTTATCATAACTAATTAATTTTAGATATTATCTGGAATTAAGACATTTAGGATAATCAAATTTTAGAAAATTATTCTAAAACCATATTGAGGAAATTTAAGTGCTTTCGAAATATTAAAAAGAAAAAAAAATGTTAAAATTTAAAATCCGAAAAAAATTGTACTTTTCTTGCTCAATGGTAAGTTGTTCTTTTCCCTATCTCTGGTTCTTTCTTAGTTATTTTCTTAGTTGTACATTTGCTGCTCTTTTTCGTTTTCTATTTTTCAAAGAAATAAAAATGGAAATGAGGAAAAAAAATATGTTTTCTTCTGAGTCGTAAAATTTTGGCTTAGATTTTCATCGGGAAGAAATTCCATTTTAGAATTTTCTTAGAGTCATGCCGGCTTTATTAGGATGAGTTATGAAATAATTTTTCCTTAATAGCCAGACCTTTGAATGTTCTATTG
This sequence comes from Asclepias syriaca, assembly GCA_027405835.1. NCBI lineage: Eukaryota > Viridiplantae > Streptophyta > Magnoliopsida > Gentianales > Apocynaceae > Asclepias > Asclepias syriaca. The sequence goes on from CM049932.1 coordinate 15,183,923, forward strand.
AAAAAAAAGGATGTTCCTTTTTGTTTTGTTGATAATTGCATGAGATCTTTTAAACCAAAAGGAATTACTGCACCTATTATGGCATCACCTGGTTGGAATCTGCTTTTTGAATTAATATGTTAAGTTGCTATGACAAGGTCTCAAATGTCTCTAGTAGATTATCATGGTCAAGCAGGGTTAACAACTTAATAACTAGAATGAACTCTTCTCTTAGTCACAAGGTCTTCCTGATGTATAGTGTGTGTACGAGTCCAGACTAGATTGTCAACACAATATACTCTCATCTCGACTCTTACCAGATAATACTTTGACCCGTCGCTAGATATACCAACAACAAATAACTTTCTGAGTTCTGAGCCTTGGCGACAAGATTTTTAATTAAGCATTTATTGATTTTTCAGGGTATTTTGTGTCTGCTTTCACACGTCAACTTTAACTACCCATGTAGCGAGTCCCACTCCGATGACTCCCAGTCCTACACGACCTTAGGGCATCAAGCTTTAAGTTCCCCTAAGGAGTGGTGCTCAAGTAGCAAAGGCCGCTTGCAAACTACCGTATTTAGTTAACTCTCTTTTTTTTTTCTTTTCACTTTCAGCTCAGAGCATCATCTAGTCATTTTCATTGCCAATACATCCTCAACTGGTCTAATCTTATCTAGTTAAGTTTTGAAAAGGTATTTGGTTGAGGTCTCTAATCCAAACTAAGTTGTGCTCAAGTATTAGGAATTCCCTATTTCTAATCGATAAATTCAAGAAAGTCATCACGTTGTCTCCTACTGACCATAACATTCTACATACATATCATAGACATCAGCAATTCTTTACCAATCATAACTGCATTTTGCAGTCTGAAAGAGTGAAAAATTTTGAAATTTTTTTGGAATGGTGTAATTCTAGTGAAAATACGGGAAAAACATGCAAAAATTTCTACTACAGTGCACTGTGCACTGCTACCCCACACTTAAGTTTGACACTGTCCTCAGTGTTCATGCATATCTAAATTACCCCACACTTATTTGAAAAACAGAGATAAATGAAAACAAAACATAAAAGTCTTACCCCACACTTATTTGACTAACTAAGGGGAAGAGAAAGAAAATAAAATAACAAAACAAGAAGGGTAATAGAAATAACAAAACAGAACACAAAATGAAGAAAATAAAATAAAAGTAGAGGAAGATGAGGATTAGAAAAACTCCCTTCATGTCTCGAGCATAAGGGTCTTCTCTGATCTGTCAATTGGCTCTTCACCTCAGCCATGTGCTATTGCTGAGGTGTTGTTGACTCTGTAAGCTCTAGATACTGGAACGAATGAGTCTGTAGTGTGCTCCGTATGGAGAGTGTATTTACCCTCTGAGTCGCAAACTACCATCCCCATGTTTTGAAGAACGGTCAAGTCTGGTAGATGGAGCTACCTTCGTCAGCTCCGATCCTTCAATGTCGAGCTCCAAGTAGTGGCCTATCCGTTTGATGAATGACTCGAATCATTTGTAAAGTTTCTCGCAATCATAGCAACGTGTCCAAGAGGAACGTGTCTAGGAATGAGACTTCTTTGGATTGGTGTGCCTACCTGCCAATGTCAGTGAAGGTATTGCATGCAAGTTATGAATGGCAGAAGAGATACCTGAAGCTTTGGCGAAGCCGTGGTGGTAGGAGGCTCCAGTGGTGTAGATCTGGGCCCAAGTATTTGAGACTTCCTCGGGGAAGTTTCTCACATCTGATTGATATGCAGGGGAGGCAAGCTCCTCCATTGCTATATCTGTCGACAGTTCGATACTACTTGGTAGGTCACTTGCTTGCACTGGTATGACTTTAACTGTTGCCCGTTTACTTTTTGAGGTAACTGGCGGACAACCCTTTATCACTTATCAAGACATTGGCACTCTGAATTTGGAAAACAACTTCTCACAGAATCTTGCTGGGGTAGACGATCTCTGAAGGATGTGTTACCTGTTATTTGGCAAGCATCGCAGGATTGTATCAAGGATACAGAATTCTTGAATATTGTGGACCAATAAGATCCTGCTTTCAACACTTTCCGAACAGTGTTGATAGCAGTCAATTGGTTTCCCGTAGATTTTTCTATGGCAATGCTCCAAAATCTTGTGGTCTTTGCCTTCCGAGACACATCTTCTGATCAATTACTCTACAATAATTTGAAATAGAAAAACGGATCTCCCTAGTAGTAATATTCCAAATCAACAAAGAATTTCTTCTTTTGTTGATAAGTCATATCACTTGGGAATAATTAGCAACTAGATAATTAGTAATATCGGTAAACCACGGAGGAGAATCATTATTCATAGCAAACAATGAAAATAAATTCTCATTCAGAAATTTATCAGATACTACTGTCTCGTCAATAGCCACTAACTCGGGGTTTTCTAATCTAGACCAATGGTTTACTTTCTAGATTTTTAGCCCTTTTTCTTTATCCCGTCTTTCTATATCAAATTCAATAAAACTCAATTAGTCAATCTTGGTTCAGCATCAGTTTTATTGAACATATATCTCAGAGTAGAGTAATCAGGGTATAATATTGTCTAGACTAGGTATGATATGAATAATGTCTAATCATGCTTTTGTCCTAAACAATTCTTACTGCATAATTACTAACATCAATTCAAAAAGCAATTTCCAATCAAGTGATGTCATAATGGGTGTAGTAATAACTAGTTCCTTTAATTTGTTCAACAAGATATCATGCAATTATCATTAAAAACAAAAGGAACATCCTTTATCAATAGAACATTCAAAGGTCTGGCTATTAAGGAAAAATCATTTCATAACTCGTCCTAATAAAGCCAACATGACTCTAAGAAAATTCTAAAATGGAATTTCTTCCCAATAAAAATCTAAGCCAAAATTTTACAACTCAGAAGAAAATATTTTTCTCCTCACTTCCATACTTTTGTTTTTCGAAATTAAATAAAAAAAACAAACAAACAAGAAAACTATAAACACGGAAAATTTATTTCTTTTATCTTCTGGAAAATTATATTTTTCAGAAAATTTTATAGACGAAAAGAAAAGAAAATATTAAATTAAAATTTTTTGAAATTTTTAAAATTTTAAATTTTTAAAATTTTTGAATTTTTTTTTTCAAAAGCAATGTAAATTTCCTTAATACGATTTTAGAATGATTTTCTAAAATTTGATTATCCTAAATGTCTTAATTTCAGATAATATCTAAAATTAATTAGTTATGATAACCCTATATCTCGGAAATTGATTGTCTAACTAGCATAAAATAAGTGTTAGGTCTAAGGTCAAGGTTACTACCGTTACCTATCATAAGCCTCTAGAATTTTGATCAGGAATCCTAAATTCATTATGATATTTCCCCGACAACGGCGCTAAAAATCTGATGCGTTCCGACTGATATACTAAAATAGGTGTTCTTTTACCCTATGTTGATTATGAGTAATTAAGGACTTAGACTGACTAATTGTCACATTTAGTCTCTATGTTGTCACTTAATCAATCAGAACCTAAGGCAGAGTACCTATCGTGTAGCTAGTCTATTGGAAAGTATCTACGATTTTAATTAAATTAATTATCGTACTCCCAGGGAAGTGGTAACGGCTTAGTAGTAACTATCCTCTTACCCTACCTCTTATCTTATGATCCAGTTATGCAATCATTCATCAAAATCTTTGATGAGAGGGTGATTCATTCTCCACTAGGTTTAAGTCTATCTAAGCCTAAAAAGTGTTTTACAGATAATGTTCTGATTCTATGTTATATTGTTCCTACATGTTGATTGACCTATCTTCGAGTATTTTAGATATATCTTGGTCTAGATTGAAATTATGTACTGAGTCTAAAGGTGTACCACATCTGAGTTACCTGATAAACCGCTCCATCGCCATTGACTGCCCTACTCACGGTTCGAGCTAAAGGCATCCATGAAAGTCCTATGTCACTTAGGAGATCATGCCGCTCGCCCTAACGCCGGCATAAACACACAAACTCAGCCTACTTAGACTACTCTAACAAACATGGTGATCTATAGGTTATTTCATCTAATATGGCAGACATTAATGCTTTCCGACGGGAAAGTCCTAAATTAATGCCTGTTAAACTAAACAGGTTATGATTAGACCGTGGTTAGGAGTTGTCTATAACCATTCATTTAGTTTAAAAGAAATTACAACAGACATGCAGTAATAATGAAAGTTAAGCTGGTGACCATTTTCGAAAAAATATAAAGTACTTCAACATGCATAACACATATTCATATAATCAAAGTTCAACATTCATAATACATATTTGGACGAGCACAGTACAGACATATAAAGAGAGGGACAAGGGGATCGATGCCATAAAGTATTCACCCTTTACGTAGTCCGCTGATGGAGCAACTACTTGTATATGTTTGACTGCTCGACCCGACTCTGCTCGATAAAACCTTCGGAGGACGCTTCCTCAGCCTAGTAGCTGTACTTTACCTTAATACCCAACTTAAGCACAACCCTGTTGATTGACTCTTCGAATGCCTAGTGCCCTCTTAGGATCTCCTAACGAAATTATGGGTATTCTATGAATACCGAAAACGAACCTATCTAGTCGTATTCTAAGATCTGAGACAGACTCTCAGAAACGAAGAACACGAGACACTCTCTAAAACTGTAAATAAACCTATACTAAAACCTAAGAACACTAAGTGACTTGTATACTATGGAAAACTGTATACTTGAAGTCACTAAATGACTCATATCGAGTGGAGAGGAATGATTTCAACTGAGGAAGGCCATGGGTATTTATAGTAGGGGAATTGGGTGAATTTCTCTTCAAAAATTGATGTGGGATTCTGAACTGGGGCTCGGGACGCCCGTCCCGGCCTGTTGACCAGGTCAGGACGGCCGTCCCAAGTCCTGGACGCGCGTCCTGGCTTCTGGACACCCATCCCGACTTCTGAACTTCTGAAAATCACGTTTTTGCCCCAAAATTTTCCATTTTCTTGTACTTTTCACCTGACACTTCCAAAATCACAAAAGCTGTGAAATTGAGTTAATAACAATCAATTAAGAGCAATTTAACACCAATTTCACCCTAAATTGTGCCTAAAAACATGCAAAAAAGTGATATGATTTATGCATATCACCCGTCTTGAATTGAAAAGTTCCAAAAATCACGTTTTTGCCTCAATATTTGCTATTGTTTTGCACATTTCACCTGAAACTCCCAAAATCACAAATACTACAAAATTGTGTTAATATAAATCAATTAGGAATGATTTATCTCCAATTTTGCCCTAATTTGTGCCTAAAAATATGCTAAAATAAGTGATATGATTTATGCACATCACAGCCTCATTAGACTACTCTAACAAACATGGTGATCTATAAGTTATTTCACCTAATATGGCAGACCTTAATGCTTTTTTGTCCTAAATTAAGGTCTGTTGAACTAAACAGGTTATGATTAGACCATGGTTAGGAATTGTCTATAACTGTTCATCTAGTTTAAAAGAGCTAATAGATATTCAGTTGTAATGTTTAATTTAGCAAGTGACCTTTTAGGAAAAATGAAAACAACTTCAACATGCTAAACATATATAACCTATCATCATAATTTAATATCCAAATTTGTATTTAGACAAACACAATACAGAATATACAAAGAGGATCTAGGGAACCAAACCATAAAGTATTCACCCTTTATCAGGTCCGCCGATGGAGCGACTACTTGTATATCCTAGATTGCTTGACCTGACTCTGCTTGATAGAACCTTCGGAGAACGCTTCCTTAGGCAAGTAGCAATTGCTTTACCTTACATCTTGGGCTTAAGTAAAGCCCTGTTGATTAGCTCTTCGCTCACCTAATGCTCTCTTAGGATCTCCTAACGAAATCATGGGTATTCTATGAATACCAAAGACGAACTCTATCTAGTCGAATTCTAAGATTCTGAGATAAACACTTAGAAAGAAAAGAAAATGAGACACTCTCTGATATGCATAAATCATATCACATTTTTAGCATGTTTTTAGGCATAATTTAGGGTGAAATTAATAGGAAATCGATCTTAATTGATTATTATTAACTCAATTTCACAGTTTTTGTGATATTGGAAGTTTCAGGTGAAAAGTAGAAGAAAATGGCAAATTTTGGGAAAAAACACAATTTTTCAGAAGTTCAGACGTCGGGGTGGGCGTCCCGAATCAGGATGGGCGTCCTGACCTGGTCAATAGGCCAGGACGGGCGTCCAGGACTCGGGACGACCGTCCTGACCTGGTCAACAGGCCGGGACGGGTGTCCCAATCCAAGACGGGCGTCCCGGATGCCTAGTCCAAGTCCCACATCAAAATTCTTGGAAAAATTCACTCCAGAAAGCTGCTATAAATACCCCAGGCCTTCCTCAGTTGAAATCATTCCTCTCCACTCGATCTGAGTTATTTAGTGACTTCAAGTGTACATTTTTCTTGAGTACATAAGTCACTTAGAGACACGGGTTCAGTAGAAGTTTATTTTTTCTTAGATAGTGTCTCATTTTCTTTGTTTTTGAGAATTAGTCTCAGATCCTAGGCTACGATAAATAGGTTCGTTTCTGGTATTCATAGAATACCCGGGATTTCGTTAGGGGATTCTAAGAGGGCTCTAGGCATTCGAAGTGTCAATCCACAGGGCTGGGCTTAAGCTGGGTATTAAGGTAAAGTCCAGCTACTAGGCTGAGGAAGCGTCCTCCGAATGTTCTGTCGAGCAGAGTCGGGTCGAGCAGTACAACATATACAAGCAGTTGCTCCATCGGCGAGACTAAGTAAAGGGTGATTTCTTTATGGCATCAGTCCCCCTGTCCCTCTCTTTATATGTTTGTATTGTGATCGTCCAAAAGTTAATTATGTTTATTGGATTATGATTCTATGAGTATTTGTTATGCATATTGAAGTTCTTATGATTTTCTGGAAATGGCCACCTGCTTAATATTCATTATGTCTGCATGTCTAATGTAGTTTCTTTTAAACTAAATTTAGGGTTATAGATAATTCCTAACCACGGTCTATTCATAACCTGTTTAGTTTAACAGGCATCAATTAGTATTGGTGTCTGGCATACTAGATAAACTAACCTACGGAACACCCTGTTTGTTAAAGTAGTCTAAGTAGGCTGAGTTGAGTTTTTATGCCGGCGTTAGGGTGAGCGGCATGATCCCCTAAGTGACATAGGGCTTTCATGGATGCCTTTAGCTCGAACCGTGAGTAGGGCCGTCAATGGTGATGGGGTGGTTTATCAGTTGACTCAGATGTGGTACACCTTTAGACTCAGTACATAGTTGCAATCCAGGCCAAGACATGTCTAAAATACTCGAAGATAGGTCAATCAACATGTAGGAACAGTATAACATAGAATCAGGACATTATCTGTAAAACACTTTTAGGCTTAAATAGACTTAAACCTAGTGGAGAATGAATCACCCTATGATCAAAGATATTGATGAATGATTGCATAACTGAATCATAAGATAAGAGTTAGGGTAAAAGGCTAGTTACTACTAAGCCGTTACCATTTCCCTGGGAGTACGATATTAATAAATTAAAATCGTAGATACTTTCCAAGAACTAGGTACACGATAGGTACTCTGCCTTAGGTTCTGATTGATTAAGTGACAACAATTGAATGCTAAAGTGACAGTTAGTAAGACTCAGTCCTTAATTACTCATAATCGACATAGGTAAATAAAACCTATCTTTTAGTATACCAATCGGAACGCGTCAGATTTTTGGCGCCGTTGTCGGGGAAATATCATAATGAATTTAGTATTATTGGCCACAATTCTAGAAGCTTATGATAGGTAACGGTAGTAACCTAGACCTTTGACCTCACACTTAATTTTTTGCTAGTTAGACAATCAGTTTCCGAAATATAGGGTTATCATAACTAATTAATTTTAGACATCATCCGAAATTAAGACATTTAGGATAATCAAATTTTAGAAAATTATTCTAAAACCATATTGAGGAAATTTAACTGCTTTCGAAATAAAATATAAAAAGAAAAAAAATTTTAAATTTAAAACTCGAAAGTCAATTTTTGGCTTAGGTGTTAATTTGGAAAAATATCATTTTCTTAGGTCATGCTAGGTTTATTTGATCACTTTACTCTAAGATATCTGTTCAATAAAACTAATGATGAACCAAGATTGATTAGTTAAGTTCTATTGAATTTAATATAGAAAGACGGGATAAGAGAAAGGGCTAAAAATCTAGAAAGCAAACCTTTGGTCTAGATTAGAAAACCCCGAGTTAGAGGCTATTGACGAGATAGTAGTATCTGATAAATTTCTGAATGAGAATTTATTTTCATTGTTTGCTATGAATAATGATTCTCCTCCGTGGTTTACTGATATTACTAATTATCTAGTTGCTAATTATTCCCAAGTGATATGACTTATCAACAAAAGAAGAAATTCTTTGTTGATTTGGAATATTACTACTAGGAAGATCCATTATTTCTATTTCGAATTGTTGTAGAGTAAGTGAGCAGAGGATGTATCTCGGAAGGCGAAGGCCACACGATTCTGAAGCATTGCAAGAATCTACGGGAGACCAATTGACTGCTATCAACACTGTCCAGAAAGTGTTGAAAGCAATATTCAAGAATTCTGTATCCTTGAAACAGTCCTGCGATGCTTGCCAAATAACAGGTAACACATCCTTCAGAGATCGTCTACCCCAGTAAGATTCTATGAGAAGTGTTTTCCAAATTTAGAGTGCCAATGTCTTAGGAAGAAACGTCCAGTCTATGTATCAAATCTGTGAAATCTGCCAAGTACTTCACTTTAGCGGGAATTGCTATATGAATGGAATACTGACCATTCCAACAGAGGTAGGAGTAGGTTACTGCAGAATGCTACTCTAATGGGAGACGCATACAATCCCAGCTGGAGAAATCATACGGGATTTAGCTGAGGAATAATTCGGAAGCTGGAAACTTTTAGAAGATACCACCACAGCAAAACCCCTACCCGCAGAATCAACAGATGAGATACTGGCAACAATTAAAGCCAGACCAGTGCAAGCAAATGATCTACCAAGTGGTATCGAAGGGTCGAAGGATATAGAGGAATTTGTCGTTGTTTCAGGAGTATAGCAATGGAGGAGCTTGGATCCCCTGCATACCAATCAGCTGTGAGAAACTTCCCCGAGGAAGTCTCAAATACTTGGGCCCAGATCTACACCACTGGAGCCTCCTACCACCACGGCTTCGCCAAAGCTTCAGGTATCTTTTCTGCCATTCAAAACTTGCATGCAATACCTTCACTGACATTGACAGTAGGCACACCAATCCAAAGAAGTTTCATTCCTAGACACGTTCCTTCTGGACACGTTGCCATGATTGTGAGAAACTTTACAAATGATTCGAGGAAGCAGTCCGTGGGGCTCGAGCTATTCATCAAACGAATAGGCCACTACCTGGAGCTCGACAATGAAGGATCGAAGCTGACGTCATCCGTTCTAGGATCTAGAGCTTAAAGAGTCAAGAACGCCTCAGCAATAGCACATGGCTAAGGTGAAGAGCTAATTGACAGCTCAGAGAAGACCCTTCTGCTCGAAACATGAAGGGAGTTTTTCTAATCCTCATCTTCCTCTACTTTTATTTTATTTTCTTTGTTTTGTGTTCTGTTTTGTTATTTCTATTATCCTTCTTGTTTTGTTGCTTTATTTTCTCTCTTACCCTTAGTTAGTCAAATAAGTGTGGGGTATGAGTTTTTCTATTTTGTTTTTATTTCTTCTTGTTTTCAAATAAGTGTGGGGTAATTTAGATATGCATGAACACTGAGGACAGTGTCAAACTTAAGTGTGGGGTAGCAGTGCACGGTGCACTGTAGTAGTTTGAGAAAATTTTTGCATGATTTTGCATGTTTTCCCCGTATTTTCACACCCTTCCAAAATTTTTCATTTTTTTTCATACCTCAAAATGCAGTATGATTGGTAAAATATTGCTGATGTCTATGATATGTGTGTAGAAGTTATGATTAGTAGGAGAAAATGTGATGACTATTTTGAACTTATTGATTAGGAATAGGGACTTCCTGATAATTGAGCACACCTTAGTCTGGATTAGAGACCTCAGCCAATTACCTTTTCAAAACTTAACTAGATAAGATTAGATCAGTTGAGGATGTATTGACAATTAGGATGACTAGATGAGACTCTGAGCTGAAAGTGAAAAGAAAAAAAAACAAAAGAGAGTTAATTAAATAGGGTAGCTTGCCAGCGGCCTTTGCTACTTGAGCACCACTCCTTAGGGGAACTTAAAGCCTGATGCCCTAAGGTCGTGTAGGTCTGGGAGTCATCGGAGTGGGACTTATTACATGGGTAGTTAAAGTAGACGTGTTAAAGCAGACTCAAAATACCCTGAATCTATAAAAGAAAAAATCAATAAATGCTAAAAAATTAAAATCTGATCACCAAGGCTCAGAACTCAGAAAGTTGTCTATTGTTAGTATGTCTAGCGACGGGTCGAAGTGTTATCTGGTAGTAGTTAAGACAAGAGCATATTGTGTTGACTATCTGGTCTAGACTAGTACACACACTACACATCAGGAAGACCTTGCGACTGAGAGAAGAGTTCAATCTAGTTGTTAAGTTGTTAAACCTGCTTGATTATAACAATCTACTAGAGACATTTGAGACCTTGTCATAGCAACCTAACCAGTCAGGCCTGTTTTATGAATTGTCTGAATAATTTTTGGAATAAAAACATGCCTAGGAAATTTAAGTGACTGCACATATGATTTAGAATCACTAACTTCAGGTAGACTTTGCTTGAGGACAAGCAAAAAGCTAAGTGTGGGGTTATCTGATATGCATAAATCATATCACATTTTTAGCATGTTTTTAGGCATAATTTAGGGTGAAATTGATAGTAAATCGGTCTTAATTGATTGTTATTAACTCAATTTCACATTTTTTGTAATTTTGGAAGTGTAAGGTGAAAAGTATAAGAAAATGGCAAAATTCGGGGCAAAAATGCAATTTTTCAGAAGTTCAGACATCGGGGTGGGCGTCCCGAATCAAGATGGGAGTCCAGACCTGGTCAACAGGCCAGGACGGGCGTCCAGGACTCGGGACGGCTGTCCTGACCTGGTCAACAGGCCGGGACGGGCGTCCCGGATGCCTGGTCCAAGTCCCACATCGAAATTCTTGGAAAAATTCACTCCAGAAAGCTGATATAAATACCCCAGGCCTTCCTCAGTTGAAATCATTCCTCTCCACTTGATCTGAGTCATTTAGTGACTTCAAGTGTACATTTTTCTCGAGTACATAAGTCACTTAGAGACTCGGGTTCAGTAGAAGTTTATTTTTTCTTAGACAGGGTCTCATTTTCTTTGTTTCTGAGAATTAGTCTCAAATCCTAGGCTACGATAGATAGGTTCGTTTATGGTATTCATAGAATACTCGGGATTTCGTTAGGAGATCCTAAGAGGGCTCTAGGCATTCGAAGTGTCAGTCCACAGGGTTGTGCTTAAGCTGTGTATTAAGGTAAAGTCCAGCTACTATGCTGAGGAAGCGTCCTCCGAAGGTTCTGTCGAGCAGAGTCGGGTCGAGCAGTACAACATATACAAGCAGTTGCTCCATCGGCGAGACTAAGTAAAGGGTGATTTCTTTATGGCATCAGTCCCCCTGTCCCTCTCTTTATATGTTTGTATTGTGATCGTCCAAAAATTAATTATGTTTATTGGATTATGATTCTATGAGTATTTGTTATGCATATTGAAGTTCTTATGATTTTTCGGAAATGGCCACCTCCTTAATATTCAATATGTCTGCATGTCTAATGTAGTTTCTTTTAAACTAAATTTAGGGTTATAGATAATTCCTAACCACGGTCTATTCATAACCTGTTTAGTTTAACAGGCATCAATTAGTATTGGTGTCTGGCATATTAGATAAACTAACCTACGGAACACCCTGTTTGTTAAAGTAGTCTAAGTAGGCTGAGTTGAGTTTTTATGCCGGCGTTAGGGTGAGCGGCATGATCCCCTAAGTGACATAGGGCTTTCATGGATGCCTTTAGCTCGAACCGTGAGTAGGGCCGTCAATGGCGATGGGGCGGTTTATCAGTTGACTCAGATGTGGTACACCTTTAGACTCAGTACATAGTTGCAATCCAGGCCAAGACATGTCTAAAATAATCGAAGATAGGTCAATCAACATGTAGGAACAGTATAACATAGAATCAGGACATTATTTGTAAAACACTTTTAGGCTTAAATAGACTTAAACCTAGTGGAGAATGAATCACCCTATGATCAAAGATATTGATGAACGATTGCATAACTGAATCATAAGATAAGAGTTAGGGTAAAAGGCTAGTTACTACTAAGCCGTTACCACTTCCCTGGGAGTACGATATTAATAAATTAAAATCGTAGATACTTTCCAAGAACTAGCTACATGATAGGTACTCTGCCTTAGGTTCTGATTGATTAAGTGACAACAATTGAATGGTAAAGTGACAGTTAGTAAGACTCAGTCCTTAATTACTCATAATAGACATAGGTAAATAAAACATATCTTTTAGCATACCAATCGAAACGCATCAGATTTTTGGCACTGTTGCCGGGTGATATGCATAAATCATATCATATTTTTAGCATGTTTTTAGATATAATTTGGGGTGAAATTCATAGGAAATCGGTCTTAATTGGTTGTTATTTACTCAATTTCACAACTTTTATGATTTTGGAAGTGTCAGGTGAAAAGTAGACGACAACAGCAAATTTTGGGGCAAAAATGCAAGTTTTGGAAATTCTGACCTGGTCAACGGTTCAGGACGGGCGTCCCGAATCAGGATGGGCGTCCTGAACCAGTCAAAGCACCAGAAGTTGTCCCACATCGAATTTTTGAGAGAAAATCACTCCAGAAAGCTGCTATAAATACCCCAGGCCTCCAGCAGTTGATATCATCCCTCTCCACTCAATCTGAGTCATTAAGTGGTCTCCAGTGTACAATTCTCGAGTACACAAATCACTCAGAGACTTAGATTTCAGTATAAGTTTTCTTTCTTTCCTTTTTGTTTTGTTTTTCTTAGTTTCTGAGAAATAGTCTCAGATCCTAGGGCTCGATAGATAGGTTCGTTTCTGGTATTCATAGAATACCCGGGATTTCATTAGGAGATCCTAAGAGGGCTCGAGGCGTTCGAAGAGTCAGTCCACAGGGTTAGGCTTAAGCCCGGGACGTAAGGTAAAGTCCAGCTACTAGGCTGAGGAAGCGTTCTCCGGAGGTTCTGCCGAGCAGAGTCGGGTCAAGCAATAAGGCATATACAGAAGCACGCTCCATCGGCGAGACTAAGTAAAAGGTGATTTCTTTATGGCATCAGTCCCCCTGTTCCCTCTCTTATATGTTATTATTGTGTTTGTCCAAATAACAATTTTGAATGCTAGATTACGATTATTATGAATATTTGTTATACATGTTGAAGTTATTATGTTTTTCCGGAAATAGCCACCTGTTTAAATATTCATTATGTCTGCATGTTTAATGAGTTTCTTTTAAACTAAAATTAGGGTTATAGACAATTCCTAACCACGGTCTATTCATAACCAGTTTAGTTTAACAGGCATCAATTAGTATTGGTGTCTGCCATAGTAGATAAAATAACCTGCGGAACACCCTACTTGTTAGAGTAGTCTAAGTAGGCTGAGTAGAGCGTTTATACCGGCGGTTATGGGCAAGCAGCATGATCCCCAAAGTGACATAGGGTTTTCATAGCTGTCTTTAGTAGTAGCCGTGAGTACGGCCGTTTACCTTGGCGATGGGGCGTGATGGGCTTTCCGGCCGATATGCTAAATAGGTGTTATTTTACCATATGTTGATTATGAGTAATTAAGGACTGTGATTGACTAATTGTCACTTTTAGTCTCTATGGTGTCACTTAATCAGCCAGAACCTAAGGCAGAGTACCTATCTTGTAGCTAGTCTGTTGGAAAGTATCTACGATTTTATTAAATAATTATCGTACACCCAGGGAAGTGGTAACGGCTTAGTAGTAACTAGCCTTTTATCCTAACTCTTATCTTATGATCCAGTTATGCAATCGTCATCAAATACTTTGATGAGGGGGTGATCCATTCTCCACTAGGTTCAAGTCTAACTTATCGAAAAAGTGTTTTAGAGATAATGTCCTGATTCTATGTTATACTGTTCCTACATGTTGATTGACCTATATTCGAGTATTTTAGACATGTCTTAGCCTGGATTGCAACTATGTTCTGAGTCTAAAGGTGTACCACATCCGAGTAATCTGTGCTACCGCCCCATCGCCAAGGTAAACGGCCCTACTCACGGCTACTACTAAAGACAGCTATGAAAGCCCTATGTCACTTTGGGGATCATGCTGCTTGCCCATAACCGCCGGCATAAACGCTCTACTCAACCTACTTAGACTACTCTAACAAGCAGGGTGTTCCGCAGGTTATTTTATCTAATATGGCAGACACCAATACTAATTGATGCCTGTTAAACTAAACAGGTTATGAATAGACCATGGTTAGGAATTGTCTATAACCCTAATTTTAGTTTAAAAGAAACTCATTAGACATGTAGACATAATGAATATTTAAGCAGGTGGCTATTTCCGGAAAAACATAATAACTTCAACATGTATAACAAATATTCATAATAATCGTAATCTAGCATTCAGAATTGTTATTTGGACAAACACAATAATAACATATAAGAGAGGGAACAGGGGGACTGATGCCATAAAGAAATCACCCTTTACTTAGTCTCGCCGATGGAGCGTGCTTCTGTATATGCCTTATTGCTTGACCCGACTCTACTTGGCAGAACCTCCGGAGAACGCTTCCTCAGCCTAGTAGCTGGACTTTACCTTATGTCCCGGCTTTAAGCCTAGCCCTGTGGACTGACTCTTCAAATGCCTTGAGCCCTCTTAGGATCTCCTAACGAAATCCCGGGTATTCTATGAATACCAGAAACGAACCTATCTATCGAGCCCTAGGATTTGAGACTATTTCTCAGAAACTAAGAAAAATGAACAAAAAGGAAAGAAAGAAAACTTATACTGAAATCTGAGTCTCTGAGTGATTTGTGTACTAGAGAATTGTACACTGGAGACCACTTAATGTCTCTGATCGAGTGGAGAGGGATGAATTCAACTCTTGGAGGCTGGGTATTTATAGCAGCTTTCTGGAGTGAAAATCTCCAAAAATTTCAATGTGGGACAAATTCTGGTGCTTCGGGACGCCCGTCCTGGATTGGGACGGCCGTCCTGGTGCTTTGAATGGGTCGGTACGCCCGTCCCGGACCGTTAACCAAGTCAGCATTTCCAAAAATTGCATTTTTACCCCAAAATTTGCTGTTTTCGTCTACTTTTCACCTGACACTTCCAAAATCATAAAAATTGTGAAATTGAGTAAATAACAATCAATTAAGATCGATTTCCTATCAATTTCACCCTAAATCATACATAAAAACATGCTAAAAAAGGTATATGATTTTCGCGTATCAGATAACCCCACACTTAGCTTTTTGCTTGTCCTCAAGCAAAGTCTACCTGAAGTTAGTGATTCTAAATCATATGTGCAGTCACTTAAATTTCTAGTCATATTTTTATTCCACAAATTATTCAGATAATTCTTAACACAGGTCTGACTGGTTAGGTTGCTATGACAAGGTCCCAAATGTCTCTAGTAGATTGTTAGGATTGAGCAGAAAAAAATTTAACAACTAGGTTGAACTTTTCTCTTAGTCATAAGGTCTTCCTGATGTGTATTGTGTGTACTAGTCCAGACCAGATAGTCAACACAATAAACTCTTATCTTAACTATTACCAGATAACACTTCGACCTGTCACTAGACACACTGACAACAGATAACTTTCTGAGTTCTGAGCCTTGGTGATCAGATTTTAATTATTTAGCTCGTATTGATTTCTTTCGTTTATAGATTCAGGGTATTTTGAGTCTGCTTTGAACACATCAACTTCAACTACCCATGTAGCGAGTCCCACTTCGATGACTCCCAGACCTACACGACCTTAGGGCATCAGGCTTTAAGTTCCCCGAAGGAGTGGTGCTCGAGTAGCGAAGGTCGCTGGCAAACTACCCTATTTTTTTTTCATCATCATTTTTTTCTTTTCTTTTCACTTTTAGCTCAGAGTCTCATCTAGTCATTGTAATTGTCAATGCATCCTACAACTGGTCTAATTTTATCTAGTTAAGTCATGAAAAGGTAATTGGCTGAGGTCTCTAACCCAGACTAAGTTGTGCTTAATTATCAGGAATTCCCTACTCCTAATCAATAAGTTCAAAAATAGTCATCAATTATCTCCTACTAACCATAACATTCTACCTACATATCATAGACATAAGCAATTGTTTAACCAAGCATACTGCATTTAGAAGTCTGAAAGATGGAAAAAATTTTGAAATTTTTTTTGGAAGGGTGTGAAAATACGGGGAAAACAAGCAAAATCATGCGAAAATTTCGCAAACTGCTATAGTGCACAGTGCACTGCTACCCCACACTTAAGTCTGATACTGTCCTCAGTGTTCATGCATATCTAGACTACCCCACACTTATTTGAAAACAAGAAACAAAAACAAAACGGAAAAGACTCTTACCCCACACTTATTTGACTAACTATGGGTAAGAAGGAAAGTAGAGCAACAAAACAAGAAGGATAAAAGAAATAACAAAACAGAACACAAATCAAATGAGATAAAAGGAATATGAGGATTAGAAAAACTCCCTTCCTGTCGCGAGCAGAAGGGTCTTCTCTGATCTGTCAATTGGCTCTTTACCTTAGCTATGTGCTATTGCTGAGGTGTTTCTGACTCTGCAAGCTCTAGATATTGGAATGGATGACGTCAGTTCCATCCTTCAACGTCGAGCTCCAGGTAGTGGCCTATCCATTTGATGAATGACTCGAGCCCCAAGGACTGATTCCTCGAATCATTTGCAAAGTTTCTCGTAATCGTAGCAACGTGTCCAGAAGGAACGTGTCTAAGACTGAGACTTATTTGGATTGGTGTGCCTACCTGCCAATGTCAGTGAAGGTATTGCATGCAAGTCTCGAATGGAAGAAAAGATACCTGAAGTTTTGGTGAAGCTGTGGTGATAGGGGGCTCCAGTTGTGTAGATCTGGGCCCAAGTATTTGAGACTTCCTCGGGGAAGTTTCTCACAGCTGATTGGTATGCAGGGGATGCAAGCTCCTCCATTGCTATGCTCCTGATACAACGCCAAATTCCTCTATATCCTTCGACCGTTCGATACCACTTGGTAGATCACTTGCTTGCACGGGTCTGACTTTAATTGTTGCTAGTATCTCATCTGTTGATTCTGCGGGTAGAGGTTTTGCTGTGGTTGTATCTTCTGAAAGTTTCCAGCTTCCGAATTATTCCTCAGCTAAATCCCGTGTGATTTCTCCAGCTGGGATTGTATGCGTCTCCCATTGGAGCAGCGTTCTGCAGTAAGTTGCTCCTACCTCTTTTTGGAGTGGTTCGTATTTCATTCCCATAGCAATCCCTGCTAAAGTGTGGTACTTAGCAGACTTCATAGAATTGATACACAGACTGAACGGTTTTTTTTCTAAGACATTGGCATTCTGAATCTGGAAAATAACTTCTCATAGAATCTGCACATGACTTTAACATCATTAGTAGGTAATGCCTGTGGTTCAGGCCATTTTAAAAAGTGTTCCACGACTACTATGATGTAATTGTTGCTAGAAGGAAGAAAGGAAAAAGGATTCAAAAATACCCCTGATATCAAAGGTTGCAACATTCGGTGTACGTCGCTGGGGTAGACGATCTCTGGAAGATGTGTTACCTGCTATTTGGCAAGCATCGCAGGACTGTATCAAAGATACAAAATCCTTGAATTTGGTGGTTCAACAAGATTCTATTTCCAACACTTTCTGGACAGTGTTGATAGCAGTTAATTGGTCTCCCATAGATTCCTGCAATGCTTCAGAATCATGTGGCCTTCGCTTTCTGAGATACATCCTCTGATCACTTTACTCTGCAAAAATTTGAAATAGAAGAGAAATCTGCCCAGTAGTAATATTTCAAATCAGCAAATAATTTCTTCTTTTGCTGATAAGTCATATCACTTGGGAATAATTAGCAGCTAGATAATTAGTAATATCAGTAAACCACAGAGGAGAATCATTACTCATAGCAAACAATGAAAATAGATCCTCATTCAGAAATTTATCAGATACTACTGTCTCGTCAATAGCCTCTAACTCAGGGTTTCCTAATCTAGACCAAAGGTTTGCTTTCTAGATTCTTAACCCTTTTTCTTACCCCTTCATTCTATATCAAATTCAAGTAACAATAAAACCTAACTTAATCAATCCTGGTTCAAAATTAGTTTTATTGAACAGATATTTCAAAGCAGAGTGATCAGTACATACTATTGTTTAGACTAGGTATGATTGTACCACAGGCATATACGACAACTAGTAATTCCTTTTTCAGTAGGGGTATAGTCCTATTAGGCATCAATAAAGGTTTACTTGCATAGTATATAAAATGTCTAACCATGCCTTAGTCCTAAACAATTCTTACTGCATAATTACTAACATCACATATCAATTCAAAAAGCAAATTCCAATTAGGTGATGTCATAATGGGTGCAGTAATTCCTTTTGGTTTAAAAGATCTCATACATTTATCAGCGAAACAAAAGGAACATCTTTTTTTTCATTAGAACATTCAAAGGTCTGGCTATTAAGGAAAAATTATTTCATAACTTGTCCTAATAAGGCCGGCATGACTCTAAGAAAATTCTAAAATAGAGTTTCTTCCTGATAAAAATCTAAGCCAAAATTTTACAACTCAGAAGAAAATATATTTTATCCTCATTTTCATTTTTATTTCTTCGAAATAAAATAAAGGAAGAAAAACTCGAAAAAGAGCAACTAAGAAAACAACTAAGAAAGAACAAGAGATAGGGAAAAGAACAACTTACCATTGAGCAAGAAAAATACAATTTTTTTTCGGTTTTTAAATTTTAAAAATTTTTTTTTCTTCTATTTTTTTTTTCGAAAGCAGTTAAATTTCCTCAATATGGTTTTAGAATAATTTTCTAAAATTTGATTATCCTAAGAGTCTTAATTCCAGATAATATCTAAAATCAATTAGTTATGATAATCCCATATTTCAGAAATTGATTGTCTAACTAGCATAAAACAAGTGTTAGGTCTAAGGTCTAGGTTACTACCGTTACCTATCATAAGTCTCTAGAATTGTGGCCACAAATCCTAAGTTCATTATGATATTTCCCCGGCAACGGCGCCAAAAATCTGATGGGCTTTCCGGCCGATATGCTAAATAGGTGTTATTTTACCCTATGTTGATTATGAGTAATTAAGGACTGTGATTGACTAATTGTCACTTTTAGTCTCTATGGTGTCACTTAATCAGCCAGAACCTAAGGCAGAGTACCTATCGTGTAGCTAGTCTGTTGGAAAGTATCTACGATTTTATTAAATAATTATCGTACACCCAGGGAAGTGGTAACGGCTTAGTAGTAACTAGCCTTTTATCCTAACTCTTATCTTATGATCCAGTTATGCAATCGTCATCAAATACTTTGATGAGGGGGTGATCCATTCTCCACTAGGTTCAAGTCTAACTTATCCTAAAAGTGTTTTAGAGATAAGGTCCTGATTCTATGTTATACTGTTCCTACATGTTGATTGACCTATATTCGAGTATTTTAGACATGTCTTAGCCTGGATTGCAACTATGTTCTGAGTCTAAAGGTGTACCACATCCGAGTAATCTGTGCTACCGCCCCATCGCCAAGGTAAACGACCCTACTCACGGCTACTACTAAAGACAGCTATGAAAGCCCTATGTCACTTTGGGGATCATGCTGCTTGCCCATAACCGCCGGCATAAACGCTCTACTCAGCCTACTTAGACTACTCTAACAAGCAGGGTGTTCCGCCGCAGGTTATTTTATCTAATATGGCAGACACCAATACTAATTGATGCCTATTAAACTAAACAGGTTATGAATAGACCATGGTTAGGAATTGTCTATAACCCTAATTTTAGTTTAAAAGAAACTCATTAGACATGCAGACATAATGAATATTTAAGTAGGTGGCTATTTCCGGAAAAACATAATAACTTCAACATGTATAAAAAAATATTCATAATAATCGTAATCTAGCATTCAGAATTGTTATTTGGACAAATACAATAAGAACGTATAAGAGAGGGAACAGGGGGACTGATGCCATAAAGAAATCACCCTTTACTTAGTCTCGCTGATGGAGCGTGCTTCTGTATATGCCTTATTGCTTGACCCGACTCTGCTCGGCAGAACCTCCGGAGAACGCTTCCTCAGCCTAGTAGCTAGACTTTACCTTACGTCCCGGGCTTAAGCCTAGCCCTGTGGACTGACTCTTCGAACGCCTCGAGCCCTCTTAGGATCTCCTAACGAAATCCCGGGTATTCTATGAATACCAGAAACGAACCTATCTATCGAGCCCTAGGATCTGAGACTATTTCTCAGAAACTAAAAAAACAAACAAAAAGGAAAGAAAGAAAACTTATACTGAAATCTGAGTCTCTGAGTGATTTGTGTACTAGAGAATTGTACACTGCAGACCACGTAATGACTCAGATCGAGTGGAGAGGGATGAATTCAACTCCTGGAGGCTTGGGGTATTTATAGCAGCTTTCTGGAGTGAAAATCTCCAAAAATTTCGATGTGGGACAAATTCTGGTGCTTCGGGACGCCCGTCCTGGATTGGGACGGCCGTCCTGGTGCTTTGACTGGGTCGGGACGCCCGTCCCGGACCGTTGACCAAGTCAGTATTTCCAAAAATTGCATTTTTACCCCCAAAATTTGCTGTTTTCGTCTACTTTTCACTTGACACTTCCAAAATCATAAAAACTGTGAAATTGAGTAAATAACAATCAATTAAGATCGATTTCCTATCAATTTCACCCTAAATCATACATAAAAACATGCTAAAAAAGGTATATGATTTTCGCGTATCAGGGCGGTAGCACAGATTACTCGGATGTGGTACACCTTTAGACTGAGAACATAGCTGCATTCCAGGCTAAGATATATCTAAAACACTCGAATATAGGTCAATCAACATGTAGGAACAGTATAACATAGAATCAGGACCTCATCTCTAAAACACTTTTAGGATTAATTAGACTTAAACCTAGTGGAGAATGGATCACCCTCTCATCAAAGTATTTGATGAAGATTGCATAACTGGATCATAAGATAAGATTTAGGATAAAAGGCTAGCTACTACTAAGCCGTTACCACTTCCCTGGGAGTACGATATTAATAAATTAAAATCGTAGATACTTTCCAATAGACTAGCTACACGGTAGGTACTCTGCCTTAGGTTCTGATTGATTAAGTGACAATAATTGAATGCTAAAGTGACAGTTAGTAAAACTCAGTCCTTAATTATTCATAATCAACATAGGTAAATAACACCTATCTTTTAGCATACCAATCGGAACGCATCAGATTTTTGGCGCCGTTGCCGGGGAAATATCATAATGAATTTAGGATTATTGGCCACAATTCTAAGAGACTTATGATAGGTAGCGGTAGTAACCTAGACTTTAGACCTACACTTATCTTATGCAAGTTAGACAATCACTTTCCAAAATATAGGATTATCATAACTAACTAATTTTGGATATCATCTGAAATTTAGACACTTAGGATAATCAAATTTTAGAAAATTATTCTAAAATCATGTTGAGGAAATTTACCTGCTTTCTAAAAACATGAAAAGAAAAAAAAATTTTATTTTGTTTTCCTATTTCTTTCCGCATTATATTTTTCTTTCTGTTATCTTTTTCTTTTTATTTATTTTTCTAACCAGACTTTACACTTAAAGATGAAGAGAACAAGAGCAGCTACTAAACAAGCAAAGGAAGCAAAAAACACTGATGCCCCAGGACCAAAGAAGACAAAGCCAGAAGGACCATCTAGGCCTGAACCAGAAATACCACGAGGGAACCTTCCTTCACAACTGGTAGAAATAACCTCGAGCCTAGATACCAGTAACCTAGTGAGAAGAATCCTGACCGCCCGTGAGCCTAGTCCCACGGAAGAAGATCCTTCTGAGGGTTCCTTTCCTCCTAGAGAAGAACCTCAAGGATCTCCAGTTCACACTCCTGCCCAAAGAACTCCTATAAATCCACCACCCCTTGACCAAACCCAAAACTCACCCACATCTCCTGCCTACACTCCAACACCAACCGAGCACACTCCTTCATTCGGGGGAAGTACTAACGGTTTTCAGTCCATTTTGTCCGTGCAGATAGATGCATTGGCTAATAGCATCTATGAGATGGATCAAGGAATTGCACGCAGATTATGTCATTCAGACCAAGTAAGTCTGAATATCACAACCAACATGGACCAACTCAGAGCTACAGTCAATTCTCATGAAAACCAAAGTGCACAAATACTCAGGGAATTAGCTGACTTACGAAGTGAGCAAGGCAGACAAAGGGATGAGATGAGAGCCATGCGCATAGAAATGCGAAGCATTCAGGAAGGGATGCGAAACATTCAGGCAGAGCTACGTGAGATCAGAGATAAGGGTCGTTGAAAAAAAAAGGGAAGATTCTTTTTACTCTTATTTTCAGTGAATAAAATTGTTTGAACTAACGTTAAATAATTTGACCCCTACTTTCTTTTTCAAACTTTTTAAAGGGTCTTTCATTCAACAATTTTTTGAGACATTTTATTTCTCAAATTTCTATGAAAAACAAAGGTTTTGCAAATGCAGTTTATCTCTCATTATTTAAATTGTATAAACTCAGTTTTTGTTTTCTGAAATTCTTGCTGAATTTAAGTTAGGATTAGATTAGGATAGTCATGATTTTCGAAAAAAAAAGAGATTGAGAAATTATTTTTCACAGAGTTTTTAACAGCTTCTGAATTTGATTGGATAAACGTGAAGACTTGTTAAATATTATTTTTGGTACTGAGATTTGCAGGGCTCTACAGAAAATTTTTTATTTTTCAGAATTGGCACGCATCCCGAAGCAGACCATGACGGGTGTCCAGCGGGACGGGCGTCCCGAAGGCCGCCCCTCCTATAAATATTCCATTTTTCTCATTTTCCCTCAAATCAACTTCCAAAAATTCATCTCTCTAAAAATTTTCTCTCTACCTTCTCTCTACAAAATTTTGGCAAAATTCCCAAAAGTCAAAATTCAAATTTCCCTCCAAAAATTGAATTTTAAACTTCCCTCCAAAAATTCAAATTTCCCTCCAAAATTTGAATTTCCCGCCAAAAATTTGAAAATTCTTCCCTAGCCTAAATCCATCCTCCCGAATTCAAATTCACCTCCAGAATTCGAATTCGAATCTTCCTTCCCGCCTAAATTCTCAAAGTCTCTCAAAATTCTCAAATGGCTCCCAAACGCGCCCGTATCACATCTACCATGACCGTTGCATCAGTGGCACATCCTTTCATCCTGTTTCACTCCAGCCCAGCATACCAGGAGAGATGCCACGGGTTCATCGGACGTACCATACTGACGGGCAGAACACTTTATTGGGCAGCAGTGCGGACGCTAGAGGTAGAACAGGAAGTCAGACGCATGCTCGATGTACTACCCTACAGTCGGGTATTCATCGTCACTGAACCGATATACCTAGAGCTGGTATGTGAGTTCTATGCATCATTTACATACCATCAGGAGCAGATTACATTTCGCTTGGGCGGAATAGATAGATCGATGAGCATGGCCGAGTTCGGCATTGCCTTAGGAATCTGGTAGAGAGAGGAGCAGGACACGCCCGCCTACACAACAGCGGTTAGAGACTTCACGTCTGCAGACGTCTCCACTGCTTGGGCTCAGATCTGTATGACGGGTGTCCCCTACCAGCATGGCTTTGCAAAAGCCACAGGTATTTATCCTGCTCTTCGATACTTGCATGCTATTATCGCACACACATTGTCAGGACGACGGACGGCCCCCCGGAATGTCACCCAGCTGGAGACATTCATCTTGGCCAACATGCACATGGGATCTACAGTAGAGATGGCCTGGCTTATCACGGTCATCATGCGGGGTTTCGCTACGGACACTCGGAAACAGTGTCTGGGGCTAGGACCGTTCATCACTAGGATAGCTCACTACCTGGAGCTCGACATCGAGGGCTCAGAGCTGACTCAGGTTGCCCCGACCACCATTCCTACGGACCTTACTATCCTACGGAACATGGGAATGGTCGTACGGGATGAAAATGGGTGCTACTCCATCCACACGGAGCAGCCAGGATAGGCCTCGGCACCAGGAGCAGTTCCAGCACACATACCTCCGTCCGAGACGTTTGTTCCACGCACAGCCTTCGAACGACATGTGTTGCACGGATTGGCAGAGCTGTCAGCCCGATATAGTCGAGACATGGAAAGGATCGAGAGACGGTTGACGATGATAGAGGATAGAGTCACTATGAACACCAGCAGGATCAAGGAGATTCATCAGCATACCTCCCACCTGGTGGAAAACTCCGAGGTCCACTTTCCAGCAGACTTTCAGGACTTTCCGGCAGACTTCGGTCCACCTAACGACGGCGAGCCGGGTTCTTAGTTTTTCTTTCCTTTTCTTTTTCTTTTGTTGCTTTCATTCTATATGTGTGATCATGTCTGGGCTGTATGAAATATGAATCTCTGTGTAACATTGATTGATATGACATAACAGCGTTGTTTCTCTATGTTTTCTTGTTATTTCTTTTATTGTCCTATTTTCCTTCTTACCCGTAGTTAGTTGAATAAGTGTGGGGTATGAATTCTTCGTGTTATTTTATTCCTTATCTTCAAATAAGTGTGGGGTAGTTAGATATGCATGAACACTGAGGACAGTGTCAGTCTTAAGTGTGGGGTAGCAGTGCACGGTGCACTGTAGTAGTTTGAAAAAATTTTGCATGATTTTGCATGTTTTCCCCGTATTTTCACACCCTTCCAAAATTTTTCAAAAAATTTTCCGTCTTTCAGACTTCTAAATGCAGTATGACTGGTTAAACAATTGCTTATGTCTATTATATGTAGGTAGAATGTTATGGTTAGTAGGAGATAATTGATGACTATTCTTGAACCTATTGATTAGGAATAGGGAATTCCTGATAAATGAGCACAATTTAGTCTGGAGTAGAGACCTCAGCCAATTACCTTTTCAAGACTCAACTAGATAAAATTAGACCAGTCGTGGATATATTGGCAATTAGGATGACTAGATGAAACTCTGAGCTAAAAGTGAAAAGAAATAAATTAATTAAAAGAGGGTAGTTTGCCAGCGGCCTTCACTACTCGAGCACCACTCCTTCGGGGAACTTAAAGCCTGATGCCCTAAGGTCGTGTAGGTCTGGGAGTCATCGGAGTGGGACACGCTACATGGGTAGTTGAAGTTGACGTGTTCTAAGCAGACTCAAAATACCCTGAATCTATAAAAGGAAGAAATCAATAAATGCTAAATCGTTAAAAATCTGATCACCAAGGCTCAGAACTCAGAAGGTTGTCTGCTGTTAGTATGTCTAGCAACGGGTCGAAGTATTATCTGGTAACAGTCAAGACAAGAGTTTGTTGTGTTGACTATCTGGTTTAGACTAGTACACACACTACACATCAGGAAGACCCTGTGACTAAGAAAAGGGTTCAACCTAGTTGTCAAGTTGTTTTCTGCTTGATCCTAACAATCTACTAAAGACATTTGAGACCTTGTCATAGCAACCTAACCAGTCAGACCTGTGTTGTGAATTGTCTGAGTAATTTTTGGAATAAAAACATGACTAGGAATTTAAGTGATAGCACATATCACTAACTCTAGGTAGACTTTGCTTGAGGATAAGCAAAAGGCTAAGTGTGGGGTTATATTATATGCATAAATCATATCATATTTTTAGCATGTTTTTAGATATAATTTAGGGTGAAATTGATAGGAAATCGGTCTTAATTGGTTGTTATTTACTCAATTTCACAACTTTTATGATTTTGGAAGTGTCAGGTGAAAAGTAGACGAAAACAGCAAATTTTGGGGGCAAAAATGCAATTTTTGGAAATTCTGACCTGGTCAACGGTTCAGGACGGGCGTCCTGAACCAGTCAAAGCACCAGGACGGCCGTCCCGAAGCACCAGAAGTTGTCCCACATCGAAGTTTTGAGAGAAAATCACTCCAGAAAGCTGCTATAAATACCCCAGGCCTCCAGCAGTTGATATCATCCCTCTCCACTCAATCTGAGTCATTAAGTGGTCTCCAGTGTACAATCCTCTAGTACACAAATCACTCAAAGACTCAGATTTCAGTATAAGTTTTCTTTCTTTCCTTTTTGTTTTATTTTTCTTAGTTTTTGAGAAATAGTCTCAGATCCTAGGGCTCGATAGATAGGTTCATTTTTGGTATTCATAGAATACCCGGGATTTCGTTAGGAGATCCTAAGAGGGCTCGAGGCGTTCGAAGAGTCAGTCCACAAGGCTGGGCTTAAGCCCGGGACGTAAGGTAAAGTCCAGCTACTAGGCTGAGGAAGCGTTCTCCGGAGGTTCTGCCGAGCAGAGTCGGGTCAAGCAATAAGGCATATACAGAAGCACGCTCCATCGGCGAGACTAAGTAAAGGGTGATTTCTTTATGGCATCAGTCCCCCTGTTCCCTCTCTTATATGTTATTATTGTGTTTGTCCAAATAACAATTCTGAATGCTAGATTACGATTATTATGAATATTTGTTATACATGTTGAAGTTATTATGTTTTTCCGGAAATAGCCACCTGCTTAAATATTCATTATGTCTGCATGTTTAATGAGCTTCTTTTAAACTAAAATTAGGGTTATAGATAATTCCTAACCACGGTCTATTCATAACCTGTTTAGTTTAACAGGCATCAATTAATATTGGTGTCTGCCATATTAGATAAAATAACCTGCGGAACACCCTGCTTGTTAGAGTAGTCTAAGCAGGCTGAGTAGAGCGTTTATGCCGGCGGTTATGGGCAAGCAGCATGATCCCCAAAGTGACATAGGGCTTTCATAGCTGTCTTTAGTAGTAGCCGTGAGTAGGGCCGTTTACCTTGGCGATGGGGCGGTAGCACAGATTACTCGGATGTGGTACACCTTTAGACTCAGAACATAGTTGCATTCCAGGCTAAGATATATCTAAAACACTCGAATATAGGTCAATCAATATGTAGGAATAGTATAACATAGAATCAGGACCTCATCTCTAAAACACTTTTAGGATTAATTAGACTTAAACCTAGTGGAGAATGGATCACCCTCTCATCAAAGTATTTGATGAAGATTGCATAACTGGATCATAAGATAAGATTTAGGATAAAAGGCTAGCTACTACTAAGCCGTTACCACTTCCCTGGGAGTACGATATTAATAAATTAAAATCGTAGATACTTTCTAATAGACTAGCTACACGGTAGGTACTCTGCCTTAGGTTCTGATTGATTAAGTGACAATAATTGAATGCTAAAGTGACAGTTAGTAAAACTCAGTCCTTAATTATTCATAATCAACATAGGTAAATAACACCTATCTTTTAGCATACCAATCGGAACGCATCACCGGGGAAATATCATAATGAATTTAGGATTATTGGCCACAATTCTAGAAGCTTATGATAGGTAACGGTAGTAACTTAGACCTTAGACCTAACACTTATTTTTTGCTAGTAAGACAATCAGTTTCCGAAATATAGGGTTATCATAACTAATTAATTTTAGACATCATCTGAAATTAAGACATTTAGGATAATCAAATTTTAGAAAATTATTCTAAAACCATATTGAGGAAATTTAACTGCTTTCGAAATAAAATATAAAAAGAAAAAAAATTTTAAATTTAAAACTCGAAAAAAAATTGTATTCTTCTCGTTCAACAGTAAGTTGTTCTTCAACCCTATCTCTTGCCTTATTTGTTTTTTTTCCTTAGTTGTACATTTCCTGCTCTTTTTCGTGTTATTTCTATTTTCGAAAAAAAAATTGGAAATGAGGAAAGAATATTTTTCTTTTGAGCTGTCAATTTTTGGCTTAGGTGTTAATTTGGAAAAAATATCATTTTCTTAGGTCATGCTAGGTTTATTTGATCACTTTACTCTGAGATATCTGTTCAATAAAACTAATGATGAACCAAGATTGATTAGTTAAGTTCTATTGAATTTAATATAGAAAGACGGGATAAGAGAAAGGGCTAAAAATCTAGAAAGCAAACCTTTGGTCTAGATTAGAAAACCCCGAGTTAGAGGCTATTGACGAGACAGTAGTATCTGATAAATTTCTGAATGAGAATTTATTTTCATTGTTTGCTATGAATAATGATTCTCCTCCGTGGTTTACTGATATTACTAATTATCTAGTTGCTAATTATTCCCAAGTGATATGACTTATCAACAAAAGAAGAAATTCTTTGTTGATTTGGAATATTACTACTAGGAAGATCCGTTTTTTCTATTCGAATTGTCGCAGAGTAAGTGAGTAGAGGATGTATCTCAGAAGGCGAAGGCCACACGATTCTGAAGCATTGCAAGAATCTACGGGAGACCAATTGACTGCTATCAACACTGTCCGGAAAGTGTTGAAAGTAATATTGAAGAATTCTGTATCCTTGATACAGTCCTGCGATGCTTGCCAAATAACAGGTAACACATCCTTCAGAGATCGTCTACCCCAGTAAGATTCTATGATAAGTGTTTTCCAGATTTAGAGTGCCAATGTCTTAGGAAGAAACATCCAGTCTGTGTATCAAATCTGTGAAATCTGCCAAGTACTTCACTTTAGCGGGAATTGCTATGTGAATGGAATACTGACCATTCCAACAGAGGTAGGAGTAGGTTACTGCAGAATGCTACTCTAATGGGAGACGCATACAATCCCAGCTGGAGAAATCATACGGGATTTAGCTGAGGAATAATTCAGAAGCTGGAAACTTTCAGAAGATACCACCACAGCAAAACCCCTACCCACAGAATCAACAGATGAGATACTGGCAACAATTAAAGCCAGACCAGTGCAAGCAAATGATCTACCAAGTGGTATCGAAGGGTCGAAGGATATAGAGGAATTTGTCGTTGTATCAGGAGCATAACAATGGAGGAGCTTGCATCCCTTGCATACCAATCAGCTGTGAGAAACTTCCCCGAGGAAGTCTCAAATACTTGGGCCCAGATCTACACCACTAGAGCCTCCTACCACCATGGCTTCGCCAAAGCTTCAGGTATCTTTTCTGCCATTCAAAACTTGCATGCAATACCTTCACTGACATTGGCAGTAGGCACACCAATCCAAAGAAGTTTCATTCCTAGACACGTTCCTCCTGGACACGTTGCCATGATTGTGAGAAACTTTACAAATGATTCGAGGAAGCAGTCCGTGGGGCTCGAACCATTCATCTACGAATAGGCCACTACCTGGAGCTCGACAATGAAGGATCGGAGCTGACGTCATCCGTTCCAGCATCTAGAGCTTACAGAGTCAAGAACGCCTCAGCAATAGCACATGGCTAAGGTGAAGAGCTAATTGACAACTCAGAGAAGACCCTTCTGCTCGAAACATGAAGGGAGTTTTTCTAATCCTCATCTTCCTCTACTTTTATTTTATTTTCTTTGTTTTGTGTTCTGTTTTGTTATTTCTATTATCCTTCTTGTTTTGTTGCTTTATTTTCTCTCTTACCCTTAGTTAGTCAAATAAGTGTGGGGTAAGAGTTTTTCTGTTTTGTTTTTATATCTTCTAGTTTTCAAATAAGTGTGGGGTAATTTAGATATGCATGAACACTGAGGACAGTGTCAGACTTAAGTGTGGGGTAGTAGTGCACGGTGCACTGTAGTAGTTTGAGAAAATGTTTGCATGATTTTGCATGTTTTCCCCGTATTTTCACACCCTTCCAAAAGTATTCAATTTTTTTCAGACCTTAACATGCATAAATCAAATCACATTTTTAGCATGTTTTTAGGCATGATTTAGGGTGAAATTGAGGGTAAATTGGTCTTAATTGTTCATTATTAACTCAATTTCACAGTTTTTATGATTTTGGAAGTGTCAGGTGAAAAGTGGAAGAAAATGGCAAATTTCGGGGCAAAAATGCAATTTTTCAGAAGTTTGGACTTCGGGGAGGGCGTCCCGGTTCGGGACGGCCGTCCTGACCTGGTCAACAGACCGGGACGGGCGTCCCGAACCAGAAAGTCAAGTCCCACATTGAATTTTTGAGAGAAAATCACTCCAGAAAGCTGCTATAAATACCCCAGGCCTTCCTCAGTTGAATTCATCCCTCTCCACTCGATCTGAGTCATTCAGTGGTTTCCAGTGTACAATTCACTAGTACACAACTCACTCGGAGACTTAGATTTCAGTAAAAGTTTTCTTTCTTTCCCTTTTTTGTGTTTTCGTTTTTCTTAGTCTCTGAGAATTAACTCAGATCCTAGGGTTCAATAGATAGGTTCATTTCTGGTATTCATAGAATACCCGGGATTTCGTTAGGAGATCCTAAGAGGGCTCTAGGCGTTCGACGAGTCAGTTCATAGGGCTGGGCTTAAGCTGGGTATTAAGGTAAAGCCCAGTTACAAGGCTGAGGAAGCGTCCTCCGAAGGTTCTGGCGAGCAGAGTCGGGTCAAGCAGTACGACATATATAGCAGTACGCTCCAACGGCGTGACTACGTAAAGGGTGATTTCTTTATGGCATCAGTCCCCCCCTGTCCCTCTCTTTATATGTTGTTACTGTGTTTGTCCAAATACTAATTTGAATACGAGATTATGATTATTATGAATATTTGTAATATTTGTTGAAGTTGTTATGTTTTTCCGGAAATAGCCACCTGCTTAAATATTCATTATGTCTGCATGTCTAATGTAGTTTCTTTTAAACTAAAATTAGGGTTATAGAAAATTCCTAACCACGGTCTATTCATAACCTGTTTAGTTTAACAGGCATCAATTAGTATTGGTGTCTGCCATACTAGATAAAATAACCTGCGGAACACTCTGTTTGTTAGAGTAGTCTAGGTAGGCTGAGTAGAGCGTTTATGCCTGCGGTTATGGGCAAGCGGCATGATCTCCGAAGTGACATAGGCTTTCATAGCTGTCTTTAGTAGTAACCATGATTAGGGCCGTTTACCTTGGCGATAGGGCGGTATATCAGATTGCTCAGATGTGGTACACCTTTGGACTCAGAACATAGTTGCAATCCAGGCTAAGATATATCTAAAACACTCAAATATAGGTCAATCAACATATAGGAATAGTATAACATAGAATCAGGACTTCATCTATAAAACACTTTTGGGCTTAATTAAACTTAAACCTAGTGGAGAATGGATCACCCTCTCATCAAAGTCATTGATGAAGATTGCATAACTGGATCATAAGATAGGAGTTAGGATAAAAGGCTAGTTACTACTAAGCCGTTACCACTTCCCTGGGAGTACGATATTTAACTTAATAAAATCGTAGATACTTTCCTACAGACTAGCTACACGATAGGCACTCTGCCTTAGGTTCTGATTGATTAAGTGACAGTTAGCAAGACTCAGTCCTTAATTACTCATAATCGACATAGGTAAATAAAGCCTATCTTTTAGCATACCAATCGGAACGCATCAGATTTTTGGCGCCGTTGCCGAGGAAATATCATAATGAATTTAGGATTATTGGCCACAATTCTAGAGACTTATGATAGGTAGCGGTAGTAACCTAGACTTTTGATTTACACTTATCTTATACTAGTTAGACAATCACTTTCCAAAATATAGGATTATCACAACTAATTGATTTTAGATAATATCTAAAATTAAGACACTTAGGATAATCAAATTTTAGAAAATTATTCTAAAACCATATTGAGGAAATTTACCTGCTTTCTAAATAAAATTCAAAATCCCTAAAAATATGTCTCTTGCTTTTCTATTTTACTTTTCCTCCTATTCTTGTTTTTGTTATTTCTAACCAGACTTTGCACGCATAGATGAAGGGAACAAGAGCCCAGGATATTATGGACGAATTAGAAAATAACATCAATCCTTTCCCAGAGATCCAAACAACTCCTGCTTCTCCCGAATATACTCCTGCTTCTCCCGAATATACTCCTGCATCTCCCGAATATACTCCTGAATCCCCCGAATACACTCCGAAATCTCCTAAGTATACTCCTGCATCCCCCGCACCTAACAACCAACCACCTTCATCAAGGGATAGCACTAACAGTTCTCAATCAGCATTGGCTGCCCGGGTAGATGATATATCTCACAAGATAAGCGCCATGACTCAGACAATACCGGGCAGACTAAGACGGTTATATCAGGCTGTTCTAACCTTAAGTTCTGAAGTAACCCAACTCAGAACCGCAATAGAACGCCAAAATGTGCAAATACTCCGAGAGGTGATGGAAATCTTAAAGGAACAAAGGAACCAGCAGGAGGAGATGCGAAACATACGAGCAGAACTACAAGAGATGCGAAACATACGAGCAGAACTACAAGAGATGCGAAACATTCAGGCAGAGCTACAGGAGATCAGAGATAAGGGTCGTTGAAAAAAGGGAAGATTCTTTTACTTTTATTTTCAGCAAATAAATTGTTTGAACTAAACCTAAATGATTGACCCCTATTTTCTATTTTTTTTCAAACTTTTTAAAGGGTCCTTTATATTCAACAATTTTCTTCAGACATTTTATTTTCAAATTTCTATGAAAAACAAAAGTTTTGCAAATGCAGTTTATTTTTCACTAATTAAATTGTACAAACTCAGTTTTTGTTTTTCTAAAATTCTTGCTGAATTTAAGTTGGGATAAAATTAGGGTAGTCATGATTTTCGAAAAAGATTGAGGAATTTTTGCATAGAGTTTTTAACAGCTTCTGAGTTTGATTGGATAAACATAAAGACTTGTTAAAAATTATGATTATTTTTGGTATCCCGAGATTTGCAGGGAATTACCCTGAGGTTTGCAGGGAATTAAAAAAAATATTTATTTTTTCGGAATTGGCACGCGTCCCGAAGCAACCCAAGACGGGCGTCCCTATTCTGGACGGGCGTCCAGCGGGACGGGAGTCCTGCCTCCGGGACGGGCGTCCTGAAGGCCGCACCTCCTACAAATAATCCATTTTTTTCATTTCCCCTCAAATCAACCTCCAAAAATTCACCTCTCTCAAATAATTCTCTCTATCTTCTCTCTACAAATTTTTGGCAAACTTCCTAAAAATTCAAAAATTCAAATTGCCCTCCAAAATTTGAATTTTAAATTTCCTTCCAAATTCAAATTTCCCTCCAAAATTCGAATTTCTCGCCAAAAATTCAAAATCATTCCCTAACCAAAATCCATCCTCCAGAATTCGAATTCGAATCTTCCTTCCTGCCTAAATTCTCAAAAACTCTCAAACGCTCTTGAAACCAAATGGCTCCCAAACACGCCCGTATCACATCCACCATGACCATCACATTAGTGGCACATCCTTTTATGTTGTTTCACTCCAGCCCAGCATACCAGGAGAGATGTCACGGATACATCAGACGCACCATACTGACGGGCAGAACACTTGACTGGGCCGCAGTACAGACGCTAGAGGTGGAGCAGGGAGTCAGACGCATGCTTGGCGTACTACCCTACAGTCGAGTATTCATCGTCACTGAGCCAACATACCTAGAGCTGGTATGTGAGTTCTATGCTTCATTTACGTACCATCAGGAGCAGATCACATTCCGCTTGGGCGGAGTAGATCGGTCGATGAGCATGGCCGAGTTCGGCATTACCCGGGGTATCTGGCAGAGAGACGAGCTGGATACGCCCGCCTACACCACGATAGTTCGAGACTTCACGTCTGCAGATGTCTCCACTGCTTGGGCTCAGATCTGTATGACGGGTGTCCCATACCAGCATGGCTTTGCGAAAGCCACAAGTATCTATCCTGCTCTTCGATACTTGCATGCTATTATTGCACACACTTATTCAGGACGACGGACGGCCCCCGGGAATGTCACCCAAATGGAGACATTCCTCTTGGCCAACATGCACATGGGATCCACAGTAGAGATGGCTCGACTTATCACGGTCATCATGCGGGGTTTCGCTACGGACACTCGAAAATAGTGTCTGGGACTCGGGCCATTCATCACCAGGATAGCTCACTACCTGGAGTTGGACATCGAGGGCTCGGAGCTGACCCAGATCACCCCGACCACCATTCCTACGGACCTCACTATCCTACGGAACATGGGAATGGTCGTAAGGGATGCAAATTGATGCTACTCCATCCACACGGAGTAGCCAAGACAGGCCTCGGCACCAGGAGCGGCCCCAGCACACATACCTCCGTCCGAGATGTTTGTTCCATGCACCGCCTTCGAACGACACATGGCGCACGGATTGGCAGAACTCTCAGCCCGATACAGCCGAGATATGGATAGGATCGAGAGACGGCTGACGTTGATAGAGGACAGAGTCGCTATGAACACCAGCAGGATCGATGAGATTCATCAGCATACCTCCCACCTGGTGGAAAACTCCGAGGTCCACTTTCCGGTAGACTTTCCGGTAGATTTTCCGCAGCCTTCGGTCCACCTAATGACAGTGAGCCGGGTTCTTAGTTTTTCTTTCCTTTTCTTTTTCTTTTGTTGTTTTCATTCTATGTGTGATCATGTTTGGGCTGTATTCATTATGAATCTCTATGTAACATTGATTGATATGACATAACAGCATTGTTCTCTCTATGTTTTCTTGTTATTTCTGTTATTTCCTTATTTTTCCTTCTTACCCATAGTCATTCACATAAGTGTGGGGTAGCTTAGAAATGCATGAACACTGAGGACAGTCTCAAACTTAAGTGTGGGGTAGCAGTACACAGTGCACTATAGTGAGAAAATTTTTGCATGATTCCCCATATTTTCACACCCTTCCAAAAAAAATTTCAAAATTTTTCATTCTTTCAGACTTCTAAATGCAGTATGATTGGTTAAACATTGCTTATGTCTATGATATGTAGGTAGAATGTTATGGTTAGTAGGAGACATTGTGATAGCTATCTTGGACTAATTGATTAGGAATAGGGAATTCCTGATAACTGAGCACAACTTTGTCTAGATTAGAGACCTCAGCCAAATACCTTTTCAAGACTTAACTAGATAAAATTAGACTAGTTGTGGATGTTTTGACAATTAGAATGACTAGATGAGACTCTGAGCTAAAAGTGAAAAGAAATAAAAGAAAGTTAATTAAATAAGGGTAGTTTGCCAGCGGCCTTCGCTACTCGAGCACCACTCCTTCGGGGAACTTAAAGCCTGATGCCCTAAGGTCGTGTAGGTCTGGGAGTCATCGGAGTGGGACTCGCTACATGGGTAGTTGAAGTTGACGTGTTCTAAGCAGACTCAAAATACCCTACATCTATAAAGAAAATCCATAAATGCTAAATCATTAAAAATCTGATCACCAAGGCTCAGAACTCAGAAAGTTGTCTTTTGTTATTATGTCTAGCAATAGGGTCGAAATATTATCTGGTAGTAGTTAAGACGAGAGTATATTGTGTTGACTATCTGGTCTAGACTAGTACACACACTACACATCAGGAAGACCTTGTGACTAAGAAAGGAGTTCAACCTAGTTGTTAAGTTGTTTTCTGCTTGACTATAACTATCTGCTAGAGACATTTGAGACCTTGTCATAGCAACCTGACCAGTCAGACCTGTGTTAAGAATTGTCTGAATAAATTTTTGGAATAAAAACATGACTAGGAATTTAAGTGACTGCACTATGATTTAGAATCACTAACTTCAAGTAGACTTTGCTTGAGGACAAGCAAAAAGCTAAGTGTGGGGTTATATGATATGCATAAATCATATCACATTTTTAGCATGTTTTTAGGCATGATTTAGGGTGAAATTGAGGGTAAATTGGTCTTAATTGTTCATTATTAACTCAATTTAACAGTTTTTATGATTTTGGAAGTGTTAGGTGAAAAGTAGAAGAAAATGGCAAATTTCGGGGCAAAAACGCAATTTTTCAGAAGTTTAGACTTCGGGGAGGGCGTCCCAGTTCGGGATGGCCATCTTGACCTGGTCAACAGGTCGGGACGGCCGTCCAGGACTTGGGACGGCCTTCCTGACCTAGTCAACAGACCGAGACGGGCGTCCCAATCCGGGACGGGCATCCCGAACCAGAAAGTCAAGTCCTACATCGAATTTTTGAGAGAAAATCACTCCAGAAAGCTGCTATAAATACCCCAGGCCTTCCTCAGTTGAATTCATCCCTCTCCACTCGATCTGAGTCATTCAGTGGTTTCTAGTGTACAATTCACTAGTACACAACTCACTCGGAGACTCAGATTTTAGTAAAAGTTTTCTTTCTTTCCCTTTTTTGTGTTTTCATTTTTCTTAGTCTCTGAGAATTAGTCTCAGATCCTAGGGTTCAATAGATAGGTTCATTTCTGGTATTCATAGAATACCCGGGATTTCGTTAGGAGATCCTAAGAGGGCTCTAGGCGTTCGAAGAGTCAGTTCATAGGGCTGGGCTTAAGCTGGGTATTAAGGTAAAGCCCAGTTACTAGGCTGAGGAAGCGTCTTCCGAAGGTTCTGGCGAGCAGAGTCGGGTCAAGCAGTACGACATATATAGCAGTACGCTCCAACGGCGTGACTACGTAAAGGGTGATTTCTTTATGGCATCAGTCCCCCCTGTCCCTCTCTTTATATGTTGTTACTGTGTTTGTCCAAATACTGATTTGAATACAAGATTATGATTATTATGAATATTTGTTATATTTGTTGAAGTTGTTATTTTTTTCCGAAAATAGCCACTTCCT
This sequence comes from Asclepias syriaca, assembly GCA_027405835.1. Classification (NCBI taxonomy): domain Eukaryota; kingdom Viridiplantae; phylum Streptophyta; class Magnoliopsida; order Gentianales; family Apocynaceae; genus Asclepias; species Asclepias syriaca. The sequence continues at coordinate 15,220,683 of CM049932.1, forward strand.
TAAATATCCATTATGTCTGCATGTCTAATGTAGTTTCTTTTAAACTAAAATTAGGGTTCTAGACAATTCCTAACCACGGTCTATTCATAACCTGTTTAGTTTAACAGGCATCAATTAGTATTGGTGTCTGCCATACTAGATAAAATAACCTGCGGAATACCCTGTTTGTTAGAGTAGTCTAGGTAGGCTGAGTAGAGCGTTTATGCCTGCGGTTATGGGCAAGCGGCATGATCTCCGAAGTGACATAGGGTTTCATAGCTGTCTTTAGTAGTAACCGTGAGTAGGGCCGTTTACCTTGGCGATGGGGCGGTATATCAGATTGCTCAGATGTGGTACACCTTTGGACTCAGAACATAGTTGCAATCCAGGCTAAGATATATCTAAAACACTCGAATATAGGTCAATCAACATATAGGAATAGTATAACATAGAATCAGGACTTCATCTATAAAACACTTTTGGGCTTAATTAAACTTAAACCTAGTGGAGAATGGATCACCCTCTCATCAAAGTCATTGATGAAGATTGCATAACTGGATCATAAGATAGGAGTTAGGATAAAAGGCTAGTTACTACTAAGCCGTTACCATATCCCTGGGAGTACGATATTCAACTTAATAAAATCATATATACTTTCCAACAGACTAGCTACACGATAGGTACTCTGCCTTAGGTTCTGATTGATTAAGTGACAATAATTGAATGCTAAGTGACAGTTAGTAAGACTCAGTCCTTAATTACTCATAATCGACATAGGTAAATAAAGCCTATCTTTTAGCATACCAATCGGAACGCATCAGACCTCAAAATGCAGTATGATTGGTAAAATATTACTGATGTCTATGATATGTGTGTAGAAGTTGTGATTAGTAGGAGACAATCTGATGACTATTTTGAACTTATTGATTAGGAATAGGGATTTCCTGATAATTAAGCACACCTTAGTCTGGATTAGAGACCTCAGCCAATTACCTTTTCAAAACTTAACTAGATAAGATTAGATCAGTTGAGGATGTATTGACAATTAGGATGACTAGATGAGACTCTGAGCTGAAAGTGAAAAGAAAAAAAACAAAAGAGAGTTAATTAAATAGGGTAGCTTGCCAGCGGCCTTTGCTACTCGAGCACCACTCCTTAGGGGAACTTAAAGCCTGATGCCCTAAGGTCGTGTAGGTCTGGGAGTCATCGGAGTGGGACTCGTTACATGGGTAGTTAAAGTTGACGTGTTAAAGCAGACTCAAAATACCCCGAATCTATAAAAGAAAAAATCAATAAATGCTAAAAAATTAAAATCTGATCACCAAGGCTCAGAAATCAGAAAGTTGTGTGTTGTTAGTATGTCTAGCGACGGGTTGAAGTGTTATCTGGTAGTAGTTAAGACGAGAGCATATTGTGTTGACTATCTGGTCTAGACTAGTACACACACTACACATCAGGAAGACCTTGCGACTGAGAGAAGAGTTCAATCTAGTTGTTAAGTTGTTAAACCTACTTGATTATAACAATCTACTAGAGACATTTGAGACCTTGTCATAGCAACCTAACCAGTCAGACCTGTGTTATAAATTGTCTGAATAATTTTTGGAATAAAAACATGCCTAGGAAATTTAAGTGACTGCACATATGATTTAGAATCACTAACTTCAGGTAGACTTTGCTTGAGGACAAGCAAAAAGCTAAGTGTGGGGTTATCTTATATGCATAAATCATATCACATTTTTAGCATGTTTTTAGGCATAATATAGGGTGAAATTGATAGGAAATCGGTCTTAATTGATTGTTATTAACTCAATTTCAAAATTTTTGTGATTTTGGAAGTGTCAGGTGAAAAGTAGTTGAAAATGGCAAATTTCGGGGTAAAAATGCAATTTTTCAGAAGTTCAGACGTCGGGGTGGGCGTCCCGAATCAGGATGGGCGTCCAGACCTGGTCAACAGGTAGGGACGGGCGTCCCGGATGCCTGGTCCAAGTCCCACATCGAAATTCTTGGAAAAATTCACTCCAGAAAGCTGCTATAAATACCCCAGGCCTTCCTCAGTTGAAATCATTCCTCTCCACTCGATCTGAGTCATTTAGTGACTTCAAGTGTACATTTTTCTCGAGTACATAAGTCACTTAGAGACTCGGGTTCAGTAGAAGTTTATTGTTTCTTAGATAGTGTCTCGTTTTCTTTGTTTCTGAGAATTAGTCTCAGATCCTAGGCTACGATAGATAGGTTCGTTTCTGGTATTCATAGAATACCAGGGATTTCATTAGGAGATCCTAAGAGGGCTCTAGGCATTCGAAGTGTCAGTCCACAGGGCTGGGCTTAAGCTGGGTATTTGATACGCGAAAATCGTATCACCTTTTTAGCATGTTTTTATATATGATTTAGGGTGAAATTGAGGGTAAATTGATCTTAATTGTTTATTATTTACTTAATTTCACAGTTTTTATGATTTTGGAAGTGTCAGGTGAAAAGTAGACGAAAACAGCAAATTTTGGGGCAAAAATGCAATTTTTGGAAATGCTGACTTGGTCAAAGGCTCAGGACGGGCGTCCCGACCCAGTCAAAGCACCGGGACGGGCATCCAGGACTCGGGACGGGTGTCCCGACTTGGTCAACAGACCAGGACGGGCGTCCCAATCCGGGACGGGCGTCCCGAACCCCCCAGATCAAGTCCCACATCGAATTTTTGATGAAAAATCACCCCGGGAAGCTGCTATAAATACCCCACGCCTCCAGCAGTTGAATTCATCCCTCTCCACTCGATCTGAGTCATTAAGTGGTTTCCAGTGTACACTTCTCTAGTACACAACTCACTCAGAGACTCGGATCTCAGTTTTCTTTCTTGTTAGTGTTTTGTTTTAGTTTCTGAGAAATAGTCTCAGATCCTGGGGTTCGATAGATAGGTTCGTTTCTGGTATTCATAGAATACCCGGGATTTCGTTAGGGGATCCTAAGAGGGCTCTAGGTGTTCGAAGAGTCAGTCCACAGGGCTGGGTTTAAGCTGGGTATTAAGGTAAAGCCCAGTTACTAGGCTGAGGAAGCGTCCTCCGAAGGTTCTAGCGAGCAGAGTCGGGGCGAGCAATACGACATATACAGCAGTACGCTCCATCAGCGAGACTACGTAAAGGGTGATTTCTTTATGGCATCAGTCCCCATGTCCCTCTCTTATATGTTGTTATTGTGTTGTTCCAAATATTTATTATGAATACGAGATTACGATTTTTATGAATGTTTGTTTTATATGTTGACGTTGTTATGTTTTTCCAGAAATAGCCACCTGCTTAATATTCACTATGTCTGCATGTCTAATGTGCTCTTTTAAACTAAATTTAGGGTTATAGACAATTCTTAACCACGGTCTAATCATAACCTGTTTAGTTTAACAGGCATCAATTAGTATTGGTGTCTGCCATGCTAGATAAAATAACCTGCTGAATGATGCGTTCCGATTGGTATGCTAAAAGATAGGCTTTATTTACCTATGTCGATTATGAGTAATTAAGGACTGAGTCTTACTAACTGTCACTTAGCATTCAATTATTGTCACTTAATCAATCAGAACCTAAGGCAGAGTACCTATCGTGTAGCTAGTCTGTTGGAAAGTATCTACGATTTTATTAAGTTAAATATCGTACTCCCAGGGAAGTGGCAACGGCTTAGTAGTAACTAGCCTGTTATCCTAACTCCGATCTTATGATCCAGTTATGCAATCTTCATCAAATACTTTGATGAGAGGGTGATCCATTCTCCACTAGGTTTAAGTCTAATTAATCCCAAAAGTGTTTTATAGATGAGTCCTGATTCTATGTTATACTATTACTATACGTTGATTGACCTATATTCGAGTATTTTAGACATGTCTTGGCCTGGATTGCAACTATGTTCTGTGTCTAAAGGTTACCACATCTGAGTTTCTACGCTACCGCCCCATCGTTAAGGGTAACGGCCCTACTCACGGCTCGGACTAAAGTCAGCAATGAACGGTACCCTATGTCACTTCGGTATCATGCTGCTCGTCTCATAACAGCCGGCATAACACTCTACTCAGCCTACCTAGACTACTTTCAACCAACAGGGTGTTCCGCAGATTATTTTATCTAGTATGGCAGACACCAATACTAATTGATGCCTGTTAAACTAAACAGGTTATGAATAGACCGTGGTTAGGAATTGTCTATAACCCTAATTTCAGTTTAAAAGAACGGCAATAGACATGCAGACATAATGAATATTTAAGCAGGTGGCCATTTCCGGAAAAACATAACAACTTCAACATATATAACAAATATTCATAAGAATCGTAATCTGATATTCAAATTAATATTTAGATAAAACAATTCGTAAACATACAGAACCTCGTCTAGGGGACCCACTGTCATAAAGTAATCACCACTCTATGCAGGTCCAGCCGGCGCTGCAGCTCCTGTATGCTCCTGACTGCTCGATCCTACTCTGCTCGGCAGAGCCTTCGGAGAACGCTCCTCAGACCTAGTAGCAATTGCTTTACCTTACATCCCGGGCTTAAGCAAATTGCCCTAATCTGACTAAGAACACGCACCCTATCTCTCTCTTAGGATCTCCTAACGAAATCCCGGAATTCTATGAATACCAAAAACGAACCTATCTATCGAAGCCTAAGATCTGAGACTATTTCTCAGAAACTAAGAAAACGAAACACTAAAGAAAGAAAACTGAAACTGAAACCCGAGTCTCTCTGTGGCTTGTGTACTCTAGAAAAGTGTACACTGAAGTCACTAAGTGACTCAGATCGAGTGGAGAGGGATGAATTCAACTACTGGAGGCCTGGGGTATTTATAGCAGCTCCCCGGGGTGATTTTTCATCAAAAATTCGATGTGGTACAGCTTCTGGTGCTTCGGGACGCCCGTCCTGGGGGTTTGACTGGGTCGGGACGCCCGTCCCGGACCGTTGACCAAGTCAGCATTTCCAAAAATTGCATTTTTGCCCCAAAATTTGCTGTTTTCGTCTACTTTTCACCTGACACTTCCAAAATCATAAAAATTGTGAAATTGAGTAAATAACAATCAATTAAGATCAATTTATCCTCAATTTCATCCTAAATCATACATAAAAACATGCTAAAAAGGGTATACGATTTGTGCACATCACTGAACACCCTGTTTGTTAGAGTAGTCTAGGTAAGTCGAGCCGAGTCCGATTATGCCGGCAGCTAGGGCAAGCGGTATGATCCCCGAAGTGACATAGGGCTTTCATAGATGCCTTCGTCCCGAACCGTGAGTAGGGCCGTCAATAAGGTAGGGCGGTTTATTAGAAACCTCGGATGTGGTACGCCTTTAAACACAGAACATAGTTGCAATCCAGGCTAAGATATATCTAAATACTCGAATATAGGTCAATCAACATATAGGAACAGTATAACATAAAATCAGGACCTCATCTATAAAACACTTTTGGGATTAATTAAACTTAAACCTAGTGGAGAATGGATCACCCTCTCATCAAAGTATTTGATGAAGATTGCATAACTGGATCATAAGATAGGAGTTAGGATAAAAGGCTAGCTACTACTAAGTCGTTACCACTTCCCTGGGTGTACGATAATTATTTAATAAAATCGTAGATACTTTCCAACAGACTAGCTACACGATAGGTACTCTGCCTTAGGTTCTGGCTGATTAAGTGACACCATAGAGACTAAATGTGACAATTAGTCAATCACAGTCCTTAATTATTCATAATCAACATAGGGTAAAATAACACCTATTTAGCATATCGGTCGGAAACACATCAGATTTTTGGCACCGTTGCCGGGGAAATATCATAATGAATTTAGGATTATTGGCCACAATTCTAAGAGACTTATGATAGGTAGCGGTAGTAACCTAGACTTTAAACCTACACTTATCTTATACTAGTTAGACAATCACTTTCCGAAATATAGGGTTATCATAACTAACTAATTTTGGATATTATCTGAAATTTAGACATTTAGGATAATCAAATTTTAGAAAATTATTCTAAAACCATATTGAGGAAATTTACCTGCTTTCTAAAAAGATGAAAAGAAAAAAAAAATTTTGTTTTTAGTTTTGTTTTGTTTTCCTATCTCTTTCCGCATTATATTTTTCTTTCTGTTATCTTTTTCTTTTTATTTATTTTTCTAACCAGACTTTACACTCAAAGATGAAGAGAACAAGAGCAGCTACTAAACAAGCAAAGGAAGCAGAAAACCCTGATGCTCTAGGACCAAAGAAGACAAAGCCAGAAGGACCATCTAGGCCTGAACCAGAAACACCACGAGGGAACCTTCCTTCACAACCTGTAGAAATAACCTCGAGCTTAGATACCAGTAACCTAGTGAGAAGACTCCTGACCACCCGTGATGCTAGTCCCACGGAAGAAGATCCTTCTGAGGGTACCTTTCCTCCTAGGGAAGAACCTCAAGGATCTCCAGTTCACACTCCTGTCCAGAGAACCCCTATAAATCCACCACCCCTTGACCAAACTCCAACCTCACCCACATCTCATGCCTACACTCCAACACCAAACGAGCGCACTCCTTCATCCGGAGGAAGTACTAACGGTTTTCAATCCATTTTGTCTGTGCAGATAGATGCATTGGCTAATAGGATTTATAAGATGGATCAAGGAATTGCACGCGCAGATTATGTCATTCAGACCAAGTTAGTCTGAATATCACAACAAACATGGACCAACTCAGAGCTACAGTCAATTCTCAGGAAAACCAAAGTGCACAAATACTCAGGGAATTAGCTGACTTATGAAGTGAGCAAGGCAGGCAAAGGGATGGATGAGAGCCATGCGCATAGAGATGCGAAGCATTCAGGAAGGGATGCGAAACATTCAGGCAGAGCTACGTGAAATCAGAGATAAGGGTCGTTGAAAAAAGGGAAGATTCTTTTTACTCTTATTTTCAGTGAATAAAATTGTTTGAACTAACGTTAAATAATTTGACCCCTACTTCCTTTTTCAAACTTTTTAAAGGGTCTTTCATTCAACAATTTTTTCAGACATTTTATTTCTCAAATTTCTATGAAAAACAAAGGTTTTGCAAATGCAGTTTATCTCTCACTATTTAAATTGTATAAACTCAGTTTTTTTTTCTGAAATTCTTGCTGAATTTAAGTTAGGATAAGATTAGGGTATCATGATTTTCGAAAAAAAGAGAGATTGAGAAATTATTTTTCACAGAGTTTTTAACAGCTTCTGAATTTGATTGGATAAACGTGAAGACTTGTTAAATATTATTTTTGGTGCTGAGATTTGCAGGGGTCTACAGAAAAAAATATATTTTTTTCAGAATTGGCACGCATCCCGAAGTAATCCGGGACGGGCGTCCCGATTCTGGACGAGAGTCCAGCGGGATGGGCGTCCTTCCTCCTATAAATATTCTATTTTTTTCATTTTCCCTCAAATCAACTTCCAAAAATTCATCTCTCTAAAAATCTTCTCTCTACCTTCTCTCTACAAATTTTTGGCAAACCTCTCAAAAGACAAAAATTCAGATTTCCCTCCAAAATTTGAATTTTAAACTTCCCTCCAAAAATTTAAATTTCCCTCCAAAATTTGAATTTCCCGCCAAAAATTCAAAAATCCTTCCCCTAGCCTAAATACATCCTCCCGAATTCAAATTCACTTCCAGAATTCGAATTCGAATCTTCCTTCCCGCCTAAATTCTCAAAGTCTCTCATTCTCAAATGGCTCCCAAACGCGCCCGTATCACATCTACCATGACCGTTACGTCAGTGGCACATCCTTTCATGCTGTTCCACTCCAGCCCAGCATACCAGGAGAGATGCCACGGGTTCATCGGACGCACCATACTGACGGGCAGAACACTTGATTGGGCAGTAGTGCGGACACTAGAGGTAGAGCAGGAAGTCAGACGCATGCTCGACGTACTACCATACAGTCGGGTATTCATCGTCACTGAGCCGATATACCTAGAGCTGGTATGTGAGTTCTATGCATAATTCACATACCATTAGGAGCAGATTACATTCCGCTTGGGCGGAATAGATAGATCGATGAGCATGGCCGAGTTCGGCATTGCCTTGGGAATCTGGCAGAGAGAGGAGTAGGACACGCCCGCCTACACCACAGCGGTTAGAGACTTCACGACTGCAGACGTATCCACTGCTTGGGCTCAGATCTGTATGACGGGTGTGCCCTACCAGCATGGCTTTGCAAAAGCCACAGGTATTTACCCTGCTCTTCGATACTTGCATGCTATTATTGCACACACATTGTCAGGCCGACGGACGGCCCCCGGGAATGTCACCCAGCTGGAGACATTCCTCTTGGCCAACATGCACATGGGATCTACAGTAGAGATGGCCCGACTTATCACGGTCATCATGCGGGGTTTCGCTACGGACACCCAGAAACAGTGTCTGGGGCTAGGACCGTTCATCACCAGGATAGCTCACTGCCTGGAGCTCGACATCGAGGGCTCGGATCTGACTCAGGTTGCCCCGACCACCATTCCTACGGACCTTACTATCCTACGGAACATGGGAATGGTCGTACGGGATGCAAATGGGCGCTACTCCATCCACACGGAGCAGCCAGGACAGGCCTCGGCACCAGGATCAGTTCCAGCACACATACCTCCGTTCGAGACGTTTATTCCATGCACAGCTTTCGAACGACATGTGTTGCACGGATTGGTAGAGCTGTCAGTCAGATATAGCCGAGACATGGAAAGGATCGAGAGACGACTGACGATGATAGAGGATAGAGTCGCTATGAACACCAGCAGGATCGAGGAGATTCATCAGCATACCTCCCACCTTGTGGAAAACTCCGAGGTCCACTTTCCAGTAGATTTTCCAGACTTTCTGGCAGACTTTGGTCCACCTAATGATGACGAGCCGGGTTCTTAGTTTTTCTTTCCTTTTCTTTTTCTTTTGTTGCTTTCATTCTATATGTGTGATCATGTCTGGGCTGTATGAAATATGAATCTCTGTGTAACATTGATTGATATGACATAACAGCATTGCTTTCCCTATATTTTCTTGTTATTTCTTTTATTGCCTTCTTGCCCGTAGTTAGTTGAATAAGTGTGGGGTAAGAATTCTTTGTATGTTATTTTATTCCTTGTTTTCAAATAAGTGTGGGGTAGTTAGATATGCATAAACACTGAGGACAGTGTCAGTCTTAAGTGTGGGGTAGCAGTGCACGGTGTACTGTAGCAGTTTGCAAAATATTTTTGCATGTGTTTGCTTGTTTTCCCCATATTTTGACACCCTTCCAAAATTTTTCAAAATTTTCCGTCTTTCAAACTTCTAAATGCAGTATGCCTGGTTAAACAATTGCTTATGTCTATGATATGTAGGTAGAAGTTATGGTTAGTAGGAGGCAATGTGATAGCTATCTTGGACTAATTGATTAGGAATAGGGAATTCCTGATAACTGAGCACAACTTTGTCTGGAGTAGAGACCTCAGCCAATCACCTTTTCAAGACTGAACTAGATAAAATTAGACCAGTTGTGGATGTTTTGACAATTAGAATGACTAGATGAGACTCTGAGCTAAAAGTGAAAAGAAATTAAAGAAAGATAATTAAACATGGGTAGTTTGCCAGCGGCCTTCGCTACTCGAGCACCACTCCTTCGGGGAACTTAAAGCCTGATGCCCTAAGGTCGTGTAGGTCTGGGAGTCATCGGAGTGGGACTCGCTACATGGGTAGTTGAAGTTGACGTGTTCAAAGCAGACTCAAAATACCCTGAATCTATAAAAGAGAAAAAAATAAGAGCTAAAACAATTAAAATCTGATCACCAAAGCTCAGAACTCAGAAAGTTATCTGTTGTCAGTGTGTCTAGCAATAGGTCGAAGTGTTATCTGGTAACAGTTAAGACAAGAGTTTATTGTGTTGACTATCTGGTCTGGACTAGTACACACTACACATCAGGAAGGCCTTATGACTAAGAGAAAAGTTCAACCTAGTTGTTAAGTTACTTTTTGCTCAACCCTAACAAACTACTAGAGACATATGAGACCTTGTCATAGCAACCTAACCAGTCAGACCTGTGTTAAGAATTGTCTGAAGAATTTTTGGAATAAAAACATGACTAGGAATGCACATATGGTTTAGAATCACTAACTTCAGGTAGACTTTGCTTGAGGACAAGCAAAAAGCTAAGTGTGGGGTTATCTGATACGCGAAAATCGTATTACCTTTTTAGCATGTTTTTATATATGATTTAGGGTGAAATTGAGGGTGAATTGATCTTAATTGTTTATTATTTACTTAATTTCACAGTTTTTATGATTTTGGAAGTGTCAGGTGAAAAGTAGACGAAAACAGCAAATTTTAGGGCAAAAATGCAATTTTTGGAAATGCTGACTTGGTCAAAGGCTCAGGACGGGCGTCCCGAATCCGGGACGGGCGTCCTGACCCAGTCAAAGCACCAGGACGGGCGTCCCGACTTGGTCAACAGACCAGGACTCAGCTCAGGAAGCGTTCTCCAAAGGTTCTGTCGAGCAGAGTCAGGTCAAGTAGTCTAGCATATACTAGTAATTGCTCCATCAGCAGACCTAATAAAGGGTGAATACTTTATGGTGGTGGTCCCCTTGTCCCTCTCTATATATTCTGTACTGTGTTTGTCCAAAGATATATTTGAATATTAAACTATGATGTTATGAATATGTGTTTTGCATGCTGAAGCTAATTACATTTTTTCGGAAAGGTCACCAGCTTAATTATCATTATGACTGCATGTCTACTTGCTCTTTTAAATTGGATGAACGGTTATAGACAATTCCTAACCACGGTCTAATCATAACCTGTCTAGTTTAACAGGCCTTAATTTAGGGCTTTGTGTGAGGACGGAAGCATTAAGGTCTGCCATAATAGATAAAATAACCTATAGATCACCATGTTTGTTAGATTAGTCTAATGAGGCTGAATTCGTGTGTTTATGCCGACGTTAGGGCGAGAGGCATGATCTCCTGAGTGACACAGGACTTTCATGGATGCCTTTAGCTCGAACCGTGAGTAGGGCCGTCAATGGCGATGAGGCTGTTTATCAGATAACTCAGATGTGGTACACAAGTAGAATCAGTATATAATTGCAATCTAGACCAAGATATATCTAAAATACTCGAAGATATGTCAGTCAACATATAGAAACAATATAACATACATCAGAACACTTGTTTGTAAAATACTCTTGCATGCTTAATAAACTTGAATCTTGTGTATAATGGATCACCTCTCATCAATGATATTGATGAATGATTGCATAACTAGATAATAAAATGAGAGTTAGGGTAAAAGGATAGTTGCTACTAAGCCTTTACCACTTCTCTGGGAGTACGATAAATTCTTAATTAAAATCGTAGGTACTTTCCAACAGACTAGCTACACGATAGGTACTCTACCTTAGGTTCTGATTGATTATGTGACAACATAGATGCCAAATGTGACAATTAGTAAATCTCAGTCCTTAATTATTAATAATCAATATAGGGTAAATAAAACCTATTTATAGCATATCAAACGGAATCACACCACGTATAGATCTAGGCCCAGGCGGTGGAGACGTCAGCGGAGGTGAAGTCTCGTACTGCTGTAGTGAAAGCAGGTGTGTCCAGCTCCTCCCTCTGCCAGATACCCAAAGCAATGTCGAACTCAGCCATGCTCATCGATCGGTCTATTCCACCTAGTCGAAATGTGATCTACTCTCGCTGGAATGTGAAAGAAGCATAAAACTCACATACCAGCTCGAGGTAGGTTGGCTCGGTGATGATGAAAACTTGACTGTATGGAGGAGTGTCGAGCATGCACCAAATCTCCTGCTCAACTCTGAGTGTCTGAACTGCTACCCAGTCGAGCATTTTGCCTACCAGTATGCAGCGTCCAATGTGGCCATGGCTCCTCTCCTGATACGCTGAGATGGAAGGAAGGAGCATGAAGGGGTGTGCCACAACTGTGACAGTCATGGAGGAGGTGATACGTGCGTATTTCGGAGCTATTTGACTGAAAGAATTCGAGAGAGTTTGAGAATTTGGCGGGAAAAGGAATTCAAATTTGAATTCTGGAGGCAAATTCAAATTCAGAAGGAAGGAATTTGCTTAGGAAAGGAATATGAGTTTTTGGAGGGAAATTCGAATTTTGGAATGAAATTCAAAAGTTCAAATTTTTGGAGGGAAAAGTTGAAATTTTTGAAAATTCAAGACTTTGTCAAATTTTTGGAGAGAATTTTAGAGAGAATTTTGGTAGAGAGAGGATTTTTTGGTGTTTGGTTTTGAGGAAAATGGAAAAATTGGGTATTTATAGAGAGGAGGCCTTCCTTGGGACGCCCGTCCCGGCTGCCTCTGGATGCATACCACTTCCGGAAATTTTCTTTTTTTCTTTTTTTTTCCGCAATTTCCCGTAAATCCTTATACACAAAAACAATTATCCCGTCATAGTTCTCAACAAATCATCAAGGTTCGCCTATGTAATGCAGAAGTTGTTGAAAACCTTTGCAAAATTCTCAGTCTATTCCCTTTAAAAAAATTATATTTGCCCTAATCATATCCTTACTTTCTATTGCAGCAAAAATTCTTATATTTGAAGAAAAACAAAAGACTAAATTTACACAATTTAATCAACGAAGAAAAATTGTATTTCTAACACATTTGTTTTTTGCAAAGAATTGAAAATTGTCTGAAGAAAAATTTCTGAACAAAATAAAAGACCCAATTAAATTTGGCAAGTAAAAAGAAGGGGTCAGTTATTAAACTTTTGTTCAAACAATTTATTTGCTGAAAGTAAAAAGAAATCTTCCCTTTTTAATGGCCTTTATTTCTTATCTCTCGCATCTCCACTCGGATAGCTCTCATCTCATCCCGCTGCCTTCCTTGCTCATCACGTATTTCATCTAACTCACGTAGTATCAGTGTACCTTGACTCTCTTGGAGATTCATCGTGGCCCTGAGTTGGTCCACCTTAGCTGTAATATTCAGAATGCTTTGGTCTGAGTGACAGAATCTGCTTGCTATCGTTTGATCCATCTGGTAGATCCTGTGAGTCAAATTATCTGTTTTCACAGAAAAAATTGACTGAAAACCGTTAGTACTCCCTCCAGATGAAGGTATTCGTTCATTAGGAGTTGGGGTAAATTCAGGAGATGTTGGTGAGTTCTGGGTCTGGTCAAAAGGTTGTGGATTTTCGGGAACCCTTTGGGCAGGAGTGTGAACTGGAGATTTCTGAGGTTCTTCTCTGGGAGGAAAGGTCTCTTCAAAAGGGTCCTCCTCTTCCGTAGGACTGGGTACTCGGGAATTCAAGAATCTGTTTACTATATCGCTAGTGTCTAAGCTTGAGTCAATATCTATGGGTTGTGGATGATTGTTCTCCCGTGGTGCTTCTGGTTCGGGCCTAGATGGTCTTTCTGGTTTCTTCTTCTTTTGAACTAGAGCTTCGGGATTTTCTAGTTTCTTTACTTGGTTTGTAGCTGCTCTTGTTCTTTTCATCTATAAGTGTAAAGTCTGGTTAGAATAAACAACAATAAAAACAAATGTGGAATAAAAATAGAATAACAAAAGAGTGGAACAAAGTACGAAGAAAATTAAGAACAAGAAAATATTTTTCGGGTTTCTTTTTCGAAAGCAATTTAAATTTCTTTAATAAAGTTTTAGAATAATGTTCTAAAATTTGATTATCCTAAATTTCTTAATTTCAGATAATTTCTAAAATTAATTAGTTATGATAACCCTATATTTCAGGAAACTGATTGTCTAACTAGAATAAAATGAGTGTCATGTCTAAGGTATAGATTACTACCGCTACATATAATAAGCCTCTAGAATTTTGATTAGGAATCCTAAAATTTTATGATATTTCCCCGGGAACGGCGCCAAAAATCTGATGCCTTCCGATTGATATGTTAAAAATAGGCTTTATTTACCCTATATCGATTATGAATAATTAAGGACTGAGACTTACTAATTATCACATTTAGCATTTATCTTGTCACTTAATCAATCAGAACCTAAGGCAGAGTACCTATCGTGTAGCTAGTTTGTTGGAAAGTATCTATGATTTTAATTTAATAATTTATCGTACTCCCAGGGAAGTGGTAACGGCTTAGTAGCAATTACTAGGTCTGCAGATTTTCATATTTAGGAAGGATGTTTAGCATGTTCTTAGATGCTTTTATTGTTTAGTATTGATATGTTTTAGGCTTAGAATGTATTGATCTATGTTTAGGTTGTTTAGTTTTTTATTCTCCTTGAATAGTTTAGATATCTTTCATGTTCTAGTTAGTTGTTCTATTTGAATGATAAATCATGAATGAATGTATCGTAAGCATCTATTTTGATTTTTAATCAACATGTTTTAATATGTTTTGATCCTTTAGCATGATTAGTTTGAATACTTAGATGATATATATTAGGTATTGAGTTTTGTTTTACTTGAATCTAAACATATGCTTGCATTACCATATACATTAGATTGCTTAGTATATAAATTGCTCTTTTAAGTGTTTGATATTATGCCTTTAGGTTTGATTTACTTTTCAATAGCATGTTTCATTACTTTTATGATCTATTTAAGTTTAGATTACATTTCCCATGATCTAGTTGTTTAACTATTGATTAGTTTTCTTTAATTGCCTGATCCTTGTTTAATATGTTTATGATCTTCTTTGATGTTTTTAGATATAGAAACTATTTCTCTCTTTCATGATTTCTATGAACAAACTACTTAAGTACTTGAATGCTTTCATGTTTTCTTTACTTAGTTTTTGTCTAGCATGAAACTCTCTGTAGTTTTATTTCTTGCACTTTTGATATCCTTTAGTTTAGTTTTATGATCATATGCTTTTGCCTTTAGTATCATTTATTAGAATTTCTTACTTTTATTAGAAATTATGCCCTAAGTTTTTCTTTATTTTCCTTGTTTTGCATGCTTTATGATTTATGAGTGTTTGAACAGTCCTTATTTTCATTAATTTATCATTTTAGGCTTTAATACTTAGCAACTGATTAGAACACTCATTTTATCTATTCCTTGCATTTCATTTTAGGAATTATAGCATTTAGTAGATCATCTTTTTGCATTTTTGACACTAGTGCACCTTGCTGTATTTTTGTTGCATGAGTGACTAGTTTGTTTTTGCTACTGTTTTCTCTTCTTTCAGAATTTTAGTAAACTGTATTTTCTGTATAATTTTCTTGATCTTAGGATTTAGATGGTGTTAATTTTAATAAATTAGGCTTTAAATTTATTTTTCTATGAAAATTTGAAAATCACTGCCTTTTCTGAAATTTTTTGCTCTAGTTTTCTATGTAACTTGACTTATCTATGCTTTGCATGTTTTTCTTTGCTTTCGATTTTTCTTAGCTTTTATATATTCTGGATATTTGAACTTTTAATTATGTTTTTAGGTAATTTTAGTTATTTTTAGGAATTGCATGATCCTTGGTAATTATTTTTAATGCAATTTTGCTAGTTTTTACCTACTGTTTTTCTTGTTTATTTTGCATGACTTTAATGGTTAGTTTTAGATTGTTTCTTTCTTCTTTTGAGCATATTTAAACCTCTTTAACTTTCAGTAGTTTTTGTCTTACCTTAATTATGTATTTTTGAGTGCATATTTCTTGTGTTTTATGCAATAAGATCTTGAGTGCTACTTTGATGCATTTTGCTATGCTTTGTCTTTGAATTTGCTGCACTTTTTGCCATGATTTAGGTCTGCATTTCACATGATCTAATTCATTTTTTGAGCATTTTTAGTGTCATTTAGTATTCAGTAGTTATACACTTTAATTTATGCTTAATTAGACTTCATTTTGGTCATTTAGCATATCTTCTAATTTAGTGTATAATTTATGTTCTAAGCATGAGTTTTTATTCATTCTTTTTGCAAATTGTTTGCATAATTTTTCTTGCTGCAATTTGTGTATTTTTAGCATGATTTCTTACAGGTTTAAGAGACTTAAGAGGAGGCCAACAAGTCTTGACCATAGAAGTGTTTTTTAAGGAAACCTTAACTTGTATTACTTTGGTTGCAATTCTATATTTTATTGTCAATTTTAAGACCAATTACCAATTGCATATTTCTCAATCATTGTATTCGTTACCTCTTTTCAATTTATATCTAAATTTTTAAAACCACTTCTCAACCTCATTTTCAAACTCAATAGAGAAGCATGATGTCTTCTCTTTTTCAAAAATAATTTTCAACTTTGATGTTTATTTTGTTTTGCAAGCAATTTTGTTTCAATTACCTTTCCAATAATTATTCATATCTATCTCTTTCTTTTCCCTTTTCTTTAAATTAATCTCTTTCTTTTTTTACCATTTGAAAATTTTATTTTTATTGTTTTTACAAACTCTCGGGTGATCATCGAGAAAACTTCAAGCCAATTAAATTTTCACTTTCAATTGATTTTCAAATTGCAATCTAACTTCCATTTTTTTTAACCCTTTCCTTTCTTTTATCTAATGAAAATCATTTAAGTTTAATTAAATTGATTTTTTTTAAACGCTCTCGGGTGAGAGCACTTTCATTCAATTTCCAAAATTCAATTTTTTTTGTTTTCATTTCTCAATTTCATTCAATTTGATCTTTTTCTATTCCAATTCCTTTTCATTTATACCATTTCCAATGGTTTTCTTTTTAATTCTTTTTATTCTGCTTTGTTTTTAAATTAATTTTGAATTCTTAAACTTAATATTATTTTTTTTTGAAACTCTCTCGGGTGCATACCCGAGAGCACTCTTTTCCAATTGAACTTCATTTCCAATTTTCAAATCCATTCCTCGCTCTTCCAATTTTTATTTCTTTTAATTTCCTTTAATTTTTTCTTTCTTTAATTAATTACCTTGTAATCTCTTTTCTTAATTGTAATAGTTAGTACTTTGTTTCTCTATTTTCCTTGTTTTTATTAAACTAATATTGTATCTAGTTTAGACCTTATATTACTCTTGTTTAACCTAGTTCTTTTCTAATATTTACCTTTAGTTTTTGACTAAACTAATTCTTGTAATAGTGAGCTTGGTTTAGATAGGTTTTTAGTTGGACTCTATTTAATTTTTGTATTTTCTTAGACTCTCTTTTTATTTAATCTTATTCTTAATTTAAGTGTGAAATTTTTTCACAATAGAGACATTGTGATTTTTAAGTGTGGGGTAGGGATTTCTTGGATTTTGATTTTAAATGATGAAAATTTTTGCTCAAAAATTTCAAACTTCTAAAAAATTTTCAAAATTTTCCATTTTTTCATTTTATTCTAAAAGATGATTTTTCCTGATTTCTTAGACTTTAATTTTTGTCCCGCCAATGATAGAAATGATTGCCTTTGCATGATCCTTTTCTATTAAAACTCGATTGGACTATTGAAATTTGAAACGGGCACTGTTATAGGAAATTCTTAACAATTTTTTAGCACATTACTTGTACTAGTTGTTTGATGGATTGATGGACTCTTGGACTTTTTTATTGTTGGTATTTGACCTTCCGTATTGTGTGATGATTGTCCGACATATTTATAAGAGTTTGACGGACGGTGAGTACCACTAATAAATAAATCAATAAACGGGAATTTCATAAATGTCCTTCGCTACTTGAACATCAGTTTTGAAGGGAATTTGATGCCCGGTGCCCTAAGGTCCTCGAGATCTGGGAGTCATCGGAGTGAGGTTCGATACATGAGTAGTTGAGGTTGACATGTGTACATGAATGTAAACAACTATGCAAAATATATATATATATATATAATAAAATCAATAAAAGTGGTCATTTGTTCCTTAGCTCTAAAAAAGTGTTTATGAACGGTTGTTGCGATTTATAGAATTGATCAAATTTCTGGATGATTGAGCTGCTTTGAGAAGAAATTTGTTGGTTGAATGATAAAATATGAGAAGTCACACACACATTTAGGGAAATTCTATGATTTTCACGAGTCTTGGATGAATTTAGAAATTTTGAGTTACATCTTTTAGAATTGTGTGAAAACAGGCAATGAGACACTAGGGGATGAATTTTGATTTCCGAGGATTGAGGAGAAAAATCTCGAGGAGTAAATTGGAGAGTTTGAGAACGTTGAGGAATTAAAACTTTTGTCACCTTTGATCTAAATGATTTTTCTAAATATTTTAGTGTTTGCTCTTTCAATTTAATTTTTCATGCTACTTATTGCTTGAGCACAAACAAAACTCTAAGTGTGGGGTATAGATTTCTTGAATTTTGATTTCAAATGATGAAAATTTTGCCCAAAAATTTTAAACTTCCAAAAAAATTTCAATTTTTTTTATTATTTTCAAACTTTTTCGTTTTATTCTAAAAAGATGATTTTTCTTGATTTCTTAGACTTTAATTTTTGTCCCACCAATGATAGAAATGCTTGTTTTTGCATGATTCTCTTTGATTAAAACTCAATTGGACTATTAAAATTTGAGACGGACACTATTATAGGAAATTCCTAATAATTTTTGAGAACACTACTTGTACTAATTGTTTGATCAGTGGATGGACTCTTGGACTTTTTGATTGTTGGTATTTGACCCTCCGTATTTTGTGATGATTGTCTGACGTACTTATAGGAGTTTGAGGGACGGTGACCACCACTAATAAATAAATCAATAAACGGGTATTTCATAAGTGTCCTTTGCTATTTGAACATCACTTTTGAAGAGAATTTGATGCATGGTGCCCCTAAGGTCCTCTAGATCTGGAAGTCATCAGATTGAGGTTCGACACATGAGTAGTTGAGATGGACATGTGTACGTGAATGTAAACAATCATGCGAAAATAATATATATATAGTAAAATTAATAAAAGTGGTCATTTGTTCCTTAGCTCTAAAAAAGTGTTTAGGAATAGTTGTTGCAATTTATAGAATTGGTCGAATTTCTTGATAATTGAGCTGTTTTGAGAAGAAATTGTTGGTTGAATGATAAAATATGAGTAGTCACACACACACTTAGGAAAATTCTATGATCTTTGCGAGTCTTGAATGAATTTAAAAAATTTGAGTCACGTCATTTAGACTTGTGTGAAAACAGTCAATGAGGCACTAGGGGATGAATTTTGATTTCTGAGGATTGGGGAGAAAAATCTCGAGGAGTAAATTGGAGGGTTTGAGAAAGTTGTGGAATTAAAACTTTTGTCACTTTTGATCTAAATGATTTTTTTAAAATATTTTAGTGTTTGATCTTTCAATTTGATTTTTCATATTATTGCTTGAGGAGAAGCAAAAGTCTAAGTGTGGGGTATTTGATAACGCTAAAATATTCATATATTTTAATGACTTTTTGTGATCAATTAATTACCAATTTGATGAATATTAATCACTTTTAACTTAATTTTACTAATTCTTTGAAATAAGTAGTTTCTGAAAGTTTTTGGGATAAAATCGCGAGAAATTACAAGTTCAGGGACTCAATTACAAAATGTGAAGATATTTTACACGTCGTGCCTTGACGCTCTTCAAGACCTAGTTCTTGACAATCTTCAAGCAAGATAGGATGACGGGCGTCAAATACTATTTATCAGATTTTTTTGTATGAAATTTCCAATTTACCCTACGAAATTCATCTATAAATAGTGAAATTTTCCCAAATGTAAAAGAGAGACTTAGAGGATTTGTTAAGGCTTTGTGAATTGCTATCACATTTAATCTTCAATATATGTTTTTGTTCTTCAATTTACTTTCATTTTTTCTTCATCTCTTCTTGATTTCTTGTCTAAACCAATAGAGAATTCTTGAGAGATTATTGTATTTGTGAGAGTGTCATCATATTACTTTAAGTATTGTGAGTGTGATGATTGTCTAAACTAAGAAGTTTTTACATTCATGATCTTGGAGTGATATTGATCCAAATATCGACGATCCTCCAAGTCGTTGACGAAGTGAGGGTGCCTCAACCATAAGGATCTTCACCTAGTTGATGTTTCTTGTGGAGATTAGTTGAATATTGAAGATTTGCATTCTACATCTACAAGATATTGGAAGATTGAAGAGTTCATTGCTTCATTGTTGTACATATATTTTCTCTTTTAATTTTTCAAGTACTTTGTATGTATGATTTTAGCACAATTCCCATATATAGGATCTCTATATTTCTACATTTCTTTAGTATTGATTATGAGAATAATACTTGTCTCTTAATTGATTGTTCATATGTGATCTATACTATGTTTTCCTTGACTTTTGCATTCTGTTCTTAAGAGATTTCATCTTATGGATGTGAGTTTCTTGGATATGTAATATAGGCTACTCATATTGAATATATGGTAGGCTTTGAGGTATACTTGTAGAGTACAGCACGAGAGTTGATTATGTAGATCCTTAGGCCTAGGCATATGAGTTCTCAATTAATGAGAATCCATTATGTAGAACCTCTCATAATCATGTGTGCTTATCTTTGATCCTATCATTTCCTTAGTTGTTTTTAATTGCTTTCTTAGATTAGATCTAGTTAGAATTTCACCTCTTTTATCTTGTACTTGAAACCTATATCTTGAATGATCTTAGTTAATCATTTGTTCTAATTCATCATATCTTCCTTGGAAAAAACGATATTATAAATATAAAATCTTAATAACTCACACAACGATTGGTACTATGCCCTACTCTTTGATCCATTTTAAGTGACAACCTACCTTCCTTAATCAATCTATTTTCAAAGAGTTAATAGTACACTTATAAAAAGTGTATTAATAATTAACAACTTTCTCCAAATCCTTGATGTAGCAACTTCCTTATGGTTGAGGCAACTCACTATATCAAAAACCTTGGAGGAGTAATGATATTAATGGATCAAAACTCTCTCCAAGTGGATGAATTCAAAAAGCTTCTTTGTTTAGACAACTCTTCAAACTCACAACACTCAAAGAAAATAATGAAAAATCACTCAACACACAACAACAAAAACTCTCCTAAAACCGTTCTTGGTTTAGATAAGACTCTAAGAGAATTTGAGAAGAGATGAGAGCAATTTTGAGAGAAATAGAAGATGAATATCAAAATCGATAGAGTTTCACTAGCCTTAAACAATTCCAATTCAATATCCGTACAAAGAATAAAAATTCAGCAATAAATAGATAATTTACAATGAGAGAAAATAAGAATATAAAATATAAAAATCTCCAAGATTCTATAAATCAAGAATATATCTATAAAAAAAATCTTGTGTCATGGAGACACACTTCAGGTGTGGCAGGAAGGTGCATACGTGGTGTCTTAAAGACACCCTTGATGGTGTTGTGAAGACATCTTCATGCTTGATTGAAATAATTACATTTTAATTCCTAAACTTGCTTTTTTGTGCAATTTCGCCCCCAACAACTTCTTGAAATCACTTTTATCACAAATTAAGTCAAATCAAAGTTAAATGTGATTAATTGTAATTAAATTGATGAACAATTAAGTACAAAACATCACAAAAATATTGATATATTTTAGTGTTATCAAGTAGATAGCAACATGGTAGCATCAACATTTTACATTTATAAAATACCATTTACCCTAGGAACGTTGGTAACAAATTGTTTAATATCCATTAATTAATCAATAATTAACCTAGCCAGAATTAATCAAGGATTCCAAATAGTTGGAATGAGGTTAATTCCATCCCGAGCAAACAGATAAAATTTAGGCAAAGATACTCAACAAAAGAGAGAGAATATGCATAAGAATCTTGATTAACCTCAGTTTAAACAATTTGTGTGACCTATGTTCGAAGATTGACTAGCTAGTAGATCTAAGACAATTATGAATTCTTATTTACTTATTATCATATCTGAGTTATCTAAGTTGTTTACCCCGGTATGAGTCTACGCCAGTAACCCTAAAAATTTGTTGAGTATATTGATGACCATCGTGTCATTAACTCCCTCTAGAATCAGCATAAAGACTCAACTCAACGTTATTAGAATTTTCAACATATATGGTCTAATCATGTTAATTATACTAATTTGACAATTAATTACAATTTTCTAGTCTGGCCTAGAATAATTAATTGTTAAATTAAACTAGAATGACATGCTCACAACAATAATCAATACAACTTAATTTAAAAGCACAAATAGATAAACAAAACATAATCAAAATTCCGCTTCTTGATCACCCTCAAGGTAAAATCAATTGTAAATTCAATTTTTCAAACATTCAATATAAGATTCCTGAGTTTAAGAATTCTAATAAATAATCAGGGAATGAACAAAGAAACTAAAAGACAGAGTAAGATGATATTTGTCGTAAAGTAATCACTAATTTATGATATGCTCCACTCCTGCAGTCTCCTCGGCTCTCGGGATATGCCCCTACTCTGCTTGCTAGAACCTTCTGATCACGTCTCCTGTATCTAGTAGCAACACTTCTCCATTTAGGTCTGCGCTCAAGTGCTACCCTATGAAGAAAGAAAAACAAAAAACCTAGAATATTCGGGGATTTCCTAACGAAATTCTGAAATTCTAAGAATTTCTGACTGTTTGATTTCTTGGATCTGAGATTGAGACTAAAGAATGCTCTAAGATCATTGGAATGGAATGCTGGAAAGAGTGTGGAGGCCTTAACATTATATAAGAGTGAACGGGGGCCAAAATGAACACATTTCCCTATGTGGAAGGTTGAGCACTGCCTTGTTGGTGCTCAGTACGGCCGTGCTAGTGACACGGCCTTGCTGAGTCTCAAAATTTGAAAATTTTTTCCACATTTTATTAAGTTATGCAATTTGGTCCCCAAAACATTCTTAAAATAAAATATTAAGCAATTAAGTATCAATGTAAAGCAATTAAATCCAAATACTTTCAATTTAATTATAAATTAAGCACAAATTAACAATATAAATATTATATAATTTGGCGTTATCAATACGTATTGTGTGTATACATTTATGTTGATGAATAATGAAATTTCATTTAGAATTATAGATTGTTTTATGTTTGCATATTGTTGTTCTATATTGATTGATGTCTTGTTCAATTAGTTCTTCAATATAACAATTCGTTATTTAGGTTAGACCATGGATAGATAATGGATTGCCGGATTAGGATACTTGGCATAATCAGACCTTGATTTTGTTAAATATTCTAATAATCTTGAATTTGGTCTTAATGCAAACTTAGGGTTGGTTGTTGAATTGACAACTTAATAACTAACCTAAATAGTTTAGAATTACTTGCAACGAACCGTGTAATCACTCCAGATAATTCTCGTACGATAATAAGATAATCAATGGTTAACAACTGCCCTAGAATTCACCATAGTATGTATTCCTTCGAATTATGGTCAATCTAAATGATTCACATGTGCATTATCGAGGATTCCAACTTTACTTTCACTTTAATTGTTTTTCCTAGATTTAATTTCCATATTTGTTCTTAAAACCTCTCTTGGAAAATATTGCTTGAAATTCTAGAATTAATTTTTATTGATTAGACTTGTTTCATAATTGGATAGTTATTGTTAAACTAAGTACTACATTTTTAGGGATAATGATATATCTTTATAAATGTAAAATCATTGTTGCTTCTATTATATCTATATGCAATTGATAGGTATTCTACCTAGTAAGTTGTGTTGATGAAATGACATTCTCATGATTTTTCTTTATCCTGTTTTAACCTTTTAATCACATATTTGAAGTCACAAAACGTGTTAATAAAAACACATCATACTTTATCGATGCTCATTTGAAAGAATATTGTTTTAATGTTTGGCAAACGATGAAATAAAATAAACATTAGAGGAGGAACATTGGAGTCTGTGGAGCTTATCAATCTAGACCAAAATTGTATTTTCAAATAAAAAAGATGGAATATTATTAGCCTACCATGCTTGAAGATATCAAGCTTGCCAATTCCATGAGAACTACCTCGAGGTCATTGAATCCAACAATTGCATTGACGTGGAGACTTGATGTAGTCTGTCTATGTCCTATGATTTCTGTTGGGCATATTTAAATTCTAACAACCACTTATTATTTCTCAATATGGGCAGAAGTCGCTGCATTGAATTGAAGGAAGTGAAGAAATAAAATGTTGTGAACTTTATTTTTGCATACATCATATTTCGTTATGCCGTTTCGAGATATATCATCACTGATAACGAAAATCCATTTCACAACAATCTCATAAAGCAACTTTGTGATCCATTTGAGTTTAAACAATTCTTCTCTTCAATGTATTTTGTGTCAACTAATGGTCTAGCTTAAGCATTCAATAAGACCCTCTGCAGTCTATTGAAAAAAATAAATTTTAAGTTAAATAAAGACAGACATATGAGGATTAGAGAAGCTTTGTGGACATATTGTACAATGTTTCGAACTCCTATGCAGTAAACTCCTTATGAATTAGTTTATGGTGTTGAGGTTATTCTACCGATGTAATGTTAACACTCATTTGCACCTTGAAGAGATTGGGAGCTTCAAGGTACAAATGAGTGTTTGACATTCCAGATATAGAATAGTCTCAACACCATAAACTAATTCATAAGGAGTTAAAACTTTAGATGAAAAGAGACTGGAAGTTTAACAAAGATTAGAATGTTACTAAGCTCATCTTTTAGAATCTTTTAACAAGTTGCATTCGTTTCATCTAAATTGGAGATATGGTACTTGTAGTACGAAGATCAATTATCTTTGCGCAAAAGATTAAGAACTTTGAAGCAAAAATGTGATGCTTCTTATGTTATGATTGAAGTGTATTCAAGTGGTACATATAAGTTTGTTGACAAAGATTGTATTGAAGTTGGACCAATCAACTGAAGATATTTGAACCGTTATTCTGTCTGAAAAGAAGAAACTTCTCAATGCACGAGCTAAAATTGCATGTTACTCATTTGAAACAAAGGTTAAATTGTAACTCTAAATTACATTTGACTTAATTCATTTGCATGATACATAGGCAACTTAGATAAATTCTAATTTCATTAATAAAAATAAAAGTAAAAAAACAAAAAAAAAAAAAAAAAAACAAAAATCAACTTCAATTGAAAAAAAAAAGAAAAACAAATTGCAATAGAAACTAAACGGAAATAGAAAAGAATAAAAGAATAGAAATGGTTGAAGTAAAAAAAAATTTAGAGAAAGGAAAAAAAATGTTGCATTGCAAGGATTAAAAAAAAACTGCAGTGAAAATATTGCATAAACTATATGCCAAGGACCAAACAGTTAAATGGAATGTTCAGGGGTGGAATTTTCCTAAGTTAAGAAGAAACTGCAGTTGGTGGCGAAAACAGAGATGTGACAGAACATGAAGTGAAAGTTGCGATCTTTGAACTTGGGAGGAATAAGGCACCTGGCCCAGACGGGTACCAACCAGCTTCTTTCAGAAGAGTTGGAATCATGTGGGAGCCTCGGTGTGTCAGTTTGTTCAGTAGGTTTTCATTACTGAAAAAATTCAAGAGGAAATGAATGAATCTAATATTTGTCTTATACCAAAGATGGATCATCCTGCAAAGGTGTCACAACTCCGACCAATATGCCTAAGTAATATAGTAATCAAGGTGGTGAGCAAAATCATTGCTAACCCATTAAAACCATTGATGAAAGACCTGGTTGGGGAGTGCCAATCGAGTTTCATACCTGGACGACAAACGATCGATAACATGGCGGTTGCTCAGAAAATACATCACTCTTTACACAAGAAGAAAGGAGTGAAGGGAAGTATGATCATCAAGATTGATCTTGAAAAGGAATACAACCGTATTGACTGGGGTTTTTTGAAAGAGGTAATTGAGGTAGTAGGGTTTGATAAAAAAACTCAGTAATATTATTATGAGCAGCTTGACTACATCAAAACACTCAATTTTATGGAATGGGAATAAAATTGAGGGGTTTGTTCCGGAAATGGGGCTTAGACAAGGGGATCCTCTATTTCCATATCTCTTTGTGCTTTGTATGGAGGTTCTTAGCCATAAAATACAGGGGGCAGTGGAGAAAGGTAAATGGAGGCCTTGTCGTGCCTCACAAAGAGGACCGAAGATTTCACATTTATTTTTTGAGGATGATTTGATATTGTTTGGAGAAGCTTCCGAACGACAAGTTAGAATCATGCAGCAGATTTTGGGAGACTTTTGGGTTGAATTGGGACAAAAAGTGAATCTAAGCAAATCAAGGGTTTGATTTTCACCCAACACTCCTAGGAATGTATTTCCTATGATCTCTTCTAAGTTTGGTATCCCACATACGACAGACTTGGGGATGTACTTAGGTATACCCCTGGCTCATGGGAGGAGCCGAACTAATAAGTTTTAATACTTGGTTGATTGCATTAGGAAGAAATTGGGAGGCTTGAAGCATAGACTACTATCTAGGGCTGGTAGATTAACTTTGGTACAATCTGTGAATGTGTCCATCCCTTCATATGTGATGCAGTCGTGTAAACTGCCAGGGAGGATTAGGGAACAAATTGAAAAGATAAATAGAGATTTCTTTTGGGGTGACTATGAGCAAAATCGATCCACTCATACAATTGCGTGGAACACAATTTGTCAACCAAAGAGTATGGGGGGTCTTGGTGTTAGATCCTTCATGGATACTAATTATATCCTACTGGCCAAGCTTGCATGGAAGCTGATAAAGAAACCAAACTCCCTATGGGCTAAGATGATCACTGCGAAATATGGCACCGTACAAGACTAGTAAGAAGGAAATCTGAAGAATGGTTCATCTATTTGGAGGGGTCTAATATGGGATTACGGGTTGTTAAGCGAGGGGCTGAAGGTGGATGCAGATGGACGGGTGAACTCGAAAATCTGGTGAAAACCAACGTCAAATGGTGCCTTTACCATGAAGTTAGCTTATGAGTAGATTGTTCTAGCAAGAACGCCGCAGAGCCATTTTAATTGGAAAGAGCTATGGCGATTCAAAGGTCCGTTGAAAGGG